>OZ059841.1:6129954-7441480 GCA_964057195.1 Orthosia cruda | reverse complement strand
AGAAGGACTATACTTCGCTCCAGGGAAGTTATCTTGCTACCATTCCCGTTGGATGTCAACTGAAATCCGAAGAGTTCACCATAGCGAATGTTTATGATGAAATCAAAGGCCAACCTCTCAAAATGATGAAGATACCCTACGATTCTAGGAAAGGTGCCACCTCAACTACCCACGTTAAATTGAACTCTGTGGATCTTCAAGGACTACATAGCATTCAAGACAAAGTTATGATCCAGAACCCCGTGCGGATGGACAACACGCAGACAGACAGTGAGACAGTGTGCTACTGAGTGCAGCCATACTCGCCAGTATCGTAATGGCTAGGCGCTACATATGCAAATGTAGCAACCCCACAAGGATGGAGCAAAGGAACCAGCAGCCGCCGACCGCAATTCTGGAGAAGAACTCAGATCCCGACAACATTCCGGCAACTTTTTCGCTCAAAGTGTTAAAATAGTTGCCGTTCCAAGGGTGGAGGAATTACGTAGCGCCTAGGAATCCGCCGACGTTGCAGATAATATACATAGACAGACCTTGATGACAATGCAGTTACCGCGAAGTCAACGCACGTAGCTAGACTTTCGCTGACACAGAAACGTACGGAGCATAAACATAGGAAGTTGCTGATTATACAATCACCTTGGAACCGATCCAGCCATGACGTCAAGGAATCGATCGATACCGACTAATATTTAAGAGCATCTCTCGTAAGAAGGAAGCATTCCATATTCCTACCTCGAGTTGGAATCAAGACCCGTAGGCTAGTTAGTTATAATTAGTTTTGTTAAATAATAGTTGTAACCGCTCCATGCTCTCACATCGACCTGGAGTGGACATCCGTAGATTAATCAGTTGTAGTTAACTTTATTAATTAAAAGTTATAAGTGTCATTTCGAGTTTCTTTCCACTCTCCCGGCTGTGGTAAACGTAATTAGTGCTAAGCGACAAATGTAAATAAATGTATATGTAAATATTGCCGACCCACTTGAGACCTTGAGGGTTACACACGAACCAAGTCACACTTGAATTGGGTACGTATAAATAAAATGTGAAATTATGTGACAACTAAGATTTAGTCTCCGCTACAACTGTTCTTCTATTCATACGTAAATATTTTCAAGGAAGATACCAGGCGAAAAACAACATGAGTTCGACAACTCGAACTCCTGCTTACTTTCATGGTGGGATATACGAATTTTGCCGTGGGACAAGTGCGGTCCAAAAGAGGACGAGCCATCTCAGCACGCTTGTGGGAACAGTGCGCTGATATTTTAAATTCTGAAGGCGTCACGAGGACCTGTAAGGATTGGTCAAAGGTGTATTTTCAAGTTGATATTATCGAATCATTACAAATACTAATTTGACAATACCAATAATTTTCTATATCTTTTAGTTTTGGAATGATTACAAATGTAGAGTGCGGACCAAGATCTCAGAAATAAGTAGATGTTTTAGGGCTACAGGGGGTGGACCGAGCAGGGTACCTCAGCTAACTAATCTAGAGGGAAGGGTGGCTGCCCTTCTAGATAGAGATGTTGGCCTGCTTTCTGGAGTCCGTCAAGATCCAGAGATTCAAATTGAGGTAATAAGATCATTGTTGATCATGATAATTAAATTCTAAAAATTCAATCATTTATCTTACATTTTTTTTTTTTTCAAACAGTATCTCAATAATACTGAAGATATAGAAGTGGTACAGGAAGTGGCACTGCAGCGTCAAAGTTACCTGTTTTGTGAGTAACCTACTTCACCTTTTTGAGAATTGATATTAGTAATTTACTTACTAATCATTATTTATGAATTCTTTCTTACAGAGATTTATATTTTATTCAAGAGAGTTCTAGTGCTCAAGCAAATATGCCACCACTGCGCCCACTCGGCCTTTTGATACTGCTACGGACGTCGACGCACTAGCGAATGAAGTCACTGCTTGCGTACATTAGAGGAAGCAATGATGACGCAACCGGAGGGGAGAGTGCTTCAGCCGCGCCTGCCCACACGCATTCGGAACATGATTACCAGGAAGAGACGCTTGCGCAAGCAGTGGCAACAGCAGGTCTAGCCAAGTTACATTCGTTTCGTATCGAATCTATTTCTACAATCGTTAACGCCTCGGCGTTAGCGATTTTAGAAAACGAAAAGTTGGTAGCCAACTTGACACGACAGAGTCAATCGCTCGTTCTACAATTTAGATAGAAAAAAACCTACACTTTTAGTCTATGGTGGGCGTGCCTACAAACGTCAAACTAATCTAATTCTAATGTCAAAGTCACAGTTGTCAGATTTACATTGTGCGCGGGATGAACTTTTGTTTTAAATTGTTAGGGAAGGAATAAATTGTTAAAAGTGCTTTAAAAGTAAGTGAAATAAGGTAAACATCATCTTATAATTGGTTTGTTTTAATATCATAGTGCGGCATGTAATTTTAAACATTCGAAATGTTATATTATGACCCTGTATGAATTAAAGATACCTTAAATTAAGTGATAACTTTTATAGAAAAGAACTCGAGCAAGCCCGGCACAGTTCGCAGCTTTATTGGAATTCATGGCAAGGCACGTAAATGATTAGTTATTTCTTAAATATCTTAGTTTTATCCTCCTGTGGCAACACTACAGCTAACAGCTGATTTGAATTTGTCCTAATAATTTAAATTTTAAATATTAGATTTCCTTTATAATAAGGCCTATTTCCAATTTATTAACTAGTTTTAAAGCGTAATTACGTGTTTTGTGTTAAATACAGACACTACAAGTGCAAAATAAGTGTTAAAATTTAATTGTGTTTCGTTGACAGTTACCGGCTCAAGCGAATATTACTTTTTCGCCTCGGTATCAGGTACAATACTATATATTTTACTTGATATTGGATTGTTTGCGTTTTAATATTTTGCCTACAATTAATTGGATCACTTTTATTAAGGTTACAAGTTGATGCCAATGACCTATAAAACGTAAACATAACCTTAATTAGTTTGGTGACAGAACTTCTTTCTTAACTATCTAAATTTCATTTTTCCGTTCAACTAATCATCTGTTACTCATTCCACTACTCTTTTCCAACATCATCTTTCTTCTTTTTAGTCATGATTATGACTCGCAGAGCGCGGCCTCGCATAGAAGAGACCAAACTAAGTCAGGCTTTGAGCGAATTAAAGGCGTCTCAGGAGTTCTGTGACCAACTGATAAGGGAAAAAGATGAAAACGAAATAGAGTTCCTTAGTGTCCTTGACAGCAATAGTAAACTGAAAACAGTTATATATTTATGCTCAGTTATATATTCAACACACTGATGCCATAGCAGCCCGGGACAGGCTCCAAGTTGTTGTGGACGGGTTTAGCCAGTGTAGCAATGAGTATGAACAAGCTCTTAGTCACAATTATTCACTACAACAGCAGCTACATGAGGTTCAAAGTCAGATTGAACATCTTGAAACAACAAATCATAACATCACTGCCTCGTTGAATCAAAGTCTATTCAATGAATTGCCTGTTGCCCCATCAATGGTTACTGCAATAAACCCCTCTTACACAATAGATTTAACAGGTCATGATGATTCAAAATCAATTAAATCATTGAGGGTAGTTACTAGTAAAAATAAAATAAAAAAGTACATTAAAATTAACAAATACAAAGTTAAAACTAAGAAAATGATCAAAAAACAAAGGTTTTTCATCAAAAATGTAAAACTTGATAGAGAAAGGTTGCATCTACTTAAACAATTAGATATGTATTCATTTAACTTAGAAAAAAGTACTAGAAAATACCAAGCTGACACAGAAGACTTGCGGTATGAACTTGACCATCTACAGGAGAAACTTACTTCTATGACCATCAAATATACAGCCTCTGAAAACTAAATGAGGGAATATGTATTGGCAATGAATGAGCTGGTAAGCTCACAAATGTGATCATTGTCAACCACCATCTGTTGAACCCACACCGGACCATTCATTGATAATATGTGATGCCACCATACCGCGGTCTAGTGCAAGTTTGCCATTAGAAATTACTAACTGTTTGCCTAAAAAGAATGTAAATACAGAAATAGTATTATTTTGTGATGAAATTGGACAGGATTTAGGCCACTTGTTGTTGTTGTCTACCTCACGTTAGGCAGGTGAAAACCGATGTGTTGATAAAGGGCGAAGAATTGAATTCTGAAAATAGCACAATATTCTTAGGCTTAACTTTGTATGCTAAGCTTCAGTGGGGCCCCCATATAGATAAATTGTCAAAGAAGCTAAGCTCTGCAGCATATGCTGTTAGAAAATTCGTAATTTAACTGACATAGAGACAGCCCGTTTAGTATACTTTAGCTATTTTCATAGTGTAATGTCGTACGGTATTCTGTTGTGGGGAAATGCCGCCGACATCCAGACTATCTTTGT
Source organism: Orthosia cruda (assembly GCA_964057195.1). NCBI lineage: Eukaryota > Metazoa > Arthropoda > Insecta > Lepidoptera > Noctuidae > Orthosia > Orthosia cruda. Next base: position 7,437,089 of record OZ059841.1, on the reverse strand, counting down.
TTTGCAGAAAAGAGCTGTTCGATCAATTTATAAATTAAGCCCGAGACACTCTCTCAGAGAGAAATTTAAGGAGATTAATGTAATGACGGTGCCTTCTCAGTATATTTATGAAAATCTTTTTATATGCCCATAAAAATATAAAATTGTTTAAAAAATACAGTGATATCCATAACATAAATACTAGGAACAAACACAAATTTGTAGTACCTACAACAAGGCTCAAGAAAATAGGTGGCTCGTTTAGATGTCAATGTGTACGCTTTTATAAATAAGCTTCCAAGCCACGTACAAGATCTAAGTCTTAATAAATTCAAATCTTTCATTAAACGTAAGTTGTGCCAGAAAGCGTTTTATACACCAAAATATTACATTGAGGACAAAAAGGCTTGGGATTGAGCTGCTTCAATTATTATTTTTTTATTATATTTTGCACCATGCATTTTGTTATTATATTATTATTTTTTGGTTTTCTTGCAATGACAAGAATATTTACTTTTTAAAGTATTATATTATTTTATTTTAATTATTGTGAATGTGAAGACAATGTGGATCATTTTTTTTTTTTTTTTATTTAAATTTTATCTTAGTTTTTAATCATGGTCTGGCAGTTTGAGTAGTTTTTGCGGCCTACCCGAATGTCCTTTCTTTGGTATTGTTCGTCGAATCGTTGAGCTCCTTAAATTCTGAGTTGAGCTGCTCGGTTATTGACAAACGCGTGCACTGACTGGACAGGTCCACTAAATTTGGCTGGTTCTTTCCTCAAAAGACCATTTCAGTTTCATGGTCTTCACATGATCTAATCAAGATTTTGTCTGGACTTTAAAAGAGACTGTGACCTCTGAGTTTGTTTCAGCCTTTCTTCTCCGAGTAGTCAGATAGGAAACGCCGACCTCATCTAGTTAACCGACTTCCCAAAAAGGAGGAGGTTCTATGTTCGACGTTATGTTTGTTTTTTTTTTTGTGTATGTTCACGCATATCTCCGTCAATTATGGACCGATTTTGAAAATTCTTTTTTTGTTTAAAATAGTATGTTTTGAAATTGGTCCCATTTTAAATTGGTGAAGATCTGATGAAGAACTTCGAAGATATGCATCATAACTCTTCAATTAATTACGGCAAATCTCTCGAGATTGCTGCAATCGCATGTCTGTTTATTGTTTATACCATTTCATAACATAACATCATGCCAGTACGCTCTTAAGGGGTACGCAGATCTCTCATTTCACTGGTTATGTTCGAAATTCTGGCATTATAGTTACCTTACTGACTTGCTTATTAGGTAGGTACAACTAAAAAGTGAAAATGAAAAATTTTTTTGCAAAAAAATACTACCGACTTCCAAATACAAAACTACAAAGTGAATAATAATTTTATTTTTTGATCCCGGTGTCCATAAAGCAAAAAAAATGGTACCCACGAAAGACACCGACTTAAAAAAATAAAGGTATTTTCACTTTGTAGTTTTGTATTTGGAAGTCGTATTTTTTTGCAAAAAATTTTTTTTTTTTTTATGTTCGACATGTAAAAGTGTTTGTACAAACCAACTTACAGAAATAAAATCATTTATCATTTACTTTGTTGTTTCAAAATCTATCATACATAACAAGTGCCCGGGCACTTGAAAGTTTGGAACATAAAAAATGACGTGATACGCGACATGAACTAATATTGGTACTTACGATACAAATTAAATAATTGTGTATAACCTTTTACTGAATCAATAGACCCTTTGTTTCTCTGAAATTGTTTTGACTTAAGTTCTAGCCATGGCAATATAATGAGGCCCCAGCAAGGGGAATAAAAGCTGACCTCGCGACTGTGGCAGGAACTGGCAGAGTTACTTAACTCCAATAGTGGAGCAGTCAAAAGGCCATTGGACAAATGGACAAAAGTAAGGTTCGGTCAGTGGGTCGTTTTAGGATTATTTTATGGTTTCCTATTGCCTGCCTGCCTAGCCTTTTCCCAACTATATTGGGGTCGGCTTCCAGTCTAACCGGATTCAGCTGAGTACCAGTGTTTTACATGGAGCGACTGCCTATCTGACCTCCACAACCCAGTAACTGGGTAACACGGTACCCCTTGGCAAGACTGGCATTAGAACTCAAGCTTCTGACTACTCGTAACATCTGTCAAAGATTTTCAAATGACAGCCGGGACCAACTACTTTACGTGCTTTCTGAGGCACGGAGGAAACTCGGTATGTTGAAATGGTCACCAATCATTATGGTTTCCTATTATTAATATTTCATTTTAGTATTCTACAAGATGAAGTACATGCAACAATCAGCTTACTTCATAGACTAGAAAATGATTGATAAAAGCAATTATGGCAAAATTATCAGACAAATATGTTCAGGGATGGGCAGACTGCTAAACAAAACCAAAGAAAAAAGCTTTGGTAATACTATGAGGCTTCTAGTAATGGTGGTGGTCCAAGCAGCAGACAAACTCTCACTGCTGCAGAAGAGAGGGTGTTGGGCTCAATGTGTTTGACTACTGTCACTAGTCAAGCTGGAATTGAAGAGAGAGGCTTTGATGTAAGTTGTTCTTTTTCTTTGCTTGTGGTCTCTGCTTGTTACAAAAAAAAATCTCTTATAAAAAAGTGTATTTTTATTAATTTAAATTATTTTTATAGTGGTCAGGACCCACTATCACAGATAAACTCTCTAACACCACCAACCAGAGAATATACTGTGGCTACTGTGCATGCTGTCTGTCCGTCCCAAATTTCTGCCACAGATGAAATCATGTTTTTTTAAAGATTCAATGTTTTGGCTAAATAATTCATTTCGACACATTTTGATAACATGACTAATTATTTATTCTCAGCTTTAGTATTATTAACATCAACCGCCCCTCCTTTACTGCCACCACTCTCTGGAGAACTTCCACGACATTCTCCACCACCAGTGCTAACGCCGCCGCCCGGCACTGCGTCTGCGCCGATGCCGTTAGCGACGTCGCCTACCGCGGCCATGCCACGGGGGCCGAATATAAACGCCCTTGGAACGAGCCACGAGCGAGTTCGTTGCAGTCGAGCATTGGCATACCATTTTTAGTTGGTACTTTCATATGTTTCTGACAATTCTTCCCAGATACTTTGGCAAACTTCTCTGACTATATAACTTAAAGTACTTTTTCCGATTCTGAATCCGTATCGTAGATCAGCGAAATTATGTCCTGTTGCTAAATACCTGGAAAAAAATGTAATAATAAATAATTATTATAATTAATAAGATCTGTTTGACTTATTTACAGGAAAACTGGTTGTGAAAAGTGGAAATCTATGAGAGACGAATGGATGAAATGTCATAGAAAATTAAGCGAGAGCAAGTCGGGATCGGGAGCTAATCCATCAGTTCATAAGTACACATACTCCGACAATATGAAATTTTTGACAAAAATTGCCCAACATAGAAATACTGAGTCAAATATGGTACCACCCTGCAACACTGAAAGCGATGACAGCCATGATACATCAATGATAAAGAAGAAGAAGAAAGACCAAGTGCAAGATAAAAAATTGAGTGCAGTAGATATAAAAATGATGCAATTTATCGATTCTATGCAAAAAGAAGAAAAGAAAACTTCTGATGACAGCAGAATTATGTCATTTTTCAAGAGTATTGCTCCAACAGTAGAGAAGTTCAATGACGATGAAGTTATCGAATTCCAATATCAAGTTATTTCAATACTAAGAAATTTTAAACAAAGAAATATAAACAGCAACACGTCAGAATCACAAAATATACAATTGCAACAGCCCATCCAACCTCAGCCAACCTATGATACTGAAGCTTATGGATATTCTACTGCAGCTGTACCCTCTAATGTGAGAAGCCAATCTAGGCTTACTAATTATAGTTCCGAACTAGAATTTGACACTTACACTAGAATTGAACAAAGTCAACCCAGTGTGCAATCCAGTTTGAGTGACGACCTTGACTTTGCGACACTGAATAAATTTTATTATTTTGCTACTGTAATATCTACCGCTGTAATTTAAGATAATTATCGTTTTTGATTAATGTAATTATCTTACATTTTCTAAAATTAATAAAGGATTACATCAAAAATATGTTTCAATGTGTATGGTCACTTTCAAAATTGGAGCTATATTACTATAGTTTGAAATAATTTATTTAAAAAGGACATGCGATTTTTCTATTTTTGTGCTCGTTTGTAAATAAACTATAAACCTTTCGGAAATACAAAAATATTTTCAACCATACGCGCATGCTACAATCTTGAGCGAGACCGTGACTACTTACCTCAAAGTTACAACCAGCCTTTCGGCAGAAGAAATACTATCTCGCATAGCTGTGTGCTGATGCTTCAGTTTAATGTTTAAAACGGACAGTAATTTATCAAATGTCCTTTTAGTCATTCGAAGATAGTTATAAAATTCATCATCATAATTGCGTAATTCCGCATAAAGGATATGAAATTCGCCATGCTTCTCTCTGCGTGTTAATATAGGGTGAATCCAGTATTTTCTTGTAGTATTAATTTTTTTACTGTCTTTTTCTTTCTTCCATTGTTTATACATATAGAATGTAATTAGTACTTTGTTTAACCTAGTCAAATCGATTTTGGTTTAAACGTGCACACGTTGTGACACCTGGAAGCCACTATGCCTAGTGAACGAAGTAGTCCAGTCACTAGTGGTTTAAGTGGGCGCGACGCGTGTGCGAGGCGGATGCAGCGCGTGTGCGGGTTTAAGGCGGGCACAACGGGTGCACGGGTGCTGTGCGTGATCGGCGCGTGTCATCTGAATACGCCCTAAAGCTTAAAATAATCTTACTGTAACCTATTTAATAAACAACGCAGCATCGCTCTTCCTTGGATTAATTCTAGCTAGCCACAGTCGCAGTGGTCGTAGGATCTTGCATAGTCATATCATCCTCATCGTCATGTGCTGCAGGAAGTGGTTGTGGTGGTGGTAAGTCAGCTTTCAAAGCTATGTTGTGTAACACACAACATGCCATTGTTATATTGCTAGCTATATGAGGATGATAGTGAAGAACCCTGTCTGAGCAAACATCTCCACTTGCTGCTTTACTCTGTGACCTAAACAGGACATCGAAAATTATCGACCTATTTCGATATTATCTGTTTTTTCCAAGTTATTTGAGAGACTTGTTCATGATAAAGTTTATCCTTTACTACATAATAGCATAATTCCGCAACAACATGGATTTGTCAAAAAAAGATCAACTACCACTAACCTGATATCTTTTGTTGACTATTTATTTAATAGTATGGACTCTCGTATTCAAGTTGACACTATATACACGGACTTCCAAAAGGCGTTTGACAAAGTGGACCATCAACTGCTTTTGAGTAAAATTGCCTTTAATGGCATACGTGGCGACCTACTGAGATGGTTCTCTTCTTACGTTTTTAACAGATCTCAGAGAGTTGTGATAAACGGTTTTAATTCTGCGACCCTAAATGTTACTTCCGGTGTTCCTCAGGGCTCTATACTGGGTCCTCTTTTGTTTGTTATGTTTGTTAATGATATAGGTACGTGTTTTCTAAATTCTAAATTATTACTATATGCAGACGATTTAAAAATTTTTAGACCAATAACTAATTTACGCGACTGTTTATTGCTGCAGGAAGACTTAGATAGATTCTCTGCATATTGTGTAAAAAACAAGCTAAAATTGAGCATATCCAAATGCCATTGCATTAGTTTTACTAAAAATAAAAACTTAATAAAGCATGCATATACCTTGCATAATACAGATCTAGCAAGAGAGACAGTGGTTCGTGACCTTGGTGTTTTGCTGGATGACAAACTCCATCTAGATGCTCACGTAACTAAAATTGTGAACAATGCTTTTCGTATGTACGGGTTTGTAATGAGATCGGCTCTGGAATTTAGGCGTCCTAGTACTTATTTATACCTATATAAAACTCTGGTCAGGTCTCAGTTGGAATACGGGGTCCCGGTGTGGAATCCCTTCTATGAAAAATATTCTAGCATGATAGAAAGAGTACAACGTAAATTTTTAAAGGCCATGCATTACCGTTGTTTTCGCAAGTATGCATCTTATAGCGACTTGCTAAATAAATTTAAACTTCAAGATCTTAAATCTAGACGTATAATGTTGGAATCGATGTTTTTGTTTGATTTATGTAACAATAAATTTGATTGTATAGATATGAACAATAGAATTAGTTATGTAGTACCCAGAAAAACTATATGTCGGGGTGTGCGCGCGCGACCACTGTTTGCTGTAACCTCTTGTCGATCAAACGCGGGCTCGCGAGCACCCCTACGTCGTCTTACCACTCAGTTCAATAAAATTTTCCAGGATATTGAGTTCTTTGCTGTCTCGGCTGGGAAATTTAGAAGTATTGCTCTTAAAACCATAGCAGACTTAAGTACATAATAATTTAAAATCATATTTCAATTCTTTCTCTGTTTTTTTTTTTTTTTCTTTTGCATGTATAACTTTCAGTTTAGTTTTATTTTAACATTTATTCATACCTTAAAGTCTACCTTACATCGCACGATGTTCATGTTAGTTTAATTTTTTTTTTTGTATTATGTGGAAAATGTTGTTGGTTATACATTTATAATACCATTTTAGTTTTAAGTTCTTAACCATACTGTAATGTGTAACCGTTTATTTTCCCAAATAAAATAAAATAAAATAAAAATACTCTTTTATGCCACTGGAAGCTTTCAGATTGTATATGGACATACCATGCATATTCTATCTCAATCGACGGTGTGTATTTATTATTTATTTATTTATTATATACTTTATTGTACACCAAGATAAAAACATAACACACGGAAACCTTAAAATAACAACAAACATACAACAGGCGGCCTTATCGCGTTCTGCGATCTCTTCCAGGCAACCCAGAATGGAGAGAGATAGCCTGGACACGACATGGGGTTGCACTTGGTGCAATTTTAAAATTAAATAAGTTACAAACATAGGAAGCACTAAATATAAAATACTAAAATAGATACATAAATACATACATACATTTATACAGGCAAGAAAACAATATAGCTCCAACAAGAACAAGATCACAGTGACAGGTAGTGCTCCTTTACCAGTCTTTTAAAGATCGGTAGTGATTGCGCGCGTTTTATTGTCACAGGCAATGCATTCCATAGACGAGCGGCCTGGACAGTAAAAGATTTGTCTAGGAAGATAGTGGAATGCATTGGCATTTTAAGTTTCATGTTATCCGATGACCTAAGAACTTTCGTGTGTGAGTCACATAAAAACTGAAATCGGTTTTTGAGGTAAAGAGGGGTAGACGGGAAAAATAGTATATTATACAGGAGGGATAGAATATGAGCATTCCGGCGAAGGCGAATTGGCAACCACTTGAGTTTTTGGCGGAATTCAGAAACATGGTCATATTTGCGCAAACCGAATATGAACCTTATACAAACATTTTGAAGTCGCTCAAGTTTATCAAGTTGTACTTCAGTGAGGTCAAGATAGCTGGCATCAGCATAATCAAGGATGGGTAGAAGCAAGGATGGGTGTGTAAATATAGTGAAGAGAGTTAGTCGAGCATTGGCATTGCTAATGTCAGGTTTTATTAAGTTTCCTGCAAATTTGAGGAATACAAAGGACGGTTTCGAAAAGCTTGGTTTCATTTGCAGAGCACCTGGACTGAAAAATATTGTAGGTGCAATCGATTGCACTCACATTAATATTATTAATTAATATTATTGTAACTTACAAATTTTGGTTTTTTATGATAACTATAATTAATTACATATTGTAGAGAACATGACAGCTCTCAATGAGGCCAGGGCAATCATAGCTCGCATTGTAGAGATGCGTGCGCGAACAGATGTTACATTGGCCACAGCAGCATTAAATATATCGATTGCTTTGACCAGCATGGCGGAGAGTCAGCACATCTACTTATCTCGGAGTAAGTACACCCGTATTTATAAAAAGTAATTACATAAGTAACGATTTGTATTCTATAATTAAGAAATTGATCAAAGTTAGAACTGTCAAAAGTTATAATTGTCAGCCAAGTAATAGTCGACGTTTCCTTTACTTAAGCAATACTTTGTGGTTATATTAGACAAAAAATTGAAACTTTGGACAGCATCGAAGCGGTTTTTGCTGTGGTAGACAATTTAGATGATAATATAATAGAAGAGATAGAAGTTGCTGAACCTAGAAATCCCAAAGTTTACTTTCGTGATGTGGATCCATTTCATGAATATTCGCAAGATTATTTTAAAAAGAGATTTGGTTTTTCCGAAAATATTGTGATACATGTGATTTTACCGAGAATTATAGATTCTTTACAATCAGATACACAAAGAGGGCTGAGGGCTGGCTATAACTCCACTTTGTCAATTGCTTGCTGCTTTACGCTTTTATGCCACTGGAAGCTTTCAGATTGTATGTGGAGATATCATGCATATAAATGTCAGGTTTTATTAGGTTTCTTACAAATTTGAGAAATACAAAGGACGGTTTCGAAAAGCTTGGTTGCATTGTAGGTGCAATCGATTGCACCCACATTAAAATCACCATGCCTAGAGGTATTCTTCATACAGAGCAGTACCGGAATAGAAAAGGTTATTTTTCATTGAATGTGCAAGTAAGTAGTTGGTGTCCCTAATTTGATGATATATAGGTAGTACATTGGGCTGGCAGTACACAAGATAGCTGAATCTTTAGAAACTCACGACTAAATATAAGGTTATTAAATAATGGAATTGATGGGGTGTTACTTGGAGATGGAGGATATCCTTGCACTAGGTAAATAAAAATATAGTATTACATAATATTTCGTTTATAATCGATAAAAATATAATTATATCGATACTATGTGCCATTGTGGGCTTTAAAGCATCATAAATACCTAACTTCAATATAGCTAATTTATTAACAATAAAAGCATTCTTTATTTCAGATATTTATTGACTCTAGTTTCAAATCCCAGAACTGCACAAGATGAGATATATAAAAAGGTGCAAATAAAATAAAAAAAATCAGTGGAACGTTTATTTGGAGTATGGAAAAGACGGTTTCCATGCTTACAAATTGGTTTAGCAACCAAACTTTCGACAACAGCCAATATCATAATGGCTTGTGCAGTGCTCCACAACATTGCAATAGAAGTAAATAACATTTTTGAAGTTGGTGACACCGTGGACGATAATGCTCAGCCTTCTTATGTAAGAAGGCTGAGCATTATCGTCCACGGTGTGTACGGTGTGCACGGTGTGCTATGTAGCAACAACAAGCACAACAGGGGGCCAATTCTACTAAGTTGCAAAATTACACGTCCTACCGCTATAACGCAACGGTGCTATTCCTATCACCGAGCGATGGTTACCTTTGAAGTCATTCTACTATTTGTTATGTTAGAACGGGTACCAAACCGCTGCTGAATAGGAGCGGGAATGTAATGGGGTGAACGCAAAGCTCAGCGCAGATGTCGCAATGGCATACTGTCAAATCGTTTTCGCTTTGTTTACATCTAATTTTTTTTTGTAATTTTTTTAGTTTAAACATGCGAACAAACGATGGTTCACCATCGCTATTGTTGTCATGTATGGTACCTGGAAGCTCAAATAATGGAAAGACGAACTTAAAAACGCGGAGCAAGACTTTTCATCAGTGATACGCTCTAGATATGGATATAGTTCTAAGTGTAACTTGTTAATTCTTACTTTACTCATGGTAGGAAAATTTAAGAAAAATGAGAGGATATACATTATTTTAATGATATTTGGGGGTAATGTGGAACAGGGTGTAAAGTCCCACAAACCCGCATAGAAAAGGGAGGATCCTCCGACCAGACGGGTGTTGTGTCTGGTCCGGGCAACTGCCCAACGGTTGTTGTCGGACTGTTGTATGTGTTCTAATCGCGCCGAAAACTTTACTTGTGCGATGCAGGATTTGTGTGACGTCATGTCATTAGTTCGTAAGTGGCGGCGTTGGTGCCGCTACATCACTCCCCTCCGGAGACCGGAGGTCGATAGCAGGTTGAGTCGTCCGTACATCTCGTGATGTGTGCCTGGCCAGTGGAAGGTTGGTTCCCGTGAGTCAGAACCGGAAGTCGCAGAGTTCGCGGTGAGTCGGAACTGTATGCGGTTGTGCCCCAGTGAGTCGGGGTGATGAAATCCCAGTGAGTCGGAATAGTGTTGCTGGCTCCAGTAGTTCGGAGCGGTGATGATGTCCCAGTGAGTCGGGACAGAGCTGCTGGCTCCAGTGGGTCGGAGCGGTGATGAAAGAAGCTGGGGGTGATGACCAGGAATGCGCGTCCGCTGCATGCTGGTGATCAGGATACCCCCGTAGATGCCGTGGGTACTGGCTGGCTGTGTGACTCGCTGCTCGAAAGCTTGAGAAAGTGATGATGACGTCACGACGAAGTAGCTCTGCACGAAGGCTGCGCTGATGTTCATGTTCGGGGTCACCAGTTTGGGGGTATGTGGAACAGGGTGTAAAGTCCCACAAACCTCCATAGAAAAGGGAGGATCCTCCGACCAGACGGGTGTTGTGTCTGGTCCGGGCAACTGCCCGACGGTTGTTGTCGGACTGTTGTATGTGTTCTAATCGCGCCGAAAACTTTACTTGTGCGATGCAGGATTTGTGTGACGTCATGTCATTAGTTCGTAAGTGGCGGCGTTGGTGCCGCTACAGATACATGGTATTCTTCACGTTTTAGGTTAGAAGCATATGACCGAAATTTTAATTTCGGCGATCAAAGCCATCAAGCTTCTGAAAGCCAAGCAATTGACGTTCCTGCTGTAGAACTATACCAAGACGTCAATAGCTCCACCATACTGCCGAAGATTACCAAGCAACATATGCAAACTTACTTTGACAGGTCAGTACTAACATCATATAAACATTTCCAATGATACAGTTAAGTTTTGTTTGATACCCTTGTGCGGCCCTTTTTTAACATAATGGTTCTTATTTCAGATTCAATAAGAATATCAGTGACGCTATAAGATTGTACTCGTATGAATGATACCTTCTTGTTTTACGATCAACAAAATCCTGCGAATATACATACCTAAAAGGTAGGTTAAGCTTATTTTCACTAAAAACTATTTTAAAAGTTGGTGTCTAGGAAATAGTGTGGCTTGGTTACTTCTTCCATGGTTGATAAATAGTAAGATGATGAACTCGTTAAATTTTTATGTGTAAAGTAATGTTCCTATTAAACATATCAATATTTCTTCCAGGTTATTGCAAGGCATCGATAAAACAGCTTCAATATGAGGTAAACATCAAGTTAAGTGATCATGGAATGCCTGAAGAAGCAAGCCTTGTTTTTTTTTTATTAGTTTTTCCTCGCACTGGAACGCCTTGAAGCAATTACACCAATGGAGCACAATCTTATAATAAACTTACTATAAGTCTAGGTTTCCTCACGATGTTTTCCTTCACCGTTGTCAGCAATTGCCAAGATAACATGGAAAGTACATATGAATTTGAAAAATCACATTGTTACTTGCCCGGATTCGAACCCACGACCTCAAGCACGAAAGGCGAGGTCTTAGCCACTGGGCCTACACGACATGTGCCGCAGGAGAAGGCAAAGAAGCCCATTGTAAACATATAGCTGTGGTACTTCTTGCTGCTGAAAATATTGTCCGGGAAGAAATAATACTCCTACATGAAGTTTGTACGTCACAACTACAGACATTCCATAAGCCATCAAAGAACATCAGACACCATTGCGCCTCCAGATTGCCATCCCAAAGGGATAAACATAATAGTGTTTACTCTCCATGTTTAAAACAAAACCCTAATTTTGATAAGACTGCGTTTCAATGCAGGTTTCAGTCTTTGATTTTAAATTATCCACATTCATCAATGCCTCATAAAAACAATTGTATCCTGCAGCTAACCAACGAGGAATATGTTTGGATCATGAATATATGGAAAAAAAGGCAGTGGATGTTTTTTTAGAATCCATTTATGTACTAAATGTATCTGAAAGAAGAATTATGAATATTGAAATACAAACTAGAGGACAAAGTTCTAATCCATAGTGGCATGATTTCAGGAAAACTCACATTACAGCCAGCATTTTTCACACTGTGTGCCATTAGAAATGTAAAACTTTAATTAAATATTCTAATCAAATATTAAATAAGAATAGAATTACGACAAAAGCCATGGCACATGGAATTATAAATGAAAAAGTAGCAATTAAAAGGTATATGGAGACGTATGATCTAGTGGTAGAGGAATGTGGTCTATTCTTGTCTCAGGAAAGGCCTTATCTAGAAGCATCTCCTGATGGAGTACTGAGATCAGAAACCATAATTAAAGTAAAATGTTAAAAATAAAGATTACAGATAAGATAAAAGTAAAAAATAATTAGAAGATCTCTCTTTTTGAGATATCTGCGTATTTGAGAATTGCCTGAAAAACAACAAAATATTGAAAAATGATCACAGATACAGATAAACTTTACTGTATGTTGACATAAGTTGGTAAGTACAAGAGATTATAAGACTTTCACGCATAAACTGTATTAAAGAAGCACACCGGATTTATGCTGATTGGTTTATTTACATAAACCTAGAGGACACAACCATTCAAACACACTTGATTTTGGGACCTACCTACAAGCTAGTTAACATTGAAATTATCCAGTGATAACAAGTCTGTCTGTAATACTAATGATTTAAATCAACGCAATAAGTTCTTAGCTCACCTGTACAAAAAATCGCGCGATGACGACTACAGCGGCTTCGCAATATCGGAAACGCGGACCCAAATTAATATTTGATTCATATTTCGAACATTGTCAACCTCTTAGAAATAATTAACTTGTAACTTTCAGTATAATTAAATTTTATTAAATAACTTTTGTTTTTTTTTGGATCTTCCGGTTGTAGCCCACGTAATTCATACAATATACTAATAAATAATATAAATATCACAGAGAAAGGAGAAGACTAATTATAGTGAAAGGAAATGCTTCTTCACCAATTTTGCAATTATAAATATAAAATAAAGTAATATAAAGGATATTATTGCAAGATTTTAAAAATAATCTAGACCTTACGTTTGCCTTTTCACGAAACTAAACGCAGTCCCGAAGTGTTGCCTTGCCACACAGAAACAACCACCAAACTTCGAGTCTTACTTAAAGCAGCAAGCCTTCCACTTGACGACCCTTGGCTCACTAATAAATAACCAACATGCAGGTACTAAGGCGAGCAATACACCCACGTCCACGCAAACCAAAACGAAACAATAACTTTATATTGAAAGTGTATGAAAATTGATTCTTACGTTTTCTTTAATTATCAGGAAGGCCTAGAAACCGACTGCCGAGAAAAATCGCCCGCGCGCCGGTGGTGCCCGCCCCCGAGTACATCAGAGTAAGAGTGCTTGTACACGGTGCATGTAGCTTGCGCATGTTGAGGCACTTGCGCGGGTTATATGCATCGTAAACATATCGTTTAAAAACATGTGCGGGTCTAGTGACTCGAGCATGTACCAAAGGGAGCCACCCGCGCAACTAATCCGCGTGCTCTGCGACGCGCGCGGGTCACTCGCGCATGTCACTTGAGCAGGTTCAGACGTGCGCAAGCGCGACGCTACAGACCGATAAGGAAGCGGTTTAATTTAATTGTTTTTCTATTACGTGAATTGTTTCTTCTATAATTGTTTCGTTTTTGTTTTAATGTGACCAATAATGAGTAAATTAGATAAGTGGAACGACGAAACGACTTGTCGTTTCGTACTTCTGTACAAAACCTACGATTGTCTGTGGAATATGGAAACGTCAAACTACAAAAATAAACAATCAAGAGAGAACGCTTTAGAAGCAATCGAGAAAGAGATGGGCATTGACGGTTTCGGAAAAAATTAAATAAAAAATAAAATACGAAGTCTTCTACTTCTAATCAATAAATCTACTTACAATTTAGAAAAGTTAAAAATCGAGAAATCTCAAAAATCAGGCGCTGGAGCCACAGAAATATATAAACCTTCATTGAAATGGTTTTTTTTACATGCTACAAGAAGTAATGGTCAAAGTTGCGGATGTGAAAAGAAAACCACAGGAATTAGTAAGTAACGTGTTTATAATTATATTTTATTATTACTAATATTTTTTCACAATACACAGGTACAGACGGTTATATTTATTCAGAAAATAATAGAAATTTCTTTTTGAATTTAAAAATGTAAATGGCAACACGTTGAATATTTATTTATTTATTAAGTATTCAAGGAAGGAAGGAATTTATTTAAAAACAATTATTTATACATTATTTATACAAAACTTCTGTTGCATATGCGTGTAACGTAATTTGTGCAGTGAAATTGTGTTTAAATAATTTACCTGTACCTATATCACTGTGTGTCTCAGTTTAGTAAGGTAAAGGAACGGAACAGTATATATTTTAAGTAATCATAATATCTTGCCATGCTACCCTCCCTTGTGTGACAAAATATTCCTTATAAATATTTCTTACGTCTTCCCCGGTTTGCGAAATAACAGAATAATGTAAATTCCCACGTGCCTCTGTTGTGTCCCCTTCATCATATGTACCTGGAGGCATATATGTTGCTTCAACATTTCTTAGCCAGTTATGTAGTGCACACGTAGTTCGAATCAACCGTTCCGCCACTTCAACAGAACATGCTATCATGTTTTCGTAAATGCGAAATTTACTTCTTAAAATCCCGAACGTACTTTCAACAATTCGCCGTGCTCTGGAGAGGCGATAATTAAATATTTTTTCAGCATAAGTTAAGTTCCTTGGCAAACGTGAATAGGGCTTTAGTAAATATGATTTTAAAGGAAAAGCATCATCTCCTATTATGAATCTAAAGTGATATTTTAACGCAAGCTATTAATCAAACTGTACCTGAGTGCGCTTTAAATGAGTATGAAGAATAATGAAGCATTCACGAGCTGTTATTTAGTCTATGTATTATTTTTTCGTAAAATGATCACAACAAATGTTTAGTATTTTTGAAATTAAAGCATTATCTATATTAAATATTGTTTATTTTATGACTTACCTTTATAGAGGTCTTTAGTTTTTCATAAATGGCATCACATACTTCCGGAATGAGTTTAGATATTGCGGATTTTGATACACGGAAAAACTTCTCCAGAAAAGTATAACTACAGCCAGTTGTTAAATATGTTATAGTAATTTGCAATTTCAATGAAGGAGGAAGAGCCAGTCTCATATTAGTATCTTTTTTAGTAATGAGTCCATTAGTATCATTTTTAGTAATGAGTCCATTAGTATCTTTTTTAGTAATGAGTCCACTGACTTTACTCAAAAATAATTCGAAAGTCTCGGGTGACATTCGAAAACTAGTTTTAAATTCCTTCTGATCTTCAGCTCTAATTTCTTCCAATACATTTAAACTTTCATTTCTTCGTGCTATCCAGTTACGCATCCATAACTTTTTGCTTCGTAATCGTATTAATTCGTCTTCTAGCATATTTAATAATTCTGGTAATATTACATTTTTAACAAATGATTTTAAAAGAATTTTCGTTCGTCGAGACATTTTGACGCGATTCAACTCATAAAGCTACCGTGCGAATAGCATGCACATGTAGCTCTTGACCACTACTGCTTGCGCAAGTTATTATTTGCTCCAGTAATATGCACCATGTTTAAGTACAAGCGAGTAACTCGAACAAATAGCTTGCGCATATTACTCACGCGTGTAACCCGCATCTTTACTTGCTCCAGCTACATGCACCGTGTACAAGCACCCTAAGTGTAATTTAGTTTAACAGAAAACAGCCAATTAGAACGCAATTTATATTATTGTAACTTACAAATTCTAGTTTTTATTTTAACTATAATTAATTACATATTTAGGGAACATGACAGCTCTCAGTGAGGCCAGGGCAACCATAGCTCGCATTGAAGAGATGCGTGCGCGAACAGATGTAACACTGGCCACAGCAGCATAAATATATCGACTGCTTTGACCAGCATGGCGGAGTCTGCGCATCTACTTATCTCGGAGTAAGTATTATATTTGTTTGTCTGTGTTTCTTTCTTTTCTTTGTAGTAAGTATTTTTTTGTATCTTTTTGTATGTAGCGACCACGACCGCTCTGTCATTTGCGTAACAACTAAGAAGAGTATGTAGCGAACTTAGTCTAACCTTAACCAGAGCTCAATAGCGCTTCATCCGAAAATGAACCTTATTTGCATACAGTTAATGTTCTCTTTCATATGATAAGCTTGAACAGATGTCTGTAAAAATATGCAACCCAACTTTATAGTAAATTAGTAATAAGGTTTATTTTCGGATGAAGCGTAACTCTGCTGAGCTTAAGTGATTTGGGTGTAAGTATTTTTTGTATCTGAGTATGGTCACATAGAGATACGAGTATATATTTTATAATAACGGAAATATTGTTTGTTTCAGATGAATGAGTGATAATGATGACTGATGCATGGATGAAGAAGATTATTGCTGTATATAGTATTATTCATATTCAAGCTCCAAAAAATTGTTTCATTAAAACCACACCTAATACTTCTTTTGTTTTAATTTTAATTGTGAAGCTATATTATCAGTTACTTATATCCTAAAACATAAAAAACTAAAATGTCTGAAACTAAATTTAATCATTTGAAATAGACACTACAAGTACAATCTGTTTTTACATTTTAACAGACCAATGTCTGTTCAAATGTAAAAAAACAGATTGTACTTTGATTGGTACAGGGGTTGGCATTAACAAAATTAAGATAACTATATTGTTTTGCGTTGAAGACCACAGGCGTTGCACCAAAGCTGCTTGGTAATTCCGCCCTTGCCTTAAAAGATGATTCGGGCGCCGCCGTGATCCATGACTATCAGAAATTAATCCAGCAGCTACTTTATCATCTACTTTTATCCACGCTGCTGCCCCATAACTTATAGGTCCTCGTCGTCTAACTCGAGACCTCTGGGGGTTACCACAACCTCTTAGAGCGGTATTAGACCTTATTTCGCGTTTTCGTACCATGACGTCGTTGAAACAAACCTCACTTTAATAACGCTACTGTTGCTAACGCTAATGGAGTTGTTTTTGTTTAAGCTTTGATAATGTCTTACAGTTCATTCAATTTCGAACCACGAGCGTGCTTTTTGACAACTAGCAATATCGTTTTACTACAATTTTTTAGTTTTGTTTGAAAAAAGTTGCTTTGACGGGCTGGGCTTTATTATAATTTTCCTAAATATATACAAAAATTATCACTTCCGTGATATAACCCGTAAGTAATACGTATTTATTGACGCATTTATTGGATTCCTCTGCCAAGCCCAACAGAGCTACAGGCATCATGTTATGTTATTACCTACCTATGTAGGGAAACTTGTTGATTTGTGTAACTCATGCGATTTTAGTACATGTGGACTAAATTTCTTGTTTGATTCTAGTTGTTGAATGCATTATGAATGGCGAATAAATCCATGAAATCATGGAGGGTAGTGCAGACGCTACGTGAGCCATCGCAACCTACTACAGCCGCGCCGTCAGCTTGTGTCTACCGACACTAAGCACAATGCTTGGTTTAGATCCAAAACAGCAGCAGATGATATAATTTAAGGCTCCAGTGTATAATACTGCTCCAGTTCGAGGATACATAAGAAAGAAAAGAAAGCTGATAGAAGACTACAAACTCATCGTGAAGCTGAGGAAGCTGAAATATATGAATAAATGTTTTTTTTATTTTTTTTATTCAATATTCTACCGCGGACATGTGGCAGTCCGCGCTCTTTTTTATTGTGTTTGTTATTTTTGTTTTTTTTTTTCATAATAATTACAATTGTTGGATTCCTACGTCGGACATTATTTTAAGGCTTACTTAACTAACTTAAATTTACTTGAGTTCATCCCTCACTAAATACTATATATATATATTACACACTGGCATTACAATTTTATGTTTCTATTTACTACTTATCTTTATGTTATTAACTATTTTGTTTACTTATTTCTATTGATACACTGCTTATGTTATTACTATATCTATTGGTACACTTTGTGGGAAGATGCATGGCAGTGCGAGTAGACCAGCCCCGGCCGACGGTTCCGGTTATAGAACCCCGTCGTTAGGACGTTAAGGTGAGTATGACTGACTCGCTCCACCATGCAGCTTCACATGTATATATATAGTTTTCTTTTTTGCTTTAGACAGGGTGATGGTTTGGGTATGTGTTTGGGTTGGAGTTTTTGGATGGGACTTGTTAGGTGGTGTTTTGGCTGTTGACCAGGGACTTCGCTAGCGTGAGCAAGGCCTCTATGACGACTACGTCTCGATGCTGCATGGCCGTCTTAAATTTGTAGTTGACGACCGTTTTAGTCGGCGCATCCATCGCCCTCTTAGCAAGGCGGCCTGCGGCGTCATCGGCGTCGTCGGTGTAATAGACGCAACTGACTGTATGTCTGGACACCGCCACTACCGCGTGGGAGATGCTGTCGTGGACCTGAAGCCTCCTGGACTTGGTGTTGATGATGATAACGCTGTCGTAGGTCAACCCCTGAGCCTCATGTATGGTTAGCAGGCGCGACCCCTCGCCGGACCCATATCCCTGGCTCGCAAGAGAGGCTTTCTCCCCCTGCGTATGAACCAGGAACAGGGTGTTTTGGGCAGTACCCGGTATTTACGCCCCTGTGTAACCTTTCACCTTCAGGGAGTGGACCCGCGACAGCGACGACTTGGAGGAGTATATACCGGGGTATATCTCACTCAGTGCAAACGCCACGTCCATATAATATTTATAACCTGTAAAAACTCGAAGAATGGTTTATAACCTGTAAAACCTCGAAGAATGCATTTTATTAGCATTTGGTGTTTTGTGGTGGCTGTATTAATCCTTAATGCGCTTGTGATGACTGCCATTTCTTTTTTTGGTGTACAATAAAGTATATTCTATTCTATGTAAGGTATTTAAAAGCCTATGTATTAAAAATATGAGGGGAGGAGAAAAAGTTCCTTTATTACATGTCATGGGCGAGGAGGCTATTAGGCTTTATAACACATTTAAAATTAATGAAAAAATAGCAACCATGCAGGATATATTTGAAAATAATTGTACCCCGTTGAAGAATGAAACTATATCAAGATTTTTTTTTTCAAAGAGATAAAAAAGAGTCTGAAACGTTTGGAGAATTTCTCACTGCCTTAAAAACATTGGCAGGTGACTGAGTTTGGTACCCTTAAAAATAGTTTAATAAGGGATCAAATAATAAGGTTTTAGGAATTAAATGAAATAACCATCCAAAGTTGACAAAAGTAATCTAATAAAACACTAAAACAAAATTAACAAATGTAGTTATTTAAGGTACGTTACAAAATTAAACAAGAGAACAGAATCAAGGAGATCAATTAACTAAGTGCGCGCCGCCGGATGCGGGAATGAGCCCCTGGCCACGGTAAGCGTTGGCTTATATAGGCTCGATCACATGCTCCGGGCTTTCTGGAGGGGTGTAGGTTGGAGACGCAGCTAACACGGCCTCTCCTGACGTGCCAGCGTCCTCGCAGGCCTCAGCAACCACCGGAGCGTCTTCAGCGGGAGCAAACTCCGACTCGGCATTACTGGGTGTAGCCGACGAGGTGCTCGGCTGTTCGTCTACTTCATTCTCCTCATCATCAGAACCTGCACATCATAAACCAAGTGTGAGCATATAAATGTTAGATGTGACAGCAGACAACCTTCTTTTTTTTTCTTTCTTTCTTGAGCTATTTCCTAGATGAAAGTGATTATACGATCAAATGCTAATGAGACGCGAATTACTTTTTAATAATAAAATCCACTATGACAACGATTACCTAGCAGCTGCACGAAACACATAGCCTTTCGAACTCAAAACCTCATAAAGGCCAACAATGAGCTCACTTGCCATAATACCAACCAAAACCTTATGCAGCTGCACCGGGCTTACATGGTATAAATGGCAAGTCTTGTCCTCGGGATTTACACAGTACTTTGCCAGTCACGCCCCGAATGTCATAGGTGGACACGGGTACTTTCTGGGTCACGACTGTTACCAACTGGTAGGAACTAAGCTTGTCCTCAGGATTTACACAGTACTTTGCCAGTCACGCCCCGAATGTCGTAGATGGACACGGGTACTTTCTGGGTCACGACTGATACCATTAGGTAGGAGCAAAGCTAAAGGCGTAGGTTAAAGTGCAGTTACCATGAGAACCCGCTGTTTAAGTGGTTCACGTCTCAGAAACAAAACAAAGATCTTACACTCAAGCAAAGTTCTTGAAACGTAATCTTAGATCAATAATTATCAATAACAACAGTTTGGTTCATAAATTTAACATAAGTTTAACACTTGAGAGGTTTGTTTAGTTAATTAGTTATGAATTTATGAACAGCATACTTAAGACTCAAGTTCACACTTAGCCCTCATAACGATAAGTGCCGTGCGCTCGTGCGTTATCGTAAAGCTGTGTCACTCACATAACTATTCAATCAGTGAATATTTGTCAACTTAAAAGATTGCCAACAAAGAGGCTATACGTAGCTACGACAAAAGTGGATTAAATTATCAACACAATGAACAGTTCTCATTTAGACTTACATTCGAAGAATGCAGCACAGCACTCAGGTGTCCATTCACCATGCCATGGCAGCATATATTCTGCGGCAGCTTGTGTAGTTTTTCCATATGATCCCGCAACCAACTGGAGCTCATACCGACCATTTGGTAGGACTTTAATGATACGATACGGTCCCCGCATACCACTGTCTAGCTTGCCAATTGATTGTGATCTTTTTATTACGTAAGTTAAATCATCCACTGCGAATGTTTTTGGAGCTGAACGATTTTTATTTACACGCGTATCTTGAGCGGACTGATTTTCCGCCAGAAGGATTTTAGTACGCTGTCTCTGCAATTCGCGCCATGCTTCGCGATTTGGGTTATCGCCCTGTACTGTTATATCCTTAACAAGAGCTTGTATAACCGGGGTGGTAGACTCTATACCAATTAGAAGATTGAGTGCCGAACATCGAGTGGTTTTTTGCTTCGTTATGTTTAGTACTAATTGTAACTTCCATAGTACCTCCGACCAAGATTCACGTTTGTGATTTGTTTCGATGCGTATCATGTTAAGAACGGTACGGCAGTACCGCTCTACTTGACCGTTTGACTGGTGCATTTCTGGGGTAATAAAATGCAACTTGATACCTAATCCGGCGGCCCAACTCACGAAATCAGTGCTTGTAAACATCCGTCCTTTGTCGCATACTAACAAACTAGGGGACCCGAATAGAGAGATAGCGTTAATAAACACACGTTTTAACTCAGCGCTTTCTTGTTTATAGAGCGGGTAGAGAAGGCAATACTTTGTGAATGCATCAATAATGATAAGCACGTACTTATAACCGTGTGATTCTGGTAAAGGGCCAAGTACATCGGTATGAATAGTATCAAATGGGGCAGATGGCTTTTGCCATGAAACAATCGGTTGCAAAGGAGCACGGGGTATCTTTTTATGCGTTATGCAGACAACGCAATGCGAAATATATTTTTTTACAAATGTGCTTATACCCGGGAACCAAAAGTGTTTGAGAATCAAATCACACGTCTTTTCAACTCCTATATGTTCATGTTCGTCATGAAACGCTCGCAATAAGCTGTGTCGCGTCTGCTCACCGACCGGATCGTACTTATAATACAGTAGGTCATTCCGTTTCTCGTACCTAGAGGTATCTAATTGTCCGTTTTGTAATTTATCAATCAAGTCGAGGGTCTCCTCATCGGCTGACTGCGCGACCTTAGCCCAATTTTGAGGCTTAGAAACTGTACAAATATTAACGGGATTGCGACTAAGATAGTCAGCATGAGGTAGGAGTACACCCTTGCGATATTCAAGCGTAAAATCGTAGTCTTGAAGGTACATCCACCAGCGCGCTACTCTAGGAAGGAGATCCTTTTTACGCTGTGTCATTTTCAAAGCGTTACAATCTGTTATAATTTTAAAGTTTTTGCCAATTAAATACTGACGAAAGTAGTGTAAAGCCTTGACGACCGCGAGTCTCTAGCTCATAGGAGTGATACCTTGGTTCAGCACCTACAGTTACTTTGCTGAAATACGCAACCGCACGTTTACGTCCGTCGCGATGTGTTTGTAAAAGGACTGCGCCGTAACCTCGTGAACTTGCATCGGTATGTACCTCGGTTTCTAACTCGTGATCGAATATAGCCAACACGGGTTCGCTCGTTAAGTGTTTGATAACGTCCTGCCTTGCTTTTTCTTGTTCGATACCCCAAACAAACTTAACGTCTTTACGTGTTAGGGCAGCGATAGGTGCTGTCAAGGTGGCATACTGCGGGATGTACCGTCTAAAATACCCGGCAAGGCCAAGTAATTGACGCACTTGTTTAATTGTCTTTGGCGTCGGCGATTTTGTTAAGGCTTTTATTTTATGATTGCTCGGCCTAACCTGACCATTGCTTATGGTTCTCCCAAGGTACTCCACCTCTGTTGTCAGGAAAAAACATTTCCGCAGATTTATTGAAAAACCAGATTTCGTTAACGTTTTTAATACTGAATCGAGCAAAGTTAGTCCCTCTTCAGCACTATCACTTAATAATAACACGTCATCTATGTAAACGAGCACTTTGCCTGACTCGATGAAGGATTTGAGAGTTTCGGAAATAATGCGTTGATACACTACGGGTGCATTCGCAAGTCCAAAGGGCATCTTGAGATATTCAAAGTGACCCTCTGGCGTAACGAAGGCTGTTTTGTCAATAGAATCGTTACTAATTTTAATTTGGTGGAAGCCTGTTAACATATCAAGAGCCGTAAAATATTTACATTTCCCCAACCTATCTATGTGGTCCTCTATAAGGGGCAACGGGTACCGTTCCTTTAGTGTAACACTGTTTAAGCCGCGGTAATCAACGACCATCCTATTGGTGCCGTCTTTCTTCTTCACTAGAAGAATTGGGCTTGCGTATGAAGATTCCGAATTGCGTATTATGCCTTTTTCCTTGAGATCGTTAACGATTGCGCGCACACACAACTTTTCGTCGTGAGACAACTTGTAAGGGCGATAATTAACAGGAGTCTCTGTCGTTAAGCGAATTTTCATTTCGCCGGTATTTACAGTACTTGCGGCGGTACCGCTTAGAAAATATTCCGAATAGTTTTTTAAAACACTTCTGAGACGCTGTTTATCATCACCCTGTAAGGGCGTGTTAATAGATTCAAAGCTTGAAACATGATTGGTACTTGTGACCGTAATATTGTTAACAAACGCACGGTCGGCGCAGATACGCTGGCAATTGCCGGTACGTATGTATGCAATACCACTGCGATTCAAAACATCGGTACCTATTATCACTGGTGTACTCAAACAACCACCGGGAACTACATGGAAGTCTACTTCTAAGGTCAAATTGTCGAACTCGATTGGCAAAGTGACGTAGCTATCCGATCTTAACTCATGACCACCTATTCCGCGTAACATCTGAGCATTAGGATTTAGGCGACAAGAAAAGTGTTTGAGTAATTCTTTTGATATGAGGGATAAAGACGAGCCGCTGTCAATTAAGACGTCCGTAGGTACACCACACAGCACTGCAGGTGCCACGTCACGGTTTGCCGTATCACCCTTAATTTCACGACAAAAATTCACGTTAGATTTATTGCGCGACTCCGATCGCTGTTTAGCAAAACACTTTTCTTCCGTATGCCCCATTTTTTTACAAAAGTTGCACTTAAAGTTTTTTATGTTCGGAGCATTTGAATTGACATCAGTATGCCGACTATCGCTTACGGTTTTAGAATTTGAACGGCTGTTACTATTTTTAAATCGTTTGGGACAAGCGTTGCTCTTACTGGCATGGCCGTAAGCGCCGCACGAAAAACACTTAATAGTTTTTTTATCAGACACTGTGGCACTACGGCTCCTACGATAGTAATCGTTATCGCGACAGCTAGTAGTTCGATTAGAATGGGCATCAACATTGTTTTTGTTCATATTTGCAGTGGTTTTATTTGGCATGACATAAATTGATAAAAATTCCACAATGGTTTCGGTAGTTAATTTTGCATTCATAGCTGCAGCACGAATCTGGGGGTCTTTAATACCGCGCACAATGATAATGACCTTTTGTGTGCAATACAAAAGGTCATTACTAAGTCCTTTAACAATACGCAAACGTAACAAGGATTTGCGTGCGTATTCCGCGTATGTGGAATATTTATCTGATTCAGTGCACATGACGTCATAAAGGATATTAGCGACATCGACACGTCGTGGACAAAGTGATTTTAATTGTAATTTAAATATAGACCAAGTACGATCCGTTTCGGTCCAATCGCGTAGCCAAGAGTGAGATGCACCCTTCAGACACAAACCGATACGGGCCAGACATTCTTTGTCGTCCCACCTATTTTGTGTCTTAGCACGGTCAACTTCGTCACACCATGCTATGACGTCATGAACATTAGGGTCGAAATCAGAGACGTAATAATGGTTTGATCTCACCGGGTTTAAGCTCCTTAGCGCATCGATGAGACGCTCTGTGACGTCCCCTGTAGCCGACGTTGAAGGCGAGGGCGACAGCGACAGCGCCGGTGCCAGTGGCGTCGGGACAGGTCGCGTGATAGCAGGAGGGCTGGCCATGCCGGTGGTGGTAGGGCGCGGCTGCTGCTCCACACTCGAACGTGGTTCTGAAATTGAACTTCGCTCCAAGGCTGAGACCCTATTAAGTATTGCGTCCAAGGTGATACTAAGATGAGTTAGGTCGGGCGGCGGTGGCGTGCACTCACGTTTACGTCTTTTTCTGGGGCCAGTATTATTCGACATTTTTTTTTTATTTTTGTTAAGTGGGCAAACGAGAGACGTCCCGCTTCTGATTTTAGGAATTAAATGAAATAACCATCCAAAGTTGACAAAAGT
This sequence comes from Orthosia cruda, assembly GCA_964057195.1. Taxonomy (NCBI): domain Eukaryota; kingdom Metazoa; phylum Arthropoda; class Insecta; order Lepidoptera; family Noctuidae; genus Orthosia; species Orthosia cruda. Next base: position 7,412,184 of record OZ059841.1, on the reverse strand, counting down.
AATCTAATAAAACACTAAAACAAAATTAACAAATGTAGTTATTTAAGGTACGTTACAAAATTAAACAAGAGAACAGAATCAAGGAGATCAATTAACTAAGTGCGCGCCGCCGGATGCGGGAATGAGCCCCTGGCCACGGTAAGCGTTGGCTTATATAGGCTCGATCACATGCTCCGGGCTTTCTGGAGGGGTGTAGGTTGGAGACGCAGCTAACAAAGGAGTATTCATAATATCAATTTGAAGGAAAGGTTGCTCAAGGAGGCAGATTTAGAAATGAAACGGTGTGTCGACATATGCAAAGCGGCAAACTTAAGAGCTTGACAGAAAGCAGTAATATAAACCGAGTGCAAGAGCAGCAAACACAACAGAAATATAATAGGCAGGAAAAAAGCAAGCTAGATATAGAAAATAAAACATACAAGAAAAAAACCTGTACTAGGTGTGGATATGAACATGGCTTTAAATGCCCAGCGTATGGTCAAAAGTGTGCAAAATATAAAAAAATGGGTCATTATGCGAAGATGTGCTCATCAGTGAAAATGATAAACAAACAAGAGGAAAATAACAGCTAAAAAAATGAAAGTTTTGTGTTGGGATCAATAAATGTAACCGAAATAAGTGATGCCTGATGATTGCTATCCGTGATGGTGTACCTGAAACCACGGTTGATCGATTGCGTACTCAAATCAGGAAACTGTTCAAAAAGATACCCACCGATGAGGTCAACATATTTGAAGGTAATGCGAATTCCGAATTGCAAACTATTCTGACTAAACTCACGGAGCTGCAAGAACTTTTAGATAAAAAACCACTTTTTTTTAAGCGGATATACTGTATACAGGGTTGAGGGAACCATCTGTTTCATAGGTTAACCCGTGGCGAGCCCGTGGAGAAGGAGGACAAGCAGTTGAAGACGGAGCTGGATGTATGTCTCCTGGTTATTCTTCAACGAACGGATCGAATGTTCTATACTTTCTGCAGTACCTTTGAATTTAAACCACAGGTGGAGGTAGTTGAGTTGGCCAATCCTTTGGTAACTGCTGCTGATGTGGGGAGACGTTTGGTCACGGCTAATATCCATTCCCTTAACCTTAAATTCCACGGTAGAGTTGGTGTCCATGAGTTCCTGGAAAGAGTCGAGGAGCTTTATATGTCGCGTGGCATCTCTTCGGATAGGTTGTTCCAAGTCTGCAGTTAAGTTGTTCGTGGATGATGCATTGTGGTGGTACCGGGGTATCAAAAAGGCGTTGCAGGCAGTTGGATGCGGCGAAGGTCAGGTCAGAATCTTTCACCGAACCTCCACGCAATGAGCAGAACGCTGTTGCCCCCGATCATGCGTCCAGGGGTAGTAAGGGGTAATCGCCCTATTTGTGAGGCTGTAGGGACTGCGGTGGATAAGTTTACAATGGCAAACAGCAAACAAAAAAAAACAAAACGAACATGTGGATAGTTTGGGTTTGGCTGTTTTTGTTTGTGGTCGCCCGTGTTCGGCATCGGTGTCAGTTTTTTTGCACAAATCAAAGGGTGTTTGACAAACGTGTTTGCTATGTATCCAAACGCTGGTTCAGTTCAGTAGTACGAGTACGCGCGAGCTAGCGGGCGGCTGACGGAGTTAATAGTGGTTAACAGTGGTGGTCTAGTTTACGAATCGTGAAATTTTGTGTATCCTAAGCTTAATAGTAAGGAAAAATGTCTGATTGGTCTGAGGACCAGGGACTGAAAGCGGTTACGGTTAAAGGTTAAGATACCTCAAAAAAATATCGGTACCCCTTTAAAATAAAGGTTGAGCTATACCGATACCTTTATAAATAAAGGTTGGGCTAAATAACGGTTTAACCTTAAAACGATGTCGGTACCGAAAAATATGCGAGGGGCGCGGGGCGGGTGCGCGGGGATGTCGAACACGTTAGAACTGTGTACAATTTGTTTGCTGAACCTACTCTTTTACTCAACTCTATGTTCGTTGCCGACTGTGTGCCGCGCAATACGTTTTTATTTTGTCGATCTATTACAACCCTTATTACAAGGCAATAAAGCCGACTTTTGCATTCTCTAGTTAAAGTCTCAATTTTTATTGTAAAGCCAATGCTGAATTGCAGTTATCGCACATTAGCGGAATTTTAATATTGATTTAGTTAGTTAGATTCTGGAAGCCGTCGCGTAAACCCAAATTCGTTAGACTTATCTCGAGAGATACAAGAGATTATAGAAAGTCGTTATTTCGGTTGGTGTATTTTCGTGTTGGTGTAATAGAACTTTAATCAAAAGTGTAATTGTGGGTTTTTGTGAATAAATAAGTGGTTTGGTAGAAAATAGTTTTTTTTTTTTAAAAGATCTACGGGGTCGGCCGTGTAACAGATCGCTGATACTCTGATAGTTCATCAACTTAAATCAGTGTTGGACTGGGTCACTGGGACCCAAAAAACTACCGGGACTTTTTTTAAACTGCGCTCTCTGCGAGTGTGGTCCGCCACACTAGGCAAAGGCAAAGAATAGGATTAATAATTATCGGAGGCTATGTTTGAGTTAAATTAAATTATTATTTAATTATGTTTACTGACATGAAATCAATCAATCTGTCTAGCCTAGAGTATGAAACATGTGCCGAACAATAAGCTCCTGGCATACCTAGAAGACAACGACATCCTCAGTGACAACCAATACGGCTTCCGCGCAAAATCGGTCAACTGGGGATCTTCTAGCGTATGCCATTCACGGCTGGAGTGAGGCCATCGAGAGGTACGGGGATGCGCTTGCTGTCTTCCTTGACATCACGAAGGCTTTCGACAGGGTCTGAAATGAGAGCCTTATTGGTAAACTTCCTTCCTTCGGTCTGCCTAGTGGTCTGTGTGACTGGATTGCTGACTTCCTGAGGAATCGGTCCATCCGAGTGGTTATCGATGGCTACTCGTCCAGTCAGTTAGGTATTAACGCAGGAGTCCCTCAGTAGTTGCTGAGAGAAAGGTGTCCTGCGCGCGGGCTACTGGGGAGGCCATGGTTGAGCGCTTGAACCTGTCTTTGGAGGCAGTCTCCGAATGGGGCGATGCCAAACCAGACAGTTTCAATGCCTATTGGACTCAGGCGTGTCTTTTTGCCGCAAAAAAGAGCCTATTCCACCCAAATCCATCTTTCCGTGGTGTAACCATGCCGATAACGGACCATCTCGACTTTCTTGGTGTTACGTTAACATCAACCCCTTAATTTTGGTCCATTCATTGAGGCAAAGGCTCAGTCGGCTCCAAAAAAGTTGGGGATCCTTGTATAGATGAGACGGTACTTCACGCCTGAACAGCTGCTCAACTTTTATAAAGCGCAAGTTCGGTCATGCATGGAGTACTGCTCTCACCTCTGGGACGGATCTGCCAAATATCAACTTGATGCACTTGAGTCGATTGACAAACGGGACAAGAGGCTTATCGGCAACGATGCACTGGTCGCCTCAAAGCTCCAGAGGATTGAACGCCGAGTGGCCAGTCTGTCGGTTTTATGGCGGTTACATTTCGGGGAGTGTGCGATGGAACTGTACAATTTGATTCCGCCCTTTACATCATCGGACAACAAGACGTACGACAATGCGCCACCGGTACATGGTGGACATCCCACAATTCCCACCCATACGTACAAAGCGTTTTGCGAATACTTTAATTATGCGCACAGCTAAGAAGTGGAATTCCCTGCCGGAGTCTTTTTTTCCTGACAGCTACAACCTTGGGGTGCTTAAGTTAATTTTAGGCAAGCGTTTTTCACCGTCGACCACATCATAGCTTGCCATCAGGCGAGATGAAAAAAGCCTTGTTCCCAACTAAATAGAAAGAAAGAAGAGGTTGGGCTCTTCTTTCAGTGTAACTGGATACAGCTGAGTACCAGTATTTTACATGAAAGGACTGCCTATCTGACATCCATAACCCAGTAACTGGGTAATACGATACCCCTATATCAAGACTGGTCACCATCTGACCACCGATCTGATCTGTCCGCTGAATGCGAGACGCGTCTTGCGGCTGAAATGATGATGATGACGATGACTATCTTGCATACGATTTGATCCTTAGTGTGGACCCACCCGGCGGCCGGCGTTAATATCGTTATTTACGCAGACAACACCCTGGTGTTAGCCGGCGGGGACACCTTCGACGAGACCATCCAGTTTTCCGAGCTCGGGGTGGCAACAGTCGTGGCGTCGATCTGCGAGCTGGGTTTGTAGATAGCGCCTCATAAAACTAAGGCTATGTTTCCATAAACTGGAGAAGGGCAGATAGCCGCCCAGCTTGTCAGTGACAGTTGGAGATGCGCAAGCCCAGGGGGGTTTATACATTAACTGTCTTGGCTTAACCCTGGATGGTTGGTGGGGCTTCGAAGAGCATTTCGAGCGCCTGCAAGTCCCTCGCGTTGAAAAGGCAGTGGGTGCTTTGCATACGCGACACTACTACTCAACTTCGCGGGACCATGAGAAGAAGTGCGCCGCCTCTACGCAGTCCAGGACTAAATAGTCTGCAGCTGAAAGTGGTCATTCGTATCGCATGAGGTTACGGAACGATATCCTTTGAGGCGGCAACACTCCTGACACGCTTTCCTCTGCTAGATATTCTGGCGGATATGGAAGCGAGGGTTTAAACCGAATTTGTGGCATCCGCCAGAATGGTGATAGCGCGCCAGTAATCGCTGTATTTAGGCAGAGACGGCAGGAATGGCGACACGCGCTGCTCGAGCGGTGGCGCGAGCGGCTACAGCAGCCGCAATTTTTACACAAGCACGTTGTCGAAGCCGTCCTGCCGCACTTTGAAGCATGGCTGAAAAGAGAGGAACGCATCTACTACAGGCTCAGCCAGGTACTGCCTGGGCAGGGTTGCTTCGGTGAGTATCTGAATAGGATTGGGCGAGGCACCATGGCAAATTGCCACCACTGTGGAGGCGACCTTGACTCTGCACAGCACACGCTCGAAGAGTGCCCAGTGGGCCTTTGAGCGGCAGTTCTTAGTCGCCAGGATCGGGCGAGACCTGTCTTTTCTAGCAGTGGTGAGGGTCATGCTGACAGAGATAGAATACTGAAGGAAAATGGCCTCCTTCGATGAGACCGTGATGGTCCAGAAGAAGGCCGCCGAGCGGGATCGTGATAGGGCCGATCCCACTCGGAAAAGAAGAAGCCGGAAAGCCAATCGCCCCGATGCCTAAAACGTCGAAACCCTCCCTGCATTATAAGCAGGCGGGATTCCGGGTTCATGGGCACTCAGACTGGAGACTCTGTCCACCCACCAAGTGAATCCAAGAAAGACGGTGGCACAGTGATCACGTGCTGCCGTGCACAGCGAGGCTCAGGGGAGACGCTCTTTTAGTCTCTCCACGGATGTGTGCCGGGGTGGTTTTAGTGAGTTAAAAAGACCACACTCCCTAGTCTTTTCCTTAAAAGTCCTGGCGCTTTTTGAAGGTTAACAAAAAAGGGCAGAGGGCGTCCAAAACTACCCTGTCTTAAGCTTCACGCTTCTTTATTATTTATTGTACACTAAAAACAACATTACATACATGTACAAAGGCTACCTCCCCGCGCTTCACCTCGCTCCACGTCATTCCGATGCTCGTCGCTTCTGCCAACATGGTGCGACGCCAGTTTTGACGGGGACGGCCAAGCTTTCTTTTCCCTTGGGGATTCCAGTCCAAAGTTTGTTTGGGTATGTGATCGAGACCCCTTTGGAGCTTGTGGTCAATCTATCTCCACTTGCTACGCTTGATCTAGTGGTCGATCGGGCTCTCGAGGCATTTCTTCAAAATCTCTACGTTGGAGATAGTCGCGGGCCAGTAAATACCGAGAATGCGACCATGCGACGAAGACAGTGGTTGAAAAACGAAAACTTTGAATTGGCGTTGGATATTTTGTTTTGTATCCTTTCTGACCTTCCACGTTTCGCACCCATAGAGCAGCACTCAACCGGTTTCGCACCTAGCTAGGCCAGCTTGGCGTGTCCACCTACTGGGCCCAAAATATTTAAAGATGTAAAAATTAGGGTAAATGAAGCTGGAGTCCGTCTCCGGGGCGCTCCGCGGGCCTGTCATGCATTTTGTGACCTTCGTAAGATAAATGTACCTACCTACATTATATACCTACCTACCTACTAAACCACATGCCACGCCAACGTTCGCAAACTGCCAGTAGGTAAGCTTGCTTATGGGTCCTTTAGTTAGGTACCTAGTCGAAATCAACTACCTACCGACGTGGTTAATAGAGTATGGATAAAAATACACATGCCTGTATCTGGCATAAATATGTGCAAGTAGCTTGCATATATGCCAATATGACATAAACCAATCAGAAGTTATTATGGCACATTGGCATGCAAGCTTCTAGCACACTTTTGTACAAGTTACAGGCATGTAATTGTCATGTATGCCAATATTGCCAATAATGTTGCTAAATAAACCTATTAGAGGGACGTAGGTAGTGTAGGTACCTAACTAATATGCATTTTAGAAAATAGCATAGAAACGAATCGAAAGAAAGCAGAGAAACGTAAGAAAACCCTAGGTAGGCACTCGGCTTAGTACGGCCACAGTCGTGTCCTTCCGATCGGAAATAAAAACCAATACCGACTGAGTTATAATAACACGACAGGTCGACAGACAGAGTGGCGAGGCGGTGCGTCAAAGAAAACCCCTATTTATTAAGGTAAGGTACCGCTACCAAAATATTTATAAAAGGTTATAGTACTTCTACCGAAATACACCGGTATGCATTTCAAACCTCAAAATTCCGCTACTGAAAAAAATAACGATATCAAAATATTTCGGTAACCCTTATTTAACGGTATGACGTCATACCGAAATTTTAAGGTACCTTAATTTTTGGGTAATTCAGTCCCTGCTGAGGATACATCACTAACATTCATAGAGGCATGTCAAAATGAATAGTGTATTTGGAATCCAAAAGTTGTAAACCATATAAAACGAAAAAATATATACGATGCGTGGACGCGCCTTAGTGAAAAGAACAGAAATGAAAAGGACCAAACAAATATAACAAACTAGCTTCTGCCAGCGGCTTCACCCGCGAAAAAAGTGTTTTATCATCCCAGGGGAACAGTGTCCGTTTCGATGGCGCGGCCACGGCGTTTTTTTTTTTAAAGACTATGCCAAGATTATGTAAAAATTTGTCAAACTTGATTCCCAAAACCATAAATTTGTCAAAGTTATGGTTAAAAAGTTTTAAGGGTTTGACGTTGAAACGCGGCGAACCGCGCGGCCACGGAGATCTTTAAAACTAAGCGTTGCAGAGACCTGAAATTTTGGCAGACAACAGATTGAATTTGTAAAAAATTTGTAAAAATATATAAAAAAAATCCTAGGTTTATATTTTAGGAGCTGTAAGACTAAAACCCCATGGCCGCGCCATTGAAACGGTGAAAAACACGTTATCGACGATATCTCGCTGAAAAAGCATCGCAGCGGTCTGAAGTTTTTTGTAAATCCTAGATTTGAATTTGTCAAAATATGTAAAAATACACAAAAAATTCCTAGGTTTATATTTTAGGAGCTGTAAGACTAAAACCCCATGGCCGCGCCATTGAAACGGTAAAAAAAATGTTATCGCCGATATCTCACTGAAAAACCATCGTAGAGGTCTGAAGTTTTTTGTAAAACCTAGATTTGAATTTGTCAAAATATGTAAAAATACACAAAAAATACCTAGGTTTATATTTCAGGAGCTGTAAGACCAAAACCCTATGGCCGCGCCATTGAAACGATGAAAAACACGTTATCGCCGATATGTCGCTGAAAAAGCAACGTAGAGGACTGAAGTTTTTTGTAAAACCTAGATTTTAATTTGTCAAAATATGTAAAAATACACAAAAAATACCTAGGTTTATATTTCAGGAGCTGTAAGACCAAAACCCTATGGCCGCGCCATTGAAACGATGAAAAACACGTTATCGCCGATATCTCGCTGAAAAAGCAACGTAGAGGACTGAAGTTTTTTGTAAAACCTAGATTTGAATTTGTCAAAACATGTAAAAATACAAAGAAAATTCCTAGGTTTGTATTTCAGGAGCTGTAAGACCAAAACCCTATGCCCGGCCATTGAAACGGTGAAAAACACGTTATCACCGATATCTCGCTGAAAAAGCATCGCAGAGGTCTGAAGTTTTTTGTAAAACCTAGATTCGAATTTGTCAACATAATTAAAAATACACCAAAAAATCCTAGGTTTATATTTCAGGAGCTGTAGTACTTTATCGCGTAGAAATAAGTTGTGGTTATCTATCGAAGAAAGAAAGTATTAGCGGTGTATTTTTTTGTAAACAACACCTATTAATATGTAGAATTACCGATAATAGGCAAAAAAGTATTTTTTTTTTTCATAGTAAAAAACTTTCAATATGTTTTGAATGTTCCGATAGGGTGACCATGACTTATCGTTTACAGAAAACTTTCCACCTGCAAGTATTAGAAACTATATCTCAAGGATTCTAAATTAAATTAAAATGAAACGATAACTAAAATACAAAACATATGTTTATTTCTTTAAAAATCACATGAATCACAGATTATTCAGTTACCCCTCCGTAACGTTTATTCCGAACCTAACCCGGTCGCGCGGGTTAGGTTATAGGTATTTTTTTATTTCACTACGATTACTATAACAAAGGCTACGGAGCCCCGTGCATTATCGTATCACCGGAAAAACAAATACCTACTCGGAAGTTCTAAGTATTTTTATTTGAGAATACGATTTTGCTTCTTATTTATATATTGTCCTGGACCGATTTCCTATGCAAGTATTTGTAACTCGGGGTGCCGAAAGCTAAGCAAGTTCGGGCTCAGTGGCCGTGCTCGAAATATTACGAAGTTGTTCGAGTGCATCAACTGAAATCGGCGTAGGTAACTTGTAAGATTTATTTTGACTAGTTCATATACCTAACATGATTCTCTTATAAGACAGTCCTAAGCCTGTGATTAACAAAGTAGGAAGGATTTCATTTGATCTACAAAAAGCCGTAGGTACAAGATAGTGGCACGGTACGAATACGTACGAACTAGACCGAAATCCGAATTACCACCAAATACTTTTAAGTATTTCTGGTATTTTTACATACTGTACTTTTGCTTCTTATTTATATATTGTCCTGGACCGATTTCCTATGCAAGTATTTGTAACTCGGGGTGCCGAAAGCTAAGCAAGTTCGGGCTCAGTGGCCGTGCTCGAAATATTACGAAGTTGTTCGAGTGCATCAACTGAAATCGGCGTAGGTAACTTGTAAGATTTATTTTGACTAGTTCATATACCTAACATGATTCTCTTATAAGACAGTCCTAAGCCTGTGATTAACAAAGTAGGAAGGATTTCATTTGATCTACAAAAAGCCGTAGGTACAAGATAGTGGCACGGTACGAATACGTACGAACTAGACCGAAATCCGAATTACCACCAAATACTTTTAAGTATTTCTGGTATTTTTACATACTGTACTTGTAAGCCCTGGTATTGAATTTTGCAAGTAGCAGGTAGAAGGTATATCTCATCCCTCTCTAGAAACGCGAGCGCGGTGCGCGCTACTCCGTGAGTCTACAAAATATTCCAGACATTTCCAGAAACCTTGGCGAAAAAATCGGCGTGCGGCAGTAGATTGGCGTTGTGCGCTTATCGTGATTTGTTACAAAATATTACATCAAAGAGATACCGACATCAACAAAAGGGTATACAAAAAACTATTCTCGGTTCTCGTCATACGGTCGAAATTCCAATGACATTTTAATTTATAGTCAAGAGGATTCCAGATACCGCGGTCGACGCGGCTTCTTTGATCTTTGTATTCATACGTGTGTCGGCTAGTTTAAAGATTTTAGGTACCCAGTTCCTTTGAATTACTTAAATCATTAAATGTTAGCGGGTGTCACGCGTCTTTTCCTGATTGTTTCCTATTAATTTATTTTATTATTGATTCACTATTCTAAATCACTAATGTCTTTTAATCTTAAATAACATACTAATATTTTGTTAAAGAAACCGCCTAGAAGACCCCTGTAGGGTGCTTCCCTAACATAAGTAATGTCAATGCAGATGTAAATGTCAAACTTAAACTTAAATGCAGAAAATGTCAGTGAATGCTCAACGGGATGAATCTAAATGAAAATGCAAGTTGTCCGACTCAAACCACGTCTAATTGAACACTAAAATTAATATTGAAACAATGCATCATCAATGCTCTGCTCGCTGCTGCTGCTGCGTGATTATCATAATATCTAATGTAGGTCGCACGTGTAAGTGCAAAGGTGCGAGCCTACTTATTGCACAACTCTTACTTAGTAAACAATTTTAAACTCATGTACGTGCACCGTACATATTGCCACCACAAGACTGCTAACAACTACTGAACTAAAAATTAATCAAATAAAATTAAGACAAGAACGACTGTAGAAACTAATGCAGAGCACTGATGTAGTAGGTACTAGGTATAATATGTAATGTAAAATATTTGTATGACTAATGTAGATATTATGTAACTGTACACTTAAAATCCATAAATATAATTGTCAAACTCCCTAATCACACACGTCACTATGTTTTTCAGTGTCAAATTTCACTTCACTTAAGGCGCGATCAACACTTATCACTTCGTTCACTTTTGACACCCGTTTGTTGATTTTGCTACACCCGCCCTCGATGTCATCTTCTTCTTCTCGTCCTCTTCTGCTTATCGCATCTCGCGAACCCTCCCCCTGTCTTTTGGTGCTCGTCTTTCTCCAAAAGTACACGTACGATGTTACAGACAGAGCAATACTAATCGTTATTACGACATAGATTGCGGTGTAGTGGTGAATGTCATGGGGGGATAACGTTTTCAGGTTTGATTGCTCTTTAATCGAGCGCAGTTGTGTGTCAATCTTCTGGAACATTTCTTCATGCGTTTCGATAGGCAATGACGAGTTGCGGATCGACGTATTGATGATGTTGTTGATGGGAGAGATCGTGGGTATGATCATGGCGAATGGTTCGTTGACTATGACGTCACTTTTATGTTCTATGTATGCGTGCAACATGAATGAGTCACCCTGCAAGTTACATCCTCGTTTAAGTGTAATCAGACCCGAGTGATGTAACGACTCCGATGTCATTTGAGCGCCGCAAACTAATTGCACTTCGCACGTGCCACAACAATAATAAAACCATGTGTTTTGCTGGTGTAGTTTTACCCACTTGTCAGCGCATTCCCTTATTTCCGTGTGACAGTATACACTGTGTTCTTCATTGTCTCGGATCAGCTGTACATCGCAAATTGACTTGCGTCGGTCACCGGTGCGATAGATAGGGTGGTTTAATTTGCACATCAATGTTTTGTCCTGGATCTTTTGGCATTCTTGAACGTCAGATTGCTCGAGAGGTATGAATGAGTATTGGTTGGCGTTAAATGCTATTAGTTCCGAATTTGGGATGACGTACATCACCCGATTTATGCCAATACGTTGAGGTATGCTTATAAGTTTATTCAGCTCGTATAGAGCATCATTCAGAATGGGTATTTTTACTTCCATCAGTAAATATTGCTGTGTAATGCGTGCATGTATTCTGAACATTCTGTAGATGTCTCGTACATCATTCTGGACTTCTGGCAGCGTGGCATCGCGGGGTAGTTGTCTAGCTACTCTATCTAATTCGGTTTGCATTTGAGTTGGTGATAGTAAGTGTACGTCCATATGACCCTGGTACATGTTTGTCAGCGTATTGATGAGGGTTTGTTGGATTTCCTTTAGATTTTGGGCCATTTTTTCTGCAGCTATTGCCGATGTAATGATGTAGAATGCATTAGCGGTGTCATGTTTATTCGTTTCTGTTTTATTTTCCAGATTGGTAAGGTGGTCATTCATCAAGGTAAACTGCTTTACCATTGTCGCTTCGTTGCGTTGTACGATGTTATGCTCGGTTTCCAAAATACTTGTCTGATTTTTGAGAAGGTGTAATAAGTGGTTGTCATTGTGTTGAATGGAATTGATGTCGTGTTCGTACTTTTCTGCGAAATGCTGATCTAGTACTCCAAATAGTGAGTTGGCAACATATCCCACTCCGTCGATTAATCCTCTTTTGAATCTGTGTTGAATTAATCGTTGGGACTTCAGCAGATTATTGTAATAGTCCAGTTCGTTCATGCTCTGTTCGAGTTGGTTGATTAAAATGTGGAATTGCATCATCCAGTCCTCGCAACGATATCCTTTTATATGAGACACGAATTTTTGCAGAGTGTCAACGTTTCGCCAGTAGTTTGTCATGTTGTAGTAGAATACTAATTTCCATTCATCTCGTATTTCTTGTAAGTCTGCAATCTTGTCAAAGTAAATCGTTTGATTTTTTGTCAGTGGGGTAAGCTTCATGTCTTGTTGAACAGTGGGCGTTATAAATGCCATGGTCAGCATCAATGTGTAGCATATCAAGCTGTGCCAGGTAAGCTTTTTCGGTCGGCTCCGTCTGTTTTTTGTAGATGTGATGGTATCGCCAAGTCTTTCTTCTTCAACCTCAACTAGTGGTACTAGTTTTGTGATCGGCCGTTTAACTTCTCCTTTTGCAGTTTGTAATGACAACTCTCGTGTGGCCGTCTTTTCCTGTATGTAGCTCTGCTACACGACCCAGAGCCCATTTGCCTGCCGGTAATCTTTCATCCTTGATGCAAACAATGTCATTTTCTCGAGGATCGGTAGTTTGTCGTTTCCATTTTAGCCTTGTTTGGAGTTGTTGAAGGTATTCTTGCGACCATCTTTTCCAGAAATCCTTACTGAGCTGCTGTACAATTTGCCATCTCTTGCCTAAATTATACGTATTGTCAATGTCCGGTTCTGGAATAGTCATTAGCGATGTGCCGGTTAGAAAATGTCCAGGCGTTAAGCAGTTGATTTCTTCGGCGTTCTCTGTTACGGTGCACAGTGGTCGTGAATTCAGGCAAGCTTCAATCTGGCATAGTAGAGTGGTAAATTCTTCGTACGTCAGGCGCTGATCTCCAATGACCCGTTTTAGATGATACTTCATGCTCTTCACGGCAGCTTCCCATAGTCCGCCTGCGCTTGGCCATACTGGGGCATTGAAGTGCCATTTAATTCCCATCTCTGATATTTTACCCAAGAAAAGGTTGTCAATGGTGTCTACAATGCATTTATATTGTTGCAGTAAAATCCGGTTAGCACCCACAAAATTCGTGCCGTTATCGCTGTACATGTCACGTGGCGTACCTCGACGGGCGCAGAAGCGCTTGAAGGCTGATAAAAATGCTATACTGGACAGCTCTGACACAAGTTCCAGATGTATAGCCTTTGTTGCCAGACAAACAAATACGGCAACGTACGCCAGCAATGTTTTGACGCCTCGGCCTTTATTTGCCTTGATCTCAATGTGGCCAGTAAAGTCAACCCCTGTATGTGTAAAAGGGCGAGAAACTGTCACTCTCGGCTCTGGTAGATCTGCCATAATCTGGTTTGAGGTTTTTGCATGAAATCGGCGACATGGTACGCATTTGTGTAAAACCTTCTTAACGGCGCGATATCCTCCTACTATCCATACTCTTTGGCGTAGATGTGTTAGGGTTAGCTTCGGACCTCCGTGTAATGTTGTACTGTGTGCTTGCCAAATTAATAACTCTGTCAATTTGTGGTCATGTGGTAGCAGAATTGGATGTTTCGTGTCTTCATTTAGGTTCGAGTTATGCAAACTTCCTACTCGCAAAATGTCATGTTTGTCGAGGAATGGGTTCAAATTCAAAAGGTTGCTTTTGTTGCTTAAGCCCTTATTTTCCTTCAGTCTCATAATCTCGTCTTTGAAGGTATGTAATTGAATCTGTTTTAGTATAAGATTTTCAGCGTTTTGTAGTTCTGTTGATGTTAAATATGCAGTTGTATTTGTGTTGGATTTCGAACAGTTGTTTATGAATCGTTTTATCCACGCTGTGACCCTTGTAATGTGAGCCATGTCGCTGTGTCGATCTAATAACTCAATTACAATTGAAGACGGCTCGAATTTCACAACATACGCTTTCATTTGTTTTTGTTTTGATTCGCATGTTGTCGGTATGATTTCAACTTTATCAGCTGTTTTGTCATTGTAATTTTTCACCCATTCTGGTCCTTGCCACCACAAAGGATGTTGCAATAGCTGGGAGCAACTGATGCCGCGTGATGCACAGTCTGCTGCGTTTTCTTCTGATTTGACGTACCTCCAGTGTTGTTTCGGGATGACTTCATGCACTTGTTGCACTCTGTTGCTCACGAACGACTTCCATTTTGTGACGTCACCATGCAGCCAGCCTAGTACAATCATGGAGTCCGTCCAGGCGTATATGTTGTTGTCGATGTTGTCCCACTTGCATGCTTTCCGGACCTTTTTCATTAATCGGGAAAGTAATAAGGCTCCGCATAGTTCAAGCCGTGGTAATGTCAATTGGTTATTGTTGTCAAAGTTTATTTTGTTAGTGAATGCAAAAGTGTCAGATGTAGGGTTCCACTGTACACCCAGGGCTTTTGTCGTTCCATCGTTTGTAAAGTGCATTGTGGTTTGGTTTAGGTCTGATGATGATAACCTTTTAATCAAGGTCGGCTCGTTGCTTGACCACTTCCGTAGCGTTAGTCCTGCTCCGCTCAGCATGTTGATGAGTTGGTACTGCATTTCTTGTGCTCGCTCGATGGAGTTGTTACCACTTAGTACATCATCGACATACATTTCGTTGTTAATGACGTCAGCTGCTAACGGGTATTTCTCTGCATCATCATTTGCTAGTTGCTTTAGCGTCCGAAGTGCTAGAAATGGTGCCGCCTTGGTTCCATATGTCACTGTGCATAGCTTGTACTCCTTAAGGGGACCTTGGTTAGTTTCCCTCCATACTATCTTCTGCAATTCTTGATCTTCTTCATGCACTAAGATCATGCGATACATTTTCTCACAGTCTGCTGTAAAGACATACTTGTATCGCCGCCATCCCATGAGTAGTGTCAGTAGATCTTGATGAAGCTTCGGGCCACACTCCATCAAGTCGTTCAGGCTGTAACCTGTGTCAGTCTTCTGTGAGGCGTTGAAAACAACCCTTAATTTGGTTGTCAATGAGTCCTGTTTAAGGACTCCGTGGTGAGGTAAGTAACATGACGGGTTGCAGTCGGGCTTACTCTCTTTCATGTGTCCCATTTCCAAGTACTCTTGCATGAATTTGACATAGTTTTCTGACAGTTTGTCATCTCTGCATAATCGCCTTTCTAATTGCATAAATTGTGCCACTGCACGTGGCTTTGATTTTCCTAATAGCTGATCGTAATTAGGCTTCATTGGCAAACGAACTGCATATTTGCCATTTTTCAGACGTTTTGTTGTTGCAGTGAAGAACTCTTCGCAGTATCTCTCCGCTGACGTCATTGAACTGCATGCATCCCCACTGATGTCTTCCATTTCCCAGTATTTTGTCAAGTCATCCACTTGGTTTATCACCACGTTGCAATTGAATGTCTTGCTGACGTTGCCTGACAGAATCCACCCTAGGCGAGTCTGTTGAGCTATGGGTTCATTAGTCTCTCCCTTAATCAGTCCATTCATTAGGATTTCAGAGAATACCTGTGCATCTAGAAGTATGTCAATGGGCCTTGATATGTTGTACTCTGGATCGGCTAATGTGATGTTTGTTACGTGAGTCCAAGTTCTTTTTGTAAAGGTGGCGTTAGGTAGATTGTTTACCACCCGTGGCATGACTAATGCTTCCGTGGTGAACTGGAAGTCGTTGTGTACGGACCGACAAAGTAGGTTCACCTTTCCTTTGCTCCTGTTGGATAGTGTGCCGATCCCACTTATGCTCGCGTTTAGCTGTTGACGCTTTACTCCCAGTCTTTGAGCTGCATTCTCAGTGATCAGGGTTATTTGTGAGCCTTGATCAACTAACGCCCGTAGTGTGATGTAATCGCCATCAGCTGTTTCTACTTGCAATAATGCAGTGGCCAATAGTATTTCGTCATCATTATTCGATGCGAAGTTATTTTGCATACTTTTAGGTGACCTAGTTGCAGTTGACTTCGACGGTTTATCCATCGTTTGTGTTGCTGAGGGCATTTGCGCTGACTGGACGATGTCGTTGTGCAATAGCGTGTTGTGTGGGTCGCTGCACTCTCTGCATCTTTTTTGTGACGCACAATAGCCCTTGCTATGCACATACAGACAGTTTCTGCAAATATTGTTTGATTTTATGAATTCTAGTTTCGCCGAGCTTGCCATGTCAGTGAATTTCGAACACTGGAACAATGCATGATTGGTGTTGCATAATGCACAAATGATCTTATTAAATTGACCAGCGTTGTATGCATGGAAGTTTCGAGAGTTTGCTGGTTTGGGGGTTTTGCTGAATGGATGAAATGCGTTGGATTGTGGTTTTGCAGGAGGCTTGCTACTGTTTTCTGGCTTCTTTCTATGCAAAGGTTCTAATGCCATGAATTTGTTCTCAATAAAATCCATAAACTGGTTGAACGTAGGTATCTCCCGCGGATCCGCCCTAGACTGCATGTATTCCGCGTACGTTTCGGAGTCTAGTTTCTCGCATAACACGTAGACTAGAATAGGATCCCATGAACCTGTATCTACCCCCAAATTGTGTATCGCATTTATGGTTTCATTGCTCGTGTCATATAACCGCTTAAGGTCGAATGCAGATTGTTTTTGCAGATGTGGCTGACGCATGAAACTCTGGAAATTCTTAGTGAACAACATAAACTTGTTGTTGTACCTATGGTTCAAGATTTCCCAACACGTGTCGTAATTTTCGGGTGAGATGTGTAGATGCTGGACGAGTTTCTCCGCTTCGCCGCGCAATCTCCATTTTAAGTGCTGCATTTTTTGTGCTTTTGCAATTGCAGGGTTATTGTGTATTGCTTCTACGAACAGATCCATGAAAGTAGGCCATAACGAATAGTTCCCGTTGAAAATGGGAATGTCTATTTTGGGCACGGATTGTTGTTGGTGCACGGAGGCGTTCAGTTTTACGTTCAGCGCCCGCTTTGTTTTTACAAATGCCCGTTCGTGGCGACAAAACTCGTCATAGTACTCATTAGGCGCCCCGTCTAACAAACCATCGATTCGCAGATGCATATTGTCAATCGCTGACCACCGAGACCCTAACGTCTTCAAAGCGTCTTCTATCTCCCATCTTTCGATGACCTCTTCAATGATCTTACTCGTCACTAACCTGTCGAACGCACGGAAGTTCGCGTTCTGCAGCTGCTGTAGCTCGAGTAGCTTGTCCTCTGCTCCCGAGGAGCTCCCGAACAAGGTCCTGTCAAACTCCACGTGTACCTTGCTAGAGCCGGGTCCACTCTGCACCTTGGTCCCGCATGCTGTAAGCTCCTGCCGCACACCGTGGTACCAATCCCTTAATACTTCGTGAATATTGTTGGTGAAGTACTCATGCGTTTTGTCTTCTACCGCACTCAGCTCCTGATGTTTCTCTTTACATTCCGCCCAAAGCTGATCTAACCGCTCAAGCCTTTGCTGAATGTACTCGGGGGTCTTCCTGCTCGCTGAATCCTTCTTGAAGTTGGTATGGACCCTCTTCATCTCCTCCAGGATCTCAGCCTGACGCGCGATTAAACCCTCCATTGTTAACGAAGTAAGCAAAAAATGAACGATCTTACTTGAAACTCAGGAACTCTCCCTTTACGCTGATGTAACGCGTCGCTCTGGAACCTGGATCGCTGCGACTGCTTCTGCACGGCAACACACGACCAAGACACAAGTCACACGCGACGTTTTACTGACCGACAAATCGGACTGTACGGTACTTGCAATAATTTCGAAGGACCAAAAAAAACTATGTAGGGTGCTTCCCTAACATAAGTAATGTCAATGCAGATGTAAATGTCAAACTTAAACTTAAATGCAGAAAATGTCAGTGAATGCTCAACGGGATGAATCTAAATGAAAATGCAAGTTGTCCGACTCAAACCACGTCTAATTGAACACTAACATTAATATTGAAACAATGCATCATCAATGCTCTGCTCGCTGCTGCTGCTGCGTGATTATCATAATATCTAATGTAGGTCGCACGTGTAAGTGCAAAGGTGCGAGCCTACTTATTGCACAACTCTTACTTAGTAAACAATTTTAAACTCATGTACGTGCACCGTACAACCCCTATAAGGATTATAAAGAAAAGGCCACCAGTACCTAACAACTTTTATACGCGCTGACGCTGTGACCACAGTTTAAAAATGCACAAGCAGTACGGAAACTACCTAAAAATGCTCGAAACGGCACACTCACACAAACATGCGCATCGACACAGTTAAATATACAAACAGTATGGAAACTACCTGCAAAGGCTCGAAACTGCCCACCCACACAAACATACGCACTGACGAGACCATAATGGCACTTCTACAGTGCTGTCAGTAGTACGAACCGCTTAAGGAACGTCCTCACTGAGAGCATTCACGTGTAATGAGCATTCGACGTCGAATATTCGAGTGGTGTAGAAATTGAGCCGAGAGTTACAAAGCTTACACGCAAGCGCGAACTTCGGCCGGCGTGGACGTCGCAACGACTTTTGCGGAAAATGCACGCATTCGAATGTTCACGCAAATAAAACGCTCGAAAGCGAGTATACAGATAATTAAATCAATGAGTATGTATATAAAATATGACTGGCCACTTGTAAAGCAAGGAACAGAACTTTGATTTTAAGCGTTTGTGAACTTGGTCAATCGTATTATCGAATGAATGACATTTAGCAGGTTCGTATTCGAATGCTCCAAGCTCGTAAGAGCGGGGGCACACGATGCGTTGCGGCGGCGGTACGGCGCCGGAGCGGTGTCGCTGCGTCGTCTTACATAGAAATATCTGTGGCATGTCACACGATGCGCTCCGTCGCGGCACCGGACTTGCAACCACCAAGACGAGGCGGGGAGGGGTGAATGCGTTGCGACGTCGGATCGGCACCGCTCAGTTGTTTTGCGTCACAAGGAAGGACACACGCTCGCTCGTTTCGAATTTTTTCTAAGTATTTTTGTTTATTGTGATTGAGGTTTTAAAAAATGAGTGCCAACCTAGATGTTATTGATATAGACTACCTAATTACATTAGTCCAAGAACGGGAAAACCTTTGGGATAAGTCCAATGAAGACTTTAAAAATAAAACAATGAAAATAAAAGCATGGGAGCAAATTGCCAAAATTTTATTTCCAGACTATGATAATTTTGCTCCTGATATAAAGAACCAGATAGGTAAGTAATTATTTAATGTTTTTATGATGATCAAATCTTCTGTAACTGCCATTGTAGCGACCCTCTGTTGCTCATAAAATAGCTTGCAAATTCATCTCTAATGACATTTGCTGCTGTCATCTCTTCATCTTGAGGTTGTAATGAGTGAAATTCATCATCAGTTATTGCCAATTTATCCTTTTGCCGAAAACCATCCCGATCTGCGACAAAATTGTGTAGGACACAACATGCCTTCACAATGTCAGTAGCAAAATTATAGGACACGTCTATCGGTCTGTGAAAAATGCGCCATTTATTCGCCATAATCCCAAAAGCGCATTCGACATATCTTCTGGCTCTGCTGAGACGATAATTGTAAATCTTTTGTTTAACATTGAGATTGTTACCTCCATATGGGCGCATAATGTGGTTGCTCAATCCAAAAGCTTCGTCACCCACAAATACATACGGGGTTCGTCTATTGGAACCACACAGTGGCTGGGGATCAGGCAATGGTAGGTCATTGTTAATGAGTTTCTCATATAGTTTTGAATTTTGAAAAACAGTTGAATCGCATTCTTTACCGTATGCGCCAATGTCAATAAAAATAAATTTGTAGTTTGAGTCCACAACAGCTAAAAGGACTATTGAGAAAAAGGCTTTGTAATTAAAAAAAAGCGAGCCACTATTAGCAGGATTACGCATGCGAATATGCTTCCCATCGAGGGCACCGATGCAGTGAGGAAAATTCGCCCTTAAATCGAAACTAGATGCAATATTTTTGAGTCTTTCTGTTGTTAGTTCGGGAATGTTGTCTTGAAGAATATTTTTCCATATAGCACGACAAACTCTCCTAATCATATATCTAATCGTAGATTTGCCCCGTTTGAATTTGTACTCCAAATCTTGTAGTGAATTTCCACTTCCTAGATACCTGTAACAAAAACGTTTATTTAAATAATAAAATCTCATGTAATCTTAATGTTAATATTTTATTTTTAGGTAATGATATAGTGAAGAAATGGAGAAGTGTCAAAGATAACTTCTATAAATATTTAAAAAAGTTAAAAGAAGCTTCTAAATCTGGCTCAGCCGCTAAAAAACTGAAAAAATATCATTTTTACAATCAACTTTTATTTTTAACAAAAGTGGCACAAAATGAGACAGACAGTAGCTTAGACGTAGCTGGAGAAACCAACACCGATTCTACAAGTGATATTGCACCGGAGTCTTCGCGTTATGTTCCTATCACCCGCAAAAGAACAATGCAAGCTGATGATTTCGAAAAGGAAGCATTAAAAGCCCTTAAGGAGCCCGAAGATCGCCACTTGTCATTTTTTAAGGGTATTTTGCCATCAATTCAAGATTTCACAGACCTTCAAACTCTCACCTTCCAAAGCAAGGTGTTACAAATTATCACTGAAATGCGGTATGGCTCAATGTCCCAACAATCATCATCATTTAGGTTTGAACAAACGTCTCAACAGCCTTCATCACACGGGTATCATACAAGAAGTTACAGAAGTACATACACTCCAACAGACTTGAGCTCAGATTATAATTTATTGACATCTCCAGGTGAAACATCTCAAGACAGCGTAGAGTACGATTTTGCAAATTTGTAATTAAGATTTATCAAGATTACTATTAAGAAGATTAATAAGATTGATTATGATTATTAACATTTCCTTTTTTGATCGTTTTGAAAATTAAAAAGTATAATTATTCAAAAAAAAAATTTTCATTACTTACCTCAAAGTGATGCCCAGCATTTCTATTGGCTCCACTGGATTCCTCATGTTAGTGTACTGTTTCCGTATATGTGATTCTAAAGATTTCAATAAACATTCGAAACTTAACACACTCATTCGAAAGAAATTGTAAAACTTCTTTTCGTCCAACAGCAACTCTTTATATTCTTGGAGAAAAAACTGTCCATCACTGTTCCTTAGTGCAATAAAAGGACAGATCCAGTATCGTCGTACGCTTCTACGTCGATTTCGGCGGTGGCGTAATAGTAGGGCCAACAATAGACGTCTTTTACGATCCATTTTCATTAACAGACTGTCCAACGGTGCTACGGCGCCGCTGCGACATAACAACGTTACGGCGCCGCACCGCTCGTGTGCCCACTGACACGGTGAAATCTTTGCGGTGCGGCGCCGCAACGCATCGTGTGCCCCCGCTCTAAGGGAATGTTCGCCTCGAAAGTTCATAGTTTTGCTCGAAAGTGAATAGTGGGCTCGGTGTGAAGCATTTGTTGCTCGCCTGTGATTGCTTGTTTACAAATGTACGCGAACGAATGGTCCCAGTGAAGACGTTCCTTTAAGGGTCTCGTCGATACGCATTTTTGTGCGAGTGTGCCGTTTCGAGCGTTTGTAGGTAGTTTCCATACTGTTTTGGTTTGTATATTTTTACTGTGTCGATGCGCATGTTTGTGTGAGTGCGCCGTTTCGAGCGTTTGTAGGTAGTTTCCTACTGCTCGTCCATATTTATACTGTGCCGTGTCAAAGAAGCCGCTGGCCGCAAGATCTGGAATCGACTTGATCATATTGTTATTCGAATTTCGACCGTATACCTAGCACCGAGAATATCTTTTTGTTTACCCTTTTGCTGATGTCGGCTTCTCTTTGATGTAATATTTTGTAATAAATCATCCGCGAACAATACTATCTACTGCCGCGCGCCGACTTTGTCGGCAAATCTTTTCAAATATTTTGTAAGTACATTGAGTAGTATAAAGGCACACCGCGCTTGCCTTTACCGTCATTTCGGTTTTAGTCACCGACGAGGACAGCCCATCCGGTACAACTTCTTATCAAGGTAAGTTATTCATACTACATAAGTACTTATTCTCTTACTACTCGGTACTTGCCTATTTTTAACCGACTTTTCAAAAAGGATATTCTTTTCAAAAAGGATATTCTTTTTTATGTTTTAAAGAGTATACTCTCGAGGTGGTCCCACTGTCAAAAAGTAAGGATCTGATGAGGGGATTCCATGGAAGTCGAGGGAACTCTTAAAGTTTTATTAGGCCTTCATATGGTGATTTTGGTATTTTCATCAACATTTGCCGAGTCGAGCATAGCGGGACTAACCGAGCATTTGCATTCGGAAAGTATAATTTGGTGAAGTGGAACTGAAGAAGGCCAAAGATTGCCACTGGACCTTCTCAATGATAACTTTATTTTGGGTATGAGATATCTCGAATAGTTAGTTAAATTACTGTGATGAAGCAAATTTAAGTAAATAAATGATTTTAATGAAAATGGAAACATCGAACTGATCTGGTGATGAGGCACCGGAACTCCGTTATGAAACCCATTCGTGCTTAGGCTTGTTGGAATCGTTATGAGAAGTCCTCTGGAATTATAAGGTACCAAAACTAAAAGCACGGGATCGGTCAATGTGGCGACGCCTGGGGTAGGCCTATGTCCAGCAGTGGACGTATTTCAGCTGAAATGATGATGAAACTAAAATAGGAAAATAAAAAAACATTTTAACAAAAAAATAAACTGACTGTCTAAAAAAACAAAACAAACCGAAAAATCTTTATTTTCTGAAGTCGGTGTAAAAAAATAAAAAATATAGGTGTAGGTACCTACTGCGTTCTGAATAAGGCTCTTGATCCAACCGCTTTACGACAGCCTCAAGAGATGTTGGTCAATATTATTTTTATTATTATATTGTTACAGAAATATGGTAAGAGGTAGAAAATCGAAAATCGATGCGGCGCATCTGAACAACAAATTTCTTAAATATGCAGCTACTTGCAGAAATGAAAAAATCTCATACAAAAATCCTATATTTACATTTATTGCTCAAGAACTGAACAATGAAATAACGCCGTATTCGTTGTTCATGAGACTGAAGAGAAATTTCAAGACGATTTTTGGCCAACGATATGATGAAGAAAGTTCACTCACACAAAGCACCTCAACTTCTCCTTCGTGCGGCAGCACAGATTCTTCACCTCTGAAATGTACCTCAAAAGAAGTTGAAAGTGTTAAAGAGTTCACATTTTTACTGGATGTATATGACTGGAAGAAAGTGGAACCGCTCTCAGTTAATTACGTCAGGCGTGATCCTAATACTACCTCAACACATAAAAAGTACAAAACACTACCTAAGTACAAGTGGGCCTGCTTACTACGCGAGATACTGTGGGAATATACAAGACTTCCATGCACATGGGTTTTCAAAACTAAGCGGGTCGACGAAGACGACAATGTTCTGATTAAAGGCAAGTGCTCACAATGTATATGCATCTCGGAAATAACAAGCAAAGCAGCAACAGACAAAACAGTGATAATGACCTGCACTCTATTTAATACCGATAATAGAATGCCACACAATCCAAATAAGAAGACGAAGCTCACACCGTACAAAAGACGACAACTAGGGAAAAAATTGCAATATAAACCTGCAACAGTTGTTTACAAAGAAATTGCTTCCGTAGTCATAAAAGATGATGATACTGTAAACTCTCCAGTGCTACCAACGATGGAAACTTTGAGGAAAGTGAAACACGAAAAAAGGCAAAGTGATCGATTGCACTCTGATCCAATCATGAGCATTCTCATGATGTCGATAATGGCAACATACCAAAATTTCATTCGCGAGTTTACTTTGGTACCGAGCTTCCATCTGTGCTATTGGTGTGAACAACAAATCCAATACTACAAGGCGTATTTGGAGAAAATTCATCATGTCACAATGACTATAGATGCAACTGGATCATTCTTCAGAATGATCAGATTCCCAGATGGATCTCAGTTAACAAAACGTATGTTCCTCTATGTTGCCATGGTAACGTCTTCAACTATTAAGTCGACAGCAATTTGCCAATTCATTACTGATAACCACACAACGGATTCTATATTGTCCTGGTTGAAAAGATGGCACAACGAAGTACGTGCTGCCCCTCACGAGATTGTAACTGACGACTCTTCAGCGTTAATAGCAGCAAACGTTCAGGCTTTTACTATTTTTCAAACAGTCAGAGACTATCTACGACAATCTTTTCTAGTTTTAATGAATAAAAGTAACGATATGCCTCAAGTATTCCTAAGATTAGACACAAGTCACTTTGTCAAAAACGTATATAACCTGCGATGCTTCGATAACGTCGATATAAATATTAAAATGTTTTACATTCGCAGTATTTTATTCGTGAAACAGTGCGAAAATTTTGAAATAATAAAAAATGTGCTTTGTCATATTATAACAATTTGTACCTGCAAGTATGAATTCACAAACAATGAAACTTGTAAAATTTCTATGAAATACCTCAAATCTTTGTTGGTCAAGATAGAAATGCCAGTTGAAGAAAACGACAAAAAAGATTTAGCCAATGATTATGTTACAATAACTGACGATGATAATATTTTAGATTGGTTTGATGAGCTTGTGAAGAAAGAAAAAATCTTGGATCAAACAAAGAACAAAACAGGTAAACCAAATGACTATTACTTACCCAATCTAGTATCAACTCTTAAAAGGTTAATGATAAAACTGCCACTCTGGAGCAATGTTATGTGTTCTTTTTACAAATCAGAAATAAGTCACCAACATCTTCAGCTATTGAAAGTTATTTCAAAACTTTAAAACACTTATTATTTGAAACACGCCTGCATAAGTACAACGTAGATGAATTTATAAAAATTCACAACAATTTTATAATAGGGGAGACAAAAATAGCTGCGAAAAATCTTAACATAACTGTAGGCAATACAAAAAAACAAACAAACAAGGTCCGAAAAAGGAAGTTACTAACAAAAAAAAATACGCGTTGTAAAAAAATTAAAATAAACACAAAACAATCATTTTCTTCAGATTCAATATTTACAGAAAAGCCTTCATACACTGAAAACTGGGGGGGAGAGGGATATTCTGCGAAGAATAACTCAGTACTGTTTTTGCGAAATGAATTCAAATCTAGGTTTTACAAAAAACTTCAGTCCTCTACGTTGCTTTTTCAGCGAGATATCGGCGATAACGTGTTTTTCATCGTTTCAATGGCGCGGCCATAGGGTTTTGGTCTTACAGCTCCTGAAATACAAACCTAGGATTTTTCTTTGTATTTCTATATATTTTGACAAATTCAAATCTAGGTTTTACAAAAAACTTCAGTCCTCTGCGATGATTTTTCAGCGAGATATCAGCGATAACGTGTTTTTCACCGTTTCAATGGCGCGGCCATAGGGTTTTGGTCTTACAGCTCCTGAAATATAAACCTAGGTATTTTTTGTGTATTTTTACATATTTTGACAAATTCAAATCTAGGTTTTACAAAAAACTTCAGACCTCTGCGATGGTTTTTCAGCGAGATATCGTCGATAACGTGTTTTTCACGGTTTCAAAGGCGCAGCCATGGGGTTTTAGTCTTACAGCTCCTAAAATATAAACCTAGGATTTTTTTATATATTTTTACAATTTTGACATATTCAAATCTAGGATTTACAAAAAACTTCAGACCGCTGCGATGCTTTTTCAGCGAGATATCGTCGATAACGTGTTTTTCACGGTTTCAAAGGCGCAGCCATGGGGTTTTAGTCTTACAGCTCCTAAAATATAAACCTAGGATTTTTTTATATATTTTTACAATTTTTTTACAAATTCAATCTGTTATCTGCCAAAATTTCAGGTCTCTGCAACGCTTAGTTTTAAAGATCTCCGTGGCCGCGCGGTTCGCCGCGTTTCAATGGCGTGGCCACGTTCAAACCCTTAAAACTTTTTAACCATAACTTATTTGGGAATCAAGTTTGACAAATTTTTACATAATCTTGGCCCAACATTCACATACAGAAACTTATAATTTGCATCTACTAATGCAAAAAGAACAATACTAGGAAATAATTTGTAGTTATCAAAGTCGTTGCCACTATTAAAAGGCGATTGCAAAACAACATGTTTGCCGTCCATCGCTCCTATCACGTGTGGGAAATTCCATTTATCCTCGAATTGCTGAGAAATTTTACGCCACTCTTCTTCAGTAGATGGCACCTGAAAATAAAGATGCCGTGAGATCCTTAACCTTTAACTGGGGACATGACAAATTTATAACACTTTAAGGGACATGTAGTCTCACAGGCTACAGCCGATTTTGTAATTAGTATTACTTACGTATAAATCAACCGATGACACGTCCACCCTAGCCCTAAAACAAAAGCTACTGAGAAGCAGGGTTGAGGCAAGTGGGGGGAAAGGGTTAATTCTAAGAATTTGCAAACTACGCGACGCCTGTGAGGCTACACGTCACTAGTTAAAGGTTAATAATAAAAAGTTGAAAATAAAAATAAGTAGTAATAATAATAATAATGTTGTTACAGGAAGAAACTAATACGACTGAACGGGAACTTGAAGTAAATGTTACAGTGAGCGAAAACGAGAACAGTAACATTGTTAGTAGTGACATACAACCGGAAAGAGCCAACCAACACACAGATTTGAGTAGAGAGCAGAATGCTCAAAGTGTACAATCCAATGTCCAAACAACAAGCAATCGAGCAAAAAAAAGGAATAAAACTACTTCTAATAATGCAGATGACATATCAGATGATACTCTTTCAGAAGCTTTCCAACTGCTGCAACAATGTGCACAGCCACCACAACCAGACACAGATTCTTACATTGCTTTCGGGCAGTATATATCTACTGAATTGCGGAAATATGATGCAGTAACATTAGCTTATGTCAAAAATGCCAAGTAATTTTTGAAGCTGACACAGGAAGATATAACAATTATGGATATTACACTAATTCATATCCTAGCACACCTTCAGCCTCCACTTCATCGCACACTCCAGCTCCACCTCCACAGGCACCACCATCTGCTCATCTAGCCTCTACTTCATCGCATACTCCAGTTCCACCTCCACAGGCATCACCATCTACTCATCTAGCCTCAACTTCAGCGCAGTCCCAGTCTCAACAACCTCAGGATTATTCAGTTCCACAGTCACCACCGAATTAAATAAGTGCCTACCTATTCTTTCTTGTTTTCTTATGTTTTCAAATAATGTTGATTAATTGTAAACATGTTACTTCACTATAATTATAATACACTACTTTTTTATTGAGTAATAAAGTATGGTTTTACTTACCTTCACATAATCCTTTAACAAGTCAATGATTGCTTCACAAACTTCGGGAATAATTTTCGATATAGACTGTTTGGAAATGCGGAAGAGATACTGCAAACTGACATATGAATCTCCAGTCGCTAAAAATCGCAATGTAAGTAGTAATCTTTCCTTCACAGTAATGGCATCTCTATAATTTGTATCATTCTTTCTTAGCTTGTTGTTCAGTAACGAACACAATATCTCAAATTTATTGACATTCATTCTTGCAAAATTGTGTTCAGCTTTATCTGACACTAACTCTGCATAAAGCTGAGTGCCAGATTTTAAGCGATTTTTGTATATTGTTTTTATCCAGAACCGTCTTTTTATTTTTTGTGATTTTTTGCGCAAATTTTTAAGCAAAATATAGGTTACTGCTGCCACGGCAATTCGACGCCGACGCTGCACGTGTGACTCCATCTCAGCAAGAGTTCGACTGAATCATGGATCGCCTACGGATCGCTAGGAGCGTAGGTTCAGGATCGCAGTTCAATTAAACTGGATCGGCCTAGTACGATCCACGAACCACACTCCGTGATCCTGGATCGCGGATCGCGCGATCGCTGATGCAGGTTGGATCGTCCGGTGTGGACCCGGCTAATGACAGTTGAATTTTCGACCAACAAAACAGTGGGTTCTTTTGTATGCAACAGACGGCCATGCCGAGCTAAATCGAAAGTGAGCCGAAGCAAAGGAACCAGGTTTGACAATGTCAAAATTAATATGCCGCAGGTATTTTACCTAATGTATGCTTTTTCTGATAAGTTAAGTTATGAGCGAACAATCAAACAAGATTTCTCTGAAGGAGAACACTGCCTTTCTCTGGCAACTATAAATTACTGGTTCAATTATTGTAGAGAGGCAGTGGTTACTTATAAGAAAAATAAACAGGTAGTCACTGGGAAGATTGGAGGTCCCAGCTAGTAGTGGGCGATATAAATCGATATTTCAAAAAATATCGATACATGCTCGCGATATATCGCTTTAATACGATATTATCGAATCATGTAGTATCGAATGTAATATCGATATTTTTCATCCGATACACCAAATATCGGGTCACATTTTTTTTTTTTTATGTCTATTTATTTTCTAAGACTTATACCTTTAAATCTGCAACATTGTTGATTTGATTAATAATAAAACGAAAATCCCCGGATTACAGAAAAATAGCTTTTGCAATAACGAAACGCACACATGAGAGATAGATACCCTCCGCAATGGCAGCACTAGTAGTAAAACTTTTATAATCTGTGGTGTCTATGGTCACTCACTTGCTTTCTTTAGACATATTCTTATTGTTTTGTTGGTTTCGCTTTTAATGCAATATAACCTTTAAAAGTTATCTGTTTTGTTTATCATAGTTAACGAAATATAAATACCGTTAAGTGTGTATAAATAACGATATAAAACAGCTTTTATTATATAGAAGAAGCAAGCTGTGATAATCATTGTCTGTTTTGTTTATTCTGTTTACGATTCATACAGTAAGTATAACGTGTTTTTTTAATAAAAGTACTATCAATTGTTACTATTCGTGTAAAACAATAAATAATGGAATGCCTAAGTATTTATGAGTGTGAATATAGCCGACACTAATTATTTTTTTATAATAATAAAAGAATATAGTAAATGAAGTTTTAATTCAATAACCTTAAAAAATTACAGTTCAAAAATTAAAAAAAACATGTCGGTCATATTCATGCTCATTGATATTTGTACTAATTGTTGTCAATGGCCATTTTTTTGGGTTTTGAAGAGTCTGAGTTAGAGATGGGAAATGATCGATTAAATTAATTTCGATGAATTTGTTTTTATTTCATAAATTTTTAGGACTTAGAATTTTTCTCACGCAGTTATTATTTTTTTCAGAAATTAGGAAATCTTTCAACATGGCACCCCCTAAAAAAAGTATTGTTTGGAAATATTACGACAAAAATGATGACAAATCTATCAGATGCAAGTTATGTCAAAAAAATGTTAAAACGGCTGGCAATACCTCTAATGCGATGGCACATATCAAAAATATTCATAAGGCTCTCTACTTGGAAGTTTTCAAAAGTAACAATAGTGCTGCTGCTTTATAAAAGATTATATTTCAGATTTGTCCAACCCCATTCCTAGTACTTCAAAACAAGATAGTTTCACGATATCGGAATCTACCGTCAACGAACATCAACTATTGCCTTCAACCTCTACGTCATCGCCAATGGATTCTTCGTCGTCGCCAATGGATAGTACAAACAATTCTCAACCTGATCAAAAGATAGATTATGATAAAGCATTGCCAAAAATCAATTGAAAGTAGTTTTGGAGAAATATATGCGTATACCTCTACTGGTGACAAAACTAAAAGAATTAACAATGCCATAATGTTCATGATCTGTAAAGACAATCAACCTTTTTCATTAGTTGAAAATGAAGGTTTCAAGAATCTTCTGAAAGTAACGGCACCTCACTATAAGATTCCTAGCAGAACTTCCGTAACACGCTGGTTAGATGACAAGTACAGTGCATTATCAACAGTTATAAAAAATAAATTATGCTGTGTAGAAGATCTTACCCTTACAAGTGACATTTGGTCAGATCTACAAATGAGAAGTTATCTAGGTGTAACTGCTCATTTTGGCATCGGAATTTAATTTCATTCCATAACTTTAGGTGTATACCACTTAGATGAAAGGCATACTTCCGAATACATTGCACAAATGCTCACTAAAAAGTGTGAAGAGTGGGGATTAAATACTAAAGTCACAGCAGTAGTAACTGATAATGCTGCAAATATGGTGAAGGCTGTCGAAATTGCATTTGGAAAAAAAAAGCATATCCCTTGCTTTGCGCATACGCTTAATTTAGTAGCTCAAAATATTTTGGGATTTCCAGAATTACAGCAAATATTAACGAAAGTAAAAAATGTTGTTACTTTTTTTAAACAAAGTTGTGTAGCAAGTGACGAATTGCGTAAATCAGTTAAAGCTGACACAAAATTGATTCAAGATGTCCCTACGTTGGAACAGCACATACTATATGATTGTACGTTTCCTTGATTTACGAAATGCTGTAAGCGAAATTTTAATTCGTCACAAAACAGCACCGCCGATGTTAACTGGTATGGAATTGACAATATTAACATCGCTTCTTAACATATTGCGCCTACTAGAAGCAGCGACTAAAGAAATATCGGGCGATAAATATTGCTCAAGTAGCAAAGTCATTCCATTAGTGCACTGCATGATATCAAAACTCAAAAACCTAGTAATTGAAGAACCTTTAATAAAGGAGGTACATAAACGCATTTTTATCGAAATTAATAAACGAATGGGCGCCATTGAACAGGTATCATCATTAGCTATTGCTACGATATTGGACCCGAGATTTAAAAAACTTCATTTTGAAGATGCTTTGGCGTGCGCGAATGCCGTCAGTAAAATTAAAGAGATGATTAAAAAAAATCAGCAAGATGAATCCACTGTGGCTGTGGAATCTGACTCTGACAATTCAGACAAAATAAGTTTATCATCGGATCTCTGGAGTGATCACCATAAACTGGTACAGCGGAATTGGAAAACAAATAAAACTGTTGAAAGTGTTTCAGATGAGTTATCGCTTTATTTGAGGGCTCCAGTCAGTAGATTCAACGAAAACCCATTAGAAGTGTGGGCAGACTATAAAATACAGTTCCCAACGCTATACAACGTGGCATTTAAATATTTAACTATGGTGGCTAGCTCAGTTCCATCTGAACGACTTTTCTCAAAAGCCGCACAGGGACTTACACAACAAAGAAGCAGATTGCAAGCCAAAAGGGTTAATAAAATTTTGTTTTTGCAAGGTTTAGAGAAAAAGTACTGGGATTTATAATGTATATAAATCCCAGTACTTTTTCTCTAAACTTCCCAATACTTCTTTTCTTTAATGTACGTATGGCCTTGAATTCATTTATAAATAAAGTTTATTCGTTTCTTCTCTTTAAAGTGTTTTTACTCATAATTAACCTGATCCCTATTTAATTTTATAGACTAGTTAAATACAAGTAATTTCTTACGATATTTTTAAAATATCGATATATTTGTTCGATATATCACAAAGTATCGATATAACATTACGATATATTATATCGAAAAAAATATCGATACTTTTTTTTATGAACATCCCTAGTCCCAGCAAACTTGATGAGAGCAAGTTCAGCAAAAGAAAATACAATTAAGGTCGTCAAGTTGACGGTCATTTGATCCTCGGGATGATCCAGGATGGGAGCGAGGATCTGCGTTAAGAAGTGTACCCAGATAATGTTCGTTCTGCTGAAGTTCTGGTGCCCTTGATAAAGAAACATGTGGCTGAGGGCATCACCATACACACAGATTTCTGGAGGGCATATGATCGTCTGGGGGACCACGGTTACATCCACCGTAAAGTGAACCACAGCGACCCAGGCAATCCTTTTGTGGCGGAGGACGGCACACATACTCAAAAGATTATGTACGTTTGCCCAGCACGGCCCCTCAGAATTTGCATTTATGGTGTACACCATTGCAATGTACTCGCCTCTAGCAGTATATGTACCGATTTCTTTTTCAATGTACCTCTATACTTTTGAAGAAATATGCAAAAAAAGGTGGCCGTGCCAGCCAAACGCTTTCAGCACGGCCCCCCATGTAACTTGAATAATACATACCGTATTAACAAATGTCTATAACTCAAGAAATGTACTCTATTAATACGTTATATGTGCCGCAACAGTTATTGTGAATTCATAATAACAAATAATATATAGATGTGGATAAGGGGCCGTGCTGGAAAAAATCATTTTAAGAAATATCTAAAAAAGACAAAACACTAACTAGCCAAAAACTATTAAAAAATAATTGAAGTTTAGCAAGTAACATATGTACCGCATTGATTTCTCATACAACTTGTTATATTGTGAAAAATAAATCTATTTTAGTTCATTCAGCACGGCCCTCTATAGTTGCCTATATCTTTTTAAATAAGCCGTGTATGTTTACAAAATTCGACTTCCTGAATAATATATAGGAGTACATTCCTTTCAACTAAATTGCAATTCTGCTGTATCAATACTTTAGAAGATAAATTCAATCTAAAATATACATACATTAAAACTGATGGGGTGACCATGATTTCATATATTTGGTAGGTAGGTACATAAATGTTCTATATTTATGTACTTATATTAATTAAATTATGTGTCTACATTGAAATAAACATTCTTTTTACCCGACTGTACCAGAAGGACGGTAAGGTTTTTCGAGTGAATGAATGTAGATATGTAGCAACCTTCATTTCTTTGGCACGCTTTGTAGTCTAAACGGCTTTATTAATTTCAACTTGAGAGATGTCGTTATATTCGTCTTAATTGTGAGAATGACACAGGGTAGGTATAGGTACCCATCAAAAACATTAAAAATAAAAATAACTGATTCTTGGCGTCAAGTAATTAATCGTTTTCTTTTCCTCAAAGCCTATCTAGTGGGATAATATATTAAATAAACGAATTTCTAAGTGGACTAGCTTTAACTTACGGTTCGGCTCGCGTGGTAGAAATAAAAAATATATAAAGCGTGCTTATAACCTTCCCCTAGAAAAAACACAACTTATAATATGTTTAAATAAATGTTATTCAGAATGAGAAATGCTAAAAAAAACAAAATATTCAATGTTTCTCAAAGTTTAAAATTTGTCCGCTATTGGGTAATTTATTTAAATAATTATGTGTTTATTCATTACATCTTAAAAAATAATCATTAAGTATAATAGTATATTATCAGTTAATTTTGTCGTGTGCGATCGCTATTAGTTCACTGACGCTACCGTAATTTTTAATGTGGCGCTGGTGTCGCGGTTACTTCATGTTGCGCTTGAGTGTTTATTGACAGTCACATCTCTACGCGCATAACAGACAGTAGTAAATATAAATACTGCTCAAATAATATGAATATTCATGGGTCGTGTGTTTGTGCAGTGAATTCTATTTCAAGGACGAAAATGGATTGTTAAAATAAACGGGTAAGTAAGTTTTAAGTTATAATATAATTTATTTGTATTTAAAAAATAGATTTGATGTAAGTATATCTAGGTAAGTGCATGTAGGAATTGAACTTGACCCTAAAGAAGATTGCGTAAATATTAAAGTTACACTTTGTATGCACATAAGATAATGCAAAGCACATTAAATCAGTATGCTAGATTTATTTAATGTTATTTAAAAATACCAAAATGTATGAAGCACCTGCTTACGACACAAATCTTTGCAAATTTTCTTTTTTTACAAATCTTTGCATGAGTAGTAGACATGCGCATAACAGTGCATCGAAAGTCAATGCCATATGATATGCACCGGTTCCAAAGTACATCAACTTTTGATATGCACTTTAGTACATATCAACCGGCCATGAGGGCGGTCGATAAATACGATTTATACACTATGCACTGCGGTTGATAATAGCAACCGCAGTATATAATATATACTGCGATTAATAGTACATAGGGCATACCCATGTCACTTACAGACATGTGTATACACTATGCAGAACATCACTTCTTGAGATATAAACTGTAACGCAATGGAATAGGGTTCATTTTAACTTGTTGTGGCTAAGCTATGCTTCGGTCTCATTCACTCTCATTATAATTTGTATTAGCTGTCGCGGGTAATGCGTTTCACGTCAGAGTTGGCGAGCCATACATATTACATGCACTCTTTCTCTCACTCATTGCCCGTGTGATACGAATGAATGCGATGCCATAGTCAATGCGGTGTATAGTACATATCTCAATATCTCGGGCAATGCGAGTGAATGTATACACTGCTCAGTGAATATGTACTTTGTGATATCAACCGCAGTGCATATCCATGTCTAATGAGTAGTTCTATTATTAATTATTTCTTACATTAAATTTATTTTGCTAACCATAATATATGATAGCAAACTGTGTAATGAGCCTACGATTATTATGTTACCTTACATAATTAATCATAGTTTTTGTTTAATTGTGTTCTGTTCATTTACAAGCAAAACCCAAGAGTGCTTCGTAGTTATATAAAAGAAAATACTTGTGTATCTAGTAGTATTAAGCCTTTACAATTATTAGGAGTTACATTTCTGTTGATTTTACGCCCAGAGTCCATAGAAATTTAACTACCATCTTTTAAAATTTTAAGGAACTCTTCAATATAGTGGAAATATACCTACTTTACCCACTATACATATATAGAGTAGGTAAATGTGACACGCAAAAGTTGAGATATACAATTTTCGGACGCTATTTTAAACTTAAAGCGGCCCGTTGGCAGCATCGTTCATTCATTCAGCATTTTTCACTTAAGAATTGGTGTAATCATACTGAGCAGTAATTATAAAAAATGTTGAATAATTAGGGTATCAAAAATAATTATCACTTTATATTAACCGTTATTTATTAATATATTTAGTAGATAAATAGGTAGCAAAATTATATATAAATCTAAAAAGAAGTTACGTAATTCACTATAAATATTTGTACAGATTTTTTTTCTTCAGATTGATACAATTAATGGTGAGGATGGGCAAGAAAAGTGATGTAGCATTAGATGAACAGAAACAACTATTTATGAAAAATCGATCAAATCAGCTCAAAGGACCGAAATATGATAGAAATGTGTACCAGAAACTAGCTGAAGAGCTTAATTATGCTATGTCTCCGAAAGCATTGTACCTAAGTTATAAAAGAAATTTTCTGGGCACTAATGACCTCACACCGGAGCCAACAAAAATTGATGACAAACTAGGAAACATTAGTGTTGGAACGACACCTTTGAATTCGTCTAAGAAATCGACACCTTTGCCTGAATCATCCGAACATAGTAAAAAACGAAGATAGAAATAGAGTTATTTTTAAATTTCCTGTGGATATTCACGAGTGGAAAAAAATACAGCCAATACGCAGCACTTTTCGACGAAACGATAAAAAGAAGCCATACCTGAGATATGAAACATACAAAACCATTCCTAAGTATAAATGGTCCTGCCTTTTGAGGCAAAAGCTTTGGAAACATTTTAAATTGCCATGTACAATATCTTTTAAAAATTATAACATTAATAGCAATGGAATTACCTTCCACGGAAAATGTACTCAGTGCAACGCAAAAGTGCGTATTCATGACACCGAGAAGACAGACAAGGTCGTCGAATTTCTTTGTGAAATTATCAACTTAGATAATAACTTTAAGCATGACCCACGAAAGAAAGTTCGTTGTACTCCGTACTTGAGACGAAAATTATCAGATAATTTAAAAGAAAAGCCAGCAGCCGTTGTTCATAAAGATCTGGCACGTCGCACAATGACATTCGGAGATACAGAACCACCTACATTGCCATCTCTTGGAGCACTCAGGATAATCCGTTATGAATCTAATAGTCAACATTGGTATCACAAAAATGAATTAATGTCTTTGATAATTTTAGCTGAGAGCGTCGAGTTCTCTAATATAATTCAAGAAATACTTATAAAACCAACATTTCATGTACACTATTGGTTAGAAGAACAACTCAATTATTATAGACACTATTCTAAAGTAGTTGACAGAATAACTATTTCCCTAGATGCTACTGGTTCTATTTATAAAACTAACAACCTAACCAAGAAATTATTTTTATACGTAGTAATGTTAACTGCTAATAATAGCTTGAAATCTGTACCCGTCGCCCAAATGGTTAGCAATTCCCATACCAAAGAAACTATTGCGGATTGGTTATCTAAATGGGCAAAGAATATCACTTCGCCCGCAGAAGTTATAACTGACGACTCATCGGCTTTGATTGCGGCTGTAATTAATTGTTTTACAAAATTTAACTCAACCAAGGATTATTTAGAGGCTTCTTTTAAAGCATTAGAAGGCAACTTCATTGTACCTAATTTATATATGAGAATTGATACGAGCCATTTTATTAAATCTATTCGTAAAATTTCTTTAGAAAACGCACCAAAAAAAGTGAATTACTTATTTGTTCAGTGTATTCTTTACATTAAAAAAGCAGAAAATATTAATGTCATCAAAAACATCATCGATAAACTGCTAGCTATAATCCTGTCTAAATATCATTCCAAGCATTGTACTGAAGCCCAATATTACCTGAGAAGTGTACTTCAAAATGTAAATATTAAGGAAATACATGATAATATAACTGAAGATGACTCTTTATCAAGTGATGACCGTTACTGTTTACATGATGACGTTCATGTTGATACAACGTTTAATGAGCTGAATTTCGCGAAGTGGTTTGAGGAAACTGTTACACATCATAAAGAAGAAGTTTGTGTAACTGGCCCTCTAAATGATTTTTATTATCCGCCCTTATTAACGACAATAAAACGACTACTGCGAAAATTGCCCCTGTGGTCGAATGTCATGATGCCATTATATAAATCAGATAATAAAAATCGTGTCCCTTCGTCCAGCATACTCACCATGGAATCCTGATATTTCATGAATGTCAAAAAACTGTTCTGAAATAGTGCTAAATAGTGCCCAAAGGAAAAAAATAGTGCTCTTGTACTTGCGAAGTTATAGCCATAGTTCGATGAGTATGCTGGACGAAGGTTTCGCCCAGCATACTCACCTCCGTCCGGAGAATCTGTATACGCTTCAAACATAATTCATACTTCAAAAAATAGTTCCCAAATAGTGCCAAACGGTGCCCAAAAAGAAAAAACAGTGCTCGAATAACTTCGGAGTTATAGGCTTCGTTCAGTGAGTATGCTGGGCGTAGGTTCTACGCCCAGCATACTCACCTCAGTGCGCGAATATCGAACGAGCTATAGGTACAATTTACGTCTCAAAAAATTGTGCTTGAAATAGTGCCCAATATCAGTCCAATTTTTGCTTGACTTTTGACCTAGAAAACCATTAAATTTGATTGTAAACTTCTACATACATTACATTGAGTACAGTCGAATACAATATTATTAACTTTCTTTCTAACAATTTTTGTCTTGTGTAAATTATTAATTGTCTATGTAAGGGAGTATTTACTTTAGAATCGCAATATTATTAATTACACATTATTTTAATAATACTTTATAATAATATGATTAAGCCTTCGCGCGTCGCATGGGACCCCGGTAGCTAGGAACAATGATTTTATATATTTTGTCTAGATCACGGCGCTTGAAGGATTAAGATATCAAATGAAGTAAATCATGCATGAAAAATAAAGTTGCTGTTATTAATGCTTACATTACAACTGACAAAATTATTCAAAATAATCATTTTCCGGATCAAGGACGGTACCACAACGTTTACGGAATTGACCTGTATTCCTCATGTGATAAAGTTCAATATAGTGTGGCAGTAATGGATGCACGTACGGTCAATAGGTATGGGGCTTACGACGCGCGGCGCCCGCGACGCAAATGAATATGTTTATTTTTAAATACTAGATGGCGCTGCCCTAACATCTTACGATTATTAGACAAGACTGATCTGTATTTTGAAGGTGATAAGGGTCCATTTTGTGTCACAAAGCAATCGAAACGAACA
This sequence comes from Orthosia cruda, assembly GCA_964057195.1. Lineage (NCBI taxonomy): Eukaryota > Metazoa > Arthropoda > Insecta > Lepidoptera > Noctuidae > Orthosia > Orthosia cruda. Next base: position 7,374,329 of record OZ059841.1, on the reverse strand, counting down.
AGCGCTTCTCAGTTTCTTTGTTTGTTTACTTCGTCGCACATCATTATAATAACGCCGGCTTTTGAGTTTGACTACATAGTGGGTTGCAAAACCAAACAATGTGTTGGTGATGTCATTATTTACCTATATAAAATTGTGTATCTAGTACGTAATCAATATAGGAGCTGCACCCAAATCAGTAAGTATATTTCAATTTATAATAGTGGCATTTAACTAAATTGATTTTACACTCATTCATTAATTGCACTGTAAAACTAGGTAGCAAGCGAGTTGTTTTTTACAAAAACACGTTCATTTTTTCGTTGAATATGACACTCTACACTTAAAATTAAGGACATGCTTAAGAAGTTTTAAAAATGGGTACCTACTTAGTTACTTTTTTAAAGGTTTGATGTAGGTAGGTACACACATAATAACGTAATGTAACTTGTTTGTTTATCTAATTGGATCTCAAATACCTATTTATATACCTACTTCTGCGGAGGCCTGGTTTTATCCTCCAATTCTACTGGAAATGAAACACTGTCTTATTTGCTAGGATATAATTTACTTTTCTTCAATTTTTTTATTACAAGCTTGTCCTCGTTACCCGTCAGGATCTGTTCTCGTCTTAAGTTCACGTTAGTTACATTTCAATATCGAAATAGGTAGAATCAGTCAGCGCGAGCGTCGGTAGTAAGTATAAACGTAACTATAGAATTAACACAGATGTATTTTTTAGATAATATGACGTGAAGTGAAGACTATTACCGATTGTCATCCGGCGAATGCACTTAAACTTTTAAGTGTCGTCAACCTATTCATCACATTTTCTATGGGAGTTGTGACTTCGGGAAATCGTCTTCAGCCTCGTGTTTTGCCCCTTCGCTATTTATAATAGAAATCACGCTAAAATAATGGAAAACACGTAAGTGCTTAAGTACCTTTAGAGGAAGGCTGGAGCCTGTCATACCTATATTAAATTATTAAAATACGTGTTATTTTCAGATTATCTTGAAGACACAATGTTTACCACGTTAGAAGACAACTTTTTCTGACTCGTACTGCGTGAGCGGTGGGGCCCGTTATGTTTTTTACATCTATAGTTGGTATTTTCAGGTAATATAGGTAGTATAAGTACACAAGTGTTCATAATGTTATTGATGTTGATTTATATGTTAGTTAGTTAGTTGTTATTTCATATTATGTTAATATTGAAAACAAATGGCATAATAATTTGTGATAATTCTTGTGAATCTAACGACATGGATCAGCAAGGAAAACGAGGGCCTAAACCAAAGGTTTCATTAGAAACGCAAAAATTAGTAATTTCAGAATTCAAAGATGACTTTTTTTAAAATATTCCTTCCGCAAATGACTCAATTTATAAACAAATTCAAACACGGTTAAATTACAAAATGAGTATTAAATCAATCATATTAAGCATAAAACGAAATTACGAATACTTTTTTGGTGTTGATAAAAAAGAAATAATTCGTAATAATGATTCTAATTTGATAAATCAAAAGTCTACATCGTCATCAAACGAAAGCATTAATAGTGTTTCGGAGAACACCAGTACGCATACATTTTATATGGATACAATAACTTGGGATAGTATTAAGCCTCAAAGGTATTTTTATCACCGAAATAGCAAAATCGCCCCTGGTAGTCTGTATAATGTCAGACGTAAATTAAAACCAAACCAATGGACTAATGTAATTCAAATGCATCTATGGAAAGAAATAAGATCTTTATGCACTTGGTGTTTTAAAAATAATATTGTGAAAGACAATTACGAAATCAAATGCACAGGATATTGTAATCAATGTCACGCAAAAATAATTATAACAACTAACTTAGAAACGGAAAATTTAATTAAACTAGAATGTTGCATAATTAATGAAAATAAAAAGTACTCTCATAACACCAGTAAAAAAAACCGATTACGGTATTACCAAATAAGGGAATTAGGTGAAAAATTACAACACGAAGCAGCAGCTTCTATAAGATATAAATTAGCCTCAACTTTAATGAAGAAAAATGACAAGGAACCTCCAGTATTGCCAAAATTACAAACACTACATCGAATTAAACATGAAAATAAAAAAGTTGATGTTTTCCATCCCAACCCAATATTGTCACTTACTTGTATGTGTGTTTCACCACCTTTTGATAAATGTGTTAGATATGTTTCTGCTTTTCCATTTTATACATTTCACTGGACGGACGATCAAAAGAATTATTATAAAAAATGCCAAAAAGAGTTTAATTATATTAGAGTTTCTATAGACGCAACAGGTTCTATATTTAATAAAAATCTTCGGCCTGTCGTCAATGAACACACACAACTATCTCAAGAGTCGCAAAGTCCTATATTTTTGTATGTTATGATGACAGATACAACCGTTAAAAGTAGCGTGCCAATTTCACAGTGTATATCAGAAAGTCACTCTTTAGATACTATTGCTAGCTGGTTACAATCTTGGTTGGCTAATGGAAAACCTCCAAATGAAGTAGTAACTGATGATTCCGCAGCTTTAGTAGGTGCGGTGGTAAAAGTATTTTGTGGTTATAAATCCACCTCTGACTACTTAAATACATGTTTTAATATTTTAGAAAATAGAACCAAAAAAATTCCAACCTGTTATGTTCGCCTTGATACTTCGCATTTCATAAAAACATTGTACAATCAAAGTATTTTCAAAAATATAGACACTAGAGTAACAAAATTTTTTGTTGATTGTATGATTCTGATTAAAAAATGTGTTTCATACGGAGAGGTAAAGAAAATTATAGAAAATGTTTATATTATAGCAAATAATAAACACCGCGGCAGTAGAAATGGAAATTTAACACGGTGTGAAACGGCGATTTTAGAATTAAAAAACCGGATCAAAACTAATTTGCAGGAATGTGAAATACAAAATGTAGATTCGGAAAATCACGTTCCAATTAAACATTCTTTATGGGAGGGATTAGATAAAGAAGAAAACCCGCTTCTGAAAATGTATAAAGATCTTGAGGAGAAAGAAGATTTAATTAAACAATTGTGTGATGAAGAAACTGAAATCGAAAATATTTATTACTTGCCGGAAATAAAGGACACTTTGATTAGGATTCTTAAAAAACTTCCACTATGGGGAAATATAATGATGACTTATTTTAACAGTAATTATTGTACTCCAACCAGTTCAAATGTAGAAAGTTATATGAAAGACGTAAAAAAGTTATTTTTTAAAACAAATTCAAATAAGTACCGCGTAGATGAGTTTATTATTAAACACGAGCCTTTGATAACCGGTTCCATACGCTTAGCCAAAAGTGACTTGATTGATGTTCAAGAAGGAACTGAAAATATTGTCGATGAAAAAAATGAAATAAGTGACCATAACACACGACAAATAAATACTCTCGTCAATGATGAATCATTTTATGAAAACTCAATTTTTAGGAGCGAACCAAATTATAATGAAGACTGGCGGGGACTGGTGTCTAAACAGAAGAAAAATAAAAAACGAATCAATCGTCGTACAAAAATACATATTTTACAAAACGGCAGTGTTTCTACTTCAGGAACATACAGATTCACGTTTATTAATACGTGTGCTTTTGATTCCGTGGTCCAAAGTTTTTCAATTGCATATTTAGATAGACCTAATATTAGAAAATATATCAATGATAAAAAAAACGATCTTTCACAACTGACCAGAAGTTTGATCACGTATGACAATCTAAAGAAAATCACTAAGAAGGCTAGAAAACCAAAAGATATTTACACTACTCGTTCTAAGGTATTGGCTAAAATATATGATACTGTGGAATCCGATTTTAGTAGTTGCAAAAATTGTGAGTGTAATGTAACTTTTATAATAGATAACATACAAAGTTATGGTTTTTATAGTGCTAATAGATACTTAAATTGTACAAACCAGAACTGTGAAATCAATAAAGGTTATGGCACAAAATGTAGTTGGATTCCAATAAATGTAAACATATTGACGACTCAATGTATTGGAGCCCTTAATGAAGCTCTATTAGTAAATGATACTGAAAGGAAATGTAAATACCAATTATGTAACGGTAAAAACGCATACAAATATGAAGTACTAGACTTCGTATTTATTGAAATTAATACTTCAATTGAAATAGAAATTGATGAAATTCCTAAAGAGATCATAATAAACGGTGACACCTTTAAAATTCTGTCGGTAATAGATTTTACAAATGGTGAATCAGGACGCATGGGGCATTACAAGTCAAAGTGCTATCGATTGCTAAAGAGAACTTGGAACTGCTATGATGACCTTAGTAAAAAAGTTTGTAGTAATTCCCAATATACTGTACCACACTGCATTATTTATACGCGAATGTAAGATGAAGATCGGTCCTAACTTGTTAGTTCCTATTTTGTTATTGTTTGTTTGTTTTTTTTTTGTTCTTGTAAAAGTTATTTTATTAATAACTTACAGAAATGTGATTATAAACTGTGATTGTTAATTTGTAATTACTATAGGGTATTTAATATTAATAAAAAAAACGTGATTATAAACTGTGATTGCTCAATTTATACTTATTTGTAAGATAATTTTATTGTGATTAAAACGTTGTAGCAGTAAAACAAAGTACAAGTACCTACGTGTTATATTTTAGAAAGTTTTACCAATATTTGGCTAAACATTTTTTTATATGTATATTATATACAATATTAAAACTACAATTTTTTCTATTTACATTGATTATATTATGAATGTTAACAAAAGCTGTGAACTAGTTAACTAGAATTCTGATTACTTTGGCCCTTTAAATAGTAATAAATAACGTAAGTAATTAAAAATGTTTTTTATTGCTAAACCTTTCATTGATGAAACTATTGGAAAGAGTTTTAAAAATTTGTATAACTATGTCACAGTACTAGTTTTGACTGGTTATAAGTTTTGCCTGCAACATATATACAAAAAGAAACTGTATAATTTCCTTTTTACAATTTTTCAAGATATTAATTTTATTGGCTGCAAATGACTGTTTTTATTCAGACAAACACACAATGCAATGAAGTAATAGACTTCATTTACGCTTAAAGTTTCATTCATTTATTATTATTTATAAAATATATAATAATGCATTTAATCGAAAGTTTTTGACATGTGAGAAAATACCATAATTATTTCCAATAACATGAAGTCTACAATTAGAAAGTTTAATATTTTTGTCCAAAAACATGTGTCGACGACTGTACCCCATTTTACGTTAGTATGTAGAAGTTTACAATCAAATTTAATGGTTTTCTAAGTCAAAAGTCAAGCAAAAATTGGACTGATATTGGGCACTATTTCAAGCACAATTTTTTGAGACGTAAATTGTACCTATAGCTCGTTCGATATTCGCGCACTGAGGTGAGTATGCTGGGCGTAGAACCTACGCCCAGCATACTCACTGAACGAAGCCTATAACTCCGAAGTTATTCGAGCACTGTTTTTTCTTTTTGGGCACCGTTTGGCACTATTTGGGAACTATTTTTTGAAGTATGAATTATGTTTGAAGCGTATACAGATTCTCCGGACGGAGGTGAGTATGCTGGGCGAAACCTTCGTCCAGCATACTCATCGAACTATGGCTATAACTTCGCAAGTACAAGAGCACTATTTTTTTCCTTTGGGCACTATTTAGCACTATTTCAGAACAGTTTTTTGACATTCATGAAATATCAGGATTCCATGGTGAGTATGCTGGACGAAGGGACACTAAAAATCCTTCGTCGAGTGCATCAGAGGATCATTTTAAAACTTTAAAACACTTGCTGCTGAAATCTAAAATAACAAAACATAGAATTGACGTTTTCCTGCAAAGACATATTAATTATTTAAAAGGAGAGTTAAGCAGCGAGTAAATTTCATATAGAACCTAACACTGTAAAAAAAACAAATCGCAGGACGACAAAACCCATAAGTAAAAAACAACAAAAACCGAAACGACAATTTGTTCAAGACTCAATATTTAGCGATCAACCAACATTTGTAGAAAATTGGGGAGGTCAAGCAGACAAGGCCGTTAATGTAAAGCCACATACCGGTATAAAATTTATAAAAAATGGTAACATGATTAAAAATTCAACAGTCGTTAACACATGCGGTTTTGATGCAATAATGTTTTTGATTGCATTTGGCTTTCAGTCGTTTTCTAATTTCAAAATGGAAATTGAGTCAAAAGATAATAAACTTCGAGACTATATAAATCTCATCTTAAATGAAAATGTTGACAAAGGTACTGTGTATGAAATGAGAAATTACGTTTGTCATGAATATTTTGACCGGCCAGCGCATGTAAAGATAATAACAGATTGTGAATGCAATGTCGCTAATTTGTATGAGCAAATGTTTACCAATTTATTTTACAGTGCTCAGTTTATAAAAGTTTGCACAAAAGAAGAATGTCAATATTATGTAGAAATCATAAGACCTTTTATAGCTTTGAATATTAACATAATTAACACGTTTGGTATTTTGGCATTAGAAGAATCACTTGCTATCGAAACTACTTCTCAAATTTGTAAAAATAATTGCGGTGGAACTGTCATTTCAAGTTATAAATTACAAAGGATTATAACCTTTGATTTAAATGGAACAGATGCAATAGTTTTGTGTAATATCCCGGTCACTATTAATATTCAAAATCAAATTTATGGTGTCGTTGGTGCCATTGAATATGTAGGGAATTCAGAGGGAACTCTGGGCCATTATAAGTGCCATACGCTTAGCCATGATCTGTGGCTATGTTATGATGATTTGGCCTTGAAAATTAACAACAGTACAGTGGAGTCGATATTTTTACACACTCTTACTTACGTTTTAGTGAGTGATATGTGATATTTAATACAACTAAAAATAATAACTTTTACGAATATTCCGCTTTCACGTCGGAGCGGAGCTCAGGGTTTGCTGAATATGATCCTATGAGTGACGGCTCTGGTAATTACATTGAAACCAGAATATGTTTTTGAGCCATGGTTTTTAAATACATGTATTTTGTAATAATTTAAAGTTAATTTTACACTATTTAAGGATCTGGTAAAGACTAGTTGCTAAAAATATGCATATGAAACTGTGAACTGTTTAATAAGAAGTCAATACTGTTGTAATGTCATCTGTGATTACTTTTAATAAGTTAATTTATGTACTAGTTTTTCTATGATTATTCCATAGGTAACATAATATTAGTAACATAAACGAACAATATTCTAATTGTTATAGTCGTTGAAAAACATCTGTGATTACGTGGATTTAATTAATTGCCTGTGATTATACCAAATAATTAAAGCGATTCATGCAAATTAATATTAGTGTAATGTAAGGTTCAATCAATATGATTTATTGAACGCGTATCTGTGATTTTTTAAGATTTTTAAGCTCTGTAGTGTTATTGAGACATAGGTTGTTATTCCATGTAAACGAACTAATTTGTGAAATGTAATGAATCTGTGATTTTATTGTAATGTATGATTTTTAAGACTTTGAGCTATGTAGTCTTAGCGACACTAACTTGACACTTGTACGATTATCGACCTATTATGTATAAGTACCTAGTTATCGTTTATATAGTTTACCATATTGTTGATTTGTTTATTTTAATAAAGATTTACTCAATTTAAGCAGTATTTTTTATCCTATTTTCATGTAGAATCATGGTCACCCCATCAGTTTTAATGTATGTATATTTTAGATTGAATTTATCTTCTAAAGTATTGATACAGCAGAATTGCAATTTAGTTGAAAGGAATGTACTCCTATATATTATTCAGGAAGTCGAATTTTGTAAACATACACGGCTTATTTAAAAAGATATAGGCAACTATAGAGGGCCGTGCTGAATGAACTAAAATAGATTTATTTTTCACAATATAACAAGTTGTATGAGAAATCAATGCGGTACATATGTTACTTGCTAAACTTCAATTATTTTTTAATAGTTTTTGGCTAAGTATGTTTTGTCTTTTTTAGATATTTCTTAAAATGATTTTTTCCAGCACGGCCCCTTATCCACATCTATATATTATTTGTTATTATGAATTCACAATAACTGTTGCGGCACATATAACGTATTAATAGAGTACATTTCTTGAGTTATAGACATTTGTTAATACGGTATGTATTATTCAAGTTACATGGGGGGCCGTGCTGAAAGCGTTTGGCTGGCACGGCCACCTTTTTTTGCATATTTCTTCAAAAGTATAGAGGTACATTGAAAAAGAAATCGGTACATATACTGCTAGAGGCGAGTACATTGCAATGGTGTACACCATAAATGCAAATTCTGAGGGGCCGTGCTGGGCAAACGTACATAAAAGATTGAGTCACAGTAGCATGTCGGGAAACAGTTTTTTATGAAAGCTAATTATAATAATCGTACCAATATAAATGATTTAGTATATGAATATTTGTGGAGAAGAGATTCCCCCCCCCCCCCCCTTATCCGGCCAAACGATACTAAATTTTTACACCAGATAGAGGGCCAGCTATACTGTACTAATAGATCATTCTGTAATTTAATTGTTTATACATTTAAGACCCTAGAAGTAATATATGTTTCAAGAGATGAGGTATTTATTTCTGTGATGTTAGAAAAAGTTGATAACTTCTATAACAATTATTTTAAACAAGCAATTTTTAATAAATATTTATATAAAAATTATGATTTAATAAAAAAACAAATTAATAATAAGTAAGCTGTACCTGTAATAAGATTTATTTTTGTTATTTTCTTTAGTAAATTATTTGTTATTAAGGTGTGAAAATAAACCTAATTATTTGAATTTCTTTTTATTATTCACAATCCTTTCTCTAAAATTACACAACATTAGACATATAAAAAATATCTCGGAGGCCAAAGGCACATAAAATGTGACTAAAGGTGTCTGCATAATTTTATAAGTTTTCGTTAAACCTAATCTTTCTATGTGTACTCTTTGACTTGCAAGTTTCTGATGTAACGATTATTTATCCACTACAGCTATCAGCGACATCTGGTGCCAAACACTCTTTCATTTAGATGTGTCACTAGTTGATTAAGTTGTTACTTTGGTACTAAATCGCGTTGAAGTCTGGGTGGTATTAATAAGTGTTCATTATAAAATATATTAGTTATTGTGTGTATTAATATAATTCAACAATCACACAATGCCACACCTATCTAAATTATTAATTTCTTATAAAATTGATTACATAAAAAAAACCATGGACATGACGTGTCTATTGGTTGATAAAACGCTCAATGTGACTGACATGAGTGACATTTCCTTTTCATTGCGAATTCTTGGATCGTATGCATACGAAAATATTCATCTAAAAGAGCTCACAAAAAGACAAATAAGATGACTCGGAGGCGGCAAGGAACCAGCCCTAAATATAAAGAATGAGTGTGTCAGCAGGCGCTGTGAGTATTGATTGAATTAGTCTAAATTTTCATGCCTGTGAAACATGTGCGTTTGTATATGATGCTTATCATGCATTTTTCCCATTGGCAGGGCATCTTAGGATAAGTTATCATATTATAAAAAACGCAAATAAAATAATGGTCAACTAGACGTAAGAGTGACAGCAACAGTTTTCAACAACAGGCTCCGAATGCCCATGATATTTTGACCGGCAAGAAGCTGGATGGCAACTACACAGGTTGACGATGCTGATTGAGGTATCACACATCTGGTACTAAGATTTAAGGGTAAAATATATCCTATCTGCAAGTAAGTTTTATATGTTTTGTAAACATCAAGAAACTACAAAGACTGACTGTATGCTATGTTGTAAATTAAATTAGTTGACCAAACTATGAGACTTTTACTTCTGTCGACCCTCATGCGAAACCATCCCTGCAATTGTCTCATGCTGATCACCTACCCCTGAGTTAGCTGGTGAGTAGGGTGAAAATTCTACCTTACACTGATCACGCTTTAATACAAAACGTGGCAACTGTGATCTGCCTTTCAAGAAAGCAGGTATATTAACCGACAACCGGGTTCCGGTTTGGTCTTTTAAGAGGTGACGGGGCCACTTCCAGGTGCTGATGGTGATCACCGGGGTGGTTTTAGTGAGGTAAAAATCCCACACTCCCTGATCTTTTCCCCAAAATTCCAGGCGCCTTTTGAAGGTTTCCCCCCGTAAACAAAAAAAAAAAAACGGTATATTAACCGACACATTTTTCACTGCAAACAAGTCCTGGACATTAAATCATCTATCACTTTCATTACACAAATTCATCAATGGGCTGCGTTCAATCATGTGCCTGTCACTTGTTACTCCTCCATAAACTCGTGAACAATAAGACAGGAGTCCACATGGTGTTGAACCACCAAAAACTTAATGGTGTTTGTGTTTTTATATGAGCTGTATGTGGCTCTCTGAGATATCGGATTACTTGGCTTAGCAATAGGTATTTCTGTTGCATCAATAATAAATCTAGTTTTGTTATTATGATCTTTGAATATATCAAGCATGTAATAATCCATTAAATCACGTCGGGGCCAAATATTTATAACACATCATAAATAAAGCGAATCCAAGTTACTAATATACAGGATGGGCCAGAAAGAATAGCAAATTTGAAAAAATCATTTATAAAACTAAGTACAATTCACATACAAATTTTTTTTCTATAAAAATTGACATCTGGGAAAATAATTTCTAAAAAATAACGTCATCCAGGTGTGCACCATCGCGCTGCAAACATTCTTCGAATATGAACCTCAAACTGGTAAAAACTCGCTGGCACTTTGCACGGGGAATAACTGCCATTACATCCCGGATATTGGTTTTTAACTGGTTAATCGTTGCTGGGTTATTGGAGTACTCTACTTTTTAGGTATAACACAAAAAAAAAGTACATACCCCTATTTGTCTACTGAGTTTTCCTATAGTGGCCTCCTTCACCAACCTTACGTTATAAAAGGCGGCATATATAAGAAATGAAAAGAAAAGTAAAGGTGATAAAGCAATAAGATTCAGGTTCCCATACAGTAAAGCAGGTGCAGTAACTATTAAAGTGGTGATAGTTACAACCTTCAGAGATATGATCTATAAGAAGATGGAAGATGGGGATAAGATGGTGATGACATTTAAGCAAGCTGCATTATTATCAGTTGTTACATTTTCAAAAGCTATATCCTATGCATTTTCAAAAGATGCATCTATCCTTATGACACCATTATGTGGTGCAGTATTCTCTAGAGAGTCACTCCCTGGAATGGCTGCAGAACTCAAGAAAGAACAAGTAGAAGTCATAAGGATTATCAATGAGAGTACTTGCAGTGGTGGCCAATACTTACCATCCTCAGACATGGCATGTGCTATTGTTGCTATGATTCATGCAACCAAGAGAGTAACAAATCCAAATGTGAGGAATATGATGATTACTAAAGTTATAAAACAATATGCTGCTAAGCACAAGACATATATTTCGGATAACTATAATATATATGCAAAATATGCCCTTGGTGGAGTTCCCCCTGGTCTTGATGCAGAAACACTTATTCAGAATTTAAAAAAAAGTACAGTGGCGTTAGATCCGGACTTCTAGGAGACCATGCAATATCACCTCGGCGCGATATCAGTTTCCCAGCAAACATCTCGTTTACGGACGCCGAAGAGGCATTAGCTCAATTAGCTGTATTATGGCATGTCGCGCCATCTTGTTGAAACCGATTGCAATTTCAGATCATTCAACAAAATGCGACGCAAAGATGTTCAGAGGCCTTAGTGCGAGTTTTTACTCACGCTCACTCGTGATACGTAAACGATCTCTTATGTCAAAACGTATACAAAAAAAGTGGTTTCTCCTTACCGACACCAGACGGCGCTTATCCAGTTTCAATACAAAATGATGTTTACGTATCACGAGTGAGCGTGAGTAAAAACTCGCACTAAGGCCTCTGGATACCACAAGTTCGGCTGAACGCTTTCGAGAGAGCAGGATAATGTTTTTAGGTGCTTGTATGTTATGTCAATTAAATGTTATACGAAGATATACGTTGGTAAGTGGATTTATAACTGTAACGCAGAGAACTCTGAAATCAATTTCCGATTATATTCCTTGCAGGAACGTTTACATTTACTTCATGAGGTATTGTTATTGAAATTATTATAACATAACAGCATGCTTTATATCCACGTAGACAGAGGATTATAATACCCCCATAGTTCTCCAAATAAAAAAATAAATGTACTGTAATGTGTGTGTGGTGTAAATTATTATTAAATAAAATGTTAAATTGTGTACAGTAAAAGACGCTGCTCGGGCTCGGACGTCTTTGGCTAGGAGGACTACATTCCATCGTCGACCTCAATTAGAGACTTCTGTTCGACCCTCATTAGCCGTGTCGCCAACGGGAAAGTGCGGCGAACGGTGGAATTAACCGGGACTTTTAAGTGGAGGTGTAGGTCTGGCTTGGAGGATTACATTCCGTCGTCGACCTCAATTGGAGACTTCGGTTCGACCCTCATCAGGCGTGTCGCCAACGGGAAAGTGCGGCGAACGGTGGAATTAACCGGGGACTTCTATATGGAGGTAAAGATCTACAACAAGGTCGAAGTTGCCTCCACCCTTAAAGAGGATCGGTGGAAGAAAGCCTCGGTGGCTCTAAAAGTGCAGCTAAACCGCAACAGGCCGCAGTGGGACGGTCTACAAGTTTTATGAGAAGGACTCATGAATTATTTGACAATTCTGAGCCGGTCTTTCATAATGATAGTTTATATATAAAAAAAATATTGAAGTTGTTGCGGCACCAGGTACCTATATTCTATTATTGTATTTTTGCGATCGTCCATCATAATCGCAATAATAATGTATTGCAACATCTAATAGTAAGTTGAAAACTATTTTAATCTTAAATGCCTTTCTGTACTTTTTTCAACATATCTGTTGAGCGCAGTCTCTGAAAACACCAGTCACCTACGTAGTACTAATCATAAAAACACTTTTTGCGAAGGTGTTGATGTAATACATTCGGGATTTCGTAATCGTATGGCTTCTTATAGAATTGTCGATCCGTCTGAGAATTGTTCTATAGAACCATTTCTTAATAATATTTGTGCAAAATTAAAACGTTAATTGGCATGGCTCTTAAAGAACACACTTGTCTAAAAGTTAATTTCGAATATTTCGCTTTGTTTTTAATGTTTAAAAATTATTCTCAGCTGAAGAAATCATTTGCTACAAAAAAGTTACCCTGTATCAGAAATATGAATCTGATTCATTATTGTCTCAAGTCAAAAACACTTTAATAAAAAAGATAGTGGACGGACGTTCTTGAGCAGTTCTCATTTGGAAGTCAATGTTAACAAATATAAACCATTGCGCGGTTCAGGCTTTATCGAATTGCCTTCTCCAATAAAACTGAAAAAAGCATGTTAATATCCGCAATAATGACGAGTATTGTTTTTTTGGTCTGTTGTTTCAGCTTTATATCCAGCTAAGACTCATCCTGAACTAGTATCTTCTTACCCTGATTATCGTAACGTGATTAATGTTAGGAACATGTAATTTCCAGTAAATTTATCAGATATTGCGCGGTTCGAAGTGAATATAACCACGACATTTGCATTTACATGTATGGTTTAAAAAATAATACCGTCATAGGACTGCTTTACAAACCAAAAGCCTTGAACGGAAAGATGATTCATATACTTTATTTAGAAAGTGATGATGATATCTCATTAAAGACTTGCCGCGACTTGTTAAGAATCAAATAACAAAACATTTACTGTACTTTTGTGACGTTATTTAGTCACACGAGCCAGCTAACAACGACAACACACGTAACGGCGCGTTCAATGCAATGCAGCTGAGTTTCGAGTCAGCAAAATTTGACTCGTCGACTTATGAGGACTCTGCAGTATGAGGTAGACATAAAAAGCCACAAAAATGGAACTCCACAGGAATCACACTGTGAATGTCCTGCCGGAAGTGGCACAGAAGCCAAATGTAAACATGTTGCTGTACTGCTATGGGGAGTTGAACACATGGTGCGTGACAAGATATACTACTACTTCACCATGTACACAAAGATTGCAGACTTTTCACGTGCCCAAAGTTAAATTTACAGCATCACCAATAGCTGCACACAACTTGCCAAGAAATAAACCTCATGAAAGGTTTTTTCCTTATGCCACACAAAGAATTAACAAAGAAGAATATAACAATAAAATCAGAAACCAAATATTAAATTACCCAAGTTCTACAATGCCATTAAAGCAGTTATTTGATCCTGCAAATCCTTATGCTATTGGAGCAGATCATGCCTATACAGCTAACAATCCAGAAAAGGTAACACTGGAGAAACTAAAACTTATAAAAATCAGTGAAGAAAGCATCATAAACATTGAGCAGCTCACACGAGGACAGAAAAACTGTTCAGTATGGTATGAGGAGCGGAGACGCCGCATTACTGCCAGCGAGTTACACACAGTTTGCCACTTAAGAGATGCATCGAAGGCAAGTTACAGCAGGCAACTTCTTAATCAAAAATCCTTTACATCAAGGGCAACAACCCACGGCATTATGAATGAAGAGGCTGCTATAAAAGAGTATGAGACAAAATATGGGTTAACAGTCGAGAATTGTGGTTTATTTATAAGCAAGCATAGACCCCATCATTTAGGTGCCTCACTAGATGGCCTACTGGGAGACGACACAATAATTGAAGTTAAATGTCCATATTCCACCAGGAATGCATTCCAGTGACTGTCCCCTATCTGGTTAATGATACAGAAAACCATACCTTACTGCTAAAAAAAACTAGCCCAGGTTATTACCAGATACAGGGTCAGCTATACTGTACTAATAGAAAATTCTGTAATTTAATTGTTTATACATTTAAGGCCCTAGAAGTAATATATGTTTCAAGAGATGAGGAATTTATTTCTGTGATGTTAGAAAATGTTGATAACTTTTATAACAATTATTTCAAAGAAGCAATTTTGAATAAATATTTATATAAAAATTATGATTAAATAAAAACACAAATTAATAATAAATAAGCTGTACCTGTAATAAGATTTTTTTTGTTGTTTTCTTTACTAAATTATTTGTTATTAAGGTGTGAATATAAACAATATTAAAAAAACTAATAAACAATATTATTTGAATTTCTTTTTATTATTCACAATTCTTTCTCTAAAATTACATAACATTAAACATATAAAAAATATCTCGGAGGCCAAAGGCACAAAAAATGAGACTAAAGTTGTCTGCAAATTTTTATAAGTTTTCGTTAGGCCTATTAATCTTTCTATGTGTACTCTTTGACTTGCAAGTTTCTGATCACGCTTTAATACAAAACCTGGCAACTGTGATCTGCCTTTCAAGAAAGCAGGTATATTAACTGACACATTTTTACTGCAAACAAGTCCTGGACATTAAATCCTCTATCAGCCATGATACTATCACCTTCATCACACAAATTTATCAATTAGCTGCGTTCAATCATCTGCCTGTCACTTGTTGCTCCTCCATAACCTCGTGAACAATAAGACAGGAGTCCACATGGTGTTGCCCCCACCAAAAACTTAATGGTGTTTCTGTTATTATATGAGCTGTATGTGGCTCTCTGAGATATCGGATTACTTGGCTTAGCAATAGGTATTTCTGTTGCATCAATAATAACTATAGTTTTGTTATTATGATCTTTGAATATATCAGGCATGTAATAATCCACTAAATCACATCGGGGCCAAATATCTATGAGGGACCACACATCATAAATAAAGCAAATCCAAGTTACTAATATATTTGAAACTACTGTTTTGCTTACATTGAACATTTTAGCTATTTCATAATCTGGTTTATTGCGTCTGAGCTTTATCAATAGCGTTATGAACTGGTCTTCAACCGACATACGGACTACATGACTCCAGCGGCATTTTAAATCATTTGCCATTGGTAAAATAGTATTGAGCACTAGATTTAATTTTGAGTAGGATTCTAAACCAGTGTAAAACATAACTGCCTCGTCATCTGTAAACAATAAATCTGTAGAAAAGATTCTTAATGTGGCACTTGTCTGTGTTCCTGAAGACTTATATTGAGCCGGGTGAGGGATTGTTTTCTCTAGTTCTTCAGTTATCTCTGCTTCTATGTATTGTTCACTGACAAAATCCGGTGTGTTTGTGTCATGATCTTGGGTAGGAATGTATACATTTTCAGGAAGACTCATATCTTCTGAACTGGTAGTTTGCACAGCTGATGTGTCTGTCTCTTCAAAAAGTGCTTTTCTAATATTTCGGTTTGATAACCGCTCTTCTCGAGCTTGAGCTTCTTGAGAAAGAGTTTTAGTAGTCCAGGAAAACAATGTTGGTATTGCTGTTTTTTCAGGTAACGGTGCATGTTTTCAATACCTAGAAACAATCAAAAAGGATAAAGAATACATTTTTATTATGATGCTGAATAATTTTAGAATACAATTTAATGACGTACCTGTATAGATACTAGTTTTCTATGGTAATCTGTTTCCAAGAAATGTTTACGACATAACCTCGAATTTTTTTCCGGCTTGAAGTTTTGTTTCCTTATGGCTTTTAGCCACTTTTTTCTCATTGCTGAATCTTTAGGAAACTGGTGCGCACCTATTTCCTTACAAAAAGGTACTACACAGATCTTTGGCATTGTGAAAATAATTACTTAATCAAAATCTTCATACAAAATTCTTGTATTTTGGTTAAAGCTATGCTAGCGCCACTTTGACAGATGCCAACCCCATTGCAAAAATAATAATATAAATAATTATTTGCGGCGTCAGTTAAAAACTAAGTTAAGTGTGTCACGTGTGACTTGTAAGTTTCTCCAGACTTTTGTGTGCAAGATGAACTAAATTGTTTTCTATTCTATTTTCTATCTACATTATACAAAGTGTTGCGGGTATGTCTACCCCAGGATCGAGCCCGTTTGGTCTTAACCAACTACTAAGACGAAGCCCTCCGCCGACGCCTATCCAAGAAATGCCCCCGAGACATCCAAATCCACCAGCACCTGCGGAGAATGAGTTGCCGAGTGAAGTTATCAGCACGCCAGAGATCCAGAAATGGTTAGTATCATTAGACAGCATTCTGAACCAAGTGTGCACTATTGTCGGTGATGGAAAAATGAACTCGGACCAGAAACTCCGTGTCTCAACTCTTTGCCGAAAGGTCTCAAGTGGGACTTCTCAGATGGCTGTCTGTTTCCAATCGCTGAAGCAGAAAATGATCCAGAGCCTCAGTACTGTCCAGCAACTACAACGTCAGCAGAACATGGTGAACGATCAAAGAAGTTTTGGAAACAAAGCTGAACCTCTCATCTTCTTATGCTAGCGCCAAATTAATAGTGCCAAAAAAATATACCAGGTAAGGTTATATTTTATATTCTTTACATTACTCGTATCTACCTACTCTATCTAACCAATTAAAACTTTTATTTGGTTTAAAATAGATAAATCAACATCATTTGGTACACGGAACAAAACCTTGTTTTGACTTCATCTTCGATCGACAATGGATAACAAAACGTTAAATTATTTGTTCAAAACAGGTATTTTCCATCTGCCAACAAATGTTTAGTGTGCCTGTGGGTTATATTATGCATATTACATGGTGGCGACGGTGGCATTTTGATTTGGTTATAAACCATTTGTTGGGCTTTGCCCCTTGTTTTATAGTGTGGAGGCTGTATTCAGGTCGAGGGTTCTTGTTGGAATTTAAAACCCTTGACTTTCACTATTAATTAATTTTTATTGTAAAGTTACACACAGAACACGTCGTTACAGTTTTATTATATTTTGTAGAGAGCAAAAAAGTGTTGCCATGAACAAATTAACAAAATAGAAATCAGTGTTGTCAATTAACGAAATTAATATTCTGAATGTTACTAACTTACTATTCTTAACACCATTACCAAACCAAATGAATTGTTTATTGGTCGTTTTATTTTTGGTATGGCAAGCTTGTTTGCCAGCAATGTCAGCTTGTCCGAATACATAATGCCAGGAAAACAATGTGCTCGAGTGTTGACATGGTCCAAGGAATTAACATATTTGTAGGAAACTATTAGGTAGTATGGCTATTTAATGTGAATATGCATGTTTTGATTTCAGATTGGCTTTCTCCTGATGTCACTGATGACACAATGGCCACATGCAAATATTGTCGGATAGTTTTAAAAGTTCATAAGAACACTTTATTGAGACAGGCTGGCTATAACTGAAAAACACAAAAAAGCAGTTTCATTAGAAATATCTGCAAAATCCTGCAAATAATTATCTACGATTTCGAAACCAGCTACATCAAATAAAACTAAAATTGCAGAAATTAAAATTGCTGCATTTATTGCAAAGCATACTGCTGTTCTTACCGTAGATCATTTAATTGAATTGCTGCCTCAGTTGGATCTGTTATCGGATGGGCTAAAGAATTTAATACTGCATCGAACCATATGCTCAATGATAATAAAAAATGTCCTTGGCCCTACTCTACTAAATGATTAACCAGAAGAGATAGGAGAGTTTCCCTAATCAATTATAATAGACGAAAGTACAGATCTATCGACGCAGGAAGTTTTATGCATCACGGTTTGTTTTTATTCCTTAAATAAAAGAAAATTGTCACAACAATCTACAGATTAACTAAATTAATTGAATGTGACTTGCTCACTATAATACGTTCGCTCCAGTATCTTCCAGTGATAAACACCGGTTACCTTCGTTACTTAATTAATTACGGTAACCAAATTCAACTATATATAATGTAAGTAAGTACTACTAACTTTACAGAATTTGTTAATTTATTTATATACTTTATTTTACACCAAGATAAGACAAAACAAAAAGAAACAGTAAAATTAAAACAAACATACAACAGGCGGCCTTATCGCGCTCTGCGATCTCTTCCAGGCAACCTTGAATAGATAGAGATAGCCTAGACACGACATGGGGTTGCACTCGGTGCCAATTTCATATCATACAGGTAAAACAAACTACTAAAATAGATACATAAATACATACATCTAAATAAACAAACAAGACAACAATACCGCTTAAACAAGGACAGGATCACAGAGACAGATAATGTTCCTTTATAAGTTTACTGTATTTATTCGCTACCTGGTTTCTGCCAGCGGGCTGGTGTATCGATAGTCAAAATTTTTCACATTTGTTAGTTACAAAATTAATCATTATGACATATTATTATTTCAGGTCTGACTCCGATTCGGCATTCCAGACACCAACCGCAGCTGTAGCAGAGATTGCTAAGGTGCAACCAAAGCAGAAGGTGGCGAAGCGCAAAGCTTCCAAGAGCCCCACGCCATCAGAATCGAAATCAAGGTAATTTTGTTATACTGCTTGTACCTTTAGGTGCTTGTATGTTATGTCAATTAAATGTTATACGAAGATATACGTTGGTAAGTGGATTTATAACTGTAACGCAGAGAGCTCTGTAATCAATTTCCGATTATATTCCTTGCAGAAATGTTTACATTTACTTCATGAGGTATTGTTATTGAAATTATTATAACAAAACAGCATGCTTTATTTCCACGTAGACAGAGGATTATAATACCCCCATAGTTCTCCAAATAAAAAAATAAATGTACTGTAATGTGTGGTGTAAATTATTATTAAATAAAATGTTAAATTGTGTACAGTAAAAGACGCTGCTCGGGCTCGGACGTCTTTGGCTAGGAGGACTACATTCCATCGTCGACCTCAATTGGAGACTTCTGTTCGACCCTCATTAGCCGTGTCGCCAACGGGAAAGTGCGGCGAATGGTGGAATTAACCGGGACTTTTAAGTGGAGGTGTAGGTCTGGCTTGGAGGATTACATTCCGTCGTCGACCTCAATTGGAGACTTCGGTTCGACCCTCATCAGGCGTGTCGCCAACGGGAAAGTGCGGCGAACGGTGGAATTAACCGGGGACTTCTATATGGAGGTAAAGATCTACAACAAGGTCGAAGTTGCCTCCACCCTTAAAGAGGATCGGTGGAAGAAAGCCTCGGTGGCTCTAAAAGTGCAGCTAAACCGCAACAGGCCGCAGTGGGACGGTCTACAAGTTTTATGAGAAGGACTCATGAATTATTTGACAATTCTGAGCCGGTCTTTCATAATGATAGTTTATATATAAAAAAAATATTGAAGTTGTTGCGGCACCAGGTACCTATATTCTATTATTGTATTTTTGCGATCGTCCATCATAATCGCAATAATAATGTATTGCAACATCTAATAGTAAGTTGAAAACTATTTTAATCTTAAATGCCTTTCTGTACTTTTTTCAACATATCTGTTGAGCGCAGTCTCTGAAAACACCAGTCACCTACGTAGTACTAATCATAAAAACACTTTTTGCGAAGGTGTTGATGTAATACATTCGGGATTTCGTAATCGTATGGCTTCTTATAGAATTGTCGATCCGTCTGAGAATTGTTCTATAGAACCATTTCTTAATAATATTTGTGCAAAATTAAAACGTTAATTGGCATGGCTCTTAAAGAACACACTTGTCTAAAAGTTAATTTCGAATATTTCGCTTTGTTTTTAATGTTTAAAAATTATTCTCAGCTGAAGAAATCATTTGCTACAAAAAAGTTACCCTGTATCAGAAATATGAATCTGATTCATTATTGTCTCAAGTCAAAAACACTTTAATAAAAAAGATAGTGGACGGACGTTCTTGAGCAGTTCTCATTTGGAAGTCAATGTTAACAAATATAAACCATTGCGCGGTTCAGGCTTTATCGAATTGCCTTCTCCAATAAAACTGAAAAAAGCATGTTAATATCCGCAATAATGACGAGTATTGTTTTTTTGGTCTGTTGTTTCAGCTTTATATCCAGCTAAGACTCATCCTGAACTAGTATCTTCTTACCCTGATTTTCGTAACGTGATTAATGTTAGGAACATGTAATTTTCAGTAAATTTATCAGATATTGCGCGGTTCGAAGTGAATATAACCACGACATTTGCATTTACATGTATGGTTTAAAAAATAATACCGTCATAGGACTGCTTTACAAACCAAAAGCCTTGAACGGAAAGATGATTCATATACTTTATTTAGAAAGTGATGATGATATCTCATTAAAGACTTGCCGCGACTTGTTAAGAATCAAATAATAAAACATTTACTGTACTTTTGTGACGTTATGTAGTCACACGAGCCAGCTAACAACGACAACACACGTAACGGCGCGTTCAATGCAACGCAGCTGAGTTTTGAGTCAGCAAAATTTGACTCATGAGGACTCTGCAGTATGAGGTAGGTAGACATAAAAATCCACAAAAATGGAACTCCATAGGAATCACACTGTGAATGTCCTGCCGGAAGTGGCACAGAAGCCAAATGTAAACATGTTGCTGTACTGCTATGGGGAGTTGAACAGTTGACATGGTGCGTGACAAGA
Organism: Orthosia cruda; assembly: GCA_964057195.1. Taxonomy (NCBI): domain Eukaryota; kingdom Metazoa; phylum Arthropoda; class Insecta; order Lepidoptera; family Noctuidae; genus Orthosia; species Orthosia cruda. The sequence continues at coordinate 7,352,934 of OZ059841.1, read as the reverse complement.
TATACTACTACTTCACTAAGTATGTACACAAAAATTGCAGACTTTTCACGTGCCCAAAGTTAAATTTACAGCATCACCAATAGCTGCACACAACTTGCCAAGAAATAAACCTCATGAAAGGTTTTTTCCTTATGCCACACAAAGAATTAACAAAGAAGAATATAACAATAAAATCAGAAACCAAATATTAAATTACCCAAGTTCTACAATGCCATTAAAGCAGTTATTTGATCCTGCAAATCCTTATGCTATTGGAGCAGATCATGCCTATACAGCTAACAATCCAGAAAAGGTAACACTGGAGAAACTAAAACTTATAAAAATCAGTGAAGAAAGCATCATAAACATTGAGCAGCTCACACGAGGACAGAAAAACTGTTCAGTATGGTATGAGGAGCGGAGACACCGCATTACTGCCAGCGAGTTACACACAGTTTGCCACTTAAGAGATGCATCGAAGGCAAGTTACAGCAGGCAACTTCTTAATCAAAGACCCTTTACATCAAGGGCAACAACCCACGGCATTATGAATGAAGAGGCTGCTATAAAAGAGTATGAGACAAAATATGGGTTAACAGTCGAGAATTGTGGTTTATTTATAAGCATTTAGGTGCCTCACCAGATGGCCTACTGGGAGACGACACAATAATTGAAGTTAAATGTCCATATTCCACCAGGAATGCATTCCAGTGACTGTCCCCTATCTGGTTAATGATACAGAAAACCATACCTTACTGCTAAAAAAAACTAGCCCATGTTATTACCAGATACGGGGTCAGCTATACTGTACTAATAGAAAATTCTGTAATTTAATTGTTTATACATTTAAGGCCCTAGAAGTAATATATGTTGCAAGAGATGAGGAATTTATTTCTGTGATGTTAGAAAATGTTGATAACTTTTATAACAATTATTTCAAAGAAGCAATTTTGAATAAATATTTATATAAATTATGATTAAATAAAAAAACAAATTAATAATTAATAAGCTGTACCTGTAATAAGATTTTTTTTGTTGTTTTCTTTACTAAATTATTTGTTATTAAGGTGTGAAAATAAACAATATTAAAAAAACTAATAAACAATATTATTTGAATTTCTTTTTATTATTCACAATTCTTTCTCTAAAATTACACAACATTAAACATATAAAAAATATCTCGGAGGCCAAAGGCACAAAAAATGAGACTAAAGTTGTCTGCAAATTTTTATAAGTTTTCGTTAGGCCTATTAATCTTTCTATGTGTACTCTTTGACTTGCAAGTTTCTGATCACGCTTTAATACAAAACCTGGCAACTGTGATCTGCCTTTCAAGAAAGCAGGTATATTAACTGACACATTTTTCACTGCAAACTAGCAAGTCTTTTCTTATAAACAGTATACGCTTTTATAACAAGTTGCCAAAGTCAGTTATAGAACTGAACGATGGAAGGTTCAAAAACTACATCAAACGTATCCTTATTAACAAAGCATATTATAAAATCAAGGACTACGTTGAAGATAAAAACATTTGGCCTTAGCTCCTTCTGCGCATGCAGCTTCCCTGATAACTTGTAAACGGCACAAATAAGTGGATGTCTCTAACTATTCTCAATCTCATTTTTTCTTTCCTTCTTTTAATTAGAGTTTTTACAATGGTTTTCAATCATCTTTATAGCCCTTTGCTAAGAATAGTTACAGCACTGATAACAACATTTGTGCCACACGTTAAATTTAGTCTTGTTATACTTATTTTTTTTTTACCTTTGTATAGATTCTTTTACCGATTGTTTTGTGAATGTGTGAACATTGTAGGCCTTCTTGATGCTAGTTAACATTTGTTAACTTTTTTATTTAATATATAATCTTTTTATTTTAATTTTTTTAGTTTCTTACGACTTATTGTCATAAGTCGGGCCTGCGTTGTCCCCCCATATCTAAGTACTAATGCTGTAACATGAAAATATTGTAAAACCAAACCATTTTTAAAAGAGTAACCATGGACTTTCTTGCCGGTTCTTCTCCATAGGAAACGACCAATCCGAACCGTGCACCCTTTGTCGACGTTTTATAAGTGCCCATGTAGGCCGATGTGAAATAAAAAAAAAATGATTTTGATTTTGAGACGAAGCCCTCCGCCGACGACTATCCAAGAAATGCCCCCGAGACATCCAAATCCACCAGCACCTGCGGAGAATGAGTTGCAGAGTGAAGTTATCAGCACGCTAGAGATCCAGAAATGGTTAGTATCATTAGACAGCATTCTGAAGCAAGTGTGCACTATTGTCGGTGATGGAAAAATGAACTCGGATCAGAAACTCCGTGTCTCAACTCTTTGCCGAAAGGTCTCAAGTGGGACTTCTCAGATGGCTGTCTGTTTCCAATCGCTGAAGCAGAAAATGATCCGGAGCCTCAGTACTGTCCAGCAACTACAACGTCAGCAGAACATGGTGAACGATCAAAGAAGTTTTGGAAACAAAGCTGAACCTCTCATCTTCTTATGCTAGCCGCCAAATTAATAGTGCCAAAAAAATATACCAGGTAAGGTTATATTTTATATTCTTTACATTACTCGTATCTACCTACTCTATCTAACCAATTAAAACTTTTATTTGGTTTAAAATAGATAAATCAACATCATTTGGTACACGGAACAAAACCTTGTTTTGACTTCATCTTCGATCGACAATGGATAACAAAACGTTAAATTATTTGTTCAAAACAGGTATTTTCCATCTGCCAACAAATGTTTAGTGTGCCTGTGGGTTATATTATGCATATTGCATGGTGGCGACGGTGGCATTTTGATTTGGTTATAAACCATTTGTTGGGCTTTGCCCCTTGTTTTATATAGTGTGGAGGCTGTATTCAGGTCGAGGATTCTTTTTGGAATTTAAAACCCTTGACTTTCACTATTAATTAATTTTTATTGTAAAGTTACACACAGAACACGTCGTTACAGTTTTATTATATTTTGTAGAGAGCAAAAAAGTGTTGCCATGAACAAATTAACAAAATAGAAATCAGTGTTGTCAATTAACGAAATTAATATTCTGAATGTTACTAACTTACTATTCTTAACACCATTACCAAACCAAATGAATTGTTTATTGGTCGTTTTATTTTTGGTATGGCAAGCTTGTTTGCCAGCAATGTCAGCTTGTCCGAATACACAATGCCAGGAAAACAATGTGCTCGAGTGTTGACATGGTCCAAGGAATTAACATATTTGTAGGAAACTATTAGGTAGTATGGCTATTTAATGTGAATATGCATGTTTTGATTTCAGATTGGCTTTCTCCTGATGTCACTGATGACACAATGGCCACATGCAAATATTGTCGGATAGTTTTAAAAGTTCATAAGAACACTTCAATGAGACAGGCTGGCTATAACTGAAAAACCCAAAAAAGCAGTTTCATTAGAAATATCTGCAAAATACTGCAAATAATTATCTACGATTTAGAAACCAGCTACATCAAATAAAACTAAAATTGCAGATATTAAAATTGCTGCATTTATTGCAAAGCAAACTGCTGTTCTTACCGTGGATCATTTAATTGAATTGCTGCCTCAGTTGGATCTGTTATCGGATGGGCTAAAGAATTTAATACTGCATCGAACCATATGCTCAATGATAATAAAAAATGTCCTTGGCCCTACTCTACTAAATGATTAACCAGAAGAGATAGGAGAGTTCCCCTAATCAATTATGATAGACGAAAGTACAGATCTTTCGACGCAGGAAGTTTTATGCATCACGGTTCGTTTTTATTCCTTAAATAAAAGAAAATTGTCACAACAATCTACAGATTACCTAAATTAATTGAATGTGCTCACTATAATACGTTCGCTCCAGTATCTTCCAGTGATAAACACCGGTTACCATCGTTACGTAATTAATTACGGTAAACCAAATTCAACTTTATAAAATGTAAGGAAGTACTTTACAGAATTTGTTAATTTATTTATATACTTTATTGTACACCAAGATAAGACAATACAAAAAGAAACAGTAAAATTAAAACAAACATACAACAGGCGGCCTTATCGCGCTCTGCGATCTCGTCCAGGAAACCTTGAATGGATAGAGATAGCCTAGACACGACATGGGGTTGCACTCAGTGCCAATTTCATATCATACAGGTAAAACAATCTACTAAAATAGATACATAAATACATACATCTAAATAAACAAACAAGACAACAATACCGCTTAAACAAGGACAGGATCACAGAGACAGATACTCGTAATGTTCCTTTATAAGTTTAATGTATTTAATCGCTACCCAGCTTTCGACCAGCAGGTTTCTGCCAGCGGGCTGGTGTATCGATAGTCTAAATTTTTCACATTTGTTAGTTACAAAATTAATCATTATGACATATTTTTATTTCAGGTCTGACTCCGATTCGGAATTCCAGACACCAACCGCAGCTGTAGCAGAGATTGCTAAGGTGCAACCAAAGCAGAAGGTGGCGAAGCGCAAAGCTTCCAAGAGCCCCACGCCATCAGAATCGAAATCAAGGTAATTTTGTTATACTGCTTGTACCTTTAGGTGCTTGTATGTTATGTCAATTAAATGTTATACACAGATATACGTTGGTAAGTGGATTTATAACTGTAACGCGGAGAGCTTTGAAATCAATTAATTCTTGCAGGAATGTTTAAAGTTAGTTCATGAGGTATTGTTATTGAAATTATTATAACATAACAGCATGCTTTCTATCCACGTAAATTCCATACCCGTAGACAGAGGATTATAATACCCCCGTAATTCTCCAATTAAAAAATAAATGTACTGTAATGTGTAGTGTAAATTATTATAAATAAAATGTTAAATTGTTTACAGTAAAAGACGCTTGTCGGGCTCGGACGTCTCTGGCTTGGGAGATTACATTCCATCGTGGACCTCAATTGGAGTCTTCGGTTCGACCCTCATCAGACGTGTCGCCAACGGGAAAGTGCGGCGAACGGTGGAATTAACCGGGGACTTCTATGTGGAGGTAAAGGTCTACAACAAGGCCAAAGTTGCCTCAACCCCTAAAGAGGATCGGTGGAAAGCCTCGGTGGCTCTAAAAGTGCAGCTAAACCGCAACACACCGCCGTGTGACGTTCTACAACTTTTATGAGAAGGACTCGTGAATAATTTGACAATTCTGAGCCTATCTTTTATAGTGATAGTATAAATATAAATTAAATATAGAAGTTGTTGGGGCACCAGGTACCCTATAATCTATTATTGTATTTTTGCGCATTTTTTTTTCATCTTAATCTTAATAATAATATATTAAGGCGCCTCCCCGAGCAAAACGTCGCGCTAGACGTTTTTGTACAGTTTTTAGGAGCTATCTACTCGTTATTTAAATAGAAATACCAACTAATAAAAATACATTAAATTTCTACATAATATTGATACCAAAATGGTAGATTTCATTTTTTTTTTTAAGAATTATTGGTTTCATAAATCTACTTCCTACAAAAGCATGAAAATGAGAAATCATTATTGATAGCATGCATCTCCTCGTAAAGTGTTCAATAATATTTTTTTCTACTAACACTAATGGATAGACAACTTAATAACGAACATTTTCGTAGTTTTTTTTTCTTCAAAAAACTATAATTCGAATTTATAAAGATTTTATTCTAAAATCTGGGCGTATTCACTACTGAATCATGCGCCACCAGTGTGCCACTAGAGCTCGAAAGGGAAACACCTATCGTATGTCACCGCGTCCATCACGTAACACGTCACATTATCAATAGATAATAAATTGTATAAGTTTAGTGTTTTGTTATTGACGATAGTTTTTGGTGTTAGTTATTTATTGTGTTATTTACTGCGAAAGGACGCTACTGTTGTGTAAACACTCAAAATGCCAAAGTACAAGAAAGTTGTGCGACAAGGACGTGCTGCTGTCTCGTAGTTATATTCTAAATAATTATGTTTATAGTTGTTACAAAAATAGTAATTTTTATAAAATATGGTTTTATAATTATCACGCAGTTATAAACAGTGCAATTTATTTATCAATCAATTCTTTTTTTGTAGCTGGGCTGAAAGACAAGGACAAAATAGTTATGACCAACAACATCTACAAATTCTCAACAAAACAACGTTGAGAACGGGTATGTACCTACCGACTATAAACCTACTAAGTACTATTCTAAGATAGTAATTGTAATTAGTATGAGTATTTAGTAAAGTGATAATCATTGTCATATAATAATTTATCAGCTAATCAAAAAGAAACTTCGCATAAATCTTCGTTACCATGTGTGTGCCTTGGAGTTATGAAACTACAGACATGAATATTCACATGGATTCCGTTCTTACGTGGTTCAGTGCTAGTTTTAATAAATAAATATTCTTTTTTAGGTTAAAAGATAACCAGAGTGATTCACCTCTAATGGCAATTTCTAATATACAACCGATCGAAATAAGCAATAATGAGTAAGTACTAGATATAGATAACAATATAATCTTTTTCTCGGTTACGTGAAGTTTACAGGATAAATTTCCTTTTTAACATGATAAAGTACAATGTTATTACATGTCATATTAATTTTAATTAGCGATAAAAACATAACTTTCATTTCATAAAAAGTAGCACATTTCTATTACACACCCACTGTGTGCAAGTTAATGTTTATGTCCCTTCCGAATGCGTCGTAAACTTATTGCTCACGGTGAATTAGTTTTTTTTTTCTAATTATATACTTACATACAATAAAACATTGGGAAACTTAGTAGTATAAAAAACTTTCTATATCTTAATTATTTACGAATGATTATCAAAATATTTAATTTATGGATGAGATGTGTTTACGCTATCAGGAACAAGGGCCTCATATGCGGGCATTAGAAATATTTGCAATGGTGAAAGTATTTGCTAGTCGGGCGCGGATAGACCTGAAACACACCAGAAATACTTGCATAGGAAATCGATCCATGTGAATTTATATAAGGAGCAGAATCGTATTTTCAAAAACAATGCTTTGAACTTCTCTTCTTTTTTTTTCGCAAAAACGATTATGCTCCTTATTTATATAGTAACACGGATCGATTTCCAGTGCAAGTATTTTCATCTGTGGAAGCCGACGGCGCGGCGGCGCGCGTTATAATTTATTTGTTTGTTTATATAGGGGGGTCATCTCCGGAATACACCCGAACCCTAAAATCTGTCATCTTTATGCAAAATAATTTTCTTTTGCAGTTTACGAGAGGGTTTTACAAGAGACTTGACGGAAGCTAATAACACTGAAAAAAACAATAAAAACATTGAAGAGGTAAGTTTCTGATACCTACCACGTGTTTTGAACTTCAATTAAAGTTTGAAAGAGTAGTCCATTTATATTTGAAAATAAAAAACAGCTTCTTCTCTTGGGTACATACAATAAACAGAAGAATTATTGATGTCAGCCACTTCCTTTCTGAATTAAAACGCATTTTAAACCATGGACCACTTGGATGCAGCTAAATGTCGGCTTTGCAATCATAAAATTGTCATATATCGAGACAACTGCAGTGACAATTACCCAAATATTAATACGTGCGCTGTCGCAGGTACTATTGCAATAGGTGGGGGTCACTCACAGCTGGATGAACTTATGTCAGCAATCAACCTGCCGTTGTTATCTGAAAATACGTATTCAGAGAACCATGACCTTATCAGTAGGCAATGGGAAGAGGTTTTAGTAGAATCCATGAATCAGGCTGCTGAAAGAGTAAAACTATTCGTGAACAAAGATGGGATTGCTATAATAGATGTCGTTGCTGATGGTTGCTGGTCCAAACGTAGTTATAAGAGCCCCCGCAGACCACAGACTTTTTATCGCCTGAAGCACAGGTTCTACCTAGTTCAGGCAAATTATACATCAGCACTTTTTAGAACATAAGCAAATTATTGTAAATTTTGTACTTTAAGAAATAAATAAACGATTTTATTTTTTATTATTTTATTTATTTTATCGGCCGATAGTTTGGTCGGGCTCTTAATCAGTACGCAGATGTAAGCAAGTGCGCACACTATGACGATTTGGTATCGGCCGATAAACAAGTTTGATGGGCTTCCCGATTTAATTCAAACTATACTGTCGGCAAACTATCGGCCGACCGTATAATCAGTATTGGCTCCCTACCACACGCGCACACACGACGATTTTTTAGTCGGCCGACTAAGCCGATAGTTCAGTTCGGTCCGAGCTTTGACAGCGAATGGTCGGCCGCGCGTGTTTTGTAAAATGGCGTCGCCCAATTCTCAGTCGCTTATTTCGGAATCTTTGATCGTAAACTTGATCGAGGAAGTCGAAAAACGCCCTGCACTTTATAAGAAAAACTTAAGAGTACTCTGACGTAAATGTGAAGAAAAAACTGTGGGAGGAAGTTTGTGAAGCTGTTGTTCCTGATTGGAATGAGCTTAGTGCCCAAGAAAAAACAAATCAAGGTACGATACATTTTTATTTATTCACACTTTATTATATTGACACGGAATTGAGCCTGCAGGAGATATTTAGTATGACGACATGTATTGCCGCACATTATTCATATTATTTCTTCCTCGGTTATTTCCATTTGTATTGAAGTTATTCATGGTACAACTGTAGAGAGTGTCTTTAAAATGTATTCCATCTTTGATTCGTACATAATAACACAAAAATTAATATTTACGTCAATTGGACGGTGAAAAATGCGCCATTTGTTAGCTAGAATCCCGAAAGTACATTCAACCATGCGTCGAGCTCTTGTATGTCTATAGTTGAAAATTCGCTTGGTGTAGTTTAAATTTCTTTTTGCATAAGGGCGTAATATATGATTTCCAAGTCCAAACGCTTCATCGCCTACGACAGAGAATGGAATAACATCTCCAACATCATCATTAGGCAATTGCCTTCCAGAAGGAATATTTTGTCGATTCTCGGAAAGCCGTTTACCCATTTCTGATGTTTTAAATATTTCCGAATCACTAGCTGTTCCATAAGAACCAACATCAATGTACACAAATTTATAATCGGCATCTGTCCAAGCCATCAAAACGCAGGAGAAGAACTTTTTGTAGTTAAAATATGATGAACCGGAATGTTCTGGCTGTATCATTCGTATATGTTTGCCATCGATCGCTCCAATGATGTTTGGAAAATTTGTGCGACTGTAGAATTCGTCTGCTATTTCAATCCAGTCATCTTCTTGTTTGGTTGGCATATATAACGGTTGAAGCATATTCCATATTTGCTCACATGTACTTTTTGTAATATCTCGTATTGTAGAAGCTCCCATCAGATAATCAAAAGATAATGAATTGAAACTAGCTCCAGTAGCCAGATACCTGTAATGAATTAATTATATTTTATTATTTTTCAGGCCGCGATATACAAAAAAAATGGGCCAATTTACGGACTTGCTTTCGCCGAGAATTAAATGCACAAAAGAACACAAAGTCGGGGCAGGCTTCGGTCAAGAGGCGTAAATACGTATACTTTGAACAATTATTATTTTTACTTCCATGCATGGAAAATCGTCAAACGGAAGGTAACCTGAACCTGGCCCAGGATACTACAGAAAATGAGGAAGATGATGAAGAAACTGCCCCATCCGCTTCCGCACCTCCTCGCCAGAAGAAAACTCGTGTTTCGAAGAATACGGATTTGGATGAAGCAATATTAAAAGCATTAAATGAGACTAATGTTGATGAAGATGTAAACTTTGCATTGTCTCTTGTCCCATCACTCAAAAATTTAACCGCAGATGAAAAACTCGATGCTAAGATTAGTATTCTTAACGTATTTAAACAGATAAGACTTGGTAGGCGTGTTCAGCCTCATTCTCAACCAACATACACCATACTGCAACAACCCATGAACTCTTTTCCTGTTTACCAACGAGGGACTAACATCTTGCCGCTACAACAACAATCACAGGCTTATACATCCGGTTCTACACCATCCCCCACTTTACCACAAACAACCATTCAAAATGTTTCATCACCAGCTGATTCCAACATGTCAGCCCAGTCATATTATTCAAATTTATCAGAAGATTCCCAAATATACGACTTGTAAACTTGGCATTTGAATTATAATAAAAAAATTAAAGTATGTTTTGTGGTTTATACCTTATCGTAACGCTCAATCTCTCCTCCACAGGTATAGATAGTCTTAAATTTGTATCCTCCTTCGCTATTCCTGGTCCAATTAATTTGACAAGTTGGTTGAAGCTAGTTATGCTCATTCGATAAAAGGCGAAAAAGTTTTTTCGGGTAATCGAGTAATTTGGAATGCATAGTGTAAAATTTTCCATTTAATAATCTATCACTAAAGATAGGATGCACCCAATACTCTCGGGCTCTCTTTTTAATTTTCCTCCTCCGGTGTATGAGAGCAATAATAACAATTCTATACAATGTTTTATTAATTTTCATTGTGCGGTGCGACCACTCTTTTCACCAGTTGGTTAGAAACTAGCAAATAGAGAATAGTCGGCAGACTGTTGGATAGTTTGCGCACTCATCACCGACTGAACTGTTTAGTTGGCTCGGTGTGCGTACTAGCAGGCCAACCCGACTAAACTATCGGCCGATAAAAAGTCTGTGGTCTGCGGGGGCTCTAAAAATAATTATAACGCTCTTTCGGGCGCAGCTGCCATAATTGGCAAACATACAGGAGAAATCCTATACTAAGGCATTAAAAATAAATACTATTGCTTCTATGCTCGTGTAGAAAACAGAAATATTGATCCTCAAGAACACAAATGTTTCAAAAATTACAGTGGTCCATCCACAAACATGGAGAGTGAAATAATTGTGGAAGGATTTAAAGAGTCCATAAGAATGTACAATTTAATTTACGGAACTCATATCCGATAGTGATGCTAGCATCTACTCCAAAATATTAGAGGCTCGCCCGTATCCTGACCTGACTGTTGAAAAATAGAGTGCCGGAACCACATCTTAAGGATTTTTTGCAATAAATTACAAGCACCACCAATCATCACCACAGACACTAAGTATAAAATAAAATACCGTAAATTTATAACAAGAAGAGCTATACTAAGAACAAGATTTATTGTTTGCAAATTAATTAAAAAGCATAAATTTAATTCTGATGTACAACTTTTGTTTGACGATATACTAATTAGCCACCTCCATGGCTTCGGGGACCACACTAAGTGCCGATCATAAATATATATATATATACTTCTGTGATAATATCGGCAAAACGGACCAGCCAAATGACTTTATTCTAAGCCCTTTGTGGCAACAAAAAAATTGTTTAGATTTAAGTAAGATAATTTTGATAAAACGGCATTTCTGCGGCGCCATACCCGAGTACCGTTGGGAGAGAGGGGCGCTATTGTTCGCGCCTAACAGTTTTGTATAAAGGCCGTACGGCTTGGGGGCTGAGACACAGTCGGTCTTCAGCTCCACAAGGGGTAACAACTGTAAGGCCAGGTTCCCACTACGCCGGGACCGGCAGATCTGCCGCGCCGTTAAATCTGCCGGAAGGGCTAGTGGCTGTACAATTTATATGAAGCTATTCACATTATCCCGAATCCGGCATTTTGCCGAGCCCGGCATTTTTACCGAGCGTTTTGTCACTACGAATTGCCGGTAGAACGACCGGGCCCGGAGTAATGTGAACGAGTTTGTGCCGGTATCTGTCCCCCGCTCGTGCTCCCCTCGCCCCGCCCGTGTTCCACTCACGTCATTCGGCTCGCATTTTCTGGTAAAAGTAGACGTTTAGCATGGATATTCAAGCAGAAACTTTAATTACGCTTGTCCAAGAGACACCTGTTCTGTGGGATAAGACCGAAGACGTCTATAAAGACAAAAACTTAAAGTTAGCAGCATGGCGTGAAGTATGTTTAATACTGAAACCAAACTTCGATGAACTGGATGAAAAAGAAAGAAAACAGTACGGTGAGTTTTTAATAGTTTATTGTTAAAATGTAAATGCATTGATAAATTTTATTTTATAGCTGCTGCCTGCCACGGAACGGAACCAATATCCGAAACAAAATAATTAGTAAATGATGTCCGTATAGCGTTGGCATTAGGGCCACCTCGACTCGACACATTTCGATTCATGGGTGTCGTTTCTTGTTCTTGTCTATGTTCTATATTTAAGTAACTTTCAAAATTTATAACATCTTTTTCTCTTACAAAATTATGTAAGACTGTACAAGCTTTAATTACTTGAATTGCTGTGTCTACGTTCAGATCTATAGCTCGATGGATTATTCGCCACTTATTTGCCAGAATACCAAAAGCGCACTCAACATACCTTCTTGCTCGACTTAGTCTATAGTTAAAAATCTTTTTATCAGTATTCAAATGTGTACCTCCATATGGACGTAGGAGATTAGGTGTTAAAGCAAAGCCTTCATCGCCAACAAGTATAAACGGTAATTATTCGTGCAAGTTTTTATGAAGCGGTCTAGGCTTTGGTACATTTAAAGTACCATCATTGATCTTTTGCCAAAATGTACTATCCTTTAATATAGTAGAATCGCATTCCTTGCCATATGAGCCCACATTAATAAAAATAAAACGGTACTCTGAATCGACAACTGCCATTAATACAAAAGAATAATACTCCTTGTAATTAAAGAACATAGAACCACTCTTGGCTGGTTTCAAAATTCTGATATGTTTGCCATCTACTGCTCCAAGACAGTGAGGAAAGTTGGCTTTTCTTTCGAATCCTGAAGCGATGTCCTCCCTTTCTCTCTCAGTATCAGGCAGCTTAAGGAAATCTGTCTTCAGGTTTTCCCAAATGACGTGGGTCATTTTTTTTATTAGTTTACTTATTGTCGAAACGCCTACTCTGTATGAGTAATGTATTTCTTTGAATGAACATCCTGAAGCTAAATATCTGAAAAAAAAGGATTTTTTGTTAATACATTATTACTTTATACCTCACCAAGAAACAAATTGTATTGTCTTATGATATTTTTTTATTGATTTCAGGAAAACAGGTTTCAACTAAATGGAATAATATACGAGATTCGTGGCTTAAGACAGTAAAGAAACAAAAAGATGAGTCTAAATCTGGATCTTCGGCCAAAAAGACACGAAATTATTTATATCACGAGCAATTAATGTTTTTGAAAAAAGTCTCCGAACCTCGACCACCACATGAGTATGTTTCAATAAAAGCAAGAACCGAGACTGAAGTACGCATGGAATCAGATTTTCGTTCACCTTTAATTAAAAATAAAAGAAAAATTGATAATAAAGAGGTAAATGACAGGATGGTAAAGTTTTTGGACTCCAGAATAAACCCAGAAAAGGAAAACTATCATCTGTCTTTCTTCAAAGGCATTAACTATCGAAGAGACTTTAGAATTTCAAGCTAGCGTCATGACAATGTTGCAAAAAATTAAAAGTAGGAATTATGAGAGACCAAATTACGGACATTGGCGTGATTCATATAATCAGATGACCGGACCAGATCAGTATTCTGGATACTACACACATAATAGCGTCAATCAACAGGCAACACCTACGCAAGATCAACACCACACTGGATACTCTACGCAATATAATAGTAGCAATCAACAGGCAACAACATCTATACCATCAACTTCATCTCAGACATCGAATCCGATTCCAGCTTCGCCATCAGCATCTAGTAATCATTCCATACATTCCCAAGTCTTAGATTACTTAGATTTTGAAGGGATTTAAGTTTGAGTACAAATAAATACTTAAATACGTTATTTGCATTTTTAATTCATAATGATTATCAAATACATACACCCTCCCACACACACACATTATATATATTCACATTCATCAAACAAACATACATAGCAAACATTCATTCATTCATTCAGTCTTAAGTAGGTACCTACGTCAAAACTATTATTACGCAATCTAGTGCATAAAATAATCTTACCTTAGACATATGGCTAATCTTTGTTCTGGGCAAATACATTCTCTGAAACTTGTATCTCGTACTCTTATGTCTAGTCGTCCCAGTAAATCGTCAAAAGTGGTTGCTGTCATTCGAAAATAATTGAAGAACTTTGATTCGTCTCTTCTAAGTTCACCCATTAATGTTTCAAATGTTCCAAGTGAAAATCTTTCCCGTAAAATAGGGTGTACCCAATGTTTTCTTTTATTTTGCCTTCTATTAAGATACCACCACAACACAACAATTTCGTCGTCCATTGTGCGCGCAGGTCCAAATTCAACTGAGACTGTCTGAATTTCTTCCGGGATCCGATGTAATGTGAACACTCTGTCCGGTGTCCGGTTTTCGGCAGATCTGCCGGTCCGGCGTAGTGGGAACGCTGCCTAAGGAATAAAATTGAAGATACGAATCAAGACAGTATTTTCATTCCTCAGCAAGACCCCAACTCATACAGTCCACTTCATAGACTTATGGTTACTTATTATACCCTGTTATTTATGGGTGCTGCTTGTGTCAACCGTGGTGAGTGACTCGAAACATGAAGAAGTTGACGTATGTACTAATAGTAATAGTTTTATTTGAAAAAGTATGGTTAAAACCTCTGGTGTGTGCTCAAGGAATAAAATTGAAGATACAAATCAAGACAGTATTTTCATTCCTCAGCAAGACCCCAACTAATACAATCCACTTCATGGACTTATGGTTACTTATTATACCCTGTTATTTATGGGTGCTGCTTGTGTCAACCGTGGTGAGTGACTCGAAACATGAAGGTGTTGACGTATGTACTAATAGTAATAGTTTTATTTGAAAAAGTATGGTTAAAACCTCTGGTGAGAGTGCTCAAAGAATAAAATTTAAGATACGAATCAAGACAGTATTTTCATTCCTCAGCAAGACCTCAACTAATACAGTCCACTTCATGGACTTATGGTTACTTATTATACCCTGTTATTTATGGGTGCTGCTTGTGACAACCGTGGTGAGTGACTCGAAACATGAAGGTGTTGACGTATGTACTAAAAGTAATTTTCATTCCTCAGCAAGACCCCAACAAATACCGTCCACTTCATGAACTTATGGTATTTTATTATACCCTGTTATTTATGGGTGCTGCATGTGTCAACCATGGTGAGTGACTCGGAACATGAAGATGTTGACGTATGTACTAGTAATAGTTTTATTTGAAAAATTATGGTTAAAATCTCTGGTCTGTGCTCTCGCCTATCGAAATACGTTGATAAGTTAAAACCTCTGGTCTGTGCTCTCGCCTATCGAAATACGTTGATAAATGCTCTTGGAGCTAGAGTGCTGTGTGGCGCACCGCATCCAGGAACCTTGGGTGGTCGGCAGCATCTGCGCAGAGACAAATCGTCTTGTTCGTTACCTCCTACCGAGAGACACAACAGACGTGATATTTCTGTAGTACTGGCCTGTACGACTATCAAGCGAAATAAACAGACATATGTTGTACCTACTATTGACAGCCTCAGGCGTCATGTATGTCGGCTGTCTTTTTGTTGGATAGCATTTATTAAAACAATACTTACATAATAGCTAAAGAATCTAAGGAATGTGTCGCTTGACCGTTTCACTTATAAAAAAGGTACGAGTAGGTAACCGTAAAGTCTCAATAAGACCGATTAAAATTTAGAATTGAAAATGTAAGTTATTTGTAATCTACACTCACGATGTGAAAGTGAAGTCGTAGATTTTAGTTTTTTGTACGTATGAAGCTTTCCTATCGGGTCATCAATTAATCGTTAAAACAGGCGATACGAAAAAAAATACAATAATGAACATACCTATATACATAACATACATAGCAGTATTACTACTCGCCTCTATAACCTCAACACGAAGAAGAGAGTGGTGTCACATATTGTACCAGAAAAATGAAATCGTAAGAGATTGTTTTTTTTTTAAGTGGCTCCACAATTTAAGAAGAGGAAACTGGTATCGAAGACTGCCATAGTAGATGTTCAAGGTTTTAAAACAGACACAAATGAATTTAACATTAAAGAAATTGCTGTAAGTAATCAAAAATTCAGTACGTCGAAATGTCCGCACCGGAAATTTTCAACTTTAGTTATCTGCACTCCATCCGTAGCGGATATTTCTTGTCAGTACTTGTTTTTTCCAAAATTTGTATCGGAAAGGTGGATATTCTCGGTAGATTTCTAGTTAAGACTATGGTTTAATAGACAAGTATGAAAAAAAAACGCCCCGCTAGTCTGTTAGTCCGTTTGGGAGAGTCCATTTTATTTCCGAAAATTCTTCTTGTACGGTCGCCATCGCTCCTACTGTAGTCCGCGGAAAAAAATAAAAATTACAAGTTTTTATCGTGTTAGTGTGCCCTGCGCATCTAGAAAACATGGATCAGTAAGTGATGCACTGTTTTTAATAGTTTTCTTATGTATTGGCTGTAAATTTCATTAGAAATACGTATTTTTGCAAAGAGCTCCCGGCATTTTTTCGTCGTGACCGTTTTTTTATTTGTGTACGAAAATTAATTTTGCCTAATACTCATCAAACTGCAGTTATTACTAACGCTACGCTAATTAATAACAGAAATAATGCATTTAATTGAAGTGGTAACGATCCTAATTAGATTTTAATTAGAAACAAAAGCTATAGACCCCAAAATATCCGTACCGGATACCTATGGCAGACTCGCAGAAAAACGATTTTTTGTGACGGATGAACGAAATACGATTTGGATAGCACCTTTCGCTAGTTGTTCAGTAGATGTTCGAGGGGGATATATCTATAGGATTATATTTTTTGTCGGTTGTGTGTTTTGAATGTTTTGTGGTTTGAAAATGTAATAGGTATTTTTTTTTAACCGACTTCAAAAAGGGGGAGGTAGCTTGTGTTCAACTATCATGTTGCTCATGTGTTGTTGGTGGTAAAATGTGATAGGTATTTTAGTTTGATAGTTTGAACTTTTTCTAACAATTTTTAACCGACTTCAAAAAGGGGGACTATTTTTAACCGACTTCAAAAAGGGGGACTATTTTTAACCGACTTCAAAAAGGGGGAGGTTGCTTGTGTTCAACTACCATGTTGTGTTTTTGTTTTTCTTGTGTTTTTTGGTGGTTTCTTTCTCTTTCTGTGTGCATTGCCTGTGTTTTGTGTGCATTCTGCATGTGCTTTTTTTTTTGCTTGGGTTTAGTGTACCAAGAGGGCCTCGCACGCGCGGGTTAGAGGCAGGGGTGTGCGTGTGCGAGGAGCTGGCGCATCAATTTCCCCACCCCGCTCACCCTCACCACCACTAGCAGCACCTTTGTCTGTCACCTCGCCACCGCTCGAGCCGGTGACGGTGACGACTGGCCCCCCTCGGCGCAGAAGTCGGCTCCAGTCCACCGACGCCAGGTCCCCTCACCACCACCAACACCCCCGCCCGTGCCGACTGGCTCTCGGCGCGGAAGTCGCCTCCAGTCCACCGACGCCAGGCCCCCCTCACCATCACCACCCCCGCCCGTGCCGACTGGCTCTCGACGCCGGAAGAGACCGAGGCCCGTCGAAACACCAGCCCCTCCGCATCACTACCACCACCGCCCGAGCCGACTGGCCGAGGTGGCGATGGTGCACGTTGTGCGCGGCGGGCAGACGCGGCAGCGTGGCGTCTCGGGGCTAGGCCGCGAGCGCCCCGGGCCTAACTCTGTGGACGTGTGAGTTTTGTTCTATGCTTTTCTAACACTTTACTTTCTCACTAATCCCATTTTTGTTTTCAATACTCAAAATCACTTCAAGTATTACAATTGAATCGTTTTGAACTTTAGATTACAAATATTTACAATGGAGGAGCTGCCGCAGGGGGAGTTTCTGGAGACGCCCCTGCACCCCAAGAAGCGGCGGGTATGGCAACCGTAAGTAGTTCTACTTGTGCAGCATGTTAGTTGTAATACTACAAGTTTTAACTTTTGTTTTAAAATCTCCATCCAGGCCGGTTCCGGGTGCAGCCTGGCCCCCACCACCGCCACATGTATCTCCACCATCAGTTGCACTTGGTGGTGGTGACGACATCGTCGCCATGTAAGTCGCTCGCTAACGGTCTTTTCTGTTCATTTCATTTCTAAAGATATATGTACTACAACACTCCTTTTGTTCCAGGGATGTGGATGCGGCGGGCGAGTCGCCTCCACGGTAGTTCCATACTAGTTGCAAGTTGCATGCAAATTGTATAGTGGAAACAACAACTTGCAAACAAGTTGCAACTTGTATGCAATTAGGTTTAAACTTGTACGCACAATAATCAAGTCGGCACATTTGCACGCAAGTTGCAAGCGCATGCGGTCGTGCATAGAGGATTACTTTGTTTATGACTTTATTACTTTGTAAAAATGACTGCTAAATGGGATACGGAGAAAACAATAATGTTTATTGAGGAATATCATAGACATGATTGTCTTTGGGAACCAAAAAACAATCTTTACAAAAAACGAGACGCACGCGAATCAGCATATCGTCGGTGCGCCGACCGAAAGCGATATGTGCATTTTTTCGTTTTTTTTTGTTTCGCTAGATGGCGTTAGTTTGAGAATCTCTATCCGTTACAAAAACCCGTATGTGAATATAAGGCTTAGTTTTCAAAAAACCAATCCAGATATGTGCATTTCTAAAGTCGACAAGAAAACTATGTGTACAAATGCACATACGGAATTTGGCTTACACTCGTAGTAGCCCTGCACATATCTGATTTTTCCGTGAACAAGCAAGCAAGCAAGACTTGCAACCATGACTCATGTACCATAAAAACAAGCCGGAGTTTCCAGTGTGGCATGATAAATGAAGAACAGAGAAAATTAATTTTCCAATACTTTTGGGATCTTGAGACGTGGGAAGCTAAAAAAGCTTACATAAAAAATCTAGTGCGTATGCGTCCTGTGATAAGAAGGCGCAAAACATCTCGCGCAGCATCTTCGAAGAAACAACAAGGATTTGACTGGTTTCTGTCCAATGAAAACAATGAGATGGTGAAAGTTTGTAAAAACTTTATGTTGAGTACAATTGACATAAATAATGACACCCTATGGGATTGGATAAATACTATGTTTGAAGACGAACAGATTAACAGGCCTGGTTCCTCTACATCCCACAAAAGGAGTAGTAAAACTAAAAATGATGCAACATCAAACAACAGAAGTGAACTTCGAAAAGCATCCGCAATCGAGGAATGGCTGAATTTGTTACCTAAGGTACCGAGTCATTATTGCAGATCGAGTTCTACTAGAACCTACGTAGAAGATTCTTTCTGAAGACGAACAGATTAACAGGCCTGGTTCCTCTACATCCCACAAAAGGAGTAGTAAAACTAAAAATGATGCAACATCAAACAACAGAAGTGAACTTCGAAAAGCATCCGCAATCGAGGAATGGCTGAATTTGTTACCTAAGGTACCGAGTCATTATTGCAGATCGAGTTCTACTAGAACCTACGTAGAAGATTCTTTCAGGAATAAAACACACATGTATAGAGTCCTCAAAAAATGGTGTTTATCCAAAAATAAACCATTTTCACAAAGAAAACTTTTCTGTAAGATTTTAAAAGAAAAGAAAATATCAATTTTCAAACCCAGAAAAGACCAGTGTGACACCTGCACTGCGTTTAAAGAAGGTAATTTGGCTGAAGATGAATACAACAAGCATATAAACATGAAACAAGAAGCCTACCTCGCGAAAGAGCAGGCCACTGCTTTATGTTCTTCTGAAGTTCTGGTGGTTACAGTCGATGTTCAAAGCGTACTGCTTTGTCCCAAACTGCAAGTATCTGTCCAGTACTACAAGCAGAAACTTCAAATGCACAATTACACCATTTACTGCAACAATGACGGTGAAGTACATTTGTATGTATGGCATGAGGGTGACGGAGGCGTTACAGCAAATGAGTTCACTACCTGTCTTATAGACTTTTTGAGACAAAAAGCTACGGAAGGCTTTAAAAAAATGATAATAATATCTGACGGTTGCTGCTATCAAAATCGGAATAAAACGTTGTCTTCAGCTCTTCTAAACCTTTCCAGAGAAAAAGAGTTGGACATTGAGCAACTGATTTTGGAAAAAGGGCATACTATGATGCAAGTTGATAGTGTGCATTCAACGCTAGAAGGTTTGTTTAAGCCTCCAATTTACAGCCCTAGCCACTATGTCTCCTTAATGGCGCAAGCTCGTCATAGTAAGCCATACATTATTCATAATGTAGACTACACTTTTTTTAAGAATTATGAAGACGTATGCCAGTTGGATTCCATTAGGCCTGGAAAGAAAGCCGGAGATCCAGTTGTAACTGACTTAAGAGCAGCATTATACAAAGGTGGAGAAATTTTCTACAAACTTCGTCAAACAGATGAATGGCAGCTACTGCCACAACGACTACACAACAATGACAAAGATCTAGTAGATCTATACGTTGAACCAAGAAAAATTGAAAAGTCCAAGTACGATAGCTTGCAAGTCTTTGAAAAAATACATGCACCGCGATAATCATTTTTTTTACGACAATCTTAAATTTAACTAAATAAAAACAGATTTTTTCAACAAGACTGTTAGGGACCAAAAAATACAATAGTAATTTTTTTATTTTTATAGAATTAATATAGAAAGAGTACCTATTTTTGAGTATTTTTTTTTTTAGAATGAGCACCTCATAATAAGTTCAATATGATTGTATTAAATGTTTGATCTCTTCGAATTGTAATTAAAAATAACAAAAAAAATAACAAGTTTAAAATAATTATATTTTTTTGATGTTTTTAATAGGTCTAAAATAAATAATATTTCTCGTTAAAATTACGGTACCTAGATTATTTCTTTTTGTAATGCTTAGTCATTTGTAGAACTTTTTTTATTATAAATGTACCTCAAAATTAGTACAATATGATTGTATTGATCTCTTAGAATAACTTTGTAATTAACAATATAAAAAAATAACAAAAAAGTGTTTAGTACATTTTTTTGAAGTTTTTATTGGGTCTAAGATAATTAATATATTATTATTATTATTATTATATACTTTATTGTACACCACAAAAATACAAACATACAGAACAATCATTTTTAAAAACAAAGTGTACAATGGGCGGTCTTATCGCACAGGGCAATCTCTTACAGACAACCTTTGGATGGACTAAAACGATAGGAGAAGAATTTAGGGCTGTCAGTGTACAATGATCATAAATAATATTACTTACTTATACATAATAACATAAAATACATAAATACCCAATATAAAAAATATCTAATATACTAATAAATATCGAATATATGACAGAGAAAGGAAAAGACTAAAAATTATAGTGAAAGGTAATGCTCCTTTACCATTTTCTTAAACGTTGTCAGTGTTTGAGCACGTCTTATTTCTATAGGTAATACATTCCACAACCGAACTGCTTGAATCGTAAAAGATTTGTCGAAGAAGGAAGTGGAATGCATACGAACACTCAATTTTAAATTCACCGATGATCTCAAGGACTTAGAATAATATATTGTAAGAACTACGGTCGATTATTTCTTTTTGTAATGATTAGTAATTTGAAGATCTTTCTTTTTTTAAATAAAGGCATAAAATGTACTTTGGTATTATTATTTATAAAAATAACCAATAATAATTACTATAGTTCTCAAAATTTTGCACATAACGAAGCCCATTTTATGTTCATTAATTGAATTTTGGAAGTCTCAAACCAAAACCGATATGTGCACGAAAAGAGAAAAAAAAATTTTGAGCCTTAAACTAGCCAGAACAACAGCTTTTTCTTTAAATCTCCTAAACTTTATATTTTTTGTACAACTTTTCTTATTCATAGATTTTTCTTAAGTAAGACTCAGTTTGAGTAATGATGTTTTTTGAGCCCCCTGAAAAGTTAACGAAATGCACATATCACTTTCGGTCGGCGCACCGACGATATAGAAAACTAATCGAAGTGATGAACCTTAATGGTATTGTTGTGACCGTAAAAGAAGTGAAAAATAAAATACGATGAACGATACAGAGGAACGATGCTGATTGAGATATCATACATCTGGTACTATGTTTTAAGGGTATATTATAGCCCATACACAAGTAAGTGTAATATGTATAAATTATGATGCTGTAGTGATGCTAATGTGGATATTAAACTAGTTGACCAAATAGAAAGACTTTTACTTCTGTCGACCCTCACGCGAAATCATCCCTGTAATTGTCTCATCCTGAACATCTACCCTTGAGCTGGCTGGTGAGTAAGGGAAATGTTACCTTACAAGGTTGGCCTAATTTATTATGCTTGTACAATAAATATGAACATTCCCATGATTGAATAGTAGTATTTATCATGATACAATGTGCTTTAAAAAATGTAATGTTTAAATAAATGGTGTATAGATAATATATTTTTGAAATAAATATTTTCTTGTTTAATTTTTCACAATTGGGTAATACGAATCAGTTTCCTATACCTAACAATCCCGTCCAATGTGAATCGTTATAAGTTGCTGACAACAGCTGTGCGATATCATTATATCGTGTATGAACTTTAGTAATTATTCAGATTATACTGACTAAGACTTGTACAAATGTGACGCACAATCTAAGCTATTAAGGCCATACCCTTACCAAAACACCGCCGTGAACATTCCTAATGCACTAGCGGAACACTGGTGGCGCATGAGTAACGCCCAGATTTTAGAATAAAATCTTTATAAAATCGAATTTTGGTCATTTGAAAAAAAAAACTTACAATATGTTCGTAATTTAATTGTCTATCCATTAGTGTTAGTCCAAACATTAATTAATGAACACTTTACTAGGAGGAGAGTCAGTACGTATATCAGAACAACCGCGACAGAATGCGCACGAATTGCGCGGTATCACCATACTAAATAACATTAACTGAATTAGTTGATAATCAATGGTTTGTGGAATTACCTTGGAAATATGTCAACTTTGTTATGCATGATTCTTATAAAAATGCTTGTAATCGTTTAAAATCAGTCGAGAGATAAATGTCACCCGACAACACGGCCCCTTCGTACATAAGGCTACTCAAATCTTAGATACTCTACTTTAGTCTTCAAGCGACTGCCGCCATACAAATCCATTGAAGTTCGTACACGAGTCGCGTCGCCGACATTCGTCCCGAGACTCGCGTCGTGCTAGTCGCGCACTACTTGCCGGACGAGATCGTCGCTACATAAGTCACAGCGATTTCCAAGATGGCGGAGCAATTATTGAATATTAAATTTGTTTCTGAGGTGGAGAAATATCCTTGTTTATATAATTGTAAGTTAAATGAATATTCTTAAAAGGAGAGTACAGAAAGTCTCCTCGAGCAAAATATAAAGAAATGTGAATGTACATACCTAAAAAAAGTTGTATTAATACTTATTTCCTTACTTACTAAAACTACTTATACTACTACTACTACTTATTAATATTTTTTTTTCAGGACTGTAAGCGAAAGACAAATGGAAAAACCTCCGTTCTGTTTTTGTACGAAGCTTAAAAAGTCCGGCTAGTGGATCATAAAAAAAAAGAAACACTATTTGACAGATTCAATGCAGTTTGCTCTTCCTTATATAAAATCTGCTGGAACTCCATCTGGCAGTTTGCCTTTGATTAATCAAGACAATGAATCACAAGCATCTACACCGACCCCGACATCACCACCGCCCTCGGCATCACCACCGCCCCCGACATCACCTACTGCATCCTCTAGTCAACAAACTGAACGTACTCCAACCCCGTTATCTGTCTCAACTTGGCGGAGTTCCTCTCAGCGTCATAAGAATAAAACAAGATAGAATGATGTAAAACAAGATAGAATGATGAACTCTTGATGTATTCCTCGAAGCGCTACAGTTTTGAGGCGCACCTAATGAGGCGCACCATTTTTATTCCTCGGAGCGCACCCTTTTGTAGCGCTCCCGATAAAAATTAAAAATATTAACTTTTTATTCCTCGAAGCGCACCTATTATTAACTTTCGAATAGAGATAGGATACTAACTGAAACTATCGATAAAAAGTAAAACACGTTATTTTATACAATTTGCAAAAACTCTATACTCCTAGACCAAAGATTGGTTTAAAAAAAAAAAAGTTATCCTAGTTAGTATGGACAAAGACAACTGTATCAATCAGTACGTACTTTAACCTCTGGCGATGCGGCGCGGGAGCACTGCACACATAAGCCGCAGCCCCGTCTCCCCATTGTATCCTAGATAGTCGCGTCAAAGGCGCGTTCGCCGAGTTCACACGAATCCAGCCGAGCATTTCCGGAACTTGTTTACTTAACATTGCATAGTTTTGTTTTGTTGTGTTTAATAGTGCTAACACACGTTCGAATTTGGTACGGCCGGACAGACTCCGCCCACAATTGCTTTCTCGCTTACACACGCTTGTGTGGAGCGTGACGGACTCAACTGTGTAGGACATTATTATTATTAATTTTATTCCGTCTCAGTCCAAACAAGCGTGTGTAAGCGAGAAAGCATTTGGGAGCGGAGTCTGTCCGGCCGAAACAAATCCAGACGTGTGTGTTAGCACTATAACTCACAAGTTGCGCGAATGTGTCACGTAGGCTCAAGTGAAGCTATGAACTGAAGAAAGTTTGTTTATTTAAGAAAGTTTGTGCAAGGCAGTTTTGTGAGCATGGAACCAATTGCTGGATCAAGTAATAGAAACGCGCTAATTAAATATGTACAAAGCAGAAGCGGCAAGAAAGTTTTATTATATGATAATAACACGTACAGACCGATAAAAGTAAATAAACATGGGAACACTTTGTGGCGGTGTACGATAAAGACGTGTGGAGCCTTCCTTACTCTCAACAGATACGAAGATATTTTAAAGAAGAACGAGCATTCTTGTCGGCGTAATGAGGCATCACAATTTGTACGGAAAGTAGTGGATGATATTCATCAAGAAGCCATGTCCACCTTGGACCCTCTTCCTGAAGTTTACAAAAGAAAACTTAATGGTTTACTAGACCAGGGAATTAATTTGACACGCGAAATACCAGAATTTGAAAATATTAAAACTGGACTCTATAATAAAAGGAATAAAAGTCTTGGAGTTAAGCGTTTGTTTGGGAAATATCCAACAGATGTGCAAGTAAGTAATTAATATAATAATATATTTTATTTGATGCCTTGCCGTTTAGAGTCACATTAATCTATGCTCTATACTATTTACTATTTCATTTAAGAACTAAGTGGCTCTGTGAGCTTTAGACCTAGCTAGTCTATCACAAACACTCAATAGTTATATGTGCCATAAACCTTAAAGGTTAGACCCATCTTGTCAACATCGTTATTTTCGTCAACGTTTTTGTAAATAACCGATCACTGTCAATGATCATAAATAAAAAGCATTTTCTTGTTTTAGGTTCCAAAATCATTTTACAACTTCATCCTTGCGGATTATAATGACGGTAAAATGAGGATCATTTTGTTTGCTACCCAGAAGAGTAGAGAGGAACTAGGAAGGTGTCGTCATTTATATTGCGACGGGACTTTCAAAAGTGTGCCAAAACCATTCAAACAGCATCCACGGAGACATTGATGGCGTTGTGAAACCATTAGCGTATGCTTTATTGTGTGATAAAAAGAAATCAACATACAAGTTATTATTTCAATTGTTGAAAACAACAGTATCCAATATGCAAGCAGATTTTTTTAAAAGCGACTTTGAGGTAGCCGCAATCAGCGGTTTTCTAGCAGTGTTTCCAAATGCAGTTGCAAGTGGGTGTTTTTTTCATTATAAACAAGCGCTACAAAGAAAATCTCGGGATCTAGGTCTGTCCAAAAACAGTATTTTTAGGAAACATGTTGCTTTATGCACTTTATTACCTCATATACCGGTCACCAATTTAGATGAGGCATGGCTTTATATAATGAGTCAGTCTCCACAGGACAAAAATATCACAAAATTTAACGATTATATGGTTTCTCAATGGTTAGAACACCGATTTTGGAAAACCAAATTTACATGTTACGGTGAAAAGAATAAAACAAATAATTTTGTGGAATCACATTATTCAGAAATTAATAAAAAAATCAACCATAAGCGCGGTGTAAATTTAGCCAAACTGTTAAGATACTTGCAAAACTACTGTAATAATTTTGCTGAAATAAGATTGAAAATGAACATTTCTGAAAATCAAAAACACGCCCAAGAAAGAAACAATATAATTGAAAATATATTATATCAATACGTGACTGGCTCTATCTCTATAGGACATTGTCTGGAGATGTTAAGATTTTAATATTTTTATACCTTGTAAGTAATGATTAATTAGTCAGTACTAATTGAGATAAAAACGATCTGTGATTTTTAATATTAAAGCCTATTTCTTTTTTATATACTTACTCTTAGTGTCAATATTGTTTTAAATTTGATTATAACTGGGAATATGATTTTATGTATCCTATTTGTAATTGTTAAACATAGGCATATGAAAATGAACCATCTGTGATTTTTTATTATTTAAGACAACGAAACAATCT
Source organism: Orthosia cruda (assembly GCA_964057195.1). Classification (NCBI taxonomy): domain Eukaryota; kingdom Metazoa; phylum Arthropoda; class Insecta; order Lepidoptera; family Noctuidae; genus Orthosia; species Orthosia cruda. The sequence continues at coordinate 7,326,556 of OZ059841.1, read as the reverse complement.
GTGATTTTTTTGTAAATTTAGTATTTACAATTAGATAATAATAACTTTTCAACTGTTTCTCCCCACTAGTAGTACTTAATGTGATTGTTACCCGTTCTAATTATTATGAATCTGTTATTATTTATATAATTAAACAATACCAAACAAAAAAACTAATATTAGGTTTTTTTTTAAAAAAAATGTGTGAGAATCGTTAAAGAAAATGTATGATTTAATATATAATAGTTACCAGTTTAACACTGGTTGTAAAAATTCAAATTAATAATCAGCAACAAAGTCTTATATAGATTCATTGACTAAGCAGGCTAGATGTCACCTTACATTATGTAATGGGCCTTCTCGCTTACTCACTCGTGTTGACGGCTGTTTTTGCTATGTCATATTACATTTTCGTAACTTTAAATTCATTTATATATTTTTTTAATGAGTAATCTTGTAATATTATTATGTAGGTCCTGCTGTAATGTGATTATTATACGCATATCATTTAAATTATATCTGTGCTTTTTATTTATTAATAACATCCTCTTTGAATACACTTTACTCTTTGAATGCACAATAACATTGGTCTTTGAATACACATTATAGTGCCGAAAGCAAAAACACATTTTTCTCTCAATTTCGTACTTTTGGTTAAGCAACTTCGATGATGATGATGCACAAATGAGTATTTAAAAATTATCGATATAATTTATTACGTTTACTTCATGCTCTTCCCTATTTTTAAACGTAGGTGCGCTTCGAGGAATAAAAATTTTATATTTTTAATTGTTATCGGGAGCGCTACAAAAAGGTGCGCTCCGAGGAATAAAAATGGTGCGCCTCATTAGGTGCGCCTCAAAACTGTGGCGCTTCGAGGAATACCTCGAAGTCTTCAATGATTTAAAAACGAAAATTAACAAGCAAAATGACATCAACACAAATAAGAACATTCAAACGTCAAGTAATAGATGTGACATTAAAAAAGTTTTGTTAATGGATTTCCGGATATAAAATACCGACCAAAAACATCGTCCGGGTCTCTGTTACAGGGAACTTATAACAAAGTTGAAAACGTCATCAAGACTCGTGTAGTTCAAGAAGCAGAAACGATATGGTTAACTAGTGATATTTGGACGTCGAGAGTAACAGAGAGTTACATTGCCGTCACGCACGGGTCATTTATATTAGCCGAGAATTAGAATTAAAAACAGTCCTATTGGGTTGCTGTAGTTTTTCTGAGAGCCACGACACACAAAAAGTAAATTTTGTAACCGTTACTGCCCCCAAAATAGTAAAAGGTATGAAAGAATTTCTTGGGTTTAAGCATTTTGGGTGTTTTGCACAAACGCTTAATTTGTTAGTTCCAAACTCTGATAGAAAAAATAAAGAAAATCGTAGCGCATTACAAAAAAATCTCGATATCTTCGGAGAGACTTGCAAAATATTTTTAATAATTAATATTCAACAATTCGAAACACGTTAGAATTCAGTGTAATTACATGATTGAAAGACTGGTCGACTTGCAAGAAGCAGTGAGGTCAACATTGGCACTTGTGGACAAAGATTTACCACATCTTTCAAACGAAGACTGGACAAGTTGCGCTCAGCTTTGTCAAGTATTATGCCTAAATATTTAACTGGCAGTTCTGTTATCGTTATTTTTCGCTACCTAAAATTATAGAGAATGCTGAATTTGCCCAACAAAGCCATGACATCGCATTATTACTAAATCCTGGCTTAAAGGAACGATTCCGGGGAGTAGAGCAAAGCAGTTAACTCGCTCTGAACTAATATTTATATATTTTTTTTTAATTTTTTTTCTAAATAATATTTATACTTTTATTGAATATGTACATTTGTGTAAATAGCTGATAATGTACATACAATCAAATGATCTTTTAAATACGCCAGGCTTGTATGTATATGTGCGTACGATATAGTTTATCTTATCATACAAAACAAAGAGTATGAAGGGAAGTTCATTTCTATTCGGAAGTACAATTTTTGTTGTGTGGCTAAAACCAAATGTTAAATAAATAGGTTAGGTATTTTGGAAATAAAATAAATAAATAATTACAACCTTTTTAAGTCTACGAGTTTAAACGTGCTTGTTTTGGGCTGAAGTCGAGTCCTTTCCATGCGCTTCGCACTATCAAGTGCCGCTGATGAGGGCGAGATTCCCGAAAGCGAAACATACTATTGAGACTTGGCTATACATGGATGACTTTGTTTATAGTGTAGCCAGCGAGGCAGAGGCCGTTGAGACCGCCTCTCAAGTAATAAGTCTTATGATATACTCCGAGTTTAAGCTGGTATATCCCGAATTTCACAGAAAAACAAAGACCTGTCAACCAGGGGCCTGGAGCAAGACAAGACTGCGGACCTACTAACAAGAAGAGTCTAAATAAGACGGGAGTGTTTAAAACAGAAGTCGTCTTTGCCTACATGTTGATCATTTGTCATAAACAATGAGAAGAAAAAGGTTTACGACTGATCCAGGTACAAGTGTTGAATATCAGTGAATAACAAGAAACTGCAAGTGACAACCAGGACGTGGTAATTTTAAGTGCGCAGTATATTGTGACTGAATCGGTGGACCATGTATTATGGAGGAAACGCAATGGTTACGTATAGAAAATAGGTTATTTGCTTAAGTTGGTATATTTGAAATTTTATGATAAAATTTATAAGAAATATTATTTTGCTGCAGCTAATTTAAAGTTACTCGTATAATAATGTTCCGTATGGTGTAGGACGTAGAGAATCTCACCATCTCATATCTTCCCGTGGATGTTGTAAGAGGCGACTAAGGGACACACCAGAGAATGGGCAGCAGCGTTCTGTGTGCACTTTTAACAAGAAATTTCGATCGCCAACCCGACTGCCAAGCGGGGCGATTATAGCAACCCCCCCCCCCCCAAACAAAAATGAAAAGCACAAAGAAACGACTCCGAGTGCCCGGCAGCCCGTCTACCCTCGACTACGGTAGCGGTCAAGGCGATGGCGTGGCAAGGGGTGCGTAGAATCCCCGGAGTGGACCCAGCTACCCCAATAAACACCGACGACTGGACCTGGCAACATACAACACGCGAACACTCCGGACCAACGAGAAGATGGCCGAAATCGAGGAAGAGTTAAGCAGGTTACGATGGAGTATTATAGGCTTATCTGAAGTCCGAAGAGAGGGGGAGGTCTCTATAATTCTCCAATCCTAACCTGCTCTATTTCCGAGAGGGTGACCGGCAGTCCCAGGGTGGTGTCCTTAACCTATTTGTAATTAATTTGAACCTTTCTATTGTTTTCACCCAACTGGCAAGAGATGATACAGTACGAGTATTGTTGACATATTTCATCTACCTTAAAATCGGTAAAGTTTTTTTGCATAAATTTATATGGGTTGAAGTTGGTATGACTGCTCATCTATATATCTTGCCTTCTTCTTTTTGATAACGAGCATTCACAGAGTCGAACAGCATTATCAAGTATGCAGTGTCCGCACTTTCCTCTGGCAAGCACCCACTTTCTGAAAATTATAATTTTATGTTAAGTACGTCGTTATGATCAGTTAAATTATAATATCAAAATTGTTTTCATAAAGAAAATATAAGAATTAAATGATTCATAAGACACTCGCTTTTATTAAACTATTATAGGTTTTTTCTAAATTTCGGTTTTAAATCTACTTTCTGTAGAATATTTTGAAGTGTTCTTCGGCTTTGCTTTTTTCACCTAGTGTGAAAAGGCTTCCTCCAGGTTTTTTACCACTTCCTGATACTTGCACTTAAAATAAAGCTTTATTTATTTAATACTTCATGCACACAAACGTACTGAGGCGGACTTAATGCCTTAGGCATTTTCTACCAGTCGACTTTTGGGTGGTGCAGAGACAACTAGTGGTAGGTGCAATGTTGACAATTAAACGAAACAGATTTATGCAAAAAATATATATAAATTATAAATACAATATAATCAAGAAAATTATACCATATATACTCAAAAGAATAAACTAAATATAAATATATACTTAAACATTAGTAATATTAGATTAATAATTGAAAAACATTAGAGTTGTGACGATACTACTGCCAACTTCTTGCGAATGTGCTCACGAACTTTAACTTTGAACGTTAACCGGTTGGTTGCCATCCTGATTTCCTGGGGGAACGCATTCCACAGAGAAATAGACTGAACGAAGAAAGAACAGTGAATGAAGTCAGTGCGGTGAGTGGGACATTGAAGAAGGCGGTTATGGGATGACCGTAGATTTTTATTGTGGTTGGCGCAAATGTAGTTAAAGTGAGGTGCCAGATAACTAGGGGAATTAGAAGAGGCGAGAAATGAGAACAACGTAGTTAGTGCCCTTTGCTCTCTGCGCTGGCGTATAGGCAACCACTTTAGAAGCGATCGATGCGCAGAGACATGATCATATTTACGCAAATTGAAAACGAATCGAATGCAGTAATTTAGAAGACGGTCAAGTTTGTTGAGAAGATCTGCATTCAGGTCATAGTAGCACACGTCACCATAATCGATGATAGGAAAAATTAGGGCCTGCACAAGCATTGCCTTGGTGTTGTTTTTCATACGATACAGAGCCCGCAGCGTTCCAGTGACCTTCCGACTCACACTAGCGACTTAAGTACGCCAGTTAAGGGTATTATCGATGTGCAAGCCCAAGTTCTTTACATCAGTGCTGAAAGGAACAATTTTATTGTCAAACAATACAGGTGGCAAAGTTGTACCATCCACTTTAGCGATGCTTCGGTGACTCCCAATGATGATCGCTTTAGCTGCTGATGACATCTTTTTGGTCACAAATAAACCAAGACCCTTTCGAAAACTTTTATGGGACGATAAAACTCATGGCTATAGTAATGTAATGCCCATCTCAGCAGCTTATGAAATTGTATTTAAAACATTATTAATAAATAATATGACATCCAGTACACGGAAATTGTGAAAATGACAGTATATGTTTAAATTCTTTGAATCTTAACCTTTCGTATGCCAGAACGCAGGTCTGCGCACCAGATTTTGAAGCTTCGTATATTAGGCGTAATTAGGAACGTAGATCTGCGCGATATTAACTGTACTCGAAAAATCATTTAATTACAATAAGTAAAGGGCCTATAATAGCGTGAAAGTGCCGGAAAGATCGAGTGAAGTAATCAAACAATATAAAACAGCCGTTAAAAACTTTCATTCAACGTCAAAATAGTAAAATAAAATTGAACAAAGATTCAACTTGTTCGTACCTGTGCCGCGTAATTTGCTCTGTGTTTTTTGTGTGATATTTAGTGAATAAAAAGATAAATCGTGAGTATATCTTTGCTTTTCGATAATCTGATAAGTGTTTGATGAAATTGTAATATAAACTGCCAACGCTAGCAAGATTTCGACATGTTTGATAGGTTTACATAAGTTGGTTACAAGCATGGATGGAAACTGCCAACGGTAGCAAGATTTCGACATGTTTGATAGGTTTACAAAAGTTGGTTACAAGCATGATGATGGATCCATAGTTTCCAACTTCGATTTATCTTATTGTTACATATTTTCACATGTATATTGCTTATGCCATTTAGAAATACATTTTCTGTGTAATATATCTGCATATCAGTAGAGTAAAAATGCTATTTCTGTTAGTCATGGTAGTAGGTAGTTACGATGCGTTCACAGGATATTCAAGTTTATTTTGATGTACTAGGAACCGGAACGCATATCTGCGCATTCAATCATATTTGTATTTAGTAGGTACACGCATTACTATAATAATGGAAAAAGGAGAGTAATGGTTTCTTGTATGTAAGTAGGTATGTACGAGTACCTACATAACCATTTTTGTTTTGATGTGACCTTAGATTTTGTGTCGGAGTCGAAGTGGTATACAATATGGGATAGGTATAGTTTTTTTTTCGAATAGGTACTAATACGACAACAGAGGCGAATCGAAATGGGTGTCAAATAAATAGTATTTTCGTACATAAATGAGACGAAAGACACAGCTCACGAATCTAATAGGAATCTTTATTTTTTTTTAGTTACTGAGCAAACACGACAGAAGAAAAATTATCATTATGATTTTTCCATCTAATAGGGTAGTCTTCATGGACGTGGATGATTATTTACACCAAGCTACTACGCTAGCACTTAGCACTACCGCTTATGTTTGGCCATGGGAAATTACTCATTTTATAAAGCGGCTTAGGTGCTTCATATGTTATATGCCCACATGCACAGTAGCTCCTCCTCATTTTATTCTTCTAACTAGTGCTGTCGCCGTGGAATTATTGTTGAGCACTGAAAACTTTTGGTGTCAAAATTGCAAATATGCGGTATATGAACATTATCTAACAGATGAATGTGAATTCTGTGCTTTGTAAACAGATCAAATAAAATTATTTTCTATACCATCAGTTCTTTTGAGTTTTTTACCTAGAGCAGTTTTGTTTACAATTTTGATGTTAGTATACAGCCTTTTTAAGCTATTGCATAGCTTCATTCGCGGGCCTTGAGCGCGGGGACCGAATCCAGAAATTCCGTAACGAAAAAACCTCACACTCCCCACTTTCCATCAATGTGGACCTTATGCTAATGAGAATAAGGGTCACTTTTGCTTGTCAAAGAAAAGCGACCTTATTTCAATGTGAATAAGGGTATTTTTGTTTTGTTTTTAATAAGGTTTTTGAATTCTGTGGAATCTGAGTGGTGAGGGAATGCGCTAACTCCAACCGTTTCTGAGATATGAGGGTTTTAAAATTTTTGTTGGTCGTAATTTTTTTGCCTTTTATCGGTCTCTCTGAGCTGTTTCTGTGACAATGGTGATCAATGTGGACCTTATGCTTATGACAATAAGGGTCACTTTTGCTTGTCAAAGAAAAGCGACCTTATTTCAATGTAATAAGGGTATTTTTGTTTTGTTTTTTAGAGTTTTATTAATCGTAAATAAATGCGGGTTTGGCTCGCTACGTTTTCGAGTTTTTAACGTTTTTAATTTTTTTGACGCATTTTCCAGGACTGGATCTAGAATAAATGCTATGCAATAGCTTTACCGCGGCAGTCCCCGAGTGCCACACGACTTTTTTTTTACTATTGAGTTGAGTCCGACTCGCACTTTTTATTTTCACGGGCCGGTTTTTCTTCACTAAAGTGTGCTCATAATTCCAGATGGATTGCGACGAAAATGCATCTGGCAGACAAACTCCATCATATCGACAAATAGTAACTGCATTGGTTGTCGAGAGATCTCCCAGCGGAACATTGCGCTTACCAACCAATGATCAAGTTCTTTTAGAACAAACTTCATCAGGAAACTTGCAGCCTTTGCAACGTGAGCAGTTCGATATTACATATCATGAAGAAATTGCTAATCCTGGCTCGCCTATTGAAGAACAAATAGGCATGGGTATCTTGCCATTATCTCTTGCATCAGAATTGGAAGTCGATTCAGGAAGCGAGATCGATGATGAAGATGATTATTATACGGAAGAGTCTATCCGGCAAATTTTAGAGGCTGGTAACGAAGATGATGTGGAAGAAGAAATTCCTCCAGCCCAATTAGATCAATTTGTATGGTCTGATAATTTTGAAAATTTCACTGGAGTAGAGGAGATTTATAGAAAACAACCAGGACCTAATATAAATTTAAAAGATCCTTTAGAGATATTTCGCGCTATATGGGATTGTGGCATCATGGAAAAGATTGTTATAGAAACGAATGAATACGCATGGCAAGCGATAATGCGTCAATGCGAAAACTATAATAATGTGCCTCCTCATTCCCGCTTATGTGAGTGGGTTGATGTAACTGTGGAAGAAATATACAAGTTTTTTTCTATATTAATGTATATGGGGTTGTGTTACAGGGGTAGAATAGATGAATATTGGTCAACGGGTGTTTTAGGAATGCCTGAATTTCGAAGAATTATGAGTAGAAATCGTTTTCTTTTGATTTTGAGTGTTTTACATTTTGTTAATGATTATGAAAGCAATGGAACCCTACGGGTAAATAGATGTAAAACTGCTAAAATTGATCCAATTGTAGAACATTGCAACCAGAAATTTCAGGAAATTTATACTCCTAGAAGACATTTCAGCCTGGACGAATCTCTTCTCCTTTGGAAAGAGACTACACTGGATACAATGTATCAGAACAAAGGCTGCAAGATTTGGAATTAAAAGTTTTGAGTTGTGTGAAGCTGAGACAGGCTATGTGTTAAAATTATGCATATATTCCGGCAAAAAACATCTTCTGAACCCGTTCATGGTTTTACAGGCATGACTTCAAAAATCGTGCTAACACTAATGGATGGATACTTAGATATAGGCCACTGCCTCGTCATGGACAATTTTTATAACAGTGTAGCTTTAACACGATTTTTGAAGAATCACCACACTGATGTATTGGGCTCGCTTAATCGTAGGAGAGTCGATACTCCTTCCGACATCAAAAACCTAAACGACAGGCGCTTGCAGAAGGGTACTCTAGTGGCGCGTCACTCTGGAGACATTTGTGTATTGTCGTGGAAAGATGTTAAACTTGTTAGTATTATTTCTACTTACCACAATGCCGACACAGCATGCGAGCTGGAAGACGATGCCTAAAACCGCTAGCAGTCCACGCCTACAATAAGTTCATGGGCGGCGTGGACATGAAGGACCAAAAGCTGTCCATGTACTTATTGGAGCGGAAACGTGCTTTGAAATGGTATATAAAGTTATTCAGGAGGTTGCTCAATAACAGTATCCTGAATTCTTTTATAATCCATTGTGAAAACAGCAGAAACGAGCGAAAGCTGACCCACAGGCAATTCCGCTACGCCTTAGCAGAAAAACTCTCACAGCAGCACCTAACAATACAACGCATAAGACCTGCTGCAGTTAATCCAAACGAAGCAAGATTTGATCATATTGACCATTATCCAGACCGTTTAGAAAGTGCCGACCGTACTAATAATACCAAAGTGCGATATAGACGCGGTCGCTGTGTGCAATGTCTTACAATGAAGAAACGTACTGAAAGTAATGTGATTTGCAAAAAATGCAAAGTATTCCTGTGCATAGGTTCATGTTGGGCTCAATATCATACTCCTGTTGACTAATATGAAAAAAAGTTTTATTTTCATACCGTAAAGGTGACAAACCCCATATACGACCCGCCTGATGGTGCGCGGTCACTGTAGCTTATAGCCTGCGCGTTGCCGACCCTCCAACTTTTTCACATGACATTTTGTCTCATATTTTAAACCAAGGATTTTATATATTCAATAATAAATTAGTCATAAAATTGCTTCAAGTAAATAATAATAAAATTACTGACAAAAAATGACGGATAACATCTATTGACACTTGTCTCTAAAACACTAAATTTACTTCCAGAATTGATTTTTAGTAACATCCTGTAAGTGCTGAGCCGGAACGTAGATCTACGCTCTAGTTAGTCAACCGGACCGTAGATCTACGCTCTCGTGCCATTTCATGAATAATTATTTTGAACCTCTTTTTTCAATGTTTAGACTGAATAAATACCATTTAATTTTAGCTTATCGTAAAGAGTATACTGTAATTTAAAACGTAATAAAAGCTTGAAACTTTTGAAAATGGTTTTTATTTAGTAAGTTTCTTCCAAGAAACATATTATTCAGGAACCTCGAAAGAAAAACATCTGTAGAAAATAATAGAAAGGCTATATACTCGTAGATGTGAAATATTTACTAAAATGCAGTATAGACACCTATTTATCCGATACATTTAAATTAATTACGTAAACATAGCGTCTAGTGTTTTATTTATAACTAGACGCAATGTGCAACGCGCGTTTAAAATGACGCGGCAGAAGGGAAATTTTTGACGCGGCGCGGGTCGGATACGAAAGGTAAAACAAAACTGTAATGAGGAGGATGAGAACGAAATAATGGAAATTATTGACGTACATTTTAATATTAACATAATAAATACACAAATCGTTCTAGAAAGCCGTTCTCGAATTCTTGTAGAGAAATGCGCGGTCATAGCATATTGTAGTGGGTGGCTAGCAACCAAAGCTAAAAAGTTTGTTTTTAAACATTGCAAAACCTGCAAAAATAATTTAATTACTACAAATACTGAAGATTTTCACAACTTGATTGTAAAAAACAATATTGTGGCAAAAAATGGTTATGCTATCCTACCTGGGGGCCGATTCTACTAAGTTGCAAAATTACACGTCCTATCGCTATTACGCAACGGTGCTATTCCTATCACCGAGCGATGGTTACCTTTAAAGTCATTCTACTATTTGTTATGCCAGGACGGGAACCAAACCACTGCTGAATAGGAACGGGAATGTAATCGAATTTAGAAACGTTAACCTGTGATACCAGCATGACAAATAGTATGTTCTGATGTTACCAACGTATAAAATATAAATGTTACTAAATAGATAAAAGGGTCACCAAACGTGTTACTCGTATTTATACAATAAATTATTCAAACCATAAAACTAAATATTTTGTTGATTCAAAAAAATAATATTTTGATGGTAAAATAATAAAAACTTAGAAAAACGTTTCATTTTACGACTTTTGCAAGCCAGACAGATGTGAAACGAAACGTTTTGGTTATTTCATTCAAAGTTATTCCAATGTAAACAATCAGCGGGAAGCAAACAAAAACTTTTGTAGGAAGTTCATTAAAATGATTGACTTACTGTAAGTATTTGTTATATTATATTATTGCATAATTATATAACAAGTCAAATATCGTACCATAAACCGTTATTGTTGTTTTGTATTGTATCCAGTGCTAATCGACAAATTTTGTTTAAGTATGTAAATATTGACGATCTACTTGAGGCCTTGAGGGTTACACACACACGGCCCAAGTCACACTTGAATTAGCTAAGTATAAATAAAATGTTAAATTATGTGACAACTTGCAGATTGGTGCTTTCATTTTGTGGCAAAAGATTTAGTCTCGCTGTAACCGTTCTTCTATTAATACGTAAATATTTTCAATGGAAGATACCAGGCGAAAAACAACATCAGTTCGACAACTCGAACTCTGACTTTCATGGAAGGACATACGAATTTTGCCGTGGGACAAGTGCGGTCCAAAGAAGGACGTGCCGTCTCAGAACGCTTGTGGGAACAGTGCGCTGAAATTTTAAATTCCGAAGGTGTTACGAGGACCCCTAAGGATTGGTCAAAGGTATGTTTTCAAGTTGATACTATCAAATTATTAGATATTCTAATTTGACATAACAATAACAATTATTTTCTATCTCTTTTAGTTTTGGAATGATTATAAATGTAGAGTGCGGACTAAGCTCTCTGAAATAAATAGAAGTTTTAGGGCTACAGGGGGTGGACCGAGCAGGTTAGCACAGTTATCTCCTCTAGAGGAAAGGGTGGCTGCCCTTCTAGGTAGAGATGTTGGCCCGCTTACTGGAGTCTGTCAAGATCCAGAGATTCAAATTGAGGTGATTAGATATATATGTTGATCATGTTAATTATATCCCAAAAATTCAATCATTTGTCTTACATGTTTTTATATTTTTTTTGTTCAAACAGTGCCTCAATAATACTGAAGAGATAGAAGTGGAACATGAAGTGGCACTGCCAGCGTCAAACTCACCTGTTTTGTGAGTAACTACTTCACCTTTTTGAGCATTGATATTAACCATTTTCTTTCATCATCATTATTTATAAATTATTTCTTTCAGAGATGCTTATGGAAATATGTCCCCAGCGGATTCCAGCAGAACAGCAACACTAGAATCACCAACAATCATAACAGAATCTCAGCAGAGAGATGCACCTGTGGAAGCGGTCGTAGTTGTAGATGTTCAGCCAGCCAGTCAAGGCACCACACCACCACCAATAGGATCTCATTATTTAATTACTTATCTTATTGATTTTCTATCATAAGATTATATTATAAAACATGAATTAATGAAAAGCAACAAGTTAATTTTTTGACAGTCTTTTTATTTCATAAAAGCTATTCAATAACAAATAAATCTTAACTCAAAGTTCAAATGCTCATGGACCTATTAGTATTATCTTTTTGACATAGAATAAACTCCAATCCATTAAAAGCGCTCTCAAGTGGAAGGCCACTTGACGACCCTTGGCTCACTAATAAATAACCAACATGCAGGTACTAAGGCGAGCAACTTTCCCACGTGCACACAAACCAAAACGATACAATAAATCTATATTTAATGTGTATAAAAATAGATTCTTACGTTTCCAGAAAGGCCTAGAAACCGACAGCCGAGACAAAATCGCCCGCGCGCAGATGGTGCTCGCCCCCGAGTACATCAGAGTAAGTTTCATTTAGTTTAACAGAAAACTGTCATTCAGAACCCAAATTATATTATTGTAACTTACAAATTCCGGTTTTTATTATAACTATAATTAATTACATATTCTAGGGAACATGACAGCTCTCGTGAAGAGATGCGTGCGCAAACAGATGCAACATTGGCCACAGCAACATTAAATATATCACCTGCTTTGACCAGCATGGCGGAGAGTCTGCGCATCTACTTATCTCGGAGTAAGGGCTATATTTCACCGGGACACCATGGCGGCGCAACCAGTCGCCGCTACCAACAAAATGTATACAACTCTATAGAGAGTTACTCACTTGGTGTCCGTTTGGTTGCGCAACCAATTTGGCGGCGCGACCAACTCGGACGCGTGCACAGAATGTTACTGGCTGCGCCGCCACGCTGGTCGCGCCACCACTAGTTACTATAGCGCTGTATGGTGTCTCACTCACTCGGCCGCCAGGCCGGCGGCCAGTGACGCCCCCACGTCATTGCATGCAACACGTGTGTACTGTTGTTTTGTTTTTTAACTGCTTATTTTAATTGTTTGTTAATTGCATACGATGGATAACTTCGATACAGAAAGGTTTATTATCGAAATTCAAAGTAGACCATCAATTTGGGATAATTCCTCATCAGATTATTCCGATAGAGATTTGAAAAAGAAATGTTGGGAGGAAGTTGTAGATTTGTTTGGAAAACAGGAGCAAACCGTTGAAGAAAAAAAGAGCTTAGGTAAGTAAAGAACATATATTTTTATTAATGAATTATTAATACAAGGTGAAATTTAATGGGTTGTTTTTACGAGTGAAGTTGTGTATGTATTTATTAATGCATATAATTATTTTGCCATGGAAGTGGGTTTTCGTTTACAAAATAATGTGTAAAATTATCTCGAGTGGTAGTAGCAGCACGCCCTCCTCTAGTGAAATTTTGCTGTGTTGTAGTTTGAAAGCCCGTTATTGTCAGAGTATCATCATATGAATATCCATCTCTAGAACGTACAAAGTTGTGTAAGACACAACATGTTCTCACAATGGATTTTGCTAATTCTGTGTGGACATTTAATGGTCTGTGGAAAATTCGCCATTTATTTGTTAAGATGCCGAATGTGCACTCGATGTAACGGCGAGCTCTCGATAGTCTGTAGTTAAAAATGTTCTTTTCGGCACTGAGGTTGTTTCCTCCGTATGGACGCATAATGTTTGGGCTCAACCCGAATGCTTCATCGCCTATAAATACATAAGGGAAAAGCGTTGGGTTATTTTCTGAAATTTGTAGGGGCTCTGGAATACCTAAAGTATTACTTATGAGTTTCTTATACAATTCAGTTTCTTGGAAAACTGCTGAATCGCTACTTTTCCCATAGGCACCGACGTCTATATAAATGAAATTATAATTAGCGTCACATGCAGCCATCAATACCAATGAAAAAAAGTGTTTATTGTTATAATACATCGAACCAGAATCAGCAGGTTGAATCAGTCTTATGTGCTTTCCATCGATACTACCGATGCAATGTGGAAAGTTGGCATGTTTTTCGAAACCATCTGCTATTTTCATCCAGTCATTTGCAGTAGCCGGAAGTGATAAACATGTTTGCAACTTATCCCAAATCACGGCACACACTTCTTTTATTATTGTGCTTAATGTCGTTTGTCCTAGACGAAAGTTATAATGCAATTCCCTCATCGTACATCCACTTGCGAGGTACCTGTAATTAACAAAAATTAATAAGTAATATAATTTAATTTCCAGGGTTAGTGTTGCAAAAAAGATGGAAAAGTATCAGATCATGCTATGCGCGGGAAGCCAAACGCCAAAAAAATATAAAGTCTGGTTCTGGAGCCACTAACCGCAAAAGCGAATACATATATTTTAAGCAGTTACAGTTTCTACAAAAAGTAGTAGCTATCAGAGAAGAAGGTGTAGAAGAAGAAAATTCGGAGAGCACTGAAGTAGGCGAGCGACCTAAACAAAAAGTTACAAACAAACGTAAACTAACAGTAGACGATGATCCCTTTGTTCAAGCATTAAATAATTCAATTGAGCAAAGACGCCGTGAGATAACAGAGCAGAGACTACGCGAGATAGCTGAGGTTGACGAAGATCGGCTATTTCTGCTTTCATTGTTGAGCACATTAAAAAATCTACCTCCTCAAGTTAAAATGGCTACCAAAATAAAGATGCTAACTTTGTTGAACGACGCGTCAGGTTTTTCTGGTAACAGGACGTTTGATTATGCTGATCGGTCATTTCGGAATTCTTCAAAAATTAATCCAGGTGGCAGGATCGTGAGTCATGAGACCTATCATCCTGGTTATTCGACGCAACGGCAAGTGATTGCTACTGAATATCCTGGACCGAGTTATAGGACAAACACGAATTATCAGAATGAACCTATTACAAGTGGTCCTAATTCTCCATATAATTCTATGAATACAATGACATATGCAAGTTCTCCAAGCGACACACATGATTCACAGGACTCGGAACCACTTATGGATCTATATAGCACTTAAACATTAATGGCTTGTTTGTTTGTCTACATTTTTTAATAAAACTTACTTTAAAAATGTTCATAGTTTGTTTTAACTTACCTTAATGTTACAAACAACTTTTCTTCAGGACTGATTGATTTTCTTAATATTGTATCTTGCTTCAACAAATCATTTTCACACAAAGTCAGTAATTCATCAAAGGACCTCACGGACATCCTCACATAACTAAAAAACTTATCCGGATATCTTCTTAGATCGTCGTATATGTTGACGAATTGTCCTTTCTTACAGCGATCGGCTAAATAAGGATGAACGCACCACTGTTTCTTTTTTCTCTTGAACTTTCTTTTCCTACGTACATACAGCAGTAGTGCTATCTCTTCGAGGTCCATTGATACTGTCTCAGTATGGTGTGGCGACTCTGGTGTCTGTATGGTGTCTAGTTTGGTAGCTTACGGACACCACGGTGGCGCAACTGGTTGCGCCGCCATGGTGTCCCGGTGAAATATAGCCCTAAGTATCTTAGACGCAGGTTTATAGAGCGAACTTAATCTAACCTTAACCTGAGCTCAATTGCGCTTCATCCGAAAATGAACCTTATTTGGATATTTTTAATGTTGTATTTCATATGATAAGCTTGATCCCAGATGTCTGTAAGAATATGCTACCCAACGTTATTGTAATAAGGTTTATTTTCGGATGAAGCGTAAGGCCTCTTGTACACACACGTTTTTTCGCCGTAAAAATCTGCGGTAAATTCACCGTGTGCAGGCACGGCTGTCAGTGTTGTATGGGCCACTGTAGAAGCTTGTTGACATACACGGCGGCTTTACGTTCCGGCGCCGCCGCCGTGTTCGCCGTGCGTCCCCCTCGGCACGCCGCGTCTACACACGGCGCCATTTTGATCAGTGTTGTATTGCAGTCTATGCGAGCGTGTCGACGGTGCCGGACGTTTTAACGTTTTCGTGACGGATTACATACGCTCATTTTGTATTACGAGTAAAATGAACATAAATCAAGAATTACTAATTACACTAGTTCATGAAAGACCTGTAATATGGGATAAGACTATTGACGATTATAAAAATAAGCGGCTTAAGTACGATTCTTGGAAAGAAATCTTTACAAACTTAAATCCCCTATTTGAAGATTTAAGTGGTGAAGAAAAAAACAATTTTGGTAAGTTACAGATATGTAATTTATTTCCTTACAAAAAAATATTTAAGCATAGTTATTTTGATAAGAGAGGCTACCTTCGTTAGACATAAAATATTGTGCAAATCTGTTGCGAACATCGTTAGCCACTAAACTTCCGCGAACTGCATTCGTGATAGGTAGCTGTGTTAGTTCCGATTCTAATTCAAAGGTGGACTCGATTTCATTATCAAAATGAAAGCTTTCTTCTTTATGTATAAAATTTTGCAAAACGCAACAAGTTTTCACAATATCTACAGCCAAATCGATTGAAACATTCATTGGCCGGTGAAAAATACGCCATTTGTTGGCTAAAATTCCAAAAGCACATTCAACAAACCTTCGTGCTCTTGTGAGTCTATAATTAAACGTTCGTTTTATTTGATTAAGTTGATGGCCTCCGAATGGACGAAGTAAGTGATAGTGCAAAGCAAAGGCTTCGTCTCCAACAAACACAAACGGAAATTTGTAGTCAGTTCCAGGCAAGCGTGATGCATCGGGTAGATTTAATGTGTTGTTTGTTAATTTTTTCCAAAATGTGGCTTCTTTAAAAACACTGGAATCACATTCCTTTCCGTAGGCACCAATATCAACAAATATAAAATTGTAATCACTGTCTACTACCGCCATTAAAACTATTGAGAAGTAATGCTTGTAATTTAAAAACATCGAACCACTGTCCATAGGCTTAATGACTCTGATGTGTTTACCATCAACCGCTCCTAAGCACAGCGGGAAATCGGAAGATTTTTGAAATTTGTTTGCAATTTGAAACCAGTCTTCTTTAGTCGGCATTTTCATATATTCTTTGCACAGTTCTGACCAAATGAAGTAGCAAACTTCACGTACAATGCAACTTATAGTTTTTATTCCAATTCTATAGGTATAATGTAGATCTGTAAATGTGTCTCCGGTTGCTAGGTACCTGAAATATCAAAAAATAATATCATTTTTATTTTTAGGGCAACAGGTGATGAAGAAATGGACCAATATGAAAGATAATTGGATAAAATGTAATAAAAAAATGAATGAATGTAAATCTGGATCTGGAGCGAAAAAAATAAGAAAATACAATTTTTATGATGAAATGCTATTCTTAAAAAAAATTGTCGAGCATTGCAAGACCGATTCTAGTATGATTGAACATGTAAATGATTCAAGCCTTTAATCAAGCTCAGGGGACTGTGAAACGAGTGAGGTTCGGAAGGCTACAAAAAATAAAAAAAAATAAAAATCAACTCAGTGAAGTTGACATTAAGTTTATGAAGTATATGGATTCAACAGCGCAGGAGGAAAGAAGCCGTAGTATGAACTTTTTTAGGGGAATTTCTGATACTGTTGACAAGTTTAGTGATGAAAATATGATAGACTTTCAGTTTCAAGTCATATCAATAATTAAAAGCATCCAACATAGAGAGCATAACCGATATATATATATACCTATATACCTAGAAACCAATGGGATAGTGGCTATCAAAGTGGCACAGCATCAGCGAATTCGCAGTTATCAATGTATGGGTATTCTACAGCTGCTAGATCAGGCTTTGGGAATAATCTTCAGGAATATGATTTTGGACATAGTTCTGGTTTGGAGTCAATCCCCAACCGACCAGAATCGCAAGTATCTGTGTACAGTGAAAATGCAGGAAGTACCTCTGCAAATTCTCAAGCTAGTGCTGAAGAAGAATTCGATTTCAGTTCTGAATTTCATTAGCATATTTATCCTTGTTTCTACGTGTATAATTAATTGTTGATTAGTAAGTAAATAATTTATCAACAGTACAATTTTGTTTGTGATAAATGATTAGTATAAATAAATAAAATTAAACAAAAGTATATAAGTAATTTAATTTTGTACTAACCTCAAAGATACAGCCAATCTTTCTGCGGCGGAAATACTTTGTCGCATATTAGTATCTTGGTGCTTTAGTTTCTGGGATAAAATTTGGAGCAATTTATCGAATGTCGTTTTCTGCATTCTAAAATAATTGAAAAACTTGTCTTCATCTTCCCTCAGTTGATTCTTGACAAGTGTATGAAAAGCGCCATGTACAAGCTTGCACGTTTTGTTAACCGTACGGCTAACACGCCGTACGGTTAAGAAAACGTGTCGTGGACAAGAGGCCTAACTCTGATAAGCTTAAGTGATTTGGGCCGAAGTATTTTTTTTGACATTGTGTATCTGAGTATGGTCACATAGAGATTGCATTGTGTGCAGTGATTCAATCAACAGTTTTAGATAAAGTTTTATGAATTGTAGTTAGTATAGTTGTAGGCTAATAATAACATTATACAAAGCATCCAGGTTTCATTTATATATTTTATAATAACTGCAATATTGTTTGTTTCAGATGAATGAGTAATGATGATGACTGATGCATGGATAAAGAAGATTATTGCTGTATATAGTATTATTCATAATCAAGCTCAAAACAATTGTTTCATTAAAACCACACCTAATACTTCTTTTGTTTTAATGGTTAAGCTATATTATCATTTACTTATATCCTAAAACATAAAAAACTAAAATGACTAAAACTGAATTTAATAATTTGAGATAGACACTACAAGTACAATCTGTTTCTTAAATTTTAACAGAGCTATGTCTGTTAAAATGTAAAAAGACACATTTAACTTGGATTGGTACTGCGGTTGGCATTAAGAAAATTAAGATTTATTATTGCCTTGAAGACCACAGGCGTTGCACCAAAGCTGCTTGGTAATTCCGCCCTTACTCTAAAAGGTAATTCGGACACCGCCGTGGTCCATGACCACCAGGAATTAATCCAACAGCATCATTTACTTCTCCATTCTGCTGCCCCATAACTTCTAGGTCCTCATCATCTAACTCAAGACCTGACTTGAGCGAAATGTTGTGCAGTACACAGCAAGCATTTGTTATTTTTGCTGCAACTTCTGACTTGTAGTGCAGCTTTCTATCTACTAGTAAGCATCTGCAATAACAATGTTATTTGTAATAATTGCAATTTTAATTTTATTATAAATTTACTAAAGAGGTATAATAAAATGTATACCTAAATCGAGCTTTTAAAATTCCTACACATCGTTCTATAACATTTCTCGTACAACTATGCTTCTCAGTGTAGTATGTTACTGGACTGTTTGGATTAGCATTGAGTATAGGGGTCATCATTGCTCGCCTTAGGGTAGGTTCAGATGACAAGCGCTCAACGCGCGTTTTGATAACGCGCGTTTACAACTACATACATTTTATTCAGGCCGTACACATGCTAACGCGCGTTTTAGTAACGCGCGAGTTAAGGAACCCCAATCCCCCAATATTAGCTTCATCAGCCAATAATTATATTATATTAGAATAACAGCTATATGTCAGCATATAATATCTAGGACATGCGTCATTAGCAGAGATGATTGGTTAGCAATAAGATTAGTATATAAGATCAACATTTTGTAGAATTAAGTAATTACTGTCTTGCTGTAACTGGGATCAAATAAAGTTTATTTTTAAACTCTTCCGTTGTCGCTTACTTAATTGGCGCAGCCGGTAGGATCTCTGTAGTCAGTCTGTCACGTATCCACATCTACGGGAAGCAGCCGACGTCCGTTTCAACGGTTCAGCAGAGATCACCGAACAAACAAATACATTAAGAAGCCACATCAAGCCAGGAGAGGACCAGGAGCCAAGCAGTAATTCAGGGATCATGAAGATAGCTGCGGAATTGTGAGTAAATCTTTTCACCTTCCTCTCAGCTCTTCCATTTGCATCCCAACCTTGTATTAATCTATGTTGTGTGTATTATTAGGGATTGGACAACGCCGTAATAATATTTTATAGATTGTTAGTTGTAGTAAATAGTTAGGGATAATTTATTAATTTTTGTGCTTACTTTTTGTGAAGCTTCGTTATTTCACTTCATAATGGAAGGTATAAACCGTGTTCCGCAAGAGATGGTAAACATAATTCCAGTATTTAATGGCGATGTTAGAGCGTTACCCTTATTTATTAAAAAATGTGAATACATTTTAACAACATTCCAAGGGAGCGTTGTACAAAACAATTATTTATTTCATGTAGTAACAAGTAGATTAACAGGCGAAGCAGCTAGTTTGGTAGGCGAAAGGGACTCTATAAATACGTGGGATGAGCTAAAAATGCTGTTAAATCAACACTTTGGCGACCCACGTACTGAAGATTGTCTAGCAATGGAGTTAGAATCCTGTAAAATTAACAAAGGTGAAAGTTACTTAGATTTGTGTCATAGGATACAGCATATGAGAAGCATTTTATTTTCCAAAATATCAGAGACTATTGCTGATGACTCTTTACGGAAGGCTAAGCAGATAATCTACAGTAATAGGGCGATGAATGTTTTTCTATTCAATTTACCGCCATTCCTAGTTAGGTTAGTTCGTTTACGCGACGTTTCGACATTGGAAGACGCGTTGAAAATTGTTTTAGAAGAACAGAACTTTCAATCAGTCTATAATTCTAAAACAAACGATCACCGCAATTATAATAGATCTAATAAAAATATTTTTTCCGATTTCAATAGTGCGAAGTATAATTCGCAGAGCCTATCCAGTGCAGTTGCACCGAATAACGCCACGAGTAGTTCAATTACGATGAACAATTCGCAGCAGTTTAGGAATTATAGGCAACATTATAATCAAAATAATTTCAATCGGACAAATAATAATGATCATAACAATAGGACAAGTAGGTCACAGTTTCCGATGGCGCAACAAAGCCAACAGTCCACGGCATATGCACCGCGAACGTCACCTTTTGCAGCGCAAGCATCTCCGCCGGGTTCAAAGTCGAACACTGACGTTACTATGCGCACTGCAAGTTCACGCCGTGTTAATTACACTAATAATCATAGCTATAACGAACCAAGTTTTGACAACTCAAATAATGAGTTCCAGGAAATTCCTGAAGATCCCAGACAGGGAAATTTTTGTATAACCGCCTCTACCCTAGAGAGCGAATAAAAATTAATTGCAATAAACGTCTTAACTTACCACACATAGTTGTACCAGAATTAAATGCAGTGTTTATGATAGATACAGGCAGTGTTAGGTCTTTCATAAGCCCACACATTGCAAACAAGTACTTTAGGGATCGGTTGCAATATAAACCCTTCGAAGTTGTTAGTACTCACGCATCGAGTGTTCATAGCGAAACGGCATTTATTCCCTTACCAGCTACGTTTTGCAGTAAGGAATTTCATAAATTTTATGTTTACAGTGTTGATGATAGGTATGATGGGTTAATAGGTAGTAACCTACTTAAACAGTTACAGGCAAAAATAAACATGGAAAGTCAAGTTTTGCATTTATAAAATGCGAATATTCCAATAATATACGCACCACCTATGAGAGAGGTATATCAATTGCCATCTCGTAGTGAATTAAGAGTTAGATTGCCAGTCAACTTACTAGACGGGGAAGCTATACTACAATTTAAACAATTTTCGGAAGGGATTCGAATGCCCACCGCATTAGTTAAGTGTATTAAAGGTTACGCATCAACCGTTATTCAGAATTATACGGATGAAACCAGAACCTTAGTGGTAACAGGACCTTTTACGGTCGAACCTTACAGGCAGAACCCATCTGTTCACATTAATTTTACAGAAAATAACATAGAAATAGATAGGATGCTAACAGATAATTTAAAAAAATTACAGTTAGACCACATGAATTCTGAGGAACGTAAAACCATCGAAGGGCTATGTAATGAGTATAAGGACATATTTTATTGTGAGAATATTCCATTAACGTTTACAAATCAAGTAAAACATAGAATTAGAACAAGGAATGAAGATCCTATAAATATTAAAGCACATAGGTTACCTCCCATTCAATCGAAAGAAATTAGGAATCAGGTAGATAAAATGTTAAGGGACAATATCATCCAGGAATCACACTCCCCCTGGAGTGCTCCCGTACATTTAGTGCCAAAAAAATTAGATTCATCAGGACAGCAAAAATGGAGGATGGTAGTTGATTATAGACGTCTCAATGAAATTACTACCGATGACAAATACCCTTTGCCCAACATAAATGATTTATTTGATATGCTAGGCAATAGTACCTATTTTACTACCTTAGATTTAGCTAGTGGATACCATCAAATCGAGGTCCAGAAAGAAGATAGGGCGAAAACAGCTTTCAGTACACCTTCAGGACATTATGAATTTAACAGGATGCCGTTTGGGTTAAAAACAGCACCTGCAACATTTCAGAGGGCTATGGATAACGTTCTAAGAGGTCTCCAGGGCTTACATTGCCTGGTATACCTTGATGACGTCATAATTTTTTCTAAATCGCTGACTCAGCATGTAGAAAAACTTAGAGCAGTTTTTGATCGTTTTCGGGCGACAAATTTAAAAATACAACTCGACAAATCACATTTTCTTAGAAAGGAAGTTCTTTACTTAAGGCACACTATTACAAGTGAAGGATTGAAGCCAAATAATGATAAAATTGATGCAATCTTAAGATATCCTATTCCAGAAACAGTTACACAAATAAAAAGCTTTTTAGGACTCATTGGTTATTATAGGAAATTCATCAAAGATTTTGCAAAAATAACTAGACATTTAACAGCTTGTTTAAAGAAAGGTCGTAAAATAATTATTAATGATGAGTATAGGGAATGTTTTGAAACATGTAAAAAACTTTTAACAAACGCACCTTTATTACAGTATCCCGATTTTAGTAAAAGTTTTATTTTAACTACCGACGCATCGAATTTTGCAATTGGGGCTGTATTGTCACAAGGATCAATAGGCTCAGACAAGCCAGTAGCATATGCTAGCAGGACTCTGAGTGACACAGAAGTAAAATACAGTACTATTGAGAAGGAGCTTTTAGCCATAATATGGGCAGTTAAGCATTTTAGGCCTTATCTATATGGCAATAAATTTATTATCTTTACAGACCATAGACCATTAGCATGGCTGTAGTCATTAAAAGAACCCAACAGTAAGCTCACGCGTTGGCGTTTACGCTTAGAGGAATATGACTACGAGGTTAAGTACAAGAAAGGGCCTCAAAATACAAATGCAGATGCCTTATCTAGGATTAAAATTAATGCAATTAACGACGATTTAGATTCGATATTTGTTAACGTAGGTGATAGGAAAGAGCGAATACAAAAAATTATAGATGAAGAGCTGCAATTTGACGAAACGCCCATAGAAACGATAGAACTTTCGGATTCTGATGATGGCGTCACAGCTAATTCAGTTTCAAATAGGGAACATGAAGGTATTCCTATTTTAAATGAAGCTGTAGATACTAAAGCTAGACAAATTTTAGTTCACTCATGGTTTAAAGATAAATTGACAGTAAAGGATATTTCTAATAATAAACAGAAAATTTTTGAAGTTCACTTACCAACAAATAATGACAAATGTAACGCTCAGTGTGCACGGCTACGGTCAGGTTAGCCGCAGGTAGAGGGACCACGCTGGCAGATGGTCGCCAGATGTATAAAACGCACCCCGCCTAGCGCCCACGCGGGCCCCGGGCCCGCACACCCGCTGACCAGTATCAGTAGAGATTCGGTTCGAGTCGCGCATGCTAGATAGATCGAGTATACCACGGTCCTAGCTCGTTCCCGTCATAACTATTGTCGTAACTTTAAGTTTAGTTGTACGAAGTAGTGTGTTGTTCTGTGGTTAGCTCGTAAGAACATTTGTGTACAAAGTGTGTGTATTAAAAGTGTTTATCGTGGCATGATCTGTAATCGTTTTATTACGTCACCTAGCCGCCCTTATAGTGACGCCCAACTTGCGGCCACATGCTGTTAAAAAACACGTGCCGTTAAAAACCGCGTGACATTAAAGACCACGTGGTGTTGTAAACAGTTAAGTGTAACAGCGTGTGAACGAACCAACCCTAAGGTTTATCATGCCACGAACGACGCGAGCAACCCGCGCAGTTATCAACAGCAAGGCGATGGAACAGAATAACGACAGTTATTCAGACGAGGACTGCGAATCGATGGTGGAGTCGCGCGCCCATGCGGGCGCCGCTGCCACCCACGCGCACGCGACCGACGCGTCCGAGGAGATGCGCGCCCAAGGGGGCGCCGCCCTCGATCACACGCTTGGCGGGGCCCACATTGGCGCTCCTGCTGCAGCGGACCACACGCTCGGCGGGGCCCATATCGGCGCGCCTGCCGCAGCGCTCAACACTGAACGGCTCCTGTCCACCATGATGGAGTCGTTCGCCAGAATGCAGGCGGAGACTAACCGCACCTTAGTGGAAAGCCTAAGATCACTACATCATGGCAACCAGTGGAACCACGTGGCGGCGGCATCGCCCACGGCGAACGTGCCCGCGACATCCGGCGGCGGTAACTTCGCGAAGTGTACCGCGAGATTCGACGGGCAGTCACGCGACACCGAGGTACTGGAGGCCTTCATCGATGCAGTGGAAGTCTACAAGGAGTGTGCCGACGTGACCGATGAGCACGCGCTACGCGGCCTCTCCATGTTGCTGAGCGGCGACGCAGCGGTGTGGTGGCGAGGCGCGCGGACCGGCGTCGCCACGTGGGCGGACGCTCTCGCGCGCCTGCGCGCCGCCTACGGCGTACAAAGGCCTGCATACCGGGTGCTGCGCGAGATATTCGCGCAAGAACAAAGTGATAGTGAACGTGCAGAAGTGTTTATTTCTAAGGTACGCTCTTTATTAGTTAAATTACCATATGTTGTTCCTAGTGTTATGATAGTAGATATAGTGTACGGCCTTTTACACCGTAGAATACGTAAACGTTTGTCGCGAGATAGTGTTAGTAACATTGATCATTTGTTAGAGCGAGCGAGAACCGTGGAAGACTCAATCGTAGAGCTAAGTAGCAACGCGATCGTCGCCGCGGATAAGCCGATCCTACCTAGAGTCGTTGACCGCGGTACTTCTAGCCCGAGCGCAACCTTAGGTTCCAGTCCCACCTCTAACTCTAAAGATAAACGAAATTGCATTCGATGCTCGTACTGCAAAGCGTTCGGTCACCCATCTAACGAATGTCGGAAGGCTAGGAAAGTCGGCAGTGATAGCACTGATAACGCGGATACTAGCGATATTAAAAGCGCGGTAAATGTAAGTACGAGCAACGGTAAAAGGACAATACGTTGTTACGGATGCGGCCAGCCAGGGGTAGTCAAGTCTAAGTGTGAGACTTGTTCGAATAAAGCCGCACCCGCAAAACCGTCCGACTTCAATGTTGTAAAAGGCGACGGTTGCAAAATGACGTCATCGCACCCGTTGGTAACAATAGTGGTAGCAGGTAAAGAAGGGGTAGCGATTGTCGACACCGGGGCCACGCTTAGTGTTGCTAGCCCATCACTACACGCATTGTTAGTAAACAACAATGTCCGCTTCGAAGAAACGGAGCGGTACATTGGACTCGCCGATGGCTCCCGTCATAGGAAGTTGGTAAAGACTGCTACAGTACCTGTCACCCTAGGGAGTCGGAGAGTCGACACCGAGTTTATGGTGTTCCCTGGCGACGACACCAAGACACTTTTAGGTCGCGATTTTATCGCAAACGCAGGTATCGTAATCGACATAGGCCAGGAGTCATGGCACTTTGCAGATAGTCCAGGAGACCGGTTCCCGTTTAAGCACTCTTACACATTAAACAGCGCAGCCGTGATGCACACAGATGTTAATAACGTGTCGTCGCAGCAAGGAAAAGGTAAGATTTTATCGCTGGAGCACAGAGCCGCACTCAGTGAGGTTTCACAACACAGAGTCGCTCAGTTCGCTTCGGTCGGACCTCCTACAAACTTCGCCGTTTATAAGGTAAGTAAAACACAAGAACCTTTGGCTTCTCCTCCTTCTAGATTATCCCCGCCTATAAGAGAGGCACTTGAGAATGAGCTGCTGGTATCCACACCGATTTTGCGCCAGGCTGATGCGACGTTACCCTTCGTCCTCAGTACTGATAACGGTGGGTACGCTCTCAGGGCAGACTCACTCCAGGGGGAGGGAACCTATGAGCGCCGATTCAGATGGGGCAGTCGACTCTTGACCGCAGCTGACCTACGCGAGAATCCAAACAAAGACTCGGAGGTAAGTAAGTTTATTAAAGTTCAGGAGTCCGACGATCCCTCTAGGGGGAGGGTATGGACAAGCAGAGGATACGGGCCCGTCGAAGATGTCCCATACAGCTACTGTCCTGAGAATGGGGACCACGACGCGGCCAGTCTAGTGCTTCCAAAAGGAGAACGTGCCAAAGTATTGGCCGATCACCATGATGCACCCACCGCTGGTCACATGGGCGCGGAACGTACGCTGCAACGTATAGCTGGTAAGTATTACTGGCCAGGAATGCGTTCCTACGTTACGCAATGTAAAAAATGTGTTAGTCGTAAAAGGTATAAGGCAGACACAAGGATTCAATCGGTGCCCCAAGATGCCCGCGACGTCTACGAGAACGCCCAGGCAGCACATAATAGGTATGCCGATGATCGTTGTCAGCCTGTTCCCGACTATAAGGTTAGTGAACTGGTTCTGCTGAGAGCTAGCGACACCGGACGAGGGCAGACACCGAACTTTATTCCTCGCCGCGACGGACCATACAAGGTCCGGGCTGTGGTCAACCCCACTACATACATCCTAGAGTGCCTCAACGATGGCACGGTGCTAGGCAAGTATCACGCTTCCGTGCTGACACCCTTCGTTGGTCGCATCCAAGCTCCAGTACAAGAGAAGCGTAGGAGGGGAAGACTTCGTAGAAGCTAACCCAAACGCGAGGACGTTCGTTAGGGTTAGAGGGGGAGACTGTAACGCTCAGTGTGCACGGCTACGGTCAGGTTAGCCGCAGGTAGAGGGACCACGCTGGCAGATGGTCGCCAGATGTATAAAACGCACCCCGCCTAGCGCCCACGCGGGCCCCGGGCCCGCACACCCGCTGACCAGTATCAGTAGAGATTCGGTTCGAGTCGCGCATGCTAGATAGATCGAGTATACCACGGTCCTAGCTCGTTCCCGTCATAACTATTGTCGTAACTTTAAGTTTAGTTGTACGAAGTAGTGTGTTGTTCTGTGGTTAGCTCGTAAGAACATTTGTGTACAAAGTGTTGTGTATTAAAAGTGTTTTATCGTGGCATGAACTGTAATCGTTTTATTACGACACCTAGCCGCCCTTATACAAATTAGTTAAAGACTTTCTAAAAGAATATATAGATCCTAAACATAAATATCATATTTATTTTGAACATCCATCGTTTAGAAAATCTTTTTCAAACATGGTTATTAACTTGTTTAAAAAGGGTTCAGTTAAGTTAACAGAATGTACAGAAAGAGTGATCAATTTGACAGAGTCAGAAGAGGATCAGAAAGAAGTTATTATGAAATACCACGACGGGAAAACCTGTCATAGAGGCATTAGGGAAACTTTAGCTAAACTTAAGAGATATTATTGGTGGCCAAACATGAAAGAAATAGTTACAACAGTTATTAACAGCTGCGAAATGTGAAGAAAAATGAAGTACGATAGAAAGCCCATTAAACCTCAAATTCAGTTAACCCAAACTCAGAATAGTCCATTCCAAGAAGCTTTTATGGATCTATTATACATTGAAGGAAAATATTATTTAACTATTGTAGATGCTTTTAGTAAATTAGCACAGGCAATAGAGGTACCTAATAGGAGTACACCAGAGATAGTTAGAGCATTAATTAAATATTTTAGTATTTATGGATTGCCCAGTAGAATAAGTTGTGATTCAGGGACAGAATTTAATAACATGTTAATTAAGGAAATGTTAAGTCTATACAAAATAGAATTGCACATAGGGACTCCAAACAATCCCAGTTCTATGGCAATAGTCGAGAGATTCCATTCTACTATCATCGAAATTTACCGATTAGCAAAATATGAAAAAAAACGATTTAGATGCAGCTTCCGTTATGACGTATGCTATTATGGCATATAATAACACCATACACTCAGCGACAGATTTTACGCCTTTTGAACTAGTCTTTGGGCATACCGATGCCGGAAATGTTTTTAATGTCGATAGGGAGAAAAATTTAACTCAGAAATTATTATTAGATCATAGGAAACGTCTCAAAGTACTATACGAATTTGTAACAGATAAATTAAACACAGATAAACTTAAGGTAAGAGATAGGAAAGGAGGTGAAGAAACACCAGTCCTTAAGACAGGAGATACTATTTACATGAAGAATACTAGGACTAGGAAAGCTAAGGAAAACCTCGCTATGAAAAAGCCGAAATCACTGGTGAAACCGAACGTAATATAGTGCCTGTAGAATTAAATAAAAGACCAACTAGAGTGGCGATAAAAAATGTAAAACGTCCTCCACAGGTCATGCCTAGTACTTCTGGTACTAGTGATGTCAGGATTCACGCTGGAACTCCAGAACTTCACTCGGAATCCGGGGATAGCGTCGTTGAAGATGGGAGTAGCGGTGAAGAAGAATAATTATTGGACTATATTTAAGATTTTAGATTTAGAATCCTTAAGCTTACAAATAGATAATAATATTCGCGATTTTAGCAATATGAAATCGAAAATTATAGAAAGCAAATTAAGTAATGAAACTTTAGGTATAGAAAACCAAATCGAGTATTTAATAAGACTTACTAAAGATAAATTATATCAAATTTTACCCCTTAATCATAGAAACAAACGAGCTTTGTTCAACCCTCTGGGCTCATTTGTAAAAGCTATATCTGGTAATTTAGATGAAGACGATGCAATTAAATATGATAAGGAAATCGTTTTACTCCAGAATAGAGAACATGCAGTCGAACGTAAAGTGTCATCAATGCAAAAAGCTTTCGATAAATTAGTTAATGACTCAGAAATCATAAATTCAAATATTAAAAGATTAGGCTCACACACTAATGGCATAGAAAAACTAGCTGAAAATGAATTCAAATTTAACAAGTTACTACGAATAATAGATACTATGTACCAAATTTTAAGCAACTTTCGAACTTGTTATGAGAACATACAAGAAATAGAGTCCGCAATCGCCTTTAGCAAACTAAATGTTTTGCACCAGTCTATTATAAATAGCACAGAACTGTACAGCAGTTTAGAAACAATTAGTAAACATGCTAGGACAATATATCCAGTTAGTAAAAGTAATTTAATAAAACTAGAACGTAATATCATAGTCAAATCATATTTAAATAACAATAGATTAGTATTTGTGTTAGAAGTCCCTCTAATAGACAACGAAACATATAATTATTATAAGGTTATTCCTATTCCTATTTTCCATTCTCCAGACACTTTTACCATTATTCCCAAATACCCTTACCTAATGTTGAATCGATTGAAATACATGCCCGTGGTAAACTCATGTACTGAAATTGAAAATGACAGATTTCTTTGTGATGAAAGTAATTTAGCTCAGAATCCAGTCGAGACCTGTATAGAACAAATTATGTTGATGAAGAATAACTACAATAGCTGCGTAAAGAATCGTATCAAGATAGAAAAGCCTAAGGTGCAGAAGATAACGGATAGCCAATGGTTGGTCTACACAGAGGACAACCTGATCATTACCGAAAACTGCAATGAGGAAATCCGCAAATACAACATCTTTGGGACCTATATCGTGACACTGAGTCAACAATGCGAGGCGCAAATAGGAGGAGTAATTGTTGGTGCCGCCACAAACACTACAATTTCCAGTTTCAAGCTCCCATTGGTCGAGATGCCAGAGCTTCAACAAGACATACAGACAAGGACGGAGAAGGTCGACCTAAGAAACGTGGACTTTAGTGACGTGAAAGAATTGTTACAAAGTGCCAAATTTAGTGAAAGTGACGATACAACCCAAATAGTGACAATAGAAATTAGCGTATGGACCATTTTAGACTATATCATTATCATAATAATTATTGTCGTCATCTCATACAAATTAAATGTTTTTCGTTTTTGCCGAAATTCTCCGAAGTCATCTGCGACGCCTTCGGATAATTTCTCTCTTAGGGAGGGAGGAGTTAAGGAACCCCAATCCCCCAATATTAGCTTCATCAGCCAATAATTATATTATATTAGAATAACAGCTATATGTCAGCATATAATATCTAGGACATGCGTCATTAGCGGAGATGATTGGTTAGCAATAAGATTAGTATATAAGATCAACATTTTGTAGAATTAAGTAATTACTGTCTTGCTGTAACTGGGATCAAATAAAGTTTATTTTTAAACTCTTCCGTTGTCGCTTACTTAATTCGCGCGTTCAACGCTGCGCTAGCGCTCGACTGTTGTCAGCGCGCGTCAACGCCGCTTTGAGATCATTGGTTTTCTATGTTTCCGTTCAGTTGAGCGCGCGCTTTTGACGCGGATAGACGTATTTTAGGGTTCGTCAAGTTCGTCCGAAAATCGTCCGAAATGGAAACCGAAGCTTTTAATACGGAATTATTAATTGATGAAATAGAGAAACGTCCTGCGATATGGGACATGACAAGTAGCGATTATTCAGATAAGAATTTGAGAAGACGGGCTTGGGAAGAACTCGTCCTTATATTTTGTGAAGGACATGACAATGAAGAAAAGAAGAAAATATTATGTGAGTATATATATTTATTTACATTTACAATCGGTTTGTGTTACAAGTTAAATATAACGATCCTGCCAATCTACTTTTCCTTCATTAATGAAATAGTTTGTTAAATGTACTCTAACATTATCCGCCTGTCGCACAGCACGTCCGGTATAATGTGAGGCTAGATTTTCCAGGGGTGGCGTATAAAGTGTGTCTTCAAAATTGTAGCCATCCCTGATTCTGACATAATTATTTAGTGTACATATCGCTTTTACGATCTTTTCTGCAAAACCGATGTTAACATCTAACGGCCTGTGTAAAATGCGCCATTTATTGCACATTATGCCAAAAGTACATTCAACATACCGGCGTGCTAATGTCAAACGGTAATTAAATATTTTTTTAGCATAAGTTAGTGACCTTCCCCCATATGGACGCATTAAATTCTCCATCACGCCAAAAGCTTCATCAGCCACTATCACATATGGCAACGTTGTCGGTCTATTTTGTATTAACAATGCCTTTGGCTCAGGTAGATCTAATGACCTTTCTGTCAGCTTTTTGTACAATGAAGAATTCTTGAATATACCTGAGTCACTGTTTTTACCGTAGGCACCTATGTCAACCCACACAAAACAATAGTTTGCATCCGCTAGCGCCAATAAAACTAGCGAAAAATATTTTTTATAGTTATAATACATAGAACCCGTGTGTTCAGACTGGATTAACCGTATATGTTTCCCGTCCAAGGCTCCCAAACAATTGGGAAACTTTGAGTTCTTTTCAAATATCGTGGATATTTCACACCACTTTTCTTTCGTTGGTTCACTCATAACAACGGGCCTTAATTTTTTCCAAATAGTTTCACATACATGTGGTATTATAGTAGCCACAGTAGATTTGCCAATTCTATAGTCGTAGCTTAATGTCCCAAATGAACATCCAATGGCCAAATATCTGGAAACAAACATAAACTATTACTAAATACTGTTTTTTTTTTCAGCGTCATCCCTGCAAAAAAAGTGGAAGAGTTTACGGGATAATTATATGAGAGAGGTGAAGAAAATAAAGACTGTCAAATCTGGATCAGGAGCTTCCAAAACTTCGACATATATTCATTATAATAGACTACGATTTCTACAGGCATCAATTGCCAACAAAGATACAGAAAGTAGTTTCGATGCAGATAATGCATCAACTTCGTCAGAGGTTGCTGAAGTAGAAATAAGTTCTGGCTTTAAGAGTCCTAAATCTACTTCAAGAAAAAAACAAAAATTAAATCCTGCTGATGAAAGATTTGCAAACATATTAGAGCAGAGTTTAGCACAGAAAAATGTGTCTCATCCAAAAGAAGATGACGATGAAGACAAGCTGTTTTGTTTGTCACTCGTTAAAGAGATTAAAAAAATTCCGGAATATAGGCGACTTCAAACTAAAATTGCCATTTATAATTTAATTTTGCAAAACCAAAATGAATTTCAAGGACCACAACAACAGACATATGAAAATCAAAATTACCCGGTATCACAACGAAGAAATTATTCATCACAAGAGCAGCGTCATCAGTCATCAGCTTCTGTTGAAGGCTTTCGTTATCATGATTATAGAACACAGCAGTCTAGTGTGTCAAATAATTTTGCACATTATGGTTATACTACAGCAATGGGGTCTCCATCGCCAGTAACACCTACTCCATCGCCAGCACCAACTAATGTCAGCAATGAATCAGAGTTAGAGTTATTCTGCGAGTAACAAAATGTTATTTTTTCTTTAAAAAAATTGTTCCTAAACAAGTTGATTTGATTTATTTGATTTATAGATTATGTTGATTATTAAAAAACTTACCTCAATGTAATTATGAGTTTTTCTTCCGGTGAAATGCTATATCGCACAGCGTTTTTATCTGCTACGAGTTCATCGTTTATGAGAGTCAGTAAGTCATCAAATGACTTGATGGACATTCTGAAGTAGTTAAAGAATTTGGGCTCAAATTGCCTTAACTTAGGATATAAAATAATGTACTGACTTTCAGTCAGCCTGGTTGACAAAATTGGGTGAACCCAATATCTCCGTCTTCTGTTGTGTCGTTTCTGCCGTCTGTATAAAATCACCGATAAAACTGTTTCTACGTCCATCTTCGACAAATGTAGAACTCAAACTGGCCGCAACAACGCGCGTTTAACGCCTGACAAGCGCGCACCATGTGAACACTATACAAAAATTCAACGCGCGTTCAACGCGCGCTGAGCGCTTGTCATCTGAACCTACCCTCCCTTAAAGGAAATCCTGAATCGCCTGCAAAATTAATATAATTTATAAGTATGTAATCAAAGAGGGATGTTACACTGTTATAAATCTAGGATCAAGTCTCATATCCTATAAATGTATGTAATAAATATTATGAAACGTACGTAAAATACGCGCTTAGACGTGGGGTTGCGGACACCAGCCCGTCTTAATCTAATCTAAATATTATGAACACAAAGTACTCTTTTTATGTCTATATATACTCAAATATGATCTATGATTCTAAATGCAAATAGTATGATAGTTTAATATCCCCTATATTAGATATTATTGAGTAAACTGTGATGAAATAATTACCATACCTAATAAATAAAAATCTTCACCAGTAGTGTTAATCAATTCATCCAGGATTGGCTTTAGGGGATTATTATTCCATGCAGCACTATCATGAGTTGATCCCGGGTTACTCGGATCAACACTATATAAATTCGGGCATCTGAATCACAAATCTGAAAAAGTGTAAGATATTAATATTTATTTATTTCGACTGCTATCTCTTTAAAGATTTTAAAGAAGAAACAACTCACAATTAAAGTATTTAAGGAATGATATCCCTTTCTGTTAAAATAACGCTCTTCGTGAATTTTGGAACTATAGCAACATGTGTACTGTCAATGCACCCCAGAACTCCAGAAATGCCAAACTTTCTATAGAAGCTGTAAACAACACATTATTTATATTAATAAGGATATGAGCTAATGGCTCTTCATACAGTCAGAAATGGATATAATGCAATACTTGCCCTCTTTTGATTTCATCACGATCTTCTCTGGAGCTTGGAAATTTAACATGTTTTTAAAAATAATTGGCATGTTTAGCACCTCAGTCACTTGTTTAAGTGCTCGAGAAACTGAGGGTTGTGATACGGCATGACATTGCGACTGTCCTTCCAGTGTTTGGTACGAACCAGTCGCATAAAAAGCCAGTGCAACCAAGATCTAAAACAACAATATTGAGAATATTTTATCAAGTTGTGAAACACATACTGGTGACATACAAGCGCATAATTGTACAATTACTGAGTGCTTACCTTTGTTTTTGTATCAATGCCATCAGAACGAAGATTAACGGGCATATGAGGACTGATTTCCTCAGTTAAAGCCCTTGCAAGATCTTTGGAGAGTCGGTATGTTTTAATGAACTGTCGATCCGTCAAGTCAAAAGCATCATTGTACATTTTTGACGATACATTTTTTCTTCTTACACTTCCATTGTCAACCTCATGGGCAAGGTCAACAAAATCCATATAGAACATCATTATTTTTAGATAAAAAGTGAAAAAAGTCCTAGACCGATACCACAAAAGTTGCACTTTATCAACTTTTACTCAACCGCGAATTTTGACAGATGAACCGTCCGATTGTCGTTCCGCTGCGATTCTATCAATGTGTCAAAACATTAGTAGAATGCGTGTAAATGTCACGCTTGCGATCGACTTTGTTAGCAGAATACGAACTTGCGGTTGTCTCGATCGATCGTTGCGTTTCGACTAAACCGTAACTTATTTTGGATCGTTATTCATTAGTAGAATGAGAAAACGCTATAAAGCTGTGATTCAGCGGCGATTACGCTGCGATTGTCACACAATATGGTTAGTAGAATCGGCCCCCTAGGCATTGTTTGACTTTTTTACTCAAGTAGAACACATCACATTGGAAATTTTAAATTAATATGGACACAGAAAAAAAATCAAATTATAAAAGCCTAATTATAACGGTCCACATTGACTTAAATTTTATTCAATGTAATAAACATAAAGAAAAGTTAAGCAATTATTTGCTGCAAACAAGTGTAGTGTTCTTCATTATGAATTGGTGCAGAGGTCAGCAATGTCCTCACTGGCAAGAGCCATCTTTATTTTGTTGAAAGTGTTGATCTGAACGCTTCTTCCTACATCGAACCCGTTGATTTTGAAATAAAAAAACATGCTGTATTATTACACCATTCGATAGTGTTGCTACAGTAATAAGGATCAAATTCTGTGAAGTAATGATTGACGGCAAACTTAAGAAAGAGACTCATTTTTTTAATTAACAAATTACCTACATTAGTTTAGCTCATATCTCAAAAACGCGAAGTGGTGGGCGGGGAGTTCACATCGGCAATGTAAGTCACTAACGGTATTTCCTATTCATTTCATTTCTAAAGATATAGGTACTATAACACTGCTTTTGTTCCAGGGATGCTGATAGTGCACCACCGTCAATCACCACAGCCACCACCACCGGCGGTGGCAACCTTTGTGGCTGCATGACCGGCTTATTGGTGCCTTCGCCAGCCGTGTAAGTTGCTTACTAGTGATGGGTAACTCGTCCTTTTTATATGAGGTTGAGGGAGCACCTCATTTTACCTCGCGAGGTACTCACGAGGTACCCCTCATTTGAGGCGAGGCATCGTATGTCGGCGTATTAACCTCATGAGCCGAACTCAGCCGATTGTCAGAGGCAGTGGCAAGCGAGGCGAACAGGCGCGTCGACTCATGAGTACTCACGATTCCGATTTTTACGTCTCCCTCACTCACATAATTTTCTTTCGCTCATAAATTTTAGACCGCTTGACAATTGAATACCAATCTAATGTCAATGTTTTTAGAGTTTATAGTTATAGTTTAGAGTTCATAGTAATAGCAGTAATAAAATATTTTCTCTTTCATTCGTTTTGAGTACCTAATAAACTAAACTCACTCATTCACTCAATACTCACTCGCGAGTACTCGCCTGAATACAATGTCAATGTCAATTTTTGAGTGAGGACGCGTGAACGAGTGAGGTGGTTCAATGTTGAAATTCGAGTAACTCTTTCAATTTGCGATCACGAGTACCTCAAATGAGGTACCTCATGAGTGAGGGACACATCTCTATTGCTTACGGACTTTTCTATTCATCCGCTAAAGATACAGGTATGTACATACTACAATATCTCTTTTGTTCCAGGTACTGGGCATGCGGCGAGGCGAGCCCTTGTTCGGACAGATTCTCATAAAGACAGATTAGCAGAAGGACAGGTTCTCACAAGGACAGTTTCGCACACAATTTTAGGCCCTTAACACTCTCACCGCCACACATACATACAGTTTTCCAAAGCAGCCGGCCACGTGGCCAGGCGGTGAGAGTATTAATAAGAATGTTGTAGCTTCTTACAAACTTGCTCATTTATGTGAATAAGATTATTTTTTAGAAAGGAGGAGTAAGCATACATAAATATATTCAATAGAACTTAATGCATTCTTCTTGATATGCAATGTGTTTAGTTTGAGATTAGATGAAAACTAATTTTCTTGTCATTGATTTGATATTGTCATCTGGGGAACATTTCTATTCTAATAAAGATAAGTACTTATTAATAGACATTATATTTTTATTAACAAATGGATACCGCGAGCCCTAGTTCTGACAAAAACGATGTCGTTTTTATTGAAGGAAATAAAGGATGGTGCTTATACACGCTGGTCATAAATATATTTTTGTTAAGACAAATATGTCCGGTACAACTAATTGGCAAACTTAAGTGGCAGTGGGCAGGGCACATTGCTCGCAGAACGGATGGCCGATGGGGCCGAAAAGTTCTGGAATGGCGACCGCGAACCGGAAGACGATACGCTGGAAGGCCTCCCACTAGGTGGACTGATGACCTGGTTAAGGTTGCGGGAAGGCGCTGGATGCGAGACGCACGGGATCGGTCAATGTGGCGACGCCTGGAGGAGGCCTATGTCCAGCAGTGGACGTCTTTCGGCTGAAATGATGATGATGATGATGATGACAACTAATTGGCGATGCGTTAATAAAAGTATATGTAGCACATCCATAACATTAACCGAAAAAAAAGAAATTTTAAAATAAGCAAATATTTATGTTTTCCAGATTTAAAACGTAAAAAAAATTACCAACTGGAACAGAGTTCTGATCAGCCACAATCACAAGATGAAATGTTATTTATCGCCAGAGGAAATGCCTTTGTACAAATCGAAAAAGATACTCTCTATCGGGCTCGCTATAAATAACTAAAAGTGAAGCAAACTATTTTTAAGCATCCTCAGGATGTGGAATTGCCAGACAATTTAGTAGAGGATTTTGTTGGTGACGCAGCCTGCGAAGCCTAAACGTTGTGATTTGTGATGGTGTATATAGACTCAGACACATTATTGATAGTGAATATGGACTTATATAAGTGTTTAGGACAGTGCTAGTAAATATGTTTTTTAGGACAGTTTAGTAATATGTTTTGATTTTTATATAAGCCGCATTATGTTTCGTTAACTTATTGTAGTGAAGCCCCTAATTTAAAGAGAAATCAATTCGAAATAGCCAAACGGGCCTCGTTAGAGTAACGTTTTATCATTGAATAGCGCCGCGCCCGAATTGTGACTACTTTGCGCCGATTGGTCGAGTAAATGATTCGCTATGATTACTGCTTTGCTCGACACGGCGTAATTTGTAGAGGGGCGCGGCATTAAGAACAATTGTATAAATAAGGGGCCATTGTTGGCCTAAGCCTTCAACCTAGTATAATTAAATGGCAATCTGCATGAAAAACAATGGATCCTCTCAAATATTACCTAATACTATTGTAGCTCACTCTTGCACAAACCCACTCACCCGTAGTTGTAAATGCGAACCACTCAACAGGGCTGAGAATGTAAAATACCTGGGCATAACAATCGACAAAAATCTAAGATTTCAAGACCACATAACTACTCTTAGTAACAGATTACGGAAGCTCATATATGTGTTCAAAACGCTAAGACATGTAGTCGATAAAAATATTATGAAATCAGTGTACTATGCCCTCGCACAATCTATAATATGCTACTGCATCACCTCTTGGGGTGGGGCTCCAAAAACTACCCTAATTGAATTGAATGAACCCAAAGAGCTATACTGAAAGTTTCGGCATCTCGACCGTATCGCTACGCCACTGAGCAGTTATACGACGAAATTCAAGTCCTGACAGTGCGTCAACTGTTTATTTTGCACATTCTGTTGAAACAGCATACTCTCTTGGTATATAATTCAACGCTGTCCAGGGGGGCAATAAGATATGACCCAGTAGAGCACCAATATATACCTCACAAAACCATTTTTGCAAAACGTTTCGTTTTTGCTATCTAGGTGGCTACTTATACAATAAAGCTCATAAGTTGTTACATATCTTTAGTCTAACAAAGAATAAATGCAAA
This sequence comes from Orthosia cruda, assembly GCA_964057195.1. NCBI lineage: Eukaryota > Metazoa > Arthropoda > Insecta > Lepidoptera > Noctuidae > Orthosia > Orthosia cruda. The sequence goes on along the minus strand of OZ059841.1, from coordinate 7,288,548 downwards.
AAGAGGCTAACTGACTGGCTACTAAAATTAAATCATAATGATACTGAAAACATCCTTAACAAACCTAAACAAAAAATCACACACACCCACATCTACTAACATTCGTCTCGCATACTTAACCTATATATTAATCAAAATAAATAATACTCTGAAATGTATAATACCTTACTAAATTCTGTAAGCGCGCTTAGTTAGTACATAATTTATAAAATGAAAATGTAAAGGGGTGTAATGTGTAGGGGGGAGCCTACGTGCAACCGACCAATGCCCGCCGAGCCCGCCGAAGCTAAGCCGCTATATTGAAGCCTCCCCCCCTCCAGTCAAGCCATATCAAGCAGCAGTGATGTGCGATTGCCGGTCATTTAATTGTCTCTTTCGATAGTGAACAAAGCTCTGCCCGGTTTTTATTTATCCGTTTCACTCAGAAGTGCTATACACAAAAAATAAGCTTCGTTTTAATAACATATCCACGCCACAACCGTAAGATCACCTTGACTCTGAAGAAAAATCGAAAAAGTATGTGTTATTCACCGACAAAACGACACTACGAGCTTCACGGCGTGTTGTACACTCTGCCATCGACACCACTGCACGCCGAGCAAAAAGTCTTCAACATGTGCTGCGTGTGGCTGCAAGGAGAGGTCCTAACAAGGACCGAGAGCTGCCAGGATCCACAGCCAGTCTGCCAGGAGCCACAATCAGTTTGCCAAGAGCCACAGCAAGTCTGCCAGGAGCCACAGCCAGTTTTTGCCAGGTGCGTTGTCTTTCTCATTTCCAAATTCGCAATATCGATAACTCTAATTCTAGCTAGGCTATGGCTATAGGCTAGCTAGAATTAGCTAGGCTATAGCCATAGCTCTTCAGCCAAAGAATGTATGATTTTGAAAAGGAGTTAAAGACCCCATGCACCACAGCATTCATCACCTCGGGTCTGGCAGCGGAGTTTGCAACGTTCCGGGCATTTATTGTTCAGGCGCTCAACACTCAACAGCAGCAAGTTGCCATGTTGTCGCAGAGCCTGGACAATATGGAGATGCGTGGGGGGCGTAAGATCCTGCTGTTGCACGGAGTATCGGAGGACCAAGACGAGGAGACTGCACAGGTGGTGTCTCAAGTTCTTAAACAGCATTTTTTTGTAAGTAAATATTTATTTTTATATTTATGCTCAGCCCTGACTGTAGTGTTTCTGATTCACTTCATTCTTTGGATAGTGATGATGAAAGTGTTCCTTCGTTAGCCGACACTCTAGTCTCACTTTTTTCCGATGTCTCGACGAACTTTAATGTAGTCAACATAAATGCCCAGAGTATTCCGGCCCACTTCCCTGATATGCTGGCAAGCTTTGACTGTAAGAATATTCATGCGATTCTTATTTCAGAATCATGGTTAAAACCCTGTCTTCCCTCTTCTTCCTATTCTCTGCCAGGCTTTCAACTTATCAGGAATGATAGTGCGGTCGGTGGTGGTGGTGGGGTAGCCATTTATCTTCGTAATTATATTCCTTTTTCTATTGTTAATATTAGGTCCACACAGCCGCCCCCGCCGAACGCTGGTGAACATCTTAAGACTAAAGGAACAGAACTTACTTACTTAGTCAGTGAAAAAAAAAAGGTTTGTATAATTTAAGATAAAGAGCAAACAAAATTTAAAAATCAAGCTCAGTCCTTTAAGTCAATACGTTGAGTTGCCCGAAAGATTTCATTGTAATTTACTGTGTAATGAAGGCGAAACAAAATTCTGTTAATTGTAAGCTATCGTGCAATGAAGTAGTTTCAACGTGCAAAAACAGTGTTCGGCGTTTTATTATATTGCTTTCAGGTCAACACATGGGATGAAAAAAAATGCTCCATACTCTTTGAAGGAGTTGCCTTATGAAGTTATGACAAACAAAGATATAAATAATGGATTTGTGGAACTCAATAAAAAATCTAATGATTTTGCTGACCATGCCCTTGTGTTTATGTTACGGGGACTGGCTCACAAGTGGCAGCAGCCTCTGGCCTTTTATTTTTGTAAAAGAGCAACTTCTGGAGTTGAATTAAAAGAAATTCTTAAGGAAATGATCACTGCTGTTGGAAACACAGGACTGCAACCGTTGGCTTTGGTGTGCGATCGGGGGATCGCACACCAAAGCCAACGGTTTCAGTACAGCATTTCAAACTGCCCTGAAGTCTCCAAGAAGAAACAAGACGACTGCAAATAATTGCTGCTGAAAATATTGGTGAGTAGGTCTTTTTATGTGCATCCTTTTGTGACAACATTTAAAACGATGTGGACGCCTGTACGGGCCCCAACCCACAAATATTTTGTTGTTTATTGTAATATAATTTTTCAGATGGTGTTATTGTAATTAACGGTCAGAAGTTCAGCATGATTCACGATCCACCACACATTAACGGTTAAGATTAAGAAATAAATTCCATACAAAAAATATATATCCCTTAATGGAGAAATACCTAAATGGAACGATATAGTGGATGTGTACAAAACTGATTGCAATCATGCACAGTCGCAACTCCTCCATAAGTTGACTGACGAACACCTCATTAAAGAACAAAATAAAAAAATAAGGTAACTGCTTAATTAAATCACTTTTGTTGATATTCAAATCCTCAAACAATATGTTTACTATGAATAAATTTATAAATGAATGAGCTCTGTTACTTGTTAAATTGTAATTTTATATTATTTTATTTCATCTGGAAAATTGCACTAGTGTTCAGCAAGACAGTAGCTGCTGCTATACTGATTGATTGTTTTAAGAATTTTGTTTATGTCCTTAATATTGACTAAGTAATATTTATTTAATTTATTTGTTAATTATATAAAGATGGAACCGAAGTAAGCTCTACATTATAAAAAACGGCTAAAGTTGTTTCATTCTTTGACGATCTGTTCGATTCAGTCAATGGAACAGGTTTCAACAATACTTCCAAAAGGAAACCTTTAAGGCGGTAACCGAAAAGTGGACGTACCACGAATTTTGGAGGGTAGCAATAAAAAAACTAAAACTAATTAAATATGTTGGCCAACATGGTAAGGAAGAATAAGTGCCATCGTTAAAAAAATGGATTAAGACTTTGGAAAGTTACCAGAGAGTGTGGCAATAATTAAAAGAAAAATATTAAAATTATGCGCCCGCGATATTTAAATTCAGATCCCATCTTAAACTTTTTTGGACAAATGCAGGCGTATAATTTTAGAAAAAAAAATACACATAGCCATGCTTTCAAAAGTACCTTCAAATCACTGTTAATCACGAGATTTATAAAGTTTCACTCAGATACCAACAATTGTGAAGAGGATTCAGGTAAACAGTTATTAAAATTTAAGTCACCTGATTTTTCAGCTGTCCGCGAGCCCGTACGGGCCGACCGTAAAGCCCGGTTTCCACCGCGAGCGGAACGGACCCATTAATGACTTCGTTAAACTCGCAAACGCAAACTGCATACTTGTATTTCCACCAACAAATAGTCGGACGGAAAGAGCCGAGCGTGTAGAAAGAGTAGAAATGAGCTCGCTCAGTTCTAGGGAGCTGAGCGGAGTACTTACGGACTCCGCTCAACTCGCAATTACAATATACATAGTAGCGTTTCCACACAGAAAGTGGTGAGCGGGGCGGATTGAGCGAGTAAAAAGAAATTGAAAAGAGTCCGCTGCGCAAGGCCTGCACCGACTAGTTCAGAACGGACTCGCTCGCTGTCTGCCCCCCGCGCCTCGCCTCCCGCAGCTACGCGCCGGCTGGCGCTCGCATCACCGCATTGTTGTTTGTTATGGCAGTCGAGTAACACATGTTGTTTTGGTTTGAAATGGAGCGATTTATAGAAGCTGTACGACAATACAACGTCGGCAATGTTGTGGAATGTATCAATTAAAGAATACCGAAACATAGATGTAAAAGAAGCTTCATGGAAATCTATAGTTGATGATGTAAATTTGGCTGAAATAAAAAACAGTAAGTGTCTTTTTAATTGAATTTATTTTATGAAACAAGTGAATCTTGACTGGCTATTCTACCGGAATTGTTAAAATAATCGCAATATATGTTACGTACATTAAAAGCTTCTCGTGTAGCTCGCAGTCTATCAAAGGTCATGTTGTTGGGTCGTGGATTATTATAATTGTCATTTTGATAATTTGCAGCCGATGTGGGTAGTGACGATAATTGTACAGATAAATAATTATGCAACACGCAAGTTGCTTTTATTATATGATCGACCGTCTCAAGTTTGCATTCTAGTGGTCGCCGATAAACACGCCATCTAGCGGATAAAATACCGAATGCATTCTCTACAACAATTCGAGCTCTGCTGAGTCGATAGTTAAATATTCTTTTCGGTCTATCATTTATTACGTTTGAATATGGTCTCAGTAAATTTTTACGTAAAGCAAAGGCCTTGTCACCTATAAATACATAAGGTACTCTGACTGAACTACTTTCATCTAAATGACGGTCGTCCGGTAAATTTAATTGGTTATTAATTATTTTTTTCCTAACACGCTATCATTAAAAATACCACCGTCACTGAAACGCCCCATCGATCCAACATCAATGATTATGAAACGTTTTTGTGCATCAACAACCCCTAGTAATACTACGGAATAATATTTTTTGTATTTGTTAAATTGACTTCCTGAATGTGGAGGACATTTAATCGCTACGTGTTTACCATCAATGGCACCAAGGCAATTTTTAAAGTGCCATATATTTTCAAAAGCTTCTGCTATATTTTCCCAATCTTGCCTTTTGGGTTCTTTCAAATAAATAGGCTGTAATTTTTTCCAAATTGCAATACAAGTATCGTGTACTATCCTTGAAACAGTTGGTGTGCTCATTCGATAATTGTAGGCTATTGTTTTAAATGCGTCGCCTGTTGCTAGAAATCTGAAACAAAATATAATAATATTAATAAATAATAAACATTTTGGAACGAAGTTCCTTATCGCGCGTTGCGAAAGGGAGCTATACGGAAAAAATTAAGACCAAAAGTTGTCACGATACTTTTTACCCGACTGCGCGACGCAAAGGAGGGTAATGTGTTTATTACCATGGAATGGAATGGAATGGACGACTGGACTGGAATGGAGTGGAGTGGAGGGTCGAAAATCGCTTGAACCTTTTTTTTTACTTGCTGTCGTTAAGCAAGTCAAAAAAACAGGTTCAAGCGATTTTCGACCTTATTGACATTTAAAATTTTGTTTGTTTTTTCTCACATTCTCGTTAGCTAACATTGCTCCTTCATTAAAATCCGGTGTTTGCATAAATGTCAATAAGGTGTTTTTTTAACTTGCTTAACGATAGCAAGTTAAGAAAAAGTCAGTCGCTACAGCGTCATTCGAAACTAAGTACCGGAACCTAATTATCTTTATTGTTTCAGTCCAGGATGCGAAATCCGAGTGGAAAAAGTTAAGGGATAACCATAGAGACAGTTTAAAGAGAATGAAAGCCACCAGATCTGGGCAGGCAGCTACAAACCTCAATACTTGGAGATATGCGGAATTGATGGAATTTTTACTTCCATATATGAAAAATCGTAGTAGGTCTACCAATTTAAATTCTACAGATATACCATCATCGGCAACACCTGAAACCTCCATAGCGCAAGATGACGAAGATACTAATAATTCAGAAATATCTGTAGTTCCAACAAACGATACAATCAATAATACGGAGGCTAGTGCAACACAAGGAGGTAAAACTCAGACAAGGAAGCGGACCGCAGATGGAGATTTTATAGAATTACTGAAAGAAATGGAGGAAAATCACCAAAAAAGACAAGAAGAAAGAGATTTAAGACGCACAATGACAAATACACAAGAAAAAGGTGCCATTGATTTGTTTTTAGAAAGTATGGCGATCACCATAAAAACGATGCCTATGTGGATGCAAAATCGCGTTAAGAAAAAAATATTTCTAATCGTTAGTGACGCCGAGGCAGAACTAGAAAATTATAGTACTTGTGTTACACCAGACTCAGTAAACAATACCTTGCCGGCAGCAGCAGCATCATCACGTTCTGCTAATTACGGATACACTACGTCGAGAGACCCTGTAAACAATGACTTGCCGGCAGCAGTAGCAGGATCATCACGTTCTGCTAATTACAGATACACTACGTCGAGAGACCCTGTAAACAATGACTTGCCGGCAGCAGTAGCAGGATCATCACGTTCTGCTAATTACGTATACACACTACCGGAAGCAGCAGCGTCACGTTATAATAATACGACATACCACGGATACAGTAGCTCGGGAAGATTTGAGCCATCCCCGTTACTTGATTATGATAACTAAGCATAATGTTATTTTTAATTATTTCACTGATTTGTTTTATTTCTGAGTAAAGTCTAAAATAATTACCTATTAACAATGTTTTATTTCTTACCTGAGGCACACAGCTAGCTTTTCTTGAGGTGAAATAGCTTTCCTGAAGTTGGTGTTTTGTTTCAAAATATCGACCTCCACAAATGAAAAAAGTTCTTGAAATTGTTCTCTATTAACCCTGTAATAATTCTTAAAATTTTCGTCGTCTAAATCATAAAACAGCCTAAATTCCCCTTTTAATTTACGTTCTTGAATATGCTGGCACAGCCAAAATCTTCGTTTAGCGCGTTTTTTTCTTTGCATAAGATACAACAATAAGTGTTTCTTTTTTCTGTATACATAATCACTGTCATCACTCGATTCCGTGTCACCCGATAACATCGCAACAACACGATCACACGCAACCAGCTCAAAACTTTAACTGAACTCGTTCTCTGTGGAAATTATCTATTCGTTTTTCATTTCTCATTTTCCGTTCAGCTCAGTCCGCTCATTTCTCTATCTCAGTTTCATTTAGCAGTGGAAATCAAATGACCAACTCTTCGTTGGTGGAAACGCAAACCTATTTCATTAAAAAGGAGTCCGCTCCGCCTAACCATTTCCCGCACATTACCCTTTCGCAGTGGAAACCGGGCTTTAGGCTTTCTTTAGATGACGAAAATGATGATTCGGATCCAGAAACGGCATCCAAAAGGTCTCATTTAGACAATGAAAGTGAGCATGATTCGGAAACTCATAAACTATTATGGGCATGTTTTGAAGAATCATCTATAGAGCAACCTACTGAAGAGCAACCCAAGAATGCCACTGCTGAAGAAATCGCCAACTACATCGCATTAGCAAAGGCTGGCAGAAAAATAAACCCATATGAATGGTGGGCTTTGAGTACCAATAAGAATAGATTTCCTATTTTAAGTAAGCTTGCTAAATGATACTTAATCACACCAGCAAGCTCTGTTTATTCAGAAAGACTATTTTCCGAGGCAGGTTTAATTTACGAGGAAAAACGAAACCGACTTGCTCCAGAACGTGCAGAAAAAATTGTTTTTTGCACCACAATCTGCCTCTGTTGGATTTTAAATATTAATTAAAAAGCCTTACTAATTTAATTTCATGAATATGATAGGCACAGGCACATATTACAGATGAATATGATAGGCACAGGCACATATTACAGATAATAATTGATATTGTGTATTGTTTTATTAAGGAAAATAATTTAAAAAAATATTATTTTTAACTCATTAGTTCTTTTGTTCGTTAAAAGTTTATTTTCGACGACTATTCGCCGAATGCCGAATAATACTAGCTATAAAACGACGAATATAAAAAAATACGAGTAATGCCGAATACCGAATAATAGCAAGTATTCGCGGCAACTCTACTATTTAGATGGACAGTTATTAAGCTGCAAAAATGTGTGGCTTTAATTGGTTTTTATTTAACTACGTAATTCGACTTTTGACCGACTTTTAGATGGAAATACTCCTATGTGCACTGTATGGATTTGGTACATAAATAACCATTAACCTCAGTTACAAAAGTTAATAAAGACAGTATGACCATTTTCTTAGTTATAGCCAAAGTCCACAAGATGGCACTGTGCAATTTCGTCAGAAAATAAATAATCGCATAAATGTTTGAACTTTTGATACACAGTGTCAGAGTTTAAACAGGGAGCCTCTAGAAAAAATATGGTAGGTGACTCACTTGCTCACATGGACATATAAAAAATACTTCCATTGAAGCTCATTGTTATAGGCTCGCGTTTGTCCACTATCTCGCCTGATGTTATGTCATGATTACACACAATTACACATAATTAGGTATTGGATTTTTGAAAATGTTGATAGTTATACTTTAAAAGCTTAAAATGTTAAGTTGATATTATACCATAAATAATAGTTTAAAAATAAAAAAAAACACGGTTTTGAAAACCAAACTAAAAAGTAGAAAATAATTAAAATGAAGAATAGTATAATTTAAATGTAAAAAAGCTGTAACAAATATATTTCCGTAACGACTTACAGCGACATCTGACAGAGTTGCACTAAAAGCAATTACAATTATGAGAGAAAGCTAGTAAGAGATTCACGACTTTGGTACTAGATGGCGTTAAGGTCGGGGCGGAATTGTTATAAATTCTTTACAAAACCTGTTAGATATTGTGTGTATTAATATAATTCAACAAGCACACAATCTCCTACATATCGCTACTTCGGGGAAGAAAGGGCGTAAAAGCCACTTTTGGCCAAAATGAGTTAATAATGCAACTTTGTTTAGTTTTCGACGCTCTATCGATCTGTATATTTAAAATTTCAATATTCCCAAAAAAATGGCTTTTACCCCCATGATTTTTTTCTCACCAAAACCATTTTTATTAAAAAAAATTGACGTATATCACATTATTTAATTATTTCAAATTAATAAGGGCGTATCACCATAGTATGAAAGAATATTTGGTCGTAAATACAATATTTATTACGTAATGACTTTTACGACATTTTTACTTGGCAATTTAAATATGATTTGGCTTTTACGCCCTTGCACAAAAATAAAAACTTGGAGTTACAGCATTCAAATCGTAACAATAACAATTTCTTTAGTCTAAAAATCGGAGGGATAATCATGTCATTTATCGTTGTCTCTTATGCGTACGTTAAACAGTCTTACAATGGAGTGAGATAGAAACATAATTTATTTAGCCAATAAAGCGCGCGCGCTGCCGACGACACACGCACAAACACAATCGCAACCTGCATGTACACGTCTTACCACAAGTGAAGTCCACGGTCGTGTCCAATCTTGTCAGTCTGTCAATCGCAGTTTCTTTACCGGATTGTTATTGTTTACGTTCCGTTTGAATATTAATACAGTGCGAATAAGTTACTTGTTTAATTAAAAAAATGGATAATACGAAGCCGAAAGCCTTGGATTCCTTGATAAAAAGAAGGAATATCGTTATTGCATTATTACAAAGCCGTCGTCGTTCATCACGTCAAAGGTAAGTTTTAAGTAATAGTACAGTACCTATCTATTATTCTTGGCTCAAACTGTTTAGACGTGCTTACCTAATGTGATGTTTCTTTAGTTAGAGATATTCGTATTTATTTTATAATAAATATTAAGAGTGCATTCGTCGTAGTAATTTCTAGGAAGATAGGTACTTACCTATTTTTTTACTACTTAAAATATTAGGTACTCACGGTGTAAAAACGGTCGGGTTTATTATGGTTGTATGTATAGTTGTATAGATGGGTGCTTACGTACCTAAGTGCTAACTAACTTTACCACAAAGGTCATGTTACGTAGGTACCTATCTAATTATTCACAATATTTTAATTCAGTTATTTTGTTTAATCATTTTCTTTATTCAAATTACATGCATTTCTATTTATTCCGTTATAAACTCCATGAAACTGATTTGTTAGACTGGCTTTTACGCCCTAATGACTAATGTCTTCTGATTTTTCGATGCCGTGCGTGACTTTTACGACCCCAATATTACAGGGAACTAAAACTACAATGGCTTTTACGCCCTAACTCTTACTAGCATTAAAAATAAAGACGACTTTTTTGTATAATTTTTGTATAAGTAATTCTATTATCATCTTATTTCCAGATCTGACTACGAGCCGAGTCAGTCGACTAGGAGTTTTGATCAAAATAGTAGTTCGGATCAAAGCAATGATATAATCGAAAACAGCGACACAGAAATGCAACCAATAAAAATATCAAAAGCAACACACAAAAAAATCATAATTAATTCAAGCAGTGATGGCGATATCAATACCTCTATGATTTCTTTACCCCGAGCACATGCTTCATTCTTTGGAGACAACGTTGGTAGCCTTATACCACCAAAAAGCCCGTTTAAAAACAATAGTAACAAAATAAATATTATTTCTATGGAAGTCTTAAAACAGGCTGATAGTTCGTCGACTGTTGTATTACCACATCCAAATATTACTGCCCTCCCTGCAGATCCAGTAATTGCTGAAAATGAAATCTCATGTGCTGTGCCGACCGTTGAGTCGTTTTCTTCAAACCTTTTGCCAGCTGACTATGCTCCAGAAACCAAAGTTACATCAGTTCCGATCGCTAATTCGTCTCTAATTGTTAATACATTGTCTACCTACGACAATAGCACGCAGCTTGAATCTTCTTCCGTATTGACTGCTGAATTACCTACTTTATATGTTAATCTCGTGCCACAAGATGACTATGCCGCTGATGAACCCGAAGTTCCTTCTGTACCGATCCCTGAATCATCTGACTTGAAGACCAACCTTCTGCCGTTGGATAAATATATACCTCAATCTGATAGTTGTATACCTACCACCTCCAAGACGCCATTTTTAGAACTGAGTCCTTTACTGGCTGCATCTCACGATGAAACTCAGCTTGGACCTCCTAATCCATCTACAAGTACAGCACTGGCCAATTTAAATATTACACACACAGTTGAAAAAGATCGGACTAAAAGAACACGCAAAACTTCAACTTCAAAATACAAGATGTATTATATAGACTTCTTATCTGACGAGGAAGCTTTAGACTTTTCTGGTGGTAGTTCTGATGATTGGACTTGCAATGAATCTGAATCTAGTGGTTCACCTGAAAAGAAAAAGAAGAAAAAAGAAAAAAAGAAGAAAGCCCAAAAGGATGATACAAGTAAAAATATAACAAGGAAGAAACAGAAACTAATAAATAAACGGAAAGAACGAAAACAATTAAAAGATGAGGGAAAATCCTACCAAACCAAGAAAGGGGACATAGTTAAAGAAAAATCTATGGGAGAAAACCCATGTAAGCAGGATAAATGTAAAAGAGGTTGTTTTAATATAACGGAAGAAAGGCGAAAGTCTCTGTTTGACTTCTTTTGGAGCATAAGTTCACAACGGAGGAAAGATTGGCTTATTAATTGTACTCGCCAGGTACCAATTTCCAGGAAAAGAACGGACTCTCCAAATAGTAGGAGAAATTTAACATACGAGTACTTTATCAATAATGGTGAAGATCGTCAAAAAGTTTGTCAAAAGTTCTTGCTTGAGACATTGAATGTGACCCAGAAATATTTATTATACAATCTGTCTCATTCTAAAGAATATAATATGTCTCAGGATGATCGGAGGACACGTACATTTCCGGATAAGTATTCTCCAGAAGCAAAAGCACATGCAAAGTCTTTTATTGAAAAATTGCCAGCAGTCCCTTCACACTATAACCGGAAACGAACCAGCAGGGTGTATCTTCCCCAAGAATTAAAAAATGTATCCAATTTGTATAGACTTTATGTGAAAGAATGTGAAGATAAAAATCAAGATGCAGTTGGAGATACTATATTTAGAAATATATTTAATAATGAATATAATATCAGCTTTCATTGTCCAAAAAAAGACAAATGTCTTCTGTGTACAAGAGCCGACCGAAAAGAAATAAGCAGCGAAGAAGATAAAACCATTTTAGAAAATCACATTAAAGAAAAAAAATCTACTTATAAAAGGTTTCTAGCACATCAAAATTTAAGTAATCATTATAATATTAATGGTACTTTGACAGCTAGCTTTGATTTACAAAAGGTATTGACAACACCCCACGGAGATAGCATGTTGTTAGGGTACTCAAGAAAGTATGCAGTTTTTAATTTCACCATTTATGAAAGTGGAACTCAAAATGTGAATTGCTACATTTGGGGAGAGTGTGACGGAAAACGAGGTAGCCAAGAAATAGCAACTTGTCTCTTTAAGTATTTACAAGAAGTTGACGAAAGAAAAATAAAATATTTGATTTTATACTGCGATTCCTGTACAGGGCAAAATAAAAATAAAGTAGTTCTATCTGCCATAAACTATTACCTCAAAAAGTCCGTAAATTTAGAAACAATACAGCTTAACTTTTTGTTGCCTGGACATACATACATGCCTGTTGATTCAGTGCATGCAACAATAGAACGAGAAATAAAAAAACTCACCGTCTGGAGTCCTTCCCAGTGGATGCCTTACATTGCTTCTGCCCGAAAACGGCCACGACCTTATCGTGTTATTGTCATGGAGCATAGTGATTTTATTAGTTGGGACGAACTAGCTACAAAGACTTTCACTAAGAAAACGCTAAAAAACATGCAATTTAAAAATATTCGGATTGCTACATTTAAGAAGAAGAATGTTGATCAAGTTGAAATTAAGTACTCCATGCATGAAGACACATCAGTACAAAAAGTCATTCTATTTGAAGTACCTGAAAAAAGGCCAAATACAAAAGGGAAATCTAAAGCGAGAGGAAGACCTAAAAAAAATATTTGTTTAGATACAACTAATAATCACTGCCAAGCTGAAAAATCAAACGAATTTGTGTTGCGTAAGTTATATGACGCCAGATTACCAATTTCGACTGCAAAATATAACGATTTAAAACTTCTTTGTGACAATCACACAATACCCAGACCGTTCCAACAAGATTTTTTGTCGCTGCCTCATTTTAAAACAGTAGTAGACCAATTACTAGATACCGACGAAGAAGACGATGTAGTAGAGGAATTAGAATGAATGGGTACTTATCTACATTTTAATTTCATTAGAATAATGCATGAATGATTAATAAGTAGAAGAAAGATTTATTTTACAAATTATAATTAAAAAAAAGGTTAAACAAATAAGAAAAAGAAAAAAATATATAAGAAGAGAAAGAAGATGAATAAAAAGAAAGTAAAAGATAAAAAAAATAAAGAAGAATACGATTACAAGCAATAAAATTAAAAAAGTAAGAAAACGAAACAAAAAACAGAAAAGGAAATAGAAAAAAAAGAAGATTACTAATTATTGTCAATTTGATTTGATTTATGAATGATTAAAACTGATTTGCATCTTAACTAAATTTATTTATTTAATACACCAATACCTACCTAGTAGAATAAATTACAAACATACCATTATTTTATACTATTTTATCAATTTTAGTTAATTTATTTCTTAATTAATTAATATTAGATGATAGTAATTATTTATCACAGTTAACTTAAAATTTAAATTAATGAAAATAATCAAAGTTCAATTCAATTTATTTTCTTTTGTTTCACTATTCATGAATCGTGTGCATTTAACTTAACAGGTAGGTAACCTAATTCGTTATAATAAATTTTGTAATATAGAACTATGATAAATCAGATAATAATAATTATTATGCTATTATTTTGAGCTTCTATGCACCTTAATTTCAATATTCACCACATTAAATCTTACAAAATTATAATAATTGTAGGTTTACTCACGATAATTGTTATAAGTGGTGCAGTCATAACGACCTTTTCACTGTATAAAGATGGTTTATACGACACGATGTATGTTAGCATTATAGATATTTGTGGATTTACGTCCTATAGTACGTATTTATAGACGGTGTAAAAGCCATTTTTATTAAAATTTTGGGTCGTAAATCCATCCTATCTTCTAAACCATAAGGTCTACTTAAAATTAAGCTTCTTGATATTAAAGAGCACTTAAATGCAAGTAAATATCACCAATTCATTCGAATTTAACTCTATTGCAAAAAAAGTTATTTTCCAAAATTTAAAAAAAAAAACGTTTTTTCGCTGCCCTGTAAAGTTGCTATTTTGGCTTTTACGCCCTTTCTTCCCCGAAGTAGCGATATCTAGGCTATTAATTTCTGGTATACATAATTACTTAAAGAAAATATAGACATGTCGTCTCTATGGTCAATAAAATGCTCAGTGTCTATGGCCGATAAGAGTGACATTTGGATTTGCACTGCAAATGGATATCGAGAAGGTCCTAAAATAAAATACTATTTAGGAAAAAAAAATAAAGTAATTAAAATGACTCGCAGGAGACAGGGAAACAGCCCTAAATATAAAATATAATGTGCCAGCAAGCGCTGTGAGTATTAGTGGAATTAAACTATATTTTCATGTTTGTGAGACATGTGCTTGTACGACGCTTATCTTGCATTTTTCCCATCGACAGGGCTCCTTAGGATTAATCTTAATAATAATAAAATAGAATAAAACATGGTCAACGAAATTATATAAGAACAGCAACACCGCATTCAACAACAGGCTCCGAACACCCATGATACTTCGGCTGGTGAGATACTTGTTGCAATCAGCACAAAAGGAACGATGCTGGTTGTGATATCATACATCTGATGCTAAGTTTAAAGGGTAGTTTATATACCATCCACAAGTAAGTGTGATACCTTTAAAATTGTGATGCAGTAGTGATGCCTGTGTATTATTAAAATAGTTGACCAAATATAAAGACTTTTACTTCTGTCGACCCTCATGCGAAATCATCCCTGCAATTGTCTCATCCAGAATATCTACCCCTGAGCTGGCTGGTGAGTAAGGAAAGTTACCTTACAAAGCGTGGGGTGCTTTTTAAGATATTTTCAAAATGACTCTACTTTTACTAATATCTGTCAATCAAATATTATTTATCAATTAACATCAAGCACCCCACGCCAGTGAGAAATATTCAAAGCGACTGAAAAAGGCACAAAAAGTAACCGAAAATACAAGTTTTTAAAAGCGATTAAAAAATTTTGCTCTATGGCATCAATTTTTAGTTTGCTCCAGTTTAGAGAATGTGGGAAACACAAAATGGGGAGACGATTTACTCCTGATGAAAAAGAAATGGCATTGCATAATGCATTTGTTTAAACGTGCGCCAAGAGCTTACAGGATGCTGGAACATTTATTTGTTCTTCCATCACCGTTCACCTTAAGCAGGAACAAATAACTAACTAGGGAATTAACTTAAGGGCCTTCCACCGGTTTAGTGGCGTAAAACGGTTACTTTCTAAAGCATACTCCTTAGTAATGGCTTAAAAGGTT
This sequence comes from Orthosia cruda, assembly GCA_964057195.1. Taxonomy (NCBI): domain Eukaryota; kingdom Metazoa; phylum Arthropoda; class Insecta; order Lepidoptera; family Noctuidae; genus Orthosia; species Orthosia cruda. Next base: position 7,273,372 of record OZ059841.1, on the reverse strand, counting down.
TGAAAACAAAATGTATATTTATTATTGATTCATGCACATTATTTGTGAAACATGGTTTTTCGTGTAACTAATAGATTTGATTTAAAAATTACAAATAGACGTGTGGCACTCGGGGACTGCCGCGGTAAAGCTATTGCATAGCATTTATTCTAGATCCAGTCCTGGAAAATGCGTCAAAAAAATTAAAAACGTTGAACTCGAAAACGTAGCGAGCCAAACCCGCATTTATTTACGATTAATAAAACTCTAAAAAACAAAACAAAAATACCCTTATTCACATTGAAATAAGGTCGCTTTTCTTGGACAAGCAAAAGTGACCCTTATTCTCATTAGCATAAGGTCCACATTGATCACCATTGTCACAGAAACAGCTCAGAGAGACCGATAAAAGGCAAAAAAATTACGACCAACAAAAATTTTAAAACCCTCATATCTCAGAAACGGTTGGAGTTAGCGCATTTCTGACAAAAAGATTGCCCCCCTGCCCTCCGCTACTTCATCCAGGACAACAAGATAGGATTTACCCCCCCCCCCTTAACCGTTTACCTCCCCACGCAAAAAAGTTTTTCATTCTAAAAATACCAACACGGAAATCGAAAACACGTGCAACAAACCTCCCCCCCCCCTCCGCCCCTCACCACTCAGATTCCACAGAATTCAAAAACCTTATTAAAAGTCAAAGTATCACCGCCGTGCCCGTCGGAGTGGGGAGCGTGAGGTTTTTTCGTTACGGAATTTCTGGATTCGGTCCCCGCGCTCAAGGCCCGCGATAGAAGCTATGCAATAGCTTAAAAACAAATTAATAACACGATATTTTTTGCTACTTTTGGATACTCCTCTAAAACGAATTGGATGTTTTAACATATTTTTACAAAGAAAAATTGATGCCTACAATTGCTTCATAACTGAAATAGCATAAGAAAAACAAAAAATATTTTGCATACAAAACTGTCCAAAAGAAGATCCAATATCGATATTCTGGCTCCGAGCGGGCGTACGCCCAGTACTGCGTTAACATTGGGAAATATATACGCCTTAACTGACTGATAGAAGGACAAATAAAATTGTTGCATTTTTCAATGGCCAGATAGCAAGCGAATAGTTATCTGAGGTGTTGGTAGTGATTGAGCGTGAGTAAAAACTCGCACTGAGGCCTCACATCTTCCTTTCGCAAAAGATATTTACTAGCAAAGAAAATAAGGAAAACATATTCTTTCGAATTTGTGACCAAAAAGATGTCAAATCAAAATCATTAATTGTTTGTCATCAGCATCTATAGCTTTATTTTATATGCAAGTAACAGGAAGTGGTGAAAAACCTAGAGAAAGGCGTTTCACACTAGATGAACAAATCTTAGCATTATCGCTATATAAACCATCATCTAAAGCATAGCGCTTGCTAAGCTAGCTTTGTGTTCTGCCAAGCCGAAGAATACTTCAAAATATTCTACAGAAAGTAGACTTAAAGCCTGGCATTAACGAAAAATGTTTGAACACATGCAGAGGAAAGTGTCTAAAAAGCCAGAAAAACATAAATTTTGTTGCATACTGTTTGACGAAATGTCAATTGCTACAGATTTAAGTTACGACAAGGCACATGACAATTTAAATAGTTTTATCGACAATGGCAGCAAAAGAAAACAAATATTTGCTGATCATGTGCTTGTATTTATGGTGAGAGGCATAGTAAAAAATATAAGCAGCCAATAGCTTCTAATTTTTGATCAGGTACAACAAAGACAGCAGATCTGAAATATTAACAATTGAAAAATATAGTACAAAAAGTCGAAAGCACAGGTCTTAAATTTATAACTACAGTATGTGACCAAGGAGCCACAAACCTTGCTTCAATAAATCTGTTGATGAAGAAACTAAAGAAAAGTATCCAAGAATTATGAGGATTATAGAGGTGTGTCAAAATTGTACCTATTTACGATCCAACTCACCTAATGAAGTGTGAAAACACATGTATTTTTACCATGTTATGTAAAATTTTAAATGATTATTGATAGATTTTTTAAATATTTTATGTTAGACTTAATTGCCAGAAATCATTTCAGATTTTCTATTATTTATTTTTATTTTTGATGTATTTAGACTTTTGAATCCAGTGCCCCACTTTTTTTTATTTTGTCTGTTGATTTTATTTTCAAATGCTGAATTAAAAAAAAAAAATGAATTATATTATAAAGTCTTTTATTTAAACATTTCTTAATAGGTACTTAAAAATATATTTGCAAAGCGTTTGGGCCAGTACGTCAACTACCCATTTATAGTAATAAGATTCATATTTTTTAAATTAGCTTTTAGATTATAATGGGGTGGAGTACTTTGAGGACATTTTAATATTATCATGGAGTAGAATGAAACCTAGTTAAAAATATTATATTTTTCATGGAGTACTTTGGCAACTCTTTTTGGAGTTCTTTGGGAATAACATCCCTAGCTCATCTCTATCAGACAGTGACAAGTCTTATAATGCAATAATATGATTTTTAACTTGGAAATTACTAGATAAAGGTCTCTGCACACAGCCGGCGTGGCGTGGCGGGACGGGACGGCGACGCGACACTGAGCAGTTGTAATGTACTAGATATTACGGACGACGCCACACAGAGCCGTCCCGCTCGACGCGACGGTAACCGTCGCGCCACGCCGCCGCCGCGCCGAGCGGGAATACAAGTCAGAAGCGGCGGGGACGGGCGCGGCGGGACGCGAGCGCAGCGCCCTTAGGACGCCGACGCTTTGTGTTGTTTGGTTTACGTATGTAGTAGTCACACTGCCGGCGGGGCGTGAGCACGTCGCGTCGGACGGTACGGAGCGTGAATGTGATTTTGTATCGTTTTACAAAAATGGATGTCGAAAAATTAGTCGAATGTGTTCGTGCTCACGTATGTTTGTACGATTTGGGCCATAGGCAGTATAAAAACACTGTTCTTAAAAATGAACTTTGGGAATCTATAGGAAGAGAGTTGAATCAAAGCGGTAAGTGACAGTTATTATATTTATTCTATTACATTTATTCTATTATTATTAAAATAGGTGACAAACTTTTCCCTCACATCGAAAGCTGCGTTTGGAGATCTTTGATTTGTGGGTCTTACTGAAGTGAATGCCCTTGGATCACTCTGTATTTCCTTTAGATCAATAAAAAATGTTTCTCCTTTCACTCTGATGAAATTATGTAAGCAACAGGCGGCTTTTACAGTATGTATTGCGGTTTCAACATTGGTTTCTATGTGTCTATTGAAAATTCTGAACTTCTGTGCCAAAATTCCAAAACTGTTCTCAACAACTCGTCTAGCTCGACAAAGTCGATAGTTAAAAGTTTTTTTTCTGTTGTCATGTACAACTGCTGCTCTAGGAAAAGGTCGCATAAGATATTCTTTCAAAGCAAACCCCTCATCTCCTATCAAAACATGTGGTGTGGGATCTTCATCTCCTGGGAGAGGTTTTGGCGGTAGTAGTAATTTTCCGTGTAAGTACGCTTGATAAAAATTTGAGTTTTCGAATATTCCGCTATCACTCATTCGACCATAGCTACCGATATCCAAAGTAATAAATTTATAAAATGGATCTACGATTGCTATCAAAACGATAGAGAAGTAATTTTTGTAGCAGTAGTAATGTGTTCCGCTATTTGGAGGACATTTAATAGCAATGTGCTTCCCATCTATACTGCCCACGCAGTTGGGAAAATTCCATAATTCTCTGTATCCAACTTCTGATTGCCTCCATGTTTCCTCTGATGGTGCTGGCATATACGTTGGTTGCAATAAAATCCATATTTCTACGCAGACATTCTTCACAATATTGCTGACTGTACTATGCCCAACCCGAAAAGAAAATGCAATAGTTTGATAAGAATCACCGGTTGTTAAATACCTTAAACAAAGAAATAAGGTTAATAATTATGAGGAATAATTTGTTATGTTATAATACAATGCAATACAAATATATTCATTAAATAAAATAGTATAATTGTTTATTTTAATTATTTATTTTAAAGTTTGATTCTATTCTTGTAAATTTTATCATTACCGCAGGTGAAGCAGTAAAACACAAATGGAAGACAATCAGAGACGGCTACACTAAATATAAAAAACAGCTCAAAGGAACAACTGGTTCTAGTCGTAGAAACGTAAATTACAGATGGGCATCACAACTGGCATTCTTGGACCATTTCAATGCGCCTCGATGCTCTCTCCGCCTTGAGAGAGTCATTCAAACGTTCCTGTTGAAATAGCACCGACATCACCATCTTCGCCTCAAAGTCAACCACCTGGTCATACTCTTGGATACGATAGTATAACTTTCCAATCACCGGTCCCCTCACCTCTATCGCAGATTTCCCAGCCACCAATGCAAGCTACCTCATCAACATCGCAAGCCACCCCGTCATCATCACAGGCACCCCCGTCATCATCAAGCATTTCATCTTGAAAGGCTAAACGATCAAGAGGACATCCAGGAAGTGATGATGATGTAGGGAGAGTGATACAGTTTATAAATTCTAATAAAAATAAGAAGGAACTCTACGTTACTGACAATTTATTCCTTAGTTATGCCGATACATTCAAGAAATTTCCGCCCAGAGAACAAGCCATTGTTAAACTTTAAATGGCCAAATTGTTTTCAAATATCGAACTCCGTCTGCTCGATTCTACATCATATAATCCACTCCATACGAGTATATCGATGGCATCACCAGCTTACTCTAATATAAGTTCAGTTAACAACACAAACCAGGAATCGCCAGGTCCTCAACCAATTAATCTATCTGGAGACAATAATGCCAATGTGGGAGAAGAAAATTTTATATTCGAATTTTTATGAGTGAGTGATGTTGATAAGGAGATACTGAAAAGTTAGTCATCATTTGGAATTTATAAGTCAAATTCATTATTAGAATTAATCAAAGTATGGATATCATTTCAAAAAATAGCTTAGGTACATTGCCACTATATGCTATCTGTGATTAAAAGCTGTGAGTAATTTAGTATAGTATAATATAGATACATCATTATTTAAAAAAAATGCTATTTGTTATTGATTATATATACTTAGAAATTAAAAAGACTGTGATTTTGAGACTGTTGTTAATTAAAGGTTAAGCTAGATTTATTCATATTTTATGTTAAAAGTCATAAAGAAATAAATAATGAAGACTGGTGTTAAGTAGTAAGAGATTTAGTTATATACTTTATATAAGCTGTTTGTGATCTGAAGTACATAGATTTGCAATATTTAGTTTTCTGGTTAAAAAATGATTCTATAAATTATAATTTTCAAAATATGAATCAATCAATGAAAATTGAAAAATTTTGTTAGGTTACTTTCATTAAACTATAATTGTGATTATAAAGAATCTTGATAATTTTAATTACGCTGGATTTATTTAATTTGGTTTTCTGCTCAAAAATGTTAACAAGTGTTAATTATATAAATAAAAAGGTTACCTACCTCAAACAAATGGCCAGCCTTTCTCTTGAACTGATTGATCTCCTCCAATTTGTGTCCAGTTTACTTATCGTATCACATAAAATACTATGCAATTCTTCAAAGCACTCTTGAGTCATTTTGAAGTAGGCGTAAAACTTATCTTCGTGGGATAAAATTTCACGGCATAGTCTGTGATACTCCCCATAATTACGACGGTTTTGATTTATTTCATGCACCCATTTCCGTTTACGTTGTTTTTTCTTAGCTAGCGCAAATAAGAGCAAGAGCGTTTCCACGTCTGAATCGCTCAACATCTTTTTGATGAATTCGCGATACGGTCGGCGTGAATGGGCGCGGCGGGACGGGACGTGATCGCGCCCGCAGTGTGACCGATGCCGCCGCGCCAGCGCAGCGTCGCCGCCCCGCCACGCCGCGCCCCGCCACGCCATGGCGGCTGTGTGCAGAGACCTTAAAGACTAGATTATTAATAAATCGTTGCAAGGAGTGAGTCACTGTGAGGATTAAACTTTTGCTTTGTTGCAAATACTTGCTAATTACTTTCAGTTTAGAGCTATGTGATCAAGATTATTTTCAAACCGATTTTAAAGTTTAGTGAAATAGGTTGTTTGTCGACTCGATTTGCAATCTTACAACCTGCAAATATCACGAGGATTAACGTTACTATAGCCTAGATCAGGGGTGGGCAAACGGTCGATCGCGATCGACCGGTCGATCGCAAGGGAATCTATGGTCGATCGCACGCATTCCTAAAAATGTACTGACGTGTTGGGCTAATTCCAATAACAGTGGTCTTTTCACCAGTCAAAATACCAGTATTTAAAATGCGTTCATAAAAAACATTTTATTTTACACGCGCGTAACTTTAAGAAAATACTTGTCAACAAACAACCTTTCACTGCGAAAATGTCGATATGAAATAAGAAGGCACCAGTATGCTTAGTGCGAGTTTAATAAAATTATTCGTTGAACGTCATCACCGTGAAAGGCAAGTATACGTCGACGGTATCGACTATCGTAAACATGCGAGTGTGTGTTGCTACAGCAGTCAACGATTCGCAAGCGTGTAGTCACTGTGAGACGCGTTCATCATTTAATAAACCGACAAAATAGGTTGACATTTTTATTCGCTATTCCTATTGGAATCGACACACTATTAAAATAGTAGTGGTTATAACGTGTGAAATTAGAAGTTTGTTTATGTTTTGCCTTTGAAGTGGTGTTTAGGGCATTTGGAATTTTGGATTGCTAAAAAATGAAATGAACATGATATGATATGATGATTTATGATGATTTAAAATGTTATATATATTCTATATTTTTGGCTGTTTGTGTCATAATTCTTGCTTGTGCGTGTCTCAGCGGTCTACAATATTTGTTCTAATAATATTCTGTGATTTTATCATTAATTGTGAAAAATGAGGACTAGTGACTTAGACTACTAATCATACATTCAAACCACAATGGGCACAGTCTAAAATGCCTATTCATCGTATTATAAAAAATATCAAATGTAAACATGTGACGTCACGCGCTCTCTCAGTGCTCTGTGGATTCGCTAGGCATTTATCCTTTCTAATTTTAAACACAGGCATCTATTGCTTAATTTTTGTATTGTGTAGTGTCAGATAGGCAGTTGCTATATATAGTTGATATTCGGCTACATGAACATTGGACAATGAAATAAAAAGAGTAAAATTTAATTACAAAATTTTAAACTAATAACATAATAATTAAATAAACAAGATAAAAAAAATATATTTTCTTTTACTAATTACGTAAAAACAATCTTGACATATGTTTTTATACAGAGTTATTTTATATGTTAAATAAAATAAAACAAAAATAGTGTCTGACCTAGGAATCGAACCCAGGATCTCATGCTGCAAGCCAGGTGGTTTCATTGATGATCGCAGGGTTGGTCTATCTATAGTTTCTAGTGAGCATGAGGTCCTGGGTTCGATTCCCAGTTCAGACACTGTTTTTGGTTTATCTTTTTTTATTTACCTTTATTTATGTCAAGATTGTTATTATGTAATTAGTTAAAATTGAATATTCATTTTTTAATCTTGGTAATCTGTTATAATTAATTTGACTGACGATTTTTTAAATTACCAATCCCATTCCCATAACTATTAGAAGTGACAGAAATGAAAAAGAACCCATAATATACCATAAGGGTATATGTTATAACATAATTAAATGTAATAACTTGGTAAGTTTATCACTCTCACAGCGCGCTCACCGCAAAAATATCAGTGACAAGCTTAGTCGCTCACAAGTGATTTTGTTTACGATACGAGATGTCAAAACTGTCAAAAAGTACAACTCACACTCGCGAAAAGCATGCTTACGCTAATATAAGTGCTTAATGACGCGCTTACTTGTGAGATGTAGTCGATTGTCACTAGTCACGAAATATTTTATAAACTTGCACTCAGAAATTATAGTTCTCACGTACGCCACTAGGTGGCGCTTATCCAGCGCCATACAAATTTGCGTAAACGTTTACGCGACCATCCCGTTAATAAAACTCGCACTAAGCATACAGATTTATTTGCGGCTGTACTGTGCACGTGTGCCGGTGTCGGCTCGTTGAACGGCGCGGCGGCGTCCTTTGACCTGTGTGGGCGGCGAATTAGCTTTAGGCCGGGACTCCACCAAAGCGGAGATGTGCGGAGAAGTCTAAAGCGGAGACGAAAGATGTGGGAATAACGAAATTCTATTGGTTGTGTAAAAAACATCTCCTCCCCGCTTTGCACTTCTCCGCGCATCTCCGCTTTGGTGGAGTCCCGGCCTTATGCTTGCCGCCCGATTTACTTTGCTTTGACAATTGCCGACGGCCGGCACGTGTTCGCCAGTCTCGCACAGATTTTGGTTTCGATGAGACGTCGTGTCGTGATTCTGGATTCTGTACTTGTTTATGTTTCCCAATAACTTTCGTGATCGTGTGACTTCGTGCTGCTCATGAATATATTTTGTACTGAGTGTAATGGCTGGTTTACACAGTGCGAGCTAGCGTACGAGTAAGCCTTCCGAGTAGCTGCACTGCAGTTATTCGCACTGTTTGGACGTCACTTACGAGTAACTCGTACGTGCGAGTTGGTCAGTAGCTCGCATCCGAGTTACTTCAACATTTTTTGTTTTCACTCGCCTGCTCGCCCGGCAGCAACTCGCACATGACAGCGGCTCGTGCGTCGCTCGCATCGTTTGGACGCGTTCGGCAGTAGCTCGCCAGTGCCAGCCGGACAGTTGTGAGTGAAAGCCGTGTTTTTTGTGTGCTACGCCTATGTACTAAATCGAGATCGAAATATGGGTACGGATAGATGGTCTTCTGACAATAATATTTCATTCATGAAACTCTACAGAGAACAAGAAAACCTATGGAATTGTTTCGATAAAAACTATCGAAATAGAGATATGAGAAAAGAATCTTTGGAACATATCGCAAAAGAAATGCACCTAGGTAACACCGGTGAGGTAACCAAGAAAATAAAAAATTTACGGTCCACCTACAATCAAGAAGTGAGTAAAATCGAAAAAAGCAAGAAGAGTGGCGCTGGCGCAGACGATGTGTACAAACCATCCATAAAATGGTTTGATATAATGGATTATATAATGAAAACAATTAATTTAAAAGAAAAGAAAACAACATCCAATCTGGTGAGTACCTAATTCTTTATTTCACTGATAAATGTAGTTGGTTACATTTCTAGATATTAATCATACGACTTTGCCAGGAGACAGCACCGTCATTACAGAAGTAATTTTTATATTTTTCTCTCAATTTTTCGGCAACTGCTTTTGATCTTTTATTTGTTCGCGATCGGGCGATACTCGGTAATGCATTTATTTCTGATCTCCACGTTCCAAGGTTGACAGTGAAATTTGTAATATCTTCATAATCTACACTACCAGGAGGAGTGTAGATGTGTGGTGAAGATTTCCGTAACCAGTTGTGCAGTACGCATGTAGTTCGAATAATTTTTATTGTGGTCTCCTCTTGCAACTGGATAGGTTTTCCCAAAACGCGAAAGCGAGATGCTAAAATACCGAATCCATTTTCTACTATGCGTCTTGCCCTAGAGAATCTGTAATTGTAAGTTTTTTCAGCTATCGTAGTCTCATTGGGATAGCGTTTCAATAAGTACGTCTTAAGAGGAAAAGCATCATCTCCCACTACAATACCGCCTTCTGGCAATAATGTGCCATTTTCCAACACTGGATACAATGAGGAAGCTTGGAAAACACCACCGTCAGAATTTCGCCCATATGAGCCTAGGTCCACATATTTAAAGCAGTAGTCATGATCCACGATCGCTAGGAGCACCAAGCTGTTAGTTCCTTTATAATTGTAGTATTCACTACCACAATTGGGCGGAGCTTGAATCACCACATGTTTGCCATCGATGGCTCCACAACATCCTGGAAAGTTCCACCTGTGGTGAAATCCTACTTGTACGTCTTCCCATTCCTTTCTGCTTGGTACCTGAAAAATATAATATTAATTTTATATTCCAATTGCAGAAAGACAACACACCGGCGGATTTGGAAAATGCTGTTAGTCAAGACATGGCGGATAACACTGATGATAAAACGGGTGATAAAACTCTTGATAAATCTGATGATAGATCAATCTACTCCAGTGACAGCACATTGACAAAGAAAAAAAACCCGGGTAAAGCTAAAAAATCACATAATACTGCCCAAGAAATGAGCGGAATTACAGCAGCTATTGATGAGCTGAAACAACTAAACAGTACTATAGAATCTTCCAGCTCTTCTAGACAAGAAGACGAGTATGATATTGTTGGAAAACATGTCGCTATTCAATTGAGGCAGCTCCCATTACTAGATTTTTTAGATGCCAAAGATGAAATTCAACAAGTACTTTCACGATACCGAAAAAGAGCTATATACGCTCGGAACGCATCTGCCCTTTCCTCATACAGTGCTTCGTCACCACAGTCCTACATAGCGTCACCATCATCAGGACCCAGTGTGTCCTTCCCAGGCACAACTTATCAGCCTACAGAAACAGTTTTGGTGCATCAGCCACTTCAATCAGTTGATCACCAATCATCACATTCATCATACGAGGCAGCAAATTTAGAAACGGTTTTTGCGCAGCAGCCAGTTCAACCAGGACAATTATTTGACTTTAATGATCCAATAGTCAAAGCGATGATAAATTCTAATGTAAACAACATGCAATAATGTTTTAGTTAAGGTTTAATTTGTTTTTGAAAAATAAATGAATGAGTCACACGTCATGTATTATTGTGTTAATAAAATTAACTTTTACTTACTTGAAAATATTCGTCCAAAGCTTCAGAAATAGCGTCACAAACTTCTGGTATAAATTTTGATATAGAAGCTTTAGATATCCTGAAAAATACTGATAGCAGTCTGAATGACATTCCTGAGCTTAGGAAACACAGAGTTGCTTCCAACTTCACCCTTGCTGCTATGGCATCTCTCATCAATGTGTCTTGACGTTCTATTTTTGTTTTTATCAAATTTAAAAGTCTTTCGACTTGTTCAGGTGTCACTCTCATCACTGCTTTATATTCTCGGGGATCTTCATGGTAAAGCTCGTTGAGAATCATACGTGTTGCCCCTAAAGATCTTCTAGCCATCCATTCTCTAATCCAAATCCTTTTCTTACGCTCTTTTTTCTTATATTGGCTATGGTTATAGATATTTTCCAATTCCTGACATAAAATTGTTGTCATAGAGCGTATCACCGTTTTTTTTATTAAAACAAGTTCACTCGACATCGCGACTTGACTCGGACTGCGCAGTAGCTAGGTGTGGTGTAGACATCAAAGGCGAGCCGAGCTACTGGCGTACGAGTAGACAAACCGAGTAGCTGTCTACTGGCCAGGCAGCAGCTCGCACTGTGTAAACCAGCCATACTAAAGGAGAGAGTGAAGTTGGTAACTATTATTTAAAATGAGTGCGCCAAAAAAAAGTAAAACGTATCATTTCAACGATGAATGGGAAGAAGGATTCTTATTTACCATGGTGAAAGACAAGTGTATTTGTCTTGTTTGTCGAGCTTCAGTAGCTTTGCCTAAACGCGGCAACTTAGAAAGGCATCATAAATCCTTGCATAAAATTTACGAAAGTGATTTTCCTCTCAAAAGTGAAATAAGACGTCGGAAAGTTCAAGTTCTGAAAGGTAGCTTGAAGGCCGAGCAAGCTATGTTTACCAGGCCAAGTAAACAATCGGAAGCTGCGACAGTTGCGTCCTTCAAAATATCTCATATATTGGCAAAACACAAAAAACCCTTTGAAGATGGCGAGGTATTGAAAGAAGCATTTCTCGAAGGCGCAAATTCGTTATTTGGCGACTTTAAAAATAAAACTGAAATCATGTCTGCCATAAAAGAGCTCCAGTTGTCTCGTCGGACTGTAACTAGACGTGTTGAGCTCATGAACAGTGATATCGAGCAAAAGCTAAAAAGTGATATTATGAGATGTTCATTCTTTTCTTTACAATTTGATGAATCCACTGATATGACTGACACTGCCCAGCTATGTGTGTTTATTCGGATGGCATTTCCAGATACTTCGTCTAAAGAAGAGTTCTTAACAACCATACCTTTGAAAGAAACCACTCGCGGTTCAGACATATACGATGCTTTTCTAAGTTTTGCGAGAAACTACGAGCTGCCTCTGTATAAACTAGTGTGCATAACAACAGATGGAGCACCATCAATGACTGGAAAGACTAATGGATTTGTGGCACTGTGCAGAGCTAATGAAGACTTCCCATCTTTTTTTCCTTTCATTGCATCATTCATCAGCAGGTGTTGTGTTCGAAAGTACTGACCATGGCAGATGTGATGAGCATCACTATGAAGATCGTAAATTCTATACGAGCCAGAAGCTTGCAACGACGCCTCTTCAAAGTGCAATTGGAGGCCAGCGAATCTGAGCACACAGATTTACTGCTCCATACAGACGTAAGGTGGCTGAGCCGGGGAAAGTTCTTAGAACGGTTTCAAGAATTACTACCTGAAATCATTTCTTTTCTGGATCAAAGGGATGATGACACGGAGATTCTTAAAAATGAAAGTTGGCTGTGTGATTTGGCTTTCCTTACTGATGTGACTGGTCATTTGAATTCTATAAACCTGGAGCTACAAGGGAAAGATAAAACTATTATGGACATGATTAGCACAATTAACTCATTTAAAAGTAAATTGCAGCTTCTGATCAACCAACTGAAAAAAAAGGACTTGAAAAATTTTGCGTGTTTGAAAGCAAAAGCAAGCGCCGTAATAAATTATAATAAATACGAAACAGAACTTCGAAATATTCTCAGCGAGTTTGAAAGACGTTTTTCTGACTTACAAAAATTGACGAACGTTGTTACTTTCATGATTTATCCTTTTTCTTGTGTGGATGTTGAAATTACTGCTTCTGAAATATCGAATACTTTTGACATGGATTTGTCTTCTCTCGAAAACGAGATGATACAGATCATTTCAGATGTTCACCTAAAAGCCAAAGCAACAGATATCAGTTTTTGGTCTCTTTTGACCCAAGAAAAATACCCAAGTCTCCAACAAATCGCACAGCAATTAACTGCTTTGTTTGGGTCGACGTATTTGTGCGAATCTGCGTTTTCTGAAATGAAAATAATTAAATCCAAATACCGCAATCGACTTACCGACGAACATTTGTCTTCCTGTTTACGTTTGGCACTTAGTAAATACGTGCCTTCCTATGAGAAATTAGCAGAAAATACGCAGTGCCATGCATCTACCTAAGTAAATCGGTCCAGAGAGGCCCGAAAACTGATAAAAACACTCATAGTTCATGTGATTGGCTTCATACTTATTTTAGTAATTATTAGTTATTAACTTGTATAATAAGAAACTGTACTTCTTTAATTGTAAGTAAAAGTATATTTAAATAGTAATATGTGCGCAATACCTACAATAAACGATTTAACATAAAAAAATATTGTCTTATTGCAAGTCGATCGCTTGTCGTCTCAATTTATTGATATAGATCGCCATTAGTGAAAGTCTGCCCACCCCTGGCCTAGATAGTTGGCGTTTAGTTTTGTTGCTACTAACGGTTGAATAAAGGTAAAGTTGATGTAATAAAGGTAGAGAAGTTCAAGAGAGTAGCTGTAACGAAGACAGCGACCATGTGTTGGAAGAAGATTCAGTGGAACTACCTGACAACGAATCTTTAGATTCGGTGCAAGTACCGGACGAAGAGCGGACCCTTCATCGACGCGCACTTCCCCGTCCTACAGTTTTTACTTTCCGCGAGGTGGTACGGGTAGATAATGATACCACATCCGCATTTCACTTTTTTAGGTTAATGTTTACGGACGAAATATTAAAAGCCATTGTGGATTCAACTAATCAATATGCACAGCAAATTTTAAATGAGACGACTGCACCTCAAGCCAGAATTCGCAAGTGGAATCCTATTACAACAATAAAGCTCCTCATATTTTTGGGCATATTGTTCCACATGGGTCACATCAAAGTCAATCGTTATTCAGAATATTGGAGACAACATTATTTATTTCCAAGCCAATTTATGGTTGAAAATACTTTTTTTTTCAATATTTAGATATTTACGGTTTGATCAGCATAATTTGGAAACATTAATTGCATATTTCAATAAAAGAATGGCGGAAATATATAAGCACGGCGAGGAACTATCAATAGACGAGTCCCTCATTCTAAACCGTGGACGTAGCGGAATCCGCCAATATATAAAAGGCAAGCGCCACAAATATGGCATCAAACTATATATGCTGGCTCAAAATTCACCTATATAGGGATAAACAAGATCAAGAAGTTGGAATAGGGATAAACAAGTCAAGGCCATACAGAGAAGGTATTGGCAAAACTGCTCGAAGAACATTTAGGCACAGGGCTCTATGTGTACATGGACAATTTTTATAATAGTGTTGGTCTCTCAGAGTTCTTGTTGCGCAATGGAATTAATGTTACTGGAACTCTGAGAGCCAAACGCAAAGGAAACCCAGCCGTGGTTATGACCAAATTGCAGAAAGGTGGTAGCATCTACAGGTACAATCGCCAAGGTGATTGTGTGTGCAAGTGGCGTGACCAACGTGATGTCTTGACTATCAGCACCAAACATTCACCAGTGCTAATGCCTGTGATTAACAGAAGAGGCCAACATTTATTAAAGCCTGAAATGGTGATAAAATATAACCAATTCATGAGTGGTGTTGATAGGCAAGACCAAATGTTGGTTTACTACACTTGCGAACACAAAAATATGCGTTGAAACAAGAAAGTAGGCATTCACCTCTTCCAAATGATGATGCTGAATGCCTACTGCTAGTATAAAAAAAAATTAAAAATATTCATTTAAAGAAAGTGTCATAACCAAGTTATAGTTATATAGTTGGTAACCCAACACCACCTGCTCAAAATCCAAGTGAACAGGCCAATGGAACCATACATTTGCCTGTTCCACTTGCCCAGAGATCAAAAAGACAAGGTGTAAACATTGTTGGGACACCACAAAAAAAAGAGTTAACACTATTGTTAGCTGCGTCACCAACCTACACCCCTCCAGAAAGCCCGGAGCATGTGATCGAGCCTATATAAGCCAACGCGTACCGTGGCCAAGGGTTCAAGGCGCGGCCCCACCGCGGTGCATGCTGTGCACGGGCACGCGGCGCATTTTAGCTGCGTGTATTCATTTGTTTGACAACGTGGGTCTACGTTTCCACTGGATGTTTAGCGTGGCACGGCGCACGGAGAGGCTACACACATGCCACTGCAATCTACGGACACGAGCTTCACTGCGGGAGGTGAGACGGGCGGGGAAGCAAGCGAGCGACGCACAGTGTTGGAATGATTATATTACGAGCTACTTTAGGTACAAACATCATGGCAATATAAATTGAAATTTGCAAGTGCATAGGGTACACTATTAGTTATACAATTCGTTCCACGAAAAATTTGCCGATTCCGAGAAATGTTCAGCGCTCAGCATTGCTCCAATCCCGCGCGATAACAAAACCGGTCAGTCGCTTTTGTTAGCCGCTACTTATCGCACGTGTTTACGTTCTATTCTTGCAACAGTCTTAGAGTTTTTAAATAAAATTTTTGCTTTGTCATGTGTTCCACATCCACAGGTAAGATATACACCAATTTGTTAATCATAAATAAGTTCGTATTATGAGAAAATAAATAAAATGTGAATTGAAAAAAATAACGAAGTTTGCAAAAAGTTTAAACGTTCAATAGACTCCAACTTTTTCCCAGCCAATTCCAGCCGTCCATGTTTTTTTGTGATTATTGAGTATTTATCTAGCTCTCGAATGAATCTAGTCTCAATATTCGACTCGCCTCGACTTTTGAGTGATGTAATTTTTTCGTTCACCAGGTGTTACCCGAGGAATAACACGCCTTGACCTTTTCGACCTTTTATGTCGGCATAAACTGGTCAATCAAGCGAATAAGGGATCTTCTATTGCTCGGATGGTTGACCATGTCTCTTCAGAGATTCCAGGACTTCCAGCAGAAGTTATTAAAAATAAAATAAAGGTGTTTTCTGCTGTGCTAACCAAGAAATGGAGTGCTATCAGGAACAAAGAGAAGTTTGTTTTAAAATGCAACGACTGGCTACAAGAAGAGCTTTGGTTAGTACAAAATCAAGATGCCGGACAACCTGAATGTACCCCTGCTCGATCTGCTGTAACTCAAAAGATGGATTTTGTTGGTTTAAGTGCATCTGCAAAGAAAAAGCGGACGAAGATGTTGGTGGCGCGCCATTCTCCGGAAGAGCTTGCCCATGCCACTCAATCAAGTTTCACAAAAATTGGTAAGCGGAATATGGCCACCGTTATAAAGGCAGTAACTGTGTCGTCACCTAGATCACTTCGGATGATTAAAAGAAGGAAACAAACGCCAAAATTAATACGTCCATATACTCCAGATGAAGCATTAGCTCTGATAACAAATTCCAAACTGAGCGTGGACCAGTATAAACAGATTCGCAGAGGAGCTAAAGAGAGAGGATGTGACATATACCCATCATATGATAGGGTTCTGACAGCACGAAAAGAGTGTTACCCGAACGACATAATAATAACTGAGACGAAAGGCGAAGTTAAGCTGCAGAGTTTGCTTGATCATACAGCACAAAGACTAGTTAAAGTTCAGCTAGATGTAATAGCAGGTGTAGTGATCGATGATGGAAACAGCAAACTATACCTTAAATCAAAGTGGGGATTTGACGGAAGCAGCAGCCAGTCAGAATATAAACAGCGGTTTACAGAAGATGCGGCAGCGTCAGATGCAGATATCTTACTCACATCGCTAGTTCCACTACAGTTAGTGATGAAGAGAGAGGAAAATGAGACAATTCTTTGGCAAAACCCGAGATCTTCCTCCACTCGCTTCTGTCGCCCGATACGTTACCAGATGTTGAAGGAAAGTCACATGGTTCTAAAAGATGAAGACGAGTACATCAACAGACAAATAGTTGCTCTGAACCCTACGCAAATAGAAATCGGGGATCGAACGGTCAACATTGAGCACATTTTAATAGAGACAATGCTAGATGGAAAAGCCGCCAATGCACTCTCTGACAATAAATCTTCCCAGACTTGCAACATATGCAAAGCAACACCTAATAATATGAATGATATTGATGCTGTCATTCAGAGGCCATGCAACAAAGATTTGTATGCATATGGGTTGTCAACATTACACGCCCATATTCGACTGTTTGAGTGTGTGCTCCACATATCGTATAGGACGGAACACAAAACATGGCGCGTGTCTAAAAACATCAAAGAAGCAGTGGAAGAAAAAAAGCGCGCCATTATAGAAGAATATCGTCGTCGAACTGGGCTCCTTGTCGACACAGTAAAGCAAGGTAGTGGATCAACCAATGATGGGCATACTGCGCGAACATTCTTTGAAGACCCTTCTCTCGCAGCTAACTGGGGTCGACAAAGATCTTATTACAAGATTCTCTGTTATACTCAAAGCGCTTTCGTGCTCGTACGATGTAAATCCAGAGGCCTATAAGAAGTATTCACTTGACACGGCTAGACTCTTCGTCACCAAGTACCAATGGTACAAAATGCCTTCTAGTGTTCATAAAATATTAATTCACGGAGGTGATGCCATCGGATCCCTTATGCTTCCTATAGGTCAGCTTAGCGAAGAAGCTCTGGAGTCTAGACACAAAGACTGCCGCTATTATAGAGAGCATAGCACGAGAAAAATTGGAAGGAAGCAGACTATTGAAGACCTGCTTCATGCTCTGCTCATCTCCTCCGATCCATTAATATCCAGCATCAGACCATTGCCTAACAGAAAATCGGGTACATTGGTGCCAGAAGTTTTACAATTATTGAAAGCTCCTGAAGCGCCTGAAATAGCGGTGGGTAACTCCGGAGTTACTGATTCAAAGGAGCCAATTCCGAACGCGGATTCGTAAACCTTATTGAGTCCTCACAATTCTTATCGGCTCCGCGGTACCAAATGATTCCGGAGCGGAGTAGCGCCGCCGGAGCCGTGGAGCGCGGGTTGGCACTTGTTCACTCGCTCACTCGGTGCGTCGTGTCACTATAGTACCAGTACGGTGCGCTCTAATTTCTACAGGGTTAGAGTTTAATATGGATTGACTGGCACGCAAAAAATGTGATTTTTGTGTCATTGTAGTCGCCCAAAAGGTTCACCACGGTTTTATAATTATCTATTTTATTTTATTTGATATTCTTCTACCAAGTTTAACATTGTTTTATTCGTATATATTTGTATTCCGAAATTTAAATCATATGATTAAAATGACCTACTGTAAAGTCTGTAAACTGTCCAATTCAAAAGGTGCCAAATGATTCAACGAACCGAATGAATCAAATGTTTTGGGTGAACCGGGGAACCAAAATGACCGAGTGAGTGCTGGAGCCATACGGTGCCAAAGGAATCACTAAGGTGAACCGATTCCGGATTCGGAGTCGGAATCAGTGAATCAATTCACTTGCCGGAATCAAGATTACCCATGCCTAGCCTGAAAGGACGCACTCATCCGATGAAGAGGCAGACAGCGAGTAGCCAAAGGCCATAGCCTTTTTCAGGGCCGCCTATCTAAAAATATCTTAAAGTTAACTGTAATATTATCATTTTTTTTAATTTAAAAACTTATAAATATAACAATACTTAGTAATACATGTGTTTTTCTCATATAAGTCCACACGCATGTACCTGCCTACATTTCAATTAAAATTTTCATATAATAAATAAAAGTAGCTCGTAAAATAATCATTCCGAACACTGTGCGACGCCTGCGCCATTTTGTCAATTGCTAGGTTTCGTGGCGCACTCGTGCATTTGATGACCACGACAGGCGGCTTTATTTTTATTTAGTCAATAATATTTGGTTTAATTATGGAGTTATTTATTGAAAAAGTCAAGCTACACCCCTGTTTATGGAAAATGAGCAATATATCGTACAGAGACATCGGTAAAAAGGATTTGGCTTGGGAAAAGATTGCGAGGGAATGTGAAATGGCGAATGGTGAGTAAATACTTGTTTACTTATTTTTTTGTTACTAATTTAATATTATAAAAATATTACTTTTAAATCTACAAACTTAATATTTATTTATTACACACCTACTGGTAGACACAAACTTAATATTTGTTTAAATTGTGAGACGGGCATTTTGCCAGCTCAAAACATGCGCATGATTAAAATAATTGCAAAATTCTTCCCTGATAAAAAAACTGTCATTAGAACTTCTAAATCCCGAATGTGTTAAATCAAAAAGTTGGTTCTCAACTGGAGTTGCTGCTATATCTTCATTTGTCACAGAATTGTAGGTGAAACTATGTTCCATTAAATAATTATGTAGCACACAAGTTGCCTTCACTATTTTTATGGCTGTATCTACTTTGCACTCAAAAGGTCGTTTGTAAACTCTCCAACGGACACTCAGAATTCCAAACGCATTTTCGACCACTCGTCTTGCTCGACAAAGACGATAATTATAAATTCTTTTATTTTGTGTAATATTGTTTTCTCTGGGAAATGGTCTCATCAAATTACATAATAAAGGGAATGCTTCATCCCCGATAAAGACATATGGAACCTCGATGCCACCTTCTACAAGTGCTTTATCAGGCGGAAGATTTAGATTACCAGCATATAACTTCTGACCAAAGTTGCTTTCTCGTAATATTCCCCCATCACTAAATTTGCCTTTTGATCCAATATCTATCATTATAATTTTTTTTTTACTATCAGTAACCGCTAAAAGCACTATTGAGTGATCTTTAAGATAGTTGAAATAATCTGATCCACAGTTTGGAGGTGCTTTTATTGTGACATGCTTGCCGTCAATAGCTCCAACACAATGAGGAAAGTCACATGAAGTTTTAAAATTTTCAGCAATATTTCTCCACTTATGTTCATCTTTAATTTCTTCTAAATATATAGGCGCTAAACAATCCCATATAGCATCGGCAACTTCCTCGATTATCCTTGCTACAGAGGTTTTTCCTACTCTGTAACTGTAAGCTATGGTGTGGTATGAATCTCCTGTTGCCATATATCTGTAACATACAATTATTATGTTTTTTTTTGTTCTAGGTAAGGAAGCGAAATCTCATTGGAAGAAATTAAGAGATAGTCATAGAGAAGCTCTTCGAAGACGTAAGACTACTACATGACAGGCAGCACAAAATATGAAACCGTGGAAATATGAGAATTTAATGGAATTTTTACTGCCACACAGAGAAAATAACGAGACTTTTTCAAATTTTTCGGATCGTATACAAGGAAACGACACTGAAAACACTTCTGATACAATAATTACGGATACTGATGTTGTTGAATCACCTCCCTCACCGGCTGAAACATCTACAATTCAATCTGGGAAGAAGAACAGCAAGCAACTGGAAATGATAGAGATTCTTCAGCGCCGAGAGAAAAATCGCGAGCAAAGACGAACTGAAAGAGATGAAATAAGAAAGCATATTACTGATGCTAATCGACCACAAGATGCATTATCTCATTTATTTGAAAGTCTCTGTCAAAAGACACGTGATCTACCAAAGTATTTACAACTACGAGTCCAAAGAGAATTTTTTGAAACAATTACTCGTGCTGAAGAAGAAGCATTGTCCTATGACTCAATGAATACTTACTACTGCTCCACGGCTTCCACTTCGTCTTCTTATGGCTATAGAAGTGCAACAAATTATCAAACCAGCCATTTGCTTGACGCCAGTCCCTTGCCTGATTGCAGCCCCCTGCCTGATGTGAGACCTGTGCTTGACGCCAGTCCCTTGCCTGATAGCAGCCCCCTGCCTGATGTGAGACCCGTGTCTGACGCCAACCCCTTGCCTCAACCTCAAGATACTTTTCCAGCTGTTTGAATCTCGAACCATTCAAAAATAATAAATAAACACACACACAACGTCACGCCTTTTTTTAATCCCCGAAGGGGTAGGCAGAGGTGCACATAGACACCCACTTTTCACCAGTTAAATAATAAATATATATATATTTTAATAATAAATAAATAACATACCTAATGGCGATGGCGAGTCTTTCAGCAGAACTTATAGATTCCCGATAATTAGTATTCCTTTTTTCAATTTTACTTTTAATCATGTCATGAATAATCTGGAAGTCTCGTCGTGATAGTCGATAGTAATTTTCAAATTTTTCATCACTTAATGTCATAAATAATGTTTTGTATTCTCCATGTTTATTTCTGAATTTAATATGATTTTCAATCCAGAACCGGTGTTTTCTTTTCTTTTGCAATTCACCCAAGATTAGATCATCAATCTCGCTTTCGGATTCATCGTCAGAAGCACTGTCTAGCAAAGTCAGTACCAATGCCATTCTATGAGTACCTCGATACGATATATACGAGAAACACGAAACGCGTCCGTTCCACAACGTGTATGACTGAAAACTGCTCTGCGATAACCGAGCTGTACATAGTCGTGGGTCTTATTCGTGTACTCCAGTGGAAACGTAGACCCACGTTGACAGCGTTGAGCTATGTAACCGCCTATTCGAGCAAGCCACGCGTGTATCAATGACGTCAATTCATGCGTAGCTTCTCCGTGGGTTGCAGTGGACACAACCACATACATTTTCTTACAAAGCGAAGCTTAATACACGTGCGTAGCCTCTCCGTGCACCGCGGTGGGCCCCCGCCTTCATTCCCGCATACGGCGGCGCGCACTTTGTTAATTGTTCCCCTTGATTCTGTTCACTTGATTTTGTAACGTAAATACTAAATTTGTTAATTTTGTATTAGTGTTTTATTAGATTACTTTTGTAAAACTTTGGATGGTTATTTCATTTCATTCCTAAAATCAGAAGCGGGACGTCTCTCGTTTGCCCACATAACTAAAATAAAAAACGTCGAATAATACTGGCCCCAGAAAAAGACGTAAACGTGAGTGCACGCCACCGCCGCCCGACCTAACTCATCTTAGACGACCTTAGACGCAATACTTAATAGGGTCTCAACCTTGGAGCGAAGTTCAATTTCAGAACCGTGATCCGAGTGTGGAGCAGCAGCCGCGCCCTACCATCACCGGCATGGCCAGCCCTCCTGCTATCACGCGACCAGTCCCGACGCCACTGGCACTGGCGCTGTCGCCCTCGCCTTCAACGTCGGCTACGGGGGACGTCGCAGAGCGCCTCATCGATGCGCTAAGGAGCTTAAACTCGGTGAGATCAAACCATTATTACGTCTCTGACTTCGACCCTAATGTTCATGACGTCATAGCAGTGTGAGGAAGTTGACCGTGCTAAGTCACAAAATAGTTGGGACGACAAAAAATGTCTGACCCATATCGGTTTGTGTCTAAAATATGAATATCACTCTTGGTTACGCGACAGGACCGAAACGGATCGTACTTGGCCCACATTTAAATTACAGTTAAAATCACTTTGTCCACGACGTGTTGATGTCGCTAATATCCTGTATGACGTCATGTGCATTGAGTTTAAAAATATTCGACATACGCGCGCAAGTCCTTATTGCGTTTGCGTATCGAGATGGGATCTTTTATGTGCAATCATTGTACGCGTTATTAGGGATCCCCAAATTCATGCTGCAGCTATAAATGCAAAATTAACTACTCAAACCATTGTGGATTTTTATCAATTTATATCATGCCAAGTAAAACCACCGCATATATGAACAAAAATAATGTTGATGCCCATTCTCAGTCTAATCGAACCACTCGTCGTCGCGATAACGGTTACCGTAGCAGCCGTAGTTCTATGCGTCTGTTAAGGGCATACATACGCTTGAGTGCCGTAAAACGGTAACTTTCTAAAGCATACTCCTCAGTTACAGCTAGGTCAAAAGGTTTGAAAAAAAAAAAAAATTGATTCATGTACATAATTTTGAACACAAGGTTTTTTCTTATAAAAAATAATTTTGCTTTAAAAAAATAATTAACAACACGGTATTTATTCGCAACTTTGGGAAAATATTTTTATACAGAAAAATTGATGGCTGGAATTTCTCTGGAATCACAGCTTAAGCCGGGTACACATTGGTGCAATGTAACATGTAATGCAACATGCAATGCAAGAATTTGACGTCCACATTGCTGCAATGTATCATGTAAAGTAACAGAATTCCCATAGTGTAGACGCCTTGCGCGCACGAACCGCGTCTACTACGCGCACGAACAGATTGTTGCAACTCTTGCGCGTAGCGACCCGAAATTTGTCGGTTTTTTCCCCGAACACAAAGAGGCGCGCAGTATGCGCGGAGCGTCAGTGTGGACAGGTTGTGTGGTGTGTACGGCTAGACGAGCGCGAACATGGAACAAGACGACGCTACTGCGGCGGAGGAGGCGGTTACATTTACGTGGAGTGAAGAAAAAGTGCTTCAATTAATTGAAGTGTACAGATCAAAGGAAATTTTGTGGAATCCACAACATGAGAATTTTTATAAAAAACATTTTAAAGAGGATGCATGGATGGAAATTGCTAATTTGATGGAAACAACACAAGAAAAAAAAAAAAAAAAAAAAAAAAAAAAAAAATGTGTTTATTATCTTAAATCTATACAATTCAGTTGACGGGGCTTCCCAGAAAGTAATCCGAAGATACTTGTGATGGGATAAACCTCGCTCTTCCTCGATTAATTACAATTGTTTCGTTGTGCTAATTAGGTATAAGTTACACATTTTTATTAAACTAATAAAAAGAAAAATGAAGATCGTGCTTATGGCAGTGTGTGAAAGTAGAGTGTGTTTTGTATAGATGTGTGTTCATACGTATGTTTATGTGTGAATGTGAAAGAAAAAATGTTACAGTAAAATGATTAGTATTTTATCATCCTACCGTCGTGAAAAAGCGAAGGAAAAGAAATCGAAAGGAACAGGAAAAGGTAAATAAATAATAATAATTTACTATTTATTATTTATTCATATACTTTATTCTTAGTACAATCGTAGGTTGGAAACCGCAAAAATGTTTGTGTATTGAAATGTAAATTGGCATAGCCGACTAATATTGAAATTGGCTTTTTTCTCTACAAAATGACAACTTTGACAACAACTACAATATTTTAATGGATTGAAATCACAAATTAATTATTAAATGTTATTAATTATTATTAGTCAAGTTTACTTAAAAACAAGTATGTTTAAAACTGACTGAATTATGTTTTTTGCCTTTGATTCTTTGAAGTTCTTGGACAACCGTAACAAACCGAGAAAGAGAACGAACACGGTAAGTAAAACTGGATTGATTCTTTTACGAACATCTGTCTTGCCAATGAACCTTCCCTTCTTTCATAAAATAATCGGAGAGCTCATCTCTTAACGCATTCAAATGTGCAGGCGATCGTCGAGGAATATTTCTCATAGGTAGTAGTGATCTCATATCTTCATTATTTTGCCTACGTGTGTCTTCATTCGTAACTTCATCTTCAGTGTCATTCATATATGTATTTCTAGAGTGACGTCTCAAATAATTATGTAAAAGGACAATTGCCATAACCACTAGCTCAGCTTTATCAGGCTGTAAAAGCATTGGTTTTCTGAGAACTCTAAAGACAGACGATATGATACCAAATGCATTTTCAACAGTTCTTCTGGCTCTGCTTAGCCTGTAGTTGAATACTCTCTTTGAAGTGCCTTTTGGATGTACCCCAGCATATGGTTTCATCAGATTTTCACTTAAAGCAAAGGCACTATCACCCACAAAGAAATATGGTATTGGAATATGTCTCCGTGGGAGTGAATCAGGTGATGGAAGGTTTATTGTACGATCTTCTATCATTTCACAGAGTTTTGTATCTTTAAAGATGCCACCATCTGAAATCCTTCCTTGGCATCCCACATCTACAAATAGAAAATTATAATCGGCGTCAACCAAAGCAAAAAGAACGATGCTAAAGAAGTTTTTATAGTTGTAGAATTCAGTTCCACTTTTGATAGGTGCCTCAAGCACAACATGTTTTCCGTCCAGTGCCCCTAAACAGTGTGGAAAATTCCACTTCTCTTCAAACTGTTTGCTTATGTTCAACCAAGTTTCTTCTGTCGTTGGAAGCTAAAACAAAAACTTTTATTTAATTTATGGCTACGAGACAGTCATTGTACTTAGTAGCCCAACACTCGCTGGTGACAATTTTTGAGGTGCCATTATAGTGAGCATCTCTTGATTTTATTGCTAGCTATATTGAACTAGACTAAAAAACGAACTAAATATTTAGTCGTTTCGACATTTGTCCATCGGTGCCACGATACCTACCTTCCTGGAGAGTTATATCTACTATCTAGTAGTTTATATCAAGAGATGGGACCTACAGTTATAAATTATTTTTATGTTTTTCAGGAGGCGGTTCAACAACCGATTAATGAAGAAAATCTGCAGAACGAATTTGCTACTTCACGTACACGGTATGAACCTACGCGAGCTAAACAAGCAAAAAAAGATGAAAGCAGCAGTGTACTGACCGATGTAGTGGGCATATTACAAACTACTGCCAATAAGTTGGGAAATTCAGGCGCTCCAGATTTAACTACAACTTTCGCTTCTTATATATCAGCTAAAATGAATACTTATTCCCTTCAAACCAGGAATTCGGTCGAACATGGAATTTTTGAAATTTTGATGAAGGCTGACAGAGGTTATTATGAATCATCATATCGACAGCAGGATAACTACCCCAGTTCATACCAAGAATCCAATTATGCATCACAGAAGAAAGGACAAGATTATGTGGATCTGACCGGATATGTTAATCGTCCTGGAACTTCCGAATTTAATCGTCCCTCGCCTTCCGCGCAAACTCCAGATACAAATCAAGCCGGACGCTATGGCTATACCACGGCAAGGAACGAAGAATATATGAACCAACAGCCATCGTCTGTAACGTCACTAGAATCTAACCAATCCTATGACGACTTTAATGATTTGATGTGATAATACTGTTCTTTAATTGACTTATTAAGAATAAAACTTACCTTGATATAATCTTTTAATTCCTCAATTATGGCGGAGCATACTTCTGTAATAATGCCACTTATGGCTTGTTTTGATACTCTGAAGGTATACTGTAAACTTGTGTAAGAGTCACCACTAGCTAAAAAACGAAGTGTTATTGCCAGTCTGTCTTGGATTGAAATTGGAGCCCTTAACTGTGTGCGATTCCGAAAAATTCTTGGTCCGACTAATCTGAGTAGATCTTCAAATGTCGTTGGACTCATCCTTAAGAAATTTTGAAATTGTCCAGTTAATCTCATATCGGCCATTAGTTTTGCACCAGCTCTCTGACTATACAACTCTGTACGCCACCAACGTCGATGTCTTCTGCGTTTTATCACATGATTCACTATTAATAATGAAGCACTGACTATCATCAGAGCCCGCAATTGGTCGTCACGATCCATTCCTTTGCGTGTTCTTTTGCAGACTGAGCGATCCGTTCGCGCGCATCTCGGAAACAGATGTGAGTAGGTACATGCGCGGTTCGTGCGCACGTTGTGCGCGCCCCGCGTCTACACTGATGCAATGCTCGTTTCGTGTTGCATTGCATGTTGCGTTGCAGCAGTCTGTACCCGCCTTTAAAGCGTAGTACGATAACGCACGAGCGCACGGCACTTATCTCTATGTAGCTAAGTGTCACAGTGAACTTGAGTCTTAAGTATGATGTTCATAAATTCATAACTAATTAACTAAACAAACCTCTCAAGTGTTAAAGTTTTGTTAAATTTATAAACCTAACTGTTGTTATTGGTAATTATTGATCTAAGATTACGTTTCAAGAACTTTGCTTGAGTGTAAGATCTTTGTTTTGTTTCTGAGACGTGAACCACTTAAATAGCGGGTTCTCATGGTAACTGCACTGTAATAAGTAATAATAATAATAAAAATATGTTTATTTCTCACCACAATATAACACAATACATCAATTATAATGCTTTGACAAGCTTATTACTATTGTGGGAGACTGGTGCCTAAACTAGACTGCAAGCCTGTATTTCAGGATACCAGGAGGCTTACTCTTCAAACTAATTTCAATTCCAATCTAAAACCGATACGATTCCAATGTAAATTTTGCAGTCACGTGATTCGGTACTCTTGAAAACAATATTGTCAACATTGGATTGAAATTGCGATTGCCCCGCGATTATTTTGATACACATGAAGTTAGCTATGCTACGAGCCGCAATAGTGTTGCTCAACGCATAACGTTAAACCGGTAATAGGGCTTTAAAATGCTTTATCCTTAACAAAACAAGACAAACAAATATATATGATATATATAGTTGTTTAATTGATTAATTTTAACGTGTTAAATGCATTTGGGCGTAATAAGAAAACCATTAAAATCATAAAATTAAGCATGTCTTTGGCTTCATGCGTTAGCATCGTTGCCTAAACTACTTAAAAAAAAAACACGGCGTAGAAGTTCTCCAATAGGCGCGTCCACACAGAGCGAGCAGCCTCGCGAGGCATTTGCCGCGCGATGCAGCTTGGTTAGTGTAGACGTGCCTCGGCCGAGGCAAGCGCGCGCGCTGCCGCGGGCGCGGCAAATGCCTCGCGAGGCTGCTCGCTCTGTGTTTACACGCCTAATTTAAAAAATGAAGTCAGTCAAGTGGTTTGAAGTATAAAAAAGTAAATTCAAGTTGCAAGTTTGGTTTGTTTAACTTTAGAACATTAACATAAAGATATTAGTCGCGTGTGGTACCTTTTTAGTAAGAAATAATTATTGTGCGTGAGGTTACTTAACTACTAGCAAAGTTTTCTATAAGTGGTAAGTAAACATACAATCATACATAATTTATGTATTATTTAAAGTAATGTTTTACTTTATTATATGTTTAATTAGTGAAATATTTTTGTTTTGACAATGTAGTTATTTTCTTTTTCTATGTTTTATATAAATATTATGTTGTACATAATAAAAGTTTTCCAATTTCAGTTATAATGACAAATCGTCCTAGTTTCGCCCAATTGGAAGGTTTAGTGGAATTCTTGGAGCAAAACCCAGGCATAGCTAAAGGTTTGCTTCGGACCAGTCAAGGCAAATTAGAAACGAAGATGAAATGGTTAAATTTAGCAACATCTTTGAATTCTCTCGGTGGAGTAAATAAAAACGGTCAAGGCTGGGCTGGGTAAATCAATATAGAAGAAAGAAGAAAGAAAAAGTGTTTATTTGTCACAAAACGACATACATTATAATAACATGCTTATGCTAAACCCTTAACAATAGTATTAGTAGTACTTAAATTAAGTTAGTATAGACGAGAAATAAATCAAACAAGAATAACATATACTAGCTACATTTTTTTATAACAGAAAATAAATAGAGTGAAAAAGATGCCAGGCAGATGCATATCGTAATTGTGGCAAGAAGGCTTCCACTCAGCATAATGCTGATGCCGTGGAGGACCCACAGCACGGCGCTGATTTTCAGTGGTCGCCTAGGACGTGACGTACGGAAACCAAACCCGTTGTGTAAGTTAAAATAGATACAAAGAACATAAAATAAATACGTATACAGAAGACAAAAATAAACCACCCAAAATTATGATGGGTGGCGCCCGAGTCATGTGCGGTGTGTGGTCATATGTGTATGAGCAGTCTGCGTGACCCCGATGCTTGAAAACAACAACAAAGGAAGAAAAAAAAGAGTGATGCCTAATGAAAGAAAGAATGCCCCCACATCAAGACGATATCAATAACCACTATATTGATATCGTCTTCACTATATTAAGATTCATAATCCATTGGCATCGTATCCAGGCGGTTTGAGGCGGCGACATGAGGTCCCTCACAGGCAGCGATGTGCCTGGATACGATGCCAATGGATTATGAATCTTAATATAGTGAAGACGATATCAATATAGTGATAACTATTAAGAATCATTGTATCAGTATAGCAATTTCATTAAAACTAATGCATGTTTTCAGTATTGGGCTGAGAGGAAATGTGCTCTAAAGAAGCAGTGCGTAGACCTCTCAGCTTCAATGAGGCGCACTGGTGGTGGGACAGCAGATAACTTGCCAGTATTGTCTGCCTTAGACAATAGATTGGTGGCGGTGATGGGTGGACAAGAGTTTGCGACTGGAGATTCCAGATTGACAGTCAATCCATTTCCTCAATCAGTAATATATTTTAATATTTACATTTTTATCATTTTATTGTTTCAGACTAGACCTACCGAGCCACCAGTTGAGATAGATGATGTTGTAACTGTACAAGAAGACATGGAAATGGATTCGTTACAAAACGTTTCCCCTATTCCTAGCACATCACACAATGACGCAATACGAGCATCATCCACAAGTAAGTCTTTATTCGAATTTGTTTAGGAATGTTTAAACATTTTGAATAAGCTGTCCATCAGTCACACAACCCAAGTACACACTTAAGTGGCCTGTGTAACAATGAAGTGTTTTGGGACTAATCACATTTCGGGCTATAGCAAAAACATACTTCAGTATTATTTATTGACTTGTTTTTTGTGACAAGTGAGAAGTTTCAAACTTGTTTGGTCAAATCCAGTGCTAATTTTAAATTATTATTTTTTATGTTTCAGTACCTGCGCCGCCCACGCCACTTCAGAGTACTATACCACCACGAACCCGGCGGCGCCGCTCTTTAATTCCGAGACCGTTGGATGCAAATATGGAGCAGTTCGCGAGTATCGAAGCGCGGAGAGTTGAAGCGGAATTAATTACAGCGCAAGCATTTGCTCAATTGTCCGAACACATCGGCAATATAACAAGTGCTTTGACGTCTATTGCTAATGCAATTTCGGATGTAGCAAGAAAAATGGCAATTATTAATTTACCCTTATAATCAAATGCATTAGAAATTAATGTCAAAGCTTTATTCAGTGATAATGTTTTCAGATATTGATTAAATGCTTGCATTGCGGTTCAAAACAATTTATTGTTTTAGTTATTAGTTTTTTTTTTATTGTTAATTTGTTTCTTATTAATAAGTAGGTAAGTAAGTAAATAAAAGTATGTTTAAGATAGATAGAAAATAAATATTTATTCATTTCTCCATTTTTTCCAGAAATATGTAGGTAGGTGGTAGGGGTCTAGAAATTAATAATTTATAAACATAAACTGTAAAATACAATGTCACAAATAGAATTAAATACATTTTATTGAAGAGAAAGTAAATTATTTTAACTAATAACAAATTTAAATCTAAAAATATCCTTTCTAAATCTTAACATATTTTTTTACCTACCTTCTACTGGCCCACAACTGCTGAACTAAAACATTTCGCTTTTCGATGCCTTGTCTTAGTTCAGCAGCTGTGCTGCTAGTTGACTCTTGAGGAGTGACAGCTGGGTATTCATTTCCATCCTCTGCTGTATTCTCTACAAGATCAATACCTACTCTATTGATACACATGTTGTGTAAGACACAACAAGCATTAATTATTTTGGCTGCTACATCAGGATGATAATGTAGCACCCTATGCCTGAGTAAGCACCGCCATCTATTTTTGAGTACACCGATGGCACGTTCCACTGTATTTCTTGCAGAGCAGTGCAACTTGGTATAATATTGTTCTGGGGAGCCTTCTGCAGCATCTACTATAGGGGTCATCATATACACCATCTGGGCATATCCAGAATCACCTGAAAAGTCAAACTAATTAAAATATATTCACAATCAGTAAAACTAAAATTAATCTGGCTACTTATTTACATCATTTACTTGCCTAGTAAAAACACAGTTTCTCCATTATTGTTTAAGTCAATTAAATGTTGTTTCACAGGATGCTGATTCCAGACAAAACTGTCATATGATGCTCCTCTAAAAGAAGCATCTACTGAGAGAATTCTTATGTCTGCATCACATATCTGAATATATATAAAACAAGTACTATCTTCAAAAAAAACTTCAGAAGAGTGTAATACACAAGAACAATTATTAAATTGTTCTTGTGTATTACACTTGAATGATATTATTCAAAAAGCACCGGCAAAAACTGCCAAGAAGACCTCAAAAAAAAGGAAACAAGAAGAAGAGGACGATAAAATGTTGACAGAAGCGTTCAAAATTTTAACCGAAACGTCGCAAGCTACTGATTCTTTATTTCAGTTATGGCCAGCACATAGCAAATGAATTAAGAAAATATGACAGCCATACTTTAATATATGTCAAACAGACAATAAACAATATAATTTTTGAGGCCGATTTAGGCAAATACAGTCCACTTTATGGGTATACAACACAAGAGCCTCAAAATCTCTCAAATTCAAATAATGATTCTTTGGCCAGTACGTCAACTCAAGCTAACGAGAAATAATTTAATTTAAAATAGTTAAATAAATATAAAACTAATTAATACTGCGTTTTCACTTACTTTTACCAAATCTTTTAAAACCTCACTGATAGCATCACAACTTATAAGTGTCACACCATACTGCATTCTTTTTCGGTACAGCTCTTTTATCCACCAACGCACTTTTTTTTTCTCTTTTTTTTTTATAATTCTGTGTATTGTGTATAATTACAAAAGCTGCTGCTGCTCGTACACGACTAGCTTCCATGATGAACGGTCAAACACTGGAACAGTTGCCACGCGCGCCAGGCGCGCTTAGTTAATATACTTCAAATCTTTGGAACGCGCTCCGCGGAACGCACTCTCGGCGCGGCGCGGTCATTCATGGCGCGCGCGCCAGGAGCGCGAAGTCGATACGCAGCTTTAAGGTAGCCTTTCGAACTGAGCGTCTATGGCGTCATTGGCGCCGCGGCTGTGACGCCGCGACAGTGCGACAGATAGATGTTCTATGCAAATGTATGAAATTCTAGGGAACGTCATTCGAACGCAGCGTCACTGTCGCGGCGTCAGTGACGTCACAGTGCCGCTGTGACCGCGTTGACAGATGCCCGCGTCTGTCACTCGGCCGCGCTTGCAGTGTCGCTGTATTTTGAGGTCACTTTTTACTTGTTCTTACAAAAATGGCATCTGTTGAGAATTTTAACGCAGAAGAAGATGAAATATTAATTACATTGGTGTCTCAGCACCCATTGCTTTATGATTTAAGTGTGGAAGATTATAGGAATACTAGAAAGAAAGACAAAACGTGGTCTGAAATTGGGGTAAAATTAAATAAAAGTGGTAAGTTCTTTTATTAATCAGTTTCATTATATTTTTATTTAACAATAGTTGTTTTGTCAGGATACTTGACCGATTTGGGAGTTAAAGAATAGTTTTAATTCATTTCTGACGTTAATACCATCGTGTACGGTACTTGTGGTAGGTGCCAAATCAATCATGTTTTCGCTGGGATTTTGGTTTTCATCGCGAATGTAGTACGGCCTGTTATTAATTTCCAAATAACCATCGCGTAACAAATTGTGGAAACAACACGCCACTAATATCAAGTCTGTGCAAGTATCCGGTGCAGTCGCTATGGGTGTATAAAATAGTCTGAACACTTGGCTCAGGAGCCCGAATGCGTTTTCCGCCACGCGACGAGCGCGACACAATCTATAGTTAAAAACCTCCTTTTGGCGATCAAGTCTGGATTTTCTGGAATAAGGTTTCATCATGTTCTTGTCTAAAGGAAATGCCTCATCTCCTATCAAAAAATGAGGCAAATTGATGTGGGTTCCCGGCAAAACCTTAGATTCCGGAATATTGAAATCGTTTCTTGCAATCTTTTTTCCAATTCTCGACTTCCTAAATATGTTGCTGTCGCCTTCTTTTCCATATGAACCAGCGTCAACAGCTACAAACTTGTAATCGGCGTCAACCAAGGCCAGCATCACAATAGAAAAATAGTCTTTATAATTTAAAAAAAGGGAACCACTATGCTGTGGTGCTTTTATACGCACATGTTTACCATCTATGCTAGATACACAGTTTGGCATATTCCATTTCTCCCACATCACTTTTTCAATTCGTTTGAAATCCTGTGTTGTTAAAGGTGGCATTGCGATTGGCATTAATTTTTGCCTAAGTAGCCTCAGAACTTTTCGTATGATAGTTGAAATATAAGAATCTGATATCCGATAGGCAAATGATAGGGATTTATATGTCTCTCCTGTCGCAATGAATCTGGAAAAGAAAAATAATACATTAAATTTATTTGCAGGTGACAGCTGCAAAAAGCACTGGAAAAACCTAAAGGACACATATTTGCGTCAGAAACGCAAAAGCAAGAGTGGGACTGGGTCTGCAGCACCTAAAAATCCAAGATCTAAGTTTAACGCTTATGTTAAGTTGTTTTCCTTTTTGGAATCGATACCAAACGAACGATCGACTATTAGCAACGTTGACCCCTATGACATCACTACACAAGAGTCTCAAAGTAGTCAAACGTCGACCCAAAATAGATACCCTTTAGAAACGGAAACGAACTTAACCGATGATTCGTCACAATCCCTACTTAATGTTTCACGAACCTCTTCACCAGCCTCGTCGTCGTCTTTTCCAAAGTGTAACAAAACACGTACAAAGAAAGATGATATTTTAATGTACCTGCAGAAAAGAGAAGTGTCTCGCCAGAAAGTTTTAGAAAATTTAAAAAAATAGGGATGAGGATGACGATTTGTCGACTTTTTCTGAACACGTTAAAGCAGTTTTAAGAAAACTGAAACCTGTACGGAAATTACAGGCAAAAAGAGCAATATTTGATGTTCTCATGACATTTGAGACATTAGATGTTGAGGCAGCAGATATAGAAAGTAATCGCCCAAATACATCAAGCTCATATGCTTCAATAAATATATATATTGACTGTAATACACCTGAGTCACCGGATACACCAGACAATGTCACTCGACCTCAATATGCGCTGGAATTAGTCTCCAATAATAACAATTTGCCTGTCTATTCACCTGTATCACAAGACAATGAAGAGGAACCTCCAGACTTAACACTCGCACAATATATTGAAAAGTCCTTCTTCGAGGAATAAATAAGAATACTTAATAGGTACTAATTATTAAAAAAATTATAAAAATAAACATACCTTAAAGTTAAAAATAGTTTTTCTTCTGCACCAATACAATCCTTTCTTGTTTTTGGATGTAACTCTTCTTTCACTATATTAAAAATAAAATTGTATTGTTGTTTATTAAAACGACAATAATCTCTGAAAATTTCATCGTTCTCACTTTTAAGATCTTGAAGTAACCTTCTTCATTTCGCAATTGGAACATCAAATTGGTAGAGGCTCTTTCCAAACTGAGGTAGTATTGAAGTAAAAGATCATCATCTTCTTCCTCTTCTAGCAAAACAAGTTGCAAATCCATATTTTTTTATGATAAGACTGCTTCATAGATAAATCCGGTGTGTGCGTCAGGATTGCTCCGCCAAGTTATCAAATCAGAAAATGGTTTCAGCCAAAAATTTGTCGATATTTGTCAAAATCGAAAGAAACAAACCCCGTATTTGTCAAAGCAGAAATAAAGAAGTTATAAGCGTTTTAAGTTGGCCGCGCAATCCTGACGTCAAGGACTGCGCGGCCACGGAGATCTCAGCAACTACTTGGGATAGAGAAATAATTCCTTTTGTCAACTCAAGTCTGTATTTGTCAAGATTTGTCGAAAAATGAATCAAAGCTCTATATCAATATTATAATTAAATATTCGCCTTGAAAGTCATGGCCGCGCAGTCCTTGATTTGCTATTTTGTTTTTAGTATTTTTTTTATTAAAATTGAAGACTTCATATAGTATAGGAGTTAAAAGGAGAAAGGTCTTAATTTGTCGAAACTGACAAAAGCTTTAAAATACGACTAAAGTGTAATTAAACAGACGAAATCAATTTAAAACACAAAACTCGTGGCCGCGCAGTCCTGACGTTACTTTAAACCATGATATCTCAATAACTATAGTAGCTAGGATTTTGCTGTAGACGTCCATATAATCCTCATATTAACCCCATTAAAATGACATATCCTTTTACCCTCAACACTGTTTGGGACGCGAGTAATCTCAAGAATTATGTTACCCCATACAATGTTCTAGTAGAGTGACCATAATTTCAAGACCATAAGTTCAAGACAATACAGTCTAAGCGCATTTCTGTTCTGGTTTCTATTGTTAACTGATAAAAAACTTTTTTAATATTTAGATATTCTTATACATTATAAACAAAATGTACAGAATTATATTAATAGAATCTTGCAAGTTACTGCTCGTGGAAATGTTAATTATATCTAAAATAACGTTATAAATAGATATACACTATTTTAACAATTACTTACAGTAGAAGCACTAAAAAAAAATATCATTTAAGACGTGCTCAAGAATAAATGCAGCGTTACATTCACAATTATAATGATATATTTTAAAATATATCGAAGCAATTCTTATTCTTAATCTGTTTGATTCTTCACTGTTAATATAACGCTGTTATATCGTTATTTCTGTGATTATTGTCAAATAAATTGAGTATACATAAATACGCTTTATTCCCAGGGTCAGTAAAAAAAAACACTGAATCAAATGCACGAGTAAATTTAATATTTTTTACAGATAAATCAGTAAAATTACTATTTTAACATTATTCTAAGTTGGTCTCTTCGGCCGCACTACAGGAGCATCGACGCGAGTTTGCCTATTGCGCTCTCTTTCTAATATTGCTTTTCATTCGCACAACTGCTGGTCAGCGGACCACCGCGCTCGCGTCGAATCGTCACGATACCAGTATTATATCTCAACGGACTGTTACTGCTGTACGTTGTGGATCCGACAGTGATATTCCGATAAAAAGGACATAAGTGTGTATTCAGTGAGAGACTTAGTGTATATTTAAACGTGATATAAATAATTACGTGATATTAATCAATATGGTGAGTTATTTATTTTTGAATTAAATTTGTTAACGATATTTATTTTGTGTTATCTACCACCATACCATGTTAAAACTTTTACCAGTTTTGCTGTAGTCAGTACTTTTACATAGGTACCTAGTTAAAAAGTAGATCGGAATAAAGTCCTAACAAATTAGGCCTTAATGAACAAGGATGGAATTTATTGTGTTTTATATAATTAATAATAATAAATAAAGCCTGGGTAAGGTAAACCTTTCCCAGGCTCTCTATTTAAAAACTAAATAGAGCGTTTAAGGTTTTGCCTAAACCAGACGCAACTTTTAACTCCTGGTAATCTCAAATTATTAAAAAGCAGTTATAAATAAATAGATATTTAAAAATATACTTTTTAATTTAATTTTCAGATAAAAGCGGGTCGCAAAGGAAAAGTCAATAGTGAAAAATTAAAAAAAATATTTCTTAAGTACGGAGATGTATGCAGAAATCGCAGTATTAAATATAATGATCCAGTATTTAAAACAATATCTAATGAGTTAGATAATACGATAGCTCCTTATGCAATCTACAAAGCATTGAAAAGGCACTACGACGAGTATTTTCAAAATGATGAAGATGATAACCTTTATTCACCCCGAGTTCAGAGTAGTTCATCTTCTTCACCGTCGCGTCATAGTGTGGCTTCATTATCGCTGACATATCAAGACAAGGTGAAAACATTTAGTTTTACAATGGACGAGCATGAATGGAAAAAAATTCAACCCGTGATGGTACATTATGCTAGAAGAGATATAAGGACCTCATCGACACACCAAAAATACAGGAGTCTGCCAAAGTTTAAGTGGGCGACTTTTTTGAGAGAAAAGCTCTGGGAGTTATCTAAGCTACCATGTACTTGGAACTTTAAAAATAAGAAAGTTGACGGTGAAAATAACATTTCGTTATTTGGAAAGTGCTCACAATGTCAAAGAGAAACAATAATAAAAACCGAAGCAATTTCTGAAAAAACTGTAAGATTTACATGCGATATACTTACTTGTAAGGAAGAGAATGTACCACACAATCCTAAAAAAAAATCAAAATTAACTCCATACAAAAGAGGTAAATTAGCAAAAATTCTACAGTATAAGCCTGCCGTAGTCGTACAAAAAGAACTTGCGGCCAAATTAATTAAAGACCCAAATCAAGTTTGCCCACCAGTGCTGCCAAGTTTAGCAGCTCTCCGCCAGATCAAGTATGAGAAACGACAAAGCAAGAGACTTCATGCTCACCCAATTTTAAGTATACTCATGATGACTCAAGAGGTACAGAACTTTATCCGTGAAGTGACATTGATACCGTGTTTTCATTTATATTATTGGTCTGATCAGCAAATAGTACTATACTAACTATTGTAATAGTTTTTCTAAAGTGACCATTACTGTAGATGCAACTGGATCTTTTTTTCAGGCTATAAAGCTTCCCGATGGAACTACACTAACAAAACGACTATTTGTATATATTGGCATGATTGCTTCGGATTCAATTAAATCTACTCCAATTTTTCAAATGGTTACCGATTCTCACAATAAAGATT
Organism: Orthosia cruda; assembly: GCA_964057195.1. Classification (NCBI taxonomy): domain Eukaryota; kingdom Metazoa; phylum Arthropoda; class Insecta; order Lepidoptera; family Noctuidae; genus Orthosia; species Orthosia cruda. Next base: position 7,236,048 of record OZ059841.1, on the reverse strand, counting down.
CAATTGCAGCGTGGTTAAAAAAATGGTTAATTCAAGTAAGGAGCCCGCCACATGAAATTATTACCGATGACTCATCAGCATTAATTGCAGCTAATGTTTCAGCATTTACTACGTTTAGCAGTATAAAAGATTATGTTAAACGATCTGTTTTAGTCTTAAGTGGCCGCAATTATGCATTACCTGAAGTATTTATTAGGCTAGATACAAGTCATTTTATCAAAACAATTTATAATTTACGTTGCTTTGAAAATAGGGATATAAATGTTAAAATGTTATACGTTCGTTGCATTTTGTATATGAAAGAATGTGAATCGTTTCAGCAAATTAAAACTCTCATTACTGATGTTGTAAGACTATGTCTAACCGAATACGATAACCCAGAAAACCCTGTTTCTGTTTATATTCAGAAAATAAGTTGCACCTTAGGTAATACTACATATACGGAACCTAATGAAGACACCGATGAGAAGGAAAATATTCACGAAAACATAATCCTCGACGATGATGACGGTTTGCTCTCATGGTTTGATGAAATTGTTGAGAGGGAAAAAAGCCTAGATAAAACAAAAAGTTCGTCAGAATCACAAAACTCTACATGCCTCATTTAATAACAACGCTCAAACGGTTACTCCTAAAGTTACCCCTCTGGAGTAATATTATGTGCCCATTATATAAATCACAAAACAAAGTACCAACATCTTCAGCTATAGAGAGCTATTTTAAAACTATGAAAAATTTGTTATTCACAACAAGGTCGAAGAAATATAACATTGATGAATATTTAAATATGCATTATGATTATTTATTAGGTGAAATAAAAATTGCTTTAAATTGTTTAAATAATTTCGCCGACATTGTAGACAAAAAGGAGAAAAACATTAAAAGAAAACGAGGTAAGACTAGGAAGCGAAAAATGTTACCATTTGAAAACAAATGCTGCAAAAAAGAAAAACCTAGTGTAACCAAAACGTTTTTAAATGATTCGGTATTCTCAATAATTCCTACGTATGTTGAAAACTGGAGAGGCGAAGGTGTTCCTAAAGATGATTCTGCAAATAAACCTGTAAATATAATGTTTTTAAAAAATAGTAATTTTACTGTACAAGATATATCTGAAAAAAATATTAAATTAACAAACACTTGTGCATTTGATTCCGTATTTTTTTTATTGGCCCACGGATTTAAAGAGTATTCATGCATACGCGATTTATTTGACAATAATTGCAGAAATAGGGATATAACAGCGTTTTTACAAATCCTCTGTAACTCTGATAATAACAGTGAAGAAGCAAACAAATTAAGAATAAGAATTGCTTCGATACATTTCAAAAACAATCATTATGATTGTGAATGTAACGCTGCATTTATTTATGAGCACGTCTTAAATGATATTATTTTTAGTGCTTCTTCTGTAAGTAACTGTTCAAATAGTGCATGCATAAATTCTACCCCATCAAGAAGAAAACATGTGTTTATACCGTTAAATTTAGATATAATTAATATTTTCACCATCAGTAACTTGGAAGATTCTATTATTATTCATGATTGGGAAAACAAGCAATGCAGAAAATGCAATGAAGTAGTTCTATTTCATTATACCTTGTCAAAAATTGTTACATTCGATTTAAATGGCACGCAAATGGTGTTTTTACATGAGGTACCTAAAAGTATAATAATTAAACAAAACATTTATAAATTATTAGGTGCCGTAGAATATGTTCCTCCAATACTTGGAACAATAGGGCATTATAAGTGTCATATTACAAGAAATAGCGGAATGCTTTGTTACGACGATAACAAGAGTAAATTAGAAGAGAGTACAAACGATTCTGTATATATCCATTTTTTAACTTATGTTTTAGTAGAGGTGTAAGAGCCGATGAAAAACATTTAAAGTTGAAGAATAATGATTTTGTTGATTTTTGAAATCTTTATATTTGTGCAATGAATAAAAATATTCAAATATTAAACAAGTTTTTTATTTCGTCTTATTTAGTATTTTATTTAAGTTTTTGACTAACAGAACAGAATGCCCTTGAACTGTGCTGTCATAGCCAGTTTGACAAAGATTAAAAACAAATCGAGATTATGGTCACTCTACTAGAACATTGTATGGGGTAACATAATTCTTGAGATTACTCGCGTCCCAAACAGTGTTGAGGGTAAAAGGATATGTCATTTTAATGGGGTTAATATGAGGATTATATGGACGTCTACAGCAAAATCCTAGCTACTATAGTTATTGAGATATCATGGTTTAAAGTAACGTCAGGACTGCGCGGCCACGAGTTTTGTGTTTTAAATTGATTTCGTCTGTTTAATTACACTTTAGTCGTATTTTAAAGCTTTTGTCAGTTTCGACAAATTAAGACCTTTCTCCTTTTAACTCCTATACTATATGAAGTCTTCAATTTTAATAAAAAAAATACTAGAAACAAAATAGCAAATCAAGGACTGCGCGGCCATGACTTTCAAGGCGAATATTTAATTATAATATTGATATAGAGCTTTGATTCATTTTTCGACAAATCTTGACAAATACAGACTTGAGTTGACAAAAGGAATTATTTCTCTATCCCAAGTAGTTGCTGAGATCTCCGTGGCCGCGCAGTCCTTGACGTCAGGATTGCGCGGCCAACTTAAAACGCTTATAACTTCTTTATTTCTGCTTTGACAAATACGGGGTTTGTTTCTTTCGATTTTGACAAATATCGACAAATTTTTGGCTGAAACCATTTTCTGATTTGATAACTTGGCGGAGCAATCCTGACGCACACAATCCGGTCAGAGCGGCGCGCGGCGAAAGTGTGATGCGACTGTGCGTCTGTCCTGGGTATCGAAAGTCACAAAAGCGTCTCTGTCGCGGCGTTAGTGACGCGGTGTTGGTGACGCTATAGACGCTGCGTTTGTGACGCTTAGTTCGAAAGGCTACTTTTAAGGTCGTGATTTTCTGGTGTCTTTTTTAATTTTTTATGTAAGCTGTCTCAGTGTCGGACACAACGAAGAAGGCCTGGCGTTATCCATGCCTTAACGATTTTTTTACGATTTGGGACTTTGACAGTTTGTGAGTTAATGTCTATAATATTTTTTAGTTAATTTATCATAATCTCAGCTGCAACATTTGGATCTTGTGTTTTATATCGCTGAAGTTTAGTTGGTTGATGTCAGCATCTAACTGCTCGTGATTGATCCGGGTCTTTGTTTTTTTTACAACCGTTTTAAACATTTTATTTGCGAGGAACAATATTACCGTTTCATGATCAGTTAGTGCAGAATGAGCTACAAGTGTTGAAGCAGGTCGTTGAGTTTTTAAGGCAATGTGGTCGAGACAGGCTTGTTGGCTTGTAGGCAATGTGTGAGTAGGCAGTAGACCGTGTGAGGCTAATAAGTTTAAATAAATATGTTTGTTTGAATCTAGGCTTTGATCGTGGATATTAATGTTAATATCGCCACTAATTATTATATTTTTGTAGCGTGAAATGTTTGTTAACGTAAGGTTTAGAAAATTGTGATGTCTTTGTAGCCTGGCGGTCGGTAAATTGCTAGTAGAATAGTGTTTTGATCAATTGTTATTTGTAAACAGTTTGCATTCAGGAATGATAGCTTTTCAACAGTAACCTTAAGTTCTTTCCTAACATAGACCGTTACACCCTCATTCTGGGTAAGATTGTTAACAGTGCTAAAACAATCGTAACCATCCATGGTTGGCAAATTATGAGTGTTAGGAAGCCAGCATTCGGTTAGTGTTATTACATCCCAATCAATTTTTGTTCTAGCTAATAATGTGTGGAAGCCTGCAATATTTTTTATTTATAATTTTTAGTGATAAATTTGGCACTAATTTGTGACTAATTTTAATTTTTGACTCGCAGGATGTACCTCAGCAAACCTTTCCGCGTCATTGCACATGTGAGAAGTGCAACCACTATCAAAAATCCATTCCTGACGGCGCTTCGCATCAACAGCGATGCGACAGTCATCTGAAACATGATATATGGTTAAGGCTTCACAACTTTCATGACTAGTGTATGACTCCACACATCGGGTTTCTTGAGCCTTCTCCCTTTTTTTTGTGCATTCCGATGCCTTATGGCCAAAATTGTGACACTTAAAACATTTGAACTTTATTGTGGAGTCAATGTCACATCACTATTTTAACGTAAGGTTACAACACTATTTAGTCTATAGTCTATGGTTTTGTTCTTGTCTATTCCTTCCTGTTCTGCTGGCTGTAATGGCGGTATGCATTTCTCCTGCAATAAATGCTAGTGTATTAAGTAATCCTCTGGTTTTCGTTTCCCCTCTGACCCATAACCTAAAACAGGTTATGGGCCCAGAGACGCGAGTGAAGTAGGAAGTTCGAAGGGAAGTGGCTTGTACAAAACTGTCGTCGACTCTGCGGGGCCGCGTGCATGTTTGTACCTGCTTGGCGGGGCATTTTGTAGCGAAGAAAGAAGGTTGTGATCTATAATGTACGGTCGGCGGTTAAATCGGCGTGCTGAAATAGATCATGGAGGGTCGCACGGAGCATAAGTTTGTAGTGCTGAATGGAAAAAATTGGGCGGCATGGAAGTTTCAAACGACAGTGACAATGAAGGCGAAAAAGCTGTTTGGCGTTGTAAGCGGGACTGAAAAATTGAAGCCGGAGATGGATGAGAAGGCAGGGACAACATGGGAAGACAAAGATTGTAAGGCTCAAGAGATTATTGTCACAAGAGTGGACGAGAATGTTATGTCATACTTAGCATCTTGTGATACAAGTTATGACATGTGGCAGAAGCTAATGGCCTGAAGGCGAAAAAGCTGTTTGGCGTTGTAAGCGGGACTGAAAAATTGAAGCCGGAGATGGATGAGAAGGCAGGGACAACATGGGAAGACAAAGATTGTAAGGCTCAAGAGATTATTGTCACAAGAGTGGACGAGAATGTTATGTCATACTTAGCATCTTGTGATACAAGTTATGACATGTGGCAGAAGCTAATGGCCCTCTATGAGCCGTCCACACAGGTGAGCGTTCATTTGATACAACAACGGTTCTTCAGCATGGCATTTGAAGAGCCTATTATGAAGTTCATATCGAAGCTTGAAGAGGTTATAACCCAGTTAAGGGACTTGAAGGAGGCGCCTTCGGAGAAGATGGTTATTACCAAGATTCTTATGTCACTACCTATTAAATATAGGCACTTTGTAAGTACATGGGAATCAGTTCCAGAAGAGCAACAAAATCTAAAGGAATTGACTTCAAGATTGTTGCTGGAGGAGAAGCGGGGCGGTCAACTTCAGGTGGAGCCCACAGCAACAGCGTTTGTCACCGGGAGCAGGGACAAGAAGTGCTTCTTATGTGGAAAAGCGGGACATTTTAAAAGAGAGTGTAAATCAAGAAAGTGTTTCAAGTGTAATAAACTCGGACACATCTCAAAGGACTGTAAGAGTGGCACGTCCAGGGACAGAGTGTTTAGGAATGCGTTCATAGTTCAGGAGCCCATGTGCAAACAGTGTGACTTTATTATGGACTCTGGTGCTAGTGAGCATATGACCTACAATAAGAACTTACTTACAAACTTCAGGAAAATTAATAAACAGGTAGTAGAAGGGGACGGGAAGAAATTGGAGGTTGAGGGGGTAGGAGAGCTTCATGTATTATCATATAACGGATCTGAATACATACCTTCTGTTATGAATAATGTTCTGTTTGTCCCAGAATTAAATGTGAATTTGTTCTCACTGGTAAGTGCAGTAGATAGAGGTTACATGGTCGTTTCCACAGAAAATAAATGCCGATTTCTATATGAGGGGTCTGTAGTGGCTGAGGCCAAACGAGTAGGAAGCATTTATTTTATGGATTTTAAATTTGATGTTAATGATGAAAGTTTAGCTTTAATAAGTCTGACTGATTGGCATCAAAGGATGGCTCATCAAAATTTTTGTCATGTAAAGGTGATTTTAAATAAGAATAACATAAAGTATGAAGGGCAGATTGATCAGTGTAAATCTTGCATTGAGGGAAAACAGCATAGGTTACCTTTTTCTAACAGCAACAACCGTGCTGAGCGTCCAGGAGGGCTGGTGCATGCTGACCTGTGCGGTCCTATGGAGACGAAGTCATTGGGTGGATCATCATACTTCCTCTTGCTAAAGGATGATTATAGCAACTACAGGTATGTGTATTTTCTTAAGAATAAATATGAGACTGTAGGGAAGATAGCAGAGTTTCTTGAGATGTTTGAAAATGAGTTTGAATGTACGGTCAAAAGATTTCGAACAGATGGTGGTGGTGAATTTAAGAATAAAGAGGTTGAAAGAATATTTAAAGCGAAAGGGATAGTACATGAGATAACTGTAGCCTACACTCCTGAGCAGAATGGAAGAATAGAAAGAGAGATGAGAACGATTGTTGAATCTGCTAGGACTATGATAATAAATGCAAATGTTGGAAAGGAACTATGGGCTGAAGCTGTAAGTAATGCGGTATATACAATTAACCGGACAGGCGTTAGTAACCAGAAGGGTAAAACACCATACGAGCTGCTATATAAGAGGGATTATAACATGAGTGCATTGAAGGTCTTCGGAACTGAAGTATATACGCACATACCCAAACAAAGAAGGAATAAGTGGGATCCGAAAGGAAAACGAGGAAGGTTTGTAGGGTATGGGGATTGCACTAAGGGATACAGAGTATGGTTTGAGCAGGAAGGAGAGGTAGAGATTTATAGAGATGTAGTCTTTATAAAAGGAACAGGACAAAAAGGTGAAGAGAAGCAGCAAACAATATTAGAAGAAAATCGAGGGGAAGCAGTAGAGGAAATTGAAGAAAAGCAGGAGAATGCAGGAGAGGAAAATGAAGAAAAACAAGAGGATGAAGGTAAGGAAAGTGAAGAAAATGGGAAGGAAGATGAAAATGTAGTTGAAGAAGATAATATAAAAGAAGATGGTTATATAAATAACGAAGCAAAAGGAGATGAGACTACATTTATTGAGGAAGAAGAAAATGAAGAACAAGGAGTGGAAAAGAAGAAAACAAGAAGTGGAAGAAGAATAAGAAAGCCAAAATGGATGGAAGATTATGAAGAAAAAACAGGATTCTTAGCGCAAGGAGAGGAGGAGTTAAGTTTTGAAGAGGCAATTAAAGGAGAAGATGGAAAGAAGTGGTTAGAAGCAATAAATAAAGAGTTAGAAGCGCTTAAAAGAAATAACACTTGGACAGAGACAGATTTACCTAAGGGAAAGAAAACAATCGACAGCAAATGGGTATTTAGAGTAAAGAAGGAAGGAAATACAAAATTATATAAGGCGAGGCTTGTAGCTAGGGGTTTCAAACAGGAAGAAAAGTTTGATCATTCAGAAGTGTATGCGCCAGTTGCGAAGTTACCAACTCTCCGCATTTTACTAGCTATAGCAAGCAAATATAATTTGGATATACAGCAGATGGATGTCAAGAGTGCTTTCCTAAACGGTAACATAGATGAAGAAGTATACTTTGAGAAGCCAAAAGGAATGAAAAAGGATGGGAAAGTATTAAGATTGGATAAATCTTTGTATGGACTCAAGAAGTCCCCAAGGTACTGGAACGAGAGGTTTGATATACTAATGAAGGAGGAAGGGTTTACACGTAGTAAGTGTGACTATTGTCTTTACTACAAACATGGTATCAAGTTCTATGTACTATTATATGTCGATGACATTTTACTGATATCAGAAAATGGAAGGGAGATAGACAAATTAAAGAAGGTTTTAAAGGAGAACTTTGATATGAAGGATATGAATGGAGTATCAAAGTATCTAGGGATAAACATTAAAAGGAAAGGAAAAATAATAGAAATAGACCAAGAATATTATTTGAAAGAAATATTAAAGAAATACGGGATGGAAGACTGTAAGCCAGTAGCCACGCCCATGGATCAAGGCATGAAGATTGAAGGAAATAAAGAAGCGAATGAAGAGCTGACAAAAAGATGCAAAGAGTTGACTGGAAGTTTAATGTATGCTATGTTGGGCACACGTCCTGATATATGCTACACTGTCAGTTACCTAAGTCGTTTTCAATCATGTGCAAGTGAAGAGGTATGGAAGGGACTGAAAAGAGTGCTAAGTTATATATTAAAGGTACTATAGGTATGAAGCTGATGTACAAAAGTGATGAGAATGAACCTTTGGTTGGTTACACTGATGCAGACTGGGGTTTGCGGACCGCTTGGTCTCCCCAAGCGGACCGCAAATCTACATCAGGGTACGTTATGAAAATGTATGGAGCAACAGTTTCCTGGGCTACCAAGAAACAGCAGTGTGTGGCGCTCTCATCTACCGAGTCCGAGTATGTTGCATTAGCAGGGGGTTTAGCTGAAGGGTGTTGGATTCAAAATTTGTTAAAAGAAATTAATATTGGTTTTAATAATTTTGTAATTCACATTGATAATCAGTCTGCCATTCATATCTCAAAGAATCCGGAAAACCACAAAAGGTTAAAGCACATAGACTTTAAATATCATTTCATAAGAGATAAGGTTGAAGAGAAAATTGTAAATTTAAAATATATAGAAAGTGAGAAACAAGTAGCGGATATATGTACCAAGCCGTTGGGCAAATTGCTTTTTGAAAAATGTAGAGATAAGTTGTTTAACTAAGAAGGATATAATGTACAGTACAAGAAGATAAAAGATAATAGAGTTGTTTTTCAGTTTCAAGAAGATGTTAAAGTAAAGTTTAAAGAATAATAAGTTTTGGATTGTGTTAAATTTAAGAAGTCTCAAATTGTATTGAGTTTTAAAAGTTTGAGGTGTAAAACATTTGTTGTGTAAAGATTAATAAAAATAGAGGTGTTACATTGAGGAAGGGTATTGTGGAGTCAATGTCACATCACTATTTTAACGTAAGGTTACAACACTATTTAGTCTATAGTCTATGGTTTTGTTCTTGTCTATTCCTTCCTGTTCTGCTGGCTGTAATGGCGGTATGCATTTCTCTTGCAATAAATGCTAGAAGTAATCCTCTGGTTTTCGTTTCCCCTCTGACCCATAACCTAAAACAAACTTAAATGTTTTTCCAGTAATCCTCTGGTTTTCGTTTCCCCTCTGACCCATAACCTAAAACAAACTTAAATGTTTTTCCAGTAATTTTCTTTGAATTTTTGTCCAAATACATGGCGCCTTCTATTTTGTCAACTTGAGCGTTTCCTCATGAACTATCCTCTTCGATGATTTTAACTCTTAGTTGCTCTGGCTTTGGGAGCTCATCTCTAGACTCTATAGCACATCTAAAGTTCTCATAACTTCCCGGCAGAATATACAGCAACATGATCGTTAACAAGTCATCATGGATTTTTATATCCATTTCTTCCAATTTGTCGACGGCTTCGAAAAAGGAATCAAGACGCTCACATACCTTTTGGTTTTCACCCATCCTTTGTAACATGAGCCTTTTCATTAAATTCGCTTTCTTTGCAGGTCCTCTTGATGCAAACAAGCTCTCTAATTTTAACCATACCTCTCGTGCAGTCTCCACCCTTTTTACATGACGACCTACACTTGGATCTAATGCTAATATCAACTCAGACTTCGCTTTTCTGTCAGTCTTCTCCCATGTCAATATAGCAGCATCCGTAATAAGTTTTGGCTTTTCGCCACTCACATACTACTCACATACTCCCAGAGTCATTTTTTATTAACAATGCTTCTACTTGTACCTTCCAACTGTCGTAGTTGTCCTTCGTCAATAATTCTATTCGTACATTCATTTTTCTTCTGACATGTACTTTATAATTTTACAATTTCGAATTATTTTCACAACATACACAACACGCTTACTGCCCTGGGACCATAACCTTTGTTAGGGAAGGTTTACAGAGCGAAAACACATGGAATATCATTAAGCATATTGTAATAGGAAGGTATAACATCAAGATATGTAAAAAACAGGACAACCGTACAAAAGACAGTACCAAAACTCTATTCTAAAGCTAGTTCAAACTAGACAGTACTCTATCTAGCCAGTAGCTAGGGTTAGTACATGAAGGTGATATATCTTCAACAGGAAGAGATATTAAACGCCGGTTTAGATGAAATAATACCATTCCTTGAAGGTAGTAATAGGAAGGTATAACATCAAGATATGTAAAAAACAGGACAACCGTACAAAAGACAGTACCAAAACTCTATTCTAAAGCTAGTTCAAACTAGACAGTACTCTATCTAGCCAGTAGCTAGTGTTAGTACATGAAGGTGATATATCTTCAACAGGAAGAGATATTAAACGCCGGTTTAGATGAAATAATACCATTCCTTGAAGGTAGGTAAGTCAGTTTCTCGGTTTTATTTAGTCAAGATTTTTTTTTCTCTGGTGTGGCATGTTTGAACTTGTTTGATAGCTTTTTCACCAACAAACAACAGACAGATGTTTTTTTGACAAGTAGGTAGGTACTTGTATTGTTTTAGTTTTAGTAGGTTTTGTTTTTATTGATTATTGATAACTTTCCTACTAAATTTTCAATTGTGAACAGATTCTGTTGAAATTAACCAAACATTTATGATGTATGATGACACCACAACTCACGGATCTGATGATGGCGTCTCCATCATTAGATCAACTCCAGATCCCTGTTATGTTGTAGTGAAGTCAGTTCCAAGAGGTCCTCAACAGTGTACAGGCGGCGCCATACAAACTTTTGCGCCAACTCGAAATTAATGTGGAGCTTTAGCTGGACTAAAACGTAAATTTTTTATTTTTTGCTTTTTTGTTACTTTTTCGTCGGTTCAATTTTTTGTTAAAAAGGTTTTTTTTTTTGTTGAAAACCAGGAGACCGCCCCGAACCTGACTCTCCGACTGAACATGTAGGCAATTACAAGTAGTACCTACCTACATAACAAGTTTAATTACAAGTAGTACCTACCTACATAACAAGTTTAATTACAAGTAGTACCTACCTACATAACAAGTTTTGTACATGTTTGTATTTGTATTTTTCAGACAATCGTATAACAACGCTTGAAACTGCCATTCTGTTAAACGATGAAGATTTGAAAGAACAGGGACTGATTTTTGCGCAGTCTGCGCTCGAGCGCTGCGGCACACAGACGGGTATTTGACCCTAAAACGCGGCCAAAATTCAATTTAAAAAAGGTCCCGTTTCCTAGAAATTAGCCTTACCTGCCTATACCCAAGGGATTAAGGAACAATGGGCGGCCATCTTTTTTACCTGACTCTTGTCAGAACACACCTAGTCAGACGAGTTTCGACTGCGCTGTTGGTTGCACGTTTATTTTTGTAGTGAGTGTTTGGAAAGTTTCTAGTTTTCATTAATTGATAAAATTGATAAATTCTGTTTCCACCGAAGATTTTCAACATGGATATTGCAGAACCTGGTATGTATTATTCAAATATATTGTTATTTCTAAAATAATTTGTTTTTATATAGTGTTAAAGTGTTTTTGGATAACTGCATTACTTTTCACTAATCATTCCCGCAATCAAATTTAGAAAAGGCTAAAAGTAAGATAATCGGGCATTATCGGATTATATCTAGTATAAGGTTTGGTAGGACATATATTTGTGATATATTATGTAGAAAGAAAAATTGCCACTTTTTGCCTCTTATATGGATTTCCCTTATTTTTATGTTTTAAGATCTCCATAAAAACTAACTTTGTTTTGCGGTTGTGATTATATTTTTGGATTTTAATTGTTCTAGGAACGTCAGGGACTCGAGTGTTGACGCGAATGGATATTTACAACATGATCCATAACCATTCCGATGGATTTACGATTAAAAAACTTGATGAAGTTGAAGGAGAGTTAATTAATGACTCTTCTTTTGATAACGAAAAAAAAGAAGTTTTTCGTCGTAAATTTGCGACATTCAAGCATGATTTTAAGTCAAGATGGCAAGCAGCAAACAGGACTAAACATAAATTTTTAAATAACAACGAACAATGGCTTCAAGGCACTCTTGAAATACCTCGGAAAAGACTTTCTAGCGGTAATGCAGGGCGCCCAGATAAAAACTTTGACGATTTGTCTGAACGAAGCAAACGCAGAAAAACTGAGAATCTTCGTGAAAGCCACGGAGCTCGAGAGCTATTATATGCCGGTCAAATGGCACTTCGAGAGCGTGGAGATACTGATGGAGCAAATGTTGTGAAGGAAATTACAGAATCACTGACTCGTGGCCGTGGACATGAGTACCGCATCGCCTTGCGCAAAAGTGACACGTCATCATCACCAGCAACACAAATATCACCAACTGCAGCGTTATCCATGTTTGTCGAAGCAAATTTAACAAGGAGACAGTACGATATAGTGCGTGAGACAAATAAAAAGTTCTATCCTTGCTACACCATCCTCCAAAAAGAAAAACAGCAATGCTATCCAGATCCTGAAAGCATTACCATATCTGAGACCTGTGCTGAAATAAAACTGCAAGCATTGCTGGACCACACAGCTAAGCGATTGTTTCTATATTTAGAGGAAGTGATTTCTACATTATCAGTAGAGGAGTTGTCATCACTTGAACTTATATATAAGTGGGGATGTGATGGATCACAACAAGCTGAATATAAGCAAAAGTTTGAAAACTCAAGCAATACAGATGCTAATATATTTCAGTCAAGTTTGGTCCCTGTTCAATTAGTTTGCAAGCGCAACAATGACCCTAGTTCTGATATGACAAATGCAAATGTCATTTGGCGCAACAACTCTCCATCTTCACACAGATTTTGCAGGCCTATGAGGATAAGATTTATCAAAGAAACTCCCGAAACAACGAAAGAAGAAATTAAGCATTTTGAAGACCAAATTAAAGATTTGAATACTACCAAATTAACAAGTGCTGCAGTCGAAGTTTCTGTCAAACACACCTTATTATTCACAATGATTGATGGTAAGGTATGTAATGCTGCCACAGATACTAAATCTACAATGAGATGTTATCTTTGCAAATTAACTTCAACAGATTTTAACAATCTCGATAAAGTGAGGAGCTCAGAGGTAATCAAGGAAAATTTTAAATTTGGGCTTTCAATTCTTCATGCTAGAATCAGATTCTTCGAAAGCCTTCTTCATGTCGCATATAAGATTCCTGTAGGGAAGTGGCAAATTAGGTCGCAAGCAGAAAAAGACATCGTAAAAACTAAAAAGCAAGAAATCCAAGAAAGGTTTCGAGAAGAACTTGGTCTTTTGGTTGATATTCCAAAAGCTGGTTTTGGCAATACCAATGACGGAAATACGAGTAGGAGATTTTTTGAATCTTCTGCGGAGGCTTCCGCTATAACTGGTATCAATGAGGAATTAATAAAAAGGTTCGCAACAATTTTGGAAGTCATTTCGAGTGGATATGACATAAATATTGAAAAGTTTTCTTCATATTGTGACAGTACAGCAGAACTTTATGTTAGCTTATACAGCTGGCATCCGATGACACCCACTGTACACAAAGTGCTGATGCACGGGCCACTCATCGTGAAAAACGCTCTGATCCCAATCGGAACTTTGTCTGAAGAAGCAGCAGAAGTTAGGAACAAGCATTTTCGAGATTATAGGGAAAATTATTCGCGAAAGTTTTCCCGTGTAGATTGCAATAGGGATATTCTGTATAGGCTGCTGCTCACTTCAGACCCGTATCTTAGCTCAATTAGGCCTAGACCTAAGAAAAGTTCTAAACCTTTTACCTCTTCCGCAAAAGAAATGTTACTGCCATTTCCCGACAGTGGTGACTCGGACAAGGAAAATAAAGATTAGGAGTACTTACCATACCGTTTTATAGTTGGTTTTTATATATCACTATGTATCACAAATAAAAGATTCTGATTCTGATTTTTAATGTCTAATAAAAAAAAAATGTAAGAATGTGACATATTTTTTCTTTACCTTTTCTCAAACACCTAGATTCCTTTCCAATTGATATTTTGCCATCAACTAGGTTTTGAATCATGATTTTTCAATAAATTAGGCTATATAAGCACCGAAATATTAAAAAAATATTGTTAAATAGTTTTGGCCACGTTTTAGGGTCAAATACCCGTCTGTGCGGCGATACGACGTGCTTGCGGTTACTATTGTCGCCACGGGCGATACGACGTGCTTACGGCTACTATTTTTTATTTCGAAAATATGGCGAAGGAAAATGAGCGAGAAGCGTGGACAAAAGTCATTGATTTATTTAAAGATTTACCATATTTGTGGGACAAAAAACAAAAAGACTATTTCAACCGCGACATGAGACAGGAGGCATTCAAAATGCTAGTGCAAATTTTAATGAAGAGATCGGCAGAGATACATCGCTGGCTGACTTCAAGAAAAAACTTGAGAATATGCCTACTACGTATGGAAGAGAGCTGAAGAAGGTAAGATCATGTAGAATATTATGAGCCTATAACCCTCTTTTGGCGGGAAAATGAGAAAAAGACAAATATCTCGTGAACGAAAAAAAAGCAATTTTTCATTTTTTTTTAGTTTGTTCCTTCATTAAATAATATAAAACTTTGTAAAATGTATTAAAAAATTGTAAATACACCTACCCAGTCGATGAATAGAGCACTTTGCTAAAATTCCTTCTCAATCACGAGATATTTGTCTTTTTCTCATTTTCCCGCCAAAAGAGGGTTATACGCTCTTAAATAGAGCTACCTACTTTAAGCTCACGCTTTTTGGTACATCTCAATTCACGTGTTTCAGGTGAATGCTTCCAAGCAAACAGGATCGGGGTCCAATGACATCTATGTACCAGCGTTATGGTATTACCACCTCTTCCAATTCCTAGAGGGGACGACGGAGCCATGCCGACCTGGAACGGATACTTTGGATGAGGTAAGAAAAAAATATATGCAATTTATAAACTGATGTTTTATTTGTCAGATACACACAAAATTTATGTAGGAACTACTCTCAACATATCCTCCTGAAAAGAAACTCTGCCGTGTCCATTGAAATAAGTTGTAAATTTATTTCGCACGATGTTGCCTTCATTATTGCGCTCTTTTTCACTGATTTGCGCTAGAGATACAAGTCCTGTGGTTTCTTCCCGCCAGTCACCATAACGAAAAGTAGAATCATTGATATTTTCAGCATCGACACATGTTTTTGTGATATAATTTTTTGACTTTGTTTTTAAATAATTATGTAAGGCACAACAAGCGAGCACAATTTTGTCGACATTATCAATGTGCACACTTATTCTTTGACATAATATCCTAAAACGTGCTGCTAAAATTCCGAACGCGTTTTCAACTACTCTCCTTGCTCGTGATAATCTGTAGTTGAAAATCCTTTTCTCGTGAGTTATGTTCTTAAATGGGTATAGCTTCATAATGTGTCTATTAATGCCGAATGCTGAGTCTCCCAAAAACGTGTAGGGCACTGAAATATTTGTGCCCTGTAACGTACACGATGGTGGTAGATGTAACTTATCTGTCATTAATTTATTATACAGTGATGTATGAGTTATGACACCGCCATCAGAGACGCTTCCGTTAATGCCAGTATGTATATACATAAACTCATAATTTGCATTTACTACGGCGAACAGAACTGTACTAAAAAAGCCTTTATAGTTATAGAATAACGTGCCACTCCTCGGTGGCTTTTCTATGGATATATCGCACCCCTAGATAAAAACCCCACTAACTCAAAAAGTACGAGTTTTGAGTTAGTGGCCTTATCGAATTCCTGACTCGAAGACCTATGCATCAATATAACTCGCGTAACGATACCTTCAACCATTGTTAAAAGATGGCGCTAAACGCTGCTTTACTTAAATGACCTTGCCCCGACAGGCGCGAGTACTAGTCCGCCATTTTTAGTTGTCTTCGGATTGGCGTAAGTGACACACGTTTGAATAGTGGCAGATTTTGAGTTGCTGGAGTTTACACGAAATTTATTGAGTAAGTTTCTTATTTATTTTGAGTTGATTGAGTTTTGCTGAAATTTCATTGTAAAAAGTAATAGTTAATTTTGATTTACGGGGGTTTTGATGATTTTATGTTGCAATATTTTTTTAAATATTTCGAGTTCCTCAGGTTTACATGAAAGTAAAAGTAAATTTCGATTTACCGTAGTTTTGTTGAATCTAACTTTAACTTTGTTTATTTTTGCCTGTTCAATGAAATTTGTAATTTTTAAAGAGAAAATAGGTTGTTTATGAAAGGTTCAATTTTTTTATTTTATTTGTTATACAGTAACTAAACACAGTACGTGCTTTTGAGGGTTTTTTGAGTTGGTTGACTTTACTTGATTCATTATTGAATTTGAATATTATTTATTTTAAGGATGATGACGGGGCGAGGAAAACTCATGGTACAAATGATTAACGAAGAAAAAGAGGATCCTGAGCAACCAGCAGCAACAGATGATTCAAGACCTATTACATCTCCTGGTATAGTAACGCTCAATAGTATTAACGAGCCTGAGTTGCCAGCTGAAGGAAGGTTAGCTCCATCACCGAGCATTTTAGAATCTTCTTTGAGTCTTAATGAGCCTACAAACGCTGAGGGAACGACGACGAGCTCCTAAACGTCAGTATGCTACCTCGCCAGTTCATAGCGGCGATGAAAGCGATTTCGACGATTCCAATGCAGATCCGCACTATCAAGACCCTATTCCCAAAAGAAAAATAATTTTCTCTCCCTTGCGTAACTCGCCTATTTCACAAATGCCACGAACTCGCTCCATTTCGTCTTCGTCTAGCAGTTCGAGTTCATCAGGCTCGAGTAGTAGCTCGAGCAGTAGCTCTAGCAGCAGCAGTAGTAACTCAACGAATGAACATGACGATACTGGCCCTAATTGCGAGATTCAACGCAACGAAAATAACAATGCCGATAATAACTACGAGGATCACAATCTGGGTCAAAATATTAATCCAAGTGATGAGACTCTAGCGCAAGAAGGGCCAAAACAATGTAAAAAGAAACTAAGGCAACCGGAGACATGGAAGGTCAATATAAACAAAACCCTCAAAAATTCAGGCAAATCTTACAAGTCGAGGGGTAAACTAAAAAAAGAAATTCCTGCTCGCAAAATTCGACCACCTTGCGGAGAAAAGTGTCGTTTGAAATGTAGTACCAAGATCACCTTAACAACTCGTCAAAAATGGTTTGAAGCATTTTGGAAACTCGGTGATCTTCAGCGACAGAGGGAGTACATTGTACGACATACCCATGAAATAAAGCCCAAATACCGATACTCAAGTACGGAAAACTTCCGGGCTCTAAATACGGCCTTCTATTTTGAAGAAAATAACTCGCGCATTCGTGTTTGCAAGACCTTTTTTAAGGCCACGCTTGATTTAGGTGATCAAGTAATTAAAACAGCGTTAACCAAAAAGACGGAAGCTGGGTTTATAGAGGGAGAGTACAGAGGAAAACATAAAAATCATCCTACGATAGATCCTGTAGTTAAAGAAAGCGTTGTTCAATTTATCAACTCAATTCCACGGGTTGAATCGCACTATCTTCGAGCTCAGACTACTCGGGAATACATTCAAAGCGAAAGGTCATTAGCAGATATTTACCGGGACTATAAAAGCTTACGCCAAGCTAATGACTTGCCATTTGCTTCCGAATCAACATTTCAACGCATATTCAACTATCAATTCAACATTGGCTTTTTTAGCCCAAAAAAAGACTTGTGCGATTTGTGTGAGAGCTACAAAAATGCGGATGATGAAAAAAAATTGACATTGCAGCAAGCCTACGAACAGCATCTATTTGAGAAAGACCTAGCGCGAAGTGAGAAAGAAAGGGACAAGAAAGAATCAGATGCTATAGTAGTCGTTTATGATCTCCAGGCAGTAATGCCTATTCCTAAAGGGCAAGTGTCTCTTTTCTTTTACAAGTCCAGAATAAATTGTTTTAATTTTACCATAAGTGATTTGTATGCAAAGAATGTGGACTGTTTTTTCTGGGATGAAACTGAAGGAAAGCGTGGTTCAGTAGAAATCGGAAGCTGTGTTTTAGCTTTCATCGAAATGCTGCTCAATAATCATCCCACTGGAGACATAGATCTAATATTTTACTCAGACAACTGTTGCGGGCAACAAAAAAACAAGTACTTATTGTCTGCTTATGCCTATGCTGTGTTCAATATGAGAGTGAAGTCTATCACTCATAAGTTTTTAATTAGAGGCCATTCGCAAAACGAAGGGGATAATGTCCATAGTGTCATTGAGAAGCAGGTAAAAAGGCACATAAAATCAGGCCCTATTTATACACCACAACAATATACAACATTGATCAGGTCTGCCAAAAAATCTGGACCAGCATACAAAGTGCATGAAATGACACATGACCGCTTTTATGACTTAAAAGTGTTGCAAGAAGCTTGGGGTACAAATTTTAATACCGATGAAAGTAACAACCAAGTTAAGTGGCATGATATAAAACTCCTCAAAGTAGAAAAAGAAAGTCCAATGGCCTTTTTCTATAAAACTTCCTTTGCAGAGACTGAATTTAAAAAATGCTGGGTGAACAAGAGAAAGACTAGACGCACAGTAGAGTCAACACCTGGTAATACAATAAATTTGAGTTTGAGTAGAGCATACACAGAAAAAAGTCGTTTGTCTGAAGCAAAAAAGAAAGATATTAAAGAACTTGTAGACAAAGATGTGATTCCGAAGCCTTACTATGATAGTTTTTACAAAAATGTTTTGTAATGACGCTGCCATTACAATTTTTATAGTAGAAGTAGGTAGACTAGTTTAAGAATTCTGTGCCATTAACAAATTTAATTGATTAAAGAGTACTTATTAAGAATAATAGACCAATAAATAAACTGTGATTTGCAATTTTAAGACTGTGGTAGGTACTATTACTTAAGTAAGTAAAACTAAGATGAAAATAGAGACTGCCTGAGAATTTTATAATGACTGGTTGATTTTATAGTTTTTGGCTTTTATTAATGTTTGTTCAGAGGCTGTACTTATTTTAAGATTGTTCTGATAGTGCGTAAAGAGATAAGAATACTCAAATTTATATTTTTTTATGGGAGATAAGAGTTTTTTTTTAAGGTATTATTGCTGTGATTATTTAAAAACGCATAATTATTCATTATTGTACGTGTACGATCTCAATTTCATGAAAATGTCTAGTATTTAAGTAATAACTGTTATAAAAAGGACTTACCTAATATTTTATAACACTAATTATTGTATTTAGTTTTCTTTGTTATTCATTTAGTACTTAAATAAATAACTTTCTATTTGAGGACACATTTTATTTATTTCAACTATTTTAGATCTATAAAAACTAAAGCTTGCGTTCCTAAGATTAGCACGTTGCAATCACCCGTTCATAGCATAAGTAACTCAAAACCCCCGACAAAAAGTTATCTTATTTTTGGGGTGAAAAGTAACGTAACTCAATTTTATTTCAGATAAAGTAAAGTAACTTGACTTAGTACACAAAAAATTTGCTTACTCCCGCTGCAAAAATAGAGTAACTCAAAAATCCCGTTATTTTCCACGTTTTTAACTGATAAAATACAAATAAGCTAATTAAACAGCTTCAGAAAACGTTACCTTTACGAATCTCTCATTAGATCTTTGATATCTTTCTTATATACCCTAAAAACAGTTTTTCGTCATTTCTGAAAAATTAGGTTTTTTGAGTTGCCGGAGTCTTCATCTAGGGGTGCGATATGTTTCCCATCTATTGCACCAACACAGTGATCGAATTGCCACTTGTCTTCAAACATTTTAGCATTATCTTTCCATTCACTTTGCGTTGCAGGCATCTGAAACAGAAAGTAAAGGGAACGTTACGTCACCAGATATATCAGCATCGACATCATCGACACAAATTATAAATACAGAAATATGTGATAAAGAGGGCCCCGCGGACTCTGGAAAAAGTTCACAGCCCAAGAAGCAGAAAATGTCCATACAAAGTAAACAAGAAAAACTGCTGGATGCTGCTCAGACACTGATGACTCGACAAGACGATGATTGGGAGATAATAGGAAAGTCAATAGGCGTTCAATTAAAAAACCTGAGTACCCATCAACAAGTGATTGCCCAAAAAATTCTCAATGATGCCCTATTTTACGGAAAACTTGGCAAATTGACAGACGAATCTAGTATCACTTTATCTCCACAACACACAGTATTACATCCTCGCATTCCACATCGCTACTATCATTATTCCTCTGGCTCTTCGGTGAGAAATTCATCACCGCAGCCATGTCAACAATATCTGGCACAACCGTCTCCTCAACCATCTCCACAATATGCGATACACCCGTCCCCTCAATCATCTACACAATTTATTATACAACAATCCCCTGAAACACCTCCACAGCATACGGTACAACCTTCTCCTCAACCACCCCAATATCATATGATGTCACAATTCCCTCAAGCATCTCCAGAGTATAACTCAACTGTACAACCATTTCTACAGTCTATCCCACAATATACATTTGAACAACCTTCTTCTGAATACGTAAATCCAACCAACGCGACACATTCATCGTCGACCGACATAGATCTTACCACTGAATTTCCAAACTGTACAAGTGACACAACAGTTCAAAGAGGAACTGGCTCAGACATGAAGGACTTTTTGATCTTTAATAAAAAATAAAATAAATAGTAGTAAATACCTTGTATGTTTTTGCTTAATATAAATAAATAAAATAAAACTTTTAAATGGATGTTTTAATTATTCTATAAGAATTCAGTCTACTTACCTTAATAAAGTGTTTCAAACAATTATAGATAGCACAACATGTCTCTGGAATCATTGTGGACATAAGTTGCGGCGATATTATGGCACTGAATTTCAAATCTTCATAGCTTTGTCCAGTTGCTAGGAAACGTAAAGTAACTGTAAGTCGTTCTCTCGGACTTATCGCATTACGGTATCCTGTTTCTGTATAAATGGTGTCACCATATTGAGGAGCTCTTCAAAACACTCAATATCCATTCTTAAAAAGTTTCT
Organism: Orthosia cruda; assembly: GCA_964057195.1. Taxonomy (NCBI): domain Eukaryota; kingdom Metazoa; phylum Arthropoda; class Insecta; order Lepidoptera; family Noctuidae; genus Orthosia; species Orthosia cruda. The sequence continues at coordinate 7,215,130 of OZ059841.1, read as the reverse complement.
GAAATCATCTGCTTCTAAATGTATCATGACGTTCATGTGGCTTAATTCATGGCGTTTCATTAACCAGTTTATAACCCAGATCCTCCTTTTTCGTCTCTGGTTAGGTGGCACCGTAGTAAGTGCCAAGACAATTCCTATTTTCTGCTGTTTTGAGAGCGTCGGTGGCATTTCGGAAAAACGAGCAGTCTGTAGCACGGTCGGTTACGTACTGACAGGCAAGGACATGTGTAGAGTAGACAATTTTATCGCCGATTCAGCCCCGATTTCACTGTCTCGATATCGCCAGTGAATTTAGGGTCGTGTGTAGCCGCTTTTAGATAAAAAGCGGTCGGGCCGACCAAGGACATCAAGGACGGAAGAAAACATCGACATAGTCTGCTCGTCGCTTACGAGCAGACTGTAACAGAATATTAAACGTATCCAGAACATCGTTACAGCGGATTTTAAAGACGTCTGCACCCCTACAAAATTCAGTTGGTACAGGAATTATAATAATAATAATAATAAACCTGAGATCCCTCTCTCCAAACGAAACCTATAAGTATTTGGGTATGTCGGAAGCGTTAGGTATCAGCACTACTGACATGAAGCAATCGTTGAGGGAACGCTTCTTTGGCCGTCTGAAGAAGGTACTCAATAGCCTTCTTTCAGGCGGAAACAAGGTGCGCGCCTTCAACGGTTGGGTCATGCCGGTATTGATGTACTCTTTCGGCATACTCAAATGGACTCAAACGGAACTCGACGCCCTGGATAGGCGAGTCCGTACACTGCTGACTACATATCGAATGCATCATCCACGATCGTCGGTCATGAGATTGTATATCCCGCGGAAGTGTGGTGGCCGAGGCTTTTTAAATGCCAAAAACCTCCACAACCGCGAGATATGCAATCTCAGGGAATATTTTCTACACACCGTCGTGGGTATGCATCGAGATGTAGTAGCAGTGGACAAGGGACTCACCCCGCTCTCCTTGGCGAATGAGAACTGGCGCAAGCCTGTAGTGCTTGATACTAACGACCGCAGGGAAGTATGGCAGAGTAAGGAGCTTCACGGACGCTTTTTTCGGGCCCTACATGGGTCCGATGTAGACCAAGCAGCGTCCGTAGCCTGGCTGCGTTTCGGTGACCTCTTTGGGGAAACCGAAGGTTTTGTCTGTGCAATTATGGACGAAGTTATCATGACGAATAACTACCGGAGATTTATTGTGAAGGATAGCACGGTTGACATCTGTCGGGCATGTCACCGCCCGGGTGAATCGATCCGACACATTATCTCTGGATGTTCTCGTCTAGCTAACGAGGAGTACTTGCATAGGCACAACTTTGTAGCCAGGATCATCCACCAGCAACTTGCTCTGAAATACACTCTTGTGGCATTGGAGGTACCGTACTACAGGTATGTGCCCGACCCAGTTCTCGAAAATGGCAATATCACATTGTACTGGGATCGGTCCATCATCACTGACAGGACTATTGTAGCCAATAAGCCTGATATAGTGGTGGTGGACCGAATAGAGAGGCGTGCAATGCTTGTTGACATTACCGTCCCGCATGACGGGAACCTCGTGAAAGCCGAGAAAGATAAGCAAATCAAGTATCTTGACTTGGCTCGCGAGGTTGTCGACATGTGGGATGTAGACACAGCGATCATTGTACCGATAGTCGTGTCAGCCAAAGGCTTAATAGCCACGAGCCTCGACCAACATCTTAAGAGGCTCTCGTTAGGCGGCTGGGTCAAGGGCCTGATCCAGAAAGCAGTACTGCTGGACACGGCTCGCATTGTTAGGAGGTTCCTCTCTTTGGAGCCCTGACCGCCGGTAGCTTGGACCCTGTTCCCGATACCGGTGGGCCTCTATTTTCTATATTTTTAAATGTTTTTTCAAATTTTGTGTTTTATAAAAATATTTAAAAATTTAGTTAATAAGAAAATAAATTAAATAAAGAAATAATAATAAGTCTGTGGCTCGACTTGACAGACGGATGCCAAAATTTTTCTCTACCAAATTTATTACAAAATATAAAATTTCAACCATCTAAATAGTGCAGATATATATATACAATGAAACCAAGAAAAAAAAAACATAATACAATAACATTATCAAAATTATGACCGATTTATAAACTGAATTACAAAATATGAGAAAAATGAAAACTACGTCATGTTGACGAGAGCTGCCGCTGCAAGACGTGCACGCCCACCATCTCCGGCCTCGTCGCCCAGCTCCGCCTCGTCGCCGCCGGAAACCAGCCCCACCGTGAGTGCTGTGACACCGGCTGTGGCAGTTGCGTCGAGCTCGAGCGACGAGTACTTCTCTCCGCCGACGACACCACCACCTGCGCGTCGACGGGGAGGACGCCGGCCGCCGGACCGCTTAGGACCTCGAGGCTTACCGGTCTCTGATAGGGTCCCAGCACCCGGCGGAAGTGTGCAGCGCATGAGATGGACACAATCCATAAACGAAAATGTCATGCGCGCATACTTTGGGGCTACAGAGGGAGGAAACAACCTGACCGCGTACCGTGTCCGGATGCTCTCTTTGTTTCAGGTGCTTGAGCCAGCCGTCAACGTTTCGGCCCAACGACTTTCGGATCAGGTGCGGGTCATCCAGCGTAATCGTATGTTGGATGATACTGTACTTGATCGCCTCCGAACGGAAATGGGTAACCGTGTCACTGCCCCAACGTCGCAGGCTGTGGTGCTACCACAGTCCAACCACGCTGATGAGGAGAGTAGTGACAGGGTTACAAACGTAAGTACCCAGTGCAATGAGGAATTGAGGAGTGCTTTGGAGTGTGCTATTCGGGAGTATCGCAACATGCCACCCGAACTTAGGCCACGATTACCTCGTTTGCCCATGCATAACAAGAATAGGGCGCTGGTGGCTGTTCTGGATTCGCAGTTGTCAAACTATTTTGATGACTGCGAAGACCTCACTGATACACATTCGATTATGTACTGCGCGGCTGTAGCGGCATGTCGTGTAGCTCATGTCAAATTTGCAGATGACAGAGCTACACGACCGAAACCAGCCGTACCGGCTTAGCAGTGCAGGATCGAGCGTCGTATTGGTGGGGCCAGAGCACTCATCGGCAAACTAATTTGTTTCAGGGAGGGCAATAGCCGCCCAAGAGTGATGCGCTTTGTGAGACGGGCGTTTTCGGGGACTGATGTCAGCCCCCGGGACTATATATCCCATGTCACAGAGCGCATCGACTTCCTGAAACAAAAAGTGTATGCATGGGCAAACCGTATTCGTAGGTACAGGCGGAGAGTGGAGTGTGATGTAGTACGTATGCAACCTCTATTTCAATGTGTGTAACCAATATATAAGTCATAGTATCAACATAATAAAGGCAGTCTTACACCACATTTTGGGATGTTTTATTATATCTGACACCCGACCATACATGGCGACCCTGCCACTAAACAGGGCTTGAATCATGTACGCGATTAGTATCGGTTTTGCTCAGTGTGGCAACTGTTTAAGTGAAAAATATATTAAAAGTGACTTTGAAAAATGTGCAACTCAAAAGTAACTAATGAGGAGGTTTTTCTCAATCAAAATAGCGCCACTAAAAACACAGCGACGGTAGAGGAATTTAAATTTCATTTATCGGCCATAAGTATCGTGTTAACAATAATTTGCACGATATTATTCATCGGTGCACTATACTCCATCTTTAAAATTTACAAAAGATGTCATGAGTCCTGGGCGCGAGAGCAGATAACGAGACACATCTTAAGGCGTTCTGTGGATCGATCCAGAAGGTGTCGCGACGGTGCTTGTAACGTGTCTGCAGGCGAGGAACGTCGGGTCCACGCTTCCAACAAGAATCCCTGACAACACAGAGGCGTGTAACAAATCATACAATTCGGCTAGTGTTCTTGTGAGTTCCGTGTTCTAATGAATGTGAAAGTGTGGTAATTCTAACATGGGCAGTGTATGCGTGCAACAGTGGAATCATAGTCGCGATATGAACTTGCATTTGGTATATGAACTATAAAATTATGGACAGTTATGTATGACGAATTGTTACAGATATACAATGACCTTGGTAAGATAAGAATATATTTAATAAAAATAGGACCAAGTAGACGAAAGGGTGAAATTGTTTTGAAAAAACTAAAAGAGGCCGATAAATTGCTGAGTAATTTCAATGAGAGCTTAGACCATTTAAGGCTACTTAAAACCGGATTAAAAGACGAGGAATTATGTAAATTTAATAAATTAAACAAAGATTTTGTTAACCTGTATGACAATATTTTAGATTTGTGTAATAATTCATCGACTGAAGAGTCAATTATTGAACAAAATATGGCGAAATTCGATTTAAAAATCGCCTTGAGCTTATTACCAGTTCTAAATGACGACGGCACAAATACGAAACAGCTCATTGATGGCGTAGAATACTATGAAACGGAACTTGACGTAGACGGACAAATTAAATTGATAAATTTTGTTTTAAAAAGTCGACTTTCGCAGTCTGCTAAACTTAAACTTAATGCAAAGTATGACAGTGTTAATGAGTTAGTAAAGGCTATGAAAACATGTCTGTTACCAAAAAAATCAGCAACAGCTCTACAACACAAATTGTACAATTTGAAACAAAATGATCTTACTATAGATAGATGACTACGGTAAGAAAATAACTGATTTGTTTGTTGACTTGACGATTTCCCAATCTGAAGGCAATGAGTCTAGCTTCGATATATTGAAGCCTATTAACGAAAAATCAGCCATTAAAAGTTTTGCCGACGGATTAAGAAATCGTCGACTAAGCACAATAATAGCAGCACGACAGTTTACATCTTTAAGTGATGCCATACAAGCAGCCATCGATGAGGAAGTTTCAACACCGTCCACGTCAGGTGACATTTTATTTATGCGTCGTAATAACAATTACTACCAATATAGGAATTCCAGAGGCCAGGGGATGTCACGAGGACGAGGACAATCAACGCCACCGGCGGAACGGAGGGATGATCGAATATCGCAAACAGGTCGCGGTGGATGGAGATCTCGTGGCCGCGGCACATTTAACCGTGGAGCTAAAGGTAGGATTTTTTTTAACCAAGCTACTATTCACCAGGAACAGCAACAAAATACGCATATTTTGACAGATTCAAATCCGCGAGAAAATCAATCTGAAAATAACAATGATAATAATAATTCAGAAGAGTTTTTTCGTGAATAAAAGCGTTATGATGTCATGTAGTAGCATATATCATATTTCATTACACTCTAAACATAACAATCTTACATATACGTGGCTAATCGACACCGGTGCATCCATATCGGCCATAAAATATAAACACATTGCTGAGTTGAATGAACCCATCCAAAAAGGAAAACTTGTTGTAAATGGTATTGGTGGAAAAATTGAAGCGATCGGTTTTGTTTATCTTGAATTAAGAGCAGGTGAACAAATTCTAAGCCATAAATTCTACGTATTTGAATCCTTACCCTGTAAGGCAAGTGGCATTTTAGGCCAAGACTTTTTGAGCAAATATCATTCGATTATTAACTTCAAAAATTACTCCTTAGTTATGTATAATAACAATAAAGAAATTTGTGTGCCTATTACCAAACATAACGAGACGCTAACTATACCCGCTAGGTCCGAAAGCACGCATTACATTACGACCGATATAACAGAAGATTGTGTAGTTTGCGCAGAGCAGATAGGAAACGGAATATTTTTAGCAAGTACAATAGCAAGCCCCGCGGACGGAAAGCTACCAATAAGAATTTTGAACACAACAGAAAACGATTTTTATGTACATAGCATTAATCCTAAAATACATAAAGCAAGAGATTATAATATCTGTATATTTGACAAGCCAAAGAAACATGCAGAACGAGTCAAAAAACTGCTTCCCTTATTAAAATTAGATCATCTAAATAAGGAGGAAAAAATCAGCATTAGGAACATATGCGCAAAGTATAACGATATCTTTTATCTCGAAGGAGACCAACTCACTACGACAACTATATATAAACATTCAATAACAATACAACCCGGTACTAGACCAAGTTACAGCAAACCTTACAGGCTCCCACATTCACAAAAAGGGGAAATACAGAATCAAATTAACCGCATGCTCGAACAAGGTATAATAGAACCCTGTAATAGCGAATGGTCTAGTCCCGTTCTATTAGTACCAAAGAAATCAAATGGAGAGAAGAAATGGCGTCTAGTCATTGATTACCGAAAGTTAAATAACTGTGTTCAAAATGATAAATTCCCACTGCCAAATATTCATGAGATATTAGACTCGCTATCTGGTTGCATTTATTTTACGCACTTAGACTTAAGCCAAGGGTTTTATAACGTGGAACTTGAACCAGATAGTAGGAAATTTACAGCTTTTCATTCAGGTCAATATCAAATGACTAGAATGCCAATGGGTCTTAAGACAAGCCCGAACTCATTTGCCCGAATGATGACAATGGCAATGGCGGGCCTTAATTATGAAAAATGTTTATGTTATCAGGACGATTTAATTATAATGGGACGGGACTTATCAAATCATAACAAAAATTTAATCGAAGTACTAGAAAGATTACGCAGTGTCAATTTAAAATTAAATCCGATGAAATGCGACTTTCTTAAAAAGGAAATGCTCTATTTAGGCCACGTCGTAACAGATAACGGTGTACTACCCGATCCAGAAAAGATTAGTGCTATACAAAACTATCCAATTCCCCAAAACACAAATGAAGTAAAGCGTTTTGTAGCCTTAGCGAATTATTATCGCAAATTTATTCCAAATTTTGCTGAAATTGCAAACAGTTTAAATATTTTGTGTAGAAAAAATGTAGAATTCATTTGGAATAGCGACGCACAAAAGGCATTTCAGACACTTAAAGAATGTATGTCTACACCACCAGTTCTCCAATATCCGGATTTATCAGATAAAAATCAGTTTATTGTACAAACTGATGCGTCAGGGTACGCGATAGGAGCGGTTTTATCCAACGGCAATGGTCGGCCAGTCGCTTACGCCAGTAGGAGTTTAAACAAAGCTGAACGTAATTACCCGACTATTGAAAAAGAACTCCTGGCTATAGTATGGGCCGTAAAACATTATAGACCCTATTTGTATGGTCGTCCATTCAAAATAGTAACTGACCACAAACCACTGGTATATTTATTTAGTTTAAAGGAGCCATCAAGTAGACTGCTCAAATTTAGATTATGTTTAGAAGAATATGACTATTTAATAGAATATGTCAAAGGTCAACAAAATGCAGCCGCCGATGCTTTATCTCGAATTCCAATATCATCGAAAGATTTAAAGAACATGCACGAAAGTTTATTTGTAATGACACGAGCACAGATAAAACGATTAGAACAAACTTCTCATATTCCGGAAGATACCGCAGACAACTGTGTCCCGGATCAAGAAGATCAAGCAAGGATTGTGGGAACAATTAACAAGCCTAGTAATGCAGTAGAGCTGCAATTCATTGATAAAACAAGTCTAAACAGGCTACAAAAAACGAATAGAATATATAAGGGAAATAATATATTTTCATATGATCAAGCAAAAATGATGTTGTATATAAATCCATCTGCTCGATCACAACTGACGCCAGCCGCATTTGTGAGAGCGATGTTCGATTTCTGTAAAGTTAATGATATACATGAAATATGTTTCGTGAAAAATAAATCCCATAACTTATTCTTAGGAAAAATAACTAATGAGGTTAAAAGATATACTAAATGGGAAGGACCGCGATTGTGTATTTTAAATAATATAGAAAAAGTAGATAATTTAGAAGATCGGAGAGTCATTTTAAATGACTTTCACTTATTACCCACAAGTGGCCACGCAGGCACAAAAAGAATGTTTAACAACATTAAAAAAATATTATTTCTGGCCGGGTCTCGAAAAGGATATAAATAACTATGTTAAAAAATGCCCTATATGTCAAAAACAAAAGTATACGGTTATGGTAAAAGAACCCATGGTAATAACCACAACGGCACAATCATCATTTGAGAAGATATTTTTAGACATAGTAGGGCCTCTTGATAGAGATTACTATAACTACACGTATATTTTAACACTTCAATGTGAACTATCAAAATATGTATGCGCTTTTCCACTAGTGAATAGAACAGCAGCTGAAGTCGCTCGTGTGTTCGTCAACAACTTCATCCTCGTGCACGGTGTGCCTCGGGAAATCGCTACTGACAGAGGAACGGAGTTTATGTCAGAGACATTCAAAGCGGTATGTACAATTCTTAATATTTCCAAACTGAACTCAACAGCCTATCATCACCAGAGCATTGGTGCACTGGAGAATTCTCACAAAACCCTAGGGGCCTTTTTAAGAATGCACATCAATCAAAGACCAGACTCATGGAGTTCATGGTTGCCTTTTTGGGCCTTTGCATACAACACCACAGTACATTCATCGACAAAATTTACTCCCTTCGAACTTGTGTATGGAAAGAAATGTAACTTACCAAGTAACCTTTTAAGAACAGTAGAACCACTATACAATTATGACAGTTATCCCCTTGAGCTTAAATATAGATTACAGATTTCACAAACAGAAGCACGGGAAAACTTGATTAACTCGAAATTAGAAAGGAAAAACAGATATGATAAATATGTAAGACCTGTAGAATATAAACCAAATGATAAAATATTGATTAAAAATGAAACTGGTAATAAGCTCTCAAACCTTTATACTGGTCCCTACACTGTTATTAGAGATTTGTCGCCAAATGTAGAGGTAAACATTAATGGAAAAATTGATGTTATTCATAAAAACAGAACGAAGTTGTATTACTCATAAAGTCATAATATATTGTATACTTAGCAACAATACCTAGGTTACTGACCTTCGTTGCGATCGTGGCTGTAAAATGATATGCACTCGTGATGCCCTGAATGAATGGTGCCAACAAAAAGTACTTACATGTTTTATTTGTAAACACAGAACTCAACTGTAATCTTAGGTATAAGTTTGGAAAAAAAAAAAAAAAAAAAAAAACAATTCGCTTGTTTGTAAACACAAGCGATACAACAACTGTAATCTTAGTTATAAGTTGTTTATTAATATACTTATATAAAAAAAAAAAAAAAAATATATATAAAAAAAAAAACCTGCGAGTAACTCAAACGCATAACCATTAATTACTCATAGATAATAAACAGTAATTTAACATTAAATTTGTAACCACATTACGTAGTTTTATATATATAAAAAAAAAAAAAAAAAGTATCCATGCAAAGGAATATTTTTTTTTTTTTTTTATTGCCTTGGGAGGTGTGATGTAGTACGTATGCAACCTCTATTTCAATGTGTGTAACCAATATATAAGTCATAGTATCAACATAATAAAGGCAGTCTTACACCACATTTTGGGATGTTTTATTATATCTGACACCCGACCATACAGGAGCGATACACCCAGAATCGCACATTCCAAAGTAATGAAAGGTGGGTTTATCGGGCTTGGGAGCGACCCAACCAAGGTGTGACTGATACGCGCCTGCCGGATGATGACGCTATGTCTTCATTCTGGCGCAGCATCTGGTCGGTGCCTGTCAGTCACACCGAAGGTGAATGGACTCGGGAGGTCGAACGAGCGTGTGATCCAATACAAGAAATGGGGGCTATCACGATCAGCCCCCAAGATGTAGCCCGTGCAGTCCGTCCGTTGCCGAACTGGAAATCTCCAGGACCGGACGGACTGCACAACTTTTGGATCAAGTGGCTACAAAGGTCACACGCTCGTTTGGCATCTCAGTACCAGGCAGCCTTAGAGTCTGGTTCGCTACCCAAGTTCCTTACGACAGGTATAACCCACCTGCTCCACAAGTCTGGTAGCACCGCGGAACCCAAAAATTATAGACCAATTACATGTTTACCAACGGTCTATAAGGTTCTTACATCCATTTTGAGAGTAAAAATTAATAAACATGTTGACAATAACTCCATCATGTCGGTCTCTCAGAATGGATGTAGGAACGGGTCCCGCGGTACTAAGGAGCTACTCCTTATTGATATGGCCATTAGCCAACAGGTTCGGCGTTCCCGAAAGGATCTGTCGACATGTTGGATAGATTATAAGAAGGCCTATGACTCGGTGCCGCATACATGGCTCATGAGGGTGCTAGAATTGTATAAAATAGATACAACTCTACGCACCTTCCTGATGTCGTGTATGAGGCAATGGTGCACAGTCCTTCGCTATCCAGGATGTCGAAATATCCAGAGGAATAGCGAACCTGTAAGGATCGAGCGAGGTATATTCCAGGGCGATAGTTTGAGTCCACTTTGGTTTTGCCTAGCCTTGAATCCTCTAAGCATGATGCTGGAGAATTCAGGGCTAGGCTATCGGTTGAAGAGAGGTGGTCAGGTTATATCTCACCTCCTTTACATGGATGACTTGAAGCTTTTTGCCCCCAGCAATCTTCAGCTGATGGAGCTACTAAAGGTAACTGAAACTTTTAGTAGCGCCATCAGGATGGAGTTTGGTGTGGACAAATGTGCGGTCATGCATGTAAAGCGAGGGGAGATTGTGGAATCCGTAGGAATTCAACTTGCGAATTCCATAAACCTGAGATCCCTCTCTCCAAACGAAACCTATAAGTATTTGGGTATGTCGGAAGCGTTAGGTATCAGTACTATAGACATGAAGCAATCGTTGAGGGAACGCTTCTTTGGCCGCCTGAAGAAGGTATTCAATAGCCTTCTTTCGGGCGGAAACAAGGTGCGCGCCTTCAACGGTTGGGTCATGCCGGTGCTGATGTACTCTTTCGGCATACTCAAATGGATTCAAACGGAACTTGACGCCCTGGATAGGCGGGTCCGTACACTGCTGACTGCATATCGAATACATCACCCACGATCGTCAGTCATGAGATTGTATATCCCGCGGAAGTGTGGAGGCCGAGGCTTTTTAAATGCCAAAAATCTCCACAACCGCGAGATATGCAATCTCAGAGAATATTTTCTAAACACCGACGTGGGTATTCATCGAGATGTAGTAGCAGTGGACAAGGGACTCACCCCGATCTCCTTGGCGAATGAGAACTGGCGCAAGCCTGTAGTGCTTGACACTAACGACCGCAAGGAGGTATGGCAGAGTAAGGAGCTTCACGGACGCTTTTTCCGGGCCCTACATGGGTCCGAAGTAGATCAATCAGCGTCCGTAGCCTGGCTGCGATTCGGTGACCTCTTTGGGGAAACCGAAGGTTTCGTCTGTGCAATTATGGACGAAGTTATCATGACGAATAACTACCGGAGATTTATTGTAAAGGATGGCACGGTTGACATCTGTCGGGCATGTCACCGTCCGGGTGAATCGATCCGCCACATTATCTCTGGTTGTTCTCGTCTAGCTAACGAAGAGTACTTGCATAGGCACAACCTTGTAGCCAGGATTATCCATCAGCAACTTGCTCTGAAATACACTCTTGTGGCGTCGGAGGTGCCGTACTACAGGTATGTGCCCGACCCAGTTCTCGAGAATGGCAATATCACATTGTACTGGGATCGGTCCATCATCACTGACAGAACTATTATCGCTAATAAGCCTGATATAGTGGTGGTGGACCGAATCGAGAGGCGTGCAATGATTGTTGACATAACTGTCCCGCATGACGGGAACCTCGTGAAAGCCGAGAAAGATAAGCAAATCAAGTATCTTGACTTGGCTCGCGAGGTTATCGACATGTGGGATGTGGACTCAGCGATCATTGTACCGATAGTCGTGTCAGCCCATGGCTTAATAGCCACGAGCCTCGACCAACACCTTAGGAGGCTCTCGTTAGGCGGCTGGGTCAAGGGCCTGATCCAGAAAGCAGTACTGCTGGACACGGCTCGTATTGTTAGGAGGTTCCTCTCTCTGGAGCCCTGACCGCCGGTAGCTTGGACCCTGTTCCCGATACCGGTGGGCCTCTATTTTTTATATTTTTAAATGTTTTCTTTTTTGTGTGTTTTGTAAAAATATTTAAAAATGTAATAAATAAGAAAAAAGTTAAATAAAAGACATAATAATATATAATAATAACGTTTATTGGTTCAAATAAATTATGTTAACAATATGAACACTGTCACTTAAACTAGGTTATGATACCTGTGCTATAAGCAACAGTAACAATTCGCGGTTGATCTATTTACTTAAAAACAAAATAATTGTGCAACAATCCGTTACTATCATAAATTAGTTAATTAGATATTACGACATAATTAACTATACAGTTAGACAATAAAAAAATAAAAGTAACTAAAATTAGAATATTTATATGAGACGTGTGTATGCATGTGTGTGTGTGTATCTGTGCGTGCGTGTGTATCTGTGTGTGTGTGTGTGTATGCCTGCGTGTTATGGAATGTATATGAGTGAGTGTAGGTAAATATATAGGTATGTAACATGTAGATTAGAAGTTGCTTGGATTACCCAGAAACACTTAAGAGGTTTTCAGTTTCTTGATAATTTAATACAACTAACAAGTTTTTAACTACCTTTTTAAATTTAAAATGCCGTATTTTCATTAGGGACACTTTTTTACTAATTTTATTGTAAATATAGGGAGCTATTATATAAGGGAATCTTTTTGCAAAAATTGTCTTGTGTGGAATGGTTTTGAATACAATATCTTTTCTTCTTCTATTATCTATTTGAGTGCTGTTATTCGGTAAATGGGTGTGTGCATAAATTAGATTGCGTAATAAAAACAATTGACGCACAGTGAGGACATCAAATTCCCTGTAAAGTCTTGCAGTAGGATATAGCCTTGGTTTGGACATAATTACTTTGATTGCCGCTCTTTGCGCTCTTTCAAGCTTGAGAAGAAATGTCTTGTGAGCCCCTCCCCATACAGAAATACAGTATCCCAATACTGACTGACAAAGTGAATAATAAATTATTTTCAGAACATTTAAATCCTCTATATGGCGTAGCTTTTTAAAAATGGGCATTAGTTTCCGAATTCTATTTGTCAGAAGTTCAATATGGTGATGCCAGTTAAGATTTTCATCAACCCAGACACCTAGATATTTAAGCCTATCAACTCGATCGAGCTGAGTACAATGGCACAAAGTGCTGCTGTTACTATGGCAGGTGTGGGCTCTTATTTTTATTCTATCTGTTGCTGGCGCCCCTGATTTTGTAATAGAGTAGGTGAGATATTTAGTTTTATTAAGATTAATAGTTAGCGTATTTTATTGAGCCAGTATAGAATCTGCTTAATGCCACTTTCTGTAACGTCAGTTACTTCTTCCCAAGTTTTACCGTAAAATACTACTGCCGTGTCATCTGCAAAGGTAACAATTTTAGCATTATGAAGATGAAAGTTGCACAGTTGATTAATGTACATCAAAAACATTGTGGGGCCAAGTACACTTCCCTGTGGGACTCCATATGTTATTTGAGCTTCTTCACTTACATATGAGCCAATTTTTACACGTTGGGTTCTTCCATTTAAGTAACTAGTGAACATATCCAAGGCTATACCCCGTATACCCATATTTTCCATCCTAGGAAGTAGTTTGGGGATAGAAACAGTATCAAATGCCTTCGCAAGGTCCAAGAATACTCCAATACATTTAGATTTACTATCAAGTGATTTAACAACAGTTTCAGTCAAAGTTCTTAGAGCATCTTCTGTGGATTTACCAGGAATAAATCCAAATTGATTTTTTGACAACAATTTAAAAGTTCTTAGGTAATTTGTTAATCTTTTGTTTAACAGCTTTTCGAGTATCTTGGACATCGCTAGAAGGACTGATATAGGTCGATAGTTGTTGACACTGTCTCTATTCCCCGACTTAAATATAGGATGAATGAGCGCTGTTTTGAAAAGCTTGGGGAATACCCCCAAGTGGAGACTCAGGTTACATATATATGTAATAACAGGAGTCAGAACACTACTCGCAGCTTTTAGTAACCCATTTGAAATACCATCTATTCCTACAGCGCAATCATCTTTCAGGTTCATTATAATAGACAGTACTTCTTCTTCGTCAGTGTCAAGTAAAACAAAGGAAGTTGCTGATTGTTCACCTGAGTCTTGTTTCGATATTCCATTACCATCCATGTTGTCTATATTTTCAGCTAGTTTCTGTCCCACAGTTGCAAAGAATCTATTGATTATATTAACAGATTCATGGGGGCTTGGGTCAATTTGTAGTAGGGATTCATTATTATCCTTTTGTTTATTTAGAGATGCTATTGTTTTTATTAATTTCCAGGTTTTTTTAGCATTATTTTTAACCTTTTTAAATTCTAGGTTTTCATATGCAAATTTTACTTTTTCTAGAATGGTTTTGAAGAAATTTCTGTATCTGGTGTAAATAAGTTTAATTTCCAAGTTTTCTGGGTTCTTTCTAACTTTAGAATGGAGCTTATCCCTGTGTTTAATGCAGCGTAACAAACCCGGTGTAATCCATGGTTTAATTATCTTTTTTTATGACTAGTTATTTTAGTTGTAGTGTTGTTATTTATTATTTTTGTAATAGTATCTATAATAAATTTTTATGCAATATCTACGTCAGTAAAACTGTAAATGTGATTTAAGTCAGATTTTTCTAATTCCGAGATGACTTTAGGATAGTTAATATGGGTTATTGTGTGTTTGTTACAGTATTCCGATAATTTCGTGCCCAGTGACAAACAAACTGTATAGTGATCCGTTATAGTTATTACTGTTGTATTACAGCTTAGTACAGATTTTATCATTACATGATCCAGGCAATTTTGTTTTCTTGTTGGCAGCATGTGACCGGGTAGTAGACCATGTGATGCCATCAAATTTAAATAATTGTGAGATCGCGGTTCGTTACCGATTTCTTTTATATTTATATTAATATCTCCTATGACAATAATGTTTGCATAAGAAGACAGTGATTTCAACAGAGCATCCAATGATTTTAGGAACATTTCAATACTGTAGATAGGAGGTCTGTACACTGCAACAATAACCATATCAGCTTTAATTTTAATGATTAAGCAATTAGCGTCCTCCAAAATATGCTCAAAAACTAAATACTGAAAACAACTCTTTATGTACAAAACTACACCTTCGTTTTGGGTCTTATGGCCCTTCGTGGAATAATATGTATAGTTATTTATTATAGGTAGGGTGGTAGTATTTTTTAGCCAACATTCAGTTAATACTATTAGGTCTCCCCCAAGGGAGTGTTATTGGATGTCTGCTATTTATAATCTATATAAATGACCTCCCTACAATCATAAATGAGTCATGTGTTCTGTTTGCCGACGACATCTCAGTACTAACCCCCTGTCACGACAATACCAACTTAACCGAAATACTTACAGGTATACTCAACAAAATTACAACTTGGATGACAGAACATAATCTTGAACTAAATTTCAATAAAACTAAAATCATATCCTTCTATCCACATCAAAAAACTCCTTTAGACATAACATTTACTTACAATGACAAAAAAATAGAAACAGTTAAAGAATTCAACTTACTTGGCTTATCCATAGATACACATTTAAATTGGAAATCGCATATTAAAAAAATCAGGACAAAGTTGTCAAAATTTGCCTATGCCCTCCGTGAAATAAAAAAATCGACTAATCTCTCCACTGCTCTGGTTACGTACTATGCCTATGCATACGCATGGTTAAGCTACGGCGTAATATTATGGGGAAATAGCACAGACGCATCAACACTTTTCATACTACAAAAACGACTGATTAGAATACTAGCCAATATAGATAACACAGACAGCTGCAAACCCCATTTTCAAGAATATAAACTTCTAACCCTACCTTGTATTTATATCTTGGAAATGTGTAAATTTGTTAAAAATAATGAAAAGCTCTTCACTACACGAGAAAACATACAGACTCACTACACACTACGACACAAAAATAGACTAAACCAGCCAGGTTCTAAACTAAAAATACACTCCACAAGCACTTTAGTAATGTCAGTTAAAATATATAATAAATTACCAGATGACATTAAAAATGAACAAAAATTTAATATCTTTATAAATAAATTAAAACAATTTCTAATCCGTAAATGTTATTACAATGTACATGAATATTTCAATGATAAATTTAATAAATAAATAATAATACCGAAAAACGCAATAATAATCTATAATACAAATAATAATAAAACATGTATAAATTAAATAGTTATTGATGCATAGATTCAATATTTAAGTCGCAAAAATTATGTGATACATTTAATTGTAAGCCCACCTACCTACATTATATTAATTGAAGTTGTGAACAAATATTTATAATAGCCCTCCTCCTAATTTGTGAGTGAGTTAATGAGTGGGTGTGTAAGTGTCAATGTATGTGATAGGTACTTGTTTGAGTTAAGTTGTTTTTTTCTTACATATAACAAAAAATTTAAAATGGAGGAAATAATACGTGTAATACTTTCGTTAATATAAACCAACTTGTTAGAAATACTAAGATTAGCATACAAAATGATATAATAAAAAAATATTATTAGTCATTTGCGTTCTTTCAGTGACTCCAAGTGTTTTTCTGTTCTAACAATCAAGTGGGGGTCTCCTATCTTCTTGCGCAAGTATATCTTACCGTTAGCAGTCCAAGCAAATGTGTAGTTTTCAGCCTTGGCAAACTCACGAGTTAGATAAAACAATTTCTTGGTTCTGAAAGTGAGGTATTCTGATACGAATATAGGCTTTGTTTCGTTTCTTCTATCTATGCAGGAGGTATTCAGGGTTGTGGGTTTGTTCTTTGTATTGTATTCCCTCACTGC
The DNA here is from genome assembly GCA_964057195.1 of Orthosia cruda. Lineage (NCBI taxonomy): Eukaryota > Metazoa > Arthropoda > Insecta > Lepidoptera > Noctuidae > Orthosia > Orthosia cruda. Next base: position 7,198,380 of record OZ059841.1, on the reverse strand, counting down.
CTTCAGAATATTTGCTTTTATTATTGGTGTAGAAACATCCACAACCACCACAGAGTTAGGCTTGTTTTTGCTAGTCTTTCGGTATATATCTCTCACGTTGCCAAGGTCGAGGTTCGAATTTACTGTTTTTGAAATACATAATACTGCTTTCAGAAGATCAGCCTTAGAATTAAAAGACACTGACGCTATCCAGAGACTAAATTACGCGAATGAAATGTTTAGCCGCTTTTCTTCGTTCAATAATGTGTTATTCTCTGATGAAGCTCACTTCCACATTAATGGGCATGTAAGTAAACAAAATTGCCGCTACTGGAGCCCCGAAAATCCAAAACGTAAACATCAGAAGCCATTACACAGCCCTAAAGTGACGGTATGGGCCGCTATGTCAGCTCGTGGCATCATAGGCCCTTATTTTTTTGAAGACGGCAGAGGTCGCGCGATTACAGTTAATTCAGAGCGATATGTAGCAATGATCGAGGAGTTTTTTCACCAGCGTTGCAGAATTTTCCAGGCTACAATACGCGGACCTGGTTTCAACAGGATGGCGGGACGGCCCATACCTCTAACACCGCTATGCCCGTCATTCGTGAACTTTTCCCCAACAAAGTGATCTCTCGAAGAGGAGACATTTCCTGGCCACCACGTAGTCCGGATCTAACCCCGATGGACTTTTTCTTATGGGGTTATCTGAAATCTAAAGTGTATGACACAAACCCGCGGTCAATTGAAGCCCTAAAAGAAAATATTCAAAGAGAAATGGCTAACATCACAGAACTGACTTGCCGCGCAGTCGTCGATAGTTTTAGACGTCGCTTACAGGAGTGCCGTGATCGTAACGGGTTACATTTGGATGATGTTATTTTCAAAAAATAATTCCCATTTTATAAAGGTTAATACGAAATAAAAAGGTATTTCTTATTGTAATTAGTTTTTTATTTATTAATTACTAGCTTTTGCCCGCGACTTCGTTCGCGTGGAATAGTGACTTCTGATGCCGACTCTTGACCAATAGATGGCGCTGTATGTCCGGAATAAATTTTATTTTATATTTTATTTTTTGTAATAAAAACTATCCTATGTCCATTCTCAAGTTCCAAACTATGTCTGTACCAAATTTCACACAAATCGGTTCAGTAGTTTAGGCGTGAAGCAAAGACAGACAGACAGACAGACAGACAGAAAGACAGACAGACAGACAGACAGAGTTACTTTCGCATTTATAATATTAGTAGGGATTTACATGTGTAAGGACTTATGGGCCACCCTGTATTAAAGGAGACATCGTCTATGACTAACTGTACCTACCTATTGTTAGGTTCTAGGCATTTTGCTGAATTGTTTGACTAGAAGCTATGCCACATTTTATGTATTATATGGTTATCATGGAAATAGTAATTACTACCCATATCACGTTATGGATATAGTAAGTACTACTTCCATGACAGGAATAGAAAGGGATTGCTCAAGGGATGAATGTCGAATGGGACACTTTTATGGACAGTGTTATATATTATTATATCGCAAATACTTCAATTTTAACTGGATTAGAATTAAAAACTTATATTATTAATTTTCATTGGATTGATTCGCGACACTTTTAAATGAGTTTAATTTAAAAGTATTTAAAATGAAAGCAGGAGTGTTTATGTAATTTTGGCCAGGCATTCTGCGCAGACATGTTTTTTTCTTGTCGTATACTCGAGTGAGAAAGAAAGCGAAATATTTAAAAGTATTGGATTGTATTATTGAAATAAGTTCTACTTGGAATAATATAAGAGTTATTGAAACGAACTCTGCGGTTTACTTTCCTAACTCCCGAAGTTTTCACTATATTCACTATTTACCTAGCCTCATCGCCAGAGGGCGCTGTAGTTTCAAAAGAGTTTTACCACAGTGTAGAACATTCTTTTTTAATTCTTTTTTCAAATTTTCATTCCAATCCCTGCATTTGTTTTAATTTGACAACTTATGGAAGCGAACGTGTCGATCGGTTTTACAAAAATGGAAAAAGAGCAATATCGTTCGGTGATTCGATTCCTATTTTTGGAAGGGAAAACGCGCATCGAAATCAAAGAGCGCTTGGGTGCTGTGTACGGTGACTCTTCTCCATCGATGGCCACCGTCAAGAATTGGTTCAACGAGTTTGCACGTGGCCGTACGTCGGTTTTTGATGAACCACGTCCAGGTGCACCGAAAACAGCTGCTACGGAGGAAAACATTAAAAAAATCCATGATTTCGTATTGGCAGATCGCCGATTGAAGGTTCGGGAGCTAGCTGAGACTGACTGTAGGCATTTCAGAAGGAACAGTGCATCATATTCTTCACGAGGAACTCGGCATGAGAAAGCTGTCGGCGCAATGGGTGCCGCGTTTACTCACACCAGAAAACAAGCGCAACCGTGAGACCTCATCGGAGACGTGTTTGGCGCTGTTTAAGCGGAATACAGCGGAGTTTTTGCGTCGTTTTGTGACCGTCGATGAAACCTGGATCCACTGGCACCAGAGACCAAGGAGCAATCAAAACAATGGATCCAGACCGGGGAACGTGCTCCAAAGAAGGCGAAAACTGTAAAATCGCCCGGAAAAGTTATGGCCACCGTTTTCTGGGATTCACAAGGTGTGATCTACATCGATTACCTCGAGAAGGGTAAAACAATTACAGGGCTTTACTATGCCGATTTATTGCGCCGATTCGACGCCGAATTAAAGAAAAAACGACCCCATCTGGCGAAGAAAAATTTTATTAACTGTAAAAGTAACTTTGTAATCCCTTATATTGGATGACTATTTATATAGGATTACAAATTTACTTATGCAGTTTGTATATAATATAGTAAACCTAATGGAAATTGCGGGATGTTTTAGTTTTTCCTTGCACAAATTCTCAAGTTCAAAATTTGTAGCACGTGAGTCTACTAGAAGTACCTTAGAATTTTGATGATCGGTGAGTGATTCAGTCACCACTCGTACGGCGCAATATCCGCTCCGGTAATTTGCCGTTTTTCGACGTCCGCACCCCCATCCGCTTCGGATATTGCGAGTCGCTACTTGTTTTTTGCATAGTTTGTTCCAGAAAGGTGGATATTCTCGGTAGATTTCTGTTTTAGACTATGGTTTAATAGACAAGTAAGTCAAAAATACACCCCGCTAGTCTGTGGATCCGTTTGGGAGAGTCCATTTTATTTCCGGAAATTTCGTCTGAACAGTCGACACCGCTCGTCCGCTGCTCCCGCTAAATAATTTTTTTCCGTGGTTTTAACAACGACTTTGGTGCGGCGCTTCGCTGAAAAACATGAATCGGTAAGTGATGCATTGGAATTAATCGTTTTCTTGTGTATTTGTGTGTAAATTTCATTAGAAATACGTATTTTTGCAAGAAGCTCCCGGCATTTTTTCGTCATGGCCGTTTCTTTTCTTTGTGTATCAATATTAATTTTGCCTAATACTCAACAAACTGCAGTTATTACTAATGCTACGCTAATTAACAACAGAAGTAATGCATTCAATTGAAGTGGTAACGATCCTAATTAGATTTTAATTAGAAACAAAAGCTATCGACCCCAAATCTCCCGTTCCGGATATAATGGCGGACACAGAGAAATACGATTTTATGAAACTTTACGCGGATGATGAAATAAATTCGATTTAGATAGCACCAACGCTGGTTGTTCAGTAGTTGTTCGAGGGGGATATTTCTATAGGATTATATTTATTGTCGGTTGTGTTTTTTGAACGTTTCGTGGTTTGAAAATGTAATAGGTATTTTTTTAACCGACTTCAAAAAGGCGGAGGTTGCTTGGGGTTCAACTTTCATGTTGTTCATGTGTTGTTGGTGGTAAAATGAAGAAGTTTTTTTTTTTAACCAACTTTCAAAAAGGGGGAGGTTAGGTTGTGTTCAACTATCATGTCGTTCATGTGTTGTTGGAGATAAAATGTGATAGGAATTTCAGTTTGAATCTTTTCTAACAATTTTTATACAACTTTCAAAAAGGGGGAGGTTAGGTTGTGTTCAACTATCATGTCGTTCATGTGTTGTTGGAGATAAAATGTGATAGGAATTTCAGTTTGAATTTTTCTAACAATTTTTAACCGACTTTCAAAAAGGGGGAGGTTAGGTTGTGTTCAACTATCATGTCGTTCATGTGTTGTTGGAGATGAAATGTGATAGGAATTCAGTTTGAATTTTTTCTAACAATTTTTAACCGACTTCGAAAAGGGGAACTATTTTTAACCGACTTCGAAAAGGGGAACTATTTTTAACCGACTTCAAAAAGGGGGAGGTTGCTTGTGTTCGCACCTGTTGTGTTTTTGTTTGTCTTGTGGTTTTTTTGTGGTTTCTTTGTCTTTCTTTGCCTATTTGCATTGCATTGCCTGTGTTTTGTGTGCATTCTGCATGTGCTTTCTTTTTTTTGCATGGGTTTAGTCTAACAAGAGGCCCACGCACGCGCGGTGGCACGCGGGGAAGAGGCAGGGGTTTGCGTGTGCGAGGTGCAGGCGCACCAACGTCCCCACCCCGCAATCCCTCACCACCACCAACACCAGTTCCATTATCGGTGGCATCGCCACCGCTCGAGCCGGTGACGGTGACGGCCGGCCCTCGGCGCGGGAGTCGCCTAATGTCTACTGCTCGGCGGGCCCACGCCGCGGGAGGCGGCTGGTGTCAGTAGACTTTAGGCCTCCCTCGTCAGCCTCGGTGGTCACCTCGCCACCGCTCGAGCCGGTGACGGTGACGGCTGGTCCCGCTCGGCGCGCAATTCGCCTGCGGTCGCAGGCCCCCTCACCACCACCACCACCCCCTCCCGTGCCGGCTGCTCGTAGCCGCAAGCGCCCGAGGCCGGTGGATTCGTCGCCGGACACCAGCCCCGCCGCATCACCATCACCGCCGCCCGAGCCGACTGGCCGCGGTGGTCGGGCGGCTAGAAGAGCTCGCGCGCGCGGTGGTCGTGATGGGCGTGGGCGTGGGCGTGGTGGCCGCGACGAAGGCCAAATAGCAATACCGCCGAGAGAGGAAGACCCCGATTATAGCCCCCCGTCGCGCTCACCGTCACCCGCACCAATCGTCACAGCGGTGGCGATGGTGCACGGTGAGCGTGGCGGGCAGCGTGGCGGGCAGACGCGGCAGAGACGGATGTCGGGGCTGGGCCGCGAGCGCCCCGGGCCTAACTCTGTGGACGAGTAAGTTTCTATGCTTTTCTAACACTTTACTTTCTCACTAATCCCATTTTTTTTTTCAATACTCAAAATCACTTGTATTACAATTGAATCGTTTTGAACTGTAGGTTACAAATTTTTACACTGGACGAGATGCCGCAGGGGGAGCTCCTGGAGACCCCCCTGCACCCCAAGAAGCGGCGGGTGTGGCAACCGTAAGTAGTTCTACTTGTGCAGCATGTTAGTTGTAATAGTACAAGTTTTAACTTTTGTTTTAAAATCTCCATCCAGGCTGGTTCGGGGTGATGTCAGGCCCCCACCACCGCTACATATCTCTCCACCGCATGTGCCACCAGCTGCACTTGGTGGTGGTGGTGACGACGACCTGATCGCCATGTAAGTCGCTCGCTAACGGTATTTTCTGTTCATTTCATTTCTAAAGATATAGGTACTACAACACTCCCTTTGTTCCAGGGATGTGGATGCGCCGGCCGAGTCGCCTCCACGGCGACTGGAGTCACCGCCACCAGGTGCAGCTGGTGATTTTCTCGACGCAATCTATGCGGCAATGTAAGTAGCTCGCCAATGGTATTTTCTGTTCATTTCATTTCTAAAGATTTAGGTACTACAACACTCCTTTTGTTCCAGGGATGCATCTGATGAAGAGGCGGCAGCCCCGCCACCCGATGCCCCTATATTGATCCCTCCATCACCGGCAATGTCGGTGCCTTCGCCGGCCGTGTAAGTAGCTCGCTTACGGACTTTTGTATTCATCACCTATAGATGTAGGTACTTCAACACTTCTTTTGTTCCAGATTCTACGAATGCAGCCAGGTGGGGACGCCGACAGCCACGCCGTCTACATCGTCCAATATGCGGCCTACAGCTCCTCAATATCGCCCTCGTCAGAATCTTCGGGAAGTTGACATTGCAAAGATGATAAACGTTGGTAAGTAAATATACCTATCTGCTGATTTGTGTTAGGTTTGGGGCTATGGGGCAATCTTCTGGTTTCCACTACGGAATTGAAACCATACTATCTTTGTCTACAGGTAGCGATGAAGATTCTGACGAGAGCGATACGGAGGAGTGTTTGCCGAGCGCATTTGTTCCCAGGGAATTACGCACCCTAATTAACTGGGAACTGGACGATGAAGACGACGGGGCCGGTGATGGAGATGCCCCCAGGGCTGCTCCGGTACAAGGATCAGGGTCTGAAGCACCGGCGGATTCTGCAGTACCCTCGGGGTCTGCAGAAACCTCGGGGTCCGCGGACCCCGAGGATGTTGCAGGCCCCGCGGATGCTGCGGATCCCGCGGATGTTGCAGACCCTGATCTCTTCGATACGGAGCAGCCTTGGGGTTTCCTTAATTTTGAATGGAAGCAGTTTCCTAACCCCTCAGTGCCACCTGCAGAGAGGAGGGAAACGTTTTCCCAGAATAATGTCGGTGCAACTATTCCAGACGTCGACCCGTATAGCATTTTCGTTGCTATATGGGACAGACAGTTCATGGAACACATTGCCTCGGAGACGAACAAATACGCCGCGCAGGTGAAAGCCCAGAGGCTTGCTGCCGGCAACATCCATCCCCAGAGTCGCATCCGCCGTTGGCACGATACAACGGCGGATGAGCTGTACGTTTATTTCGCGCTGATTCTGGCGATGGGTGTTGTCGTCAAAAGCCGGATCGAAGAGTACTGGGCTCAAGCTGCCGACGTATTTGCTACGCCGGGGTTTAGCGCACGCATGTCGATGGCCCGGTTTAGCCTGATAAGCAGATACCTCCACTTCCAGGATAACACCGACATGGGTGCGCTAAACCTGGACGCCTCCGAGGCACGTCTTTTCAAGATCCGCAATTTGTTGACCCACCTGAACGAGAAATTTAGTAGTATGTATGTAATGTCTCAAAACATCGCTCTTGACGAGAGTCTTTTGATGTGGAAAGGCTGGCTGGATATTGCTCAGCTGATCCGCAACAAAGCTGGTTCCAAAGGTGTCAAAACCTACGAGCTATGTGAATCTCAGACCGGCTATCTATTCCGGTTTGAGGTTCACAGCCACAAGGCCGCAGCTAGACAGCCCGACCCGGAAGATCCTCTGGAGAAAACTGTACCGGCCATTGTGTTGCGGCTTACGAAAGGTTTGGAGAACAAGGGGTATACATTGTGGATGGACAACTTCTACAATTCGCCAGCCCTCGCTCGTCGGCTCAAGTGCTCTGGGTTCGATTGTGTAGGGACCATCCGGACGAACCGTGCGTTTCTTCCAGAGGCCCTACACAATCTAACCAAGAGGCAGATGAGGCGTGGACAGCTATCTGGCCTTACATCGGGGGACGTCGATGTCATGGTATGGAAAGATAACAGCCGTGTGGCCGTACTCTCGACATACCATGGCAACGCCGTCCAGAACTACCGAGGGTCCGCCAAACCCATCGCGGTGCATGATTACAACATCATGATGGGTGGGGTGGACAAGAAGGATCAGATGCTGTCCATGTATCCGATTGAGCGGAAGAGGACAAGGGTTTGGTACAAGAAATTCTTCAAGAGGCTACTCAACGTCTCCGTATTAAATTCCTTCATCATTCATCGCTCCAACCACCAGGCTTCGGCTACTCCTGCCCTCTCACATCGTCAGTTCCGTATGCAATTGATAAAAACACTTATATCCAAGCATGGCGTCACCCGGTTGGCCCCAGTCCCACAGAACTTGACGAGTGACGTGACCCACCGCCTGTCCTACTTTCCGAAAACGGACAGGGAGGACCGGAAGAAGAGGCGGGCGTGTGCGGTCTGTCATAAACTCGTGCAGACGTTCTGTGTGGGCTGTGACCGAACCGTTTGCCTAGAACCCTGTTTCCTTACCCTTCATACCAGAGTATAGTAAGTAAATATATTGTATGGGTGTTTGGAAGGGAGCTGTACATACGCCTAGGGTAGAAACTAGGGATAGTCTGCTACCTACCCCCGCCCATTATATTGACCTTGGCCTCAAGGTTTTTTTTTAATTTATTATTTTTTTTTATTTGACTTTTTTATGATTTTTTGACTAAAACTACCTGTAGCTCAAAATCTATCCATGGGACCGGTCGGCTAATGGTCTTGTTTTAATCGTTAGAGTCTTAGGGTCCTGCAAAAAATTATTTTACACCAGAAAATTGTGGAGAAGAAAAGTTATGGGGCCTGAAGTACCATAGTAAGGTAAAGAAATAATTTTAAGGGCAACTTTCTATGGGGTTTAAAAAAAACTAACAGGGTTGGAGTTCTTCTGATTTTTTTAAAACATCCTCAGTCCATGCCCTTTCTAACGATATGCTAAAAGTGTATTTATCACTTTTAGTTTTAAAGTTATTAATTAATTTCCGCAACTAGGGCACTTTTACCACCACGAGTCGACATTTGTAAGACAAATGTAATTTCCAGAATTTAAACCAGTTTGGCCTACAGTTGGCAAATTTGTTGTCTCACTCTTACACGAGAGCAACATGTAAGAGACAAAACATGTCATGTCATGTCTCTTTCGCTCTTGGGTCGACGGGGCCGGGCAGGTAACTCGTTGGGGTCTTTGTTAGTCAGTCGAGATTTACCCATCTTAGCTAACTTACGTACTTGCCGTTACGACGCTCCACTGTTTTCGTTAATTTTGTTGAGTTTGTTATTACTTCGTTTTTGTTAAGTTTTGTTATTTGTTACCTTGTTGTTGGCAAAATGGCTGGATTTACCAGTGAAGAGTACACCGACATGCTGGTGGTGTATGGAATGGCTGATTGCAATGGGCGCGAGGCACGGAGGATTTATCAAGAACGGTATCCTAACCGGCGAGTGCCTAACCACCAAACGTTTGGCTCAACTTATCGGCGTCTGCGAGAAACCGGAAATTTAAATTTCCGGGAACCAGCCGTGAACAGATTTCAACCAAATTTGGCTGCGGAAGAACGCATATTGGCTGAATTTGAGGAAGATCCGACCAGAAGCGTAAGAACCGTAGCCCGGACGCTTGGTTTAAGCGTGTGGAAAGTCTGGTCGGTTCTTCGCGAAAATGGACGTCATCCTTTCCACTACACCCCTGTTCAAGGTAAGTTTTTACATAAAGTTTTTGTTTTTAGCTCTTATGTAATGAACTAGCATGTGAATTTCATAGGCAATTTTTAAATTAACATGAGCATGTGTGTGAGAGAGAGAGAAATGGAAAGACAGAGATAGCAATCAATGTTACATAGCTACTAATTCATAAGGAAACCGCTAACGTTGATATTTTTATTGTTTTAGGCTTAGAGGATAACGACTATGCAAGAAGGGTGGAGTTTTGCCGCCACTTGCTCCATACGGACGTGGAAGATATTAATTTTTTACGGAGTATTCTCTGGACTGACGAGTCCAAGTTTGACAAGGAAGGAATTGTAAATTACCACAATCTCCATCACTGGGCACCCAGAGATCAAAACCCGAGAGTCAAGAGGCACAGAGGTTTTCAACGAAGGTTCTCCGTGAACGTATGGGCAGGCGTCATCGGTAATCGGTTGATAGGGCCGCACTTTTTGCCAGACAACCTAAACGGGCAAAACTACTTAGATTTCCTCGAAAACGATTTGCCTGATTTAGCGGAAGAAGTGTTTGACGAAGATCGGCCCATAGTCTTCCAGCACGACGGCTGTCCTGCTCATTGGAGCCTAGCAGTGAGGGAGCTTCTGGACAACTGCTTTCCTAATTCTTGGATTGGTCGGGGTGGGCCAATTCCCTGGCCCCCAAGGTCGCCTGACCTTAACCCACTCGACTTCTACGTCTGGGGAAGGGCGAAAGAGTTGGTGTACACAGAAGAAGTACCAACAAGGGAGGTTCTAATTAACAGGATCCACGCCGCATTCGATACAATGCGCGAGGAACTGCTGCTTAGAACGGTGACCGTGGAGATGAGGAAGAGGTGCCGAGCATGGGTCAGCAATTTGAACAAAATTTGTAATTAATTAAAATTAGTAATTAATTAAAATTTGTAATTTAATGACATTAGTCATTACCAAATTTTTTGTTTCATTTGCCATCCTTTTACGATCGAACACATTTAATTTTCATTAGTTGAAATTTTTGCTTGAAGTGCCCTAGTTGCGGAAATTAATTAATAACTTTAAAACTAAAAGTGATAATTACACTTTTAGCATATCGTTAGAAAGGGCATGGACTGAGGATGTTTTAAAAAAATCAGAAGAACTCCAACCCTGTTAGTTTTTTTTTAAACCCCATAGAAAGTTGCCCTTAAAATTATTTCTTTACCTTACTACGGTACTTCAGGCCCCATAACTTTTCTTCTCCACAATTTTCTGGTGTAAAATATTTTTTTGCAGGACCCTAAGACTCTAACGATTAAAACAAGACCATTAGCCGACCGGTCCCATGGATAGATTTTGAGCTACAGGTAGTTTTAGTCAAAAAATCATAAAAAAGTCAAATAAAAAATAATAATAAATTAAAAAAAAACCTTGAGGCCAAGGTCAATATAATGGGCGGGGGTAGGTAGCAGACTATCCCTAGTTTCTACCCTAGGCGTATGTACAGCTCCCTTCCAAACACCCGTAAGAACCGTAGCCCGGACGCTTGGTTTAAGCGTGTGGAAAGTCTGGTCGGTTCTTCGCGAAAATGGACGTCATCCTTTCCACTACACCCCTGTTCAAGGTAATTTTTTACATAAAGTTTTTGTTTTTAGCTCTTATGTAATGAACTAGCATGTGAATTTCATAGGCAATTTTTAAATTAACATGAGCATGTGTGTGAGAGAGAGAGAAATGGAAAGACAGAGATAGCAATCAATGTTACATAGCTACTAATTCATAAGGAAACCGCTAACGTTGATATTTTTATTGTTTTAGGCTTAGAGGATAACGACTATGCAAGAAGGGTGGAGTTTTGCCGCCACTTGCTCCATACGGACGTGGAAGATATTAATTTTTTACGGAGTATTCTCTGGACTGACGAGTCCAAGTTTGACAAGGAAGGAATTGTAAATTACCACAATCTCCATCACTGGGCACCCAGAGATCAAAACCCGAGAGTCAAGAGGCACAGAGGTTTTCAACGAAGGTTCTCCGTGAACGTATGGGCAGGCGTCATCGGTAATCGGTTGATAGGGCCGCACTTTTTGCCAGACAACCTAAACGGGCAAAACTACTTAGATTTCCTCGAAAACGATTTGCCTGATTTAGCGGAAGAAGTGTTTGACGAAGATCGGCCCATAGTCTTCCAGCACAACGGCTGTCCTGCTCATTGGAGCCTAGCAGTGAGGGAGCTTCTGGACAACTGCTTTCCTAATTCTTGGATTGGTCGGGGTGGGCCAAAGGTCGCCTGACCTTACCCCACTCGACTTCTACGTCTGGGGAAGGGCGAAAGAGTTGGTGTACGCAGAAGAAGTACCAACAAGGGAGGTTCTAATTAACAGGATCCACGCCGCATTCGATACAATGCGCGAGGAACTGCTGCTTAGAACGGTGACCGTGGAGATGAGGAAGAGGTGCCGAGCATGTTTACAGGTCAATGGTCATCAATTTGAACAAAATTTGTAATTAATTAAAATTAGTAATTAATTAAAATTTGTAATTTAATGACATTAGTCATTACCAAATTTTTTGTTTCATTTGCCATCCTTTTAGGATCGAACACATTTAATTTTCATTAGTTGAAATTTTTGCTTGAAGTGCCCTAGTTGCGGAAATTAATTAATAACTTTAAAACTAAAAGTGATAATTACACTTTTAGCATATCGTTAGAAAGGGCATGGACTGAGGATGTTTTAAAAAAATCAGAAGAACTCCAACCCTGTTAGTTTTTTTTTAAACCCCATAGAAAGTTGCCCTTAAAATTATTTCTTTACCTTACTACGGTACTTCAGGCCCCATAACTTTTCTTCTCCACAATTTTCTGGTGTAAAATATTTTTTTGCAGGACCCTAAGACTCTAACGATTAAAACAAGACCATTAGCCGACCGGTCCCATGGATAGATTTTGAGCTACAGGTAGTTTTAGTCAAAAAATCATAAAAAAGTCAAATAAAAAATAATAATAAATTAAAAAAAAACCTTGAGGCCAAGGTCAATATAATGGGCGGGTGTAGGTAGCAGACTATCCCTAGTTTCTACCCTAGGCGTATGTACAGCTCCCTTCCAAACACCCGTAAGAACCGTAGCCCGGACGCTTGGTTTAAGCGTGTGGAAAGTCTGGTCGGTTCTTCGCGAAAATGGACGTCATCCTTTCCACTACACCCCTGTTCAAGGTAATTTTTTACATAAAGTTTTTGTTTTTAGCTCTTATGTAATGAACTAGCATGTGAATTTCATAGGCAATTTTTAAATTAACATGAGCATGTGTGTGAGAGAGAGAGAAATGGAAAGACAGAGATAGCAATCAATGTTACATAGCTACTAATTCATAAGGAAACCGCTAACGTTGATATTTTTATTGTTTTAGGCTTAGAGGATAACGACTATGCAAGAAGGGTGGAGTTTTGCCGCCACTTGCTCCATACGGACGTGGAAGATATTAATTTTTTACGGAGTATTCTCTGGACTGACGAGTCCAAGTTTGACAAGGAAGGAATTGTAAATTACCACAATCTCCATCACTGGGCACCCAGAGATCAAAACCCGAGAGTCAAGAGGCACAGAGGTTTTCAACGAAGGTTCTCCGTGAACGTATGGGCAGGCGTCATCGGTAATCGGTTGATAGGGCCGCACTTTTTGCCAGACAACCTAAACGGGCAAAACTACTTAGATTTCCTCGAAAACGATTTGCCTGATTTAGCGGAAGAAGTGTTTGACGAAGATCGGCCCATAGTCTTCCAGCACGACGGCTGTCCTGCTCATTGGAGCCTAGCAGTGAGGGAGCTTCTGGACAACTGCTTTCCTAATTCTTGGATTGGTCGGGGTGGGCCAATTCCCTGGCCCCCAAGGTCGCCTGACCTTACCCCACTCGACTTCTACGTCTGGGGAAGGGCGAAAGAGTTGGTGTACGCAGAAGAAGTACCAACAAGGGAGGTTCTAATTAACAGGATCCACGCCGCATTCGATACAATGCGCGAGGAACTGCTGCTTAGAACGGTGACCGTGGAGATGAGGAAGAGGTGCCGAGCATGTTTACAGGTCAATGGTCATCAATTTGAACAAAATTTGTAATTAATTAAAATTAGTAATTAATTAAAATTTGTAATTTAATGACATTAGTCATTACCAAATTTTTTGTTTCATTTGCCATCCTTTTACGATCGAACACATTTAATTTTCATTAGTTGAAATTTTTGCTTGAAGTGCCCTAGTTGCGGAAATTAATTAATAACTTTAAAACTAAAAGTGATAATTACACTTTTAGCATATCGTTAAGGTGTGTCCAAACATAAAGCGGCATTCGAGCGCGGCTGCCGCGCGCGGCTTGCCGCGCTATGATTGGACGATTGCCGCGCGCGGCAGCCGCGAGCTACCTGCCGCGCGCGACGATCGCCGCGAACGGTGTTAGTGTTGGTTCGCCAGTGGTTGTGTGTGGACGGACGTATTTTATCAAATAAAATGGATAATGAAACAGCAATTCGTCTTATTGAAATGTATGGCTCCCATAGTCCATTATGGGACACTAGACGTAAAGAATATCACAATAATAATGTGAGAGAAGATCTATGGGATGAAATAGCAAAAACATTCGTACAACCAAAAGCAGCTTTAAAATTGAAAATGAAAAGTCTTTTGAGTTCTTATAGAAGGGAGAGAAACAGAGAAAAAACAAGTAATGTCACCGGTTGTGGTAAGTTTAATCTTATTACATTTTATAACAGTAGGTACTTATTAATAAATCTCTGGCTGTTTACATTTTCACTATACTAATTCTTAATTATCTCTAAACGCGTGGACCGAGTTACATGATTCAAACTGATAAAATGGTTTTAGACCTAGACCTTTTATTTGACACCATAATCGTTAAGATATCTCAACAAACAAAAAATCTAATTTTCAAGTTACCCTCGCGATTATCCAACATGTATGAAATGCGTAATTCAATTCTTTAATAAGACACAAAATCAGCTTATGTTTTAGTTGTCAAGAAAAGAAATGCCCGCTAACAAGAGGACATATCAAGAGTCAGAGTATGATGCTGAAAATCAAATGATAGAAGAAGCATTAGAAGTAATGCGAAAACAAAATGACAGTAGTAATGATCCTTACGTTGCTTTTGGCATGCACATAGCAGCCGAACTAAGAAAATATGATGCCACTATGTTTACGAGAGTCAAACATTCAATATATACTATACTATACGAAGCTGATATGGAGCTCCTCAATCAATCATCAACACAAGAATATAACGCTGAAAACAGACGAGGATATTTCACTTCACAGTTTACCGATCTTGACTCATCATCTTCTAGTAACATGGGTACTGGCCTTACACAATTGATTCGCGATTTAGACACGGAAGTAGATTAATATTGTGAATTAGTTTGTAACAAATATATTTCCGTATCGACTTACAGCGACATCTGACAGAGTTGCACTAGAAGAAATGACAATTATGAGAGAAAGCTAGTAAGAGATTCACGACTTTGGGACTAGATGGCGCTGAGATCGGGACGGAATTATTATAAATTCTTTACGAAACCCGTTAAATATTGTGTGTATTAATATAATTCAACAAGCACACAATCTCCTACATATCTAGGCTATTAATTTCTGGTGTACATAAATACTTAAAGAAAATATAGACATGACATCTCTATGGGTCATTAAATGATCAATGTCTATGGCCGACGAGAGTGACATTTCTTTTTCATTACGAATGGATACGAAACCAGTCCAGGAATAAAATCCCATAAGAAAAGTTAAATAAAGTAATTTAAAATGACTCGGAGGCGACAGGGAAACAGCCCTAAATATAAAGCAATAATGTGCCAGCAAGCGCTGTGAGTATTTGTGGAATTGAACTATATTTTCATGCTTGTGAGACATGTGCTCGTATGATGCTAATACCGCATTTTCTCCCATCGACAGGGCTTCTTAGGATTAATTAATATACTTATTAATAAAATAGAATAAAACATGGTCAACGAAACTATATAAGAACAGCAACACCGCATTCAACAACAGGCTCCGGACACCCATGATATTTTGACCGATGAAATAATGGATACTATCTGCACAGGAACGATGCTGGTTGTGACATCACATATCTGAAGCTAAGTTTAAAGGGTAGTTTATATACCATCCACAAGTAAGTGAGATACATATAAAATTGTGATGCAGTAGTGATGCCTGTGAAGTAATTAAATTAGTTGACCAAATAAAAAGACTTTTACTTCTGTCGACCCTCATGCGAAATCATCCCTGCAATTGTCTCATCCAGAATACCTACCCCTGAGCTGGCTGGTGAGTAAGGAGAAAAAGTTATCTTACAATTGTACGCCCAACGTGTCGCATGAAGTTAGATAGAAGTACTTAACAAACTTGCAATTTGTACGACCAATGTGTCGCATGTAGTTTGATTGTAATACTTGATTACTTATTTTGTGTCTTATAGTTATAACTTAAATACATAAGGATTTAACCAAACTATAGGTTAACTTCATGATTGCTTAATTTAAAAACTTAAAATAACAAAACATTAACTTTATATAAAATTTAAAAGTGCGGTTATAGTCACATGTTTTATTTAAAAACTATAAACCGTTTCACTGATAAATGTTTTGCTAAATTGAATATAAAACACTCTAATTTAACATAGTTATTATAACTGTTAATTAGGTTTAAATATATACATGGAACAAACAATTGTTTTTGTTCAACATTTATGTTTTGTTCATTACCTAAAACTAAACTAAAAAAACAAAACTTTAACATTATATATAAATTTAAAAGTGGGGTTATAGTCACATGGTTTATTTAAACTATATACCTTTCCACCAGTGAATGTTTTGTTTAACTGATAATTAGTTTTGTATATTTAGAACAAAAAGTGTTTTTTGTTCAGCATGCTTTTGCAATTTTATTTGACTATCTTCATAAAGAAGAATTGGTTCATATACTTAAATGTTATTATATTTCAACAGATCATAAAGCAACTGGTGATGTGGTCTGCAAGCAGTATCGTTCCCTGTGTAGTTGAATCATAGTGGAAGCATCAAGGAGATGGATTATCCCGCACATATGTTGTTATCTGATGAGGTACACTGGTGTTCGGAAACCTGTTGCTGAGCTGTTCATTTAAATAAAGAGTTAAATTCAGGAGGTACTTTTACAATCATACGTATCGTAGCTCGCTTTAATTTACTTAATGAGAATTTCTCTAATAATAATTAGTTTCATACTTAATTATTTATACTAAAAATAAATATAACTTAATTGTTAAATTCTTTTGGAAGATATTAATGCCAAAAGAAAATGTGGGACATCTATAATAACTATTTAATTATGATCCCACTGGCGCCCAATCTTAAAATAAACAATTTGTAGTGACTTATTAGGATGTTTTTACTGTGTCAACTAGAAGAAGCACAATTTTATAGTATATTCTAATTGTTATGTTGATTTCTTCCTATACGGAATGCAACAAGCAGTACTTTGATTGAATTACTAGTGTTTCTTGTACACAAAATTACCTAAATTTGTACATGTGAACAATACTTAAACTTATTAGGTCTTTTTTTTCCTGTGTCAACTAAAAGTAACACAATGTGGTATTTATTATACTCTGATCACTATGGTAGATATGTTATGTTGTTTCCTATACGGATTACAACAAACAATGCTATCGTGAATAGTGTTTCTTGTACACAGAAAGCCTATAAGTGTCCATGTTAACAATGGTCCTCAATTGATTTAAATACATTAATGTAAAATATGAAGATTCTCTAGTTATAATCATTGTTGTGTTAAAATATTTGCACATAATTCAATAATGGAGGTGCAAATATTTAATTAAGAAAGGGATGAATGAATGCTGGTAGGGTATAAGGATTTTTTTTCTAAGTCGGCGTTAATTTAATATGTATATGGATGGATGAAAGGAAACACAATGATGCAAAAACTTAGTAGTATTCTGAATTATAAAACATTTACTAAAGTAGACATTTACCTACATCTATACAACGGATAGGTGCTCAATGTAACCCTAGCTGATTTAAAAAGGCGGGTTTACTTTTCGTTGCGAATCTTAACTTGATTAGGTTATCCTATATCTATACAATGAATGGGTACTTAATGGAACATTTGCTGATTTAAAAGGCAATGTTACTTTCTGTTGCGAATCTTAACTTGATTTAGTACTTGTCTACATTTACGTATATACATTTGAACAACTTGATACTTGTAACACTTGCTGATTTAAAAAAGCAGTGTTTCTGCTGTTGATAAAACTTAACTTGATCAGTTATTGGTCTAAACTTAAAAATAATAAAAGGTTAAATCTCTTTTGAGTATAACCTGACTCTTAAACATTTAACATACTTAAATGTTTGATGAATCAAACATTAACTTAAATAAACTTAGTTAATGGCATAACTAGCATTTAAACTGACTACTTGGCGGTTGTGTTTTGATATATGGATGCTTTTTATTGCTATCTGTTTTGGGACAATCACTGAGTATGTCGTATTAGTCTTAGATGAGAACAATCAAAGTTTTATCTGCTAGTTATTGGACTATTACTAATGTTCTAATATTTAGTACATTTTGTACATAATTAGAAACTTAAAAACTTGATAAATAAGTTTTGAACTTTATTTTTTAAACTTTTAGTTTTTTTTTTTTATAAAACTTAATGTAGGTAGTTCTCATATGAATTAGATTTTCTTGGACTGCCTCAATTTCTGTTAGGGAGCAAGCTAGATTCACTATATGCATGGAAATATGATAAATTAAAAAAAAAAATTGTAAATCAATTTTTTTAACCGGGGTGAGATGTACTGTAACAAATATATTTCCGTATCGACTTACAGCGACATCTGACAGAGTTGCACTAGAAGAAATGACAATTATGAGAGAAAGCTAGTAAGAGATTCACGACTTTGGGACTAGATGGCGCTGAGATCGGGACGGAATTATTATAAATTCTTTACGAAACCCGTTAAATATTGTGTGTATTAATATAATTCAACAAGCACACAATCTCCTACATATCTAGGCTATTAATTTCTGGTATACATAAATACTTAAAGAAAATATAGACATGACATCTCTATGGGTCATTAAATGATCAATGTCTATGGCCGACGAGAGTGACATTTCTTTTTCATTACGAATGGATACGAAACCAGTCCAGGAATAAAATCCCATAAGAAAAGTTAAATAAAGTAATTTAAAATGACTCGGAGGCGACAGGGAAACAGCCCTAAATATAAAGCAATAATGTGCCAGCAAGCGCTGTGAGTATTTGTGGAATTGAACTATATTTTCATGCTTGTGAGACATGTGCTCGTATGATGCTAATACCGCATTTTCTCCCATCGACAGGGCTTCTTAGGATTAATTAATATACTTATTAATAAAATAGAATAAAACATGGTCAACGAAACTATATAAGAACAGCAACACCGCATTCAACAACAGGCTCCGGACACCCATGATATTTTGACCGATGAAATAATGGATACTATCTGCACAGGAACGATGCTGGTTGTGACATCACATATCTGAAGCTAAGTTTAAAGGGTAGTTTATATACCATCCACAAGTAAGTGAGATACATATAAAATTGTGATGCAGTAGTGATGCCTGTGAAGTAATTAAATTAGTTGACCAAATAAAAAGACTTTTACTTCTGTCGACCCTCATGCGAAATCATCCCTGCAATTGTCTCATCCAGAATACCTACCCCTGAGCTGGCTGGTGAGTAAGGAGAAAAAGTTATCTTACAAGTTGAGAACAACTGTGATTGACGTATGATGATTGTGTTGTATTTAATTACTACTTAATTATGAAAATAAATAAATAAAAAATATAAATTAAAAATCTGTAGTTTAAAATATTTCACCAAATAATAAAAATAATATAAGTAATAAAGTTCATAATAATTTACCTGTACCATGTCCTTAAGAGCTCTCACTATGGCATCGCACACTTCTGGAATTATTGTTGATATTGTTTGCTTTGATACGTGAAACGTGTATTGTAGGCTGGAATAGGAGTCTCCTGTAGCCAAATAACGTAACGTTATTGCAAGTCTCTCCTTCGACGTTATTGCCGTTCGCCAGTGAGTATCCATTTTTTTAATAAATGGTTCTACCAATGTATGTATGTGTTCGAATTCTTCCAAAGATAATCTTAAAAACTGTGGCGTTCGGTAGTTGATTTCGTAATAGATCCCTTCCAGATTCTTTGTCCTTTGTTGAAAGAGTGGTCGCATCCAACCCTGCCTTTTTTTAATACACTTTCTTTTATTCCTTCTTCTACGTAATTTACGAATAATAAGCACAGCAACAACACACGCGGCCGCTTTCATTGTAGTTTGAATACGAAATAAAGAGCGCGGCGTGTCTCGGACATGCCGCGCATCACTGCCGCGCAGAAGGTTTAAACTAGGCGCGCGGCAAATTTGTGTCCCGCGAATGCCGCGCGTAGCTGCCGCGCACCTTGCACGCCGTGTTTGGACACACCCTTAGAAAGGGCATGGACTGAGGATGTTTTAAAAAAATCAGAAGAACTCCAACCCTGTTAGTTTTTTTTTAAACCCCATAGAAAGTTGCCCTTAAAATTATTTCTTTACCTTACTACGGTACTTCAGGCCCCATAACTTTTCTTCTCCACAATTTTCTGGTGTAAAATATTTTTTTGCAGGACCCTAAGACTCTAACGATTAAAACAAGACCATTAGCCGACCGGTCCCATGGATAGATTTTGAGCTACAGGTAGTTTTAGTCAAAAAATCATAAAAAAGTCAAATAAAAAATAATAATAAATTAAAAAAAAACCTTGAGGCCAAGGTCAATATAATGGGCGGGGGTAGGTAGCAGACTATCCCTAGTTTCTACCCTAGGCGTATGTACAGCTCCCTTCCAAACACCCGTAAGAACCGTAGCCCGGACGCTTGGTTTAAGCGTGTGGAAAGTCTGGTCGGTTCTTCGCGAAAATGGACGTCATCCTTTCCACTACACCCCTGTTCAAGGTAATTTTTTACATAAAGTTTTTGTTTTTAGCTCTTATGTAATGAACTAGCATGTGAATTTCATAGGCAATTTTTAAATTAACATGAGCATGTGTGTGAGAGAGAGAGAAATGGAAAGACAGAGATAGCAATCAATGTTACATAGCTACTAATTCATAAGGAAACCGCTAACGTTGATGTTTTTGTTTTAGGCTTAGAGGATAACGACTATGCAAGAAGGGTGGAGTTTTGCCGCCACTTGCTCCATACGGACGTGGAAGATATTAATTTTTTACGGAGTATTCTCTGGACTGACGAGTCCAAGTTTGACAAGGAAGGAATTGTAAATTACCACAATCTCCATCACTGGGCACCCAGAGATCAAAACCCGAGAGTCAAGAGGCACAGAGGTTTTCAACGAAGGTTCTCCGTGAACGTATGGGCAGGCGTCATCGGTAATCGGTTGATAGGGCCGCACTTTTTGCCAGACAACCTAAACGGGCAAAACTACTTAGATTTCCTCGAAAACGATTTGCCTGATTTAGCGGAAGAAGTGTTTGACGAAGATCGGCCCATAGTCTTCCAGCACGACGGCTGTCCTGCTCATTGGAGCCTAGCAGTGAGGGAGCTTCTGGACAACTGCTTTCCTAATTCTTGGATTGGTCGGGGTGGGCCAAAGGTCGCCTGACCTTACCCCACTCGACTTCTACGTCTGGGGAAGGGCGAAAGAGTTGGTGTACGCAGAAGAAGTACCAACAAGGGAGGTTCTAATTAACAGGATCCACGCCGCATTCGATACAATGCGCGAGGAACTGCTGCTTAGAACGGTGACCGTGGAGATGAGGAAGAGGTGCCGAGCATGTTTACAGGTCAATGGTCATCAATTTGAACAAAATTTGTAATTAATTAAAATTAGTAATTAATTAAAATTTGTAATTTAATGACATTAGTCATTACCAAATTTTTTGTTTCATTTGCCATCCTTTTACGATCGAACACATTTAATTTTCATTAGTTGAAATTTTTGCTTGAAGTGCCCTAGTTGCGGAAATTAATTAATAACTTTAAAACTAAAAGTGATAATTACACTTTTAGCATATCGTTAGAAAGGGCATGGACTGAGGATGTTTTAAAAAAATCAGAAGAACTCCAACCCTGTTAGTTTTTTTTTAAACCCCATAGAAAGTTGCCCTTAAAATTATTTCTTTACCTTACTACGGTACTTCAGGCCCCATAACTTTTCTTCTCCACAATTTTCTGGTGTAAAATAATTTTTTGCAGGACCCTAAGACTCTAACGATTAAAACAAGACCATTAGCCGACCGGTCCCATGGATAGATTTTGAGCTACAGGTAGTTTTAGTCAAAAAATCATAAAAAAGTCAAATAAAAAATAATAATAAATTAAAAAAAAACCTTGAGGCCAAGGTCAATATAATGGGCGGGGGTAGGTAGCAGACTATCCCTAGTTTCTACCCTAGGCGTATGTACAGCTCACTTCCAAACACCCTGTATATTGTATATATGTATTTCTTGTACCAGGGCTCTGTCCGATTCATGGGCGGCGTATTTTGTTGTTGTTGTTCATCCACTATGTTATGTCTTGTAGTCCAGACCTTTGAGCGTTCCCAACACAAGTACCGCTGCAGCGTGCTCCAGTGGATTTTCTGATGCGGTGGCGGGTTTTGATGCCTTTGTTTTCAGCTTTGGTCCTCAAATTCATTTGCTTTCATTCCCATCGGTTCCCTTTTTTAAATTCACCTTTTTTTTTCAATTAACACGTTGACTGCCGTAGTGTAAATGAGAAAAATCAGTAAAAAACTTTTTGATGAAAATAGGTGGGCAATATCAATATTTTAAAATATATCTAATTTTGGATTCGATCAGAAGCTGCGTTTCATAATTATTTCGAAAAAACCGCATGAGGCCACCGGTGACCTACGTGGCGCCTTGATAGTAAAAATGTGAATTTCCGTTACGGGGCGCCGGGGCGGGCACTTCTCCGGTCACCCGCACCCCGCAGTCGTCTGTTAGCGCTTGGACGGTTCACCCGTGACGGACGCTCGTGCTTTTTAATTTGTAAAATTGGGTGATTACAACATGGAGAATAGTAAAGATTTCGATGTGAATTTTATAGATATTTCATTAGATGATTTGCGCGACATTGACTTACTGGAAGCTAGTATTTTTGATGAAATTGCTAGAAAAAATGTGTTGAGTGAAAATGAAGAATCAGAGATTGAAGATTATAATATCTATCCTCCAGAAAACCGAAAACGCAAACGTATGGTTATTCCTAGTGAATCTGAGAGTGAAATTGATGACGTGAAAAATTTGTTAATGAAAATATTGATAGATTATCAGCGAGTACGTCACAAAAATGGCTTCAACCAAAAGGACATCAACCATCTGTTATAGCGTTTACAGAACTAACAGGTATAATATTATATTATTTTATTGTTTGTTTTGTTTTGTTTTTTTGTTTGTTCTACTTTAGACTATAGGTAACATATTGCTGTGTCAAACATCAAAATCCGTTCAACCATTTTCAAGATGTTAGTAACAAAGTTTTGCCTTTTACGATTTTAAAATAGTAATAGACGCTATACAGATCTATGAGCGCTACCGGGTTTGATTCCTAGGTTATTTTTTGTATTTGTATATTTTATACATATAAATCGGTCGGGTTGTTCGGTCGGTCGGTAAAGTTTCTATATTAATATTTGTATGTTAAATCGTATCAGTATCAGCAGTTCTCACGATCTTAACCTTCGAGCTTCAAAAAACTTACTTCTCCATATTCCTTCTCACCGCACTGGGTTTCTATCTAATTCTTACACTGTCTCTACTATAAAACTCTGGAACGTGCTTCCCCTTGACATAAAAAAAGCTGAGAGTAAATTTTCATTTAAGCGTAGAATCCGGAAATATTACTTGTCCTCTCTCACATAGCTCGGTCTTCGTCATAGTTATTATATTTAAATTTCTGTTTCATTTAGAATAAATAATGATATGGTATTTATTATAATATTTATTAGTCTATTGTTTTAGTAATTATTTATGTATTTTATTAGTTAGATTGTTTATTAATATCTGATTTTAATTATTGTTCATTTTATTTTATTTTTGTACTCCTACCACTGTTGTGTCCTTTTTAACCCAAAGGTTGACTGGTAGAGAATGCCTTGCTGCATTAAGTCCGCCTATGTATCACCATTGTACATGAAGTTTAAATAAATAAATAAATAAGGTGTATCTTTGTTTCATTTTCAGGTATGAGACAACCATTTGCTTCGCAACTTCGAAATGCTGCTCCAGGAGAATATTTTAGCTTGATGGTACCGGATGAAATTTTCGAAGAAATTGCTATTCAAACCAATTTGTTTGCAGAGCAACAAGGACCTAGTGCAAAGCCTTCGTCTCGCTCAAATAACTGGAAACCAACCACAAAAGTTGAGATAAAACGGTTCTTCGGATTAATCTTGTATATGGGACTAGTTAAACTACCTAAAATAAACCTTTATTGGAGCACCGACAGGGTTTTTGGGCAAACCTTTGCTGCATCTGTTATGAGCCGAAACAGATTTGAATTACTATTGCAGAAACTGCACTTTACGAATAATGATACGGCTGATGTGTCTGACAGAATTTACAAAATACGACCTCTTTTAGATAGTTTAAACAAAACTTTTAAAAATATATATGCACCTAAGGAAGATATCTGTATTGATGAAAGCCAAGTGCCTTTCAGAGGTCGCATAATTTTTAGACAATATAACAAAAGCAAGAGGCACAAATATGGTATGAAGTTATTCAAACTCTGTACATTACCAGGATATACATGCAAATTGGAACTATACGCTGGCAAAAATAATGAAGTAGTGAATACCACACCCACAAGAGTGGTAATGTCTCTTTGTGAGCACATACTGGGCTGTGGTCACACACTTGCAACAGACAATTGGTATACAAGCTTGGAGCTGGCCAATGAACTACTTGATAAGGACACCCATTTGGTGGGTACTCTGAGGAAAAATAGAAGAGGTTTGCCAAAAGCGGTAGTAGACTCCAAATTAAAACCTGGCGAAGTAATAGCTAGGGAGAATGAACGAGGAATATGCGTATTAAAGTGGAAGGACAAAAGAGATGTGCTGATGTTATCCACGAAACATTCTAAAGGATTTTCTAAAATAACTAAAAAGGGTAAAGTAATTCGCAAACCAAGAATGGTTTTAGCCTACAACAAAACAAAAAGCGCAGTTGATATGAGCGATCAAATGGCCGCATATTCCTCGCCACTACGTAAAACGGTTAAATGGTATAAAAAATTAGGAATAGAACTTATATTGAATACAGCTATTGTTAATGCATGGATTATGTATAACGAAAATAAAAAAAAAAGTGAAAGTATAGTACAGTTTAGAAGAGAGTTAGTGGAGTATTTAGTTGATGCAGGAAAGGACGCAGAACCTGAAAGAATAGATAGACCAAAAAGACTGAAACATCAATTATTGAAAAAGGAGGGTAACGTAAGAAACACTAGACGATTTTGTTCAGAATGTTACAAAAACTGTGTGGCAATGTACGGTTCAAAATCAGCCAAAAATAAAACAAAGAAAGTAGCAACGTTTTGTAAAGAATGTCCAAATGAACCATATTTTTGTTTAACTTGTTTCAATAAGTTCCATCGCTTCGTTTAATTTGTATTTTAGAATGCCTAATTACTTGTGTTTTACTTATATTTCAAACATTGAGAAAAATAAATCCTTGATTTTTATGACGGTTATGTTTTTTCACTCACTTTCTTCATTTTTGTCCCACATTTCACACAATTTCATAAACACGCCGAAACCACGCTGTAGTAACAGTCTACAGCGCCGCTCCGGTCACTTGCATACACTAAATGTACGATAAACGTGGCCACCGGCGTAAGAATTCTGCCCAAAAACAGGTCTGTGTTGAGGTCACCGGTGACCAACACGGCGCGTGGATACAAGACGGGGTCCGGTCACCGGTGACCGGGCTGGCAGTCAACGTGTTAAAAAAAATTTTTTTACCAAAGTTTTTTTTTTTCAATTTTTTTACAAATTCAAAACAAATGTACCGAGGCATACTAGTGAATAATCACTAGACTGCTTCCTTCTGAATTTGTTTTTTTTTTTTTTTTCCAAAAAATTCTCGTCTTTTCGGATGTTTTGAGATGTTTTTTTTTTTGTTATTTTTCATTTTCAGTAGTTTTTAGAGTCATTTTTATTTATTGTCATAGTTCCCGTTCAGATGGGACAACAATTGTGAGGTATCTCTCTGTGTAATTTTTTTTCAATCATCTGTGTCGCATGTACTTGTGGTTTTTTCGTAAAATTGCTAATGTTGGTGGTTGATTTTTGCAATGTTTTTGTATAGTAGCATGCCCTTGTCTTGTGTTTTCCTATTTGTAAATATCATTGGCATGAGGACTGTGAAATAATATTTCAAATAAATGCAATAGTACTTGCTCTGTGAGCAAAATAAACAAAGGGTATTTTTATCGCACTTTTTCAAGAGTTTGTTTAGTGGCTCATTGTTCGTAAACTAAACAATTCTAACAGCTGAAACTGTGTGTGTGATGAGATTACGTACCAAACTATGTAATACAATAGCACTTGTACCCACTTGGTCGCCACAGTTCCCAGAACTCGAGTGTAAACATACCTATTTTTTGTGCCGCCGACCGGGTCATTTTTTTTCGGCGTGACTTTGTAAAGCTCTTGTGATGAAATAAATGTATGGGGAGGTGTGTTTTTTTGATTGGATATTGTGGAATAGGGTGCATTGCTGTAAATAAAATAAAAACTTTGTGAAATAATGGTTTATTTTTTTATTTGTGTACACAAACCTCACAAAATTTCCCTTACACTGACTTTACACAATATTTACAAATAAATTACAAGGTAAAAGTTGATAAATCCTTTTGAAATATGATAGCTTATTTCATAACGATTCTAAAAACATAAGTTTCATACATGGGTTCTATACAAAACTGCCGAGAAATCGGCGTTTTAGTGACGCCGCACAGACTGGTATTTGGCCCTAAAAGTTGGCCAAAATCATTTTTTTTTATATTAGTTCTACTCCCTCTAAGCCATTGTTTTCAAAAACTAGGATAACCGCTCCAAACAACAGCAAAAAACACAAAGCGCCAGCCCCTTCCAGAACGCAGTGGGCTCAGTCGGAAGTTACCGTTCGCCAAAAGTGTTCGTGTGATTGTTCGATGCGCTCAGATTTCGCTGTTTTAAAATATTTGCCATCTTGTGACTGAACGATTTTGTGTTAGTTTTCACTATGGATTCTGCACAACCAGGTATGTATTTTATTTGGCACTTACTTTTAATATCTAATCTAAAGCTTTTCTTCATTTATATCCTTGAGAAGTAAAAACCAAGAAACTGCTATAAAAAAACACGCTTTGGAAGATTAAAGGGAGTTTTAATATATTTCTCATCATTTCTAAGCCAAAATTGTAATGGTTAGTTATAGAGTAGACCTTTGAGGATGTAATTAAGTGCAAAACAGCTACCCCAAAGTACCCCTCTTTTTTTGGTGAATTTCTTCCGTAGGCATATTCGATACTCAGTAAATGAAGCTTTACTTATATTTTGTGTCTTTTTTTTATAGGCTCTTCTGGAATGAGAATTATGACTCGAAATGATTTGTTTAATATAATGGAACGCTCAAATACCTCAACTTTTAATGAAAAGTTGCAATTTATGGAGCGGGAACTGCTTAATCAATATGCAGAAAATGACCAAAATATTGCTGATGTAAAGCAAAAACTGTCGATCATCAGACATCAATTTAAACAAAAATGGTCAGCTGCTCGCAATACAAAGGCCAGATTCCTAGAAAACAATGCCGAGTGGCTTAAAGGATGCATATCGCTACCGAAAGCAGGTAAGTGATACCCAAATTTCATTACCTCTATTGTTCTGTTATGCTTTGAAGCATTTTGTTTACCCGCACAATATTGTAGTTTAGAACTTAACATATTTTTTTGAGTACAACTATTGTCTTTTTGTTGTAGGAGAAAGTCCCGGCCGACCTCAAAAGTCGTTCTTAGACTTGAGTGAAAGAAGCAAAAGACGTAAGACTAAAGAACTTAGATCATCTGACACAGATGAATTGACGTATGCAACACAGGTGAAATTACGGGAGACAGGCAAATTAGATGCGTCAAAAATTGTAAAAGATTTAACAAAAAGTCCCAGAAGAGCAAGGAAATATGCAGTAGCAATGAAAAAAAATATCTCTGAAGAAGAACAGGAGAAATCAAACAAATTGACACCTTCACGTGCATTGTTTATGTTTGTTGAAGCGGGACTAACACAGGCGCAGTATGAAGTAGTGCGAGAAACTAATCCAAGCTTTTATCCGTGCTATTCGATTTTGCAGAAGTTAAAGAAAGAGTGCTATCCTGAAATTCACAGAGTTACAGAAACGTGCGCTGAAGTAAAAGTTCAAAATCTCATGGATCACACGGCACAGCGACTGATTTTACATCTTGGTGAGGCAGTGGAACAATTGAGTGGAGCAGAAAAACAATCATTAGTTTTAATAAGTAAATGGGGCTGCGATGGATCTCAACAGATGCAGTACAAAATGAAATTTGAAAATGAAGCCGATTCTGACGCAAACATTTTCCAAAGTTCCGTGGTACCGCTTCAGTTGGTTTACGGACCGGAAAGAAAAATACTGTGGCAAAATCCTACCCCATCTTCACCACGGTATTGTCGGCCAATAAGAATAAGATTCATTAAAGAAACCACAGATGTGACAAATGATGAGATTGATTACATAAAATCTCAAATAACAGCGCTCACTAAAAGCGAAGTCAACTGCATTTCCATCAAGCATAAAATGCTTTTCACTATGATCGATGGAAAAGTATGCAATGCTGCTACGCATACTAAATCAACAATGAGATGCTACTTATGCGGAGCTACGTCATTACAGTTTAATGATTTGGAGAAGGAGAGGCCATGCAAAAAAGAAAACTTGGAATTCGGCTTATCTTTGTTGCATGCTCGGATAAGATTTTTTGAGAGCATTTTACATGTTGCATATAGATTACCCGTAAAAAAATGGAACGTTCGCCTTACTGCCGAGGAAAAGCAAGCAGTGGAAAAGAAAAAAAAAGAAATCCAAGATAAGTTCCGGGAGAAACTCGGTCTGCTGGTGGATATACCAAAATCCAACTTTGGCAATACCAATGATGGAAACACCAGTAGACGTTTTTTTGAGAACTTTGAAATATCGGCGGAAATAACGGGGATAGACGTAAATTTAATCTATAGACTGAAAGTGATTTTGGACACATTGTGCTGTGGTTTAAAAATAAACGTGGAGGTGTTTGAAACATATTGCCAAGAAACGGCAAAGTTATACGTTTCCTTGTACAACTTTTACCCAATGTCTCCTACATTACATAAAGTGTTGCGTCATGGGGCTGAAGTGATAAGGGATTCTTCCCATTGGACAACTGTCCGAAGAAGCGGCAGAAGCTCGTAATAAACATATAAGAATGTTCCGACTCAACTACACCCGAAAATTTTCCCGAGTAGCCTGCAACGCAGATGTTTTTAACAGGCTCCTCTTAACCTCTGACCCTGTCCTGACGGGCATGAGGAAGAGGAAGAATAAAAAAAATCTCTCACTTTCGGCTGATGTACAAAAATTATTACTAGAAAGTGATTTTTTTAATGTAAGTTTTGAAGATGACGACGAAAATTACGAATAAATGCTCGTATATATTACTTATGCCTTTTTTTTCACCGTTTTTAAGCTAAAACTGAAATAAAACATTGTTAGGCAGCCATTAGGCGAACAAAATATTTTTGGCCAACTTTTAGGACCAAATACCAGTCTGTGCGCCGCGCCGTTAGCGCGAAATCGCCCGCGCGGACCCTGACAGACGGGCGATGTTGGGAATTTTTCCCGCCGTACGAGTGGATTGGAATATTGACTTGCAATAAGTCCTAAACTACAGCTTGGCAAAAAAGTCTAGAAACGGAACTAATTTTTTGTCTGTTGGCAACATTCCCAAAATAATGACATTTCATAATAAACAAAGTTCGCGACTTCGTAGAATTTTTATTTCGACCACCAAACGTTGATTAATAAACGTAAAAAGTGAAAAATAATGAATAAAACCATTCGAAGTGCTGGCAGGGAGGTTATTTATAAGGTGTACAGGCGTTGTCTGGCGGAACATGAGGCCCAAACTATTCTTTCCGATCTTAACAATGTTTACCAAAGAACCGCTGATATGACAGGTATGTAAGAGTTTGTTTTGTCGATTTTAGTTAAATCAAGTGTTAATTGATGAATGCAAAGCTGTATTAATTTGCTTGCATAAGGAATAAGTAGAAATTTGAAACAATAAACGTCGAGCACATAGGTTATGTTTACATTTTTTCTGCATTACTCTGGTATAGCGCGCCTAGAATAATATTGATACTTTGGTGACTTGATTTTTAAGTGAATGAAAATTCAATTTCGACTTAATTTATACTTTGAGTGTGATTACAATGTAGTATTTGTTGTAGCGTTTGCATTAGAAATGTAAAAAATAAATATCGTGCCATAGACTAAATAAAATATATTTATTCAATCCAGGGAAATCTGTTAGCACTATAAGAAGAGTCGTGCTGGAAGGAGATAGAAATAAAGGGATATTTTCTACACCCGGAAAACACAGAAAAGGTCGTCCCAAAAAAGAATTAGATAACTTTGATTTATGTGCCATCAGGCAAAAAATCCAATTTTTTTACACCGTGAGAAAACAGGTACATCAATTATTATTTCATTTGTATTCAAATTAAACTGAATAAATTATTAGCAAACAAGCAGTACTCAGCGGCTTCACTCGCTATCCCACAAGCATTGTTAGTTTTCCCGGGATAAAATTTAGCCTGTGCGCTAATCAAGGGTTAGCCATCTTCGTTTTAAAATCAGTAGGATTATGGTTATAGTCAAAGCAGCCGACTTTTTTATTCTACCATAATTTATTTTACATAGATTCTTTTTTTAAAGCAAATTGGTCTTTTTCAGGTACCAACCTTACGAAACTTACTACCAGTAGTAAGAGAAGATTTAGGATTTGATGGAAGCCGTGAGCATTTGCGGAAAGTACTTATAGCCCTAGGTTTCAAATACAAAAAATGTCAGTCCGAAAGAACTGCGTTGATGGAACGACCATATACAGGGTGTCCCAGAAATCGACGTCAAGCCGTAAATGGGTGATAGACCAAGTTATAACAGTTCTCAGAAAAATACGAAAAAAAATCTATCTCATGTTTTTAAAAATTTATGGTCACTTTAAAAATTTACAAAAAAAATCAATCCCTGTAATGGTTCTTTAACTCCAATTGCTACAAATCCCATAATTTATCTAATTTTTTTATTATTATGTAATCTTGAATAATGCTTGTGTAGATTTTTGCCTAAAATTCAAAGCCAACTCCTCCTACTTGGAAGAAAATTAAACTTTTTCAAAACCAAATTATTCAAATTTACTATTTCGCCCAACTTTAACTGACTGTACTGAAAAAAAAATGTACTACGCTAGTTTGGCAAGTAACATGAAAAATTGGCGCATTTAATAAGGATTCAAAAATGGTGTAACACTTGCTAGATTACGTTTTCAATAATTGGTCAAGTTTTTTTTTGTAAATAGTCTCAGTTTTTACACAAAATGTCCATACTTCCTTAAAATGACTTTAGCTTACCTAAAGCTTTGCTAAACTCCGTTTCTAGTTCGATAGAGACGGAGAGAGTCATTTTACGAAGTGTGAGCGAGACAGAGAGTGACGCCACCTTTATCAGTGACACAACCTTTATCATGAAACGGAGATACAATTTACCGATGAGTGCGAATGAGACAGCAGTAGCTATTGTTCTGTTTTGTAAGCGCAGACGCACACACAATTACAAATCAGTACGTTACGCTGCTTTGTTTACTGCGCATCTCCGTATTCGTTCATGTTGATTCCGTACTTACCACTTTTTGCGTTGTTTTCTGGACTTAATTGCTTGTGATTTGGACTGTTTAATTCCTCTTTCTGACGACCTGTGCTTTACTCTGGACTGTTGCTGATCCTGTGATTGTGTAGTACTACCATGGCTGTGTACACTGCATTGGAATATGCGAACATGCACCTCGTTTATGGGGAATGCAGATGCAATGCCAATGCAGCCGCTAGACTTTATCGTGAGAGGTACCCGAACAATCGTCACCCAGATCATCGAGTTTTTATTAATGTGCACCGTTCACTATCAGAGGGACGATTCCCTAACCAAGTACATGGTGAAGGAAGACATCGTAATCCGTACGAAGACGTCGTACTACAAGCAGTCCAAGAAGACCCAAGTGCTTCTGTACGTGGAATCAAAACAAGCACAGGTGTATCTAAGAGTACCGCCCACCGAATCTTAAAAAAGAACGAGTTCCACCCGTATCATGTACAGCGAGTACAATCATTACTACCACGGGATTACGCTCCCAGAGTTGCGTTTTGCCAAAGGATGCTAGAAAGGCACAGAGAAGACCCTCGATTCTTAGAGAAGATTTTATGGACCGATGAGTCAACATTTAAAAAAGATTGCTACATGAATTTGCACAATTTGCACGTAGAAAATCCAAATTTGATGAGGCAAGATAAGTCACAGAATCGATTTAAAGTAAACATGTGGACCGGGATACTAAATGGCAAAATAATTGGACCTTTTGAGCTGCCAGAGATTTTGAATGGCGCAGTTTATTTGGATTTTCTTCAAAATACTTTACCAGATTTATTAGAAGACGTGCCACTGAACGTTTACTGGGAAATGTGGTTCCAGCAAGATGGCTGCCCAGCGCATTATGCCCGTTTAGTAAGAGAACATCTTGATGAAGAATACCCGCTCAGGTGGATAGGGCGCGGTGGGACAATCTTGTGGCCACCCCGTTCGCCTGATTTAAATCCCCTAGATTTTTTTTACTGGGGAGCGGTAAAAGAGAAAGTGTACTCAAAAACAATAGAGAATTTAGCCGAGCTGCGGGAAAGAATAACGGAAGCCGTTGTCTTTGTAAATAGGGGAAGATTTGCCCGGAAAATAACCAGATCTTTTTTAAGAAGATGTCGTGCTTGCATTGCCGTCGAAGGAAGGCAGTTTGAACATTTATTGTAATAAAAAAAAATTAAATCTGATTTTTTTTTTTTTTTCTAAGATGAGAAAACTGGTCCTGACTTAAAGTAAAAAGGTTGAATCACTATCATAACTTTGCTCTTAAATTACGTAAAATTTCGATTTCTTATCTCGCTCACACTTCGTAAAATGACTCTCTCCGTCTCTATCGAATTAGAAACGGAGTTTAGCAAAGCTTTAGGTAAGCTAAAGTCATTTTAAGGAAGTATGGACATTTTGGGTAAAAACCGACACTATTTACAAAAAAAAAATTGACCAATTATTGAAAACGTAATCTAGCAAGTGTATGCGCCAATTTTTCATGTTACTTGCCAAACTAGCGTAGTACATTTTTTTTCAGTACAGTCAGTTAAAGTTGGGCGAAACAGTAAATTTGAATAATTTGGTTTTGAAAAAGTTTAATTTTCTTCTAAGTAGGAGGAGTTGGCTTTAAATTTTAGGCAAAAATCTACACAAGCATTATTCAAAGTTAAAGTGAACAGTGTATAGCCGCAAAACGGATAGAGTACTTAAAGAAGATTACCAGTAATAGAAATTTGCCCGAAGAGCTTAGAAAAGACATAGTATATCTTGATGAAAGTTACGTTCACCAATCATACAAGTTACAAAAGTGCTGGCAGTCTATTGATGTGAGTGGAGTAAAGCACAATGTTTCAAAAGGGAAACGCTATATTATTGTTCATGCTGGAAGTGAAAAAGGGTTTATCCCTAATGCTTTGCTCATATTTACTGGCGCAAATAAAAATGCTGATTACCATTCAGAGATGAACAAAAGTAATTTTACTAAATGGGTTGAAGAAAAGCTGATTCCCAACTTACCACCGGCATCTATTGTGGTTATGGATAATGCGCCGTACCATTCCGTAGTTAAGAACAAAGCGCCCACCTCTGCTACCAAAGTAGCCGAAATAAAGGAATGGTTAGTTCAAAACGAAATTCCATTTGATGAAACATTAAAAAAGCCTTCGCTTTTGATGCTCGTGAAACGACACAAGCCAGAGCCGATATTTGAAATCGATGAGCTTTTAGGTGCACATGGGCACACAGTGGTAAGACTTCCGCCTTACCACTGTGACTTCAATCCAATCGAGCTAATCTGGGGGATAGCAAAGCACAAAATTGCCGCTCAAAATGTAGGATCGATCGACATAAAGGTATGGCTTATTAACATTAAGTGATAAAAATGTTTTACTTTTAATATTGATAGAGGTATATGAAATATTTCGTCTTTACAGGAAGCAGCTGAACGTGCATTTCAAGCTATTACTGAGGAGGATTGGAAGAACTCGTGCCAGCATGTAATAAAAATAGAAAAGGAGTATTGTGAAAGAGAACTAACTATGTACGAGGAAATAGAGCGACTAGTCATTAATTTAGAAGATGATAGCACCAGCACCTCTGATTCTGAACATGATTCAAATGAATTTGCGGCCAGCTCTAGCCAAGACATGGACGTGGTCGGGGTGGAATATTTAGAAGAAGATTTATTGGAATAAAATATGCCGTTGGGAGTTTTTCATGCTCACTCAAATGTCTTACTGATGGTGGCGCGTGTGTTAGATCATTCGGTTTCCTTCAAAATAGTTGAGCTGAGTTGTGCTAATAATCGCGTCATGTCCGTGAACGGGTGCTATCAGCTGAGACTGGTCATCCCTTAGCTCTATCAGTGGCTATTTTAATATCTCTATTTAGTTTTTATTTTTACTTTATTTATATTGTTCTCTGTTTTTTTTTGTTTTTTTTTTTAAGTTAAATTAAGTGCCTGGAAATGGTTTATTTGAAATAAAATGCTTTGTATCTTTGAATAGAATAACGTTATACAATATTATGTTTTATTTTTTATAATTCCTGAACAATTTGGTGAACTTGGGAGTATTTCACCAAATATTTATTTTTAGGTAAGTAATCAGTTGCATTTGCATGTCGAGAACACGTCCTTGTTCAATTAAACTACTGATTACTTATTGATTTGAGAAAATAATACATAAATAAAATATGAATAAAAATTTGTCTAAAAAAAAACCAGGTAAGTATCAAGATTAGGTTGGTATGCTATTCGGTTGCAACGGGTTGCCACACAAACAACACAGTGGCGCCTCCATTATTTTCTACTCTTTTTTGCCAAGCTGTATATGATCAAATTGAGTTTAATTCGAGATTATGGCTATTATATTATTTTCTCTTAGTAACTGATTGAAGGCTTCTTCTAGCTTTATCCACAACGAAGTTACAGGGGGATCGAAAATGTCCTGAACGGCTTCGAGAAAAAGATGTTACGGCTGTGCCATATCAGTACAGTACGGGACACGTAAGTTGAACCAAAATGGCGGATGCGCAGTAACACATATTCGGGTCCCAATCGAAGTGCGGTAACACGTGCGCCGCGGGGGGCTGCGCGTAACCATAGCAACGCGGCAACGCTAGCCACCGCGCAGTCTCACTCCGCCCCGCGCTGCCCGCGCACTCTCCGCGCGGCCCAAATGTACAATTTCGCACAAAGTTTTCAGTTCTTTGACATTTATAGTTCTGTGTGTGAACATTTATTTTCAAGAAAATGAGTCGACCACAACGCACTATAAGGAGAGACGGGAGAAGGATGGTATTTGACGTTTACAATTATTTTTTAAAAGAAAATAATAAAACTGATTCTTTGAAAAAAACTGCGGAAGCTACGAAAAAAACTATACCTATCCACAATTAAAAGGATATTAATAGAAAGTAAAAGTTCAGAATTTATTGTTGCATTTAGGACTCCTGGTAAAAATAGACAACGTATAAATCCAGTCACAGATATAGACGACTTTGACAAGGGGGTAATAAAAAGATGCATTCACAATTTTCACATAACTGAGAAAGAGTTACCGACCCTTGGTAAACTTCGTGCAAAATTACGTTCCGATATAAATTTTGAAGGTTCTGAAAAAGTCTTCAACGCATCATTAAGGAACTCGGCTTTAAATGGAAACCCACTGAAAATAATAGGAAAGTTTTAATAGAAACATCAGCCATCAGATTATTAAGAATAAATTATCTACAAAAACTAAAACAGTATCGACAACAAAACAGACCAATTGTATACACAGATGAGTCATATGTTCACGCTACTCACACAACACCGAAAGGTTGGACAGATGGGTCCACTAAGGGATTAAAAAAGCCCATATCAAAAGGCAAACGTGTTGTCATAGTACATGCCGGATCGGAGACTGATTTTGTTCCTAACGCCTTGTTAACGTTCAAGTCAGGTATGAAGTCTGGGGACTATCACGACGACATGAATTTTGAGAATTATGAGAAGTGGAGCCGAACTCAATTGATACCGAATCTTCTCCCAAAATCAGTTATAGTTGTAGACAATGCATCATATTATAATAAGGAATATGACTTAGCACCAAACGCGAACACAAGGAAAGCTGATATGCAGGCTTGGTTTTCAGAGAACATTTGCGTCTGAAATGTTGAAGCCTCAATTATACCAATTAATAAAAAATAACAGAGATCGCTTTAAAACATTTAGTATAGACAAGATTTTTAAAGAACACGGTCATGATGTACTTCGCCTGGCTCCCTACCATCCAGATCTGAACCCTATAGAAATGGCATGGCCCATGCCATTTCTACCCTTTATCGCTGCCCATGCCGCATGGGCAGCGATAAAGGGTTATGTTAGTAGCAAAAATGTACGATGGAATGTGCCCCGTGTTATAGAGTTAGTGAATGAAAAAGTAAATGCAATGGGACCATATGATTGGAAAAAGCTATGCGACAAAGTGAAGATAATCGAAGATGCTTACGTCAAAAGCGACCACATCATCGATAGAATGACGGATGAATTTGTGATACGAGTTGGAGATTCTGACAGCAGTGATTCTGAATTGGATTCCTCAAGTGACATAGAAGATGAAATCGCAACTCCTGGTATACCACTTGATAATTATGTTGAAGGTGTTACGCCAATGAGTGACAGTGATGATTATTGATTAAGCATGTAGCTGTACATTAACTTTTGATGTATACATTTTTTATTAGTATTGCTTTAACTGTTTTATTTAATAATACCTGACGACCACTTCCCACGCCACTGTAGGTCGATAAATAAATTAATTAATTTGGAAGGAAATCCGAAATTAATTTTAACTTGCGTTTAATTAAATTTCTTCACTCTACTTTCACACTTCATAAAAATATACATTTAAATATGACGAATTCAAGGCTTTCCTTTAAGATTTTTGAATTGCCCGGAGTAACTGCGGAGCATGCGTCTAACACTTTCATCCATAATTGTACCTGCGCGGACGACCGCCATTTTGGTTCAACTTACGTGTCACTGTCCCGGACTGTATATCCGTTGACGACAGACATGACATGCTGAACAGAACATCTGAAGTTTATGAAAAGGCGAACGGCAGGCTTGTATAGGAATTTCGTATAGCTAATAAAATTTCGTGGTCAAATTTTTCGAAGTTTTTTTTTGTAGAATTCGACCGTTTTTATTGCAGCGACTGATTAAGCTTGTCCATAGAAACCATTTAGGGTCTGAGGAGCATGGCCCTACGACGCACCGTTTCCGAGTTGTTTCCATTCACTTTATTTTATTTTTTATAAAACGATTTCTATTTCCAAAATGGTAGCTCGGATGAGATTGTTTTCAGGAAATAAATTGTTGCTCTACTCAAAAGCCACTAGATCATGTAAAAAAACTAGCAAAATCTTGAAAAAAAAATAACATCAAAAATTTTCTGTGGAAAAAAAGGACTTTTTACTACAATGCAAGGTAGAAAAACAACCGGTATTTTTCCTTAAATTCATGTTGGGCTGCTGCCTAAGGGCCAGGCCACAACAGTGCGTTGCGGCGTCGCATCGCAAAAATCAACGACGCCGCACAACGCATCGTGGAAATTTCCGATGCGCTGCCGCAGCGTACAAATCTGCGATGCGACAACGCTTTGCCGTTTAGTCGGTGTCCATACTTTGAACGACATGCACGTGTTTTTTAAGCGATATGGCGCAGTACGATGTCGACCACCTGATATCTTTAATTTACGAACGTCCCGTCCTTTGGGACAAAACTATATCACAATTCAAAGACAAATTTTTAAAAACAGAAGCATGGAGGGAAGTGTGTACAAGTTTATATATTCAAATTTTGAGGAGTTAAATAGTGTTGAAAAAACATAACTCGGTAAGTACTTATAAACATTTATATTTTTGTTAACTGCCAACTAAGACCTCCAATGTTACTATTAAAATAATTACAAAATTCGTTTCTGATTATGTTAGCTCCTGTTCTACTTTCATGTGTTGTTTCGTGTAAAATTTGCAAAGAATCGTCAATAATCATTTCTTCAAACGTTTGTGCGCCATCTCGATTCAATACAAAGTTGTGTAATACACAGCATGCTTTTATAATGTCTATTGTGAAATCGTAAGAAACATTAATGGGTCGATGAAATATGCGCCATTTATTTGCGAGTATGCCAAAAGCGCTCTCAACATATCGTCTGGCTCGGCTCAAACGATAATTAAAAACTCGTTTTTCTATCGATAAAAACTGCCCAGAATATGGGCGCATTATATTATTTGTCAGTGGTAATCCTTCATCCGCCACGAAGACAAAAGGAATTTCTTTTTGAAAGCCAGGTAACGGTTTTGGCGGAGGTATAGATAATTGACCTTTTTTTAATAAGTCGTATAGATTTGAGTTCTGAAAAACAGTGGAGTCACATTCCTTACCATATGCACCTATATCGACATATATAAATTTGTAATTCGTATCAACAAGTGCTAATAGAACAATGGAATTATAATTTTTATAATTGAAATATAGGGATCCACTGTGATCCGGGCTCAATATACGAATGTGTTTTCCATCTAGCGCTCCTATACAATTAGGAAAGTTGGTCTTTTTTTCATACTCTTGAGCAATTTGTTCCATCAGCTCTGTTGTAATTTTTGGTAATTCCAACCTTTTAAGAATGTTCCATACAATACGACAAACAAATTTTATTATTCCTGTTATTGTAGATTTTCCACGATAATATGTGAAATGCATATCTTTAAAAGTATTTCCCGTCGCCAGGTACCTGAAAGAAAACAAAATAAATCATTATTCGTCATATTTTTTTAGGTAACGATGTCATAAAGAAATGGAGAGGAATCAAGGATAATTTTACAAAATACGAAAAAAAATTAAACGAGCAATGTAAATCCGGAGCTGGGGCCAAAAAAATTAAACAATATCATCTATACGACCAGCTCCTATTTCTGAAAAAGAATTCTCAAAATAAAACAACATCAAGTCTTGACGATGAAGAAATAAGACCAAGCACCTCAACCCAACAAAGCCAGCAACCTGTCATGCCACGTTACCAGCCTGCATCGCGTAAAAGAAAAATTGACGAAGACGAATTTGAGAAGAATATTATAGCTGCTTTAAAAACACCTGAAAGTAGACATTTATCTTTTTTTAAAGGAATTTTGCCATCATTGGAAAAATTGAATGATAATCAAACAATAATTTTCCAAAGTCGTGTCCTACAGATATTAAGTGATTTACACCAACCATCATACTATCCCAGCCACTATCAAACTTCACAAACATCCGTCCAAGCAAACTATCAAACATCTCAAACAACTGTTCAGACTGGCTATCAAACAGCTCAAATGTCCATGCAGAGTGGCTACCAATCAGCTCAAATGCCTATGCAGAGTGGCTATCAAACATCCATTCAACGCAGTGCCTTCCAAAGCGGATGCGAAACATCACCGGCACCTATGCAATCGTCTCCAC
Source organism: Orthosia cruda (assembly GCA_964057195.1). Lineage (NCBI taxonomy): Eukaryota > Metazoa > Arthropoda > Insecta > Lepidoptera > Noctuidae > Orthosia > Orthosia cruda. Next base: position 7,159,110 of record OZ059841.1, on the reverse strand, counting down.
AAACGCCAAGGAATGATGATGTAAATGAGCCAGAACAAATTCATTTCGATGAGGAACTAACAAATTTGACGAATGACACACAAACGGAATACGAGTTTTGAATAACACTAAATTATGAAAATGATTAAACAGTATGATTATAGTAAAAATAGTTTATTTTTTTCTTACCTTACAGTTAATCCCAGCATCTCCAGAGGTTCGATGGGTTTTCTAAATATGTATTTCTTTTGTAAATGAGGCTTTATCAAACTAAGAAGTTCTTCAAAACTTACTACACTCATCCTAAAGTAATCGAAAAATTTAACCTCGTCCACTTTTAGCGCCTCATATTTCCTTTTGAAGTGGTTTCCATCTTTATTCATAATTGTCAGTAATGGGTGCACCCAGTACTTTCTTTTCTGTTTCTTTTTCTTAATACGCCTTAACGCAAGCAGAAGTATCGCATAGCTGTGCAATGTTGTTTTTGCGATGCGACGCCGCAACGCACTGTTGTGGCCTGGCCCTAAGGCCGCGGCCCCATGTCCACGGCGCGGCGCCGGCCGCCGTGTGACGTTGCGGCGCCGCCGCCGTTAGAGCGGGGGCACACGATGCGTTGCGGCGGCGGTACGGCGCCGGAGCGGTGTCGCTGCGTCGTCTTACATAGAAATATCTGTGGCATGTCACACGATGCGCTCCGTCGCCGCACCGGACTTGCAACCACCAAGACGAGGCGGGGAGGGGTGAATGCGTTGCGACGTCGGAGCGGCACCGCTCAGTTGTTTTGCGTCACAAGGAAGGACACAGGCTCGCTCGTTTCGAATTTTTTCTAAGTATTTTTGTTTATTGTGATTGAGGTTTTAAAAAATGAGTGCCAACCTAGATGTTATTGATATAGACTACCTAATTACATTAGTCCAAGAACGGGAAAACCTTTGGGATAAGTCCAATGAAGATTTTAAAAATAAAACAATGAAAATAAAAGCATGGGAGCAAATTGCCAAAATTTTATTTCCAGACATGATAATTTTGCTCCTGATATAAAGAACCAGATAGGTAAGTAATTATTTAATGTTTTTATGATGATCAAATCTTCTGTAACTGCCATTGTAGCGACCCTCTGTTGCTCATAAAATAGCTTGCAAATTCATCTCTAATGACATTTGCTGCTGTCATCTCTTCATCTTGAGGTTGTAATGAGTGAAATTCATCATCAGTTATTGCCAATTTATCCTTTTGCCGAAAACCATCCCGATCTGCGACAAAATTGTGTAGGACACAACATGCCTTCACAATGTCAGTAGCAAAATTATAGGACACGTCTATCGGTCTGTGAAAAATGCGCCATTTATTCGCCATAATCCCAAAAGCGCATTCGACATATCTTCTGGCTCTGCTGAGACGATAATTGTAAATCTTTTGTTTAACATTGAGATTGTTACCTCCATATGGGCGCATAATGTGGTTGCTCAATCCAAAAGCTTCGTCACCCACAAATACATACGGGGTTCGTCTATTGGAACCACACAGTGGCTGGGGATCAGGCAATGGTAGGTCATTGTTAATGAGTTTCTCATATAGTTTTGAATTTTGAAAAACAGTTGAATCGCATTCTTTACCGTATGCGCCAATGTCAATAAAAATAAATTTGTAGTTTGAGTCCACAACAGCTAAAAGGACTATTGAGAAAAAGGCTTTGTAATTAAAAAAAAGCGAGCCACTATTAGCAGGATTACGCATGCGAATATGCTTCCCATCGAGGGCACCGATGCAGTGAGGAAAATTCGCCCTTAAATCGAAACTAGATGCAATATTTTTGAGTCTTTCTGTTGTTAGTTCGGGAATGTTGTCTTGAAGAATATTTTTCCATATAGCACGACAAACTCTCCTAATCATATATCTAATCGTAGATTTGCCCCGTTTGAATTTGTACTCCAAATCTTGTAGTGAATTTCCACTTCCTAGATACCTGTAACAAAAACGTTTATTTAAATAATAAAATCTCATGTAATCTTAATGTTAATATTTTATTTTTAGGTAATGATATAGTGAAGAAATGGAGAAGTGTCAAAGATAACTTCTATAAATATTTAAAAAAGTTAAAAGAAGCTTCTAAATCTGGCTCAGCCGCTAAAAAACTGAAAAAATATCATTTTTACAATCAACTTTTATTTTTAACAAAAGTGGCACAAAATGAGACAGACAGTAGCTTAGACGTAGCTGGAGAAACCAACACCGATTCTACAAGTGATATTGCACCGGAGTCTTCGCGTTATGTTCCTATCACCCGCAAAAGAACAATGCAAGCTGATGATTTCGAAAAGGAAGCATTAAAAGCCCTTAAGGAGCCCGAAGATCGCCACTTGTCATTTTTTAAGGGTATTTTGCCATCAATTCAAGATTTCACAGACCTTCAAACTCTCACCTTCCAAAGCAAGGTGTTACAAATTATCACTGAAATGCGGTATGGCTCAATGTCCCAACAATCATCATCATTTAGGTTTGAACAAACGTCTCAACAGCCTTCATCACACGGGTATCATACAAGAAGTTACAGAAGTACATACACTCCAACAGACTTGAGCTCAGATTATAATTTATTGACATCTCCAGGTGAAACATCTCAAGACAGCGTAGAGTACGATTTAGCAAATTTGTAATTAAGATTTATCAAGATTACTATTAAGAAGATTAATAAGATTGATTATGATTATTAACATTTCCTTTTTTGATCGTTTTGAAAATTAAAAAGTATTATTATTCAAAAAAAAAAATTTCATTACTTACCTCAAAGTGATGCCCAGCATTTCTATTGGCTCCACTGGATTCCTCATGTTAGTGTACTGTTTCCGTATATGTGATTCTAAAGATTTCAATAAACATTCGAAACTTAACACACTCATTCGAAAGAAATTGTAAAACTTCTTTTCGTCCAACAGCAACTCTTTATATTCTTGGAGAAAAAACTGTCCATCACTGTTCCTTAGTGCAATAAAAGGACAGATCCAGTATCGTCGTACGCTTCTACGTCGATTTCGGCGGTGGCGTAATAGTAGGGCCAACAATAGACGTCTTTTACGATCCATTTTCATTAACAGACTGTCCAACGGTGCTACGGCGCCGCTGCGACATAACAACGTTACGGCGCCGCACCGCTCGTGTGCCCACTGACACGGTGAAATCTTTGCGGTGCGGCGCCGCAACGCATCGTGTGCCCCCCCCCCGCTCTAACACGGTACGACGTCGTGCCGCAGCACGGTGCCGCGGACGGCGTGCGACTGCGCGGGCGGGGGCGAATTCTCAGTCGACATTTGGCAGTTGGTGTGCAAGCATGCGTGTTAATCAAAATGGTGGAAAATATCGATTTAGATTTCTTTATTTCGTTAGTGGAGGCACGTCCAGTGCTCTGGGATAAGACAAATGACAATTATAAGGACAAACATTTTTGAATCATTTGATGACAAGGATATTAAAGAAAAAACTAAACTGGGTGAGTACTAACATTTATTTGTCTTTAATGTTTTAATGATAATCGAGTGCAGTGGTCTCATCGAGATATATTTTTATCGAGAAATAGAATAGAATAGAACACAATAGCTACGAACTTTTCAGAAAAATTACGAAGGAACATCTTTTCAAACCACAAACTATAGTTATTCCGTATATCTAACTAAGAAAGAGAACCGTGTAATGGCCGCCCGTGTTTACTTGTCTGTCTCGCACACAGTGATATTTTATATTGACGTCATCTCTTCACCGCAAGAATCCACTTTTGATAAATAGAAGCCAGGTAGTCTTTTGGTTTCGTGAAAGGTTTCGGTTATATTTTGCTTAATTGCCAACTGAGCGCGCCGACATCGCTATTAAAATATTTAGAGAATTCGTCTCTTATATTTACTGGATGTGATAAAGAAACGTTATCCATAGTTAGTTGCAAGTCCAAAAGGGAGTCATCGATAAACAGTTCTTCCGACATTTTATTTCCATCTCGAGATACAACAAAGTTGTGCAATACACAGCATGCTTTAATAATGTCTGTTGCAAAATCATATTTTACGTTTAAAGGCCTGTGAAATATACGCCATTTATTTGCAAGTATGCCAAAAGCACACTCAACATTTCGCGCTCGTTCAGACACGGCGGGAACCGCGCGATTATAGAATCGCATGGAAATCGCGCGGGTCTTATTTATATGAGTTAGTTAGTAATCGTTCAGACATAACCGCGCGGTTAATCAAGCCGCGCGGTTACCGCAACCCAACCGCCAGAAAATAGAATCGCGCTGCTCCCGCGCGTTTCTATTACTATGGAGTCTTTACTTCGCGTTCAGTTGCGTTGCGGATACCGCGCGGTGAGCACGTCACTGTTCGTGAGTTCGCCATGGATCGTTTCGACACTGAACTATTTATTGATGAGGTGGAGAAGAGACCTGCAATATGGGACATTCAGTGTGATGATTACTCAAATAAAATTATCAAGAACCGAGCTTGGCAAGAGTTGGTGGAGATATTTGGAAATTGCGAAGACACGGTGGAAAAAAAGAATATTTTAAGTAAGTAGGTTTATTCACCAAAAAATAATTGACAGAATTATGTTATAATTATTGTTATGAAGCGTATATTATACTCTCCGTATACTTTAGGTACTTAAATAAATATAAACAAACTTCGGCTGCTTTATGCAGACATTTCGAGCATTTTTCAAATGAAGGTCACAACGGTATTACCATATTTCGTTTGTTTACATTTAGTTATGTACAGGGTGGGCCAGAAAGGCGTACGATTTTAAAAACACTCTTGCGTTTGAAGCTTTAGAGAGGGGACTGCGCGGGTGGTGGGGTTAAGTAGCTCGGTTCCCGGAAATTTAGTCGCGATGGATCACTTCACCGGAGCGCAACGTGCATTCTGCGTTAAACATTATTACAAAAATCGCGATTCGTGCGTTATTGTTCGGCGTTTATTTCGGCGTGAGTTTGGATTACATGACCTAAATCAGTGTCCGAAAGAAAGTGTGATTCGATCGTGGGTCAGAAAGTTCGAAGATACTGGATCGACTCTCAAACAGAAGCCTGCGGGACGCCCAAGGTCAACAAGAACGGAAGACACAATTGAACAAGTTAGAGCTTCAGTTCAACGTAATCCTGCTCTATCGACTCGAAAGCGTTCAGCCGAACTTGTGGTATCCAGAACATCTTTGCGTCGCATTTTGTTGAAAGATCTGAAATTGCACCCGTATAAAATTCAACTTGTGCAGGAATTACAGCCAAATGATCCAATTTTACGACGAGCTTTTGTTGAAACAATGTTGGAACGCTTTCGGAGTTTCAACAATATTTTGTTCTCCGACGAAGCTCATTTTCACATAAATGGGCATGTGAATAAACAGAATTGCCGTTACTGGGCTGCAGAGAACCCACGTGCAAAACATCAAAAGCCTCTGCATGCGCCGAAAGTAACCGTTTGGGCGGCCATGTCAGCGCACGGAATTATCGGACCCTACTTCTTCGAAAATCGACAAGGCCAATCTGTCACTGTAAATTCTGACCGATACATAGCCATGTTAAAGGATTTTTTCTTTCCACAACTGCAACAATTTGAAGCCTATAATCGTGCGACATGGTTTCAACAAGATGGCGCGACATGCCATACAGCTAATGCCTCTTTGGCGGTCGTAAACGAGATGTTTGCTGGGAAACTGATATCGCGCCGAGGTGACATTGCATGGCCTCCTAGAAGTCCGGATCTAACGCCACTGGACTTTTTTTTGTGGGGATACCTAAAAAGTAGAGTCTACTCCAATAACCCAGCCACGATTAACCAGTTGAAGACCAATATCCGGGAAGAAATGGCAGCTATTCCCCGTGCAATGTGCCAGCGAGTTTTTACCAATTTGAGGTTCAGATTCGAAGAATGTTTGCAGCGGGATGGTGCACACCTGGATGACGTTATTTTTAAGAAATGAATTTCCCAGATGTAAATTTTCATAAAAATAAAAATTTGTATGTGAATTGTACTAAGTTTTTTTTTAATAATTTTTTCAAATTCGCATTTCTTTCTGGCCCACCCTGTACCTAAACATTACAAGTACGGTATGTTAGTTGCAGCTATATCTTTGTGTCTTGCCATGGAACACGCCCATCGTTCACAAAGTAATGAGCGAATTTATCTCTGATATTCAAAGATGACGGTGTCCCTCTTCCCGCATGCAAGGTATTGAGATTAGTCATGGGTGCATTATATAAAGTATCTTTAAATTTTAGACCATCTCTAGTCCGCACATAGTTATGTAGAACACAAGAAGCTTTTATTATATCTTCGGCAAAATCTATGTTTACATTTATAGGCCTATGAAAGATGCGCCATTTGTTCGCCAAAATACCAAAAGTGCACTCAATATTACGTCGGGCTCTCGATAACCTATAGTTAAAAATCCTTTTTTCATATGGTAAACATTTGCCTGAATGAAAACGTATAACGAATAACGTTTCATATGGGCGCAATTAATTTTCTGCTAAGCCGAAGGCTTCATCTCCAACTACACTTGGGAGCAAATAAATCGAGCCACTTCCTTTTTCACGCATTATGGTAATTATTTTTGGTATTAAGGAACGCATCGATTCGAAACATATATCGCCTAAAAGGGTATTTAATAACCTTTACAATGAGGGTAGTTAGTTGTCAAAATTTCATTTTTATTAAAGTTTAAAGGGTAGAATAAAATTATCGCATTTAATTTGCTTATGACATTTTTATTGTACTCTGTTAAGAAAAGATTAAATTTGAGGTTTTTGTTAATCATACCCATATTACTTGTTATTGTTGTCTTTATCTGTGTCTGTGTAATCAAAATAACCTGATAAAATGGATACTACACCGACGGAAGCTGCCCAAGTTGTAGCTTTACTTGAGGTTGGACACGGACAACGTGAAGTGGCACGCAGACTTCATTTGAGTCGTTCAAAGGTACAGCGGGTATACCGCAGGTATCTGGAGACTGGTGCTTTTGTTCGGCGACCTGGAACTGGCCGACCACGGGCAACAACAGAACGTGACGACCGCTTTATTGCAACCAATTCGTTGCGCGACCGTGGACTTAATGCTGTTCAGCTACAGCAAGCGTTACGTGACGTTCGAGGAGTCGCAATCAGTAGGTGGACAGTGAGACGAAGACTAAAAGAACGAAATTTAACATCACACAAACCAGCAACTGGCCCAAAATTGACTGTAGCTCATCGCCGATCTCGCTTGGAGTTTGCTCGAGAACACATTAATTGGACGTTAGAAGACTGGAGGTCAGTTTTGTTTTCTGACGAGTCAAGAATCTGTCTTTTTAGCAATGACGGGAGAAACCGAGTGTATAGACGTCCTGGTGAAAGATTTGCCCAATGTTGCATTCGAGAAACGGTGAGTTTTGGTGGTGGTTCTTGTATGGTGTGGGGAGGAATTTCTCTAGACGGAAAAACGGAACTTGTCTTCGTCGACCCCGCCAACGATGGCAATGGTAGACGTGGATTAACAGCTGACCGATACATAACTGACATTCTTGAAAACCACGTAATGCCGTATGCTGGTTTTGTCGGAGAAAATTTCTTGTTTATGCATGACAATGCGAGACCTCATACCGCGCAGATCGTTACGGAATACTTGTCTACGATCGGGATTCAACAAATGGTATGGCCAGCACGAAGTCCCGATTTGAACCCGATCGAACACCTATGGGACGAGCTAAAACGGAGAGTCCGAGCCAGGGTTCCCGCTGTTTCATCCATTCCCGAGCTTAAAGTCGCTGTGCTTGAAGAGTGGGAGAACATACCACAATATGTCATCGTAACGCTGATCAGATCGATGACTAATAGGCTACAAGAATGTATCAGGGCCCGGGGGGGTAATACCAGTTATTAAGAATATTTTTTTTTGCAATAATTTTGTTTTTTATTGTTTTTATGGACTGTTTTAGCCCTACTAAATTTTCTATCAAAATTACCATTTTTCTTGCAGAGCCAATAATTTATCATTCAATAAGGTTATTATTCAATAATTTACCCTCATTGTAAAGGTTATTAACTAAACTTTTAGGCGATATATAGTTCGAATTGATACGTTCCATATTACCAAAAATATTTACCATTTTACGTGAAAAAAGGTAGTGGCTCGATTTATTTGCTCCCAAGTGTATAACATAAGGCATTGGTGTTAGGTCTACATTAGATATTGGTTTAGGTGTTGGTATGTTTAATGATTTTTCTGTCAGGCGTTTATAAAAAACCGAATTTTAAATATAGCAGAATCACTGCTTTTGCCATAAGCCCCAATATCAACATAAGTAAAGCAATAGTTGGCGTCGCAAAGTGCTAAGAGCACTATGGAAAAGTAATGTTTATAGTTATGATACAAAGAACCCGAATCAACAGGCTTTATAACTCGGATATGCTTGCCGTCTATAGCACCAATGCAATTTGGAAAATTTGCATATCTCTCAAAGTCTCGTGCTATTGTCTTCCAGATATCTTCAGTCGCTTCGGGCATGACTATGTTTACCAACTTATTCCACAATGATTTACATACTTCGCGGACAATGCCAGTAATCGTCGATTTTCCTAGGCGATAATTGTAGCTTAGTTCTCCAAATGAACAACCCGTACCAAGATATCTGAAACAAGAATATTATTAATAATGTTATTATTTTTAGGTACACAACTCCAAAAAAAATGGAAAAACATACGAGATTGCTACAATAAAGAATACAAAAAAGAAAAAACAACTCCTTCTGGTTCAGGTGCTCGTAAAGGAGCCCGATATATGTATTTTTCAAGATTATCTTTCCTGCAGAATAGTGTAAGTAATAAAGACACTACCTACAACTAATATTGAAGAACAGAATGAAAGGCAAAGTGAGGAGACAAGTGAACTAAACGCCAATGCAACCGAAGCCACTGAAATACGTCCCCCTAAACGTAAGAAAACACAAGTGCCAGAAGAAAAAATAGCTGTTTTAATAGAAAAAAGTATCGAGTCACGAAAACATTTTCAGAATGAACTTCAAGAAAATAGTATTACCAAGCGAGATGACGACAAACTCTTTTGTTTGTCGTTATATAAAGAACTCAGAAAAGTACCAGAAAATAGGCGTTTAGCAACCAAAATTGAATTACTTCAAGTGATACAAAAAGGACAAAGCTTACCACCCCCTGTTCGCTACAATACTCAGCAGATCACACCTACGTATTGGCAAGGACAACAGTATACAAGCCCGCAAGGATGTTTTACTACATCTGGATCATCTCCTCCTGTTCCGGCACCGTCACCATCGCAATTTAGTTCTGGCTCTCAGTCCTCTACAGTTATAGAAAATATTTATGCTGATTTTGAAGAACAATAAATAAATCTTACCTTAAAGTTATTACGAGTTTCTCTTCCGGTGACACGCTTGGCCTCAAATGCGTTTCAGAGCATGAAATATCTTGCCTGATCAGTTCAATTAGTTCATCAAAAGATTTTATTGACATTCTCAAATAGTCAAAAAATTTGTTATCATACATTCTTAATTTGGGATATAATGTTACGAACTGACCATGTACTAGTCGGTCACGTAATATTGGATGCACCCAATACCGCCTTTTTCTTTTCTTTTTTTTAAGGAGCAACCACAGTAAACACACTTCTTCGTCGACCTCCATTTTGAAACTGACGCTAACCCGCACGAAATCGCATACTAACCGCGCGTGTCTGAATAGCATCACAATTTTGCGGTTTGAAACCGCGCGATTCGTAAACGCACGATTCCCGCATGTCTGAACGCAGGCTTAGTCTGGACCGACTCAAACGATAATTAAAAACTCTTTGATCTATATTCAAATTTTTCCCTGAGTATGGACGCATTAGATTGCTCATTAACGGTAGGTAGGCCTTCATCTGCAATAAAGACATACGGAACTGGTTTTTGAAGGCCTGGCAAAGGCTTTGGAGCTGGTATTGGAAATCGATGTTGTAATAATAATTCGTATAGTTTTGTGTTCTGAAATATTGTCGAATCGCATTCTTTTCCATATGCTCCTATATCGACATAAATAATATATAAATCTGTATTTAGAATCGACTAGTGCCAGCAACACGATAGAATTATAGTTGAAAAAAAGAGATCCACTGTGGGCGGGACTGCAAATGCGAATGTGCTTCCCGTCTAAGGTTCCCATGCAATTTGGGAAATTGTTTTTTTTGTCAAAGTCTGCCGCTAGGGAATGCAATACCGGGATACCGGGATCCCGAAATACCGGGATCCCGCGCCATTTTTGCGGAACCAGTCCCGCGCCTAAATCGTGCGGGATGCCGCGGGATTTGCGGGACTGCGCAGCATTACCATTAACGTTAATCTCATCAGAGGCTTCAACATCTTCTATCTCTACTCAGGAATCTCAGGAAGATTTACCTCTTTCTACAGTGGCCGCAATGATGCGAGCAGAAAGCACGGAGCCTGAAGCAATATCTCTTAGAGATGAACTGGAACAAACACTATCGCGTTCTAAAACCGCTGGTCGATCTTCTTCGGGGCTTCATTCTCTTGAAGGTATAATCAGAAAAGAAATGAATTTGTTGCAATCTGGTGGGATCAAAGGTGAACATCTTCAATTCGTCTACAATGCGTTGTTAACAGTTGTGCCCACCAGCGTGGAAGCGGAAAGGGCATTTTCTGCTGCTGGATACCTAGCATGCAAAGTAAGAAGCCGTTTAGCTGACAAAACTATTGACACGCTATGTTTTATGCGCAGCTACTTTCAAAATAATGAATAATTGTTTTTTGTTTGATTGTAATAGTAATTTTATTTCTAATTAGTAATAGTTTCACAAAACTTGTTGGTTTCTGTTTGTTTGTAATAGTTTTTGATCTTTGTTTGTAATTGTTATTTCTGATTGATTAGTGATTTGATTACTTAATAAATAGTTTCATTCAATAATATTTTTTAGTTTCATTTTAAGTTCTATAGATTCGTTTAGGATACAGGATTCCTCTCTTTTCTCAATGACTTTCAAAAAACTTGCGGGATCCCGCAAATACCTGGATCCCGCGGGATTGAACCTCTCAATCCCGCGGGATCCAGCAATTGAAAGGAGACGGGGATTTCTGGGCCTAATTGTAATAAGATGAGGTATAGTTTAAAAAAAGGGTTATATTTTTCTAATTCAAAATGTGAAAAATCAGCTTAATTCACAATCTGGAAAATGAGAAATCCAAAAATTAAGTTAAGGTTACGAAGTAAATCGAATATCGATTAAATTATAATCGATTAACGTGACAGAGTTCAAACTATTTAAGAAAATACTTTCACCAGATGATTAATACAATTAAAATAATTAAATCTATTAGAATTAACGTATTAAAAAGTATAAACCAAATTAATATCTACATAATTAAAGCAAATCGATTCACGTTTACTAATCGATTATTGTATTTTTAGTCTGTGCTAACTCTGACTTGACATGCATGGCATGACACTCTGTATAGTCTATGCTGATACTACTCGTTTCGTATCGTATAGTGCGTGTGCGTTTTGAGTGTGTTTCCCCCATAGTTTTATTGATATTTTCTTCGATCCCTGCTTTCATTCTACGGACTTCTGATCTACCTTCTTGTACGACCCTTGCCTTGCTACCATACCGGACACTGAGAACCCCGCCTAAACATTGAACTTGGATTTGTTATTTTGGTTTGTGCGAACGGACTACCGATTGAATATTAACAGTATTGACACCATGGATCGTTGTGTAAATTGTGGCATAGCGACTAGTCGCTGTAATACACTAGGTCGTCGAGCTTTGGATGACGAAATGATATTAGCAGTGATTCGTCAATGGCGTGCACCACAATCTGTAAGTACTTAATTACTTCCTGTTTATAAGCTCTCCAGCGTCTACCACGCTAGCTTGCAATCTTTTCCTTCACCAATTACACTAACAAAATAATAAAGCAAAGATAGGTAAACATTTAAAAGTCATTATGAAGATACCTTACATTGAACTAAGTAACTATCGGACAGAGTAGGTAGGTTTTTTTTAAAGTAATCATGTTATCTGTTATTAAATACTTTTTACATCTTTCAGATAAACAGCAGTGACCATGTTTGCCAAGCTTGCTGGGACTTGGCTCAAAGGTCACCTCTTGGTGAACCTAGACATCTTGGCCACCGTAGTGTTTGTCTCCGATGTGGACGTTCACTTGCATCTAGAGTCAGCCATTTACTTCACACCGGTTCACCTCGTGAATTGAGAATTTATAAAGTTATTCAAGAGTGGATTATACCTAGACCCGTAAGTTAAATCACACGCTGAGTTTACATTATGTTTTTTAAGTGCTTTTGTTGTAAGTCAAATTGATTTTTTAAATACTTAAATCATTATATATTGTTTGTTGCAGATAGGAGTAGCCAGTTGCATATGCCATACTTGTTGGGTGGCTGCAGACCGAGCTGCTGTCCATATGGTCTCTGGCCCATCAACTTCTTCCCAAGCAAGCCGAATTGAAGAAAGACAGCAATCGGCACAAGTTCTTGCTGCTGACCCGCCAGTTGAAGAAGTTAGAAGCGATCAGCCTTCTTCCCAAGCAAACCTAATAGAACAAATACAGCCACCAGCACAAGTTCTTGCTGCTGACCCACCAGTTGAAGAAGTTAGAAGCGATCAGCCTTCTCCCGAAGCAAACCCAATAGAAAATATACGGCCACTAGCACAAGTTCTTGCTGCCGACCCACCAGTTGAAGAAGTAAGAAACAATCAGCAGGAACCTACTATTGTATTACCAGATTACATGAGAGCTGTTGAAACAGAAAGAAGATGCTTTATTGAAGGATGCCAGAGAACAGAGAGGTACAGAGTACCACTTTCTACCAGAAAAATGTTGCTCAATCGGTATAAATATTATGTCCCTGAGAATAATCGACTTTGTGATCGTCATTTAGTTATAGAAGCCTGGGATTTTCTTAATAGTTTGAGAAATAATTATGTACAGACTTTTACAGCAAAACATATCCAGGACATGATGTCTTTAAAAGATGTTGTAGATTCAGGCTTACTTCATTTTGAGAGTATAGATGATATGGAAGACCATGTTGTGCATATATGCATAGGGTTAAGCAAAGCGCAGTTCCATCAAATGTTTAATGAAGTTCCTCAGTTACTAGAAATACCTAGATCGTCCCTAGCTTTAGCAGCATATTTAATTAAGCTTAGAACTGGGGTGTCTGATGAGAGGTTGTCAACTTTATTAAAAGTCTCTAGGCGAACTCGTGGTTGCACCAAGTGAGAGACCTGCTTTATGAGTATTTTGTACCCAGACACCTAGGCTTACACCATATTAATAGGCAGCAAATAGTGCAAAGAAATCTAAGAATACCTAATGCATTGTTTGGTAACTTTGAGGGAGTTGATAGGCCCATTGTAATATTTGATGGAACATATTGTTACATTGAAAAGAGTTCGAATTATTTATACCAAAAAAGAACATATAGCATGCATAAATATCGCAATCTGATGAAACCGTTTTTAATGGTATGTACCGATGGGCATATAATTGATGTGCTGGGCCCCTATCCAGCCACCACTTCAGACGCGGATATAATGAAAAGAGAATTTTCAAACGAAAGGCCATTACGGGAATACTTCCTTCAAGGTGATGCTTTTATACTGGATAGGGGTTTCCGTGATTCATTGCCCTTGTTGCGTCAATGTGGATATAGGACATATGTGCCTGCTTCATTAGAGGAGGGTGAGACACAGCTTTCCACTAGTGAAGCAAATAAATCGAGAGCAGTCACCATATGTCGTTGGGTTGTGGAGGTAGTTAATGGCAGATTTAAAAGAGATTTTAAGTTATTACGGCAAAATTATTTTAACGTAGCTAGTAAAAGTTTCGTGAAAGATTTTGAGGTGGCTGCTGCTCTTTTAAACAATTTTCACCCTCCTATAGTTGATCGTCTAGATGCTGGGGAAATATTAGTACAAATAAATATAAATATGAATACAGAAAATGAATTAGCAGAATTTATTGTAACAAACAATTATAATAGGCGTAGGGCTAATTTTCAAACAATAACCGTGCAAAATGATAACCTAAATGATTTTCCCCAGCTTACTGATAATGAACTCTTGCTAATATCACTAGGCATATATCAAATAAAGCAGGCACGTTCCTATTTTGGTGAACATGTAAGGGGCAATGATGGCTATGTAATAGAAGTGTGCAGGGAGGTCAGCAGCAGCCTACGTCGAGAGCTGTCGGCTTCAAATACCTCATGGCTACTTAGGGGCCGCATTCAATCCAGACATATAAGTCGGAAAACTTATTTTGTTTATATTTTAGTAGACAGCTCTCGCAGAGGTAAGGAAGCAATACTAAAGTATTATTGCAACTGCATCGTAGGCAAACGGACTGTAGGCTGCTGCGCCCATGTTATGTCAATAATATGGTACCTAAGTTGGGCTAGGTACCAAGATAATATAGTACCACCTGCACAATTCCTAGATGACATTCTAATTATGATTGAAGATGAATAAAAAATACCTATTAATAAAAAAGATTTTTATTTTTAAACATCATCTCCTTACCTACTTTACAAATATATTTAACACCCTATCTATAAATAAAAAAACATTTTTGCAAAAAAATACTATCTTTTTTATTTTTCCCTTTTTAGTTGTACCTACATAATAGGCAAGTTGTATAGTAAGTACCTATAACGCCTTTGAACTTGAACATAACCGATTAAATGAGAGATCTGCTTACACCTTTCGAGCGTACTGGCGTGATGTTAACTTATGAAATGGTATAAACAATAAACAGACATGCGATTGCAGCAATCTCGAGAGATTTGCCGTTATTTATTGAAGAGTTCTGTTGTATACCTATCTCCGAAGTTCTTCATCAGATCTTCACCAAAATACAAACAAAGTCGAACATAGAACCTCCTTTATGGTAAGTCGGTTAAAAATGACAATCGCAGTTCAAAAATCGGCTGTTATGTAAAGATTTTTACGTAACCTCACTTTTCATTAATCTCTTTTATCTCGGCTCTCAAATTGCCAAAATCTGCAAAATTTTCAGTGATTGTTTGATAATACAGTAGCTATCAATTGACACCAATTTCATCTTTTTACATCCAGGCCCAAAATTGTATGAAAGCGTATCCGTCTCCTTTTGGTGCGGGATTGCATTCCCTATCTGCCGCTATGTGTTCAATGAGGTCTTCGCTTATTGTCGGTATACATTCTGATAAAAGAATGTCCCATATAGCACGACATACTTCTCGCACTATTCTACTGATTGTACTTTTTCCTCGATAATCTGTGAATTCCATATCTCTAAATAAATTCCCAGTTGACAAAAACCTAAAAAGAAAAAATAATATATTTACTAGTTTCTTAGGACGGAGCGGAGTTACCACAAACAGCTGCTTTAACAAAGCAGCTCAATTTTTGAATTGCCTTGAATAACATAAAATATACATTTGGCTATAAGGGCCTCTTTCACCACCCTCGAGTAAAGTATTGAGTAAACTAATCGCCAGTTAAAGTCACCCGTAACTGCACTTGTCAATTTCACGATGTTCGAGTACCTAGCACTAATCATATGATTAAACTGACTGACTCGTAACTTACTTGCCGCTTGCTACTAATTAGCGTGTTTACTTGACAGTTAAATTAAATCGCTGAGTTTAGATTATTGAAAATTTGTTTAACTGTTGTTGTTGTTTATTTTCGCTTGTGAAATTGGCAGAATATACTCGTTAGTTTTACTTGGCGATTAACGCTCATTGGCAAGTAACTAATCGACGCTTTACTTTGAGATATTGAAAGAGGCCCTAAAGCTATATCGGTTGAGCTACTTTGACAGCTTGTAGAACCGGTTCCGCCAGGATGACTATTATTCAAAAATTTAAATTAAAGGCACTGCCTGTTTTAACTAAGTATTAATAGTTAATTTAGACCTCCTTAAGACAAGCCGTTCCCACCTATGACATTGTGCCCTATATACAGGTGTTTCAAAATTACGAAATAAGATTTAACACGGTGAGAGTAGTCATGTACATACGAATAACTTTTACTATGGCACCAACTCTGAAATTGCGAAAAAAATTCGCCTGTTTAAGAAAGTTATTTGTATACATGAGTACTCTCACCGTGTTAAATATTATTTTGTAATTTTGAAACAACCTTGCGATAAATACTAGCTTTCCGCCCGCCGCACAGTGTGTAATTTCCATAATCTAGGGGGACAAAAGTCAAATTCTACACTAGTTTATGCAGGTAAAATAATCATTGCTATGTAAAGAAGACAAACCATATTACATGTCCCTAAAGGTTATTTTCCAATAACTCGTAACACACAATTAAAAAAGGGTCAGAACGGCCGGCTACCTGAGTTGTGTCGACCGAGCGCTCAAAGAGACGCGTCATTCGGCTGAGTTCGCTCGTTGAATACACTCGGTTTATGTGCGCTACTAGCTATTGTGAGTTTTTATTGTTTTCTTCGAAGTATTGAGGTAAGTTTTCATATGTATTTGTTTTGATTTGTCTTAAAATTTAGTCACGAGCGCCATTTTACTAAAGAGAGATAATTTTTTAGTCAAAATATTAATAAGTGAATTTGTTGTTGAGTTTTAGTTTATTATATCGAAGTATACAGATGCCGTATTATATTTTTTTGAAAGTACTATTTGTTAGCTACAGGAAAAAGGTTCTGTTGTTTGCGAATATTTGCGACACTCATATAACTTATTTTAATTTTCAGAATGCCTTCACAAATATCTCGTAGAAAATTTTTCGACGTTTGGTTTGCTAACGCAAAAGAAATAAGAACGGATGCTTTGCTACACCATATATTGCAAGAACTTGGTAACCCGTCTGTTAATAATTAATTAAAATAAACTGCTGGTTCAAGATATGGTGCGTATAATTTTACGATCACTTTGACAAGAAGGAAATCAAACTTAAAACAAAACATGGAAAAAATATCAAAACTATAAAAAAGGTAAAAACATAAAAAAGAGGTGCGTTGCGCACATTTCCACCCTTTTTTCTTAAGAGAGCTTGACCAGCTTCTTGAGGGGCCGCCGGAACACACCAGCCGAAGTTGTTATATCAGCCACCCGCACAATGCCATCGCGACCTGGAAATGTCGCAGTGATTCGCCCCCTAGGCCAAGCGCCTCTTGGCAAATTACCATCAGCAATCAGGACAAGATCTCCAACTGAAATATCTGGTGCTTCTCCTCGCCCGGCCATTCTTCCACATCCGTTATCTCCAAAATCTCACCTATTCTATGTGACACAAATGGTTTGAAAGAGCGGGCCTCGCTACGCAGCCATCCTAAAACTGTCATAGAGTCGCACCAAAATATGCGTTTGACAGGCTGACGTCTGTGTGCTTGACATATTGTTGCAGCGAGGCGAGCTGCTATCAAAGCTCCTTGGAGCTCTAAACGATTGATGGAAACTGGCTTTAGAGGAGCTACTCGAACTTTACTACAAATCAGTGCCAGCTTCACATCACCATTCTCTAAAATAAAACGCCAATACGCGACCGCGGCAAAGGCGGCTTATGCGGCCTGTTACAACAATTGACGCTAGGATACCGAGTGGGTCGAATACACGCATGACGTGTGATAGCACTTCCCGTTTGGTGAGCTTATTTGGCAACGTGCTTACTTCTTTTAAGCCTGTATTAAAACCGATCGTATCAGCGATAGGTTGTTTTTAGGACTTATGATTTCCAGGTCCCGGAACGCCACCATGCATTCTGAGAAAGCACTCAGCGTCTTGGGTCACCATCCCGTTACGCTACCAGTAGACTTCAAATTCGACGATATAGAAGAAATTTTTGAAGTTTACGATTATCTAACACCTGACGATGCTCGCGTCGTTCTAAGGAAGAGAGAGGAATTAGGATTTAGCATTGCTGACTTTATTGTTGCATTTACGAAATCTTTCCGAAGACCCCCGGTTATACCTCAAGATGTGGAAATGACTGGATCGGATACATTCGCTGTTTATCCTCGAGCAAACCTCTTTTTGATCAGTGATGAAGTACGGAAGGGTCTAGTTGGACTCTACACTGCAGCGAGAGGCAGAAAACCTTTTCTGAATCCCTGGGATAATGCCGATGATTGGGATATTCGGATGAAGAAGAAGGACCACGATGAGCTGAGTTTAGCAGCCGTCTCATTGGATGAGTCTGGCGCAGTTTTGGCTCATGATGATCACCAAGGTCTACCTCACCAGGATTGCCGTGATGTAACAGTTGCGGTACTCAGTGGTTTGGCTGCCCCACCAGTTGTTAGACCGCTGCCACCACACCATATTCAAGGACCCCCTTTGGATGCTGAAATGGATTCGTCCGTTTCTCCTGAAGGAATTAATTTCCGGAAAAGTGCTGAGGACCAGCAAAACGTTCAGAGTGGAGGGGAAGTTGTTGCATACAACCTACGGAGTAGGCCGGCACCATATGATGTCGCTTCGAGAAAACCAGGCTTTCACGGCTTAGGTCATGCTCCTATTAAGACACCAAAAGGGAAGAAAGGAGTTATAGGACCACCAAGGCTCCAGATTCCACCGCTAGCCATGTCATTTGTAGGAAGTTCCACTCAATTAGCTCAATCCAGTGGACAACACCCCGGAACACCAGGCACCAGTACACAGGAAGGTGATGGGGACAGAGTCGTCCCTATGGATGAGGATGTCCTTTCCACCGTTGTTCTCAGTAGATCTGAGACTGAGATGAAAGCCGCTATTTCCAGTGGATGCGCCGTTGTAGGAGGTGAAAACGGACAGATGTTTATTGTCCGACGCACTTCGATAACGACCGAAGTAGCAGAGCAGTACGTCTTCAGGTATATGCAGATCCTGCAGGAGCGTGCCCAGTTAGATAGTTAACTGTGTTATGCAGAGTAAACTGCTACAACAAATCCGTCCGGTTAGAATAGACGTAAAAGAGATTTTCCCACCGAACACCTTCAGTCTGAGTCACAAATTGTAGGCGCTGACGTTCCTACGCTGAAAAAATATCAAAACTATAAAAAAGGTAAAAACATAAAAAAGAGGTGCGTTGCGCACACCGTCCTTTTCGGATGATGTTATAAGTAGTTTAAAAGTGACTATCAGAAGTTTTTCCCAAAAAATCGAACAAAAATGGTTGAAGTCGGGAAGACATCGAGATCGATTCCTAAAAACAAATTCTGTGTGGTTAGAAGGAAACTTACCGTTACCTGATATTGCCTCTGAAGCGCTCGGAGGTGTGTCACTACCTGAAACGAGTTCGGGTTCGCTTGGAAGACCGCAAAAAGACTTTGAAAGTTCGAGAACTAAAACAAAAAGACGATGCATACAACATCTTCTTGAAACATCGAGTCTGCAAGAGATAGCAATGGCAACTGAAGTAAAACTTCGCAAAGATGGAAAAAAAGATTCGGCAGCAATTGTAAAAGAACTTTGTCAGTTTTCGCCTAGAAGAGGTACTGTTATAAAAAAAACGCGAAAGAGTTTAGAGACCTCAAAACCGGTCGGACTTTCGGCAGATCAAGCTCTCGCGTTAATGGTCGATGCGAATCTCTCTACACACCAATATTATATTATAAGAGAGCAAGTTAAAAGAATTAACAAAAAAAATTATCCACCTTACTACAGGGTTCAAGCGGCAAAACAATTGTGCTACCCTAATGGCATTAATGTCACAGAAACGTCCGCCGAAATTAACTTGCAATCTCTAATGGACCACACAATTATACGATTGTGTAAAGTGCAAGAAGAAGTACTGAAGACTATGAGTGACTTGAAAAGTTTAGATATTAATGTAAAATGGGGATGTGATGGAGCGGAGCAAAATAAATACAAACAAAAATTCTCTGAAGAACATTGCAGTGATGAAAGTTTGTTCAGTATATCGATGGTGCCTATTCAAATTAATGCAATAAATGAACAGAGCGTCAAAAAGATTGTGTGGCAAAACCTTTCACCTGCTTCGACCAGATATTGTCGTCCCATCAAGTTCGTGTTTGCCAAGGAAACCGTGAATGTTATAACGACGGAGGTGAATAAAATTAAGGAACAAGTAACTTCACTCTCACCTACTAAAATTATTGTAAATGACATTGAGGTCTTGGTTAAGCCAACATTGATATTTTGCATGATTGATGATTGATGGCAAAATATGTAATGCCGTAGCATCATGTGCTTCCACGCAGACTTGCTATTTATGTGGTGCAACGCCAAAGGACATGAATAATGTAAGCCGCATCTTAGAAAAGCCTGTAAATAGCAATCTTCTTTCTTTGGGCCTATCACCTCTACATTCATGGATCAGATTTTTTGAATGCATATTGCACATTTCGTATCGACTTGAAATAAAATCGTGGCAGGCTCGAGGAGCTGAGAATAAAAAAAAAGATGCCGAGAAAAAGAAACAAATACAAGAAAAGTTCAGGAGTGAGTTAGGCTTATTAGTAGATATGCCTAAACAACAAACTGGAAATACCAATGATGGTAACACAGCCCGTAAGTTCTTCAGAAATTCTGAAAAGTCAGCTGTAATAACAGGTGTTAATGTTGAGCTTATTAAGCGCTTCCATGTCATCTTAGAATGCATAAATAGCGGATTTCACATTAATATCAATAAGTTTCAGGAATTTGCTAAGCAAACGAGAGACTTATACATCAAAGAGTACTCATGGTACCCGATGCCCGTTAGCGTGCACAAAATACTCTTTCACGGAAAAGACATAATTACTTCTTGTGTCCTTCCAATCGGCCAACTTTCGGAAGAAGCACAAGAGGCTAGAAATAAGGACAACAGAAAATTTAGGGAACTTTTTACGCGAAAAAATTCAAGAGTGCACACGAACACAGACTTAATAAATCGATTATTAATAACATCAGACCCCTACATTGCAAGCTTACGTGCTGCTCCCAAAACTAGACGTAGCCAAATGAATCCTGAAGTCTGTGAACTTTTACAAATAAGGTCTTCTGACATTGAACACGAAGGAGTTCAGTCAGATAATTCAGATTCTGATACCCAGAGCGACTTTGAAGAATCCGACTATTCTGACTAAATTTCTTCATGTTCAAGGTATTCATGATTCTTAAAATTAATCTATCTCTTTATAAAATCTGCTTTTTTTTTGTTTTTTTTTGTACATTCAAATAATTACTAATTCGTGTTATATGTTATATAATATGGTTGCAATATATGTCTAAAACCTCGAAAACGTCTTTAAATTTCATTCAATAAATTTTATCCCGTAGTAAATTTGTATAGTTTAGGTTCAAGACTTTTGTCCCTATAGATTATGGAAATTACACACTGTGCGCCGCTTCGCCCACGTGGCGGGGGCATATATCGCGCGGGCAGAGACCCGTGCTCAGCAGTGGAATTATAGGTAGCCTATGTGTTATTCCAGTGTCTCTTCTACCTACCTACCAAATTTGATCTAAATCCGTTCAGTAGTTTTTGCGTGAAAGCGTAGCAGACAGACAGACAGAGTTACTTTCGCATTTATAATATCAGTAGGGATGTAGGTACAGACGGCCACACGTGCAGCTATCCATTTCCGTTTTTTCTCTTGCTCCTGTCAAATTCACATTCTTCGCATCAGAGCGAGGTAGCATGACCGGATATGGGTAGCTGGAGCTGTGGCCCACTGTACAGTACGACCGGCGAAAGGTGGCGAGAGAGAAGTTAGGCTCTAGCAACTTTAGCGCTTTAATACTCTTAAGAAAATAAACAATTTAACAAAATAAGTTCCATTTGCTATTTTCAATGCTGTAATCAACGGTTATTGGCATTTATTTTTGTAAACCACTTATTTCTTTACGAATACACAAGCGCGAAAGTTGCTTCACTCTCGCCACCTTTCGCCGGTCGTACCTACTGTACATCTATTCATTAAAATATTAATCTAACTTTTGTTTCAGGAAATGACATAATTAAAAAATGGACAAACATCAAAGACAACTACATGAAATACATGAAAAAGAAAGAGCTTGCAAACAAATCTGGAGCTGCTGCAAAGAATTTGAAAGAATATCATTTGTACAAACAGCTGATGTTTTTGAAAAAAAACGCACCAAATTTAACAGACTGTAGTATATTGGAAGAAGAGTCTGAAGATCCAAAGACAAGTGAAAATAAAAGGTCACGGTACCAACCTTATGCTACAACTTCGCGTAAAAGAAAATACGGTGAAGATGATTTTGAGAGACAAATTGTCGAAACTTTGAAAACTGCAGAAAACAGACATGTATCTTTTTTTAATTCAATTTTACCATTTCTGGAAAAACTAGACGACAACCAAACATTGACCTATCAAAGTCGTGTAATGCAAATATTGACAGATTTCAATCAACCCACATATCAATACAATCAACCGTCATACAGCGGCTACCAAACAGCATTTCAAAGTAGCTACCAAAGATCACAAGAAGCTACAGCGACTTATCAAACAACTCGTAATCTATCATCTACAAGTATCCATGGCCAGACTTCGCCAAATCCATCCACAGAAGACTTATCAAACACACGGGACTCCGAATACGATTTTACTTAAATCTAGTTACATGATTTAAAAACATCGCAGAGGGACCACGAGTCCGGAGGGGCAAAATCATATTTGGACTCCTGTATCTTTTGATAAAACATTTGATTACATAATAAATAATAATATTTTGATAAGTTCGTTTTATTTCTTACCTGATAGTTAAACCAAGCATCTCCATAGGATCAACAGGTTTTCTGAACACATATTGTTTTTGTAAACGAGGTGCTATCTTGGTAAGTAGTTCTTCAAAACTGGTAAAGGTCATTCTAAAATATTCAAAAAATTTCTCATTCCCACACATTTTTAGCGCTGCATATTTCCTTTTAAAATGAGCTCCGTCTTGGTTCATTTTTAAAATATATGGATTTACCCATTTCCTCTGTTTCTGTTTTTTTTTCATTCGTCTTAGTAACAAGAGGAGAACAACTCTTTTTTCGCGATCCATTTCCAAATAAACACGTTCGAGCACACCAACTGCCAAATATCGACTGAGAATTCTCCCTCGCGGCACGCCGTCTGCGGCACCGTGCTGCGGCACGACGTCATGCCGTGTTACGGCGGCGGCGCCGCAACGTCACACGGCGGCGCGTATATGGAATCTATACCTTCACACAACGGTCATGACGTCAGAAACCGCGTTGCCTTCGGGTATATTTTCAAATCCAGTAAACAAAAATCATTTCAATAAAGTGTACCTTTACCTAACATTTGTGACGTCACTGGCGCGTGTTGATATCGGGTATACATTCAGATTTAGTATACGCCCCTGCAAGTATTTTAAAACATACCCGACCGCAACGAAGCAATTGTTCGGTACTCTTTTGGCACGTTACTATTTCAATCGTTCTATCCTTTTCGCCCGAGGCTTGACGCAATATTTTGTTTGTTGCATCATTTTGTGACCACGTGCGAGTCAGTACTGTTTGAATTGTGATTTCAAGTGTTTTTTAATTTAAAAAGTGGTAATAAGTGCACAGTACATTGCGAAAATTATAATAAAGCGATAACTATATGGTTTGTGATCCTTTTAGCGTAAAAGTAGATGCGAATAATGATAGATAAAGCTAGTTTAGAGGGTTTTATAACCGAACATTGTGGAGTTATCGAGAATCTGGATTTTGAATCGGAGGAAAAGTACTCCATGCGATTTAGACTGAAGACTGATCAAAATGAAGAACAAGAACGATATGTTAAGTTTATCGACGAGTTTGTTAAAAAAATATCAAATTTTACGAACACTAACTGGATAGTTCGAAAGTCATATCCTTCGTTGAAGCGCTTCTTGTATCGAAAAACCTATACATGTCAACATTCATCGTTCAATAAAAAATCAGAGAAGTCGTCTCGTGGACAAAACTGTAAGGCTAAAATAGACTTTGTTATCAAAAAAGTTAATAAGGACACTATTCGAAACGACAAACTGTTGTCGGAAGGATATAATGTGTTAGTGACTATAGTTTTTGAACACTCTCATCGTGTTTACGTTGCCGAAGCCTTGAATTTATTAAAATGCAGCCAAAAAACCGAAGAAACTTTTAAGAAATATTTTGATAGTGGAATGACACCTTGCGCAGCAATAAATTACAACGAATTGAACATACTGGACTCGTTTCAAGATGAGGATCTAAATGGAATAGAGATGTTATCGAACTCTCAAATAAATCCCTCCGAAAATCATGTGTACTACATGTACAATAAATGGCGTACTGAAAAGTATGGTGACCGTAATGAATGCAATCTCCCCGAAATCATACAAGGGAAAATTGAGAGTTTAAATAACAAAGGCTACTCGATACTATTGAAAGAAAATCCCAGGATTATCGTGATAATTACTCCTATTATGAAACGAGTCTTTCTGTCTACTGCATATGAGAATATGATTTTTGTAGACACAACATCATCGTGTGACCAGACCAGTTCTGCGATTACTCTAGTTTTTACATCTCACAAAATCGGTGGTCTTCCATTGGCATGTGCTATACATACTGAGCAAAATGAGTCCAATTACACGTTGGTTTTTGCCGCTATTAAAGAAGCTGTAGAAAAGAACGAGGTGGGTAAAAAATTTGAGCCTGATATTGTTATGACGGATGATTCTACTGCCGAACGAAATGCTTTGAGAACAATTTTTCCAAATGCTCGATTACTATTATGCGCATTTCATGTTTGCCAAGCCTTTTGGCGTTGGCTTTGCGTTGCAGATCACAAGGTTGACATAATGAAAAGACAGTCAATCATGACACGATTTCGAAATATTCTTTTTGTAACTGATCCAGAAGAAACAGTAAAATTGTATAAGGATTTGACAGGTGACGAGTATGTTAAGACGATGCCAGCTCTGTTAAATCATCTGAGTAACTTATGGAAACGCCGGCTTGAATGGTGTGTCTCTGATAGATTGGATTTAATTACGCGAGGAAACAACACCAACAACATAACAGAAGCATCTATACGCATTCTTAAAGACGTGATACTTCAGCGCTGTAAAGCATTTAATGCTTGCCGCATTAGTAGATTTCATTACGTCCATTTTTGAAAATTATTTTCTGCGGCGCATCGTTTCCTACGCTAACACACGAAAAACCAAGGATTCCATATATGCAATGTTCATGAAGACTGCTCGAAATATTAAAAATATATCTAAAGTCAACGATAATGAGTACAGTGTGGAATCAGAGACAAGCCCAAATACTTTTTACACTGTGAGAGCTGATTTAGCCGTTTGTGACTGTGACGCTGGAAAATGTGGAAGATTCTGCAAGCACCTGTGTAGCATTGAACAAAACTTTGGAGTCATATTTCCCAATTCTCCTCGGCTGTCTATTCAAGATAGAATGTCACTAGCAAGAATTGCGACGGGGAATGTGATAAATGAAAATTTCTACATGAGTATGGTAGATTTGAATCAAACACCGAACAATGATTTGGACTCGATAGAACCGCAGTGCTCTTCCTCTAATACACAAGAGTCGATACAGGTAGTACCACAGTGCTCTTCCTCCGATACACAAGAGCCGATACAGAATGTAGACAATTCTTCGTCTTACAAGCAACAGGTTGCTGTAGAATTTCCGCACCAATATAAAAATGCACTTGCAGAGTTTAAGACTGAAGTACAACGCTTCACAAAGTTATTTGAAACAAACCCCACTGTCCACAATCTAAGAGCACTAGGAAAATTTACAAATATGATTAAAAAAATCAATACATCAGAACAAGGACAAAACTTCATTTTACGTCAGATAATAACAAGGCGTATACAAAGGAAAATTAATGTTCAAAGCACAGCTCTGAGTAGACGTAAAGACAGAGGAATAGGAAAAACCAAGTCAAGGATTCAAGCTGGGCGACCGTCTAACACAGAACGCAAAACTAAACGAAAGCATAACTTAGGCCAGAATGTTAAAATGAATGTCTATAATGCGCGCTAAATTCTTTTTTTTTTAATTTTATGATTATTTTTCTAGTAACTAATAAACGTTGTTTATCCACTTTTGTTCTCGTATGATTTACCTCAATTCCTCACCTATAAAATAAACGTCCCTTTATCTGATATCTATCCCAAACGAATGTTGCGGTCGGGTATATTTTGAAATCCTTAACACGACGGTAAATATTTTTATACTATACCCAAAACGAATGTTGGAGTTGGGTATATTTTAAAATCCTCAACACGGCGTTACATATTTTTATGGTATACCCGTACTCAACACTATAGAGCGTTGTGTGAAGGTATAGATTCCATATACGCCACGGCGGCCGGCGCACTATGGGACCAAACAGTATTTTCCATCTCAAAAATGGTTTTGTCGAAAGTCGTAAATCCATAGATTGTTTTATGGTTTTATACTCTCAAAAGATGGAACTTACGAATAAATTACAAAATATAAAAAAATATAAAGTTTTACGTTTATAAAATGAACCTCAAACATTGGGCATAAATATTTTCATGCCAATTAAATTACCGTTAAGGGAGTTCAACACATAATTATTCGGAAGTTTTCCAAGAAAACATATTAGTGTTATACATCATTAGATAGCTTAGAATATACACTTTGCAACCACGTTCAGTTTTTGTAAAAAAAATATTTTTATTTAATATTTTAATATTTTTTTAGTGAAGTAAAGAAAATTTAGTTTTTGTTAATTTCAATTGGAGTTTTCGTTGTTGCCGAAAGCAGCCGGTGTCAAGTTAATTACTCTATTAGAGACCTTATCTACTCAGTAATATGAGGATTTAAAAAAAACTTGCGCGTTTTTTGCGCCAGAGGTGATTTTGAAGCAATAATGTCA
Source organism: Orthosia cruda (assembly GCA_964057195.1). Lineage (NCBI taxonomy): Eukaryota > Metazoa > Arthropoda > Insecta > Lepidoptera > Noctuidae > Orthosia > Orthosia cruda. The sequence continues at coordinate 7,132,266 of OZ059841.1, read as the reverse complement.
ATCGGGGAAAAATCCTCGAAAATTACGGTTCTTCTTTTTTATTATGAAATATTATATTTAGTTATTATCCTTTGATGTCTATATTGTTTTTTCTATTTCTATGATAAAAACATACATTTGCAAATTAAAAAAAACTGCTATTATATTTGAAAGATCTTCCCATGGCAATTTTGTTTGGGGTGGTCACCTTAACCACAAGTATGATAAACTATATTGCTGCGGAAGTTCTATTTATCTGTTGTGGTAAATAATTACAATCAGTACTGATTACACTATTTCGATGAGAACTGTTATAATCAATTGTCCCATGGTTTTTGCACAAGGCACTAAAATATTAGTCCTTTAAATACCCGTGTATGTTCAGCATACGATTCATCAAAGTGTTCAGATACTTCTTTTCAATAACAATTAACGCATAAAAAACATTATTATCTAACAATGAGTGAATTCGTTTGTGTTCGACGCGATCTTTGTGATCAAATAATAAAAGGGAAAAGTACTTCAGACCTCAAAAAATATTTATTGGAAAATTTTCAACTATCGGAAACTGACGTTAATACTGTAATAGAGAGTATTCAAAAAAATCTAACATCGAGTTGCAACCAGAAATGGACCAAAGCTCAAAGAAAGTCGGACCGGTTCGAGAGCCTATACTCAAATTGGTTAAATGGTGAGTTTAAAGTATCATTGAATTCTTGCAGTACCTCAACCACTGTAAATTCTGGTTTGAATACTTCTGGTGAACGTGGAAGACCAACAAAACAATATGACGAGTGCTCGGAAAACACAAAGAAACGAAAAAATATGGAGCTGGTCCAGGAGTATGGAATGGAACATGTCCGTAACGCTTATGTGCAAGGTTTAAGATCCATGGGGGAAAATGACGAAGCGTCGATTGTGACTATTATCAGAAATAAGGAAAAAGAAGAGAACAAAGTTATTCTACAAAATATACTCAATCCAGATAACGCACTTTCCTTTACAAAAGAGGAAGCATTGAGTATATGCATTGAAACTGATTTAACCAAAGCACAATATGCGTACCTAAGAAAAAGGCTCGTTGATAAGAATTTAAGTTCTGTATTGCCTTCGTATCAAACACTAAGTGAAGCAAAAAAGGCTTGCTATCCGCCTGCATCCAGCATTACGGTGACAAATATAAGCGCAAAAATCAACCTGCAAGATCTCTTAGACCATACAGTCTGCCGTATTATAAGGATAAAGTCAGGATCGACTTACAATCGTCTCAAGCTTTTCACTAAATGGGGATGTGATGGATCCTCCGGGCAAAGTGAGTATAAACAAACTCTACCGGAAGAAAACGAACAAATATCGGACGCTAATTTGTTTATAGTGTCCCTTGTACCACTGCGACTAGTAGACGAAGAAACTTCTACGGTCATATGGAAAAACCCTACTTGCTCATCTGTTAGATATTGCAGACCAATTTCATTAGAATTTGCAAAAGAAACTCCCGAAAAAACTACAGCGGTTGTCAGTGAAATTGAAGCCAAAATTAATCAATTGATTCCAACTCTTGTGTCAATAGAAGACAAAGTCATCGAAGTTAAACATCAACTGTTTATGACAATGATTGATGGGAAAGTTGCTCAAGTGTTGACAAACACATCATCCAGTGCTACCTGCACTGTTTGTGGAGCAACTCCCAGACAAATGAATGATCTTTTAAAAGTTACAACGAGAGTTGAAAATTAAAATGCGTTTAAATACGGATTGTCGACGCTACACGCATGGATAAGATTTATGGAAATGATCCTCCATATTTCTTACAATTTAGGTTTTGAGAAGTGGTCTGCAACAACTCCAGAAAATAAGCAACTTAAAGAAGACAAGAAAAAATTTGTCCAAAAACGTTTCCGAGAAGTGCTTGGCTTGCATATTGATAAACCACGTCAAGGTTCCGGTAATAGCAATGACGGTAATACGGCAAGGAGATTTTTCCAAAATTACCAATGTTCTGCAGAGATAACCGGAATTGATGAAGAATTAATCAAGAGACTATATGTAATTCTTCAAACTATGTCATCGGGATTTCCTATAAACGCAGAAAAATTTGGTCAGTATACATTGGTAACCGCGCAATTATATGTAAGCAAATATAACTGGTACTACATGCCATCTTCGGTCCATAAAGTACTTATACATGGTGCTAAAATAATAGAGCATTATGCAGTTTTGCCTATAGGACAATTATCCGAAGATGCCCAGGAAGCTCGAAATAAAGATTATAAGAAATATAGGTTACATCACGCTAGGAAGTGTTCCAGATCAGCAACAAACGAAGACGTTCTGCATATTTTGTTATATACATCTGATCCTTATATATCTAGCTTAAATAAACCAAGTTTTCTAATATCCAAAGAATTATTTGACGAAGCTAAAGAATTGTTGGAAATAGAAAGTGATGAGTAGGATAAGTTTAAGTATTTTTTTTTTGTCATGTAACTGTTTGTTTAATAATAATAATTTAGTTTTAAACTTATTTTAAGCATAAGTGTATATTTTATTGCTATTTTAATATAACTGTATGATTTTTTGTATGAAATTTAGTATAACTTTATCTTTGTCATTTTTTTTCGGAAAAAATATTTTTTTTAGAATGATGATGTTTGATTTCTTTTATTGCCTAGATATTCACAAATACGTGAAAAAAAAATCAAGGAGATAAATCACAAAACAACAGAGTTATCGATTTTTGAGATGGAAAATACCGGTTGGTCCCATAGTGCGGCGCCGCGCCGTGGACATGGGGCCGCGGCCTAACTCCTACATTATGTCTGACCAGCACCGGGCATACATGGGCGTGCACTTAAGATTGGGTATGCGTGGGCATTCCAGTGTCAACCACAGCCGACAATTTACGGCAGGGACTGTTAATATCCCTGTGGATCCCAGCCTTGGGATCCCAGTACCAGGCTCAAATAACGTTCGGTGCAAAGTACATACAAATACAATAGAGCGGCAATGGCTAGAATTAAAGCGCCAATGTCGCACCTGTAGGAGTCAGCGGCGGTTAAAGTGGTACATGGGCGAATACATGTACCGACAAAATATTTTAAAAAGCCTACCCTCGGATGCTGCTAGGTTCCGCCGTTTACTGCGTGACATACACAGAATATACCCAGGACTAGGAAGGAATGGTATCCGACTAAGAAATTGCCGATGTAGGCCCACTTGTCCCCGCCGAGAGTGTACGAAGCTTGGCCTGGTACTGCATATGCCACAGATTACCTCCCAATAGATTCCGCATACAAGACAACTTACGCGCACCACACATCAGCCTATTTAGGCTGATATAACTCAGCGCACGGTATGGTCTCTTTAGTTTCGACCAGACATTAGAGCTGTAGGGACGCAAGCGATTTCTAGTTTTAATTCTGTTTAAAAAATAGTTATCAATGGTTTGCCTTAAAAAAAAGACGAATTGTGCAGTAAAATGGTGTGGAAAATCAACCAGCACTTCAAGTTCAAAAAAATATGGGATAACATTCCACCAGTAGGCAAAGTAATAAATATTGACCAATCTAAAAAAGGTCAGGTTATAATGGTTAGTAAATCAAAATTGCATACTTTACAGTAGCGCTCGTTGATGTCTTTTGTGAAAGTCCCTTTCACTCATAAGGAATTATTATATTGCTATCTTTTTCCCACAGAAGTAAAAATGTTGAGAAAAATACGTTTTTAGCTTATCGAAAACTATCGATGATCGATGTTTAATTAGGTATATACGAGAATAAAATAATTTTGTTAAAATTGATTATTTAAAAATTAACTAATTAGTTTATATTTACTTTGAACTAATTGTGCTCTATTCATAACAAAAGCTGCAGAGTGGCCCTGTTTACATAGGATTACAATTAAATTAAATCAATTTTGGCCAAAATTAAAATCTTTTCTCGATCGAAGTTTTTCTTTATCATTATTAAAGTAATTATAAAATCACCGGCTAAAAAAATTTACATAAAATACCATTCTGTTTGAAAATATCGATATTTTTATCGACATTTAATGCGCATGTCCCGTCACTACGACCGGTGCCGTGACCTTCAATAGCCAATCACGGCGCACTTGTCACTCCCCGCGCAACCCGTGCCTTCCGCCATATTTGGTGAACTCGGAATCAAACAAAACAGTAGGTATGCGGTATCTATTGGGAGGTAATCTGTGGCATATGCACAGTATAGCCCTATACGCGTCTAAATATTGAAAATGCACGCCCTTATGGGTGGGTGGCCCTAATCCTAGTCCTTCCAATACTTCTCACAAAGTCACAATCGATACTAAGTCACGCGGCGACATAGCAGTTAAAACTAAAAAGTATGATATTAAATAATATCTCGTAAACGGTGCGTCCTAGGCAAAAAATAACCAAAATTTCCCCCCCCCCCCCACCCCCCCTATAACACCCGTTTGTGCTAGCAGCAGCCCAACATGAATTTAAGGAAAAATACCGGTTGTTTTTCTACCTTGCATTGTAGTAAAAAGTCCTTTTTTTCCACTTAAAAATTTTTTGATGTTATTTTTTTTTTCAAGATTTTGCTAGTTTTTTTTACATGATCTAGTGGCTTTTGAGTAGAGCAACAATTTCTTTCCCGAAAACAATCTCATCCGAGCTACCATTTTGGAAATATAAATCGTTTTATTTAAAATAAAAAAAAGTAAATGCAGGGACTGAAAGCGGTTACGGTTAAAGGTTAAGATACCTCAAAAAAATATCGGTACCGCTTTAAAATAAAGGTAGAGCTATACCGATACCTTTATAAATAAAGGTTGGGCTAAATAACGGTTTAACCTTAAAACGATTTCGGTACCGAAAAATATGCGAGGGGCGCGGCGCGGGTGCGCGGGGATGTCGAACACGTTAGAACTGTGTACAATTTGTTTGCAGAACCTACTCTTTTAGTCAACTCTATGTTCGTTGCCGACTGTGTGCCGCGCAATACGTTTTTATTTTGTCGATCTGTTACAACCCTTATTACAAGGCAATAAAGCCGACTTTTGCATTCTCTAGTTATAGTCTCAGTTTTCATTGCAAAGCCAATGCTGAATTGCAGTTATCGCACATTAGCGGCATTTTAATATTAATTTACTTAGTTAGATTCTGGAAGCCGTCGCGTAAACCCAAATTCGTTAGACTTATCTCGAGAGATACAAGAGATTATAGAAAGTCGTTATTTCGGTTGGTGTATTTTCGTGTACTATTAAATAGAACTTTAATCAAAAGTGTAATTGTGAGTTTTTGTGAATAAATAAGTGGTTTGGTAGAAAATAGTTTATTTTTAAAAAGATCTACGGGGTCGGCCGTGTAAAAGATCGCTGATACTCTGATAGTTCATCAACTTAAATCAGCGTCGGACTGGGACCCAAAAAACTACCGGGACTTTTTTTAAACTGCGCTCTCTGCGAGTGTGGTCCGCCACACTAGGCAAAGGCAAAAAATAGGATTAATAATTATCGGAGGCTATGTTTGAGTTAAATTAAATTATTATTTAATTATGTTTACTGACATGAAATCAATCAATCTGTCTAGCCTAGAGTATGAAACATGTGCTGAACAATAAGCTCCTGGCATACCTAGAAGACAACGACATCCTCAGTGACAACCAATACGGCTTCCGCCGAAATCGGTCAACTGGGGATCTTCTAGCGTATGCCATTCACGGCTGGAGTGAGGTCATCGAGAGGCACGGGGATGCGCTTGCTGTCTTCCTTGACATCTCGAAGGATTTCGACAGGGTCTGAAATGAGAGCCTTATTGGTAAACTTCCTTCCTGCGGTCTGCCTAGTGGTCTGTGTGACTGGGTTGCTGACTTCCTGAGGAATCGGTCCATCCGAGTGGTTATCGATGGCTACTCGTCCGGTCAGTTTGGTATTAACGCAGGCAGGGCCGGATTTAGAGGTGTGGAGGCCCTAGGGCAACAGGGGAGTGGAGGACCCTAATTATTTTTCAAATAGGTTAAATCATATTTTTCTTGCAAGTGTTTCAATAATTTATACAGGGTGGGCCAATAATTTTTGCAAATTGCAACACTAAATTTCTCGAATACCGTTGGAGGGAGGGGTGCGCGGGTGGCGGGAAACTATGCGTCGCTACATGCAATTTTAGTCACGATGGAGCGCTTCACGGGACAACAGCGTGCTTTTTGTGTTAAACAATTTTACAAAAACAACGATTCCTACGTTACTGTACGACGCCTGTTTCGAATTGAATATGGATTACGCCGTGTAAGCGAGTGTCCAAGTGTGAATTTAATCAAAGCTTGGGTCGTGAAGTTCGAGCAAACGGGATCGACAACGAATATTAAACAAACAGGCCGGCCACGTTCAAGAAGAAGCGATGAGAACATTCGAGAGGTTGAAATTTCCGTTCGGAACGATCCAGAATTATCTACGCGTAAGCGTTCGGCGGTTCTGGCATTACCGAGAACCAGTCTACGGCGGATTTTGCATCTAGACCTCAAACTGCACCCGTATAAGCTTCAAATTGTGCAGGAGATGAAACCAAATGATTACATTCAACGTAAGTTATTGGCTGACACAATGCTGGAGCAATTCTCTAGCCTGGAGAATGTATTGTTTACGGACGAGGCCCACTTTCACATCAACGGGCACGTGAATAAGCACAATTGTCGATATTGGAGCAGGGAAAACCCTCGCCTTAAACACCAAAAGCCACTTCATTCACCTAAAACGACAGTATGGGCTGCCATATCAGCAAAGGGCATAATTGGTCCGTATTTCTTTGAAAATAATCAAGGAAATAATGTAACTGTGAATTCAGCGGAATACGTCAAGATGTTGCGAGAATTTTTGACGCCGCAGTTGCATGAATTTCAAGGATACAACAGCAGGACCTGGATGCAACAAGATGGAGCAACATGCCACACGTCAAATGTGACTTTACCGGTAGTCAAAGAAATGTTTCCGAATAAATTGATTTCTCGCAGAGGTGATATTCCATGGCCTCCGAGAAGCCCGGATCTTACACCATGCGATTTTTTCTTATGGGGATACCTGAAAAGTCGAGTCTACCTTAATAAACCGACGAATATATCCCAATTAAAACGAAACATCCACGACGAGATAGCCGCGATCCCCCGCAGCATGTGTCAGCGAGTTTTCCAAAGTTTGCGTAGTCGATTGCTAGAGTGCCAACGACGAGACGGTGCACATCTCGACGATGTCATTTTTAAAAAATAAATTTCATTAAATTTTCAAAACGTTAAAAATATAATCAACAAAATAACAGTTGTAGTTTTATTTCTATTCATGTTTTAAAAGTGCAAAAATTATTGGCCCACCCTGTATATACAGGGTGACTTGTAATTAGAGCACAACCTTGTAAGGGGATATAGTACAGGTCATTTGCAACAACTTTTGTAGGAACACTCATATGCAAAAGTGCACCAACATTGAGTTATAATTTTTTTCGTGTTATTTTGAAAAACTCTTATGGGGTAACCTTAAAAATTTAATAAATAAAAAACTTGACATAATTTTGTTAATTTTCTTTTTATTATTTAGTCTATAACGTTCCAGTTACATGTCAGCATCATCAAATGTACATTATTGACATTATTTTAGACACAGTGCTCCAAAATCCAAAAAACTTAAACAAATTTTACTGGCATTATTACACAAAACAGCCTGTTTAAAAAAAAAATCACTATGACACTTACTCTGCGTATTATTAAAAAAACATCTACATTTCATAAGCTTTCAAATGAGATATAAAACCCTAACATAGCTAGTCCAATAGGGAAGATATTCGCATAACAAAGGCGCACGGCCAAAAAAAGGTCTGTTTCTACTAAGCAGGTAAAAACAGCCGGTCATTGTTTAATCTCTTTTGTGTTGTTTAGGTTAGTCCGTCCTTGTGATTCGTTGCGATCGGATGCTTTTGTGTGTGCTCTGCAGTTTTGTTTTATCTCTGACGACCCGGCTTGTGACTGTTTTTGTGATTGATTGCTCTCCTGATGACTTGGCTTTTCAACTGGTTTCCGTGTGTTATGCTCATCTGTGGTTTTGGCGCGTATCAAGGACTATGGCTCAAAGACAACGGGCAAATTTTACGAATGAAGAATATGCCGATATTCTGTACACTTACGGCGTAGCTAGAGGCAATGCTTTAGCTGCCCAGCGCGAATATCAACAGAGATACCCCAATCGCCGTTTACCTGATGTAGGCGTGTTTTCCCGAGTTTATCGACGAGCCCGGGAGACTGGACGCTTTCAAAGACGTCAAGGTATGTAATAAAAAATGTAATTTAATAAATAATAGTTTTATTACCCCTATTGTTTACCGCAATTGATTATTTAAATTAGTTTTTTTTATCAGGCGATGCGGGCAGACCTCGAATATACCGTGCTGATGATGAAGAAGAAATCCTACGTCATTTTCAACGGGAACCTAACATCTCTACAAGACAAGTGGCCAATTTACTTGGAATATCACAGTATAAAGTGTGGAAAGTGGTCCATGAATCTGGGCGTCATCCATATCACTACACTCCAGTGCAAGTCCTGGAAGACCGTGATCCTGTTGCAAGGGTCCAATTTTGCAGATATCTGCTAAACTGCGACATAGAGGACCCAAATTATTTAAAAGAAATTTTGTGGACCGACGAATCAAAATTTGACAAAGATGGAATCACAAATTACCATAACACTCATTTCTGGGAAGAAAAGGCGGTGGGAAATCCAAAAAAAAAACGACCGAAAGGATCGCAACGAAGATTTTCACTAAATGTGTGGATGGGAATTATTAACAATAATTTGATTGGGCCCTTTTTTCTGCCAGACAACTTAAACGGTGAATATTATGAACACTTTTTAAGAAATGTTTTACCTGAATTACTGGAGGACATACCTTTAGCCACCTTGCGTGCTATCAGGTTTCAACACGACGGGTGTCCAGCTCACTACAGACGACAAATCAGAGACTGGCTAGACGAAAATTATACCAATAATTGGATCGGTAGAGGAGGGCCCATACCTTGGCCAGCAAGAAGCCCAGATCTGACGCCAATGGACTATTACGTCTGGGGACATATGAAAACGTTGGTTTATGTCGATAATCAGCCTGTCCCAGATATTGACGAGTTAAGACGGCGAATCATTTTGGGAGCTGACCAAATTCGAGCAAATCTCAGCACTGCGGTGGTGAAAAGCGAATTGAGGAAAAGGATGCGAATTTGCGTGCGTAACGGTGGGAGTCATTTCGAAAATGAGATTTAAGTGAATGACTGAGGATGACTAGAGAACGTCAATTCTACAACACACTTTTAAAATTTCCTAATTTTAGATCTTTTTGTCTCTTTTAATAAGAGAAGTTTGAAGTAAGGACCAGCTACCCTAAAAATTTTAAAATTAAAATCAAGTTAAAATGTGTTGTAAAATTGTCACCACTAAGTGCGTGGATCACATTCTACTTAAATTTGTATTTATTGTGTTTTAAACATTATGGCCATTAATTTGCGAAACTTTCGATATTCCAGCCTGTTCTATTCTTTGGCTAATATCTTTAATGTTAAACTAGCTATGTTAGACTTTTACACCTCATTTGAAAGCTTATGAAATGTAGATGTTTTTTTAATAATACGCAGAGCAAGTGCCATAGTGAGTTTTTTTTAAACAGGCTGTTTTGTGTAATAATGCCAGTAAAATTTGTTGAAGGTTTTTGGATTTTGGAGCACTGTGTCTAGAATAATGTCAATAATGTACATTTGATGATGCTGACATGTAACTGGAACGTTATAGACTAAATAATAAAAAGAAATTTAACAAAATTATGTCAAGTTTTTTATTTATTAATTTTTTAAGGTTACCCCATAAGAGTTTTTCAAAATAACACGAAAAAAATTATAACTCAATGTTGGTGCACTTTTGCATATGAGTGTTCCTACAAAAGTTGTTGCAAATGACCTGTACTATATCCCCTTACAAGGTTGTGCTCTAATTACAAGTCACCCTGTATAATCGTATGGGAGGGGAGACAGGCAAGCGGGCGGCGTGAACCCTGCGCACTGCAACACCCCGCATTGTGTTCCCAGAGCGATAGCTCTAACGAGACGAGATCATGGATCGACCATCCGTCGCAAACACAGTAAAACAATACGCTGCTGCAAGTAAAATTAAGATATAATAAATAATGTTAAAATCATATAAAATAAAAATTACTAGATAAGTTTTCAAATAGTAATACAGTGGAATCTCTATAACCCTTAGATACGCGGTATCTCGAATTATTTAAACTTTGTAACTCGAACAAAATGTTATTTCCCTACGAAGTATTGATAATACATATTTATACTCTATATCTCGAATTTCAAAAAGGAGTTTCCAAAAGTCGTACTTAGTAAAATACAATGATATCTGACGTCTTACTTGGAATTCTCCGAAATAATTGCAATAAAATCCAAAATGAATGTTCGGGTTAGGGGCTTCTAATGTATTGTTTTTGTCTTGTACACGTGCAATTAATGAATACATTCATTAAATTTTCTAAGTTAAATTCAATTTTTAGGTTGGGTTTGACTCTACAAATCGAAAAATATACGTAGAAATCGCGACTAGCCCTCAGTTTCCCACCTTAAAATTATCGGAGAATTAATGTGACAAATTGTCAAGCACGCGTTATCTGCTGTGATTGGTTGAATGAATTTTCAACAGCCAATCACAGAAGATAACGCGTGTTTGACAATTTGTCACATTAATTCTCCGATAATTTTAAGGTGGGAAACTCAGGGTTAGTCGCTCGAAATTTCAGCAGTTAAATCATATGTATCTCGAAGTTCTTGTTAAGTCAAAAACTTTTTGTCTCGATTTTTTTTGCATTTCCCTTGACATTCGAGTTAGAGATTCCACTATAGATACCCTATAGTTGTGTAAGTTTTTTTTTTTATAAATACAATTTATGTGGGGGCCCCTCTCTAGTGGAGGCCCCGGGCAGTTGCCCCGATTGCCCTCCCTTAAATCCGGCCCTGAACGCAGGAGTCCCTCAGGAGTTGCTGAGAGATACGTGTCCGGCGCACGGGCTACTGGGGAGGCCATGGTTGAGCGCTTGAACCTGTCTTTGGAGGCAGTCTCCGAATGGGGCGATGCCAAACCAGACAGTTTCAATGCTTATTGGACTCAGGCGTGTCTTTTTGCCGCAAAAAAAAGCCTATTCCACCCGAATCCATCTTTCCGTGGTGTAACCATGCCGATAACGGACCATCTCGACTTTCTTGGTGTTACGTTAACATCAACCCCTTAATTTTGGTCCATTCATTGAGGCAAAGGCTCAGTCGGCTCCAAAAAAGTTGGGGATCCTTGTATAGATGAGACGGTACTTCACGCCTGAACAGCTGCTCAACTTTTATAAAGCGCAAGTTCGGTCATGCATGGAGTACTGCTCTCACCTCTGGGACGGATCTGCCAAATATCAACTTGATGCACTTGAGTCGATTGACAAACGGGACAAGAGGCTTATCGGCAACGATGCACTGGTCGCCTCAAAGCTCCAGAGGATTGAACGCCGAGTGGCCAGTCTGTCGGTTTTATGGCGGTTACATTTCGGGGAGTGTGCGATGGAACTGTACAATTTGATTCCGCCCTTTACATCATCGGACAACAAGACGTACGACAATGCGCCACCGGTACATGGTGGACATCCCACAATTCCCACCCATACGTACAAAGCGTTTTGCGAATACTTTAATTATGCGCACAGCTAAGAAGTGGAATTCCCTGCCGGAGTCTTTTTTTCCTGACAGCTACAACCGCGCAACCGCGGGCTTGTCATGCATGTTGTGACCTTCGTAAGATAAATGTACCTACCTACATTATATACCTACCTACTAAACCACATGCCACGCCAACGTTCGCAAATTGCCAGTAGGTAAGCTTGCTTATGGGTCCTCTTAGTTAGTTACCTAGTCGAAATCAACTACCTACCGACGTGGTTAATAGAGTATGGATAATAATACATATGCCTGTTTCTGGCATAAATATGTGCAAGTAGCTTGCATATATGCCAATATGACATTAACCAATCAGAAGTTATTATGGCACATTGGCATGGCTTGCATGCCAATGTGCCATAATAACTTCTAGCTAGCACACTTTTATACAAGTTACAGGCATGTAACTGTCATGTATGCCAATATTGTAATGTTGCTAAATTAACCTATTAGAGGGACGTAGGTAGTGTAGGTACCTAACTAATATGCATTTTAGAAAATAGCATAGAAACGAATCGAAAGAAAGCAGAGAAACGTAAGAAAACCTTAGGTAGGCACTCGGCTTAGTCCGGCCACAGTCGTGTCCTTCCGATCGGAAATAAAAACCAATACCGACTGAGTTATAATAACACGACAGGTCGACAGACAGAGTGGCGAGGCGGTGCGTCAAAGAAAACCCCTATTTATTAAGGTTTAGGTACCGCTACCAAAATATTTATAAAAGGTTATAGTACTTCTACTGAAATATACCGGTATGCATTTCAAACCTCAAAATTCCACTACTGAAAAAAATTACGATATCAAAATATTTCGGTAACCCTTATTTAACGGTATGACGTCATACCGAAATTTTAAGGTACCTTAATTTTTGAGTAATTCAGTCCCTGAGTAAATGGCCCATAACTCGGAAACGGTGCGTCGTAGGGCCATGCTTCTCAGACCCTAAATGGTTGCTACAGACAAGGTCAACCCGATACTGCAAAAAAAAATTTAAAATTTCATATTAAAAATCCAAAAAAGTCCAAAAAACTTCGAAAAATTTTTTAAGTCCCAAATTTTTTTTTTTCTTTGTTTTCTTTGCTGCTCATAGTGCCCCTAAGTGTATACTCCAACTCCTACACTCCGCCCCTAAGATGACCCACTGACCATGGAGGCTAGGAGATACGTATGTCCAACAGTGGACTGCAACAGTATGATAATGATAAGTTTGATTAAATTTAATGTTACTTCTATTTCTAAATAATTAATTATCATTTCAATATTTGTGTTATTTCAGATTAGGCAAATTATAAAAACATAACTGCGTTTTGTGTACGATTTTATTACGTTTATTAGTTAAAATCTTTTTATTGATATTATTAATTCAGTTATTCAAAGTTCTAAAAATAGTACACCTACATAAAAATAAATGGCTTAGTTGCCTTAATACAAGTGGTACAAATTCTATAACCGAACAACAAAAAAAATATGCTGTACAAAATCTGCCGTTCAACTTTGTTGACATTTAGTTAACCTCAAACCATCTAGTAATTATCATAACTGTTGACTAATGAAATGCTGAACATTTTATATTGACATTTTTGTTGACTATCAGAATCAGATAACTTCAAACCATTTCCAACAAATTATTTTTACAATCTGTAGAAGATTGAGATGATGAACACCTAAAATGTATGAAATTTTGTTGACTCTAGTTCATCAAAGACCAGTTGCACAATTCAATGGACACAAAAGTCCAAACCTCAACCACAAACCCCCTAAGTAGGTACTAGACAATTTTTTTGACTGTTTTTCAACCTTTTTCCTTGTTTAAAGTATTATCAAGCAATTGTAAAAAATAATATATTTTAGACATCAAACATCTTTTTTGTCTGTTTCCACACAATAAGTCTAACAATCCAAATATACAGAGTTGCATCATTTGCACGGTACAAAACTAAAACAACAAAATCTGTCACACAAGGCAAGGCGAGTTAATGACTTCTTTAGAATATGTTTTTTCCCACTAAACTTGTTACTTGTTAAAAGAACAAATAAGAATACATTATTTTTAAACACCAACAATAGAACTAGTACTCCAATATTTTTGAAGCTTTTAGAGCCGATTTCACCAATTAAACTAATCGCGATTAGTTCAACTAAACTCAGTTTATGCGAATACGGCGTTCATATTGGTAGTTTCTCTGCGGTCTTAACTAATCAGAACGCTTAATCTCCATAAACTAAGTTTAGTTGAAATAATCAAGATTAGTTTTATCTGTGAAATCAGCCCTTAAGACACGCACACGACATGCGAATGAACCACAACCACACAAAAAAAATTGTTTTTATGCACAATCATCATCATGATGCATATGATGATACACAATAGCTACATTTACAAATTAATTATTTTAGGTACCTACACTTTTTTGTTATGCCAAACTGCTGTATAGCAGTTTTTACGTTTCACTTATCATTTTGCTTTATATTTCCAGAGAACTATCTGGAATAAACGTTTTCAAGTATCCATTCCAACGACACGAACCATCAAAGAAACAAAACAACACGATCGACATAATATGACGCCAAGATGAAACCCAAGACACAAAGACAACTCGGCAATCTACGATGCAAAAACGACTCGAACGATAATCAATAGAAAGAACAACCCACCAAGATGACTGACCGAAATTATTTATTATAATCCAACCAATATTTTGTTTGAAGTGATAAAATAAAGTAAAGATCAGTTCCAGCAGCTCAGATTAGCAGAAATATTATCTTCATTTTCACAGTCATTCATGACCGCACTTGAGTGAAACTAGTTTCTGTAGAAAAGACGACCGGACCAGTCTCGAACCAATACTTAAAGACTTAAACACCACATTCAATTTCACAAATTCAACACAATAAATCAATAATGCATGGTGAATTTATAATGACAAAATCATTGTCTTTGTCTTTCCTCGCCTTCACAGACTACTTAGAGATAGTAAAGGTGGAAACAGATTATTGAAACCCCACGCGACCCCACGCCACCCGACGTGTCGACAACCGACGCGCACCGTTACACAGAGAATATAACCTAACCACTACGTTTTTTTTTTTGCACCGTGCGGCGTGCACTTAAACAACACCCCACATGAATACATGATGCTACAACACGTTCGCTAATGTCATAGCCAGTATTGCCAGGTCTCGTTTCGTTTTATCCGAAGTCTGATCTCAATGTACCCTATACTCCATTTGCGATAACATTAGACGTTTAAACTAGCCCATTTTACAGCTCATTCAACCGATTTTAAATTCTATTGCGTTTGTAATACGACAAATGATAGCTGCAGTAAACAGTTGGTTTTGTAACAGGTTTATGATTTTTATGTCATCCTTATGGTTACAGGATAGAACCCAAAATCGGTTGAATAGACTGCAAAAAGATTTGGAAACATGTCTTGATTTTAAGATACATGAAAAAAAAAAATTTTTTTATTAATTTGCTTTCCCTCTCCGTTCTATATATATTTGATACATTTCATGCAAGATTATACGTAAGACGAGACATTATAATCTATAATATAATTACAGACCAGTTTTACTATAACAATAATAGAAACCATAAAAAAAACTGGTTATTTACTAGTTCATTGAGACTATGATAGGCGTACCTATCGAAAAAGAAGTTTAAAAAAATTGCGTGTTCATGGAAAATATTTAAACTTAAGTCCATATCATTGCAAATTTGACTCAAATAAGTTACTAATTTATATTATAGCTTAAACATAAAAATTACCCTCACCGATTTTGTACCCTAAAAATGACCGTGCTGATGAAACTTTACTCTAAATTTGGGTGAATTACCCTTTGTTGGCACCACTCGACTGACTGACGCGTGGGATCGGGTGTTAACTAGAGACACACTGTGTCGAAACGTCGGGTGGCGTGTGTTCCCCCACTCCCGGCAACACGCTGATCCAAACCAACTGCGTGTTGACACGTGGGAATGCGTGTGATCGCATGGCGTGTTGATTATGTGTCTCTGACCATACTAAATGTATGGGTTTGATTAGTACTTCAATGCGTCAGAAGGCGACGGATGGCGTGGCGTCGGGTGGGGTTTCAATAAAGTGTTTCCACCTTAATACGCACAGACTACTTAGAGATACTACGTATGTACTACGTATCTCGCCTTGCAAACTCAAACTCGTATTACTCAAAGCTCCAAATGCTCAAATCAAATCAAACTCATTCTCAATCGGTGACGCTGGCTGACGCCTTACGTCACGGAATATAAGTACTCTCTATATTCTTCATGTAAGGTACAGTGTTGCAACTTTATTTTTACAAACCCACCAAATGTGGCTTCGTGACCCACCAGAAAACCACTAAACTTAACGGTCTCTCAAACCACCAGAAAACTACTAATCCAAAACAACAAAATCGCGGTAATGTTTCTTTAGAATTGAACCACATAATTTTGTACTCAGTTACTGGACCTTCTTTCCACCTATTGTAATCAGTTCTTTAATTCTGGGTTACCTAAACAACGACACAAGCGAAACACCACAGAACTAAGGTAGTAGTTACTACCTTAGTTCTGTTGTGTCGCTAGATACAACAAAAATATTATACACTTGTTTCAATCGTTCCTTCCTAAGTAGAGTTTTTTTGTTAATTTTACTAGTAGATCAATGTCGTACCACCACTAACTGAAGCAATCAAAGCCACTAAAAAATTCCACTAGCCGCTAAAAGCAATATTTCACCACTAAAAGGGGGGTCGAAACCACCAGTTTTAGTGGAAAATCCACTAAGTTGGCAACACTGCTAAGGTACTCTTTAACGAGCCTAACACGGCTGATAATCTTCATAGAACGAAACGCTCGACGTAGCGCCATTTTGTTTTAATGATGTATGACGTTTCTGCTTGGCTGTGATTGGCTGTCACAGGCGCCGGTAGGCCGCCTCCGCCATTTGTTTTTGTTTTGTACCATACCATTTGAATTTTATTTTTAACATGACATTACAGATACTATGTTGATCATAATATTTTGAAATATGTGACTGAAGCATGCTGATACCAATTGCATTAATTTGTGACCACGGAGCTGCTTTTCATTCTGCTTCTGCTATATGAAGCCTGAAAGCAGACCAGGTTAGTTTTATTCAGTTAACTTTTCCATCCTAGTGATCCATATATTCAGAAACATTTGAACTCCGCCCCTAAGACGACCCACTGACCTCAGCGGTGGGCATGTTGTTTAAGGAACTTGCGTCGCAAAGATTTACAACAACCAATGTTTTTAACCATATTTACATAAATACTGTAAAACTTGATAGCACATTGAAATTATAATTAGGTTCAAATTGTTCAATAATTTCAGATGGCACAGTCACAATAAGCGGAGTCAATCTGAGTATTGTATATGACCCGTCACACCTAATAAAGGGACTGAGAAACAACTTTTAGAACACAAATATGAAAATGAATGGCAAGATATAGTAGATGTGTATGAAACGGATTGCCATCACGCAGAAACCAGACTTCTGTATAAATTGAATGACCAGCAAGTCATTCCTGAAAAGATTAAAAAAATGAAGGTTGGTTTCAAATTTATTTTATTTAGCTAGCTATTTATATTCTGCTATAGTGACCGTCAGATTATATTATGACAGATTTTATTAATGCTTTTTTATTTTTCAGGTAACTCTTGTGTAAAGGTCTTCAGCAAAACTGTATCTGCCGCCTTGTCATATACAGCAAAATTTTGTAAGTACCTAACATTATATGAAAATAAATGTTTTGCATAGTTTTATTAAGTATAGGAGGCCTATGTCCGAGGACAGCCTGGTCACGATTCAGATGCTGACTGATGTTATTAATAAGTTAATTTTACGTAAATAATAGATTGTAAGCATTAGAATAAGATTTATACATGTAGACCAGTGAATAAAGGCTAATTTAATTTTAATTTAATTTAATTAAGTATAGGTGCCTGCGTGGTAGAAGGTAGACATATGGCATTACTTCAGGTTTAATAGAACTACATACATACATAAATTCACACCTTTTTCCCATGTGGGTATGCAGAAACTACAAAGCGTCTATGCTACGATCTTTACATACGTAAGGTCTATCCACACATATCAGGGCCATGCCCGGGACATGACAGGGCTGGGCCCAGACATTGTAACTCCGTCACTGACCCTTGCATAGACGTGTGTGAACGAGTTCAAACAAAATATATGCACTGATTGTTTTTTGAGCCCCTGATGGGGCACGGTCTGTCCACGTCCGGGAACAGCTCTGATATGTGGATAGATTGTTTTTTGAGCCCCTGATGGGGCACGGTCTGTCCACGTCCGGGAACAGCTCTGATATGTGGATAGATCGTTATATTGCTTCACTCAGGTTCATACATCTAGTCAGTAGATCTTATTAAGAGAAATCATTCCACAATACAAACATTGTTTTCATATAACTCTAGATCCTAAATCTGGGGGCAGGGTGGAGTAGGCGGTTTGGTTTATAATATTAAAAATAACATCTTTTTTTTTCAGCTCATTATGCAGATGGAAGACTTGTCATTAGCACATTACAAAATACAGCAGAGACAGTTTTATTTTTTGACCAACTATTTGACAGTGTCAATGGAGCTGCAACCTTATCAAAAAGAAGCAAGGGAAAATTCCTGAGAACAGCAGTGGTAGAAAAATCACCACCACCAGCTTTGCAAAGAGGCAGTTAGTAAATTGGAAAAATATTATGTTATGTTGATTCCAATGGAAGGAAAAATCTGTGCCCTCTAGTAAATTTTATTATAACACTAAAAAGTTACATGAGGCTGTGGCAGATATTTAAAAGCAATATTATAAAAATAATCAGACCCAGATAATTTAATTCTGATCCTATAGTAAACTTTTTTGGTCAAGTAATTACCATAATAATGACCCAAGCTGCCACAGCTTCAATTGGACCTTCAGTTAATTATTGATAACCAGAATCATAAAGTTCCACAACCAAACGTTTAATTGTGAGAATGACCTGGCAGACAAATAATAAATTTACAGTCATTGTTTACTGAAAAATTCAAAAGAAATGTTGAGCCAGGTCATTCAAGTACAGGTCAAAATATTGAAATGATTGTGGAGCAGGCTCTCCGAGAACGATTGAATGTCCACTCGCGAGCCTACACTGCTGGATGGGTAGTATGCAATTTTTTTTGGTAAATTTAAATGTAATTCTTTTAAAACTAGCCTAAAGAGTAATGAAAGTAGTATCCACGACTGGATAAACTACCGGGAATATACGGCAGCAAAAAAAAAGCCTAAACTACCCATCTGAAGGTGCAGTGTGGTGTTTTGGTACAGTAATAAATGAAACAAATGCTTACTTCGAACACGTTGCCCTTAAAAACAATGTAGCATCAAATGTAAATGATGTTATTGTTTCCAAGAGTATCCATTTGATTTTATTGACTGTACCGAACAAAAGCCAATTGTCCTAAATCATTTAATTTCCTTAGTTGTGAGGTTTACAATAATGAATTGGTGCAATATGATTAATAGAATTTTAAAGGGTATATTCGAAGGGTACACAACCGTAATTTGCCTGCGATGCAAAAAAAAGCATTAAAAAAATTAAAAAATATATCATTTAATAAATAATTCTTTGTTTTAATTACTTATCCGCAAAATTAATTCCAGAAAATTAATAAGTTTGCCCCACTTTGGGGCAGCACTAGCAATAATAAAAATAAATTGAGAACCTCCTCCTTTTTTGAAGTCGGTTAATAAGCACGGCGTCTCAGGCTGTATCCGTTTTATTCCTTCGTCATTGTCTATGTAAAGCAAAAAAAAAAGAAACGTCATGTATCATTAAAACAGAATGATGAGAATTTTGTTCTAGAGTTGGCAGTCTGATACGTAGTATCTCTAAGTAGTCTGTGGAGCCTAACGTCAAACGTCAAGCACGCTATCGCTACCATAGATCATAGACTAATATATATTGCCATAGATTACATAATTTTTTTTTGATGAACGAACAGTGTTGCGAAAGTGCCATGTAAATTCGGGATAAATCGGGAGATATTTATTCGGCATAAATTAAGAGTATTTTATGTTAATAATAAAAACATTTATTCAATTAGGTACATTGATAGTTAATTTCCTCCTTCATACCACCTCTTACTAGCTATTTCGTGAACATTTTGTCATCTATATAATAATTGGCTCAACCACTGGGCGCACGGTTAGCGCAGTGGTTGAGCGATTGACTGCTGCGCTGCGTGTCGGCAAACGGAACAAATATTTGTATGACCTACAGATAGTTGTTCCGGCTCTAGGTGTTGTGTATGTGAGTTTATATGTTTGTAAACGCACCTACGATACAGGAAGAAATTCCTAGTGTGGGGCAATTCTTATTCAAAAAAAAAAAAAAATTGACTTTTTTATCCTATAAATCTTTTTGCGTGTAGAAGACGTATCATTGACTCATTGGAAAGCCTATTTCGTTGTTTAGTTTTCATCAAATGGATTATTATTGATTTGTCACTCTTATGCTGATGAGTGACAAATCAATAATAAACGATTTAGGCAAGTCATTCGGGCAACAATCCGAACAAAGTTATCTGTAGGGATTTTCCCCCGAACAGTCGTCAAACAATAATGAGCACTATTTTAGGGTATTTCAGTGCAATTTGCTAGCATACCATAAAGTTGATTGGACGTTATTTGTGACTATTAGTTGAAAATGTAAAAATCGGGCGTCAGGATCGCTGAATCGGGATATCGGTAGACAATAAGCAAAATCAGTAGTTCGCCTGATAAATCGGGCACTTTTTCAATTGAACGAACTTCATGTCTTGACGAAACATACAATAAAACACGACGCGACGTGACGTGTCTATACCCGAAGCGAATCGTGCAAATATACAACACGCCACATGATGCTAGAACAAGCTTCGCTAGTAAAATAGCTTCGTTTCTAGTATTGTTTCTAATACTATTATCACGGTATTGGCCTGAACACATCATATAATCCTTAAATCCTGTGTACCGTTTCACTAATTATATTAATTGTTAATCCGAAATTTTAAATACAATATATTTTTATACCAGGAATGTTCTCGACTGACTGACGCGTGGCGTGGGGTGTTAACTAGAAACACACTGTGTGCGAAGCGTCTGGTGTCTCATCTATAATTATAATAATTATAGATGAGACACCTATAATTTAAGTCTATGTTTAAAAGCAAGTAATTTTCAAACTTAGAGTTTTGTGTTTTTGACTTATGTCTGGAAGAAAATTTAAAATGTCACTCGTTTTTGAGAATTGTTTGTTGTCAGAAGTAATTTTATAATCAGTGTAATGTTTTGAGTGATATTGGTTTTTATATCAGAGTTATATGGTCCTTACTATGAAATTAAATGTGTGAAATGGACTGAAGGCGGTTTTTTTCTATTGGATCCCAATGATTGAATACTCCTGTGAGGGCAGATTTCTATAAGACCGCCAACACGCCTATCTAGACCGACTGGAGCCTCCTCTGTCAAACACAGGCAACACTGGTCACGAATCTAAGTTCAGTGATCACATGGCGTGTTGTCTCTGTGTTTCTGACCATATTAAATATCTGGGATTGATAAGTACTAAAATGCGTCGGATGGTGTCACGTGGCGTTGCGTGGCGTTGCGTTTTGGAAGTATGTTTCCACCTTTACCGCGTGGGATTGCGTTTGATCACATGGCGTGTTACCTATTTGTTTCTGGCCATACTAAATATATGGGATTGCCTACTGTAATGCGTTGGGTGGCGTCGCGTGGTGTCGCGTTTTGGTTATATATTTACCTTGGAGTTGCGATCAGTGCCTGTGTTTGACAAATGTGGCTAGAGTTCGCAACTCGAATTTAAAAAAAGACTTAGTTCAAATAGAAAATAGAAAGTACCTAATTAAATGTTTAGCAATTATAAAATTTGACAAACCACAAAAAAACAGCATTTAAATAATTTGGTCGGCATACAAAGATTTTATTAGCAAATAAAAAAATCAAGCAGCAATCCTTGTTCCCCAAATAATTTTGATAAAGTTCAAAAATTTAATCATAAATAGGCAACTTACAATAACATGAGTTTGCATAATAAAACATTCAGTCCGCAAAATAACTACTTGATCAGCAAGATTTCATGATTGAGCAGCAGAGAAAACATGTCTATAAGCAGTGTATTTGATTGTTATACATATTTTAAACATAGTGAGCAAAATAACTAATTGGATTGCGTTTTTGTTGAAAAATCGTTAATGTACTTACGTTAAAAGTGAGCGCAGTAAGAGCAGGAAAATGAAAAATATTAAAGTTATTTTACCTGATAAAAAAAAAACCTGACTCCCAGGGTATCAAGAACCTAGCTGACAGAAAGGAGCGAGCGCAGTATAGCGCGAGCGACGACATTTTTGCCAGAAAACGAGAGACAAATAAAAATGCGAGCGAAGCGAGCGCGAAAGCTACGAGCGCGAGCGCGCCGAGCGCAGCGAAGAGCCAGTAAAAAAAACCATATAATCATAGACAAGTAAAGTATTTTTCCTACTTTTATATGCAGCTCAAAATGTTTTTTTTTTGCTTATAAGTTATAATATTCACAGTGGATCTTTGTGTCTCTGAAGTTGGTTCTGTCAATAAATGAAAAAGAAACAGTTAAACTGCATAGAGTAAGCGAGATAGGATGATGCGACAAACGTAAGCGAGTGAAAGAGACAGTTATACAATGATAACTTCACGTTCAATATTGACACAAAAATAGCTACTGCGCAGGCTCTTGCAGCCAATTCAGAGACACAAAGATCCGTTGTGAGTATTATACCCTCTGAGTGCTTACCAAAATTTCATTAAACAGGAGCAGCTCATTTCAGCTTAAATAATTAATATGTTGTACAACAATAATTACAGCCATCCAGAATTATATAAATTGCTGATTGATTTTGGAATGTTTGCTGGCCATGAGTTGCTGATCAATTAGCTATTTTGCTCAAAGATTATATTTTACTGCTCACAAAAATACGAATACTGTGCTAACCATTTAAATAACACTTCTAGAAAATTACCGAGAATTAAAAAAATATACACGAAAAGTACGAAGGCGGCGGCGCGCCGATCCACTGTGACAATGTAGTCACAGAGGATCTTTGTGTCTCTGAAGTTGGCTGCAAGACCCTGCGCAGTTGCTATTTGTATGTGTAAATGTTGAACAAGAAGATACAGAAAGCTTTGTATAACTGCCTCTGCCTCTGTGTGTTTCTGACCATACTAAATATATGGGATTGATTAGTACCTCAATGCGTCAGAAAGCGTCGCGTAGCTTGGCGTCGCGTCGGGTTTTAATAGTATGTTTCCACCTTTAGAATACGGATGTAACAGATTCTAATGTTTTATGGAGTATTTGGCAGCAAATTGTATCGAGTCAGCTGGAGTCAGCCTTCCCAGTAAGCTTTGTGGAGGTAGTCAATACTACAATAAAATTCTACCCTCCACTATCCTAAGATCGCTTCTGTCAATTCACAACAAGTTGAGACACAAAACTACACCAATTTTATATCACAATATCTACTAGGAATCAATTTGCAAATAATTTGCAGCCGCTGAACTTCACTCGAAAAAATCCCGCCAAAACCTCCTGACCAAAACAAACAATTTTGAATAATGGCGAAATCTTAGCTGACTTAAATTTGAGCGTCTGAAAGTGAGTTTTATACGAAAGAAATTCTATTAATTTACTACGTTTTTTAAAGTTTAATTGTGCTGGTTCAAAACGGATAAAAAAAACATAATAAATAAAAGTTATTTGATTTTTAGTAATTTTTTTTTTAAGTGTTGCCATTATATATTTACTTGTTTATATATTATAGTGCTTACACACATCCGAATTTGGTCCGGCCGGACCACGGATTTGTGGGCGGAGTTAGTCCGGTCCGGACCATATCCGAACGTGTGTAGAGTGGTCCGCCGGACATTATTATTATTAATTGCGTCCGTCTCGGTCCACACAAGCGTGTGTAAGCGAGAAAGGATTTGTGGGCGGAGTTATTTATTTATTTATTATATACTTTATTGTACACCACAAAATATGTACAGGAAAACATTCACAAAAACAAGTGTACAATGGGCGGTCTTATCGCACAGGGCAATCTCTTACAGACAACCTTTGGATGGACTGTACGATAGGAGAAGAATTTAGGGCTGTCAGTGTACAAAATTAAATACTTAAATAATATTACTTAGACATAATAACATACAATACATACATACAATATTATATAATATACTAATACATATCAAATATCTAGCAGAGAAAGAAGAAGAATAAAAATTATAGTGACAGGTAATGCTCTTTTACCATTTTCTTAAACGTTGGCAGTGTTTGAGCACGTCTTATTTCAATTGGTAATACATTCCACAACCGAGCCGCTTAAATGGTGAAAGATTTGTCAAAAAAGGAAGTGGAATGCATACGAATATTTAATTTAAGATTTTCCGATGACCTCAAGGACCTAGAATGGGTGTCACAGAGGAACTGAAAGCGTTCTTTGAGATAAAAAGGAGTAAAAGGATTAAATAGCACGTTATAAAGCAAAGAAAGTATGTGGGCATTCCGGCGAAGGCGAATAGGAAGCCATTTGAGCTTAGTACGAAATTCAGAAACGTGATCATACTTGCGCAAGCCAAATATGAATCTGATACAGAGATTTTGAAGTCGCTCAAGCTTGTCCAATTGGTCTTGGGTTAGATCGAGATAGCTGGCATCAGCATAGTCCAGGATAGGGAGAAGAAGAGATTGTGCTATCGCAATTTTAGTGGCGATGGGAAGAAAATTACGTAGACGTCTCAGGGAGCCTGCAGAAGCAAACAGTTTACGACTGACTTCCTGCAGTTGTTTGGTCCAGGCAAGAGTGCTGTCGATATAAATCCCCAAGTTCTTCACAGTGTTAGCTATAGAAATAATAATAATAGTGTTGTTGAAAGAAACCTGGGGAAGCGTCGACCAATCAATTCTAGGGACAGTCCGGGAACTACCAACAACAGTCACCTGAGTCTTCGTCGGATTAATCTTCAACCCAAACTCAGCACTCCAGTCACCTATTCGAGCCAGGTCCATATTAATCGTCTCAATGGCTTTTCGTAACTCTCCAAGAGCGGCTTGGGTATAAATCTGGAGATCGTCAGCATATAGGTGGTAGAAAGAAGAAAGTCGTTGAGTGATAGCATTAATAAAGAGCGCGAAGAGGAGAGGAGATAAAACACCACCCTGCGGCACACCGGCAGAGGTGTGACACCAAGATGAGAAATATTCATCAGTGCAAATACGCTGCCGGCGGCCAAACAGGTAACTACGAAACCAGTCAATTACCGGAGGAGATATGTTAAAAGAGCTTAAGACGCCAAGCATAATGTCGTAATCAACGGTATTGAAAGCATTGCTAAAATCAAGCAGAGCAAGTACCGTTAACTTTCCCATTTCCATGCCTGACCTAATATCGTCCGTAATGTGTACAAGTGCTGAGGTAGTGCTGTGTCCGCGTCGAAAACCAGATTGGAAAGGATTTAGCAGATTGTGTTTGGTAAGGAACGTGCTGAGTTGATGGTGGACAAGTTTTTCAAGGACTTTGGATAGGAAAGGAAGAATAGAAATGGGACGATAGTCAGAAAAAATGTAGGATGAGATTTTTTGGGTAAAGGAATAATTTGGGCATATTGCCAGGATTGTGGGAAGACACCACTGGAAATAGAGAAATTGAGGATATAAAGGATGACAGGGATAATGTTATCAAGGATGGGGATGATCATCTTACGGCTGACACAGTCACTACCAACAGCGTTGGATGTAATCGATACAATACTCTTTTTAACATCACAGGCAGTGACTTAAGACAAAAGGGGAATAATCAGGTATCGGAAGATTTGAAAGATAACTAAGCGTAGTTGCTTTGGTAGCCCTATCAAATACGGGCGAAGTAGTAAAATTACTGTTAAGTAAGTTGAAGTCCAGGTCTTTAGGAACCGTGTCAGGTGTCTTTTTTTCGATACCTAATGATTTGAGAAATTTCCAGACTTTGGCTGGATCACCGTTTTGAACAGAATTGTGGATATGTTGGCGTTGAGCGTTCCTACACACCTTGTTGCATTGATTTCTTATTAAAATGTATTTTTGTCTGTTAACGTCATTGGGGCGAATTTTAAGTCTAAACTTCGCAGCTGCTTTTTTGCTAAGTAAAACTTTAATTTCGTCAGTCAACCATGGCGCTGGAAGATGTTTAACTCTCACGGCTCGAATAGGTGCATGTGTGTCGTAAAGCTGTATGAGGGTAGCAGATAAGATTTCAATATGTCCATGCCATCAAAATTGCGAAGCAGAAGAGTTTTGAACTTATGCTTAGGAGGTCGAATTTTGTAAGAAGTGTAAGTTAGGTCATGACAAGAAAAGGTATCTGCTGAACATTGACCATGTTTAGCAACATGATCGAAGGATGAAACGACAATAAGATCAAGAAGCGAGGGAACAGAGTTAGGAAAACGATGAGTGGCACCAAGATCAAGAATAGAAAGATTTACAGATTCAATCACATGACGAAGAGAAGAAGAGCGGGAATCATTTTTAAGAAGACATGTATTAAAGTCGCCCATTATGATAGTATGACTGTAAGAGGGAATTAAAGCTTCTAAAATATGATCGAAAGAAGAGAAGAAGTTAATCCGAAGAGAAGGGCAGTAATATACCCCAAGGAGAATCTTGGAATGATGCAGTGAGTTAGTCCGGCCGGACCAAATCCGGACGTGTGTTAGCACTATTAGATTAATTTAGCAGAGCCAATGGAGTTGGCTAGTAAGGAAAACTATTTTTAACAGAAAAAACAACGTGTAGGTATTATATTTTACATAGAATGAAGAGCAGTAGGGGGAGACAGTTAGAACAAGCACAACTTCAGTAAAGAAAGAGCCGCCATCTACTTTTTTTAACTGAGAAACTAATAGTTTCATAAGTATTGATAGATGTCTCTGTAATCACAAACAAAAACTGAAAAAAATAAGTTCTATAATTTAATTTAAAGTATATTTTTAGAAAAAATATAATATTTTTCATCAAAATTATCACATTATTATATTTCATACCTGTCTAGAATTATCGATTATGGCAACATTGTCATGGAAATCTTTATTGTGTGATATGGTAACATTAACTCAAAGTTTCAAAGTGGCCGCCGCAACTTAAACTTTCGTCCGCGCTTGTTTTTGTGTTGTGTCCATTTTGTGATTAATTATTGGTTTTTGAGTGTTTTGTCTACATCAGACGTCGAGTTGAGTTTCTCCTCCGTCCTGTTAGTGGATACTACCCATAAACTAATATTTTTCAGTCGCTACGTTGTGACAAGCAATTTTCACAAAAATTGTGAAAAACTGTTGTGTTACACATATTTAGTGATATTCTTGCGAAAAGACGCTTTATTTTGTGCAGTGTGTGTCTATCAAAATAGATACAATGCCTCACCGCTGCTATTTTGGATGTAAGAACACTGTTAAGTTATTTTTTACACAACTGCTCAAAAAAGAAGTGTTTTCATACTCTAATTCTTTCTTCCGCCCGCTTAAACAGAATTCTTCTAATAATCATGTTTAAAAACCCTTTCTTAATTGTCATCATATTATCAAAATTAACATAAAAAAAAGCTTTTCTCAAAGCTTCAAATGTTTAGAATTCTTTTACGTTTTATAAACGAATGTTTTGACTGGCAATTTGCAGACACAATAATTGATTTTTAATATTGTCCACTGGTGCCATTTGCCAGATGACGAGATAATATTCAACCGTCGGCCTTTTTCCAACTGAGATTTGAATTAATAACATTTTGCATAGAGGCCCTATAGTACAATCAACAGCCTTTTTACATTCAACAATCTCATACAGACAGGAGACAGTCTTAGGATGGACAAAATTGGGATTAAAAGACAAAAAATACTATATTATTATCTTTTGTTTCAGGCAATGTGATGCATTCATTTCCGAATCCTGGCAAATTTCCTGAGCGTTTCAAAGCTTGGGTTAATCTTGTTGGTAGCAATCAGGAAACATTAACAGACCATGACATTTATAAGAAGAAGAGAATATGTGATATTCACTTCACCGATGAGCACCGTAATCGCTTTAAGCGTCTAAATGGCAATGCCAACTCTGTATTTGCCTGGTGAGTTGAATATTAAATTACTTATAAGAAGATCAGTGAGGAAATTGCATAACACATTAACAGTAGTAGTAATGGGTTTCATTTTGACAATTCAACAACAATCATTGTGTTGTTTACGTTGTAAAGCAGATCAATTTTTTGAACGAATGAATCAATGGATAACCAATATAATTCAAAATGATTCAGACTTCGAGTGATAATAATTATCTTCGGCAATATGGAGCCATTCTATTCTTTTGCAATCTTTCAATAAACTCAACATTTAATATAGCATTTGTTTACAGTACCTATGTAAATATTGGCATAATTACTTATATTTAATTTCATAATTCTTTCAGGTGAAAGTCATGGTGTCACCGCTACAGCTGCGCAATCTGAGGCTAGCCTAAGAGTTAGTCATCCTACCAAAAGCACCTCTCTTCCTTCTACTTCCACTCCAGGTATGTTTAATCAAATACTAGTTAGATACTTGTCTTTGATATTACTGCATTTGGTGTGCTTCCACTTGTGTGTTGTCTTTGTGGTGTCAAATGCAAATAGCACTACCCCATCTCTTCCGGTGGGTGTCATATAATGGACACCAACAGTTTTATCAAATTATATTGATCTGAAATTAACTCACACTATAAAAGTGTTCCAATCAGAAACATCAGTTATTATTTAACTCGAAACCGTGTGTGACAAGATGAATCAACGTTAACAAGGCAAAAGTATGAAAGGATTGTAGCAGGTGGCGTTCTGTAGTTTCTGCCTACCCCTAGCAGTAGAAGGCTTGAGTTTATGTATGTATGTTGATCAAAAATTATTATTAGTATTTTAATCATGCATGTATTATTTCAGGTGAATGTCATGGCATTGCCGCTACGACCCAGCAGTTTGAGGCTGTTAGTGAACCTTCCACTAATACCTCTTTTCTGACTACTTCAACTTCAGGTATTATAAATTATTAGTTTATGTTCTATCAGCATGGTGCATTCTCTTGCATATTAAATTAATCATGTATTGTATTTGTTTTCAGATAGAAGTCACTGCACTGCTCCTAAAAATGCTGTGGTAATGGAACATAATTATAGCGTGATAAGCAGACCAAAAGGAAAAAGTTTACTCAAAGGTAATAAAATTTATCTTCAGTATTATAATTAAAGCCTATTACTGTGGCAATATTGAGCTTTTGACCTGCACGAATATTGAAATTCCCCATGAGTGATGTCGCAAATAGAGCTTGTTTTAAGTAATTAACTAACTTAGAAACAGTTTTAAGTTAGAATTATTGAAACAAAATATATATAGGTAATTATTATGTCTTTGCTTTTTTCAGATGCTCGTGAAAGTATTGGGGTGCGGTTCAATTGCATACCAGTGAGATCACTCCAGACAAAAATGAAGTATCTTCAAAATGAAATAGATCGTTTGCGCAAAAAAGGACAGACATTCAAGGCACGATTGGCTAATGCAGAAAAATTGTCCAATAAAGTTGCATTTCAACAAGTGACAAAAAATATGTCAAAACCAGCACAATTGTTTGTACACATGCAACTACAATCGAAAAAGAAATCCAAGGGACGACGGTTTTCAATTGAGGAAAAAGTGATGTCCTTGTCACTTTTCAAGAAAAGTCCCAAATGCTACAGGCTGTTATGCAAATATTTTGCATTGCCATCAGCAAAAGCTATGAAGCGATTGCTGAGCCAAATTAAATTAGTACCAGGTATAAACCCCATTATCTTCGAGAAAATAAATAAAGTGTTGGCCGAAAAGGATGTGCCAGATCGACTCTGCAGTCTCATGTTCGACGAAATGTCAATTACGCCACAAATTCTTTTTAATGCTCATAAGGATGAATTACTGGAAGGGTTTGCATCACAGATTACCTCCCAATAGATTCCGCATAGAAGACAACTTACGCGCACCACACATCAGCCTATTTAGGCTGATATAACTCAGTGCACGAAATGATCTCTTTAGTGTCGACCAGACATTAGAGCTGTAGGGACGCAAGCGATTTCTAGTTTTAATTCTGTTTAAAAAATAGTTATCAACGTTTTGTCTTAAAAAAAACTTACGAATTATGCAGTAAAATGGTGTGGAAAATCAACCAGCCCTTCAAGTTCAAAAAAAGATGGGTTAATATTCCACCAGTAGGCAAAGAAATAAATATTGACCAATCTAAAAAAGGTCAAGTTATAATGGTTATCAAATCAAAATTGCAAACTTTACAGTAGCGCTCGTTGATGTCTTTTGTGAAAGTCCCTTTCACTCATAAGGAATTATTATATTGCTATCTTTTTCCCACAGAAGTTACAATGTTGAGACAAATACGTTTTTTGCTTATCGAAAAGTATCGATGATCGATGCTTAATTAGGTATATGGGAGAATAAAATAATTTTGTTAAAATTGATTATTTAAAAATTAACAAATTAGTTTATTTTACTTTGAACAACTAATTGTGCTCTACTCATAACAAGAGCTCAGAGTGGCCCTGTTTATATATGATTACAATTAAATTAAATCACTTTTGGCCAAAATCAAAATCTTTTCTCGATCGATGTTTTATCTTTATCATTGTTAAAGTAATTATAAAATCGCCGGTTAATAAATTTTACATAAAATACCATTCTGTTTGAAAAATATCGATATTTTTATCGACATTTAATGCGCATGTCCCGTCACTATGACAGATACCGTGACCTTGAATAGCCAATCACGGCGCACTTGTCACTCCCCGCGCAACCCGTGCCTTCCGCCAAATTTGGTGATCTCGGAATCAAACAAAACAGTAGGCATGCGGTATCTATTGGGAGGTAATCTGTGGTTTGCATCAAATCAAGAAAGATTATTTGCTAACCATGCCCTTGTTTTTATGGTGAAGGGTGTGAAAAATAATTTTAAGCAACCAATTGCATACTACTTCACAACCGGATTAAAAAAAAATGAACTGGAAGTTTTAATAAAATCCGTGGTCCAGCATGCATTGGAAAATGGCCTCATTGTGGTTAACACGGTATGTGACCAAAGTCCTGTTAATGTTGGCGCTATAACCGAATTGGTTAATAAAACAAAAGCAGCTTATCTACGTAAAGGCAAAGAGTGGCGTCATGAAATGTTCCGGGTTAATGGTCAGAGTATAATCCCTCTGTATGATACTCCCCATTTAATAAAGGGTCTCAGAAACAATATGCTGACCAAAGATATGACCTACGTCATATCGAATCAGAAAAAAACGATTAAATGGGATTATTATCAAATGGTATATGCTGCCGACAAGTCATATGGCGAGTTACGTCTTCTTGACAAAATTACGGAAGAACACGTAAATCCAGATAAAATAAATAAAATGCGTGTGAAATCGGCGACACAAATATTTAGTCACAGCGTTGCTGTTGTAACAGAACACTTGACGGCAAGGAAAGATCTTCCCGAAGAATGTCGTCAATTAATAGACATGACTTTATTAATAGATAATTTATTTGATTCACTGAATGTGAGCAGTATGTACATACCAAATGGTAAAATTTATAAAGGGCCTGTCAAACGCAATTCGCCTCATCATGAACTGTGGCAAAAAGCAAAAAAAATATTGAAAACTGTGAAATATATTACAAAAAAATAAAGTTGGGAACAAAATCCGTCTGACTGAGACAACTATACCATCTGTGACAAATCTAATTAAAACTATAGAGGGCATGGAACGTCTTTGGCAAGTGTTGTCTAGTAAATATGGTTTAGATGCAATGTTGACACGGAACTTCAACCAAGACCCTGTTGAAAATTTCTTCGGGAACATCAGGAGTTACGGGGCAAGGAACAATGCACCTAATACAGTGGCTTTTGAAGGAGCATTCAAAGTTCTGTTATTAAATAACTTTAGCTCTCCTCATTCAAGCAGGGCAAACTGTGAGGAAGATTCAAATAAGTGCCTTCAGACTCTAGATTTTTTTTTAAGAGAGAAATTAGATACTCCTAATGTTCCTGAAGAAAGTGAAAAAATTCATTTTAATAGTGAAATTTGCATTGACCAGTCAAATACTACTGATGCTGGTCAGAGCAATTATGTCTGTGGTTGGGTTCTAAAAAAATGTCTAAAAAATGTTGTAAAAAGTTGTGAAACATGTAAAAATGTAATACTAGAGAACAAAATTACTAATAAAAATAATATATTCATTAAAGCCAAAGAATATGAAAATAAAAAATGGCTTTGCTATCCCAGCAAAGAAATTGAAAATTATTTCAATGAAATTAAAAATATTGCAACATCTTGTCTAAAGAGAAATGTACCTAAAAAACATGTGAAACACACAATAATTTCTTTGACAGATATATTCATAGATTGTCCAAATAAATGTCCAGCCCATTTTGATACATTTAAGAAACACTTTATGAATGCGTCATTAAACGTAATCATTTACAGTTGGTGTCGCTCAGTCAACCGAATTTTGGTCGGAAAATTAAATTATGATTGTGATGATGAAACGAAAACTGCTGCCCAAAAGTATTATAATAAGAATAAAAATTATAAAAACAGAAAATGATATTCTTATATTATTTTCTGTTTTTATTAGGTTTAGAATTTCCTAATTATGTGATAAAATTGTAATGCTGACAGTAAAATTTAAAAATATTCCTTCTGTTTAATTTCTTAGAGTATTGAACTATTTTTACATAACTCACGCCTTATTCCCATGGGGGTAGGCAGAAACTAGAGAACGCAACCTGCTACGATCCTTACATTCTCTTGCTTCACTCACGTTCATACAATTAATACATTCATTTTTAATTTAGTGATTTATTGTAACTTTCAAAAAATTATGTTAATTTTTAAAATAGTTTTCTGAACAAAATAACTCTTTTCTAAGGAACAAAGGTACCTAGATAATATTTACCAGTTACTTAACTTGTTTTCGTATACTTGATGTAAAATATAAAACATAATTGTTACAAATTACAATGAATAGCTAGAACCAAATAGTAATAAGTAGCTTCAAAGCAGCCGCTGAAATTAAAAATTTCTTACGTTTTTTTGCAGCCGTTTTCGTCGTATTTTGATCAAATGTGATTCGCGAATTTAATAAATCGAGTACTGAATCACGATCATTAAAATATCAATCATGGCTCGTTGTTTGTTTTAATGATTGTATTTTAGTAAATGTATCATCATTATATTCACGAATCGTGTTTTGATCAAAATACGTCGTAAACACAGCTAAAAAACAGGAAAATTTTAATTTCGCGGGCTTCGTTGATGTTTGAATTTCGCGGGCTTCGTTGAAATTTGAATTTCGCGGGCTACGTATAGAGCGTTAGTTCCGGTTAAGATATGCAGATGGCGTTTCGAATCTACATGCTTCGAAATGACACAAGAGCGCTCTCTTCTCCCCAAAGACCTTATACTTCTTACTACTAGACTGTGCACTATGGCGCAAATACCGGTCCACGTGAGAAGGCTCCTGTTGGTAGTGTGTTTCTTTCTAATGAGGTGACCATGACAAAACAGAACACGGTACAAATTGATTGTAAAAACGATAGTTTAAGTATCCCGATATATTTATGCTACCTAACTGCGCTACCTAAACCTACCTAATTTATAGTTAATAAAAAATATAGTGTTTATATTTTTTGGTATCTACATAACTAACCGTCGGGCGTAAAGAATTTCACCATCCCATGTTTGCCCTTGGGTGTCGTAAGAGGCGACTAAGGGAAAAACCAGAGAATGGGCAGCAGGGTCCTCTGTGCATTTGTAACAACCATACTGCGATCGCCAACCAGCCTGCAAAGCACACCCCATGAATAGCACAAATAAAACGTAGCTTCTTTTGCCCGGCAACCTCATGTACCCTCCACTACGGTAGCGGTCGAGGTTACGGTATGGCAAGGGGTGCTAAGAATCCCGGAGGATATCCGGCTACCCCAACAAATACCGACGACTGGACCTGGCAACGTACAACACGCGCACACTCTGGATCGACGAAAAAATCACCGAACTCGAAGAAGAATTGAGCAGTTTACGATGGAGTATTAAAGGGTTATCTGAAGTTCGAAGAGAGGGGGAGGAGTCAATAATCCTCAAATCCCAAGTCTCCTCAAGTCTCATTCTTCAAGACCAATCGTATAGAAAAAGCTCTCTGATCCTACTCTCATCAGACGGTGCTTTGAAATACCGGCAGCTAAATATACCTCAAAGGATCTCCATGATTTCTCATAATGTCCAGTTGCGTAGACAGTTGAGAAATAAAACTACACCAATTGTATTCCACTATGAATCAATTTGCAAATAATATTAACAGCCGCTGATTTTCACCTGAACAAAGTTATTGTTCTGTGAAAAAAGTCCGCCAAAAATTTCGCAAACCGTCACCTTACATTTAATATTACCAGGCCCAAACATTTAAAAGTACTACTCTTACTCAGTATTAATGATATTTTTTTAAATACAACGAATTGATTAAATATAGAAACTGTAGAAATATTTAAATACGTTTCTAGAAATATTTAAATACGTATCAAAGTCTATGAATTGTTCGTTTTGGCATAAAATAAAAAGAAAACATAAAATTTTCTACCATTTCTACCAAACCCAATGATTAGTTGAGCTAGCAAGAGGACAGACAAGGACACACTACCAGCGGAAACCCTCTCGCCAGGACCGCTTTTGGTTAGCTACCGCTTATAAGGAAATAGCTAACCTAGGTCTGTAGTATTATATTATCTTTGCCTAGGTATATGATGATAGATTTCATTTTAGCTAAACAAAAAAATTTGGTACTCAGTCTAGTAGTAAGAAGTATAAGGTCTTTGCTTCTCCCATATTATTATTTTACCATATTATTATTTTACTCTTTGATGAAGAGCAAGAGCAGTGACAGTTAATTTAAATAGCTGTCAAAACACTCAAAACAGTAATGCCAGGTTGAACCTATTAGGCATAGCACGCACAGCGATTTTCATTCGCGCGAATTTTTTTCCGCGCGAATTTTTTAGTACTATTTGGGCGCGATTTTTTTTTCCGCAGTGCGTGCAGCTTCATACATTTCCATAGAACACAGAATGCGCGGAAAAAAATTCGCGCGAATAAAAATCGCAGTGCGTGCCATGCCTTAAACTAAAAGGTTTTAACATATTTTTTGAAAAAAAGCGCGGGAAACTTCGTAAAATCCAGACGCGGTTTTTCTTTCGGAGTTTCTAATTAAAACTTTAATAGGTGTAAAGGATCGGTATTAGTTAGTTTGTAGTTAATTTAATTGTATATTTTATTTATAAGTGTATAATTTGCTGTACATATTACTGGTAAGTAAGTTTATGTAAATTATTAAGATGGGTGATCCGCCCGTCGACCCCGGCGGAGGGACATCTTCTCAAACGCCCATGGACATGCTGATAGGAGCACTTGAGACCTCCATGGACACTGATTCCTCAATTTCAGACTCCAATAAACTGAAACGTAAACGGGCCGACACTATAATTTTATGTGGGTCATGTCATAAAAGAAAAAGGAGAAATGGAAGTAGAAGGGAAAAGCCGACTGATTGTCAATGTTTAGTAAAAGATAAAGAGCTTAATAATGTGTTAACTGGTTCAAGTCCTCCCCTTTCTGAGTCACAGTCAGTAGCAGCACCATATATTCATAGCACTAGTCATGACAATACTAACCAAGTTAACAATGAATCAACCCGTGTGTCAGTTGGTCGCACCGTTTATCAGGCCACTGATGTTGCACCTTATGTGGTTCATGTTCAAAAAGAAATTTCCACTAATAACGATACAAAAACCCTGCATCCTGTCACCTTCGGGCGTTTCCTGAAAAACAATGATATTAGGAGTATTGTGAATGGTAGTCTCAAACGAATAGGACGAAATCGCATAAGTTTGGCATTCTCAAACTTCCAAGATGCAAATTTTTTCTTGTCTAATAAAAACCTTGCATTAGGAAAATATAAAGCTTTCATTCCAACTTTCAATATAACACGTATGGGAGTTATAAGGGGTGTTCCCACAGATTGGTCAGATGATGATGTTATGGCAAACATTAATGTACCAATTGGGTGTGGGTCGATTCTAAAAGTGAGAAGAATAAAAAAGAAGATTGTGGTAAATAGTAACAAACAATTTGAAAATACTGGTACCATTGTTGTAACATTTGACGGTCAGGTACTCCCTAAGCGAGTATTCATGTTTTACACAGCCTTGCCAGTGGACTTATATATTTACCCAACTGTACAATGTTATAACTGTTGCCGTTATGGCCATGTTAAAAGTCAATGCAGGGCCACACCAAGATGTTTCAAGTGTGGTCAAGGGCACTCGGGGGATAATTGTAATATTGAAGAAGATCATTATTTTTGCTGTTTATGTAAAGGTCTTCACCAAGCTACGGATAGAAAGTGTTTAGAATTTAATAGACAAAAAGGTATTAAAGAGACAATGAGCAAGAGTTGCATCTCATATATGGAAGCTGTTAAGCTACATCCACCGGTATCAAAGATTTCATATTCTGATGCCTTACTACATACAACTCAATCCTCATCCCCTAACAACATTCATTCTTCTCAGCATGAACCAATACATGAATCGAATTCTTCACATTCTTACAAAAAAACTGTTTTTTTGAAGCCTAGGACACCCCCTAGTTTTTCCAAGGCGTATGACCGCGCAGCCCATTCTGCTATTATTAAAGATCCTATATTATCTGAATCAAAACCCATAGTAAACAAAAATAATGAAAACATGAAAATATCTGACATAATCAAAATTTTAATTCAGTTATTATCACAATCAAGCTTAATATCACCGTCCAACGTTGCAACAGTAATTGATGCTTTATATCAAATTTCTAACAATCACAATGGCCACAGCAATTCAGTGGAATTGTCAAAGTGTTAATAATAAGAAACATGAACTTATCCATTTAATTAACAAATATGACCCATTTCTTATCTGTCTTCAGGAGACATGGTTGAAACATGACTCAGTGTTTAAAGTCACTGGATTTTCCTGCCTCAGGGACGACAGACATGATGGTTATGGTGGAGCAGCTATGCTTATAAGTAACCATTTTTCATTTACTCCTTTATCCGTTCCCGCCCACAGCAACAATTTGTCTATTGTTGCTGCTGTTGTCAATAATATATGTTATGTTTCTGTATATTATCCTCGACCTAGTATCGAAATTTTTAATGAAATTAACAATCTATTTAATTTATTACCAAAACCCTTTGTATGTATGGGGGATTTCAATGCTCGTCACCAGAGTTGGGGTTACTCTTCTTCTTCTTGTCACGGAGAACAGCTCTTGGATCTTCTTGATTCACATAATCTATGTATTTTGAATACTGGTTTGCCAACACGCCTTGGTGGGCCTAGGGAAGACCCCAGTGCCCCAGACTTATCCATTTGTACACCTGATCTTGCATCCTGCCTTTCTTGGAGCCCTCTGACATCCAGATATGGTAGTGATCATTTCCCATTATTAATCACTTTTCCTTTTAAGAATCCTCCAAGGCAGTTAAAGCCACCACGTATGAAATATAAATTGGGTGATGGTGACTGGGGTGTGTTTAGAAGGAGGGTTGAGCAGATGGTGTTAGAAATGCCTCAAGTATCTCATGAAAATGTATCCATTTGCTCAGAGATGTTAGCTAAAATATTAGTTAAGGCAGCTAATGAAACCTTCCCCTTGAAGAATTTTCGACCTAGTAAGATACCATCTCCACCATGGTGGGATGAAGAGTGTACTAATGCAGTTAAAAAGAGGAAAGAGGCAGAAAGACAATATTGTATTCAAATGTCTGACAATAACTTTATTAATTATATACAAATTGCAAATAATACCAAGGAACTACTTAAAAGAAAAAAGTTTGAAGGCTGGCAATGTTTCTGTGCATCACTTTGCCCTAATGTTAAACCATCCATTGTGTGGCAAAATATTAGAAGGTATAGGTCTGCTTTCAATGACACAGAACAAAATAAAATTACTCCCACTCTTGCCGAGCAGATCATGGACCGTTTGGCTCCACCTTCTGTTCCTGAAAATTATGTTTTGATTCCATCTTCAGTACCAACACCTTTAACTAATATTAATAACAATAAAATAGACCTTGTGGCATACACTAAAATTAATGTAAATAAATGTGGCAGCACCTTCAATGTTTACATCTATTCATTATTAGATCTGCACCAGCAGTGTACGGACGTCTGATTGAGTGCTGCCACTTACTGATAAACCAGATTGTTTTATTATACAAACCAAACCCTAATTAGTGTTACTAGTGAACACCACATTGGCGACGAGTGTAAGCGCAGTAAGTAAAGTGATTAAATCAAATAGTGTCCCACTTACAAAAATTTGGTCAGCAATAAAAATATTATTTTATTGAATGAGTTTTGATAAAAAAAGATAAAATGAGTAAGGGTGATTTGTAGTAATAGTAATATATGTGAAATTTAATAGAAATTAATAGAATGTTTATTTTTATAATTATCTGCCTATCTATGAGCGATCTGCGTCGGCGATAAGCTGAGGGATGTGCTGCTTAGATCGATGAAATCATTACTTCACTCATTTAAATAAACAAAACCGTGTTCCGAAATGTGGTAATAAAATTAAAATAAATTCTACATTTCGATAGCAAGGCAAACTCAAATCCGGTTCAATCCGGTTGACCAAATCCGGTTGCAAATATAGCGATGGAACTTTGCCAACGTACTTATGTAAGCATAAAACGATCCATTGCACTCAACAATAATCACCAATAAACAAAGCAAAACTATCTATTTTCAAAACTGTCTATTTTTCTAAACGACTAGAGGACGCCTCGCGGTTTCACCCGCGTAGTTCCCGTTCCCGTGGGAATACAGGGATAAAAAGTAGCCTATGTCACCCGGGGATAGAGTAGCTTCCCAACGGTGAAAGAATTTTTGAAATCGGTCCAGTAGTTTTGGAGCCTATTCGGTACAAACAAACAAAAAAATCTTTCCTCTTTATAATATTGGTATAGATATATTTCTCAACCATTATTTGTTACTAACGAAACCAAAGCTGTTGTCACAACGCTATAAATCCCCGCAAACTATAACATACTTGAAGTTGTCAACGTAGCTGGTTGAAGTGAATAAGCCAGACAAAGCGTTTTGATGCGTGCGAGTAGGAGAGCTATACTCTTCGGGCTGTATGTTTAGTTGAATTGCACAATGCAAAAATAAAGCTTATTCCTAAGTAACTTAGGACGATTTTATATTATGTAAAATTTCGTTTTGAACTTTGACTTCGTCGTATACTTTGCGAGTGTAACCTGCGACAAATTTATTACGAATTTCGATTTACTATCTTGATTTGTACTAGCAATCACAGAAATGCAATATTAATAGCATGACGTGGAATCTAGCCAGCCCTAAGCCTGGTAAAGTTCGAAGGGAAGTTCGTCGTATACTAGTACGAAGTGAAGTTCATCGTATACTATAATTATCGTTTGGTAAACGTGTTTGGTAATCCGTAAGGTAACACATTAAACTTTTAGAAATTGATAGTTGCCAAAATAGATAGTTTTGTCAAAGGTTGATCAACGATCAACAGTTTCGTTACGTTATTTGAAAAAACGATAACGACAAATCAATTGCCAATTCTATCAAAACGAATTATTGGATCAAAAATAAAAGCACCACGAGTCATCGTGGTAGAAAATAAATGAGGACGACACATCAATTGCCAATTCTATCGAAAGATATTATTGGACCAATATTAAAACTTCCAATCATGGTCGAAAAAGAAATGATGTCAATTCTGTCGGAAGACATTATTGGATCTAAAACAATCTATATAAAAGTTCCAAAGTTTAATCATTGTCGAAAAGAAATGATGTCAATTCTGTCGAAAGACACTATTGGATCTAAAATAAAAGTCCCAATGATTAACCTGTGGTCGAAATATGATGTCAATCATATGAAAAGTTCCAGTGGTTAAATAGAGGTCAAAAAAAAAAATTACAATTCTGTCGAACGACATTATTGGATCTAAAATAAAAGTGCCAATTATTTAACCGTGGTCGAAATAAATGATGTCAATCATATCAAAAGATATTATTGGATCTAAAATAAAATGACGTTGATCATTAATACATGTTAATTTTATCAAAAGATATCATTAACAAACATAAAAAAGGATGAGTTCCACTTCGATAACTTCGAAGTTAGGTGACACATAGGTATTACTTTATTGTTATACTAAATAAGTGTCATGAATTTTGTTAAGGCTAAATAATAACATAATCGAATGCATTGTGTACTGGCTATCCCCATCAAACTAAAAATAAAATCAACAAAAAGTAACCGTTTCCTGAGATGACATATTGGGACTCGAGTTAACTGGCAGTCTGGCACTTAAAAGGTACTTAAGGGACTTTTTGTGCGGCTTGCTAGGTAGAGTTTGTTTATTTAAACATTCCTATGTAAACAAAGCCACACTGAGCTCTTGTTAGGAGTAGAACACAATCAGTTCAAAGTAAAAATATATTCGTTTGTTAATTTTATAATTAGCATTTTGATTATATAAAATGAAATCAATAATGCTAGAAGTTTATTCGAATGGAGCTAATGCATGCAGTAGAATATTAAGTTTTGTCAATCTCAATGTAAGTAGAAATGACAAAATATATCAGTGAGTGTCAACTAGCCTGAATCTAAATAAAAATGCAAGTTGTCCTACTCAATACACTTCTAATTGAACAATGAGTTGTTATTATGTACAAAATGCTACGTCTAATCTCTGCTGTATGATTGACACATTCTCTATTGTAGGACGCGCTCAAAGTACAAATATGCGAACCTACTTATAATTTGATTACATTACAGCAAAAGCAAACATTAAGAGTCAGAAAAACGTAGTCAGAGCCAAAATACAACAAGTACTTGCCATAATAAATTGATAAATGAACAAGAAGTATAACCTCTCTTGTTGATGTGGCAATAAAATCACAAACGTAATACCTAACGGTTTCTGCTGTTAATAATATGTAAAGATACTTTGGCACTTAAAACTTAGTGCAGTAAACTGCACCTGAATTAACGCAAAGATTATGCTGAGTTACCTATGCCTAGTACAATGAATGCAAACAGAATAAAAGGTGTTTTCTAATGTTATTCCAAGAAACACTACAAAACAAGGGCCAGTAAAAGAAAGAAGCCCAACCTCTTGTCAAATGACAAGATAATGAAAGCTTAAATAAGAAGCTAATAAAGTCCACTTTTCTAGAATATATTTTTCAAGTCAATGACTATGCAATTGATTACAAACTTGCATGTGCAAGGCTTATTGTCTGCATAATAAGACGATAAAACTGGCTCTAAATGATTAGTAGCAAAAAATAATCTTTTGAGTAAAAGGTGCCATTTCCCTTAATTTACTAGAAAAGGTTTTGGTCTGAATTTCACTGAAAATAAACAAATTTCCAAATTCAAAAAGGTTTATCTAGAGATCTCTATTTTCAAAACAGTTCCATCAGTTTGGTTCAAGGAATAAAGCTGCAATTTCCGTTAATGTACTAAAACAAGATTGTGGCCTGAATTCCATAGATAATAAACAAATTTCCAATTTCACATATTTGAATCTAGAGATCTCACTTGTCAAAAAAAAAAAAAAAAACAGCCTCATAGTTGAGTCCCACTTCCTGGAATGAAAGGTAAAAACAAAAGACGAGCTACAGACATTCATCATGGAACCTGTAAATAAAACTATAAGATAGGGGTTCTCCAAAGATGCTTGTCTTAGAGCCTGATGATGATATTTTTGTAATTTGGACAAACACAGCCTTAGATAAATTATAATACTAAGGTAGTGTTGCTAAGAAACTCCAACTCCTAAATTTGGTAAAGCAATATGTTTCTATAAAGTAATTATCAAAAACGCTTTTCATCATGTTTATATAAAAAACAGTTAAGAAGTCAATTGGCACTCTGTG
Organism: Orthosia cruda; assembly: GCA_964057195.1. NCBI lineage: Eukaryota > Metazoa > Arthropoda > Insecta > Lepidoptera > Noctuidae > Orthosia > Orthosia cruda. The sequence goes on along the minus strand of OZ059841.1, from coordinate 7,090,365 downwards.
CTTTACCGACACAAAAACCATTATTGGTTGGCGCAAGAGTTGTAAAACTTTATAAAAACATAGTTGTCTTCAAAAAAATGTAATAAATATGATGAAAAAATAATAATTTAGAATTATTGTCAAACGCGCGCGTCAGCTACTGCGATTGATCGAATCCAAGTTATGCATCACTTGACTGGCGTTTAATTGTGATGCGTTGATAATACTTTAACCAGTTGGTGAAATCGACGGTTACACACACAGATCATAGTCTATCTTTTGTTTCTATGATCTGTGGTTACACACAAACGTTTAATTAATTGGAAACTATTAAAGAAATCGAGTTTTCCGGATCAATTTTGTTTGAAAGTGGATCCTTAATGTCACAACTATAAAATCAATCTATAGTTTTTAAACTTAAATATTGTGTCTCTATAATGACATGACTCAAAAGTTGTATTGCACCCAAGTAGTTGCTGACACCAATACTGTTTCTTTAGTGACTAATAATTCAGTTCGACAAACAGAAACAGTTCATTTCATTCTTTTGGAAACTAAAGTTTGACAGTGTACTGTCAGATTAAAAACGAGACGATATGCTTTAAAAAAAAAAAGATTATGAAACTGATTCATTAGGTCATACTAGTATGAACAAAGACCTAATTTAATAAGGAGTCCAGATTGTTTATATATGAAATATGTTTTGTAGTCATAAGGACTACTAATGTAAACTCTAAATATTTTACATATCGAAATTGTGAAATTTCTAGACAAAACACAATAATACACAATAGTGTACTGAAATATATTTCAAAAGCCGTAAATCGTAAAAGTAAAACATCTAACAACGGCACATAATTATGTTATTAGTTATTAAAATAACATCTAAGAACGGCTGATATATCTGTTATTAGTTATTCAATACATGCTGTATCAAACGAGGCATAGTTATTTGCACGAGTCAGTCATCAGTCAATACGAAAAGCAGACTGGAATGATAACTAGTGAATGAAGACCACCTCAGATATTAATCTACGACCCAACGTGGTTCTCAAAAAACCTATATGATTTGATCATCAGACATAAACCTACATGGTTCTCAATTCTCATATGATTTGACCATTTTATTAATCATTAAGGATTTTAAAAGTGACTGTGACCTCTGAGTTTGTTTCGGTGTTTCTTCTCAGAGTAGTCTTCTAGGAAATACCGGCCACATCTAGTCTAAATTTTAAAAAAATGGTCACCTAAAAGCTTCGATCACTATTTGTGTTATTTTTAACCAAATTACCAAAAATAAGTATCTTTTATAAAGAAAAAAAAAATAATAATCTGTAGGCCCTATAGGATTATCGATCAAGAAGCGATGCTTCGTAAGACTTTAAATAAAACACTGTATTGCTAAAACAGTATTATATCTGAAAGATTAGTGTGAATTAAAATTAATGCAAAGCCTGTAGGATTATCGATCACGAAGCGATGCTTCGTAAGGCTTTAAATAAAAAACTGTATTGCTAAAACCATATTATATCTGTAAGATTAGTGTGAATTAAAAATTAAAGCAAATACTAGATAGCTAAATATTTCTATAAACAAAACAAGGTTATTATAACTACTTTAATCTAACCGAATGTTTTAATACATTACAAACATAGCAATTTGTGCCTAAAACGCAATTAATTTAAAAATGCTAAATATTGTAAATTGTACTTTAAGACTTGAATTATTGTCTACATGCTAAATAATGTAATTGCACTTGAAAACTAATTAATATTATAAAAAGGAAGAGATGTGGCATACACTAAAATTAATGTAAATAAATGTGGCAGCACCTTCAATGTTTACATCTATTCATTATTAGATCTGCACCAGCAGTGTACGGACGTCTGATTGAGTGCTGCCACTTACTGATAAACCAGATTGTTTTATTATACAAACCAAACCCTAATTAGTGTTACTAGTGAACACCACAGACCTTAATTCTCCTTTCACTTTGTATGAACTGAAAGGAATTCTTTCGTATGTTAAGGACTCGGCGCCGGGCGAAGATGGTATACCGTATTCATTTTTGTCTAAACTTGATAATAATGGTCTTAATTATTACCTTTCTCTAATTAACACTGTAATCTTCTCTGGTAAAATTCCCAAATCTTGGCGAACTCAAACTTTGATATTATTATTGAAGCCAAATAAAACGAGTTCAGACCCGTCATCGTATCGGCCAATAGCTTTGTCTTCGGTACTAGCTAAAATTGCAGAGCATTTAGTCAAAAATAGATTGGAATGGTTTATAGAGCACAATAACTTATTATCAAATACTCAGTTCGGTTTTAGGAAAGGTAAATGTACTTTTGACAGCTTAGCCATTTTTACCACAGATGTACGTTTAGCACTATCTAGGAATGACTCTGTGGTTGCAGCCTTTTTAGATATAAGTGCGGCATATGATAATGTTAATATTTCAATCCTACAACAAAAATTAATGTTACTAAATATTCCAATTCTTTTAGTAAATTTTATTGTAAATTATTTATATGAAAGATTCATTAAATACCCAATAGATTCAAGTGACAGTACATACATATGTCGAACAATCTGGAAGGGATTGCCTCAGGGCTGCGTGCTTAGTCCTATATTGTATAACATATACACATATGATTTAGAGTGCTCTCTTATTAGATATGCTAATGTTCTTCAGTATGCGGATGACTTGCTTCTTTATGTTCCTGGGTACAAAACAGATGATATTTGTGAATCTTTAACCACGGCTTTGACTAAGTTAAAGGTCTGGCTAGATTACAATGATCTTGCCCTATCACCAACAAAAAGTTCTGTTGTACTATATACTAGAAAACGGCAATTGCCAGCGGTTAATGTTGAGTATGGAGGTTTATCTTTACACGTGAAAGACCAGGGCCTGCAGTCTCGACATAGATAGCGATCGTTATCTCGTAACGATCGGTCGCTAAGTCCTAACGATCGGAAGATAACGATTTTTGGTAGTCTCGACAGTCAAAGCTATCGATTTTTGACGTTTCTCATCGCAAACTTAACGTATATTGTCGCTAAGATAACGATTTATCGGTATGATATCGAATTTCCTAGCGAGCATTTTTGACAGCCCGATAAGTGTCGTAACGATCGTTATCATTGGTTTTAGAGGTTACAAAAACAATAAATAAATAATAATTAGAGTAATATGGCTGTATAGTATTAAGCGTGGGCTTTAGTCGTGCTAGAAAACAGACTCGATATAATAATGAGGCGGAAAATGCACGAAACCGGCGTGAAGGTGAAAATCCTTTGGATTTAGAGGATGGCCAATTTATCTATCTTTACCGAATAAACAAGGACGTTTCGTGAGCTCGTTGGTGAACTTCGCCCAACTATTCAAAGATGAGGGCCTTACGGACTTTCTGTAGAGTTTCAAGTGAGTGTCTATGCGTTGGGTACTTAATGTGCCTAAATAATATTTCTATTATTTTTTTCTAATATCCAAGATGTAATGAAATTTTCTTCATAATAGTCAAGTGGGTGCTAACAACTGCAGTGGGGCTGCAGCATAAGCTAAAAGTCAGTTAGCCGATTAGTACATGCTGTAACTTTGGCTATCAATGAAAACCTTTTAAGATGATATACGTTAAATTTCCCATGATCCAAGAAGAACGGTGTGCAGTTAAAGGGAAGTTTAGAAATGCTCCACAGCCATAGACTGCACACTACCCACTGCCCACCACTCAGAGACTGCACACATAAAAAAATTATCAATGGGTACCACCGTACATGGCTGCTTGGTAACTAATAATAAATGTTCATTATAATCAGCTGAAAGTACATTCTATGTTTTATCTTTTAGGTGATGATATATATCCTCTGAAACCATGGTTGATGACTCCTTTAAAAAATCCATACCCAGGGAAACCGGAGTATCAATAGACAAATACTCATTGTTCAGTCAGGAATGTCGTTGAAAGATGCTTTGGTGTGCTGAAGTCTATTTTTAGGTGTCTGTCTCACCAACAAATAAATACACATGTATAAAATATAAATTACATGAACCAGAAGCCACCACACCCACTCTCATGAAGATGGCCTAGAAGTAACAGGTACCTAATCAAATGATTTATTTTAAGGTTTTATTATACTATATTTATTAAATAGGTATACCTATATTTGCATAACATTTAATTTTCCCTAGATCTTTATACCTATTTCATTAGCATCTCCATTAATTTGACCCAAAGGTGATATATAATGGCTTATAGCATCAAGTCCGACTTATGCCGTTGTGTATCATTGTATGAATACTCCTAAAATCTTGTTTTTGTTATACAGGACTTGTGTGGTGCACTGAGTGAGGTGTTGCAGAGTGCATAAGAAGACTCAATAATACTAGTTTTACATAATTTTATTTTATTGACCCTCTGTGATTTAAATAAAAAACATATAAAACCATTTATTATTTTTATTTACAAAAGTTGTAAAACTGTCCGCTATTGAATTTGCAGCCTATGCAAATAGCATCCACGCCTCGGCTTGTACCTTGCCTGCCTCTGGCAGCGTCTGATTGCACTTGAGTTGCAGCTGCCAACATCTGTAAAAAAATTAGATGTACTAAAAATGTCTCTTAATGCTCTAGTGTGCTAGTGATTCTCATAATAAAAAAGGAAATGGCATAGTATCCGGGCAGTCTGTGCCAAATGTGTACTCTACACTAATTAAGGATGTTATGCGTCTCTCCACTTCAGTCAAAGAAGCAGTGATGACGCCTCGGTTGCCAGTTTGAATGATTTGTTTTTATAATTATGCTGCCTTAGTGCAGGCGCAGCTTTTTGAGTCTATCCAAACCTGTAATTAGGATACCTATTGTATTCTATTAAATATAAATAAAACTGACGTGGCTTGTACTTACATTTAAAATTGATATTTAACGTCATGCCCTGCTCGGGGGACTTATTGGATCCGTTTGGGAGTTTGTTGAGTTCCTCGGGAACCTCCTTCCAGCATGTTTCAAAATTTGCCCGTGTGGAGATATGGACGGGTTTCTAAAGTTGCCAAATGCGCATCAATATGCCCCGAAGTACGCCTGAAACATTTAAGATATTCATTAAGTAAACACAAACTACTTCGAACATATGCAAAGTATTCAATTTAGTACCAAAAATAGGAATCGTAAATTGTTGTAGTTTGTTATTACCTGACGCTCACGCTGCTTGCTAGCACTCGGGCTAGGGCCTGCGCCTGTGTCACTGTCCTCCACTATAGAAATACGGTTCTTTTCCAGTTTTTAATCAATTCTATCTCATTGTCGTATTTTGTGTACAAACTTGACAATTGACATTGACAGTTTGTTTCCCATTTTTTTTTTTTTTTTTTTTTTTGTATTTTATGGCCTGGTTTAAAGCAGGTACCTTTTCCAGTGAAAGACTTTTATCAGGAATATGTATAAGATGTATTAAAGTCGTAAACAGAGTTATTTTTAATTAGACACCACTACTTGACAAAACACCACACTGACACAACAACACTTCATAAATTATGTCACTGCAGCTGTAACATGCTAGACAGCTACCAGTATTACTATAGTGCTCTGTCCAAAGAGGCTTTAACACTTTCCCTTAGCTGTATGGCATTGTATACCCAGGGCATCTCGGATTTTAACAAGTCTTGGCCTAGGAACTGCCTTGGTCATAATATCTGCCAATTGAGTAGCAGTGCCGGTCTTTTGTACATCCACAAGTCCGTCTTGTACAGTTTCTCTTACGAAGAAATGTCTCAGTCGGATGTGTTTGGTCCGCTTATGGAACTCTGGATTGTATGCAAGACGTATGGCCGCTTCATTGTCTACTTTTAATGTGGGTACTCCGTCCATGTTAGTAAGTGAGCTGAATACTCTCTGGAGCCACACGAGTTCACGAGCGCCTTCACTTGCTGCTACTATTTCAGCTTCGGTAGTTGAGATCGCGACTGAAGATTGTCGTTTGCTTAACCATGATACTATTCCTCCAGCAAAGAGACATGCAACTCCCGTTGTAGAGCGACCTGTTTGCTGGTCTCCTCCATGATCCGCATCACTATAGCCTTGTATTAGGTTGGAACAATGTTCTACTTTATATGTTATACCAAAAGAACAAGTCCCTTTTATGTAGCGCATAATACGCTTAACACGTAGCCAATCTTCATGTGTCGGGTTTTCCAGATTTCTTGAAACTAGTCCGACTGCATACGCTATATCAGGTCGCGTCCCTGTCATTAAGTACGCTAACGTACCTACTGCCTCTCTGTACTGAAAGTTCTTCTCTTCCTTTACATTGGTAACTTTCCCTGCTTGAGAAGTCGTTTCTATTGGCGTTGAAACTGGATTGCATTCTGACATCCTAAAACGTTCCAGTATCTTTTTGGTGTATGACTCTTGTTTAATTGTAATGGAGCCATCTTTCGACTGTGCTATCTCAAGACCAAGGTAATGAGACGCTGGCTTGCTTGTGATTTTCAGAGTATCCCCTAATTCTTTAAGGAATTGGTTTGCCAAATTTTTATCTGTAGTGGCTACAAGCCCATCGTCCACATACAGAGTTATCAGGATTTTCTTGTCACCTATTTTCTTCGTGAATAGGCAACAATCAGCTGCATTTTGCTGAAATCCTTTATCTAATAAAATCTCCTCAAAGCATGAGTTCCAGCATCTGGGAGCCTGCTTGAGTCCGTATAAACTTTTTTTTAAGTTGACATACATTTGAAGTTCCGTCATTGAATCCATCCGGCTGCTGCATGTAAATTTCTTCCTGCAGCTTGCCGTTGAGGAATGCCGTTGATACGTCAAACTGCGTCAAGTATAATTTTTCCTTGGCTGCGACACTTAATAAGGCTCTGATGGTGGCCATTCTAGCAACTGGACTATAAGTCTGTTCGTAATCGATTCCTTTCCGTTGCTTGAAACCTTTCACTACTACCCTAGCCTTATATTTGTCGATACTGCTGTCTGGGTTTCGCTTGATGCGAAAGATCCACTTGCAAGGGAGTGCCTTTTTATCTTTAGGCAGCTTACAGAGTGTCCATACATCATTTTTCTTCAGAGAATTCATTTCACTCGTCATTGCCTTGACCCACTCTGCGCTGTCATCCCTTTCAATGGCTTCTGTGTATGTTTCGGGAAAACATTCTGTGTCTATGAAGCACACATAATCTTCGAACTTCTTAGGACGTGAGAGGCAAGTTCGATCGCGTAAGTTGTATCGAGATCTCGCATCTAACAACGGTGGTTCGACTATCTCTAACTCTTCGTCAGCGTCAACGAACTCTTCGTAAGCACTTTCATCCTCTCTGGTTTCGTTGCTATCTCCCAAAACTTCATTATGTACATGATCATCATTTTCGCTATAAGCTTTATGTTGCGGCAAATCATCTTCTGGCAAGATCACTCCCTCTGTCTCCTGTCCTATCAAATCAGAATCTCCCTCTATCGCATCGCTTACTGGTAAATGATCAGCTTCCTGAGGACCAGGTCCTAAAGCCATTGGGATTCTCAATTCCATGGTTGGACAAAAAGTGACATCTCTAGATCTTTCGGTCTGTTTGCCATTCCAGATGCGATATCCGTCATCGTTATCGTATCCAATAAGTCTGCCTTTTAGAGCCTTCTTATTTAGCTTTTTCCTTTTTTGTTTAGGAATGTGAAAGAAACATTCACTCCCTATCACGCGCAAGTGTGAAATCTTAGGCTTCTTCTTATGCCACAGCTCATACGGTACTTTCCCTTCTTCTCTTGTGGGTCCCGTGCGATTGAGGACGTATGCAGCTGTATTAATAAGCTCTGCCCACAGGGCCTGTGGAAACTCGTCTCCTGCGTGCATATATGAACGAGCTGTTTCCACAAGAGTCCTGTTCTCTCTTTCTGCGCACCCATTTTGTTCGGGCGTGTATGGCATCGTGAGCCGCTGGATTATTCCCTGCCTGTTCAGTACTGCCCGAACCGCTTTATTATTAAACTCCCCGCCATTGTCGCTCAATAGCGTTTTGACTGTATGTCCAGCATTTTTGGCTTCTTTAAGAAATTGAATAATCTTGTCTTTTACATCACTTTTGTTTCGAATGAAATAAACATGACGAAACGAGGAGAAGTCATCCTTTAAAAGAAGAAAGTAGCGGCATTTCGAGTAACTTTCAGGGAATGGTCCACATACATCGGCGTGAACCAGTTCTCCAGGCATACTAGCTCTTTCTCTTTTGCCAAATTTAAGACGATGTGCCTTTCCATAAATGCAGCTTTCGCACTGTATATCATTTTTATCATTTAGATTAATCCCCAGTTCCCTCTTGACAAGATCTTTGATGTATTTCTTGTTCTGATGACCAAATCTTTCATGATATAACTGGAGTAAGCTCGATGGGTTAACAGCATTAATCTCTACAGGTTTGCTTGGCAGAACTGTCTTCATTTGTAACTTATACAGTCCTCCACTCTGGTTCCTGTTTCCAACTACTAAAATCTGACCGTTTAATTCCAACCTGCACTCTTTCACGGTGGAAATAAATGTACTATTTTGCAGTTTATCTTGTGCAGCCAATATAGATATCAAATTCTTGGTAAGCTTCGGTACATACCAGACATCACTCAGAGTTAAATTCATAGTTTTGCCGTTAACTTTGGTTTGAACTACCACAGACCCTTTCCCTTTTGCAGGAACTACAGTTCCATCTGCCGTTGTAACGGTGTGGTTCGATCCAAAGTCCTCAAAATATGTAAATATGTCTCCCCTATTGGTGACGTGAGTCGTAGCACCATTATCTACATACCAATTTTCTGTGTCGTTTTCTTCAGAGCAAGTGTAAATCATCAGCGTTATATTCTGCACTTGCTGCTGCTTGGACGAGGACTGTGTAGGTTTCTTCGGTCTGCCATCATTAATCCACTGCTTGCAATTTTTAATGCGGTGGCCTATTTTTGAGCAGTACCTGCATCTTATGTTCTCGTCTCTTGACTGCGATTTATGCTGCACCTTTGATGTAGAGACGAGCACTTCCTGAGTCTCTTCAATATGACCACCTAGCGCCCTCTCATACCCGCACAGTTGTGCTGTCAGTGATTCAATTGTCCTCTCTTGTTTGTTTAGTAGCATCCAACTTGATTTGAAACTGAAAAATTTTTCATTGAGGGAATCTAAAATTTTACAGATCAAGAACATTTCCGGCAACTTCATGTTAGGATCGGTCTTCAAAATTTCAGCATTCAAATTGTTCCAAATGTTTTTAAGTTTCGACATCATAGTTGATGCGTCATCCGCAGAATTGTTTTTGAAGCTAAAGAATTGCATGCATAATGTGTATGCCCTGTCTTCTGATTGACCGTCAAACAAGCGGTGAAGTTCCTGCCATACTTCGTTTGCTGTTTCAAATCGCATGACTTTCATTAGATTCTCTTCGGTCATGTTGCTTGTTATGATAAGTAGAGCGTTGCTGTCTGCCTTCCTATATTTTAATAATTCTGCATTATAGGCCATCAGTGCACCATCGCCGGTTCCTAAAATTGGCTTTCTAAGTTTTCCTTCTGCCGCCTCCATGGCACCTTCTGTGCCTCGCAGCATGATGGAGACCTTGTACTTCCATGTAGCCCAATTCTGGCTACCTATGAGCTGACCGATCTGAATCTTGGTGGTGGTAAAATTTTCCATTTTGACAGCGCCGAAAAAACAAAAACTTTTGTTTTATTTTTCGGGTTTTATCTTGGGTATCCTGGTTATGTTGGTCCCATAACCTAAAGCAGGTACCTTTTCCAGTGAAAGACTTTTATCAGGAATATGTATAAGATGTATTAAAGTCGTAAACAGAGTTATTTTTAATTAGACACCACTACTTGACAAAACACCACACTGACACAACAACACTTCATAAATTATGTCACTGCAGCTGTAACATGCTAGACAGCTACCAGTATTACTATAGTGCTCTGTCCAAAGAGGCTTTAACATGGTTGCTAAGACCTTTAAGCCAAGTCTTTTAGATGGGTATCACTTTAACACAATAAAGAATGTACTGCACTGTGTTAGTTAAATTTTTTGAATAGTACTTTTAACATATTTGTAAAGCGGTATAAAACAGTTCATTTCTTTTAATAAATTTTTAAGCGGCGGCGGGCGGGAAGAACTATCACTTAAGTTTAGCACATCACTAAGATCACTGGCTAACATTAGTCTGTCAATCAAAAATTTCTGACAACTGAAGAATAGATGTTCCATGTCTGCGTCTTTTTCTTGGCAATATGTACAAGTACTGGTTTGAATTATGCCAAGTCTTGCAAGGTGTGATGGCACAGTGTTGTGGCCAAAACGCAGTCTATTAATTGTGGTTATAAAGTCACGGCTGGCATCTTTAAGTCGATCGTACCAAGGTCTAACTGGTAAGCTCTCTTGGATGCTTCCATACCATCTTCCTTTTGTCTCCTGGTCTTTCTTCCACATCTCTATCCACAGATTCTTAATATTTTCATTTATAGAATACAGATAATCAGTCATAGGCACATATATTGTATTTGTAAGGTCAAGAGCATTAACACCTTCAAATGCAGCTCTATCAGCTATTTCATTGCCAGCAATACCTTTATGAGATGGCACCCACATAAAAGAAATTTCTATGCCCCTGAGCGAATGTCGATGAATTTGTTCTTTTATAATGTACAAAATAAAATTAGATTTAAAATTAATTTTGAGGTTAGATAAACCTTTAATCAAACTTAAAGAGTCAGTGACAATCAAAAAGTATTTACAATTATTTACATTTTCAATTCGCCTCAGAGCTTGAAAAACTGCATAAGCCTCTGCAGTGAATATCGAACACACATCATGTAGAACAAAACTCTGAGTAAACTTGATCTGTGAATCATACACAGCACAGCGCACATAACCATCTCCTTTACTGCCATCAGTGTAAAATGTATAATATTCATTATTTTCCAAAAGAAAGTTTAGCATGTCAAAATTATTGTCAACTGTACTATGTATTACTTTCATGGGATGTATAATGCTTTGATATGAAAAAGTATAACAGGGCCAAGGGCACTGCTTTTTAATCTTAAAACAACTATTCTCAATTTCCAGGAAAATATTGAGCAGCATTGGGGAATGACCGATTAGGAGAGAATTACCAGTAGCTAAAGGTCCAGAAGTACTGATTCTATGAGGTATAATTTTGTTAATAATTTGTGTGTTATTTGAGTACAGCAATTTCAAACAATATCTCTCTGTAAGAAGGAGACGTCTCAAAATCAAAGGCATTATTTTAGTTTCAACTTCCATGGCCCTAATGGGAGTTGAGCACATAGCACCAGAAATGATTCTCAGAGCTCTATTCTGCAAAATGTCTAATTTATGGGCATGAGCACTGTTTAAATAAGCTATGGCACTATAGTCGAAATGGCTCCTTACTATTGCTTTGTACAAAATAGATAATGTTTTGGGGTCTGCTCCCCAGGAAACTCCAGCAAGGCATCTAATTATATTCAATCCTTTTAAAGCATTTTGTGAAATATGTTTAATATGCTCTTCAAAAGTAATTTTTTGATCAATGACAACTCCCAAAAATTTCTTTGAACAAACTCTATTAATTGCTTCTCCACCATATACAATATCGCAGGTTGGATCATCTTTGCCAAAAATCATAAAACTACTTTTAGATGCATTAATTTTAAGGTGTAATTTACCATTATAATAGTTAGATAATTGATTTAAAGCACTATTAACTTTATCAATGGCTATTTGCAAATTTTGGTTACTACTATATAAAACTATGTCATCAGCGAATTGCAAGATATTTACAGTACTTGTATCTACATATTTACAAATTTCACTAGTATACAAATTGTACAATAAAGGCGACAATGTAGCGCCTTGCATGGTGCCTTTTGATGCTATTTTTGGCCCATGTAGTATATTGTTATGCTTAACATAAACAGTTCTGTTACTTAAAAACTCATAAATCCATTTACATAAATGACCAGGGATATTTAAATCAGATAAAATTTTTACCAGGATTCCAGGATCAACATTGTCAAAAGCACCTTGTACATCTAAAAATACACATACAGTGTTTGAAAATAAATTATTTGCCCTTTTCAGGTCCGAGATCAAAGATACAAAGCTGTCAACGCAACTACGCCCACGACGAAAGCCATACTGCACATGAGGGATTAAACCATTCGCCTCCACATACCAATCCAACCGAGCCTTAACCATGTTTTCAAATATTTTGCCGAGACATGATGATAGAGATATTGGTCTATAAGAATTTACATCATCTGGTGATTTATCAGGTTTGAGTATAGGAATAACACACTGTGTTTTCCAAGAGTCTGGTATCAACTTTTTATTCCAAAGAGAATTGAGAATATTTAAAAAAACTTTTTGAACAGACTCATGCAAATTTTTTATCACAACATATGGAAAGTCATCTAAGCCTGGGCTTGTATTACGTCTAGACTGTAGACTTAAAATGAATTCTGTCCATGAGAAAGATTCCAATAAAAATTTTGAATTTTGATTATTGTTATTTTTTCCAAAATAAGTGTTTAAATTATTAGATTCTATAAGGTTCCTGTTATCTGAAAGTTTGTCTAAAAATGAAGGAATAAACTCATCTCTGTATGATTTATTTACAGTTTTAATTCCTTTAAACCTTTTAATAAGATTCCAAATTTTACTGATAGGAGTAGTCCTATTAAAAGTATCACATACATTATTCCAGCCTATCTTCTTCTGCTCTGAAATTGTCCTTTTCTTTAAGGCATCTAGCCTTTTATAGTTAACGTAGTTATCAATATTAGGGTCACTTCTGTACAGTTTTAGGGCATTATATGATGCAACTACAGCCTGCTCACAAATTTCATTCCACCAAGGTGTTGGAGGTCTACTTCTAAAATGATTATGTTTAGTAAACTTCGGAATTACCATCAACTTCAGGGCAGCAAGACGGTTACAGAATTCTAAATATGAAGACATAGGATCTGCCTCATCTAACAACATGTCTGCAAATAATATTTCTGATAATTCATGATATTTATTCCAATCAGCTTTACCATATAAAAACTTGTCGACAGGAGGATTGACTTGATATTTGTCAACAGCCAAAGATATTTCAGTTATTGTAGGATAATGATAACTTCCCATAGCATCATCATGCACAGACCACTCGCAAAATGGTGCAATACTCGGACTAGTGAAGCTGACATCAATAGCAGATGGATTACGTGTGGGATTATTAATTGTAGTAAAACTGCCATCATTTAGAATGCACAATTCAGAATCATCTATAATATCATACAAATCCCGACCTCGACCCTTAGTCGACAAACAGCCAAACGCAATATGATGAGCGTTAAAATCTCCACTCATAAATATTGGCTTAGGTAGATCTCTTAATATATTACGCAGCCTGTTCATTCTGATGTGCCCGCTAATAGGAGGGCAATATACACAAAGTATTGAAAGATTACCCTTTTCAGTAGATAAATTTAAAGCAACTGTTTGAATATCTTCATAAAATCTAGTATTTAAAATATTATACTTAAAATATGCCTTAATCAATATGGCTACTCCATTATGTTCATTCTTTGAATTTCTATTATAAATATTATACCCAGGTATTTTAAAGTTACTATTGTCTTTAAACCAAGTTTCATTTAGCAAACATACATCAATATGTTGTTCTTTCAAGAACTTAATTAGTAAGGGCTTTTTACTATTAGCACTTTGAATGTTAAACTGCGCAATACGTAATGGGGATGTTCTAGGAGGACTTAAATCCATTATTTGGATAGATTTTTAAGTAATATATCTTTTATTGTTAGTGTAGTGATGGGTGTAGAGTCACCCTTATTGCCCAATTCCACCAACGTCTGTACCAGGGCCATTAGTACATCATTGTTGGACATTATTTGAGATTTGATGTCTACTGAAGGTAAGACATCATTGCTGGCAGCCTGGGAACCAGGCTTGCTATATACAGATTTATTTACATTACTATTTACAATTTTATATACAGGTTTAATATTTACAGGTTTATTTACATTTTGAAGTGTGTGTTTTGGCATTGGCAGTGGGGGAAATTCAGTATTTTCAGTTAACTTAGTCAAGGCAACACTTGCATAAGTAATTTTAGATTTCTTTTCAGTAATTTTTTTAATCTTTATTGGACATATTTTTGATATTGCTAGATGAGGACCGCTACAATTGATGCAGCAGATCTCGTTTGGCTTATCACAATCTTTATACAAATGCTCCCCTGAGCAGATCGAACATCGTTGCTTGCCATTACAAATTTTAGCTGAGTGGTTAAATTTAAAGCATTTAAAGCATTGCTGCAATGGTGGGACATAATCAAAGACTCTGTACGCAAACAAGTCATAATGCACATTAAAGGGTAATACATTTGATAAAAAAGTAATGCTAACTGTTTGTAGTGGTACACGCTCTTGACCCACTTTTTTAGTGAATCTTCTGATAGCAATGATTTCATAAATCGAAGATAGCTTTGTGTAGAGTTCCTTGTTCGAAATATTACCTGGTACAAATCTAATTATGCCTGTTTTTTCTATTTGTGCCGCAGGAATATATGCTTTTATTTCATATTTCTCCATAAAAGTTGCATTATTTATAAAATTGTTCGCCGTATTATATTGCTTGAATGTAATTGCAATTTTATTAGCATTTACACGCTGAATTGCCACCACACCCTTTACTTCATTATTGAAAATATGATTTAAATAAATGGGACTTTTATTGCCCAATCTGTCCTTTGTATTTTTACTTTCCACAAACACTTTAAATTCAGTATTGGAGGAGTTCTCCGGGTAGAGTCTTTTATAATTTGGTTTTAAATAAGGTAAATACATGGAGTCAATACGCTCACCGCCGCCGCTACCAGAGTCCAAACCGCTGGAGGTGCCTCCGTCCTGAGGCCGAGGACGTTTGTTTGAGACGGGCGGGTTATCCCCGCCCCCCTCGTTTCCATCCATTTTCTAGGTAAACTTATACTACCAGTGTAGTTTTAGAGTACTTTTGGAAACTTTAATTTAAGAAAACTAGGGGAAAATCTTTTATATAAAAATTTGAGACCCGCGCTTTTCAAGTTCCCGCCAAGAATCGTTTGTTTCCCATGTTCAACGTCTGTGTTGCAAGGAAGCGAACTATTTTCTTCTTTGTTATGCGTATTTTTAAAAACGGCATAAGCTACTTACAAGTTTCTATGCAAACAATTGTTAACATGATAAGGTTTACCTATCTTCTGCACAATTTTCAAAGAAAAATAGTCTTTTTTGAATATCTTGTCTATCAATTTTCCCTATGATACAAGGTTTTTTTTCAACTGCCATAATTTTTCAAAAAAATTACCGCACTATGAATACGAACATCGCTAGCCTACCGACAACGTTAAGTCAATATAGTGACAGATTTTGCACGATAACTCGGCTGTCGAGACTTGCGTTTATCGTTAGAGTCGTTACGGCAAGCGTATTTTGTCGGTAAGAGATAACGATCGTTACCTAACGTAGCGATCGCAAACTATGTCGAGACTGCAGGCCCAGGCTAAATTTATGGGAGTAATTTTAGATTCCAAATTAACTGGAATTCCTCACTGTGAATATATTTTGAAAAGGTGTGAGCGTAATTTAAACATTTTGCGATGTCTCTCGGGTGTTTGGTGGGGAGCACATCCTTCTTCCATGAGACTTTTATATAATGCCCTGGGCCTGCAGTCTCGACATAGATAGCGATCGTTATCTCGTAACGATCGGTCGATAAGTCCTAACGATCGGAAGATAACGATTTTTGGTAGTCTCGACAGTCAAAGCTATCGATTTTTGACGTTTGTCATCGCAAACTTAACGTATATTGTCGCTAAGTTAACGATTTATCGGTATGATATCGAATTTCCTAGCGAGCATTTTTGACAGCCCGATAAGTGTCGTAACGATCGTTATCATTGGTTTTAGAGGTTACAAAAACAATAAATAAATAATAATTAGAGTAATATGGCTGTATAGTATTAAGCGTGGGCTTTGGTTGTGCTAGAACACAGACTCGATATAATAATGCGGCGGAAAAATGCACGAAACCGGCGTAAAGGTGAAAATCCTTTGGATTTAGAGGATGGCCAATTTATCTATCTTTACCGAATAAACAAGGACATGTTTCATGAGCTCGTTGGTGAACTTCACCAACTATTCAAAGACGAGGGTCTTACGGACTTTCTGTGGAGTCTCAAGTGAGTGTCTTTGCGTTGGGTACCTACCCTGCCTAAATAATATTTCTATTTATGTTTTCTAATATCCAAGATGTACTTATAATTTTATTCTTAATAGTCAAGTGGGTGCTACCAACTACCTATTGGCTTGCAGTGGGGCTGCAGCATAAGCCAAAAGTCAGTAAGCCGAGTAATAATAATGCTGTAACTTTGGTTATCAATGAAAACCTTTTAAGATGATATGTTAAATTTTCCATGATCCAAGAAGAACGGTGTGCAGTTAAAGAGAAGTTTAGAAATGCTCCACAGCCATAGACTGCACACTACCCACTGCCCACCACTCATAGACTGCACACATAAAAAAAATATCAATGGGGACCACCGTACATGGCTGCTTGGTAACTAATAATAAATGTTTATTATAATCTGCTGAAAGTACATTCTATGTTTTATCTTTTAGGTGATGATATATATCCTCTGAAACCATGGTTGAAGACTCCTTTAAAAAATCAGCACCCAGGGAAACCGGAGTATCAATAAACAAATACTCATTGTTCAGTCAGGAATGTCGTTGAAAGATGCTTTGGTGTGCTGAAGTCTGTTTTAGGTGTCTGTCTCACCAACGCATAAATACACATGTATAAAATATAAATTAAATGAACCAGAAGCCACCACACCCACTCTCATGAAGATGGCCTAGAAGTAACAGGTACCTAATCAAATGATTTATTTTAAGGTTTTATTATATTATATTTATTAAATAGGTATACCTATATTTGCATAACATATAAGTTTCCCTAGATCTTTATACCTATTTCATTAGCATCTCCATTTATTTGACCCAAAGGTGATATATAATGGCTTATAGCATCAAGTCCGACTTATGCCGTTGTGTATCATTGTATGAATACTCCTAAAATCTTGTTTTTGTTATACAGGACTTGTGTGGTGCACTGAGTGAGCTGTTGCAGAGTGCATAAGAAGACTCAATAATACTAGTTTTACATAATTTTATTTTATTGACCCTCTGTGATTTAAATAAAAAACATATAAAACCATTTATTATTTTTATTTACAAAAGTTGTAAAACTGTCCGCTATTGAATTTGCAGCCTATGCAAATAGCATCCACGCCTCGGCTTGTACCTTGCCTGCCTCTGGCAGCGTCTGATTGCACTTGAGTTGCAGCTGCCACCATCTGTAAAAAAATTCGATGTACTAAAAATGTCTCTTAATGCTCTAGTGTGCTAGTGATTCTAATAATAAAAAAGAAAATGGCATAGTATCCGGGCAGTCTGTGCCAAATGTGTACTCTACACTAATTAAGGATGTTATGCGTCTCTCCACTTCAGTCAAAGAAGCAGTGATGACGCCTCGGTTGCCAGTTTGAATGATTTGTTTTTATAATTATGCTGCCTTAGTGCAGGCACAGCTTTTTAAGTCTATCCAAACCTGTAATTAGGATACCTATTGTATTCTACTAAATATAAATAAAACTGACGTGGCTTGTACTTACAGTTAAAAACCTACTTGATGTTTAACGTCATGTACTGCTCGGGGGACTTATTGGATCCGTTTGGGAGTTTGTTGAGTTCCTCGGGAACCTCCTTCCAGCATGTTTCAAAATTTGCCCGTGTGGAGATATGGACGGGCTTCTAAAGTTGCCAAATGCGCATCAATATGCCCCGAAGTACGCCTGAAACATTTAAGATATTCATTAAGTAAACACAAACTATTCAATTTAGTACCAAAAATAGGAATCGAAAATGGTTGTAGGTTGTTATTACCTGACGCTCACGCTGCTTGCTAGCACTCAGGCTAGGGCCTGCGCCTGTGTCACTGTCCTCCACTATAGAAATACGGTTATTTTCCAGTTAATCAATTCCAATAATCCAATTCTATCTCATTGTCGTATTTTGTGTACAAACAAACTTGACAATTGACATTGACAGTTTGTTTCCCATGTTCAACGTCTGTGTTGCAAGGAAGCGAACTATTTTCTTCTTTGTTATGCGTATTTTTAAAAACGGCATAAGCTACTTACAAGTTTCGATGCAAACAATTGTTAATATGATAAGATTTACCTATCTTCTGCACAATTTTCAAAGAAAAATAGTTTTTTTTGAATATCTTGTCTATCAATTTTCCCTATGATACAAGGATTTTTTTCAACTGCCATAATTTTTCAAAAAAATCACCGCACTATGAATACGAACATCGCTAGCCTACCGACAACGTTAAGTCAATATAGTGACAGATTTTGCACGCTAACTCGGCTGTCGAGACTTGCGTTTATCGTTAGCGTCGTTACGGCAAGCGTATTTTGTCGGTAAGAGATAACGATCGTTACTTAACGTAGCGATCGCAAACTATGTCGAGACTGCAGGCCCTGATAAGAAGTGTGTTGGATTACGGAACTTTTTTATTGCATCCTGGAAATGTGGGTGCTTTCAAAAAACTGGATGGCATTCAATCGAAGGCTCTGAGGATTATTACGGGGGCGATGAAATCTAGTCCAATAAATTGTCTTCAAGTAGAGTGCTGTGAACCCCCTTTATCGTTAAGAAGACAGTACCTAAGTGATCGTTATTATTTCTGTAGTTTGCAATTGAAATGTCATCCGTTACATTCTAAACTAAAACGGCTAGCTGAAGAGGTAGATTCATCAACTTATTGGACGCATAAGGATGCACCTTGTCTTGTTAAAAGTCTGCGTAAATATAACAAATTAGAAGCTCCAACATACCAAAGTAATCAATTACCCTTGTATTGTCATAATTTCAATTCTCTCATTGTACCACCACGAATCGAATTCAATATAGGAGTATCAAAGAGCGATACCAATCAAGACGTCGAATTTAGGCGCATTATTGACAATGACTGGTGTTACGGACGACGTAGCTATAATACAATGTAATTCTGATATGTGTAATTATGATACCGATGTAAATAAATAAACTAGATAGACATAAGTAAATAGATTATTATGATAAAGTAGGATTGCATGATTGTTTAAGGTTTAGATTTAAGTATGGAATAAAGACAGATTTAAGTAGGGCTTTTCCATGTAAATAATTAGATTAGGTTTGTATTACTCCCTTAGACGTAAGTATATGAGTACCTAAGCATTATTGTAAGGTGGCATAGAGCGTGGTTAAAATCACCACGCGGATAATATCGGACAAGTCGAGACCTGCCCCGACCACATGTGCAGACTACGGAAGGGGCACGGGAGGGGGCGCGCGACGCGCGCTCCGATTGGCCGAGCGGAAACTACCTGCGCTCTACGCCACCCTTTTACTGGCACTAAGCTAAATTGTATAAATAATGGGTGGCTTGCTGCAAATTTGTCATTCAACATTTCGTCACTCAACCATCAGCAGCAAGCCATTCCTGGGAAGAAGAAGAATAAATTAAGAAACAAGAAGCCCGAAGTTTTACTCATCAATCAACATACATACAGTCCACCCTGACAGCTGGTCCTTCGAGCTACGGATATTAAAGAAGATTCTGCGCCTACATCTAGTCCATCGAGCAACGGATATATAGAAAAATCCGTGCTTGATATCAACATCGAAGAAAGAAGATCACCGTTTGAAGATTTTATCAAGATTACATCGAAGACAGAAGATCGCCGCTTGAAGTTTGAATCAAGACCAACTTTAAGCCAGAAGATCGTCGATTTTAATCAAGATTAAACTTCAAGATCAAGCATGAAGACTAGAAGCGTCACAGCCAAGGAAACCGAATCGGAATCGGGCTACGATAGTCGACGCCCGCGCACATTCGAAGAATCGCCTAGGTCGCCGTCGACCGTCGCGTCCGCGCTCCCGCGCACCCCGAGCGGTGCGCCCGCGGCTGGGTCCGACCCCGCCGCCCCCGCGCTCGCGTCCGCACCCCCCGCACCCGCCGCGGCGGGGAGGGTTGCGTCAACGACGACCGATAGCGCATCCGCCGCGCCGACTCCTTGCTTACCTGCAAGTAGAGCCACCGCGACCGCGTACGACTATAGCGAATCGCTCGCTACGCCATCCGCGTCGTGTTATCCGTTGACGCTCTCCGCACTACGAACCCAGGACTCGGCGAGAACTCTGACAGCTGCACACGATACTTCTGTGAGGACAACAGCAAGTACGATACGTTCCAGAAGATCGTATGGTAGTGACGTGGCACGAGTGAAGAAGGCAGAATACGAGGCACAGAAGAGGATCGCTGAAATAAGGAACGAGCAACTTGAACTTGAAAAGGCGCTCGTCAGTAAGCGACTCGAATATGAAGTGTCGGCGATAGAGGCAGAGGCAGAGGCCCGTGAAGAGGGCTCCGTGTGTATGAGTGAAGGCAGGGTGGACGAGTGGCTTCAAAATAATGACCGAAGCCGCCCTCCAGTCGCGGATCGGTTGCAGACAGAGCAACCGCCGCAGCCCGCCGCCACGCACACCGCCCCAGAGAACGCCACCTACGTCGAACCCGCCACGTACATTGATGCCGCCGCACCTGCCATGAATGACCGAAGAAGGCAACGATCCGCCTCGCGTTCACCTACCAGAGGAGAACGTCGACTTGGAAGAGGAATCGATCAGTTGGCCGACACATTGGAGAAAATGATACGCGTACGCCCGCCGCCTCGACAAGTGACCGAGCTACCTGCATTTACGGGAGCGGCCACTGAATGGTTGCCATTTAAGGCGGCGTACGATGACTCATCGAGTTTATGCAAGTTCACCGCGTTCGAGAATTTGGCGAGATTGCGCAACTGCATTAAGGGTGAAGCAAGGGAAGCAGTGTCAGCGCTCCTGTTCTCCGCGTCCGACCCGCAAGTGATTATGAAGACACTGGAACAGTACTACGGGAGGCCGGAGATATTAATGGATCGAGTGATGACGGACTTAAAAAAGTTACCTCGACTCACGGGAGCGGCCAATGACTTGAATTCGTTCGCGGTGAAATTCCAGAACATTGTGTGCGTGCTATCCAAGATGGACAATCGTGGTTATCTATGGAACCCGATGTTGGTTCGCGAAGTTGTAGAGAAGCTGAGCCCGCACATTAAATCAAGATGGTGTGACTACGCTTCTGAAGCTGCGGAATCGTCGCGTGAACCTGAGGTGATGGTACTATCCAGGTTCCTGATGCGGGAGGCCGACCGGGCTATGAGGTTCGCCTTCACAAATGCGACGCCCGCACCCGCCCCGAGGAAGGAAACGAGAAGCGTGTCGCAACTCAACACAAGGAAGAAGCCGGGCCGAGAAGCAATCTACACAACGACGTCGGGCAACCATGAAGACGGAAAACAAGAGTGTTTGTGTTGTGGCGGCGACCATGAAGTACCCAAGTGCACAAAGTTCCTGAGGATGAGTCTCGATGAAAGATGGGAATGGGTACGTACCGCCAAGATGTGCTTCAAGTGTGTGACGAGCCGCCATCGACGCGAGCATTGCCGAGCAAAGCGGTGCGGCAAAGGGACATGCAGCCGCCCACATCACGCGTTGCTGCACAAAGAACGAGAGGCGCCGCCAAATGAAAAGTCAGACAAGGCGACCGACGTCGAGAACCCGCACACACAGGAAGCAGTAATGACCGTGTCCGCGCCAAGCAATGCGTCGCAGCGCGTGTTATTGAAAATGTGCCCCGTGATATTAAAAGGGCCCGGCGGGCAAATATCGACCTTCGCCCTATTGGACGAAGGCTCAACAATATCGCTCGTCGACGAAGAAATAACACGCCGTCTACACGTAAGCGGGCCGGTCTCCACTCTACGCATACAAAGCGTGACTTCGCAACAACGCGAGGAATGCAGCCAAGAGGTGAAGCTACAGATACGCGGCCCGGGCGGTGAATTTCATGCACTACGCGCACGGACTATGAAAAACCTGCGACTTCATGGTCAGACAGTGGATAGGTCGACACTAACTAACTATCCACACCTCCGGGACATACAAAATGACGCGTACTACGGAGAAGCTACACCGATGGTACTAATAGGTGCTGACAACTGGCACCTAATAGTCACACGTGAACTACGCATGGGCAAGAAGCATGAACCTGCAGCTTCTTACACTCAGTTGGGATGGGTGATCCACGGGACCGCACCGCGCGCCACGCTGAAGGAACAAGAGGGACAAGTCGTGCTACATCTATACGACGTGTCTGCAGCAAGACAGACAGATGACGTACGTCGTGTAGAGGAACTGATGAAGTCGCACTTCAAGATAGACGCCCTTGGAGTTTCTTTGGCCAGGAAGGTCAAACCAGACGACCAGAAGGCGATTGACGTGGTTGAGGGCACCATGAAAAAAGTCGGTGTTCACTTCGAGGTTGGGTTACCGTGGCGTGATGAGAATGCCTCGATGCCCAACAACTACAACTGTGCACTACGTCGATTGAAGACGATAGAAAGGAAGATGGATTCGTCGCCACACTTCGCAGCACAGTACAGCACCCTGGTCAAGAACCTACTTGACAAAGGATACGCCCAGGAGTGCAATGGAACAGAAGACGCAAGTAAGAAAGTGTGGTACCTGCCGCATTTCCCGGTCGTGAATCCAAATAAGCCGGGAAAGATGCGCCTAGTGTTCGACGCCGCGCACCGTTATAGTGGAGTGTGCCTGAACGACTACCTACTGGAAGGACCTGATCTCCTGAAATCGCTGCCAGGGATTCTGTTTCGATTCAGAGAGCGTCCAGTAGCCGTCACTGCAGACATACAAGAAATGTTTCTGCAAGTGAAAATAAGGAAACAAGACCAAGCTGCGCAGATGTTTCTCTGGCGAGGTGAAGATCGCTCTGAGCCACCGAAGAAGTATAAGATGACATCAATGATCTTCGGCGCTTCGTGTTCACCCTTCATCGCGCACACAGTACGAGACGCTAACGCGAGGCTGTACACGCATGAATACCCCGACGCCGTGCAAGCTATAACGTCGAGCCACTACATGGACGATTACGTAGACAGCATGGCGACCGAAGACGAGGCGATCAAGACAGCGCGTGAGGTCATGATGATCCACCAGAATGCACACTTCAATTTGAGAGGTTGGTGCTCAAATAAATCCGACGTGGTGAAGAGCATAACCCCGGAGAAACAGGCGCACGACACGGAAGTACGATTCGGACAACGCGAAGAGAACACGGACAAAACACTGGGCTTACTTTGGCAGACAGGCTCAGATAAGCTAGGCTTCAACACTGGACTGAGTCGGCTGTCCCCCGAAGTGAAGACTAGAGACAGAGCTCCGACGAAACGAGAGGCCCTTGGAGCGGTGATGGCGGTCTACGATCCGCTGGGTCTCATCAGCCACTTCACTGTCACCGGCAAGATCGTGCTCCAGAACCTGTGGCGACATGGTATAGGCTGGGATGAGGCAATCCCAGAAGAAGACGCGCAGCACTTCGAAGAATGGCTACGAAGTTTGAACGAGGTGACGAAGCTTCGCATCCCGAGGTGCTACGACAAGGGCCCGGACGACATACTGGACCTACATGTTTTCTGTGATGCCAGCGAGCAAGCATACGCAGCGACAGCCTACTGGAGGATCCAGAAGTCAGACGGAAGAGTAGACATAAGGCTGGTCGCGGCGAAGGCACGAGTAGCTCCCCTGAAGCCAGTTACCATCCCGCGACTAGAGCTACAGGCAGCGGTGATTGGCGCACGGCTGGCGGACACGATAATCATGGAGCACCGAGACAAGCCCAGAAGAGTGACATATTGGACGGACTCACAAACCGTACTGCGATGGATCGAGAAAGACGCCGTGAAGTACACTGCATTCGTGGCGCATCGCCTGGGTGAGATTGCGGAGCTAACCGACGCCAGCCAGTGGAGATGGGTGCCCACCGATCATAACGTGGCAGACGACGCTACACGCCCTAACTACACCGTGCACATGAAACCTGAAGACAGATGGTTCACCGGTCCTGCGTTTCTGTACGAAGACGAAGAGTCCTGGCCGAAAGAAAAGGCCAAGAACGACGCGACCGAAGACGAAGTGACGTACGTAACGACAGAAGAGAAAAGCGAACGAGACTACCTGCCCGACATAAGCAGATTCTCTTCTTACGAGAAGTTGTTACGAGCGACAGCTATGCCCTTCCTTTTCAAAGAAAAGTGCAAGGACAGGACCAGCCAGATGACCGTCGACCTAATTGAAAAGGCCGAGAAATTATGGCTAAAACAAGCACAGCTCGAAGACTACGCCGAAGAAATACGGATACTACATAAAGGGAAGCCGGTGCCCAAGTCCAGCAGCCTGTATAAACTGGACCCTTACCTGGAAGATGACGTCCTTAAGGTGAGAGGAAGGATTGGACACGCAGCAGTCATGGACACCAAGAAGACGCCAGTGATTCTGCACGGCAAACATCCGTTCACGCGGCTATTGGTGGAGGACGCACATCGCAAAGCTGGTCACGCTAATAACGAACGCGTGATCAACGAACTAAGACAGCGATACTGGGTAGTCAATCTACGCCCGACAGTGCGAGCCATTGCCCAGCGATGCCAGCTCTGCCGCATTCGGAAGGCTATGCCCGTGAAACCAACGACAGGGGACTTACCTGTAGAGCGACTCACAAAGACACAACGACCCTTCACTCACTGCGGGACCGATTATTTTGGCCCGATGACAGTAGTCATAGGCAGAAGACACGAAAAGCGATGGGGGGCCCTGTTTACCTGCCTGACGACGAGGGCAGTACATCTGGAGTTGGTATCGAGTCTGTCTACCGACTCGGCGCTAATGGCCATAAGAAGAATGGCAGCGCGAAGAGGTTGGCCCAGAGTAATGTACTCGGACAACGGTACCAACTTCAGAGGAGCGGACGCCGAACTACGAATGGCGTACCAAGAATGGACGAAGGATTTCGCGCGACTTGGGCTGGAACACCGCATGAAGTGGAAGTTCATCCCACCAGGAGCGCCGCATATGGGGGGAGCCTGGGAGCGACTGGTGCGCTCCGTAAAGGCGGCGCTAGGAGCGACGCTGCATCAGAGGGCACTGAAAGAAGAAGTGCTGTCGACGCTGCTGACAGAGGCCGAGCACTCTATAAATTCTCGGCCTTTGACCCATGTCTCTGTCGATCCCAAGGATCCGGAGGCCCTCACGCCGAACCACTTCCTCATCGGAACCTCCTCAGGCCTTCCCCGCACTGGGCCTTGTGATGAGGCTAGCCGCAAGCAATGGAGAGCTGCCCAGGCGCTCGCCGACCACTTCTGGCGGCGCTGGGTAGACGAGTACCTGCCCACGCTGGTGCCCCGCGGGGCGTCAGACGACCAACGGCGGCCGCTGCAAGTTAACGACCTGGTCATCGTCATCGACTCCTCACTACCAAGAGGAACGAGGCCTCGAGGCGTCGTGGAAGCAGTCTACGATGGTCCTGACGGCAAGGTGCGATCGGCAGACGTCAGAACTACAGCGGGCATCCTACGGCGTCCAGTCACGAAGCTCGCCGTCCTCTGCGTTGAAGATTAGGCTACGGTAGCCCTGCGCCGGGGGGAGGATGTTACGGACGACGTAGCTATAATACAATGTAATTCTGATATGTGTAATTATGATACCGATGTAAATAAATAAACTAGATAGACATAAGTAAATAGATTATTATGATAAAGTAGGATTGCATGATTGTTTAAGGTTTAGATTTAAGTATGGAATAAAGACAGATTTAAGTAGGGCTTTTCCATGTAAATAATTAGATTAGGTTTGTATTACTCCCTTAGACGTAAGTATATGAGTACCTAAGCATTATTGTAAGGTGGCATAGAGCGTGGTTAAAATCACCACGCGGATAATATCGGACAAGTCGAGACCTGCCCCGACCACATGTGCAGACTACGGAAGGGGCACGGGAGGGGGCGCGCGACGCGCGCTCCGATTGGCCGAGCGGAAACTACCTGCGCTCTACGCCACCCTTTTACTGGCACTAAGCTAAATTGTATAAATAATGGGTGGCTTGCTGCAAATTTGTCATTCAACATTTCGTCACTCAACCATCAGCAGCAAGCCATTCCTGGGAAGAAGAAGAATAAATTAAGAAACAAGAAGCCCGAAGTTTTACTCATCAATCAACATACATACAGTCCACCCTGACAACTGGACTGGTTGGCATCAAATCTATACTGATGCGTCTAAACATTCTAATGGCAGTTGTGTTGGCGTTGGGGTTTACCATTCACAATATAAAATTGTACAAAAAATTAAGTTACCTCCCGAATCTAGTGTATATACCGGTGAATGTTATGGTCTTTTAAAGGCCATTGAGTATGTACTCCTACTGAAGCTATCAAAAACAATAATTTTTTGTGATTCGCTGAGTTCCTTACAATCTATACAACGATTTCCCTTCAAGTCTCATAAACAGTCTCCTATTGTCTTTGATATTAAAAACCTTTTAAACGTATGCTCATCAAGGGGTTATGGAATCGTTTTGGCTTGGATTCCAAGTCATGTGGGCATTTCTGGTAATGAAAAAGCTGATCGGTTAGCTAACGAAGCTATTCATGTCGGAGATGTATGTCCATATAGTAATTATTGTCATGACTTGCTTTCTCTGCCCAAACTTTATTTATATGATGCGTGGAGTAGTCTCTGGGTTGATGATGTCACCAAAGGGAAATATTATCGATTAATACAGACATCTATTCCACGTAAGCCGTGGTTTAACAATTTTCAGTTTAGCAAAAGAATTACTTCTATTCTATGCAGACTCCGTTTGGGTCATGTTTGTACCCCTGCACACTTGTTCAAATTTAAAATTGTTTCTGATCCTATGTGCTCTTGTGGAGAATACGGGGACTTGAACCACATATTTTTTTCCTGTACATTGTATGATAGGTCTGCTTTTACCTCTCAACTACTGGCGATCCATATCCCATTTCCTACCTCTATTATTTGTTTACTACATTATAACGATGCAGATGTATATAGCATATTAGCCAGATTTATTGATACTAATGATATCAAACTATAATATATATATAAACTATGTATTGTAATTATATGTATTTAGTTATATAGAAACCAATCCTTTTCCCATTCCAAATTATCCATTTTTAAATTTTTATATCCTTTGTTTCCCTACCTTTGTCATTGGCTAATGCAAACTACGCAAAGCCAAAAAAAAAAAAAAAAAAAAAAAAAAAAAAAAAAAAAAAAAAAAACATATTTTTTGTTCTGTTTTGATTTTGTGTTTATATATATTTTGTGTGTAAATTGTGAACAATGTTTGTTAACAACTATAGAAAATGTGGAAAGTGTGGTAGAACACGCGCTGAAGATATGACGGTGACCTATCATAGGTTTCCAAATCCAGGAAAAGATAATATCACGAAGTAAGTGAATAAAAGCAGAATATTTATCAATTTAGTGTCCCATTTCTCGCAGCGAAGCGTATCTTAGCTTCCACTGTAAACACCAGTTTAACTACTTTTTAACTTATCTTTTATTTACTTATCATTTATTCATTTTATTTACGTATTTTTACATTTTTAAATATTATTCTATAATAATTAAATAAAAAACATATAAAAATAACAAAATAGTAGCCCACCGGTATCGAGAACAGGGTCCAAGCTACCGGTGGTCAGGCTCCTAACGATACGCGCCGTGTCCAGGTGTACCGCTTTCTGAATCAAGCCCTTGATCCAGCTGCCCAACGAGAGCCTCCTCAGATATTCCTCGAGGCTCTTGGCTATTATGCCATTCGCCGTAATGACTATCGGCACAATGATCGCTGTATTCACATCCCACATGGTGACAACCTTGCAAGCCATATCAAGATACTTTTCTTATCTCTCTCAGCCTTCACGAGGTTCTCGTCATGGGGACCGCTATATCAACAATCATTGCGCGACACTAGTCAGTCTATCACCACAATGTCAGGCTTATTGGCAACAATAGTCCTGTCAGTGATGATAGACCGATCCCAATACAACGTGACATTGCCAGTTTTGAGAACTGGGTCCGGCACATACTTATAGTAAGGCACTTCCGTTTCCACAAGATTGTATTTAAGAGCAAGTTGCTGATGGATAATCCTGGTCACAAGGTTGTGTCTTTGCATTATTTACTTTATTATTTGTAAGTTTAGAAATCTGTAGTCTGATGATAAAATCTTTTTTTTCAGGGCTCATGCTTGGGCTAAATTTTGTTGGCCGAATGATGACTGGAGTTCTAGAGAATCATTATACTCGCTCCACATAACCAATAAAGTTTTATGTGGAAGACACTTTCATTCATCTCAATTTTATGACAATGAACGAAAAAAGTTGAGTAAATTTGCTGTGCCTGAAGTAACTGAAATACTAAATGATAAATGCAATGTATTTTATGAGGTATGCCATTTGTCATTTATTTAATTGTGATATTCACTATTTACACATTTGCATTTTTTTATAATAATAACCATTATTTTCAGAATTTATCACAGTCAAGTGTAGCAGGATTGCAAAAGTCTAGAGTACCATTTTCAGATATTGAAACCATTCCAGTGGCACCCATTTTTGTAAAACCAAAAAATATATTGCCAATACAGCCATCTAAATCTACTGACAATGAACAGGTAAATATTTTAGTTTTGAACTGAATATGTATTTAACCAGATATACCATTTTTCATTTATTTAATTGTGATATTTACTGTTTACACTTATGCATTTCTATTTGTCAGAACTCAGGCTTCTGACTAACTGTAACAACTGTCAAAGACGGCTTAACATGCTTTCCGAGGTACAATGGAAACTCGCTTTGTAAAGATAGTCACCCATCCACAGATCGACCGGAAGTGTTGCTTAACCTTGAAGATAGATCCGTGCGGCTGTTATTATTTGGCCCTCTGTTCAACATATAAAAGAAAACAACCTAAATACTAAATTGTTATTATCATTGTTCTTTGACCACATCATCACTTACCATCAGGTGAGGTTGTGGTCAAGCGCAAGCCTATCTACAATAAATAAAATAAAAATACTCAATTTGAACTTGTTGTAGGTTTTTTAAACATTTTTACATAACTACATCCAATTAAAGTGAACAATTATTTTCAGAATGTAGAACAGTCAAGTGTAGCAGGAGTTCAAAAGTCAAGCATACCATCTTCACAAATTGGAGATAACCTTGTGGCACCCATTTTGGTTAAACCAACGAATACTCGTATATTGTCAATACAGCCATCACAATCAACTGACAATGAACAGGTAAATGTTTTAGTTTTCACCATGCTTTGACTTCATCTTTTTCCTAAACTTCACTCTGAAATAATAGAGATGTATGCTGATGATGAATCTACTAAGAACTGAATACCCCAAGGCCGGGTGACCCCGCCAGGGTCAACCATGCAACCCAAAAACATGTGGTTAATTCGAGATTTTTCTCAAATGTGACAAATTGTCAACTGCTTGTCACACATGGTTTTGAGAAACTCAAAGTAGAATTAATCTCAATAATTTAGTTTTGAGAAACTCAGTGTCACTCTTTTTTTAATTTATTAGCGAGTATTAGAATTTATTTTGAGTTAGCGCGGCCCTAGCTCACGCAACTGAAGCAACACGTGGGTTTTAATTAGTAAAAGTATGACACGCCCTCCCGCCTCACCCAGAGCGGGAGAAGTCGTTGGATGATTTTCCACCCACAAAAAAAATAAAGTTCCTATAACAATAATAAATTGTTTTGTTATAGCAGAATACCCCAGAAAAAATGTCACCTCCAGAATCCACATCAACAAAGAATGTGCAGAGTCAAGTTTTGCCATACCATGAAGAGTCACACTTGGCTAAATCAGCTTCCAAAAAATGCAATAGAATCCTGAGTGCCATCAATGTGTCTAAAGTTAGTGAATTAACCTCTAGAGAAATTAAATTATACAATATTTGCAAACAAAATCTAAGAGAAATAATTAGACTCAAAAAAAAATACAAAATACAAAGTCAAATATTGTTAGAGCAATTACAGATGGCGAAAATGTGCAAAAACTGTGTGATTTAAATATCATCAATTCTTTTGTAGTTTTACTACAAAGCCACTCCATCGTCGACTTTGTCTCTGTCACCTCTGACCTAGAGTAGAGTAAAGAGCAAACCCATCATAAATGAAAAAAAAAAGTTAAGGAATTGCCCCAAAAAACCAATAGGGAGAAGATAAGCACTGAATCAAAAAATCATGGCTTTAGTCATTTATAAAAAGTCACCTGCCTACTACAGACTACTCTGACGAATGTTCACATTACCATGCCAAAGCAGTCTGAATAAATTGCTTAATAGAGTGCCATTGAAACCAGCAGTTAATCAACACATATTTACAACTCTTCAAAAAATGACTGCAAAACAAACAGATGAAGAAAACATTTGTATTTTATCTTTTGATGAAATATCAATTAGAAAACATTTGTGTTATGACTCAAGATCAGACGAAATACATGGTTTTAAAGACCATGGTCACCACGGTAGAAGTAATGAAATTGGCACTGAAGCCCTTGTATTTATGCTTGCCGGTATAAGAAAAAAATGGAAACAGCCCATTGCATTCCATTTGTCCCACACACTAACCGCCGATAGGATGACTGTGATTTTAAAACAGGTATATCACATAGAATTAATAATTACCAAGGTTGATTTTGAACATTGAAAAATTATGTATATACCTGTTTTTTTTTTTCAGATACAGAACAGATACTCACAGAATGTATTAATTCTGATGGTAATGTTTGCGTTGCCACTGTGTGCGATTTATCAACAGTAAACGTGAAAGTATTGAAAACAGTAGGTGCAACAACCAGAGAACCTTTTTTTTGCACTGAGAAAAGGAAATTGTAGCAATTTTAGATCCTCCACATCTTCTAAAATGCACTCGAAATCTTCTCATGAAGCATAATGTCGAGTGCACAACTGATGTTCAGTGCAATGATAAGACTGCGAAAGGTAAAAAAAAAAACTATAGCTATTTAATTCGAGGCTATTTTGCATGGCCTTAAATAAATTTAAATATTAGGTGCATTAAAAATGAGTACAAAGAAAACCAGAGCAATACCAATTGTTTGACTGACCTACTTAGGTAGACGTCCGGAGATAATAATAGACTAACCAGCCAGTCTGGTAATATTATGTAGTAATTTTCTCAATTAAATACTTTTGTTTTAGGCACAGCAAAATGGAGTGATATCGAGGCATTTTATCTTCTTGATAAGAGTGTTTCTTTCAGGCAAAATTTTTCCGGGCTGGGGGGGGGGGCGTTAAGAGATCTGAGGGGGTGGAGTAAACAAAGTAATATTTTAAATCATTTCCCTTTATTATTAATATTTAATGAATAAAAGATGCTATAAGCTGAACCAAAATTGTCAAAGTAATGTTACGAGCTGGGGTTCAGGGATAAATTATTTATACAGCAGATCTCAATTAATCAGTTTATTACAAAAACACTTCTTAAACAATTCTATTACTTCGCACTATTTTCCGCTATGATCGCTCTGTATCGCTTCTCAATCGAAACTGACCCACGACGAACCCGACCGCTCTTTATATAGCACGGAAGAAGTTTCTAGAACGTTCCATACTGTTCTAGATAATTCGAGAAACTTCCAGAACATTCGACTTTCGAACTCATTGTTCCCGAAGCGACTAGAAACCTCCAGAATGTTCGGTTCGAACCTTCTGGAAAATTCCATTCGACACGAGCTTTCGAGAACATCAGTTCCGCTATTCAATACTAGATGGCGCCACTAGTTACTACCTAGTTCTTCCTCTCGTTACTAGATGGCGTTGGCCTATCTTGTAACATTGCCTCCCTCTTAGACATGCTCGTCCCGAGCATTGTTAGACCCATGATAACGAGCCAACCGATCCACATGAACGACCTTTGATGCACCTCGGGGTCCCTTTTGAATTCGGTAGGTGACGTCATTGATCTTGGTAACTACGCGATAAGGTCCATCCCATTTTGCTTGTAATTTAGGCGATTTTCCTTTGCTCCGTGCCGGGTTATGTAACCATACAAGAGATCCTTCTTCGAAGCCCTTATTGTTCGCTTTCCGATCGTAGCGGGTCTTCATCCTCTCAGACATCTGTTGACCAGTCTGTCTCATATGCTCATATACATCATCCATCCTGTTTCGTAGCTCATTCGCATAATCTGTTACATTGCGTGGAGACTCAGGCGGGATACCGGTGATTAGATCTGCAGGTAATCGTAGTTCTCTGCCGAAATTAGCAAAAGCTGGCGTTACCGTTGTAGTTTCATGAACAGCACTGCGATATGCCATGAGATATGGTTGAATGTGTTTGTCCCAATCCTTCTGTCTGTTTTCCACAACCTTTGCAAGATATCTCTCTAGTGACTGGTTGAATCGTTCAACCATCCCGTCTGATTGCGGATGATAAGCAGTAGTTCTGGTTTTGTGAGCACCCATCACACGACACGTCTCCTTGAACACTTCTGACTCGAAGTTCCGGCCTTGGTCACTGTGGATTTCCAAGGGTACCCCGAACCGACAAAACACTTCGTGAACTAATTTATCAGCCACCGTAGAGGCTTCTTGATTAGGGATTGGAAAAACACTTCCGGCCATTTTGTGAAGTAGTCCATGACGACCAAAAAGTACTTGTTCCCGCTTTGGCTTTCTGGAAATGGTCCAGCAACATCTAATGCTATACGTTCCCACGGTGCACCAACATTGTAAACCTTTAGTGCCCCTCTGCTACGAGTTTGTGGTCCTTTCACAGCCGCACAACTTGTGCATTTGCGGCACCATTCCTCAACGTTCTCTCGACAATGGATCCAGTAAAATCGTTCTCGGATCTTGATTAAAGTCCTCTTAACTCCCATGTGACCCCCTGAACATCCATTGTGGTAGAGCTGTAGGATCTCCGGCACCTTAACTTTAGGTACGACCATTTGTAGATGACACTGGTCACCGCGAGCGTTCTCCCATTTCCTGCACAGAACTCCATCCTGGATAACCAAGCTTTCCCACTGTGCCCAATAACTCTTGGTGATGGAACTGGTTGCTGCGACATCACTCCAGTGAGGCCTGGGAGCACCTGATTTCTTCCATTCAAGGATCGGTTTTAGGTCTCTGTCTTCTTGTTGAGCACTCTGCAAGATTCCCTTCCAATCTTCGCTAAGATCCGTCCTCAACATTTTCACAAATGTCGCCTTCTCAGCCTCTTGCCTGGCACAGGGCTTACATTGATCGGAACACGACCTACGCGAGAGAGCATCTGCATTACTGTGTGGTGTTCTGTTCCCGTCACATGATTGTGACTCACTCACAATTTGTGAAATCGAGTTCCTTGGGGCTCTTTCATCACCAGCCACTAACTGCCACTTACTCTTGGCGTCTACTGGTTTTCCTGCTGCTGGTGACTGACTTCCACAAAGGGGACCCCTTTGCTTTGGGCAGCTCAACCGGATGTGGCCTCTCTCTCCACAGCTATAGCACCGGGGTGAAGTCATAACCTGCCTTATGCGGTGAGCTCGGTCGTCCCGTCGTACAGCTTCCACCTCCAAAGCATGGGCTAGAGCATCCTTGAGGTCCTTGAAATGACCTAGCCTTACTGCAGCCCTAACCTCCAGGTCGCGGATCCCATCCGTGAACGCCTGTACGAGGTTCCCGTCGATCAGCACAGGTGACGACTGGTAAGCCTTCCGAACCAGCTTTTCCACCTCCAAAGCCCACTGCTGAAGAGTTTCACCAACCCGTTGCGACCGATCTTTCAGTTGGGCCCGAAACACATGTTCCAGGTGCGCGTCGCCGTATCTAGCTTCTAATGCTTCCAGAAGCTTCTCGAAAGTGACGTCTTTTCCCAGCGCCTCTAACACAGTCAAGGCCTGGTCGCGAAGGCCCAAGGTTAGAGCAGTCAAGGCCTGTTCTTTGGTCCACCTATTCGATTTCATGACGGCCTCGAACTGTATCTTGTAGGCAGACCATGACGAAGATCCGTCGAATGGTGGCACTTTAAAACCACCTGGCGAGGGCACAACTGCAGGTGCCACGGCCTCTCCTCCAAATTTGAGCCCACTAACAATCCTTTCCAATTCGGCAATGCGGATCTCCTGCTGCTGGATCTGGTCCTTTACCTCTTTCATCTCCTTACCAATGGCTCCGCGGAGGTCCTTAATTACCAAAAGCTGCTCCTCCTGACGGCGAGCTTGCTCTTCCTTGTCACGCTGCAGCTGCTCTTCTAAGCGGCGCGCCTGCTCCTCTTGACGGCGAGCCTGCTCCTCCTTGTCACGCTGCAGCTGCTCTTCCAAGCGGCGAGCCTGCTCCTCCTGACGGCGAGCCTGTTCCTCCTTGTCGCGCTGCAGCTGCTCTTCCAAGCGGCGAACTTGCTCCTCCTTGTCGCGCTGCAGCTGCTCTTCCAAGCGGCGAGCCTGCTCCTCCTGACGGCGAGCCTGCTCCTCTTGACGGCGAGCCTGCTCCTCCTTGTCGCGCTGCATCTGCTCCTCCATGCGGCTAGCCTGCTCCTCCATGCGGCTAGCCTGCTCCTCCATGCGGCGAGCTTGCTCCTCCTGACGGCGAGCCTGCTCTTGCATGAATGCCATAAGGGCGGCTAGGTCAGGCGACGCCGACGATTGAGCTGGTTCCGCTGCAGCCGCGGAGTCTCGATGTCCACTTGATGACGGTGAGGGAGCGTCTCCAAAGCGCCTCTGGTCTACGTCTTGCTGGCGCTGACTCCTGGTACGCATCCCTTCCGTTTCTTCCTTCGGTAGAACCGGCATAATTTATCCCACTTCTGACACCAATTTGTTACGAGCTGGGGTTCAGGGATAAATTATTTATACAGCAGATCTCAATTAATCAGTTTATTACAAAAACACTTCTTAAACAATTCTATTACTTCGCACTATTTTCCGCTATGATCGCTCTGTATCGCTTCTCAATCGAAACTGACCCACGACGAACCCGACCGCTCTTTATATAGCACGGAAGAAGTTTCTAGAACGTTCCATACTGTTCTAGATAATTCGAGAAACTTCCAGAACATTCGACTTTCGAACTCATTGTTCCCGAAGCGACTAGAAACCTCCAGAATGTTCGGTTCGAACCTTCTGGAAAATTCCATTCGACACGAGCTTTCGAGAACATCAGTTCCGCTATTCAATATTAGATGGCGCCACTAGTTACTACCTAGTTCTTCCTCTCGTTACTAGATGGCGTTGGCCTATCTTGTAACAGTAACATTGTAAAAAGCCACGAAGAATAATATTCTTTACAAAAAATTTAAATCTAAATCTAAATTTAAATCTTATTCTTCGTGGCATTTTTCTTGCGTACACATAAACACAGCTATAATTTTCATTCTACAAATTTCGCGAAATTACTATCTATAAACAGCTGCTTAGAGTGGGCAAGCCTTATGGGATAGCGTTAGAGGAAAGGGGATGGCAATATTCTCGAAAGTGTGTCGTTCTGTCTAGGCGTTATTCTGGTTTCTGATTGGCTACTTTAATATGTCATGCGCTTCTCAATTCCTGATTGGCTAATTGAGTACCACTTCACGTCAATAAAGGGTTTCCAGCTCTAAAATGATACCAGGTTTAAATAATTAGCCGAATTGTAGGGATATTCGTTGTGAATATACGTAAATCTGCTGTAGACGCGCGAAAGTGAGCGAGCGGCAACCTATTGCTATTGAT
This sequence comes from Orthosia cruda, assembly GCA_964057195.1. Taxonomy (NCBI): domain Eukaryota; kingdom Metazoa; phylum Arthropoda; class Insecta; order Lepidoptera; family Noctuidae; genus Orthosia; species Orthosia cruda. The sequence continues at coordinate 7,054,533 of OZ059841.1, read as the reverse complement.
TAAGTTCCAAACGCCCCGGGGGGGGGGGGGCAGTAAGGCTAAGCCCCCCCGGATTAGTACCTGAAAGAAACACTGGATAAAAGTAATGCATATTTTGTTTTTGCTCCTGCACTAACAGACCATCATTTGCATCCAAATGTTTGCAGCAGATGAGAGTAAAGTTGGCAGCTCAAGTATTTAGCCACTCTGTCACTGCTGGCATATTAGCGAAAATTGTATCAAGTGATTAAATACCTACTTATTGCTTGAGCTTAAGTTTTTGATCAAGTTATTTTTTAGGGCTCCATTGTCCAACAAGGAACCCTTATAGTTTCGCCATGTCCATCCGTCTATCTGTCAAACCATTTTATTCAAGAACATGTATGTATCTATAACTGTTATACATGCAATATTTATAAACTACTGGACCTGTTGCAAAACATGGTTTTCATCGTTGGGTAATTTGTTGGCAAACTTGGTTAATTTTTGATATTTTATTTATTTATTGTTAGCCTTTTATTCTGAGTATTACTCATTGTAGTTTTAATTTTCCATCTCTCAATTCAGTTACCTCCTGGCAAAGCTCTCTACCATATTCCATTATATTGTCTCGAGCCACTCTACTCCAATTGGGCCTCTCTATATAAGAAATCATCCTATTTAGTCCCCATAATTTTGATATGACTTAAGTCTTTGTTGTTAGTAGGTATGATTACAGAACATTTAAAATATTTTTTTCAGATGAACTTCCAACTGAATTCCATGCGACGGCAACATTCGTCTAAAAGTTTGACCAGCTGTTTGATGCCGTTAATGCTAACAGCCCGGACCTATGCAGAGAAAAACGTATTCCACAAACCTGACTTCACGGAGCCCTCATATAGCGCTCTTCGGAGAGATGATAAAGTTTGTTTCATTGTTGAAATACCTGGGGAGAAAATCTAATCCTCCGTTTCAAGAAAGATGGATTCACACAATGAATGCCATTGAAAGGCCAGTTGAGACAATCGAATTGGTGACTCCTGAAAGTCAAGCTTTTGGATATGTGTGTGGTCTTATTTTCAAAAAACTAAGGCACAACAATTGTCCAAATTGCCAAAACCCATTTTTGGCAGAAACGCATGAATAAAATAAATAAAAAATAACTCGTAAGTTATTTTAGTTATAAGTAGTTAAATAAAATGTGGTCCTATGTGTCGAAACAATGGCTACAATTTTAAATAATTACTTGAAAACAGATGCCTACACTAATCAAATAAAAAGAATATAATGGCTGCTTTAGATTGTGTTGATTTTTCTTTTGTAAATAAATATAATAATCATTTAGAAATAAATATAAATCATGTTAAAACCAGCACCTTTTTCGTATGTACAAAAATGTATATTCTATTAAAAAACAGAGAATTGGAAGAAGAAGAGAAAAGAAAGGAAAATGAGAATTTTAAGAAATAAATGATTAAACGAATTCTGACTGGTTGTTTTAATTGTTACAGAACTAAAAAAAAAAATTGAAAAGGTTTTTTATCCATTCTGGACTATTCCGAATTTTTCATCCATTCTGGAAAGCTATAAAAGGGATTCTTATTGGTTATGAAGGAGACGAATCCTATATAATCTGGAATAAGGAATCACTCAAATTGATTAGATCCAGAGACGTGATATTCGAAGAGGTACCATTACTGCTGGGAAAATCTTAAGAGGTTGAGCCTAAATCAGAAGAGCCGAAAGCTCTCCAGAAAAATATATTTCATAATTTTTCAAGTATACATAGCGAATTCGAAACCAACGGCGTTTGCTTGATGAGACAATTTTGATGTGTGAAGTTAGTAAAATTTTGTGTTTTTATTTGTTTAAAATCTCTGAAACTAGGTAAGACATGACATTTAAAAAAAGAAAGCCACATTTAAACGGCATTATTATACATTTTTTTAATTTATCAATCTAAACATAAGATTTTTGAGTTGGGTGTAACATTCTATTCCTTATAACAGTTGAGTAGTATCTCGCTGACTCGCGCAGTGTTCGAGTCCGGTTCGGATCCGAAAAGTCTACTTGATACAGACCGAATTTTGCTCTGAAAACACATAAGAATTAATTATTCATATAATTAATAAAAGTACCTAAAATGTTTTAAAAGAGACTGTAATTTGCTAATTAATGCAACTAATTTCGTTTGTCTCAAATTTTATTCATGAGCCCACAATCCACTCATCCTTTCTTTGGTTCTGCCCCCCCTGCCTGCAAGCTGTTGGGTGGAGTTGTCGCAACGTAGGGATTTTTTAAAACTGGGGATACCTCATCCATCCTTAGGTACTTACTTCTATACTTACTCATTTATTTATCTATATAAATTTATTATATATAATATCTATTATAAATTTAAAAACTAAGTAACTCGGTCTGTCTGTTTCTTTGTTACATTTTCAAACCTACCTAAAGCTTTTTGTGGTACAGGGCTAGATTGGACCTTGAAGATGTAGATACATAGGATACTTTATATCTTGGGAGATTCCCTTAATAAAAATACCGACATTCCCGTGGGCGAAGCCACTTACAAAAGCTAGATAGTAATAAATGGGTACTACCTAAGTTTAAAAATTTACAAATATCCACTCAGCCACTCGAAGTTATCCATCAGCGTCCAGGCGGTGTACCCTGTCACGTTGATGCCGTCGTTTATGGCCAGCAGAACCTGAAAGACAAAAATAATTACTTACCATAATTATCACAGTTCTCTAGAGCGAGATACACGGTCATGGCAGGCATTAATTTGTTTACCTAATTAGCCAAAGGAACAAACTCAAACTCATTCATTAGTTGTCATAAAGAGCTACCACCACCGACTTATGGTAAGCGACACATTTTTTTTTTCTTAGGCCTAAAGAAGGAGTTTTAAATAAATAAATAATAACGGTGAAGGTTCGAATTACGGTGTAGTGGTCTCAAGAATACTGTCCACCGTCTCGCTACGCTTCTGCAACTACTGCTTGCCTTACCAACTTACCAAGTTCTAGGCACGATTCTCGACTCTCCCAAACATATCGTCATCAATATTTTCTTTCTAGGACCACCCACCTGTTCCAAGTTATCCCTATAATACTCCACTCGCTGCGTGTCCACCAGGCCGGGGTCTAACGAGGGCACTCCGTTCTCCGTGATGACGATCTCTTTGACGTCGTACGTGGAGTTCAGCCAGTGCAGCTGCTCTCGAAGACCCGGTGGGTATACCTGGATCGATAGCATTGGGTAAAGTATTGCCAAAATTAATAGATAGAAAACTCTGTAACACACGTATTTAAATGTTTTCTTTTGTGGTGCTCTTGGCTAAATACTAAAAGCCGCACGGGTCGATCTTCAAGGTTAAGAAAAGTCCGTGGTCGGGCGATCATCTGTACATAGTGAGACTTCCCCGTGCCTCGCAAAGAACGTAAAGCCCAGCTGTCATTTGCAAATCTTTAACAGGCGTAAAAGCCAAAAAATCTGAAACCAGTCTTGTCCAGTCCAATGGATATCGAAATAGGTACCCCGGTACTGGGATTTGGAGGTCAGAAAGGTGGCTCCATATATAATTCTGGTATGGTAGCTGCATTTTGTTAAACAGGATATTGTGCTGTTAAAGACTGGATGTTTTTTTAATTAAACATGCCTCAATGGCTGAACAGATTTAAATGAAACGCGTACGGGTAGACCATGTCCTGACGTAGGATAGGTACTTTTTATCCCTTGGAATAATTTCCAACTGTCGGGCTGGCAGAAGCTAGTAACTTTCATAATTCTTACCGCAAACCAGCTAGCTGCCGTAGATGGCCACGAAGGATCCTTAAACATGATTGTGTTCAGTTCCTCTGAGCCTTCGAAGAACCATTTCCCTGGCTGTTCTCCTGGCTTCACTCTCCGCACCAGCCGAGTTGTGTAGTGGTTTAGCGCGTAGAAGTCATAGGTTCCTGAAAAGAAAATGAAACTTACAAAATAGTCGTAATTACAAAATGGTTTCCAACAGCCGACTGCACTCTGTGAGATATTAGTTTGAGGATATCCGATGGAGTAGGCTAGTCAGACGCCTTTCTGCCTCTTTGGCAAAAAAAAATGCTTTGCCAAGCGTCAATCAGACCATAACCTTTAGATACGCAGTTTCACCGTATCCGGTGACAGCGGTCCAGGCTAATTTTCAGCGCCAATAGAAGGACATTGTAGGTTGTAGTACCTACTACTATAAAGGACATGCAAGAAAAATAAATCCAGGGTACGTAATACGAGGTACCACCTCGCCTGCTATCATGATTTTATGAAAAGGGGACGGAGCTATTCTTCCTGTAAGGTTCCATCTCTCTCTCACCCAGGAACTACGATGGATAAGACACTGTTACCGTGTCCTGTATGAACCCTAGTAACCAAGCAGATCTACCCACTTTAGATAAAACACAGGTTTACCTCTAACCAGTTCAATTTCTTCGGGAGTGAAAGGAGGCAGTCTAGGATGCGCGTAACCTTCTTTCCTCGCGATGTCATTCAACAGTTTCTCCAGTTTACGCGGCCATCCACCTTCCTTGGAGAATATCGCATGGGCATAACGCCCTTCCTAGAAATAATGACAGATTATTTTAAAAGACCATTTGTAGCAGCCTGCTATGAGCAATTATTATTGCCTGGAATAATCTTCTGCCACTGCATGCATTTTTATTTACGTATAGCTGGCAAGATATATGATTTTATCAACTTGCCCAGACCACGGTCATTGTTATAAATAGGTACCTACTGCTTAAGACACAGGCCATGGCCCGCCTTTCGTATTGTACCGCATGCCCTGTAACCTGTAATTGTGAGGACCTTAGGGCTCCGTCAGCGAATAGTGATGCCGTTTCTGAATACTGCGCCAAACAATATTAACAAATTATATTTGCCATCGATAAGCTAAGAAGAAGAAAAATATTACAAATTGTATCATAACAATTACCCAGTGTTCAATTGTCAGATCAGTCACTTCTTGATCGTCCGGCTCGAATGGCTTAAACCAGAAGAACAGAGTTGCTATCGACAGCTTACCTGTAAAAGAGATTTTTTTTATTGTTTTTATAGATTTTGGATCGCCCCATAACTCTATAAGGTCTTGATCCTGATCATAGGAGAAGGGTATCAGAAAGTAATTCAGTGGCCTTAAATACCCAAGCCACAGATAATATAATACTAACATACCCAAGCTTAAGAACCAAACTTAATGAAGTAATCAGATTTGATTTGGTTTTCTAATACCTTGAAGTAACAGTTCCTATCGAGACGCATCATATTGTAATGGGGTACAAAAAACCGGCCAAGTGCGAGCCGGACTCGCGCACGAAGGATTCCGTACGGGACGTTTGTTGTATGGGAGCCCCACTTAAATATTTATTTTATTCTGTTTTTAGTATTTGTTGTTATAGCGGCAACTGAAATACCTCATCTGAGAAAATTTCAACTGTCTAGCTATCATGTTTCATGAGATACAGCCTGGTGACAGACAGACAGACGGACCGCGGATTCTTAGTAATAGGGTCACGTTTTTGCCCTTTGGGTACGGAACCCTAAAAACACAGTTACCTTGATATTTCTCTCTATAAATCTCATCATAGACCCTGTAAGCCTTTGCATGAGCCATTAGCACATTCTTATTGCACAGATAGCGGCCCAGCATGGGGTCCTCAAAGAAGGGAGCTATTTGCATCCCATAGCCTCCGTCACATTGTATGTAAGGCTCGTTGATGGTGAGCCAGTACTTTACGCGGTCTGCGTAGAGGGAGAAGACAACTTCCGCGTAGTCTGCGAACCAGTCAGATATGAGGGGGTTTGCCCAGCCACCTGGAAAATATTGAAGAAGTTGAAGTAAAATGATAAAGCCTGGCTTATTTTGTCTAGGAGTTGAAAGCGCGACTACGGAGCTTGAGGGGTTTCAAAGACAATACCTGGTAAAGGCAGAGTTATAACGTTGTTTAAATTAACAAAAATGTGTGACGGAGGACCCCGTCAGGAGCGAAGTTCCTTTCTTCAAATCAAAATCTTCTAAAAAAAAAACTTATCACAATCATATTTAACTAACACATGTTGTAAACAAGTAGATACTATCAGAACAACGCTTGACGGAACGCAACGTTTCGAGAGGCGGAATTTGTCACATAACGCTTTTTCGAATACGAATTCCGCTAGGCGCTAGGCAACTCCTGCCACAAGCCGCGTTTATGGAACTTAATTCCAAAAAACTGAGCAGCAGCCGGGTATCTACTATTGTCTATCAAACAAATTAAATAATATTTATGCCTCAGCCATCTAGTCAAATTAACCAGCTAATTGGACGCCTAGTCCTTTCATTAATCCTGTTGGAAGCCTAGGCTGATAGTTAATTGAACTAGAATCATTCAACGTTTAATGTCATGGCGTATAGAAAGTCAGCCCTTTGAAGATGACTCACCAAAACTCAGCCAAGTGATTCAAATTTGGTTCAGTTTTTTTGCGCTTCGCTCAAAAGTTCAAACTTTATATTTCTATGGTTGTGCTAAATGAATTGGCTAGTTGTCCTTCAGTCATTTAATTGGATTTGCGTTTAACGGACGGCCTAGGCGTTGAATTAGCTGGCTAATTTAATAAGATCGCAGCGACAGCTTTTCTAGCCTTCTCCGCAATCTCGAGTTAATACTTACCTAAATCTTGCAAAGACAGAGGTAGATCGAAGTGATATAAAGTGACAAGAGGCTGGATGCCCTTCTCCAGTAGACCGTCGATCAGATTGTTATAGAAGTTCTTGCCATCCTCACTTATGTGGTTGGGGTAGCCAGACGGGAGTAGGCGAGTCCAAGATATTGAGAATCTGGAAGAAGAGAAGACGATTCGTAAATAAATAAGAGGATTCTTTCTGAAACTTATAAGGATAAAAGACGTGCAGGCGTCTTAAACAAAAAATGGTGCTTTCAAATAGCCTTGTAGATAAAATAGTTTAGAAACACTGCCAGGTCTGGTCCATCTACCATCTTGCTGGGCATGGGCAGCTATTTTCACCACTCCAGAACTATTATTTTAAAGTTCCTACTGATAAGGATATGATAGAAGAAAAATAATATTATGTTTAGGCGCTAAAATAGAAACAGCGAACACGATTATATTTCACAGCACATAGGATCAGTAAGACATTTCAAACTTCATCAGAAAGGCATGTTTAGCAGTGGACATTCGCATCAGAAATGATGATATCTGCAGGAGGACCAAAATTACAGACTTATTGCCAATCTTAAGTGGTAGTGGGCAAGGCACATTATTTACAGAACGGATGGGGTCGAAAAGTTCTGAAGGAAAATAGGAAGAATAGGAAGGCGTTTGCAGGCTGACAATGCTGGCAAGATGCTAAAGGTGTGTGTGTGTGAGTGTTATTTGAGAGTTGTAGGTACACCTGCCATGTAATTTTTTCACAACAGCAGTAACAGCTTCATTGCCTCGGCGCTTTTCTTGTTGTCACCACTGTTGCTTCTGGCTTTCAAGAGTTGCACTAGTTTGGGAATAGTGCGGTGGGAAAAATCCCTGGGTGGACTCGTAGAGAAAGCCTTAGACATTTATGCATGAAGTCTAAATAAATAAATAGTTACCTGTACATATTTAACCCCAACTCCTCACACATCTGGATGTCTCTCCTCCAATTGTGGTAGGAGTCACAAGCCATGTCTCCGTTGCTCCTGTCTGCCACCAGCTCTGGACGATCATGTAGGAATTTATCCAACATGTTTAGACCTTTATCTGGAACATTATAAAATAGTATAGGTAGCTGTTAACCGGTGAACGAAATCAACGCATCAAAATTTAAACGCCCCTCTGTGATGCTATAAGCTTTTTATAATAATTCGATGAATCAATGTCAGATCATTCGCTGTTGAAAGGTCACGTTATTTTTAGTGTCTGTAACATGGCATTATTCTTTGACAATCTTGGTGGTATAATGGTCGGAAGCACGACTTTTAAGCGTACGCTTTTTGGTTCGATCCCAAGACGGAACAAAGTATTTACAAAAAAAAACTTAGTAGTAGTCTGGTATCTGGATTTAAGCCCAGTTGGTGGTTTAGATGTATGTGGAACAGATTGTTAAGTTCCGCAACCTTAAAAGGATCTCCCGACCATGCGGGTGTTGAGTTTGGTCCAGGCAACTGCCCGATGAGGACACGGCGGGCAGAGTGTGCCGCTTGGGAGGAGCCACGCCGTGCCCTCATCTCTGAAGAAGGCAGTGACCTGTCGCTGCCGGCCGTAGTCGAGTCTATGGTCGGCAGCGAGGAGTCCTGGGACACGGTGGTATCCTTCTGCGAAACAGTCGTCTCGCAGGGTGCGGAGAGGGAGAGGGAGAATTCATCCGCTAACCCAATCCGCAGCAGACGCGCCGGGCGTCGACGGAGGGCGGACCACGCCCTCTTCCATACACCTTAAATGGGTCCAGGGAGGACGGACACGGGGACGTCCGTTGCCCCACACATCAGGACCCGAGGTGGGGGCGCGTAGTTTTCCACGCGTTCCCCTCTTAGATGTCGCGAGGGGAATCCAACACCTTAATCCCCCCCCTGACCCGAGGTCGTGTCCCAAAGAGGATTTTCCACCCCGGAACCAAAAAAAAATACAACTGCCCGATGGTTGTTGCCGACTGTTGTATCTCGTGTACGCAAGGCATCGGACAAATGATACACAGTTAAACACACACTCAATGTTTATTGTCAGATACTACGTATATATTCGTAAGTATTGAAAGTTAGAACATACAGTGGGTACGCTGTCGGATATCCTTTGGCTTAGTTTCATCTATTTTTAGGGTTCCGTACCTCGAAAGGAAAAACCGAACCCTAATAGGATCACTTTGTTGTCCGTCCGTCTGTCTGTCTGTCAAGACCCATTTTCTCAGGAACGCGTGGAGGTATCAAGCTCAAATTTATATCAAATATTTAGGTCTAATGTCCCTTAAAGCTGTGAAAAAATCAAACTTCGAAGCCAACGCAATCAAAAAAATAGCACAGATAATGGAAAAATTGCGAAAGCCATTTTCAGTTACATCAAATAAAAATATTTTTAATAATTTTAAACATACTACCCCTTTCCTCATGATGGTATTAAATTGAAATTCATATCAAATACTCAGATCAATAATACCTTTAAGCTGAGGTTTGTACGGAACCCTCGGTGCGCGAGACCGACTCGCACTTGGCCGGTTTTCTTTTATTTTCACTTTTAATTATATACTTAAATTTCTTTTCCTAGAACCTTTAACCATAAAACTTAACACGTCTATATTACCCCAAGGGCTAGGCAGAGATGTACCTATTTTACACCATCTTTATTAAAACATTACTCAATTCGAGTAAGTCGTTAAACTTTTACATACCAATTGCATTAGATTTACACGTAAAATATGATTTTACACCACTAGTTTCGTTATGTAAATTATTTAATACTTACCACTGGCATTCCATCCACCTTCCACTTGGTAGGCCGCTGACGCCGCCCCGAACATGAACGAAGGAGGAAATCTCAGCGGTTCCGTGCTCCATGACCCAGAGATCAGAATACTGGAAATGCCAATTTATTTTAGCAACAAATAATCTTAGGAAGCGCCCTAAAAATATAGCTATGCTCTAATCCTGTACAAATTATCGTAATAACAGCAAATATGATAGCGCCTAAGTCGTTCTAGCTATTTGAATTGAGAATTTAGAACTCTAGATAAAGTTTGTACTGAAGAAATAAATTGTTGAAAATAGAAATCTTACATTTGGGATTCTGACAATTCGGTAGCGCAATCCAATACATTTAAGAGTTTCGGTCAGCCGTTATCGCTGACATATTTCATTTTTAACCCTCGACGGAAAAAGAGGGGTGTTATAAGTTTGATGTGTTTATATCTGTCTCTGGCATCATAGCTCCTAAATGGATTTTTGTTTGAAAGGTGATTTTGTCGAGAGTGTTCTTAGCTATGTTTGAATAAAATTGGTTCAGCCGTACAAAAGTTATGGGCGTTTTACTGTTTGAATCGGGGTGTTTTCGCAAGATAAATACGTCGGGGGTTTTTTTAATTTTAAAATTTTACTTGTTGTGGGTTGGAGTTCCACATAACTGCCTTATCTCCCCGTGGTAGCGCAGTATAGGTACATGAGCATTACTACACGCATAAAAATATGGGCCCAGTACCTAGACAAAATCCTTCTTCTTTTATGTAGAAATTTTACAGGGTCGTCACTTTATCTGACTATACGAGTATGAAAGAAAGAAAGAAAGAAAAATATTTATTTGTGATCCGCACAGGAGACACGAGATAGGAGAATCTCCTAATATGAGGAATAGTCAAAGTTTTATCTCAAGTAATCATTGGCTAATAACAGCTTTTGAGATTAAAAGGGATCACAGATGGCGATGTTTACTGACAGACTATTATTGCCATAAATAGGTAAGTTACTTAAGAGAGATAAAATGCCTTTTGCACAAATAAAAATCTCTATCAAGTTAGCTCGCTCGAATGTACTGGAGATCTATAGAAGCCTTTGAGTCTCGCACGGGGTTTTTTTTGTGTTTTCGTAACTGTGTTCATATAGGATTATCGTAGAATTGCGGAATGAAACACTGAGTGGTAGAATGTCTTATAATCCCGGTAAAGGTACACTAACATTCAGATTTTTATATTATCCAAGGACACTATTTCTAACTAATACAACCGTACTAATTCTAAGAAAACGCGCGGCGGTTAGGAGCTCGGGCGCGCGCGACGTTTCGAAACTAGACCTTGCGTGTTAGTACGCTGCTCAACGTCGTAGTCGTAGTCGTATGCGTAGTCGCATGCGTCGGACGTTGATCAGCGCGCGAGCGTTTAGGTTGCGTTCTCGCTCTCCCTCTCTTATGCCTCTAGTGCATAGTCATTAAAGCGAGAGGGAAGGCATGCGCGGCGGCGTCCGGAAGTACGTGGGCTGGAATTATTTGCGACAGACTCCCCCTCTAGTCTAGGAGAACGTCCTCGTTCCTGGACTGGCTCAATGGCCTTGTGCTTCGGGCGTCCGCGTCGTCGCTTGGGAATGACAGGTTTAGGTGGTACGTCGTTTCCAGTACCACTTTCTACGAAGGGCGTCAAATCCTGTGCATGATATTTTCCTAATGATTCCTCAGGGTTTCCTATTGGCGAGATAAGATAGGTGGTAGGACTAACCTTCATTGTTATAATATACGGTCCATCGAGTTTAGGCACAAATTTAGCGGTGAGACCTTTGCTACCTTGGCTCAGCACATGTGACCGGACTAGCACCTTATCTCCAACCTCGTATGTTGCACTTGGTCGACGGGATCGATCAGCAACCTTCTTAGACTGATCTTGCTGTAATTCGACTCTTTCACGAACAGCAGATAGTGAGTTGATAAAAGATCTTAAGTAGGGAGTAATTTGGGGAAGAAAATTCTCTTTATCAAGGATCACCCTCAAATCATGACGAGCTTCCGTGGGGGACCTCATTTCTCGGGCATACATGAGATATGCGGGAGTGACACCCGTGGTTCTACATACCGCGCTATTCATAGAGAAACGAATCACTGGGAGTTTCGAAGGCCAAGAGCAATGGTCATTCTCCACGAGTTGTGCGAGCTGCGCCTTGAGGTCCCGATTATTACGCTCGGCGGGGTTTGCCTCCGGATGATAAAGTGGCACGAAGTTTTGTTTGACCCCTAAGATAAACATACATTGTTGCATGACCGCCCCGACAAATTGTACGCCGTTATCAGATGTGACCCTGCGCGGTAAACCGTATCAGAGAAAGTATTCCTCGGTAAGAGTACGGGCGCAGGCTTCAGCAGTCGCTTCCTGAAGGGCGTAGAGCTCAACCCAACGTGTGGCGGATTCTTCAACGAGAAGTATCCACCGCTCACCGTTCTCTCCTTCAGGTAAGGGACCGAAAAGGTCTACAGCTAGGACCTCATTCCGCTGCTGCATCACGGGCGTCTGGAGTAGTCCAGAGGGTTTGTCATGGGTAGCCTTATATCGTTGACAATCGACACAGGCTCTCACATAATCGGTAATGATTCTTCGCATTCCGGGAAAATAATAGGACTGGGCGATCTTGTGGTAAGTACGATCGATTCCAAAATGGCCCGCCAGAGGTGAATCGTGGCACTCTTTCATGATCTCGGGACGGAGTGAAATCGGAATAACAAGTTGAGGAGTCTCGCTATCGGAGTCGGGATTATACCGGTATAGTACACCTTGTGATAAAAGATACCCGCGCTCCGTCCATCTACGAGATGCCACTTCGTCTACACTTTCCATCTCTTTGATTATTTTGTCAACCTCCGGGTCGGCCAGCTGTTCCTGCCTTAACTCTGCAGGGCTCTTAGTTGGTAAGTCGATTATCACTGAGCAAATACCGCAACTGTCACGTGTATCTTGGGAGCATATCGGCCTACTCAGCGTATCGGCCACTACATTTGCTTTTCCGGGGGTGTACTGATACTGAATGTCGAATGATTGTAGCTTGAGGGCCCACCTCACCAAACGACCTGTAGGAGACTTTAGAGTCATCAGCCAACGAAGCGGTTGATGGTCGCTACCGATAATCACCGGATGTCCGTCTAGGTAACATCTAAATCGCTCCACCGCCCACACTACCGCTAAGGCCTCTCTTTCAGTTGTAGAATAGTTACGCTCAGCGGCGTTTAGGAGACGACTGGCGTATTCAATGGGTCTTTCTTCCTTGCCCTCCCCCTGGAGTAAAACGGCTCCGAGGGCATAATTGCTCGCATCGGTGCGGAGGACAAAAGGGCGATTAAAGTCAGCCTGGATTAAGATTGGCGCTGAGGTAAGTAGTTGTTTCAACTCGTTAAAAGTTGTGATCTGAGCTGAACCCCAGGTCCAGGTCTGATGCTTTCTTGTTAGCCTTGTAAGTGGTTCTGCTACAGAGGAGAAATTTGGGATAAATTTCCTGTACCAGGAGCAGGTTTGTAAAAATGTCCGTAGATGTTTCAAGTTGCTTGGTTCTTTCATTTCTAGTATAGCTTGAACCTTTTCAGGATCGGGTAAGACGCCCTGTTGGGTAATTACGTGCCCCAGATACTTGACACTTCCCCTGGCAAAAACGCACTTCTCCCGGTTGACTCGCAGCTTGAATTCGCGAAGCCGACTGAATACAGCCTGGAGATCTTGGAGATGCTGCTGGAAACCTTCAGAAATGATCAGCAGATCATCCAAATAGGCCAGGATTGTCACATTGGCCAGGGATGAACAGGAGCGCAGCCGGTCGATCAGTCGTTGAAAGGTCGCCGGAGCGTTTTTGAGACCAAAGGGCATGCGCTTGAAGCGAAAAGTTCCCAATGGGCTAATGAATGCAGTTTTATCTCTATCCTGCTCATTTACACTGACCTGCCAGTAACCGGATCGCAGGTCCAATGTACTCATATAACAATCCCTCTTTGTCGACTGTAACAATTCGTCGATCAAAGGCATCGGGTAATGGTCGGTTTTGGTCACGGCATTTAGGCGTCGGTAATCTACGCAGAAACGGGTGCCACCGTTAGCCTTAGGAACCAGGAGAGCTGGTGAGCACCATGCAGACTCACATTCTTCAATGATGTTGTCCTTCAGCATCTTCTCAATCTCCTGACGCATAAGTTCCTTTTTGGCAGGGGTCAATCGGTACGGAGGTACATAGGTAGGAGGATGCTCACCTGTATCAATACGGTGCTCAGCAAACGGGGTAGGCTCTCCCCCTAGCTGGAAAATGTCCGTATTGGTAACCAAGATCTGCGCCAGCAGGTTCCGGTCAGGTGGATTCAGTGATGTACCTTCGTCGTCACGGAGTACGTCAGCAGAGGAACAAGACAGCTCTGGTGATAAGGAGGGTTCAAAACGCATCTTGAACTGAACGCGGCTGTTATTAGAAAAGTACCAGCATTCCCGAGAAAAATCCATGACTACTTCGGCTGCAAACAAGAAATCCATGCCGAGCAACGTTTCATTATTACGCGCCTCAGGAAGGATAAGAAAAGGAGTACTAATGACCTTCTCCTCAAAGTGCACGTCAAGAGTAGTTATGAGGACGTCTATGTCGCGAACGTGTCCATCGGCAAGCTTAATACGTCTTCGCGCAGTTTCAAGAGGGTGTCCTTTTCGACAGAGGAGGGTGTGCAGTGTATGGCCCGCAATACAATGTTTGGCCCCGGTGTCAACTAACGCGGTCCCCGACGCGCCTAAAATTTCAATATCAAAAATCGGACGCAAAATTTTCTTGTCGGAGCTCCTACCGGCGCGCGCATTCTGTACATACGTGTCACTACTACACACCATATTATCATTCAACACCTTCTTAGAAACATCATTAGAACAAAATAAATCATTTTGCAAAAATTTACAAAAATGGTTGTTACGATCTAATGCATTACGGTCGTCACTACAATAACATTTACAATTTTCCCCCAAAGTACACAAATCGTCCTTACGCCACTTTACATTGGGAACGTTATCGTGACGAAAGCATTTATTTTCCGAAACATCACTGAATGGTCCTTACGTCCCTTTGCAAAGCGGACGTCATTATCAAAAAGATTATTATTTTCAGTTGATATACAAATCTCGCCCTTACGCTCCTTTACAATAAGAGCGTCATCATAATAAAAATTCTCATCGTCTGAAAAATTTGAAACTCGGACGTTATTGTAATCGACCTCGCAGCTGGTCACGTGATCGTTCGACAAATCCTTGTCCGAAAAATTACTCTGTACAGAATAACAATTATTATTGTAAGACATTTCAGCTTGATAGTACGCAGGTTCACTCGAACTATCACAAGAGCAGTTATTACTTTCTTGAACGACACAACTAACATTTGCATCAACATTATTAAAACGAGAAGAAGGAGAAGTAGTATAGTTAAAATCTACGGGGTTATATAAATTTTCGGAACACACACTAAGATCACGATTTTCAGACTTTAGAATTTCAGTGTGCTTTGGTCCCGAAATTTGCACAGTAGTATCAACACTATAAAAACTTGATTCGTTGTTACACTTTTTGCAAGTTTCACGAGTAACATTTTTAGATCCGCACTTGTAACACGAAACCGAATTATGAGAATTAATTGCTGACTCACCTTTGTCCGCCAACTTACGGCACTGGTCCTTATGGTGTCCGTAGTGTTTACAATACGCACAAAACGGTCGTTGCTGTCTCGATGTTGCTGCAGCGGGTGCGTGTTCTTCACGATCACGCGGTGTTTCGGCGGAGGCACGCGCGTGCGATTCCTGCGGGCGCGCGCGGAAAGGCGTAGCGCCGCCGCCGCGTGTTGTGGTAGCTGCCCCGTTCGCCGGTCTCACGCTTGTAGCGGAGACGAGTTTGATGTTCGCGCGTTGTTCATTGCGGGCTGATTAGGCGTTTCGGTTGCGTTACGTTTCGTTCGCGAAGCAATGGATGTTGCATTTTGCGATTCTCGGTTTAGCGATTCGTTTATGGAATCTTCGATAATTCTAGATTTCGATAACAACTCGGAAAAATTACTGACCTCTTCGCGTCGTAATCTTTTACGGATTTTTCGGTGTAATAGGCCGTAAATCATATCAATTTGCACCTTGGTAGATAGGTCGTTTGCTGGTAGGCGTGTTAGGAGGGCTCGACTCTTTGCTACGAAGATATCTGTTCGTTCGTCTTCACCCTGCTCATCTCTGAATAACTCCCGATATATTTTGTATTCAGGACGGCGGTCGCCGTACGCGTCACGTAGGTATTGTATCGCCTCTTTCCAGGATGTGACCTCTGCGCGGATACTCTGCCACCAGGTTGCTGCTTCGCTGATAAGTAGCATAGACATGCTACGAATAGCGACATCATCGCAGATGTTCGTGCATTCTTTGAAAGCTTCAATGGCATCGATGAACGCTTCGACATTTTCCTTCGCCGCTCCGGAGAATCTGGACGTGCATCGTGAGAAATTGCCGGTGTTCTCTGCCGCACTCGGCACTGTCGCCGGTGACTGAGCGGTCAGAGGAGACGTGAATGTCGACAGGCGCTCTAACATACGCTCACAGATCTCCGCATTCGATTGCTGAATCGTTGATAACAGAGCGGTAAAGTTATCGCGAGACAGCGTGATGCTGTCGTTGAGTTCATCGTCATGCGAACCACTGACGGATTGCCTACTCCGTGTCTTCGGCATTGTTACACGATCACAATTATGTTCACAGTTGTACACACACTAAGTATTTTACTACAGTTTTCACAGGCACTGTGGTATTCGGCCTACAGTTGGGACGCCATATTTCGTAACTGTGTTCATATAGGATTATCGTAGAATTGCGGAATGAAACACTGACTGGTAGAATGTCTTATAATCCCGGTAAAGGTACACTAACATTCAGATTTTTATATTATCCAAGGACACTATTTCTAACTAATACAACCGATTAAGAAAACGCGCGGCGGTTAGGAGCTCGGGCGCGCGCGACGGTTCGAAACTAGACCTTGCGTGTACTACGCATGCGTCGTACGTTGATCAGCGCGCGAGCGTTTAGGTTGCGTTCTCGCTCTCCCTCTCTTATGCCTCTAGTGCATAGTCATTAAAGCGAGAGGGAAGGCATGCGCGGCGGCGTCCGGAAGTACGTGGGCTAGAATTATTTGCGACAGTGTCTATTTTTTTTCTTGTCTTCAATGCGTTTTGCAATATGAACATTTTTTAAATTTTTTGCGTACGTATCATTAGCGTGAAGAAACACTACCTCGGCGCATCAAAATCACATCACACTAGGTATTTATCCTACATAATCACACTAATATTTTACCTTTTGAGCGCCAAGCGGTACCGAATGCGATGTGTCCCCCAGCGCCAAGCTATAAATGTATAACGAATATATAGTCAAAAGTAGTGATGTGGGTAATTATATTATCGATGAATGTTACTCACATGTTTTTTTTTATAAATGTACCAGAAAAATAGAAATAATGACGTATTTTGATTTAATAATAAATAAAATAATGACATATTTCGATATCTTGTTTTATTAACAATAGTTGTGATAAGAAAAAGCAGAATACACTATAGATAATGACCAAACAGATACATAACTCAATTTAGCCATAAGAAGTTGGCTACATCCCTATTGTCCTTTGGCGTCATCCAGTAGTCTTCTTATCAAGACCGTGGCGCACGTAAAATTTCAATTTTTATAGGGATGTGTATGTTAATTTTTTTTTTTATTTTTCGTGTATCGATGTTTGTGTTTATGCTAAACACACATTAATATTATTATTATCGATTTTGTAAGTGTTAAGTAATTTACACTACACTCAAAATCTTCGTCTGATGTACTCTTGTATTTATTGGATTCAGCTTCCTAATCCACACCTTGTACGATTTTAATAGTTCTTCATAACGTAATTCATTAGCTTCCCCTTTGTTTTTTTATCGATAACGGTCCATAACAGCGCTGCACTATCTCAAACTGACCTTGATGCACTTACGTCTATGACGTCACAGGTTGTCTTCTATTGATGTCCATGGTGCACGAGGCACCGATATCTATCAGTTTCGTAGTGACGGGATCTTTTAATATCGATATCAGTATTAACCAAAGTCCGGCTTTGTGTGTATCAAAAGATTTAAGTAAATATATGTGTAAGGGCTAGCAAAATTACGTACATTCTCCATAAGGATCGCATTTATTTCAAAACTCAACATTTTGATTCGAAATAAAAGTGTTTTTTTTTTACTTTTGTGAATATCGAAACTTTAGAAACTTAATCAAGTAACCACAGCACTAGGCGTCTTCCTATAAAGACTACGGCGCCTGGGACACGGCAAAAATTTTGGCTGGTATTATTTACTGTTTTTTATGTAAACAAAGACCACTATTGAAATAAAACATTAAGTTTAGGGTTTAGGCAATAGTAGCAATTGATTGATCATAATAAATATGCATTGATATTATTATTAAATAAATTGATTATTATTTAGGTATTTAATTGAATGAATAGAATTATATACCATACTAAACATTCATGTCAAACATTTAAACTATTATTTTCTTAAGATAATATAAATTACAATAAAATTTATTTAATTATATTTAAAACAAAGATTAACAAATTAGATGTCAAAGTCACAACGACACGTCAAAAAGCGTTGTCTTATAACTAGTCAAATAACCCGCCCCTAACTGTTCCCGGCGCAAAGGTGCCCATAACGCTTGCTGCATTGCCACGTTGGATGGTAATGGCTAACCTTTGCACCAAGAACGAGCTGGAGCGGGAGTCACCCGTTTTGTCATAGTAGCAATACGCACAAAGCATTTGTTCATGTATTTTAATGTAATAAACGATAAGATTATATATTGTCTTCTAATAAAGACGTGGCGTGGGGGGCACGGAAACGGTTGTCTTCTATAGAAGACCGTGGCGCTCAAAAGGTTAAAGCGAAAATTTGTAAGTGTGTGTGTGTGTTTGAATGTTTGTTAATCAATCATGCCAGAACGGCTGGATGCATCTAGATGAGATTTGGCACAGAGATAGATTGTCGTCAGGAATAGCACATAGAATACTTTTTATACCGGGAATATGTTCCCTCGCGATAATATTCGACATTCACGCGGGCGAAGCAGCTGGCAGAAGCTAGTATATTTTAAAGCGAAAGTTTATGAGGTGTATGTTTGTTACTTCTTCGCGCTCAAACAGCTGGACGGATCTGGATAAAATGTGTCACAGGGATAGATTGTAGTTAGGAATAGCACATAGTATACTTTCTATACCGGGAATATGTTCCCTCGCGATAATTTTAGACATTCACGCGGGCGAAGCCGCTGGCAGAAGCTAATCTTGAATAATGGTCGAGAATACTTAAACTCCTGGTTAAGTTAAAAAATAGTAGTTTATGAAACTGTTGCATAATGAGGGGTATTAAAACATGAGTGTGTGTTTAAAAACCGAGCCGTAGGCGAGGTTTTTAATAGTTTTCACACGAATGTTTTAATACCTAGTTATGTGCAGTTTCACACACTACTTTATCTACACTCAAAAATTGAGATTGAACCTACTAAATACCTTTTTTTTTGCATTTTCCATGCCATACAATCGTGATAGCATTTGTCATAATTATACTTTTCTCGACTTTGTTGGTAATAAATTAAGAGTAATTTCCTTCGCCGCATCTAAAATCAGGGACCGAAAACCGTTATAAATTACGGTACCGGTATCGAAGAATTTTGGTAACCTCTACGATTTAGGTAACCGCTATATGGGTAACCCAAGAAGAAAAAACAGGTTACCTTTATTTAGGTTACCGTTTTAATACCGGTTACCTAAAAAAATACCTTTATTAGAAAGAAACAGAATATCGCAATGCCGACAATTTGTAGGCATTAGAGAATACAATGCCAGGGAGATCGTCGTGCGTACGTGTGTGTGCGTCAGCACGCAAGTACTGTTTACGTTTATTTAGTTCGTCTTTTTGCGGCGTATTTGAGTTAAAGTAAAAAGAAGGAAATTAACAAAGGTAAGTAAGATAATATTACATTATTAGATTGTAAATTGGTAAAATACCATTTGGTTATCTTTTTCTCTCATCATAGAAATCAATCAACTCGGTAGTTTGTTTATTTAACTTGCGGAGAAACGTATACGCCCGTTTTTCTAATAGAGGGCAGCACTTCCTCGAAAACAAAGCGCTTATCTTTTTTGCTTGAAATTTGTTTTAGCGCGGTTGCACAGTACCTACAGTTTTTATATTAAAACACTGTCATGAAGTGTTCGACCATTTCATGAAATGGTTGTATCATGATGTGGTCAGCAGTCAGCATAGACACCCTAATTGCGTAATACACGATCAATCACAATCTGTTTCATTTCTACAGTTCAACAACTTTCATTGCGTTATTTAAGTTGTTGGGAAGACATTCTTTTTCGAACTTATGAAGCAATATAATGATTCAGAATTGTTTTGATTAATCGTGTGTTACGCAATTAGGGTGCTTGCCAGATTATTGAATACTCAGCGTTGGACGGTATGGACAGTTGTAAACGTACGACTAATTTATAATGTGGCCAAATATTAGTGATCATATCGTAGAATAAAATAGTTAAGATTATCCGCCGGTAGAGGAGTTGATGTCGCTTTGTTTTTGTTGTGCATCATGGCGGCGGTATAAAACAAATCAAACAAAGTAGGGTGACCACGCAAAAAAGTCGACGGACTTTTATTGGATTTCCAAATATGATAATTGTTATGGAAAACGACCAATTTGGAAGTAGCACACGCTCGGCGCGCCCGCGGGTGGTCACACTTCTTAGCTAACTTATTTGGTCGGGGTGCCACCAGTGGAGTGAATTCTTTTAAACTTATTTTAATTGTTATGTTGAATTTTACAGAGCATATGGCACTCCAACCAAATTAGTAAGGTTACGGTTTTTTGTGAATACAGTGCGTCCATTATTGGATAAACATTAAGCCTATCCTTCTAAATATCCTATCCAAATTGTTTCCCTTCCTAATTCAAAATTAGCGCCATCCCGCTGGTGCCGCGCTAGCACCTCACTGCGGTGAGAGTAAAAACTAGGACTTGAAAAAATGGCGAAAAGCAGATAACTGCTCCCGCGCTGGGTCCGATTCAAAATAGGGTTAAAAATTACCCAAAAGGCTTCGCTAGAAATTGATTAACTGATTGGTTCTCGTAATCCTCCTTGTGAAGTGAAATCAAGCAGAAACGTGAGCTTGTAGTGCATATTGAATATACTCCACGCCGGCCGGCCCGGAGTCCCGAGTGTGGGGATACCTTCAATCCCTGCCTATCCAGGTGAGTGTTTATACTTTTTTCTCAACGCAAGGAATCGCAGGGTTGGGATTGCCAACATCGGAGATTGTAATTGTTTCTGCGGACGAAGTCCAATCATTTCTTTTTGGTGCCTCCTGTGAGGTTTCTACTTACCCTCACATTCTCTTATTAATCATAAATTCTCGTTTTAATGAGTACATATTGCGTTGTAATATCGTGTATTCTTATTAATTTAATAAGTAACAAGTAAGAATCACGATTTAAATAAATACATTTCATAATTTCTATTAACGGTACAACGCAAAAGGTAGGTCCAATTCAAGTCGGGTTCCCGTACAACGTGCCAAGCTGGCCAGCGGACCACGATTGTACCTAACCTACTCTCATTGATCATTATTATTTATTCAGGAAATTTAATCGTATTTAAGGTTTAAATTGAAACCTTCAATTCAATGGGTATTTCTTGTATGACTATTTCTTGCAATAACTGATGTTGGCATAAAGCTAATGGGAATGTTTCATGGTCAAATAGTTGTGCTCGAGAAATTACCTACATTTTATTACGAATAAAAGTGATAACTTATAAGTGTCATCGTAATAGGTATTTATACCTACATATTTAAATTCATAACTTGTATTGCTTGCCAAAGTAGGTACGCATAATAGTGCCTAAAGTATATTCCGCTTGCAGTTCGGATAGGTACTTACCTACCTACCTTCTCATCTCATTTATAAATCGTGAATACGTAAGTTAATAAAATGTCTGATGAAGTTGAATTACAGGCGTCCCTTAAAAGACGCGAATATGATTTCAAGTGTATGCAGATTATCTACGATTTGTCCAAAGATGTTCTGAAGGATAGTTCTAAGCTATCTCCTTTCAAGGCTAGATACAAGAAGATTGATCAGATTAGGGCTGCTTTTATGGAGTCTAGCGAAAATGTCAATAGATTACAGTTAAAGTTAAAACCCAAGTCAGAAATAGATTTGAGTGCGATGTTGTCATTTGATGATTTGTATTATGCGTCTATCGAAGTTGCCGAATCTTTGTTTGCGACGTCGCTGCCTGCGCCCCACGCGTCCGCAGTCGCCGATCCGTCCGTACATTGTCGTCCAGAAGGTTCTATTGTTCAAGTAAAATTACCTAAATTGAAAATTCCGCATTTCAATGGGAAAATAGAAAACTGGCAGACGTTCAAGGATAGTTACTTCCCGCTTATTCATAACAATAGTTCACTTTCGGACACGGAAAGGTTTCATTATTTACTGTCTTGTTTGTCTGGGTGTGCACTGACCTTGGCCAGGGGCGTACCTATAACCGAGTCGAATTATTCCGTGGTTTTTAATCTTTTATTAGATCGATATGACAACAAGCGTATATTAGCAAATACTTATCTAGAAAAAATATTTAAATTAACGTCTGTTAACAAGCCGTCACTTGAAACGTTATCCGAACTGACCAATACGTTATATGAAAGCGTAAATGCGTTACGTGCTTTGCAAATTGATGAGCTAAGTGAATTTATGTTGTTTCACATTGCATCGCGATCACTTGACCTTGAAACTAGGAAACGGTTCGAGTTACAAAATACTCACGAGATTCCTAAGTTCAATGACTTAATTGTTTATTTACAAAATTATATAAAGATTCTGGAAGTTAGTCAACCTGTCTCGGTTTCGACTACTCCTCATAAGGCAGGACATAAGGGTCAGCAAAGGTCATCATCATTTGTAGCATCTACGAACCAAAGTAATAATAATAATGCATCGGGCTCATTTGTTTGTTTATGTTGTAATGAAAATCATTCTATTTACCGATGCGGCAAGTTACATTCTATGACACTAGAACAGCGTCACCATTTCTTTAAGAAATTGAACCTATGTGCCAATTGCTTAAGGCCCGGTCACGATAATAATAATTGCAAATCTAAAACCACATGTTTTGTTTGTAACGCGAAACATAACACGTTATTACATGTGGAAAATAAAAGTTTATTAAGGTCTACTGTTAATTCAAATGAGAATAGCGAAAGTTCCGCTAAAGCTACGAGCACACTTACTTGTATTACGTCACAAACTTCGAGTCCAAATTGTAGTACGAAGATTCTTGGCTCAGCGGTAGTTCGTTTACGTCACGCAGACGGCTCGCTCCAGTGTGCACGCGCCGTTATTGACAGCGGTTCGATGGATTCTTTCATTACCAGCGCATGCGTGCGCCGCCTTAATTTACGTATAAGAAAATGTAACTTGAACGTTACCGGTCTCGGACAGAGTAATGTTTGTGACATAAAAGGTTATACTTTCGCTTCAATAATACCTCATTCTTGTGAGTCGCCTAAGTTTGACTTACCTTTAGTAGTTTTGCCTAAAATTACTTCCTTGCTGCCTTCATCAACGTTACCGTTGCACGTCAAGGATCATTTCAAACATCTTGATCTCGCCGACCGCGACTTCGATAGATCCGCAGGCTTATTACGTATGAAACAGCAATTAGCAATATTTGCGCAGAGATTGTACAATCATCGCGCGATTATCGCTTTACGTCAAAAAATTGGAAGGCTTATTTTTGCGAATTAATTGCTCTTCAATCACGAATCCGCATTATATATGAGCTATAGCCACACCATAATAATTATACAACAGCAATGCTAACAATAAAATCTGCTAACTGAAATGTGCATTTATCGCAAGGTGATCGCGATCATTTCGTATTACGTATGGTTTTTGACAGCAGAGCGACAGCGATCGGCGAGCAAATGAGGCTGTCAAATTGCGATAACTTTTTCCCTTGTTGTTGGTCGATTGCCAATCGCTCGCTGATGGCTGAGTAGGTACAGAAGTTTTTGAGTATTTGGCTGCTTTTTTCGTGTGTTATTTTGTGGCTACTTTAATTATCCGCAAATAAGAATAATAATATAAAAGTAAATATTGAAATAACAAATTCTTAGAGAATATTGTAATGATAAATTTGGTGTTGTTTCGTGTCTCTATTTGTTATTTCAATATTTCAATTATAATAGGATTTGTTATTTGTTGAATCATTGAAACAGAAGTGATCACGGTAAAGTGGAGGATTTTTATATACTATAGTGTTGGCTACCTCAGCGAAGCTTATATGTTTACCTACTAAATACTTACAAACACATAAGATTGTGATAAGTCCGCAATAAGTATCTTCTATTATATTCTTTTTTTATATGGCAAGCACTGATGTCGACTATTCTGCCAATGTCTAAATTAAATTAGAAAAATCAATTTTACGTTTCATAGCTCAAATACGATATAGTGATGTCCTAATGCATTATCGATTCGATTTCTTATAACAATCGACAATTCGAAGAAATTTTAATCAATTTTACACATTGAAATTTTAGTCATCCAGTTTTTCAAATTAATTATTATATTATGTAAATATAAAGAAAATATCCAATTTTCACTGCCATATTTACTTTACACAAGTACTTTACGTCTGCGAATATTAATTTACCGGAATATTGGAGCTAAATAGTAATCAAATTGACTATTGTAAAAAAATAGCCTCCACGAAGTGTTGCTCTTTCATAAGCTGGTTAATTCATCAAATGATACATTTTATAAATCATCAGACAGATAAAATAACTTCTGTTAAAAGTGACTGTTAAAAAAAAAGACTTGGCTTAAAGGCCTCAGTAGCCAGGTCACTAAATTGATCGCGCAATAATTGTACAATTATTGCTACTTGCTGTTCCTTACGTAATAAGCCCGCCGGTCCGATCGATCTACTGTTAGGTGTCGAGTGTTTTGATCAAATATACACTGGCTCACGTTTCACTCCCGGTCCCGGATTACCTTGCGCCTTGTCTAGTGTATTCGGCTGGGTGATAAGTGGTCAATATTTTCATAACACACCACCTAACAATATTCACAGTGAATCCGTTACGTCACTCCTCGCGTCCTCTTGCACGCTCGAAGATATCGTTCAACGGTTCTGGGATTCTGAAGAACCGCCGAAATGTAAAATTTCCGGTCCTGAAGATGATCTCTGTGAACAAATGTATAAACAGGATACTTACCGTACACGTGAAGGTCGTTACGTAGTACCTATAATGTTAAAGAAGGATGCGCCTTCTTTAGGCGATTCGTCTCGCCAAGCTTTTAATCGCTTTCTCAGCTTAGAAAGGCGTATTATTAATCAGACCGAGCTGAAAGCTGATTATAAGGAATTTATGCACCAGTACGAAGAACTAGGACATATGAAGCCTGCAGATTCTTCGACTACTGATCGTTACATAATTCCACATCATTGCGTCGTGCGTCCAGATAGCTCTACGACACGACTCCGGGTAGTCTTCGACGCTAGCAGTCGGACTACAAATAATCTTTCTCTGAATGATTTAGTTCATGTTGGACCGAAACTTCAAATTGACATTGTCGATTTAGTTACGAAATTCCGACTTCATAAGATTGTCTTCACTGCGGACATCTGTAAAATGTACCGTCAGATATTGATACGTCCTGAGGACAGGTGTTATCAACATGTTTTGTGGCGTGACGAGCCTAACGAGGCTTTGAATGAGTATGAGCTTAATACCGTGACTTATGGAGTCAGCAGCTCCCCATACTTAGCTATTCGCACTCTGCGTCAACTTGCTGAGGATCACGGTTCTGAATATTCAAGCCGCGCCGCTCAAGTTCTTTATGAAGATATATTCATGGACGACATCACTACGGGATGCTCATCTCTTGATGAAGCGAAACAATTAAAAGAGGATGTTACCTCGTTATTGTCAAAGGGTCATTTTGAACTACGTAAGTGGAGTACGAATACACCAATTCTTTTGTCTGATGTTCCAATCTCTAATTTTCTTTTCGTCCGATACTGGTCGAAAAGACAAACAGCTAAATTTCTACCTATGCAAATACCTAGGAAGTTCTGAAGTTCTTAATTCCGGCAGTTCTGCATTTACGAGGAACGTACGTTTGCAAGGCCATTTATTAGGCGACATTTGCAACCAAGAAGCTGACATATCAGATGGTTTGGCTATCCGTCAAATAAAATGGAAATTTAACCCGCCAGGTGCACCACATTTCGGTGGCATATTTGAAAGTGGAATAAAGTCCACAAAATATCACCTTAAGCGTGTAGTTGGTGCTCAAGTTTTAACTCTGGAAGAGTTTATTACGATTCTCGCTAAAGTGGAAGCTGTGTTAAATTCACGCCCGCTTTGTACTTTGTCTTCAGACCCGCAAGAATCGAACGTCTTGACTCCAGGACACTTCTTGTCGGGAGGTCCTTTAGTTTCACTACCTGAAGAACCTGTTAGTGACTGCTTATGTCCACGTTCTCGTTGGCAAATGCTCAAGAAAATAACTCAAAGTTTTTGGCTTGCTTGGCAACGTGATTATCTGCATACGCTTCAAAAAAAAACTAAATGGTTCAAAGATACACCTAACCTTAAAATAAACGGCTTAGTCCTGGTTAATGAGCCTAATCTGCCTCCTTTACTATGGAAATTAGCTCGTATAGAACAGATCCATCCGGGATCTGATAACATAGTTCGGGTTGTGACTCTTCGAACTGCAAACGGTAAAACTATGCGCAGACCAGTAGTTAAGGTTTGTCCGCTACCAATTAATTAACTATTATCTTATATCTCGAACAATATTGTGTATTGATCAGTATTGTTCAATTAAAATAGTTTAAGGTACTTAGATAATTGTGCTTATTAAGTAAGAATTTTATATTTCTCGAGCACTGCTAGTTCTACTCTGGCAGTCCTTTAACTTGCGAAATCCTGGTCGATTTCGAGTGGGGGGAAATGGATAAACATTAAGCCTATCCTTCTAAATATCCTATCCAAATTGTTTCCCTTCCTAATTCAAAATTAGCGCCATCCCGCTGGTGCCGCGCTAGCACCTCACTGCGGTGAGAGTAAAAACTAGGACTTGAAAAAATGGCGAAAAGCAGATAACTGCTCCCGCGCTGGGTCCGATTCAAAATAGGGTTAAAAATTACCCAAAAGGCTTCGCTAGAAATTGATTAACTGATTGGTTCTCGTAATCCTCCTTGTGAAGTGAAATCAAGCAGAAACGTGAGCTTGTAGTGCATATTGAATATACTCCACGCCGGCCGGCCCGGAGTCCCGAGTGTGGGGATACCTTCAATCCCTGCCTATCCAGGTGAGTGTTTATACTTTTTTCTCAACGCAAGGAATCGCAGGGTTGGGATTGCCAACATCGGAGATTGTAATTGTTTCTGCGGACGAAGTCCAATCAATTATAACTTGTCGCGTGAAGCGATCGGTAGCAATGTTACTATTCATATTATTCGTTTCAAAATTGAAACTAAGGCGTCAAATAGACGAGCAGCACTTTGTAGTCGACGGAGAGAACTTCAACTGTTGACAGAGGCAAATGCAGCTGTCGACAGAAGCAACTGCAGCTGACTACAGAAGCAACTGCTACTGTTGACAAAAGCACCTGCTGTACTCTATCTAAGCTTGGCAAACCATGGTGCCAACATGACGGCAAGGGACAAGTTATAGAGAACGAACGGAAAAACGCCAACTAAAAAGGTATAAATATAAAATTAAGTGTGACTCCGGTTATACGAATCTGATGTTATTTTGTTATCCATTCTGCTGATCTAGTAAAGAATATGGAAACTTTAAATAAACCACTGATACAGGTATCTACTACGTTAGATCCAGATGCATCTACTCCAATTAGATTCAAATGCCTCTGCCCCAGATTTATCTTCTGATTATTCATCAAAACAAATGAAAGACAACGGAAACCTGCCAAACTCAGTACAAATTAGTCATAATATGTTTATTATTACAGGACTTGTAGCCACATATTCAAACACTACTTGATATTGAGATGCCGTTGAAGCGCTATTTACACGAAGTTTATTGCTACAGGCAATAAACTTGCATCGTATAAATAGGGCTTAAGTCTCGTGGGGATATAGTCACTTTGACTTAAAGTGATAGAGACAGCAAAAGACTTAACTTAAAATTGAGTAGCTTTTTAATATTTGGGCATTAGGTGCTAAAGCTTGACCAAACTAAACAAAAAAGTACTACATCATTTCTGATGGATTTCATCATGTCAACCAGGAAGCAAATGTTCAATAATGTCTCTGTGATCAATTCGGTGAAAACCGGGTGAGATCACCGCATGGTAAGAGGCACATTGAACATTCATATCAAGCTTAAAAGGTCTCGACTGATGAAGTCTACGCTCCGTCCAGCACAGATCCAGATACAAAACCCCGACACCTTTCAGCTCGAACTCCAGAATCGTTTCAAGTGCCTAGGGAGCTCCGTAGAGGAATGGGTTTGTGGAAGCTGTCCATGGTCGGGATAAAGTTTTTAAGGCCCGCCGTACCGATAAGAACAAATAGCTCTCTTATCCTACTCTTAAGCTCATGAAAGAGAGGCTTGAGATGATTCTGCAGTTTTCAGACGATGAGTTGAAATTCCGGCAGCTAAATAGACGGATCTCAAAGTCCTTGAAAAACGTCCTCCACCGCTTTAATACCGAAA
Source organism: Orthosia cruda (assembly GCA_964057195.1). Lineage (NCBI taxonomy): Eukaryota > Metazoa > Arthropoda > Insecta > Lepidoptera > Noctuidae > Orthosia > Orthosia cruda. The sequence continues at coordinate 7,026,259 of OZ059841.1, read as the reverse complement.
GTATTAAAGACGTGAATGACCGGAATAAGGGCTCCAAGGTTTTTGCAAGAGATCTGTCTATTGGGCCGAGCCAGCTCACAAAACTAAAGACCGATGATTGCAGTATCCGCCGAACCGTAGCTTCTGAGGGAGATCGAGATATTCTATGGGCAGTTGTACACGTCAACCAGTAAACCTGTCGCGATTCAAGCAAATGACCATAGAGCTAGATTGACCCGATACTATACCGAAGACATTCCGGACGTGAGCCTATATGCTATAAGGATAGCTCTGAAACAGTTTAAGAACAACAAGGCACCAGATGACGACGGAATTACGGCCGAACTCCTGAAGGCGAATAGAAAACCAGTACTAAAAAAAGCGTAAAAACAACAACAGTATAAACGTTTTGACTTTGACTTTACTAAAGGCCCTTCAGAAGCTGTTTGATTCCGTCATACTTGAGGGGAAATGCCACAGGTATGGTGCAGGAGTGTAGGGTGCAAATGCAAATACACCTTAACATTAATTATTGCCAATGCAATGCAAATGTCAATGTAATGTAAAATGTCAATGAGTGCCAACGGGCTGGAATCAAGAAATAAAAAATGCAAGTTGTCCGATCCAAACCGCGTCTATTAGAACACTAAAATTAATATTGAAACAATGCATCATCAATGCTCTGCTCGCTGCTGCTGCTGCGTGATTATCATAATATCTAATGTAGGTCGCACGTGTAAGTGCAAAGGTGCGAGCCTACTTATTGCACAACTCTTACTTAGTAAACAATCTTAAACTCATGTACGTGCACCGTACATATTGCCACCACAAGACTGCTAACAACTACTGAACTAAAATTAATCAAATAAAATTAAGACAAGAACGACTGTAGAAACTAATGCAGAGCACTGATGTAGTAGGTACTAGGTATAATATGTAATGTAAAATATTTGTATGACTAATGTAGATTATGTAACTGTACACTTAAAATCCATAAATATAATTGTCAAACTCCCTAATCACACACGTCACTATGTTTTTCAGTGTCAAATTTCACTTCACTTAAGGCGCGATCAACACTTATCACTTCGTTCACTTTTGACACCCGTTTGTTGATTTTGCTACACCCGCCCTCGATGTCATCTTCTTCTTCTCGTCCTCTTCTGCTTATCGCATCTCGCGAACCCTCCCCCTGTCTTTTGGTGCTCGTCTTTCTCCAAAAGTACACGTACGATGTTACAGACAGAGCAATACTAATCGTTATTACGACATAGATTGCGGTGTAGTGGTGAATGTCATGGGGGGATAACGTTTCCAGGTTTGATTGCTCTTTAATCGAGCGCAGTTGTGTGTCAATCTTCTGGAACATTTCTTCATGCGTTTCGATAGGCAATGACGAGTTGCGGATCGACGTATTGATGATGTTGTTGATGGGAGAAATCGTGGGTATGATCATGGCGAATGGTTCGTTGACTATGACGTCACTTTTATGTTCTATGTATGCGTGCAACATGAATGAGTCACCCTGCAAGTTACATCCTCGTTTAAGTGTAATCAGACCCGAGTGATGTAACGACTCCGATGTCATTTGAGCGCCGCAAACTAATTGCACTTCGCACGTGCCACAACAATAATAAAACCATGTGTTTTGCTGGTGTAGTTTTACCCACTTGTCAGCGCATTCCCTTATTTCCGTGTGACAGTACACACTGTGTTCTTCATTGTCTCGGATCAGCTGTACATCGCAAATTGACTTGCATCGGTCACCGGTGCGATAGATAGGGTGGTTTAATTTGCACATCAATGTTTTGTCCTGGATCTTTTGGCATTCTTGAACGTCAGATTGCTCGAGAGGTATGAATGCGTATTGGTTGGCGTTAAATGCTATTAGTTCCGAATTTGGGATGACGTACATCACCCGATTTATGCCAATACGTTGAGGTATGCTTATAAGTTTATTCAGCTCGTATAGAGCATCATTCAGAATGGGTATTTTTACTTCCATCAGTAAATATTGCTGTGTAATGCGTGCATGTATTCTGAACATTCTGTAGATGTCTCGTACATCATTCTGGACTTCTGGCAGCGTGGCATCGCGGGGTAGTTGTCTAGCTACTCTATCTAATTCGGTTTGCATTTGAGTTGGTGATAGTAAGTGTACGTCCATATGACCCTGGTACATGTTTGTCAGCGTATTGATGAGGGTTTGTTGGATTTCCTTTAGATTTTGGGCCATTTTTTCTGCAGCTATTGCCGATGTAATGATGTAGAATGCATTAGCGGTGTCATGTTTATTCGTTTCTGTTTTATTTTCCAGATTGGTAAGGTGGTCATTCATCAAGGTAAACTGCTTTACCATTGTCGCTTCGTTGCGTTGTACGATGTTATGCTCGGTTTCCAAAATACTTGTCTGATTTTTGAGAAGGTGTAATAAGTGGTTGTCATTGTGTTGAATGGAATTGATGTCGTGTTCGTACTTTTCTGCGAAATGCTGATCTAGTACTCCAAATAGTGAGTTGGCAACATATCCCACTCCGTCGATTAATCCTCTTTTGAATCTGTGTTGAATTAATCGTTGGGACTTCAGCAGATTATTGTAATAGTCCAGTTCGTTCATGCTCTGTTCGAGTTGGTTGATTAAAATGTGGAATTGCATCATCCAGTCCTCGCAACGATATCCTTTTATATGAGACACGAATTTTTGCAGAGTGTCAACGTTTCGCCAGTAGTTTGTCATGTTGTAGTAGAATACTAATTTCCATTCATCTCGTATTTCTTGTAAGTCTGCAATCTTGTCAAAGTAAATCGTTTGATTTTTTGTCAGTGGGGTAAGCTTCATGTCTTGTTGAACAGTGGGCGTTATAAATGCCATGGTCAGCATCAATGTGTAGCATATCAAGCTGTGCCAGGTAAGCTTTTTCGGTCGGCTCCGTCTGTTTTTTGTAGATGTGATGGTATCGCCAAGTCTTTCTTCTTCAACCTCAACTAGTGGTACTAGTTTTGTGATCGGCCGTTTAACTTCTCCTTTTGCAGTTTGTAATGTGACAACTCTCGTGTGGCCGTCTTTTCCTGTATGTAGCTCTGCTACACGGCCCAGAGCCCATTTGCCTGCCGGTAATCTTTCATCCTTGATGCAAACAATGTCATTTTCTCGAGGATCGGTAGTTTGTCGTTTCCATTTTAGCCTTGTTTGGAGTTGTTGAAGGTATTCTTGCGACCATCTTTTCCAGAAATCCTTACTGAGCTGCTGTACAATTTGCCATCTCTTGCCTAAATTATACGTATTGTCAATGTCCGGTTCTGGAATAGTCATTAGCGATGTGCCGGTTAGAAAATGTCCAGGCGTTAAGCAGTTGATTTCTTCGGCGTTCTCTGTTACGGTGCAAAGTGGTCGTGAATTCAGGCAAGCTTCAATCTGGCATAGTAGAGTGGTAAATTCTTCGTACGTCAGGCGCTGATCTCCAATGACCCGTTTTAGATGATACTTCATGCTCTTCACGGCAGCTTCCCATAGTCCGCCTGCGCTTGGCCATACTGGGGCATTGAAGTGCCATTTAATTCCCATCTCTGATATCTTTCCCAAGAAAAGGTTGTCAATGGTGTCTACAATGCATTTATATTGTTGCAGTAAAATCCGGTTAGCACCCACAAAATTCGTGCCGTTATCGCTGTACATGTCACGTGGCGTACCTCGACGGGCGCAGAAGCGCTTGAAGGCTGATAAAAATGCTATACTGGACAGCTCTGACACAAGTTCCAGATGTATAGCCTTTGTTGCCAGACAAACAAATACGGCAACGTACGCCAGCAATGTTTTGACGCCTCGGCCTTTATTTGCCTTGATCTCAATGTGGCCAGTAAAGTCAACCCCTGTATGTGTAAAAGGGCGAGAAACTGTCACTCTCGGCTCTGGTAGATCTGCCATAATCTGGTTTGAGGTTTTTGCATGAAATCGGCGACATGGTACGCATTTGTGTAAAACCTTCTTAACGGCGCGATATCCTCCTACTATCCATACTCTTTGGCGTAGATGTGTTAGGGTTAGCTTCGGACCTCCGTGTAATGTTGTACTGTGTGCTTGCCAAATTAATAACTCTGTCAATTTGTGGTCATGTGGTAGCAGAATTGGATGTTTCGTGTCTTCATTTAGGTTCGAGTTATGCAACCTTCCCCCTACTCGCAAAATGTCATGTTTGTCGAGGAATAGGTTCAAATTCAAAAGGTTGCTTTTGTTGCTTAAACCCTTATTTTCCTTCAGTCTCATAATCTCGTCTTTGAAGGTATGTAATTGAATCTGTTTTAGTATAAGATTTTCAGCGTTTTGTAGTTCTGTTGATGTTAAATATGCAGTTGTATTTGTGCTGGATTTCGAACAGTTGTTTATGAATCGTTTTATCCACGCTGTGACCCTTGTAATGTGAGCCATGTCGCTGTGTCGATCTAATAACTCAATTACAATTGAGGACGGCTCGAATTTCACAACATACGCTTTCATTTGTTTTTGTTTTGATTCGCATGTTGTCGGTATGATTTCAACTTTATCAGCTGTTTTGTCATTGTAATTTTTCACCCATTCTGGTCCTTGCCACCACAAAGGATGTTGCAATAGCTGGGAGCAACTGATGCCGCGTGATGCACAGTCTGCTGCGTTTTCTTCTGATTTGACGTACCTCCAGTGTTGTTTCGGGATGACTTCATGCACTTGTTGCACTCTGTTGCTCACGAACGACTTCCATTTTGTGACGTCACCATGCAGCCAGCCTAGTACAATCATGGAGTCCGTCCAGGCGTATATGTTGTTGTCGATGTTGTCCCACTTGCATGCTTTCCGGACCTTTTTCATTAATCGGGAAAGTAATAAGGCTCCGCATAGTTCAAGCCGTGGTAATGTCAATTTGTTATTGATTGGCGATAGTCTAGATTTTGCTGCTATTAATCGACTTAAGGGCTTGTTTTTGCTGTCTAATGTCAGTAGATATATAGTGCATGCATAGGCCTTTTCTGAGGCATCGCAGAATCCATGTACTTGGAAGGGTTTAGTTGTATCGCCCAACCATCTCGGTATCTCGTATCGCGTTATGTTGTGCAAGTCGCTTGTAAGCCGCTTCCATTCTTCTTGTACGCCTGTAGGTAAGGTTTCATCCCAGTTGCATCCTGACAGCCAAACGCTTTGGAACATCAGTTTTGCTTTCAATGTCAGAGGTGTCAGCCAGCCCAGTGGGTCGAAGATTTTTGATATCTCGGACAGTAGTTTCCGTTTTGTCAATGGTTTATTGTTGTCAAAGTTTATTTTGTTAGTGAATGCAAAAATGTCAGATGTAGGGTTCCACTGTACACCCAGGGCTTTTGTAGTTCCATCGTTTGTAAAGTGCATTGTGGTTTGGTTTAGGTCTGATGATGATAAACTTTTAATCAAGGTCGGCTCGTTGCTTGACCACTTCCGTAGCGTTAGTCCTGCTCCGCTCAGCATGTTGATGAGTTGGTACTGCATTTCTTGTGCTCGCTCGATGGAGTTGTTACCACTTAGTACATCATCGACATACATTTCGTTGTTAATGACGTCAGCTGCTAACGGGTATTTCTCTGCATCATCGTTTGCTAGTTGCTTTAGCGTCCGAAGTGCTAGAAATGGTGCCGCCTTGGTTCCATATGTCACTGTGCATAGCTTGTACTCCTTAAGGGGACCTTGGTTAGTTTCCCTCCATACTATCTTCTGCAATTCTTGATCTTCTTCATGCACTAAGATCATGCGATACATTTTCTCACAGTCTGCTGTAAAGACATACTTGTATCGCCGCCATCCCATGAGTAGTGTCAGTAGATCTTGATGAAGCTTCGGGCCACACTCCATCAAGTCGTTCAGGCTGTAACCTGTGTCAGTCTTCTGTGAGGCGTTGAAAACAACCCTTAATTTGGTTGTCAATGAGTCCTGTTTAAGGACTCCGTGGTGAGGTAAGTAACATGACGGGTTGCAGTCGGGCTTACTCTCTTTCATGTGTCCCATTTCCAAGTACTCTTGCATGAATTTGACATAGTTTTCTGACAGTTTGTCATCTCTGCATAATCGCCTTTCTAATTGCATAAATTGTGCCACTGCTCGTGGCTTTGATTTTCCTAATAGCTGATCGTAATTAGGCTTCATTGGCAAACGAACTGCATATTTGCCATTTTTCAGACGTTTTGTTGTTGCAGTGAAGAACTCTTCGCAGTATCTCTCCGCTGACGTCATTGAACTGCATGCATCCCCACTGATGTCTTCCATTTCCCAGTATTTTGTCAAGTCATCCACTTGGTTTATCACCACGTTGCAATTGAATGTCTTGCTGACGTTGCCTGACAGAATCCACCCTAAGCGAGTCTGTTGAGCTATGGGTTCATTAGTCTCTCCCTTAATCAGTCCATTCATTAGGATTTCAGAGAATACCTGTGCATCTAGAAGTATGTCAATGGGCCTTGATATGTTGTACTCTGGATCGGCTAATGTGATGTTTGTTACGTGAGTCCAAGTTCTTTTTGTAAAGGTGGCGTTAGGTAGATTGTTTACCACCCGTGGCATGACTAATGCTTCCGTGGTGAACTGGAAGTCGTTGTGTACGGACCGACAAAGTAGGTTCACCTTTCCTTTGCTCCTGTTGGATAGTGTGCCGATCCCACTTATGCTCGCGTTTAGCTGTTGACGCTTTACTCCCAGTCTTTGAGCTGCATTCTCAGTGATCAGGGTTATTTGTGAGCCTTGATCAACTAACGCCCGTAGTGTGATGTAATCGCCATCAGCTGTTTCTACTTGCAATAATGCAGTGGCCAATAGTATTTCGTCATCATTATTCGATGCGACGTTATTTTGCATACTTTTAGGTGACCTAGTTGCAGTTGACTTCGACGGTTTATCCATCGTTTGTGTTGCTGAGGGCATTTGCGCTGACTGGACGATGTCGTTGTGCAATAGCGTGTTGTGTGGGTCGCTGCACTCTCTGCATCTTTTTTGTGACGCACAATAGCCCTTGCTATGCACATACAGACAGTTTCTGCAAATATTGTTTGATTTTATGAATTCTAGTTTCGCCGAGCTTGCCATGTCAGTGAATTTCGAACACTGGAACAATGCATGATTGGTGTTGCATAATGCACAAATGATCTTATTAAATTGACCAGCGTTGTATGCATGGAAGTTTCGAGAGTTTGCTGGTTTGGGGGTTTTGCTGAATGGATGAAATGCGTTGGATTGTGGTTTTGCAGGAGGCTTGCTACTGTTTTCTGGCTTCTTTCTATGCAAAGGTTCTAATGCCATGAATTTGTTCTCAATAAAATCCATAAACTGGTTGAACGTAGGTATCTCTCGCGGATCCGCCCTAGACTGCATGTATTCCGCGTACGTTTCGGAGTCTAGTTTCTCGCATAACACGTAGACTAGAATAGGATCCCATGAACCTGTATCTACCCCCAAATTGTGTATCGCATTTATGGTTTCATTGCTCGTGTCATATAACCGCTTAAGGTCGAATGCAGATTGTTTTTGCAGATGTGGCTGACGCATGAAACTCTGGAAATTCTTAGTGAACAACATAAACTTGTTGTTGTACCTATGGTTCAAGATTTCCCAACACGTGTCGTAATTTTCGGGTGAGATGTGTAGATGCTGGACGAGTTTCTCCGCTTCGCCGCGCAATCTCCCTTTTAAGTGCTGCATTTTTTGTGCTTTTGCAATTGCAGGGTTATTGTGTATTGCTTCTACGAACAGATCCATGAAAGTAGGCCATAACGAATAGTTCCCGTTGAAAATGGGAATGTCTATTTTGGGCACGGATTGTTGTTGGTGCACGGAGGCGTTCAGTTTTACGTTCAGCGCCCGCTTTGTTTTTACAAATGCCCGTTCGTGGCGACAAAACTCGTCATAGTACTCATTAGGCGCCCCGTCTAACAAACCATCGATTCGCAGATGCATATTGTCAATCGCTGACCACCGAGACCCTAACGTCTTCAAAGCGTCTTCTATCTCCCATCTTTCGATGACCTCTTCAATGATCTTACTCGTCACTAACCTGTCGAACGCACGGAAGTTCGCGTTCTGCAGCTGCTGTAGCTCGAGTAGCTTGTCCTCTGCTCCCGAGGAGCTCCCGAACAAGGTCCTGTCAAACTCCACGTGTACCTTGCTAGAGCCGGGTCCACTCTGCACCTTGGTCCCGCATGCTGTAAGCTCCTGCCGCACACCGTGGTACCAATCCCTTAATACTTCGTGAATATTGTTGGTGAAGTACTCATGCGTTTTGTCTTCTACCGCACTCAGCTCCTGATGTTTCTCTTTACATTCCGCCCAAAGCTGATCTAACCGCTCAAGCCTTTGCTGAATGTACTCGGGGGTCTTCCTGCTCGCTGAATCCTTCTTGAAGTTGGTATGGACCCTCTTCATCTCCTCCAGGATCTCAGCCTGACGCGCGATTAAACCCTCCATTGTTAACGAAGTAAGCAAAAAATGAACGATCTTACTTGAAACTCAGGAACTCTCCCTTTACGCTGATGTAACGCGTCGCTCTGGAACCTGGATCGCTGCGACTGCTTCTGCACGGCAACACACGACCAAGACACAAGTCACACGCGACGTTTTACTGACCGACAAATCGGACTGTACGGTACTTGCAATAATTTCGAAGGACCAAAAAAAATAATGTAGGGTGCAAATGCAAATACACCTTAACATTAATTATTGCCAATGCAATGCAAATGTCAATGTAATGTAAAATGTCAATGAGTGCCAACGGGCTGGAATCAAGAAATAAAAAATGCAAGTTGTCCGATCCAAACCGCGTCTATTAGAACACTAAAATTAGTATTGAAACAATGCATCATCAATGCTCTGCTCGCTGCTGCTGCTGCGTGATTATCATAATATCTAATGTAGGTCGCACGTGTAAGTGCAAAGGTGCGAGCCTACTTATTGCACAACTCTTACTTAGTAAACAATCTTAAACTCATGTACGTGCACCGTACAAGGAGTGTGGTGGTAATCTTCTTCAAGAAGGGTGACAATGCCCTACTGAAGAACTATAGGCCCATCTCACTTCTTATTCATGTCTACAAGCTGTTTTAAAGAGTTATCACGAATCGTCTCGCGCGGAAGTTTGACGATTTCCAGCCTCCCGAACAAGCCGGATTTCGTAAAGGCTTCAGCACCTTATACCACATACATATGCTGCGGCAGGTAATACAGAAGACCGAAGAGTACTACCTGCCTCTCTGTTAAGCGTTTGTGGACTACCAGAAAGCCTTCGATTCGATCGAGACTTGGGCTGTACTGCAGTCTCTCCAACGGTGCCAAATTGACTACCGGTACATTGAAGTGTTGAAGTGTTTGTACAAAAACGCCAATATGTCAGTTCGACTTCAGGATCAGACCTCAAAACCCATCCTTCTGCAGCGAGGTGTGAGACAGGGAGACGAAATGTCTCCGAAACTATTCACCGCTGCACTGGAGAATGTGTTCAGGTTTCTGGACTGGAGAGGGCTAGGCACCAACGACAATGGCGAGTACATCACTCATCTTCGGTTTGCCGACGATTTAGTGGTCATGGCTGAGACCATGAAGGACTTCAGTACAATGCTCGATGACCTCAGTAGAGCTTCCGAAAGATTGGGTCTTAGGATGAACATGGACAAAACCAAGGTGAAGTTGAATGCCCATGTTAAAACCACACCCAAAAAAAAAAAAACGGAAAATTATTTACGTTCACGAATATTTTGCCACATCATGAAGTAGTCGTGCATCATGAGCGTTCGATCTTCTATTTCATGAAATGGTCGAACACCTTCATAAAATGATCAATTCTAAGATCTGACCTTTGACCGATGCACAAATGTTAGCCACGCTCTGTGTTCTATTTGTCTACCTTCACTTGGCCATGACCGAAATAATAAATAAAAAAAAGACATTACAATAACAAACTTTAGCCACAGCCTCAGAATAAATAAAAAAAAAACAAGACAGCGCTGCGAACGATACAGTGAAGAATGCCAAATCTACGCGCGGGATTCTTTCAATTAAACTCAGTTTATGCAAATTCACCGTTCTGATTGGTAGCTTCTCAGCGGTACCAACCAATCAGAACGCTAAACGCGAAATTTGTATATAATTATTTATTTTTGTAGGGAAAACAAACAGTAATATAATAAAATATACAAAGTGTCTTAAACATATAACTTAACAAATATACCACCCACTACATTTTCCACAGATTACTACTTACAAAAGTAAGACAAACTGATTAGCAAACGTTATTGTAGTCAGGGCATGTAGAAACATTAGAAGCTACTGTTGATCCTTAAACATTTTGATTATGTTAGTTCTAAAGGTATATCTGCTTACAAATAATATGACAGTTGTACAAAATTGCTTAATGTATGTGTCGACTTAACGGCGTACTGGTGAGTGCACACCAGTTAATTCAATCAATCACACCAGTCAATTTGCAAGAGTCAGTAGCGAATAGTTGCCTGGTGCGCAAACTGTTGTATAAACTAAGTTTAGTTGAACTAATCGCGATTAGTTACATTGGTGATATCGGCCTTTAGAGGCATATGTTTCTCTTTGATAGGTAAAATATCCATAAACATTATTTTTTTGCTTTCGTCCCATTTATAAGTATATTAATAATATGTTTTATCTATAATTTACCAACCCAACAAAACTATCCAACACGACCCACTCACGCCTCGCTAGCAAACTGAGAGATACGTCGCTGTGCCAGCCAGAACCGTGATTGGTCAGCGATTGCCGGCGCGCGCTTTTAGTCTCGACTCTTTCACACACACACAGGCGATGCGCGCTCTTTGACAGTTTGACTAATGCCGACGGACGGTACGTGTAAGATAGAGGTAAGTAACTTTTATTTCGGTAACCGGTATTAATAAAGGTTGTTTTTAATATTTAAAAATTAAGGTAACCTTTTAAAATACCTGTAACTAACCGAAACATACCGGTATTAATCATACCGGTTTCGGTCCCTGTCTAAAATATCGAGCGGAGTTAAATTTTCTTCACATTCACTGATATCAGACATTTTTAAACAATAATTTAAATAACTCATGAAATTCAGTACTGCAAAACGTATGAATGGCGCCAAAACCCAGCACATCACCGCATTAACCGCGCATGCGCTAAGGCTTAGCACGCACTGCGATCTTTATTCGCGCGATTTTTTGTCGCCCATTCTGCGACCTATGGAATTGTATGAAGTTGTTCGCATTGAGGTAAAGAAATCGTGCGGAAATAATACCGCAAGAAATCCTTGATTTGCCACAGAGTCCACCGCACCACGGCGCGAATTTTATTCGCCCGAATATTTTGAGCTCTATGAACAGGTAGAAGGAAACAAAATTCGCACGAATAAAAATCGCAGTGTGTGCTAAGTCTAAAGCGGGCATTGTCATAGACAATTTAAAATTGGAATCAAATCTTTTTATAATAGGTACTATAAAATGGCATTACAAAACTACTTTATCTACTCTCATATCGTAATATTCGAATTATAAAATTCAAAACGAGTTTATATTGGCATACTTTATAAACACAATACCGAAATTTAAAAATAGAATCTTATTATAACACTATTTCTCTAACAAAATAATGCTATAAAACAATTTTTTTCTATTACGATACAGGACAAATCCAAGAAGTTAATCACTAAGGAGTTTCCATCAATATTTTTTTTTTGTAATGCCATTTTATAGTACCTATTATAAAAAGATTTGATTCCAATTTTAAATTGTGTATGACAAGTCCCGCTTTAGACATAGCACGCACTGTGATTTTTATTCGCGCGAATTTTGTTTCCTTCTACCTGTTCATAGAGCTCAAAATATTCGGGCGAATAAAATTCGCGCCGTGGTGCGGTGGATTCTGTGGCAAAACACAGATTTCTTGCGGAATTATTTCCGCACGATTTCGTTACCGATGCGAACAACTTCATACAATTACATAGGTCGCAGAATGGGCGGAAAAAAATCGCGCGAATAAAGATCGCAGTGCGTGCTAAGCCTTAGCGCATGCGCGGTTAATGCGTTGATGTGCTGGGTTTTGGCGCCATTCATACGTTTTGCAAGTTTTGCTGTACTGAATTTCATAAGTTATTTAAATTATTGTGTGTGAAATGTATGATATCAGTGAATGTGAAGAAAATTTGACTCCGCCCGATGTTTTAGATGCGGCAAAGGAAATTACTCTTAATTTATTACCAGCAAAGTCGAGAAAAGTATATGACAAATGCTATCACGATTTTATGGCATGGAAAATGCAAAAAGAGGTATTTAGTAGATTCAATCCCAATTTATGAGTGTAGATAAAGTAGTGTATGAAACTGCACATAACTAGGTATTAAAACATTCGTGTGAAAGCTATTAAAAACCTCGCCTACGGCTCGGTTTTTAAACACACACTCATGTTTTAATACCCCTCATTATGCAACAGTTTCATAAACTACTATTATGTACGATATGTCACCGTAAAAATCTGTAGTCATTGTCGTGGGCTCTCATCGCAAACAAAGAAACTGTCCCGACGTTCTGTACTGATTATTCGATTTATCTATCGATATCGATTGATTATTAGATGGTGATCTATCTATCGCCGTAGAACGGAACCGAACGCGATCGATTTACAAAAAAAAATCGGTATAATCAGATTAAAAACGCTAGTTACGTCGGCACGGTTTCTTTGTATGGGATAAGGCATCTGTATGCTAGTATTATATTATCTATGTCATTGTGTTTTTAATTATAGATTTTTTTTATGAAAGTTAATTGATAGAAGAATAGTTTACAGCAGGGTTGCCTGGCAATATCTAGATGCATTTTTTTAAAATTTTCCCTTCCGCAGGAATGTCTCTCTTATCGCGCGTACGTATGCCAAGAAACATAATTTAATGAAGTCGGTGGTTACAAACAAACATAATTAGCAATTTATTTAATTAAGGTAATTGCGGCTATTACAAGGCAACCCTGCAGCAATCTATTCTACTATTAAGTATATATCATTCATAAAAATTATGTTTATCAAAAGCAGATTTTATCAGTGGGATCTTAGGCTATAATTATATCCTGTTTCAATATATTCCACATTCATTTTAACCTTTCAGTTAATCTCCACAAAACCGTTTTATATTCCTAGATTAAGATAGGTAAGACACAAATACACAATACGTACCTGAACACGAGCACACTGATATAACTCATTCTCACGACTGAATTACTTACGTGAAGATAATGATCAGCAATTAAAAAAATACTCTCATTATCTACGAAGTAAGCGATGAATTAGAATTCTTTTTTTATTTTTATTTGTGATGTGTTTGCTCTTGACTCTAGTCTAGGTCAGAGGTGATAGAGACAGAGTCGACGATGGAGTGAGATTACCCAGAAGAAGCCTGTTCACTCTAACGTTGAAGAGATTCGGGTTGAATGCGTTCGGAAACACAGACGCAGGTAGTGAGTTCCATTCATTCGCTGTGCGAATTATAAAGAATGTTTGGAAGCGCTTGGTGCGAATTGGTGGAATGGCAACAAGGTAAAGATGGTCACTTGCAGTGCGTCTAGATGTCCGATGGTAGAAAGGGGCTGGTGGGAATAATTTTATAATTAGACTACTATGACAAAAAAACAACAATGAGTGTACCTTATTATTGTCTTTTAATAATTCGGTGTTTACGTTTCATAAATTGATAAACTAGCAAAACAATTATTTTAACCCCCGACGGCATCATAGCTCCTAAACGGATGTACCGATTTTGATATAGTTTTTTCTAAGGTATGTTTGATTAAAATAGGTTCAGCCGTTCAAAAGTAATCCGTATTTTACTCTTTGAATCTAGGATTTGTCATAATTACGTGTTTCGATTGATTGTCTATTGAGACGTGTCTACTTCAAGTTATATTATACAAAGTTTAAAAAGCATGAAATCAAAATATTTTTTTTTAAATGTAAACGTTAGCGGTTTCCCGACTCGAGTACTAGGCATTGAGATAGTGCGTAGTACATTATTACCTCAATGGTACTAGGCTTATTTTTTTGCTTTTCGTGGTTTTTGTGTCGGGAGTCTTTTTTATTTTTATTTCCTTTGTAATGAGAAAGCAACGAGTATACTAAACAGCTCAATTTATTTCCTTTGTAACGAGAAAGCAACGAGTGTACTAAACAGCTCAATCGAACACCGGGAATTGGGTAAAGTTTACACAGACACTGGCACAGGAGAAATTAAGTAAAAGCTTGTAAAAAGTTATCGCAGACGTTCCCATCTCAGAGAGAAAGATGATTAAGGATCCCACCTGGCCCCTGAGGCTCTAGACAGACACTGTCTATCAGCCCTAAATATTGTCAAAATGGAACGAGGGCTTCCGTTTTTCTGATCACCAGTTGGCGCAACTGGCGAGTAAGGTCCTTAAATATAGCTGTTAAACTTAGTTAATACACGCACGAAAGGAAACTTTAAATTAGAATAATTTCTAATGACGTGGAAGTGCGATTAAATATAAAATCGAGTGTGTCGTAGTTTTTTTTTTTTCGAAAAAAAGGTGGATTCTCTGAAACATAAAGATCTAATAAAGCAGTGTTTGGTAAAATCCGTACCTATCATAATCTGCCATATTTGGAAAAAAAATACAATAATAAACAAATAGTACCTAAATAAACTCGCGCTAGAAGCCAAAAGCTATGAAATTTGACATTTTGAATACCTCACTCTACACCAGCGCACCTAGCGGCAAATTCAAATGCGGTAGCCCCCATTGACAATCTCCAAATGTCACGTGGTTGATCCCTCAGCGACCTTCCTGATGGTTTGGCGTGAGTCTCTAGACAAGTGACATTCTACGAAAGTGATAAAGTAACTTTCTTTTCCGAAGTCGGTGTCTTTGGTAACTATTGATTTCCGTTTTTCGATACTGACTTCGGAAAAGAAAATTATTTTTCGCTTTGTAGTGTTTTGTTATGGAAGTCGGTTAGATTTTTTTTATTAAAAAGTTTTATATTTATCTTTTTTTAGTTTTGGTACCTCCAAATACCATGAAAATCATTTATAGTCAAAGTAAATCCATCTGGCCATCCTCTTCATCAGTTCCATTTCACCAAATGACACTTTCTGAGCAATCTTCAATGCAATGCAATCATTGTAAATTGTAAAATACCAAAATCGCTATATGTATAACTAAAATATTTGACGAGTTCCCTCAAGTTCTCTGGGTTGCCATCATTAGATCCAGGTTTCCATAACACGGTTCCACCCTTGGGATATGTCCTTTGCAACAAAAAATTATCATCAAAATCGCTTCATAAACGACGAAGTTATCCGCGAACACACATAATAGCTATTTATGCAACTGTTACGTTATGGACTTTTAATACGAGTGCCATTTTTCGGTACAAGCGTAGCGCGTACCGAAATAGGTGGGCACGAGTTATTAAAAGACCAATAACGTACAGTTGCATACAAGATTTTATCTACGAAGGAAGGAATAAAACACAGATATAGACAAATAATTATTTCAGGAAGTGTGTTTAAATATTTCATTTCTCTTACATGTCTTGATTTTTCTGGTAGTAAATTA
Source organism: Orthosia cruda (assembly GCA_964057195.1). NCBI lineage: Eukaryota > Metazoa > Arthropoda > Insecta > Lepidoptera > Noctuidae > Orthosia > Orthosia cruda. Next base: position 7,010,692 of record OZ059841.1, on the reverse strand, counting down.
TTTGTAGCCGCAACTGCTCTATTTGTTATATCTGGTGGAGTATTTTCACACTTTTCACTTGATGTTGAAGACATTTTTAATAAAATTTGAAATAAAATTTCACTCAGAAAATTTTTCGCGCGTCCACTTTATTTTTATTTATTTATTCTTTATTAGGTATACGATACTTTTGTTCTAAACTTGTTCCATTTTTAAAAACATCATTTACATTGTCTCGATTTCGAAGTAATATTATAGGTACCTGGCTGTATGTTCAGAATGTTTTTGCTTGTGTTATAGAATTTATGACGATTCGCATAATGCAACCCGATGTCGTCATGGGTATCATAATGAAACCGCTGTCAATTTTGTAATTCGAATATAACGAAACCGAAGTAGATAAAATTTTTTTCGTACCACTTGCTCAAAAAAGTGACATTCTATGCCACAAAAAGCGAACATAACAATAGTCATTTTTAATCTGTTAAAAACAGGGAAAGAAAATTGTACTAAATTTCATTCATCCTCTAGGGGGAGAATGTGATTTAAATTTGGAATACTTACCGAAATTTATACTGAACTCACTGACCTCTATCATACATTGTACACTGGACTTCATATTATCGATGACAAAATGAAGACATTTGATTATCGCCATTTTGGCGCTGATAGCAACGTGAATTAACGTGAGAGTCGCATGGAACTAATATTAGAGATGAGACACAGCTTTCGGTAAAATACTTTTATGGGTTTTATCGATCGTGAGTATAATTTAATACGTAAGAGAAAAAAAAAACAGTTATTTTTATTATGATTAATTTTTAAGTAATAGAATAATTGCTGTAAAGGTCAACTCAAAAATATTTTCAGTCAGATTGCAAGCTATAAACTAGTGGATAGCGTGCTAGTAAAGTTATAGCACATTACTGTCAGATCAGTGAGATTTAAATACCGGGGATAGGCTAACAACTTATCCTTAAAACCAATATATTTGAGCAAGTATCTCCTCGCACACTAGTTAGTTAATACTTACAATCGTTCGGATTCACTCGGTTGACGCCCATCGGGTTCGTGAAGGGAACACCATTTAAACAATAATAATAATAAATGAGATGGATAATCATTTACAACGGACGTATTTCTCGCTATCATCGCTGAGATCCTGTCTCTGTAGTGTTAAGGTGCAAATAAGGCCTCGGTCTCGAATTCCGCGGGCAGCGGGGCGGCGGCGGCAGCGGAGCGGGAGCGGCAGGATCTTATGCGTATCGTCAAATGGACCGGGTCTCGAAAACAGCGGCGCGGGAGCGGCGCGGCGGGAGCTCATCCGCGCCGCCGCCGCTGCCGCTCCGCCGCCCGCAAAATTCGAGACCGAGGCCTGAGTTGTATCGCATTCCAGCAAGGCGAAGACTTTAACTCTGTTTCAGATGCAGATAATAAATTATTTGACTTCAAAACATTTGTTAATATAATTATAACTATCATTCCTTCCATCATTCCATACTATTCCAGAATTAATTCCAGGCTCAGGAACGTGGTGATTGGTACAAGAGAGAGGCCTGTGCTCAGCAGTGGGCGAAGTTGGGCTGTGGATTTTCATGATGATGATTCCAGAATTTAGTAAGTATTACACATTGCTTTTGAACATATTATTACTGATTATTAGGCATTCATATACCTAACATTCATCACCAATACCAATATGAGATATTTAGTTCCAACATACTACGAGAAGTCAATACAGTAAATGAGTGATACGCTTTGCCAAGACTACTATTTTGATATTAGTGTAATTTAAAAATATCACTTATACTGATATATTAGTTACAATATTATAATATTTCCAGTCAAATATATTAGTATTACCTAATTTTTAGAAATATCGGTAGTATCCTATCTCTAAATGTGTCAATTTTAGTTCCTGATACGCTCGAGCGGGGCGCTTTGAATCAGCACAAAAATCAACTGTCATTTCATATAGTATGTTTAGTCCAGCGTACTTGTATAATAGAGGTCAGTGACTGAACTACATCTGTGTTTACACCATTGAGTTTGTATATAAAGGATTATACATCTTTTTGAAAAAGGAATACGCATTTATTATACAGTTATGATTATTAAATAAAATTACGAAAACCGACGAGGCCGTATAAGCTTGATGCCATTGCTTTTCCGACACAAAATATAAGTCTAGGAATTTGCCCCGTTTTTGTTTTCTTCAAATACATAAACGTTAAGTTTATTTTACTTTTAATTGTCATTATTTTTAATAAATGCTTATCTCATATTATTATTGTGTTAATTTTTTCGCAAATGGTACGAAAAGTAGAGTATTTTCCTCGGTGATAAAGCTGTATTAGTCTTGGGTAAACTTAAATCCCTCGCTACACTCAGGACTCGTCTTAAATCCCTCGCTTAGCTCGTGATTTAAGTTTTTAACACCCTCGCTACGCTCGGGAGAAGACCTCGAGTCCTTCGTTACGCTCGCGATTTAATTCGTCACCCGCGACAGAAGACACTGCTTTATCCCCTGGGTTAATAATCTACTATATAATATATACGGTTGAATTTAGAAACCTCCTCTTTTTTTGAAGTCGGTTAAAAAATACACAAATGTATGTGAATGTTAATTGCTATCGAATGTTACGTGATGAATCCCTTACATTTTGGCATTTCGACCATCGCCATCGATAATAGAATGACAATTTGTCTAGAGCCTCTAGCTGGTCATTTGTCTATTCCGGACATAACTGTCCTTTTGTCATTTGTGTGTGAAATAAAAAACAAAGCTTTAATTATCTTGAAATCTTACTAATTATCCGAACAGGTTAGTTTCACACGGCTGTGGAACATACAGCGATCGTCTCCTGATAATATTGGTGTAGAATATCTCTAACTTGCGTGAGGTGCGTGTGTGCATAGGCACCGAGAAGTCCACTTCGTATAGCCCAAACTTTGATCTGGAAATAAACAAATGATAAAAAAGAAGAAAGAAAGAAAAATATTTAATTGCCACAAAGCGACATACAAACATGATAACGTTTTTTTTTTTTTTACTTTGCCCCGCACTAGGAATTTCTCCTGTTTCGTGGGTGCGTTTACAAACATATAAACTCACATACACAAACACTCAGAGCCGGTATAACTATCTGTAGGTCAAATAGTTGTTCCGTGCGGGAATCGAACCCGCGATATGCAGCGCAGCAGGCAATCGCTCAATCACTGCGCCAACCGTGCACTCACACACAGTGATTAGACACTAAAACGAATTTCGGTAAAAAAGTAAAACCTGAAAGTGAGGATTCCTACTGATAGGTTAGTGTTAAATCGAATGTACCCGGCAAGTCAGCTATACAACCACCTTCCTGCCTGGATAATAAATTCAAGGCGTGAGCAATTAACAATCCATCCATCTGGGTCCACGTAGACCCAGTTCCGTTTGAAGCCAGCCGTATATCGGCTTTATCAGCTATTATAATAAGTAGAGGTCAACCTTATATATGAGCAATTCTCATATTTACTCGTATACATAGATGATGCCAGTACGAAAGAAAAATAATTACGGTAGCATAGTATCGACTTACAGATATCCGTCGACCCATTCGAAGTTATCCATGAGCGTCCAGTACGCGTACCCTGTCACGTTGACGCCATCTTTTATGGACAAGATCACCTGGAATAAATACAAATTGTACTTAGAATTTGATTTATTCCAAAATCAAATTATATTTAAAAAAATTATCGACTTTAAAAGCAAAACACTAAAAGTGGAAAATAACTTTCGTTTTGGAAGTCGGTGTTGAAAAATGATAAAAACAAGAGGAGGCGGTACCTCTAGGGAAGTCCGACCTATTTTTAGTTTTAGTACACCATCACTAAAAATGAGCAATTTCAAAATACCCAGAATAACTCAATTTACTCATTCGTGCTGTCTCTAAGGAGTTCCGTTATCCAAACTTCCAAACTAATATTATAAATGCGAAAGTAACTCTGTCTGTCTGTCTGTGTCCTTCTGTCTGTCTGTCTGTCTGTCTGTCTTTGCTTCACGCCTAAACTACTGAACCGATTTGTGTGAAATTTGGTACAGACATAGTTTGGAACTTGAGAATGGACATAGGATAGTTTTTATTACAAAAAATAAAATTTATTCCGGACATACAGCGCCACCTATTGGTCAAGAGTCGGCATCAATTCAGTACTGAAAATTCATCGGAAAAATGTAAATAAATAGTAAAAAGGTATGAAAATATAATATAATACAACTTTTAGTACAAAGAAAATGCTCTAACGGAGTATAGATAATTCTATTAGTACTATATGTCGAGTTGGTGATCGCGCAATGGTGTCGATCGTTACACGAGTTCGGTTCATGTTATTGTTTTAATTAATCGGAAAAAAGTAAATAAATAGTAAAAAGGTATGAAAAAATAATATCAATATAATAAAACTTTTAGTACAAAGAAAATGCCCGAACGGAGTATAGATAAATAATCCGAGTTGTCACTATGCTCGATAGATGGCGTTGGGATCGAAATAGATCGCGCTATGGTTTCGTTACACGCATTTGGTTGAGTATCGGCCGATCGCTTCGGTACTGTCGTGGAATTGTGGATTGATCGTTTCGTAAATTCAAAATTGGCTCCGTTGTATTAGTAGATTATAAGGTTTATTTGTTGGGTTGTCTGGTGGTTGTTTTCAAAGAGTTCCCTAGAATATCTTCCACTAGGGATGAGATATACCTGCAACATTCTATACCCGGCCTCAAAGGTATATGGGTATGGCCATATACCCAGTACTAAAACCCAGTATCAAAATACCTATGGGTATATTCAGACCTGGCCTTAGCGGTCGCCTTTTGGAGACTCGATCGAACGAGCATTGGCACATTTAGATGACTTTTTTTTAATAAACCCTAAAACGCAACAATGATTTAAGCCGACATTACAAGTGAAAGTGAACTGAAATAATATTTAAAAAAAAATGAAAATAATAATATTATTATTGTCGAATCAAGTACATTATACCTAATTATGAATAATATCTAAAAAAATAAAAATATGATGTGTTCAAAAATATTTTCATACATTCTAAAATCACATCTATCTTTATTAGCGTTAAGAACCCTTTTTCTGGAAAAAAGTAATTCAAAATAAATAATATCCATTAACATTAATATGCAATTAACTGCCTAATTAAAATAGAAATAAAGAACAAATTTGCATTAACGAATTATTTGGTATGTTCTCGGGAAGCGCCGTAACCTTCGGGTAACTTCGTATTCTCTATGGCGGGCGGTCGCACTCTATGAACTACTGCGCCGCCGCACCCGCCGCACTGGGTATGACGTCATACTCGATGCGGCAAGTATTCTGTGGGCGGGTGCGTGGTGGCGATTTAGTTCGGCGCGTAGCGTAGCTCGACATTATACCTATTGGGTACGGACCGGGTCTCTGCTGTACATACCCGGTCTGCGTACTGGTAAACTCATACTGGGTATTTATACCTGTACCAATATATACGCACCATCCCTATCTTCCACATTTCATTTTTGAAGAGATCCCGCGAGATCGGGAAGACGGGAACTATGTGGGTAAAACCAAAAATCTGCCGGAAGTCACTATTCCACGCGAACGAAGTCGCGGGCAAAAGCTAGTATGTTCCATATCTTGAAAACTGCTGAACCGATTTTGGTGAAACTTGCACTGTTCTCTAAGTTGAGAGATACTTAATTCAATAAAAAAAGAATGATCACAATCCGATAAGTAGTTTCCAAGAAATGCGTGGACAAACATACACTTATGAAATTTTGCACACGTGTTAAGAAGCCCACATAGAATAACATATGAGAATATTGCGCAGTTTTAACAAAAATACTACATACATACGACGATCGAATTGATTACCTACGTTTTTTTGAAGTCGGTAAAAGTGAAAAAACTTTCGTTTCAGAATTCGGTGTAGAAAAAATGATAAAAAAAGAGGTACCAAAGACACTGACTTGTTTGGAGTTTGGAAAATACAACAGTCGAGTCCCGTGCCCGGCGGCAGTCGGGGTACGGGAACCTATGTATACTATGATTAAGGCTACCCTGGATCGGCCCTGGGTTAGATTCCTGGGTCGGGTAAATTGTTCTTGGGTTTTCTACCTGGAATTTTGGCGTCTGGAATTGTGCCTGGTTGATGGCAATAGGCTTGCCACCTATTACATGGGACTTTACAACATAATTGGTGAAATGTGAGACGGGGGACCTGTGTCTGCTCTGCCTATCTCTTCGGGAAAACACAGGCGTGATGTTACGTGTAATGCTGTTGTTTTGACATCAGACAAAACGTTTTGAGAACACTTTTATTATGCGTACAGCTAAGTCTGTGTTTCCCGATAGGTACCATCTAGGTGTCTTTAAGTGAAGAGTGAATGGGTTTTTGCTAAGCAAGTGTATTTTACCGTCGACCACATCATCGCATACCATCAGGTGAGATAGTGGTCAAGCGCGAGACTAAAGACTATTAAAAAATACAATGCTTTCATTCTGAATAGCTTTTCAAACGTACACGATGGTTAAGTCAGTCGATAAGACAGGTTAGGGCGCGGTCTAATTGAGAGCTGGTTCAAGAGCTACACTGCAATTAGACGGTCTACAAGGTTAGACAGGTATGGAAATTTATTAGCTTACTAGTTTAGAAGCAGGATAAACTAGTTCATAGCTCTCGTTAGTCTGAGAACCGGCAGACGCAATATTGGAAGGCCTCCCTCTAGATGACGCAATGACCTGGTTAAGAGGAAATGCGGTCATCGAATTGAGAACCTCCTCCTTTTTGAGAAGTTGGAAAGGAAAACAGAGACACAGCACACATCTTTCTTTTTCAGTTTATGGAATATGTTTTAAACTGGTCCAATACTGGAGGAAGAAATAGGGGAGAGCCAAACCTCGAATTATGACTTTACTAAGGATATTCAGTCGGATGTCTGCGACCGCATTTCCTCTTAAATCGCCCCGAAAACTCTGCTGCGCGGTGCAGGATTTTATTGTGACGTCAAGTCGTTCGCGTGTGGCGGCATAGATGCCGCTACATGGTTACCTACTTATTTAATATATAAAGGAACGTCCTCACTGAGAGTGAGAGCATTCACGTGTAATGAGCATTCGAGGTCGAATATTCGAGTGGTGTGGACGTTGCGACAAAGCCGAGCGTTACAAAGCTTACACGCAAGCGCGAACTTCGGCCGGTGTGGACTTCGCAACGATTTTCGCGGAAACGGCTCGCATTCGAATGTTCATGCAAATAAAACGCTCAAAAGCGAGTTCTCAATAATGAAATTAATGAGTATGTATGTAGGAATATTACTGGCCACTTGTAAAGCAAGGAACAATTAAGGGGCTGTATTTGAACAGTTGACAATCGACATCTGAGGTTCTAAGCCACGCCCACTGTCATTGACAGCTTAGGGGAAAACTTAAATTGGAGCGAAAAGTATTTGAAAATTAAATACACAAGGCCGACCACAGAGGCCCATATCATAAACGGACTCTCCGATGGTTTTTTACAAAAATAAACCGCGCAAGTTCTTATTTCAAACTGGCTAGCATCTGACATCAGATCGTTCACTGTTATTTTGCCTATGAATGCAACCTTATTGCTACGAAAATAAAGATCACTAAAATAGGTAATCTGGCTAGTGTCATACGAGTCTTTGCCGTGCAAATTGAATAAATATTATAATTATGTCTGCTTCTATGCGACTACCACATATAAGAACACAGTACGTTACATTTTTTTTATATTGGTTTAATAGCTAGATAATTTTATATATATTATTTTAATGAGTTTTACTATACTGAAATGGACTGTGCAATATTAAACTGGAAACTTTAAATTTGAATTGAGATTTGGTGCTTTCAGTAATCAATTTTATCATTATTTACAATAGGAAAGTCACATCAAATTGTAAAGACACCTTAAATTAGCAAATATCCAAAACTTACTAGGTTTGGAATTGTCTTTTTTAGGCATGTTTAAAATATGCAATAGAATGTATGACGCTATTAATATTATTTGTACAATTAGTAGGTTCATATTCCTTGTTTAGTATTAGTATTCTCTTGAAATCTTAATATATCGTTTAGTTACTAATACAAGATGACTTTCCGCTATCCTGGAATATAATAATTAAAAAGCACTTACTGGGTTTTGATATACATCAGCCCTCTGTGGTGAGGTCACGTGGTGCCGCTTTTCTGTATATTAGAGTTAAAAAACAAATAGACAGGGCGCAAAAAACACGGTCATGTAAACTTTATCTATCTATATAAAAAAAAAACCGGCCAAGTGCGAGTTGCACTCGCGCACAAAGGTTCCGTACCATTATCGCAAAAAACGGAAAAGAACACGTATGTTGTATGGGAGCCCCACTTAAATATTGATTTTGTTCTTTTTTTAGTATTTGTTGTTATAGCGGCAACAGAAATACACCATCCGTAAAAAAAATAATTGCCTTGCTATCACGGTTCATGAGATACAGCCTCGTGACAGACGGACAGACAGTCAGGGAGATAGAAGGAACCCTAAAAATGCTGTATGTGATTGTAAGCGTCTCACTAGAGAACGGCTGAAACTATTTGTTGCTATTGTTTGTTATATATCAATCAATCAATCATTTATTTGCTATAAGTATTGGTACAGTGTAGGTGTTTAAAGATAATATAGAAAGAAATAAAATGTTTATATGCGCCAGGCACAACGCATGCCATAAAAAAACCGGCTAAGTGCGAGTCGGACTCGCGCACGAAGGGTTCCGTACTTGTTAAATTGTGGTTTACGATTTACGACGTATTTAAAAAAAACTACTTACTTGATCTCGTTCAAACCAATTTTCGGTGGCAGTTTACATGGTAATGTACATCATATATTTTTTTTAGCTTTATCATTCTCTTATTTTAGAAGTTTCAGGGTTTCACACATTTAACCACTTTGGAAGTGTCTCTCACGCAAACTATTCAGTTTAGAAAAAAATATATTAGAAACCGCAATATCATTTTTGAAGACCTATCCATAGATACCCCAAACGTGCAGGTAGGATGAAAAAAGTCTAGGTAAATTAAAATTGAGTTTCAGTTTTTTTCTATTTTTGTTTGAAAATCTTAATGTGGTTCACAGAGTACACCTACTTACCAAGTTTCAACAGCATAGTTCTTATAGTTTCGGAAAAAAGTGGCTGTGACATACGGACGGACAGACAGACAGACAGACAGACATGACGAATCCATAAGGGTTCCGTTTTTTGCCTTTTGGCTAGGGAACCCTAAAAAGGAAAACATAAATACTAAAAACAGTGTATGCCTCACAACCACGTATATGTTACTGTGAAAGCCAAACTGTTGTTTCAGTTTAAAAAAAAACTATGATGAAACTTATTATTTATCGGTAAAACAGATTTACTAAGTCTTACCGGTAAAAGTCTGAAAACATCATCATCATCCTACCTGTCCTTGTCCCATGTTACTTGGGTCGGCGCAACACGTTTTCTTCTTCCATATCGTTCTGTCCCGCACCACGCTATAATTGACTCCCTTTTCTTTAATATCGCTCCTCACACAGTCCATCTATCTTTTCTTTGGCCATCCCCTCCCTCTTCATTCATCCCCAATTAAATTCATAAGAGTACACCACCGTCTAGAACCAGCCCTCACGGTACGCGTTCAAATCATCTCGGCACCTATTTCTGGGCCAGCCTCAATGGTGCGTTCCATCTTCAAGATTGTGGAGGCTTGCCCAGCGCTCAATTTGCATGCTACTAACGTGAACCGTAATGGCATTGGCCCATTTGAGCCGAACAGCCTTTTTACCCACGTCTATTATGCCCGTTTGGGAACAAAGCGTGTTCCGTATTCGGTCTGTTCTTTTTACATCCAGAATGCTGCGTTAATCTCTGGCAATCCCCAAGTGTAAGTCTTTTTGTTTACTCTCCAGAGCGATCGGCGGATTTTTTGTTAATAAATAAGAATTGTCAGTGCCGATTTGGTAAAATGATAAGATCAATTAATAATTAGCTTAACAATATTAATAGACTAATAAACTATTATTGTAGCTCGTTATTGCAATTGGGATAGTTAATTGCGAGAAATACAGGACTGATCAATGTGGTGATTTTTGGTGAGCTTTATGTCCACATGTGGACGATTTTTGGTTGAAACGACGAAAAATGCCAAATTCGTGAGAAATAGATTATTATTTCTCACGAATTTGAATTTTTTTGGTCAGTTCTAGGTGCCGTATGTTAGAAAGAAACAAAGATTGAAACAAATGGATACGAAGAATTTTATTAGTTCTGTCATTTCGAGACACTGCCAGCGTGGTTGGTACGACCATTCCATGTTCTGTGTTTTTTGCTTCTATTGTTTTCACATGAACGAAGAAGGTTCAAAATAGTATTGGACCTCACCTATATTTTAAATATTGTTTAATTCAAATTGAGATAAAATTTGTTGTATTTTCAAAGAGGTTCAAATACTTTTTAGTTATGGACTTAGTAAGTAAAGTAAACGACGTGAGTCGTTTATAATACAACAAAAATATAGATGCCAGTGACAGCGGTAGTGCCAAAAAATAAAAATAATACAGACTTTGACAATAATTACTTGTGATTTCGTTAGTTCCAATTAAAGCCACCAGGCTACATGATCTGGCTGCATTATACCTGATATTTTTTTGACAGATTGAATTGACGAGAAATAAATTGAATATTATTTTTGCTTTTTGCGGAAAAAAGCGACATACGTCCACCTAGCAACGCCGCGAAGCGGTCACTGTCGAATTGCACTGGATGGAAAGAGAAGCACGATGGAATTTGTACAGACTTTTTTACAAAACATAATAATATGAATTACTTAAAAATAATGAATGAAACTTCAATATATAAGACAATGAAGTTTTGCGTCCTTTTATGATACGTTATTGTTGTTAATTGTACAAATGTACGCTGGTCAGTATTACCGGAAAAATCTTTTGAAGATCACGGTAAGAGGTTACTTTGCCATTCAATTGTATCGAGGTTTTTGTGCGTAAACGTGTTTCGGCCACAACAAAGTTTTCGGAAATATGATCAAGATTAACATATCTTTTTTCCGCTTCCACATCTTCAATAGATTTGGCTAAAAAATGTTTAAAAGAAAGCCTATTTTGAGTATTCAGCCCCTTAGTGTTTGGGACTTTCTTGGGCAATCGTATTATCGAATGAATGACATTTAACGAGATCGTATTCGAATGCTCCAAGCTCGCAAGGGAATGTTTGACTCGAACGTTCATAGTTTTGCTCGAAAGTAAATGCTGGGCCCACTGGGAAGCATTTGTTGCTCGCATACGATTGCTTGTTTACAAATGCTCACGAGAGAATGCTCCCAGTGAGGACGGTCCTTAAGAAGAAATATAAGATGACACATATAACCAGCAAAACTAATAATAAATAAAAGATATTACATAACAGGTGGCGCTCGCAATCCAAGATGGTGTTAATGTCACCGTGTCCACTGGTCTATAATGGATAACTTAGTTAAAAGATATTAGTGCACTCAAAACAAGTTCACTCATTATCTCCCATGACACTGACAGAATTTGATCCTTCTGTTGGACTTTTATTTATATACCGGACGGGCAAAAAATCGTGGATCAAACGAAACAGCGCGATAGTTGGGGATATTAGGAGATAAAAAAATTATTTCATTACGACCTATGTCACCGTGTCCACTGGTCCATAATGGATAACTTCGATAAAGGATATGAGTGCACTCAAAACAAGTTCACTCATTATCTTCCACGACACTGACAGAATTTGATCCTTCTATTGGACTTTTATTTATATACCGGGTGGGTAAAAAATCGTGGATCAAACGAAACAGGGCGATAGTTGGGGATATTAGGAGATAAAAAAATTATTTCATTACGACCTATGTCACCGTGTCCATTGATCCATAATGGATAACTTCGATAAAGGATATGAGTGCACTCAAAACAAGTTCACTCATTATCTTCCACGACACTGACAGAATTTGATCCTTCTATTGGACTTTTATTTATATACCGGGTGGGTAAAAAATCGTGGATCAAACGAAACAGGGCGATAGCTGGGGATATTAAGAGATAAAAAAAATTTTTTTGATTATGACCTACTGCAAATAGCCCCAAATATAACCCTGTTTCGTTTAATCCACGACTTTTGGCCCACCCTTTATGTACTGGAAGCCACATATGGAAAGGGTTAGAACTTCGCTCACGGGAGCCCTATGGAATGTAGTCCGATGTCTTCCACAACAAGTGCGCTACGATATATATACCTAACACTCTTATAAAACCTCACTTGGACTATCTAATAGAAGTATGGAGCACAGTGGCCAAAACCAATATTGAAACGTTGCAAATAGCACAAAATAAGTCAATAAAGACACTTTTCCAATATGATTACAGTACACAAACACAAAAAACATATAATGAAACTAAGTTACGAAATGTATTTACAAGGCAGACGTGAATGGAAACGCCGGGAGGGGACGCCCTAGCAAGACATACACAGACGGCAGACCTTATAGGTGATGTTCTTCAAAAAGGCCAGGTGCGCAGTACTCATAACCGGTGTGTGTGTATGACTAGATGTATGAATGTGAGTGAAGCAAAAGAAGTATGTAAGGATCGTAGCAGGTGGCGTTCTGTAGTTTCTGCCTGCCCCCATGGGAAAAAAGGCGTGAGTTTATGTATGTATGAGGGTAAGGTAATGAATATATCACAGACATACTTATGTAATACTTGAATCTTAATAAAAAGATTCACACAAAAATACATATTACAAAGAAACATCAAATACACAATATTTGGCTTAGAAATGCAAATGACATACGAGTACAATTATACTCACCATAAGGGCAAAAAAAATGTACGAAGGTGCTGCATTGTATAACAAACTACCAAATAATATTAAAAATGTATAATCCATGTCAATATTGAAGAAACAATTAAAATTACATATACTTAAAAAAATACTTTGTTACAAAAAAATACTACCGACTTTCAAATAACAAAATTACAAAGTGAAAAGTAACTTTATTTTTGGAAGTCAGTGTTATATGTATTTTTGGTAGGTACCAATTTATTGCGTTATGGACACCGACTTCCAAAAATAAAGTTATTTTTCACTTTGTAGTTTTGTTATTTGGAAGTCGGTGGTATTTTTTTGTAAAAAAGTTTTTTTATATTCTCTTTTCAGTTTTACCTACCTAATAGGCAAGTAGTTACGTAAGGTACCTATAATGCCAGTATAGATTACCCGAATATCATGAAACTGAATATAACCGGTGAAATGAGAATGTACCGAGGTGAACTGTACACATCTGCGTACCCCTTTAGAGCGTACTGGCGTGATGTTATGTTATGAAGTGGTATAAACAGACATGCGATTGCAGCAATCCCGAGAGATTTGCAGTTATTTATTGAAGAATTCTGTTGTATATCGCCGAAGTTCTATATCAGATCTTCACCAAATTTAAATGAGACCAATTTCGGAACATACTCTTTCAAACAAAAAAAATATTTTCAAAATCGGTCCGCAATTGAAGGAGATATCGGTGACAAAACATTTAAAAAAAACATTCGTGAAGTCGAACGTAGAATTTCCTCCTTTTTGGGTGAGTCGGTTAAAAAGCGAGCGCACCTTAGTACATTACATACCACATCTAGTTACGCGCGCTCTGTGTATGTTTACGTTCTGGCTGTTTTGCATATTTTTTGTTCGCATCTTAAGCAGTCGGGTTTTTTTATTTTATTAACTTTTTTTATTTAGGTACAACTTTTTAGTTATCTCAGCATAAACTTCTGCTACGATGGGTTAACTCCTCCTCCATAGGATATAAGCAACTTTTTCTTCCGGCGGCGTCCGCGCTGCTCTTGGTGTCCTCCGGGAAGTTATTTGTTTTCCATTGATACAGCTTCCAGGATGCTACTGCGACCAATCTATACCAATATTATAAAGAGGAAAGAATTTTTTTGTTTGTTTGTACCGAATAGGCTCCAAAACTACTGGACCGATTTCAAAAATTCTTTCACCGTTGGGAAGCTACTCTATCCCCGGGTGACATAGGCTACTTTTTATCCCTGTATTCCCACGGGAACGGGAACTACGCGGGTGAAACCGCGAGGCGTCCTCTAGTAGGATATATAGGATGATTGTAGTCCAGTTAGGTGTAGCTGCTATGATTAGCCAATTATATTCTTCTGGTACGGAGATATAGTCTGCTCTATTTTATTTTTTTATTCGTGGATTCTGTCTAGTGAGATATCTTCTATTTCGAGTTTGTATTATATTGATTGTTCTGAGACTTGATGCTGCTCCGGTAATGGTATGACCTCGTTGATGACAACCGTGTCGGTGTGAGACCGCAATTTCATGTTCATGATGTTCATCTTGCAGTCTTCTGTTCATCATAATCATCATCATCATTTCAGCCGAAAGACGTCCACTGCTGGACATAGGCCTCCCCCAGGCGTCGCCACATTGACCGATCTCGTGCGTCTCGCATCCAGCGCCTTCCCGCAACCTTAACCAGGTCATCGGTCCACCTATTGGAAGGCCTTCCAACGCATCGTCTTCCGGTTCGCGTTCGCCATTTTCGGCTTCGGCAACTTTTCGGCTCCATCGGCCATCCGTTCTGCGAGCAATGTGCCCTGCCCACTGCCATTTAAGTTTCGCAACTCTTCGGGCTATGTCGGTAACTTTGGTTCTCCTGCTCATTTCTGATGCGATCACGCAAGGAAACGCCGAGCACAGCCCTCTCCATGGCCCTGTTTGGGTGAATTTAAGCTTTCTGATAAGGCCCATTGTGAGCAACCACGTCTCGGTCCCATTGGTGATCACTGGCAACACACACTGGTTATTGACTTTTGTCTTGAAAACTGCGGTAAATTGGAAAAGAAGATACCGCACAACTTCCTGACCACCCCGCCCAGCCGAGTCGGATTCGACGGTTGACCTCTTTCTCGAAATTAGACCTACCCAACTAGACCGTTTGTCCCAAGTAGACATAATCGTCTACAACTTCGGGGGTAGAGTATCCGATCTTGATAGGTGTGTGTATTACATGGGAATTCACCTTCTGTCTGCTGTTAGTGTAACGAGATTAATTCCAGACAGCTTCTTGTAATCTGTCTTGGTGTTGATCTTCAGAACTTTGCCTCTTCTTAGGTTCATCTTAGCGTGAGTGCAATTTGCTGGGCGATACGTATGCACTCATCTGTGTCTTCAATTATTATGGTGTCGAGGAGCTTGGATAGCTGGATGTTATTGGTCAGTGGATAACTATCTTCTTCCGGCTAAGCGTACTCGTCGTTACCAAGTTATTTGGATTTAGGGATGATAGTAAGTTTATTTCTATTTGGGATAGGATAGAGATAGATAAGGTAATAGGTTCTTGACGTAATTGTGGGGATTTCGAGAATACAATTAACAGAGTGTTCTGTACTGTAAGCATTAACTTTATTGACTTCTCTATCCTGCATTATATTACCTACTCATGCTAATACTAGCTTCTGGTTTAAATATAAACTTACTTTCTAAGTTTATTTACTCTTATATTAAATACTATAATTATAATACAAGAATGCATGGTGCCCATCTGAGCAAGTCATAGCGCTTGAGGTTCTCTGCAGCCGCAGCGGAAGCGCCAGCTCAGCACGACGAGTTAGGAGGATGGGATGGCGCAAGAGTATCGACACAAGTAGCGTCCCACACTAAAAGCCTACCCATCTTCCATGGAAACATAGACATCCCGTCCGGTCTTTTGCCATCGCCGCGTGCCAGGCAATGGGGTTCTAATACAGCCGGAACGCCGAAATATTAACGTAATTTTGTATCTTTAGCATGCAAAGATTATTTTTTTTTTTTGTTACAGTTAAAGATTTTAGACTGTGTGTCAGCAGGTGAACATAATATGTGATGTTATAAAGATAATTTTGTTCATCTGTAGATTCACTGAGATTCACCGTAGACTGAAATGTTTCAAGTTTTGTGTAATTGTTAAAAATATTGAAATATCTACAACCATGGTTTTCGTAATCGCGTCGGAGAACCGCCAACGCTTACAGCAGTTTATTTTATATACTAAGCGGTTCCCCGACGCGAGTACGAGGTTTATTTTTTGCTTTTTAGAGGTTTTGTGTAGGTTTTTTTAAATTTGTAATTGAATTTTTTATATCTATATTGGAGGAAACTTAATTCAAAGTTAAATTCTTTATTGTAAATAGGACATGCAGCACTTTTGAACGCCAACACTTTAAATTTAATAATAATTGATTCTACCGTCCATTCGGAAAAGTAACTTGATATGGAGAAGAAAAAAACAGACGAGAAACTCCAAATTTACTATTAAAAAAAGTGTTTTACTATATTCACATAGGTAGGTAAATACATTAATTCATATACGTGAGGAATATGCACGATGCCACGGTAAAGATATCTACACTATTCTACATCTTCATACAAACGGTCGGAACGTGAGTCATGCCTACGTTACTCGAGCTCAGCCCACACTCAGTATACTACCAGTCGCGGACGCGCCGCAGTGACGAACGAACGGTGTTGATGGTTTTGTAAGCAGTAAGCGGTCGATTTGTGAGTATTTGATTAAAATACGTACAAGTACTTACTTACTTAATATGGCAGAGAGCAATTATATACTATATTGTGCTATTTTGTTTGCTTGAATTCTTCTATAACGCACCCAGAGATAATATTTTTTAAATTACCTGGAACCTCCGAAAGGCAAGACTATAAAAAAATATGCCTAACCTACTCGCGTACGTAATTTATTTCTTTTTTTAATAGGTAGGTATTTCGCTTTTACCGAACAGTAAAATACCTGGATTAATAAATAAATTAGT
Organism: Orthosia cruda; assembly: GCA_964057195.1. Classification (NCBI taxonomy): domain Eukaryota; kingdom Metazoa; phylum Arthropoda; class Insecta; order Lepidoptera; family Noctuidae; genus Orthosia; species Orthosia cruda. The sequence goes on along the minus strand of OZ059841.1, from coordinate 6,993,799 downwards.
GTATAGGGTTATAAAGTCACACACGAGTGACCTTCCTACGCTCGGGTAAAAAAAAACTAGTAGGTATAATATAGTTTCCTAGGCTAGGCTATCTATTTATGTACTTACTCGTAGCTACTTACATATATTATTGAATTTGACGAAATATCATTATGAAATGATTGCAATAATTATTGATTATTCTATCAGAGATATAAATGGTAGGTACCTACCTGATGAGATTTAAAATAAGTATACTAAAAATATAATAGGTATTTACCTCAGATTAGAGAAAAGAATCTGGGATATTTACAATCACAAAACTTGAAAGAATCTCAAGTGGGTAGAGGCGGGCAGCCCTAATGCGTGTTTACGTGACGCGGACTTGTAGGCACTTATTTCAAGGACAGGGCCAAGTCACAATACTATTAGATATCTTTACCTTGACGATGCACCCATAATATCACTAATAAACTACGTATAGGTCAGTATAAAGTATTACAAGCACTAACAGGTAAATGCATTTATTTGATAAATAGGAACAACACATGGTTCTCACATACTTACAAATATTGCAAACATTGGTAATTTACCTAACTAATTCAAAAACAACGGAACAGTAAAAAAAAAACAAATATATGATCTTTTTGTTTGAATGTAGGTAAGCCATGATCAACAAAAAAAAGAAACACACATTTAAAGGAAATTATAAAATTTAACAATTTAAACATAATTTTATTCGGTTTCATCTTGAGTTGGGTGTAACATTCTATTCCTTATAACAGCGGCGTAGAATCGCGCTGATTCGCGCGGCGTCCGAGTCCGGTTTGGATCCGAGAAGTCTACGTGATACAGACCGAATTTAACTCTGAAAACAAACATAATATTAATTTTAATGGATAGTGCACAAAACAGGTATCTCGTTTCCCCGTATTCCCTTTCAACTTTTGTTTTGTCTTGGTAAGGTCTTGTGATAAAGATTCATCGGCGCCCGCCGCCAGGGGGTAAGAGTAATATAATATGATATAATTACAAAATCTCTAATATTTACAAGATATAACAACTGAATCCATAATTTTATTTGATATAATGATCAGTAAACGATTGACATAATTTTAAAATTTTAATGTTGGGTTCTCATCCTAAAAGTAAAGTGACATGGGGTGAAAGGAAGCCAGAACAAATTGGTATGTATACAAACCTTTGTAATAATTTGTTGAGACAAATTGACTTTTCTATTGAATTACGAGAATGTGTGGATAAACGATCTAATGTTGTGATCTAACATTGTCTTATCACTTAGGGAGGCTTCTGAGTTTAGCTACAGGGTAGGTACGAGTGGTAAGAATAGGTAAATTATGGGGTGGAATAAATATGTTGCAGAAGCTCTTAGGGTGGCCAGGCTTGATTTTCAGAGTTGGTTAAAGTGGGGTAAACCTAAAGAGGGATTCATTCATGAAGCAATGTGTCGTAGCAGAAAGGTTTTCAAAACTAAACTTAAATGGTGCCAACAAAATCAGGAGCGGATAAAAATGGACCGGCTAGCGACACTGCATTCAAATAATAAGTTTCGTGAATTTTAAACATACCAATAAACTGAACTTGAGGCCACAGGAAGGCCATTCCTCTGAGCATCGAGGGTGTCACGGACACGAAGATGATCGCAAACATGTTCAAAGATCACTTCACTGTAGAATCCCCATTAGGAGTTTGTGATGCAATGATGGACGTAGACCCCGTTAGTGAAAACGTACTGTCTAAAATTAGTGCTCAGGACATAAGAAAAATTATTAGAAATATGAAATGTGGAAAGTCACCAGGGCATGACGGGCTCAGCGTCGAGCATTTGCAAAATGCAGGGCCACACATTGCTAGGCTTTTGTCGATATTTTTTAATTTGTGCATTGGACACTCCTACCTACCCAGTGAACTAACAAAAACAATTGTTACTCCCATTTTGAAGAACAAGACGGGAGATAGTTCGCTGAAATCGAATTACAGGCCGATTTCGCTTGCTACAGTCGTTGCGAAGATACTGGACAGTGTGCTTGAGGCCCAGTTGGCGAAATGTATCCACATACACGATGCGCAGTTTGGTTTCCGCGCCGGACTTTCTACAGAGAGCGCTATACTGGGCCTAAATCATACTGTTGAGTATTACACCAGTAGAAAAACGCCTATTTATGCCTGTTTTTTAGACCTGTCAAAAGCGTTTGCCATTGTCAATTATGACAAACTCTGGGATAAGCTTAAATACACCAATTTATCTCGTGAGACTATTGCTATCCTAAAGTTTTGGTACCTCAGCCAAGTTAATTATGTCAAGTGGGCTGGCATGTTATCGGATCCATATAGATTATGATGTGGAGTGAGACAGGGTGGATTGTCATCCCCACTTTTGTTTAATTTGTAAATTAATGCACTGGTCGTTGAGCTCAGCAGCATTCATGTCGGCTGCCATGTCGACAACATATGTGTAAACAATCTTAGTTATGCGGACGACATGGTTTTGCTGAGCCCAACGATCGGCGGCCTTAGGAAATTAGTCAGTGTGTGTGAAATGTACGCGGCTAGGCATGGCCTTAAATATAATGTTTTAAAAAGTGAGCTCATGATATTTAAGGCGGGTACAAAGTCACCGGAGCAGGTCCGTCCCGTTACTTTAAACGGAATACCTATGAAGGTATTCCGCTTTAAATATCTTGGGCACATGGTCACTGAACACTTACGTGATGACGAGGACATGGACAGGGAGCATAGAGCGCTATCGAACAGAGCAAATATGATAGCTCACAGGTTCATGCGTTGTGCTGCGAGTGTTAAAATAACACTCTTTAGAGCGCTCTGTACATCGCTTTACACGTGCAGCCTGTGGGCTCGTTATACGCAACGATCGTTCAGCGCTCTGCACGTCCAGTACAACAACGCGTTCAGGGTGTTGTTGGGGCTGCCGCGCTGGTACAGTGCGTCGGGCATGTTCGCGGACACGCACGTAGACGATTTTCACGCCGTGCTCCGAAAACGAAACGCCGCGGCGCTCGGCAGACTGCGTGCCAGCACCAACAGCATCCTGGCCGTTATAGCGGAAAGGCTGGACACGCGGTACGTCCAACACTGGGTCAGGAGAAGTAACTATTCAGTAATCTGTGGTCAGGGCCCACATGAAGAAATAAATGTCTTTTTGTTTTCTTTAATTTTAGTTACTAACCCTGTTTATTTGTTTTGTTTACTGTACTAACATTCTATAGGTACCGTAAATCTGAAATATTTAAATAGTTTTTATTATTTATTTTTATAAGCATAACATACATTGGATATAAAATCGTTAGATATACCACTCAAAAGACATAGGTAAAACATATTTAGTCTAATATGATAAAAACGCCTAGTTGAAAACACAAAACAAAATTGCATATATACACAATATAACTTATTCATACTTGGTCAATCATTCATACATTTTTAAATTTTATATTTAAATTCCTTTGGAAAAATCACGTTTATACTAAATATAATGCTTTTTATAATACATTTTCTAAACCAGTTACAGAGTGATCATGACGGTATTGTTTTGCATAATTTTATTGAACTTTAAAGATGCTTCTGCATCGTCTCCGGCACTGCGGGTAGTGCAAACCCTTAGCCCTTATGTAACTAAGGATAGGCACCTATGTTTTTTTACAGCGGGCGAGGGTTGCTCTCCCTTCGCGCCGCCTGTTTTTATATACACTCTAGGGGTAGAAGCCAAAAGACTACGTGAAGTCGGGGTGCCCGATTCGGTTTTGGAACAGATTCGGCCTATTATAACCATGATATGCTAGGTTAGAGAACCTAGCATATCGATGCATTACGTGTATTTATACATTTTCTTTTTAATATTTTGGTACAAATGTAATTGAAAGCGAGGAGGGTGACGCTCGCGGTGACTATGAAAGGGTTGTGAATACTATGGATGAAGAGGGAGGTCAAAGAAAAGTTAAATGGGTTTTGGGACAATCCCACCGCACTATTCCCAAACCACTGCAACCCCTGAAAGCCAGAATCAACAGTGGCGACCACCGGAAAAGCGCCGAGGCAATGAAGCTCGACGAAGTCCCGGAGAATGAATTTAACTGTCTTGGATCCCACAACGAATTTAATCAGAAAAAAATAATAGAGGAGTAAGAAAAACACAAATTTCCACTTCCCTCCATATCAAGCAGGAGACAGAACAAACAAGACCAATAGGCACAAAGGGTCGTTTACAACTGGGATAACCCCTGTTGCCTAGCACCACGGATAAAAATTAGCATTAATATTAATGGGTCCTAACATTGTGAGCTGTTATATTTGATTCCAATAATAGGTATGGCAAAAACGCTTGAACGCACGGCAATTTATTCTAGTTTCCACAAGGTCCGTATAGTAAACAGCTCCTGATACAGCCTGTACATTATTCAACATAGTATTGCGTTCATTCTGCCAAAGAATACTCTCCTATAAGATATGATGTGCAGATTGTACATATTTGCAGTCAGATGTAGAACACTGACATAATGGCGAGGCAACAAGCTTGAAGGAAAATAATTTACTTTTAAAGTTACCATGCCCTGTGAGAAATTGGGCAACACAGTGATCCACATCCAGCCACGTCCTGGCAAGCCGCACGCGAACAGATGGAAATAATTGGTGGAGGTGTCGGCCCTAGATGGAATTATCCCACCTACATTGCCATTCGGATAAAAGTTCCTCCCAGACGTCAATATGTGGTTTAAATAATCTAGAGATTTTGTCACGGTCACTCCGCGTTAAAAAGTCCGCTTCCATGGTCTCTTTTGCGGAATAGTACATTACAGCACATCGCTGCACTTCAAGGTCGAACGGAAGTACGCCAAGTACCGGTAAGGCCTCAGTACTAACCGTCCTGTATGCTTTGCATAAGAATATCAAAGCCAAACGCTGACTCTGAAGTAATTTACGTCGTACCGCCCCCGCCCCTGGGTTGTGTGACCTAGTGATATGACAGAAAAGGGAGTCAGCGATAACGTAACAACTACAGGATGTAATCGAAGAAGAAAGTGTATAACGCCGACCTTAAGTAACACAGAACAAAGCCTAGATCAGGGGTCACCAAATGGCGGACCGCGGTCTGGATCCGGACCACCGAACTATTATTATTAATTTATACATTATATGCATACAGCAATCCAACAACATGAACACTTATAAACTAAAAAAACTTAACGCAAACATTTAACATAGATTTATCCTTAGACATGTCGTAGGCCAATCGTTGAACTGGACCAATCGAGATCTACCTGGGCACCAATTATATCATGATGTGCCTAACATTAAGTTGGGCAGATCGATGAGAGCAACCGATGTCCAACTAGTCATTTGGCCACATCGAGATATGGCTGGGCGCATCGTAATGTAGTTCCATTTCGCGACGCTGGTGGCGCTATTGGAGCTCTGTCAGCCGTGTGTTTACGTGCGTGAGAGAAATATGGCGGATCTTTCACTCTGATTCTTTCACTTTGATTTCTGGCGGATTCTGTCTCAAGAAATTGAAAACTGTGATAATAAAAGCAATCACAGTGAGTTAATTATTAAATGCAGAAAAAAGTGCTTTCCACGAATTACAGGCTTTTTACGCGAGTCACGCAAATTCAACGCATTTGCTTTGGTCACCCTACAGACTCTATTAATCCAAGCATGCCTGAGCAAATCGTAAAAAGTAAATCTACGAACAATATGGCGGATATTAGACAGGTAAATCAAGAAATGGCGGCGTATCGTGATGTGCGCAGGCAGATCTCAATCAGCCCAGTTTTACGATTGGCCTACGTCATACAGAAATATGTCTACTCTAGGTTCCTAAACAATTAGAGCGTTCAAGAGATTGAACGCCTGGGTTGTTGGGGCATATCGAGCTGTCAGGGTACGCGAGAGCGGAGTCGCGAACAGGCATCGAGGGAAAAAGGCGTGCGACACCCGCATGCGGCCCAAGAGCGAACAGTGAACAGCGAGCTAGCATAGATACATCGTCAATCCTGTTGTTCAGCAATAAGAAGTAGTGCATCAACTGCGCACACTTACGTCGCAGTTCTAGCGTTTTGATGCCCATCATTCCCGCGACAAACAGGTCTAGACGGATACAAATATCATCATCATCATCATATCAGCCGCAAGACGTCCACTGCTGGACATAGGCCTCCCCCAAGCGTCGCCACATTGACCGGTCCCGTGCGTCCCGCATCCAGTGGATCCCTGCAACCTTCACCAGGTCATTGGTCCACTTGGTGGGAGGCCTTCCAACGCAACGTCATCCGGTTCGCGGTCGCCACTCCAGAACCTTTCTGCCCCATCGGCCATCCTTTCTGCGAGCAATGTGCCCTGCCCACTGGCACTTAAGTTTGGCAATTCTTCGGGCTATGTCGGTAACCCTGGTTCTCTTGCGGATCTCTACATTTCTGATTCGATCACGTGAGGAAACTCCGAGCATAGCCCTCTCCATTGCCCTTTGGGTGACTGTAAGCTTTCTGATGAGGCCCATTGTGAGCGACCACGTCTCAGAGCCAAAGGTCATAACTGGCAACACACACTGGTCATAGACTTTCGTCTTGAGACACTGTGGTAAGTTGGACGTGAAGATACCGCGCAACTTCCCGAACGCTGCCCAGCCGAGTCGGATTCGACGGTTGACCTCTTTCTCGAAGTTGGCCCTACCCAACTGGATCGTTTGTCCCAGGTAGACATAGTCATCCACAACTTCGAGTGTAGAGTCTCCGACCCTGATAGGAGTGGGTGTGACATAGGCATTCAACATCACCTTGGTTTTGTCCATGTTCATCCTAAGACCCACTCTTTCGGAAGCTCTACTGAGGTCATCGAGCATTGTATTGAGGTCCTCCATATTCTCAGCCATGACCACTATATCGTCGGCAAACAGAAGGTGAGTGATGTACTCGCCATTGACATTGATGCCTAGCCCTCTCCAGTCCAGAACCTTGAAGACATCCTCCAGTACAGCGGTGAACAGTTTCGGAGATATGACATCTCCCTGCCTCACACCTCGCTGCAGAAAGACAGGTTCCGAGGTCTGATACTGAAGTCGAACTGACATGGTGGCGTTTTTGTACAAACACTTCAACACCTCGATGTACCGGTAGTCAATTTGGCACCGTTGGAGAGACTGCATCACAGCCCAAGTCTCGATCGAATCAAAGGCTTTCTCGTAGTCCACAAACGCTAAGCAGAGAGGCAGGTTGTACTCTTCGGTCTTCTGTATAACCTGCCGCAGCGTATGTATGTGGTCTACGGTGTTAAAGCCTTTACGGAAACCGGCTTGTTCAGGAGGCTGGAAATCGTCAAAACTGCGCGCGAGACGATTCGTGATGACTCTTGAAAACAGCTTGTAGACATGGCTAAGAAGTGAGATGGGCCTATAGTTCTTTAGTAGGGCATTGTCGCCCTTCTTGAAGAAGAGTACCACCACACCCCTGCACCATGCCTGTGGCGTTTTGCCCTCGAGTATGACGGAATCAGATTCCGTTTCCGGTAGTTGGAGTGTAAACATCACTGTGATTCTATCCGTAACATATCGTTTTAAAAAAATTGTTATAAGGTGTTTTAGTCGTCAACACTATTATAAACCACATAATTAGCACTTCGGTGGACTCAGAAGAAATACAGCTCTGGGATATTAACAGGATCTATCCAGTAAAGTGCAGAAGAAAAATTCACAACAACATTTGAGGTTAGAACATTCAAGTACAAAATCTGCCAAATAAAATACTTAATGTCAGTTTGTTAAGTTGGCATTAACTTCAGTGTTGCTAGTACATGAAAAATAATATCTACCATTTATACTACGTTCCATTCCACGTCACTTTGCAAAAATATGGAGGAACAATTTCAACTATTATTTGACAATATGAAGAAAGAAATGCAGAAGCAAACAGCTGAACTAACTGAATCACTTACTAAAAACTTAATGGATAGGATGGATGAAAAACTTACCCCTATTATTGAAGAAAATGAACAATTAAAACAAAAAGTTAGTGATCTAGAGAAAGAGATGGAATATTTGAAAAGAGAAAAGAAAAGTAACAACATAATTATTTTCGGGCTGGAAGAGGGGGAAAACTCGACATCGGAGCTATTTAAAAGTATCAAGGTGACCTTCAAAGAAGACCTTAACATAAATATAGAGCAATCCGAAATAAACAAATTATACCGCTTGGGAAAAAATACAGTTCAGAATAAATCAAGACCGGTGCTATGTTCTTTTATAAATGCATGGAAAAAAGATGAAATTATGAAGAATAAAAAGAGATTTAAGAACATTTATGTATCGGAGGATTACTCGAAGGAAGTTTTGGAGAAAAGGAAAGCACTGCTACCACAGTTGAAGGAAGAGAGAGAAAAGGGAAATACAGCTCTTCTGATTTACGACAAACTGGTAGTCAAAGAATCCAACACTGAAAAAAGGAAAAGGGAACCAACTACCTCACCGTCACCTTCCAAAACTCAACCCAGAAAACAGCAAATCCTATGCTCTGCCAAAGTTAACAGGATAAATGCCTTCGATGCAATGAGACCCAGATCGAACTCTTTTACCAACAAACCTACACCCAATAAACAATAGCAACCAACCGGTAAACGGAAAATCCAAACAAACTACGAAAACAAACAAAGTGAAAAAATACGTTTTCCCCCAAGCCGACTGGTCCTCGTGGGGGATAAAGACCACAACCCTCCAACAACACAAAGAAACAACTACAAAGAAACAAAAATATACGTCGCAGCCCTTAACGTACTCACGCTGAAAAATGAAGAAAATCTTATAGAACTAACAAATGCGTTAAAACAAATTAAATGGGATATCGTCGGCCTCAGTGAAGTAAGACGAATGGGAGAAAGAATTATTTCTCAACCAGACTTCTTACTGTACCATATTGGAACGACGCCAGGCCACCATGGCGTTGGTTTCATCGTCAAAAAATACCTTGAAAAATCGATAGAAGGATTTATTGGAATCTCGGAGCGCATAGCAATGATGAATTTGAAGTTACCGGGATATAAAGATTCATGGTCTATTTTACAAATATATTCACCAACAGAACAATCGGACCTGGAAACAATTGAGAAATTCTACATTGACTTAAATACCACTATTCAAGAACATGCCCACAAAAATCTAATAGTCATGGGAGACTTCAATGGCCAAATTGGAGCTAAGCGCCCAGGAGAAGAGACAGTACTAGGACCATTCACCTACAGTAATAAAATTAGAAGTAGGAATGGAGAAAAACTTATAAACTTCACACTAGAAAATAACTTAACCATTTTAAACACAGTATACAAAAAAAACACAAAGAAAATGTGGACATGGATTTCACCAGATGGGAAAACAAAGAATGAAATCGATTTTATAATGACCAATACAAACAACTGCTTTACAAATTTTGACGTCATTAACAAATTTAACTTCAATACCAACCATAAACTGATCAGAGCTGAAATAAAAATAGTTCAACCAAAGAAACCTAGGCCGAGACAGGAACTAGCAATTGGTAAGCTCAGCAAGCATCAAATGGAGCAACTAGTAGTCACCCTAAGAGATAAATTCACAGACTTCAAAGAGAACACAAAGACCGTGGGAACTCAGGAAAAATACAACTGGATAGAGAATACTATTAAAATTCAATTACGACACATTGCTAAGATCAGATCTGAACCGAGAAAATGGCTAACAACTAATACCATGAAATTACTAGAGCAAAGAAACCAGCTAATCAACGCAAAAGAAGTAAAAGACAGAAGAAGGCATTTAGCGAAAATTAGTAAAGACATCAAAGAAAGTATAAGAACGGATAGGAAAAAGAGTAGAATGGAAATTATCGAAAAACATGTAGCCAAAACGGGAGGTGTTAAAAAAGCTTATAAGGAATTAACAAATTCAAAGGACTGGATCGCAAAAATAAAAAATGACAGCGGAGAATGGAACCACCACAGGACAAACATATTAGGAATCGCCACATCCTATTACAAAACAATATATGAACACGACACCGCTCGGGACAAAAACGAACTAGGGGAAACCTCAAATATCCCTAACATCCTTCAGACAGAAGTAACAAAATCTATAGATAGTCAAAAGAGAGACAAAGCACCAGGACCCGACGGTATAAACAACGAAATCCTAAAAGAAAGCAAAGAAGTTATAACACCAGTCCTCACTGACATGTTTAACGAGATATTAAATACCGAAATTATCCCACGCCAATGGACAGAATCAAACATTATTCTTCTATATAAGAAAGGAGACAAATATGATATTGGGAACTACCGCCCTATCAGCCTTATGTCCAACATATACAAGGTGTTTGCCAAGATCATACTTAATCGGATTGAAAAAATATTAGACGAACACCAACCCATCGAGCAGGCGGGTTTTCGTAAAGACTATTCAACGATCGACCACATTCATGTAGTACGCCAAGTTATGGAGAAATATAAAGAATACCAATGTACCTACTACATCGCATTTATCGATTATAGCAAAGCATTCGATTCTTTGTTTCACGAAAAGATATGGCAGTCATTAAAAGAACAAGGAATTGAACACAAATACATCCGCTTAATAAAGAATGTTTACAGCCAGAGTACTGCGAGAATCCAATTAGAAAGGAAAGGCGAACCTTTCAGAGTAGGAAAAGGCGTACGACAAGGAGATCCCCTGTCACCAAAAATTTTCTCGGCTGTACTAGAATCAATATTCAGAGGCCTAAATTGGGAAAATCTCGGTATCAATGTAGACGGTGTCTCATTGACTCACTTGAGATTCGCAGATGATATTGTGTTATTTGCGAAATCCTCGGAAGACATAACAAAAATGATAAACGAACTAGCAACGGAAAGCGAGAAGGTAGGGTTAAAACTCAACCCGGAAAAAACAAGAGTAATGACAAACGGTGAGAGAATTACCATAAACTTAGGAAACAACCAAATTGATTATACAGATGAATATATTTACCTGGGACAGCTAATAACTGATGATAATCCGATGCGCAAAGAAGTTGAAAGAAGAATAACCAATGGCTGGAGAAGGTACTGGGGTTTGAAAGAGGTTATGAAAGATAAAAACCTTCCTATGAATATCAAAAGCAAACTATTTAACTCTTGCATACTACCAGTTCTCATGTACGGCAGCCAAACATGGTCCTTATCACAAAACATGACTAGCAAACTTGCATCATGCCAATACGCAATGGAAAGGAGCATGATGAATGTGAAAAAGTCAGACCGACTGAGAAACCGTGTAATAAGAAGCAAAACGAAGGTTATAGACATAAAGTGCAAAATTAGAAGGCTTAAATGGAGATGGGCAGGGCATATGGTGAGAGGAAAAGACAAATGGAGCAAAATTGTGACACGATGGTATCCTAGAGAAGGCAAAAGGAAAAGAGGTAGACCACAAAAAAGATGGGATGACGACTTAAGACAAGTGGCAGGCGTCACATGGAACAGAGTGGCTCAAGAAAGACATGAGTGGAAAAGGTTGGAGGAGGCCTTTGTCGACTGGCAAACAGATCTACAGAAAATAAGTAAAATTCAAATAAGAGACTAGATTAGGTTTACATTAAATTTAAGTTTTCTATGTATCATATGATTGTAACTAATATGGATCTGAATAAAAGGCTATATTATTATTATTATTATTATTATGACGGAATCAAACAGCTTCTGAAGGGCCTTAAGGACCGGTTTTCCACCCGCCTTCAGGAGTTCGGCTGTTATTCCGTCTTCACCCGGAGCCTTGTTGTTTTTAAGCTGTTTAAGAGCCATCCTAATCTCATACAGGCTGACGTCCGGAATGTCTTCGGTATAGTGCCGGGTCAATCTAGCTCTAGGGTCTTTTGCTAGATTCGCGACGGGTTTACTGGTTGACGTGTACAACTGCCCATAGAATCTCTCGATCTCTCTCAATAGCTCCGGTTTGGCGGATACGATTCTGCCATTGTCCGTCTTCAGTTTCGTGAGCTGGCTCTGCCCAATAGTCAGATCTCTTGCAAAGACCTTGGAACCCTTATTCCGCTCAATCGCGTCTTTAATACGCTCGGTACTAAAGCGGCGGAGATCGCTTTTCAAGGACTTTGAGATCCGTCTATTGAGCTGCCGGTATTTCAACGCATCGTCTGAAGACTGCAGGATCATCTCACGCCTCTCCTTCATGAGCTTGAGAGTAGGATCAGAGAGCTTTTTGTTTATATCTGTACGGCGGGTCTTGAAAAACTTAGACCCAACCGTATGGACAGCTTCCACGAACCCATCGCTGTATTCGTCCACGGAGCTCCCTAGGCACTCGAAACGATTCTGGAGTTCGAGCTGAAAGCTCTCGGGGTTTTGGATCCGGATCTGTGCTGGACGGAGCGTAGACTTCATCAGTCGAGACCTTTCAAGCTTGATATTAATGTTCAATGTGCCTCTCACCATGCGGTGATCGCTCCCGGTTTTCACCTACATATATGGATAATATGGATACAAATATGGATAATACCAATACATACATTTTGTGTGGTCCGTAAATAAAAAGTATAATATAATTTACTTGTGTTACTTGAGAATTTAAGTAATTTATCACGCGCTTTGTTTTTAAGCCGTTGATTCGAAAACGGACGAATCAACGTGTATCTTCATTACAATTTTAACAGCCGACCCCAGATGTAATGGAATAAGGCTAGGCAAAGAGAGATTAAATGTTATCAACGTAAATACACTTGATGATTTAAATGTCTTCGGGTAGGTGGCTACGGACTACGACAGTCTTATTATTTAAAAAAATGTACCCTAAGTGAAAGTAATTGTTGACCCCTGGCCTAGATGCTGATGATCTAGTTTATAACTTACAAGTATCCACTCAGCCACTCGAAGGTATCCATCAGCGTCCAGGCGGTGTACCCTGTCACGTTGATGCCGTCGTTTATAGCCAGCAGAACCTAATAGACAAAATTATTACCATTGTATTATCACAGTTTCCTAGAGCCAACAACTCGATTTTACCCTGATTTGTCAATAGCACGTTTAGTAAATGCCAGACCATGGTATGCTATAGATAGACAGACCCTGGAAGTCTAATAGTGGGCCTTGTTTAATTCTAAGGACAACTTGTATTTAAAAATAAATAAATAATAAAATACACGGAGATGGCAGGCTCCCATTTGTTTATTAGCCAAAGGAGCATGACCTCAGACTCATTAGTTAGTCCTCATATCAAGCCATCACCGCCAACTTATGGTAATCGATATTAAATTTGTTCTCAGGTCGTTTAAGAAAAAAATACCGGCCAAGTGCGAATCGGAGTCTCGCCCATGAAGGATTCCGTACCATTATCGCAAAATAAACGGCTTAAAATCACGTTTGTTGTATGGGAGCCCCACTTTAATATTAATTTTATTCTGTTTTTAGTATTTGTTGTTATAGCGGCAATAGAAATACATACACTTTTCGTTAGAACTCGTTTTCCCTAGTTAAAACTAGTTTTTTACTAAATGCCTTTGTTAAAACTACAATTACCTATTCCAAACTAGAATTTACCACTGATTTATTTGATTTTCAGATAAAACTAGTTGTCACTCCCAGCTTTAGCTAAAACTAGCACTAGAGAAACTAAGCATGGACCATGTGATTAATCAAGGCACTTAGTATAATGCCAGGGCATTATGAATCTCGTTAAGTCAAATCAGGCAATGTAATGAATACTGATTTAAACTTCTATATTTATCACACTGTCTGGTCATTATGAATATTGCTACGTAACGGTTGAACAATTTGATGATTATGGTCAATGAATAAGTCCAAGAGCGAGCGAAGCGAGCTCAGGAGCTTAGGGCACCCTGACACCGATAGGTTAGGTTCCAAGGAGATGACAGGAGCTGAAGTGAGCGAGCAAAGCGACCGAATTTAGCTTCCGTCATCTCCTTCATGTTAGGTTACTTTATACCCTGCAGACAGAAATAGTCGTTTGTTGCTTAAATAGTAATCGTACTTACCTATTCTATATTAAAAATAATGTCAACATTAAAATATAACTCTAAATCTAGTACTAAGAGTCTCTGAGCTAAGCTGCGGGCGGACATGGCGAAACTAGGGAGGGCATACGCTGAGACGCAGGCGGCGCGGCGCAGTGCAGGGCAGCGCAGATTTTGTATGTATGAACGATTACGGATCGCCGTATGCTGCGGCGCAGGCACGTGTCTACTCTGCGCTGCGTCGCGACGCGACACAGTTCTTGCGTCACGCGTGTGGCAGGCGGTCATTTTTGTCTGATTTTTGTACGAATTTTTATATATAAATCTTATGCACTTTGAACGACAGTAAATCTATACTAGATTATTGATTTCAAAGTCGGAATCGGACTCGGAACTCGACATTCTCGAACACGCCCCGCGTCCAAGCCGCCGCCCGCCGACTACTGAACTAAGCTGTTTCGCCTCGCAGCACATAAGTAACCTCGTCTGTACTGCGGAGAGATTCATGCGCTGCGCTGCACTGCGCCGCCTGCATCTCAGCGTATGCTCAGCCTAAAAGGGTTCCTTGTTGACTACGGAAGCCTATAAAAAGTATTTTCGGCAAAATGTCACTTACGATAAGTCAACGGTAAAGGTTCGGTGAAGTGGTCTCAAGAACACAGTTCACCGTCTCGCTGCGCTTCTGTAATCACCGTTTGTCTTAACGACTTACCACATCATCATCATCAGCATCAGCCTATTAATGTTCCCAATGCTAGGACACAGGCCTCCTCTCTGTGAGAGGGGGTGGGCCGTAATCTACCACGCGGGCCCAGTGACGTGTCTTCGAATTTTTGGTTCTAGGACATGCCGGTTTCCTCACAATGTTTTCCTTCACCGTTTAGGAGAGCAATGGTGATGAAATAATTTACACAAAGTAAAACCCCTGCCTGGGTTCGAACCCACGACCTAAAATTTGTAAGTCACGGCCAATACCACTGGGCCACCACTGCTCACTTACCACGTTCAAGTCATAATTCGTAACACTACAAAATACCTATATTAACATCAAAATATTCTCTTCAGAATTACCCACCTGTTCTAAGATATCCCTATAGTACTTCAACCGCTGCGTGTCCACCAGGCCGGGGTCTAACGAGGGAATTCCGTTCTCCGTGATGACGATCTCTTTGAGGTCGTACGTTGAGTTCAGCCAGTGCAGCTGTTCTCGAAGACCTGGTGGATATATCTGGAAATATATAATTGAGTCAAACATCATGTAAAATTGAAAGATAGACAACTCTGTAGGTACATCGTGCCGTGGCTAAATACCGCACGGGTCGATTTTGATGTTAAGCAAATTGTGCCAAAGTTGGTCCCTGGATGGGTGACCATGCATTACTTCTCCGTACCTCGCAATTACGTGTTTCCCGTGATTCCCGTTACCGTGAAATACGTGGACTCGGCTGAAATAGTAAATCATTGACAGTCGTAGTAGTCAGAAGCTGGAACTTAACTTACGAGAACAGTTTTTTTTGTTGAAATAATTGTCAGTTGTCAATTAATCAAAGAAGTGGTACGGTAATACAAGTTTATTTATTTGTTAACGTAGGTAAACAAATACAGATCTTATGTTTGATGAACAGAACGCAATGTTATGCCAGGAAGGGTACAAATATGGTGTGCAAACCTGGCTCACGATTACAAAATAAAAATAAGATTTTTTTGTTGAAAATCATGATTTTCAACAAGTTTTACTTAGTTACGGTTATGGTATTAAATTATAAAATAAATTAAACAATTACATATTATTTGATTCTCCAATTATGTCAGACCTAAATGAGGAAATATTAAAATGTCAAAAAATCTTTGTCAAAATTATTTAATTGTAATTCTAAATTAGTTCGTCATTTAAGTATTCGTCAATAGTATAATATACATTTATCAATTAGGAACATTTTTATTTTTTCTTAAATTGTGTAAAATTTTATTCTTTTATGGCGTCTGGAATTTTATTATAAATGCGTGGACAAATATCTCTTTGAAACAGTACTGTCATCTGCGTACCCAACTATATCAGACTGAAGTAGATCATTGATGTGCAGCAGGAAAAAAATTGCAGAGAGAACAGACCCCTGGGGAACTCAATCAATAGCCATAAGGTCAGAGGAGCAGCTGTCAACGATTACTCGGATCGACCGTTCACTAAGGCAGTCTGATATCCAGCTACAAAAATCAGCTGGGATGCCATAAGCAGGAAGCTTGCTGAGTAGATTTGCGTGCCAGACCCTGTCAACGCACCCACGATACAGGAAGAAATTCCTAGTGTGGGGCAACGTTTTGATTAAAAATAAAGAAAGAAGAAAGAATGGCCTTCGAGGTATCAAGCGATACAGCAAGTGCCTCGCCGTGTTTCTCGATGGCTTCGCCTCAGCATTGCGTGACATACACAAGAAGATCGCCCGGTGACCGTCCCCGGCGAATGCCATATTGACGGTCACTAAGGAGATCATTGGCTTATAGGTAGGTCAGCAACAAAATCAAAATCATTTTTTTTTATTTCACATAGGCCTACATGGGCACTTATAAAACCTCGACAAAAGGTGCACGGTTCGGGTTGGTCGTTTCCTATGGAGAAGAACCGGCAAGAAACTCCATGGTTACTCTTTTAAAAATGGTTTGTTTTTACAATATTTCCATGTTACAGCATTAGTACTTAGATATGGGGGGACAACGTAGGCCCGACTTATGACAATAAGTCGTAAGGAACTAAAAAAATAAAATAAAAAGATTATATAAAAAAAGTTAACCAATGTTAACTAGCATCTAGAAGGCCTACAATGTTCACACATTCACAAAACAATCGGTATAAGAATCTATACAAAGGTAAAAAAAAAAAAATATAACATGACTAAATTTAACGTGTGGCACAAATTTTGTTATCAGTGCTGTAACTATTCTTAGCAAAGGGATATAAAGATGATTGAAAACCATTGTAAAAAGTCTATTTAAAAGAAGGAAAGAAAAAATGAGATTGAGAATAGTTAGAGACATCCACATATTTGTGCCGTTTACTAGTTACCAGGGAAGCTGCATGCGCAGAAGGAGCTAAGGCCAAATGTTTTTATCTTCAACGTAGTCCTTGATTTTATAATATGCTTTTTTAATAAGGATACGTTTGATGTAGTTTTTGAACCTTCCATCGGTAAGTTCTATAACTGACTTTGGCAACTTGTTATAAAAGCGTATACTGTTTATAAGAAAACTATTACTACTTACTATAACCTTGCACAGAAGGCAGGTAATAGCGATCGGACGGTAATGGGTAAATAATTTTAGACAAGACACTTAACTGGAATAATAATAAAAGATAATTTAAAATCAAAAACCCGACTGCTTAATAAGCGAACTAAAAAGATGTAAACAAATAGAAAATCATGCTGTGCAGTCGGAGGATACATATTCGCGAGTTGGCTGACCACCTGATCCTCCGACTTAAGAGCGCGGCGAAGCATGAATTGTCCATACAAACGTAATACCAAAATTATTTGTAATTTTAGCATATCTCCACCATATTATGATGATATTCGGATTGAGACAGTATTTATCTAGGTTCCTACGTCTTCTTTTTTTCTAAATTCTTACCTAAAATGAAGTTTTAACGAATTCCATTTTGTATATTTTTACAGCGTAAATGACATGTTTTCTGTTTGATATTTCTGTATTATAAAAAACAATATCTATAATAATGTCGTAGTAGGAACATAGCTCATATTATCAAATTACAAATAATCGTTTTTTTTTTTAAAACATTAGGTTTTCATTCATAATTTTTGGTATTACGGAACACATCAAATTAATCACACATTTTCAATAGCTAGTATTGCTGTCGCGTCAAGCAAATGTCAATGTGTGCGTGGTCGCACTGCTCACGGTTGTGTTTGTGAATCGTTCGTACGGGGTTTGTTCGGGGCACTTCGGGTGTGATTCGGGTGTGTTTCACTGCTTGTTGTACTATTGTTCTGTCGATTGTTTGTTGTCAGTATTAGAATATTACTTTACTATGTTTTACGTGCGTGTTTATTTATTTTCTAAATTGTACTTATTTTAATATTTTTGACACTATTGACTTATGCTATGAACTTGGATTTAGATTTGCCTTGTGATTTGAACTTTGGTATTGAGTAATCTTCTTTCTTACGAACTTTGCGTTGTTTACGGACTTTGTTATTATTTACTATACGGTTCGGTTGCCGACATGGTCTCCGAACGTTGGGATGTTTCTCACAGGAAGTACCTATTTCCAAATGACATAATATAATAAGTTAAATTAATACGTACGTTAGTATATCTATACTAATATTATAAAGCTGAAGAGTTTGTTTGTTTGAACGCGCTAATCTCAGGAACTACTGGTTGGAATTGAAAAATTATTTTTGTGTCCATTTATTGAGGAAGGCTTTAAGCTAAAGAGACATCACGCTACAACCAGTAGGAGCGGAGCATAAATGTTGTTTTTTGCAAAAACGGTCAAAATATTTATTTTTGAGAGCTTCCGTTGCGTGCGTTGCGTACAATCATGTATGTAGTGTAGAGTAGGTAGCTAGATAGGGTAGGGTAGGTAGGTAGGTAGATTAGGTTAGGTAGCCAGATGACGGGAGCGAAGCCGCGGGGGACAACTAGTTTTGTATAAATTTGTATTTACCTACCTACCTACCTATTCATCAACTTACGAAGCTTTGTTTTTTTCGTTTGTTTATTCATGTCATGAGACAAAGCGGGCGTAGGTAATTATCTCAAGGACACCGCTAAGACTTACCTACATTGCTCCTTTTTACTTACTGTGACGTTAGTTCGGCCAGTTGGGCTCACACAGGGTAGGGTGACCATGCGATTGGACTTGCCTGCACAAGTGCGGCTTTATGCCCTCGGTCCAGCTTTTGCTAGACTTTTTTGTAAAATGCCTTTGACAAAAAACTAAAACTAAAAAGACAAATTCGTTCTAGTTTATTTAATTATTCTGGGATTTTTGTCTGGACTTCAGTGAGCCTTACCCTGGGGTGTTCCAATAAACTTTTATAACTGGCTGGCTAATCAACTACATAATAAACTGCAAAATATTCACAGAGCCACGACGATCATGTAAAAAACGCCTTTTGCTATCAATTTTCAGAAAGAAACACAGTAAGAAAATAAGCGTGTTTAGTGTGGATCTTTGACACTATGTTTTCTGATTACCATTATTGTATTTTTTGTTTTTCGTTCAGTCGATAATATACTTATGGTCACCCTACATGACTTTATCAAGTTTAAATTTATATTTTTTAAACAGCATAACAAAACAAATGTTTATTCAAAATCCTTGTTTTTAGGGTTCTGTACCCAAAGGGTAAAAACGGGACCCTATTACTAAGACTCCGCGGTCCGTCTGTCTGTCTGTCACCAGGCTGTATCTCATGAACCGTGATAGCTAGACCGTTGAAATTTTCATAGATTATGTATTTCTGTTGCCGCTACAACAACAAATACTAAAAACATAGTAAAATCAATATTTAAGTGGGGCTCCCATACAACAAACGTGTTTTTTTTGCCGTTTTTTGCTGTAATGGTACGGAACCCTTCGTGCGCGAGTACGACTCGCACTTGGCCGGTTTTTTTAAATATTCTCAGCTCAGAGCGCTGTTATTTATCTATTCCTAATTATGCCTAAATAGGCATATGTAATACTTGCATTCATTATTTATTATAACAACACATGTTTGAGGTTTCTTAAAGAAAATACCTACATAAATAAGACATAAAAAAACTTTTTTGCAAAAAAATACAACCGACTTCCAAATACAAAACTACAAAGAGTAAAATAACTTTATTATTTGAAGTCGGTGTCTTCCGTAGGTACCATTTTTATGCGTTACGCTTTGTAGTTTTGTATTTGGAAGTCGGTTGTATTTTTTTGCAAAAAAGTTTTTTTATGTCTTATTTATGTAGGTATTTCTTTAAGAAACCTCAAACATGTGTTGTTATAATAAGTAATAGACATAATAAGGTAACTTTAACGCCAAAATAGATTTCATGAAACTTGAACAAAACCGTTGTAATGAGAGATCTGCGTACCCCTTAAACGCGTACTGGCGTGATGTTATGTCATGAAATGGTATAAACAATAATCAGACATGCGATTGCAGCAATTCCGAGAGATTTACCAATATTTATTGAAGAGTTCTGTTGTATATCTCCGAAGTTCTTCATCAGATCTTCACCAAATTAAAATGGGACCAATTTCAAAACAAATTCATTCAAAAAAAAAAAAAAATTCAAAATTGGTCCACAATTGACGGAGATATCGGTGAACATTCACAAAAAAAAAAAAAACATAATGTTGAACAAAGAACCTCCTCCTTTTTGGGAAGTCGGTTAAAAAGAACGCGGGCGCCGTTCGCGTCGGCCGGCTTTCGAGTCGATAGGATGATTAGGTAGCGATATGTATCTGCTCACACACACACACGGCTACGCACGGCGCGCCGCGTGTGCGTGCAAACCGAGATAGCAATACTCCGAATGAATTTTTCACTCGGCTCGAATTGCATTTGCGAGCTTTGTTCGCCGCGCCCTTAATTCTTTAAAACATATTTTTAATCGCAAATCTGTTCTCAGTCCTTCAACCAAACTACTTATTTACTCAACTTTAGTTAGAACTTACCTAACTTACGCAGCACCTGTCTGGTCTAGTCTAACTGTGACCAAATATAATAAACTCCAAACTATCTAAAACAAAACTTTGAAACTATCATTTTTTTTTAAGTTTAAGGTCCAGTTGAAAACCAGCGATTATTATTTACATGTAGTACCGGCTACGGGAGGCTACTCAAATCACTATGTTTTAGAGACAATATTATTATATATTTTTTTTCTTTCCCTGGCAGCTCTGTGTCGGCTGTCAACTTGTCATTTAGTTTAGAGTTCTACATGACACTGGAAGAATAAACAAAGTTCGACGGCTCGACTCACCGTGCTGTCGACTCCACATGACACCGAAAGAATAGCTCAATTCGACGGCTCGCGTCATTGTGCTGTCGTCTCTACATGACACTGGCAGAATAGTCGGCATCGGCTCAGTTGCCAAAGAAGAAAAAAAAAAAAAAAAATGGATGTTTTATAGATATTTCCAGAACGCTTCTGGGTTATACCTTAGGGTTGGGAGGGTGTTACTAATCTCTTCGGACGAGGCACTTCGTATAATTATGATAGAACTTCACTTAGGGTAAGTTCGTTTAATCATAAATTATACTTTGTGCCTCGTCCTCGAGATTAGTACCTGTAATTAATGATTATTATTTACATGTAGACTTTGAGAGTTAAGTTCTGGAATTATCACATACACTATGATGAATTTGTGAAGTAAAAGCTTTCTTTCTTTAAAATTCTTAATTATATTTTTATAGACTAACCATCATGGTTGTCCATAGGTGAAACCTATAGATTCTTCCACATAGATTCTTAATCAGTTCATTCAGATATGTTCTTAATTATTTGTTTTGGCAAATTTATTATTTACTTTTTTATTCTCATTGTTATAATGTTTATAGATTAACAATCTGAGTTGTCATTAGATATCAAAGGTTCATATTCGGTCATTTTCTTAATTATTATTCTTATCTTAATAGATAATTATCAAAGGTTCATATTCAGCATCGACCATTCAGTCATTTTCTTAATTATTATTCTTATCTTAATTATCTAATTAACAAAATATTTTTTGCCTATTATTTATTGTCAAAAAGTATTAAAGTTTTTTATAGACTAACAATCACAGTTGCTTTTAAGTAACATAGGTACTTAACCAAAATGTTTATATATATTCTTAATTATCTTTTTAACAGAATATTTGTTGCCCACTTAATATCAATATTAAGGTTTGTTTATAGAATAACAATCATAGGTGTCATTGGAAAACTAAAGTTCTTAATTAACCATTCAGTTAATATTATACATATATCTGTTTTAACAAAATACAGTTTTGCTTTTTTATTACTATTGTTAGTTTCCTTATATACTGATACTCCTTCCTTATAAGTTAAAGTTGCTGGTTGTTGTATTAGTTAGTACATGTTAGTTAAATAAGATATCTTTAATCACAGCTAAAGATTTATTTTGCTAAATCATTTTGATCCTTTACACTAAAGGTCTTTTATAAAATTTCCAGATGTACTTGAGTTGTAACTCCAGCCTGCTGTTTTTAGTATCTCATAAATTGTCACACCTGGCTTTAGAAGTAGCAGCGTGGCGTGTGCTGTGAGCTAAATATACGTGTACCTACATCAATACTGCTAGTCTTTAAAGTACACTTAATCCAACGACTGATAGTCTGTTTGGACATTAATTTGGTATAGTTTCTTGGTGCCTAAAATAATTCTTATATGTTTATTAATGTAGGCTACAAGGGTTTCAGCTGGATATATTACTGTTCTTTGTCTGAAGTATTGATTGATTTAGTTCATATATAAGAGATTTTTTGAGGTCTGAAATTTTGATGGTTATATGCATTGATTCTATTTCTATACTTTGATTTTATTTTTGACAGTTGTTCTAGAGACAACATCTCATTTGTGTACAAAATTCCTAATACTTCCAGAATCTGGGCTGTTTCCCAGGTGGCATTGTATTTTTGGACAGGTTTATTTTTGACAGTTGTTCTAGAGACAACATCTCATTTGTGTACCAAATTCCTAATACTTCCAGAATCTGGGATGTTTCCCAGGTGGCATTGTATTTTTGGGCAGGTAAAAGGTAGTCTGAACACGCCCTTAAAATATTTTCAGAGTACATTAATGTTTAAGGTATTGTCAGTGATAATGCCAATTTGCGACAGTTAAGCATTTGTTATATTTTTTACTAGAATTAGAAAGTTCTGTTAAGAAATTATATTACCATTGGTGTTCAAGATGTTATTATATTTCTAAAAAAAATTATACCAGTTAATTAAACATGTGTCAATTGTTTGAAAAAGTTTTCTGATAGAGATGCTATCATAATTTCTATTGATGATGGTAGTATGCTTCGTCATAATAGACTTCACTACCTACACACTAGACTCCGACAGCCAGAGTAAGGTTGGTATGGATTTTTCCCTTGCTGTGAGATACTTTATTATTTTCATTAGGTTTAAGTATGATCATCTCTAAATTATGAGAAGTTCCCAATCGGGCAGAGTTGGCCATGGTGACCACTATGATGCCCTTAGCCTTATCCATTATGATTTTTCGTAGATATTTTAATATGATTGAGAATGGTGGAAACGCAGAAAAGAAAATTGGTTACATGTATATTGTAAAGGCATTCGGGTTGTTATGTATTTGTCATATTTTTTGTTAATGTGACTTGCAAATAGGTAAATTTCAGAATTCCAAATTTATCTTTCAATTATTAATCATATGCATTTTCTTTTAGTTCCCATTCTACATCGGGATGTGACTTCTGCAATACAGTATCAACTACTATGATTTTCAGTCAACCTAATGTAAGGAGCGAAAATTAAATATAATGGTTTTCACACCAATGCCGCTGGCTAAGTTGAAGAGATGAGGGTAATGAACTCTACCCATTCGATTAATATTATATACTATATTGCTGTTGGGTTGTTTATACATAAGGGTATTTCACAATTATTGAATAGTTTATCAAATATTTAAAAAGACAAAGAATGATGCTAATAAATCCAATTAAAATTCATTTGATATTCACATTCCTTGTCTGACCACTGGCCCCTAGCAATCTCATCCCCACAGGCAGTCTCCCCCCTCCCCCGAATGAATGGCATATGGCCACCATTCAGGGAATTATTGTAGGGATATCTATGTATTTTTCATAATTTACTTCTCCTTGGAGGTTTAGGATTTTACACATTCTAGTTTTTTGGTATTTATAAAGCCATCCATATTCAATAGTAGGGCACGCTGAGAGCAGTACCTAGTCCTACAAAACATATAAATTGTCAGATTTCATAATAGATAAGTTTTCTTATCTGTCAGTTATAAATCTTTTATCAATAATATATATCCCAAAAATATACCAGTATTAGTGGGTGTAAGTTTGTTATTTACTAACTTGTGATTAACTTCTTAGTGTTTTCAATATTTTCAGTCAACAATGAATGGCCACAGGATCTTGGGTAATTTGTTGGCAGATTTCATGACTTTTGTGAAAATGTAAGTTGCAGTGTTTTACCCAAATGGTAGTGGACCGAACTTATACAATTTTCCAAGAGGGTATTCTAGATATTTGCTAGAATTTTTGTGATATTTTATAAGAGACTGCATCTTTAATGTATTTTATGTATGGCCATGGAACTATCATTTGATATCATTTTTAGTACTGTGCACAAGTCTTCAACTTTGAAACGACTTACATCAATGTACTTATTAAGGCTTTATTGCCATTGGGTTTTTGTCTTAAGAAAAACTTGAGACAAATTTTCCTTTTCAAGGCTGGCATTTAGATATTGCATCTTAGTGTTTTTGCAGCTGGGCTATCTTAAAGTGTTGTGGATACCCATGAAACCCTCAATCCATGATAACATGGTCTTATCATCAGTGATAAATTACCACTATTTATAAGAATTTATAAGCAACCAGGGTACCTTACTGAGTTTAGCAGCGTCGAGGTAGAGATGTAATGACCACTTAAAGGGTATTGTATGGCTGACTCAGGCTATAGACAGGCTCCCTGTTCTCCTGTCGCCCTTGTGGCGCTGGTGGAGCTTTCGAGTATTTTGTTTAGAATGTGTTGGGTTCTTTCTTGGCTTTGGGTGCTGTTGCAGCATCTGATTTAGAAGCCGCTTTACCAGCTCGATGAGTTTCAGCAAGTGTTTACCCGAACAGATATTTTTCTATCTTTGTGTTTTGAACTTGTCCTAAGGTCCTTTTTTATTGAGCCGCAACTAAATTTGCATCTAGTAATTGAGTCACAACTCACAATGTTGAACTTCACTTATGGTGCGAGTGGTATCCATTATTCAACTTAATAGATCTGTATCATTTTCATTTGTATCCAGTACTTTGGATAATGTTGCTCCTAGGATGGAGATGGTGCTGAGTAGTCTTTGTTTTGCTTTTATGGCCTTCAATAATTTGGTCATTTTGCTGTATAGCATAAGAGCCCCAAGTTTTGTCACATTCAATGTCAGCGGTTATTTTCCCTGCGCAAAGAGCTGTAGGGGAAATACCCGCCTGTGGTCTCTATGGAAACAGGCCTCATGTTGCAAGATGTTCCAGACAGCTGGCCACTTCCTTGTGGATTTCGGCCCCATCACCATACTCTGTGTTCAATGTTGGGTCAACCCAATGAATTTTGAGAGCGTCTGTGTGTTTCTGGCCTGGAATTGTGAGGAAGATCACTACTGTTCGTGGTTATTTTGGTATTTTCTTGGTCATATTCGACTTTAATTGTTTCCATTTCATTTGTGGCATCGTCGTCTAGGACTTTGCCTGGAATGATTACAAACCATTGTTTTACTGCCGGTTGATAACCGAGTTATAAAATCTGGTGGGTGTAGCAATTCCAAAGAATTGAACGAAACCAGTGAATTATTGAATATTGTGAGACAGTCCAATGATCTGCTCGAGTGCATTCGTTAAATTCGTAAAAGAATTAAGTTATATTTCATGATCTCGTAAGTATGCGGTGAGACAGCCCGATGGCTTGCCCGAAATGCATTATTCGTTTGAGAATTATTGAATGTTGTCAGACAGTCGGATACTCTGCTCGGATAAGGTAAAATAATTAAATTATGATGATCTCGTAAGTATGCGGTGAGACAGCCCGAAATGCATTATTTGTTTGAGAATTATTTAATGTTGTGAGACAGTCCGATTTTCAGCTCGAATACAGTCGTTAGAAAAAAGAAATACATTTCTTTTGATTGATAATCTCGTGAATATGCAGTGGGACGGCCCGATGGCTTGCCCGAAGTGCATTATTTGTTAGAGATGCAAAATAGTTGTAGATATATGTACAATTAAATCAAAATATAATTTTACAGAGTTACGAGTAGGTACCTTGTGGGTCTAAATATGGCGTCGACTCTTGAGACGATTTTGTTTTACTTCGTTTATGTCGAGCATGTTTTAAATTGTTTCCAGGTTTTTTCATTTTTCACCTGATTCTCTCGTATTCCTCGGTTGACAATGATGTGTCTTTTTGGCATTTTCCAACTTTTAAAAACTGTTCTTTGTATTTAAAAGTTTAGTTATGTGTCGAGTAGCGACGCACTAAAACCGTGAATGACAAGTTGACAGCCGACACAGAGCTGCCAGGGAAAGAAAAAAAAAAAATAATAATATTGTCTCTAAAACATAGTGATTTGAGTAGCCTCCCGTAGCCGGTACTACATGTAAATAATAATCATTAATTACAGGTACTAATCTCGAGGACGAGGCACAAAGTATAATATTATGTTGTGTTTCTTTTAGTCTGTGCTAAATAATAGTAGATTATGCACCGAGGGGCTAAAGTTGTGTCTTATGTCACGGGCGTCATATTGAATCTCGAGCGCAATGAAGGATTCGGGATTTAACTCACGAGCAAAGCGAGGGAGTTAATACAAGAATCCTGAATGCAGCGAGGGATTCAAGCTAGCCCAAAGCAAAGACACCTTTAGCCCAGAGGAGGATACTCTACTTTTTACACCTACTGTGAGAAAATAATAGCCATAGTACGAAAAACAAAGTATTTATTAAATAAACGTTTGTTTATTTAATAAATAACTAATAACTGTTTAGTAAGAATACCATATTTAGAACTAGTTATTTATATGCACTTACATATTAATTGAAGTTAATGGTAACATTTGAGACATTAGTCCAGTTGTGCAAAGATAAAGTTAAGTTTTTATTTGGTACGTTTATAGATGTTGATGTGGAATTTATTTGTTCATGAATCATGTATTTGCAGAGGAGCATTTTGGGTGGTGAAAGTTGGTGAAGGTGGTGCATGAGGCTCAGGGAAAGATGGAATGTGATGGTGTGATGTTGAAGGTTGTGGTGAAAAAGAATCAGATAACGTTTTTAAAGTGATGCTGTTACCAATTTGACAGCTTATTTTACTTTTGTTTTGTACAGAATTTTCAATGTAGCCCTCCGCTACTGTATCCGATTTCCAGCCACCATGGCGTTTTATTTGGGTTATATCTGCTCCCGCATCCGCCAACAGTGTAGCCGACGTTCGACGAAAACAATGACCCGTATAGAGCTCGATATTTGGTAATCCTAAGTATTTGGCAATTTCCTTCGGCATGTCACTTATTTTGTTCTGCCCAATCACTTGACGGGTGCATTTTCCACTACTGAACGTTACAGAAAATCGGTTAGTGTTTATGTTAGGAGGCCGCAGAGCTTGATACTTTTCCACAACCTTTACATATGCTCCGCGGATGACAAATGACCTTTCTCTTTTGGTTTTAGTGTCTGGCAACTTAATCAATAACAACTCTTCTGAGTGTTTTTCTATATCTTGGACCTTCATGTTTACCATTTCTTGGCAACGACAAGCCCCATTCACTCCAATAATTAAAGCCACCTGTAACAAAAATAAAAATAAATTTTACTAACAACATACGTATATTCAGTAAGTATACATAAGCGTTCTTGTTGCTATTTGCTACCATGCTGTATTTTATTTAGTTAAAAATAAAATGATGTACTTACTTTTACGGCAAGATAACTATGATCAGGAGCTTCATTTAAAAAAGTTTCAACATTCAAAGGTGTGAAAACTTTCGATTTCTTTGATTGGTGACTTTCCGATTTCCTCTTTAGAAATTCTAATTGCTTAGCGTATGTCTTGATGTCTATATTGTGTTTCGTGCTTATTATTGACCTAAGCATTGAATAAGTACACCATAGGCTACTTGACTTCTGAGTACAAGATAAATGCTGAAAATACACTAATAGAACTGGTTCCGAAATGGACTTGACGCCTTTCGTACTTTTCCATTTTTGGAAATTGTCGTAGGCTTTTATATAAGTTTCCTTTGACTTTTCCGGCAGTAAACCATTGGAAATATTATTAGCTTCGGTTGTAATGAATTCAGGAGTACAATCACTTTCATCACTCGACATTTTATAATACTTTGTCGATAAATTTAAAGTTTAAATGCCAAAAGTTCGCGCCTTTATTGCGTCTACCAATAAGTAGCCAAGACACGATCAATACGATTTTCAAAAAAATAGTCTCTTCTACGGTTTTGTCGTGTGTGTCTATTGATATCAGTCTCATGGAAGTGGCGTTTGTGTAAACTAAGCTTTATACAGGGCTGGTAGAATGGTTTTGGATGATTGGCTGTATGCATTTTGAATTTACAACGTCATTGGAGACGCTCGTGAAAATAGAGTATTTTTGATAAAATGTGATAAATCGACTGTAGTACAGAAAGGTTTTATTATTTATTTATTTAATCACAAAATCCACAGAAATCTTTGCGCAGTTTACTTAAAATAAATTAACTAATGTTACAGCCAATTACTATTACGGTATTACGGCGCGGTAAGGCATTTGTTATTATTAATGCCAGTTTTAATGTTATTCCATTCCTTTTAAAAAATGGTTCGTAGTTATCTAATTATTCTTACAATATTATGTCTTCGAAAACATGGCAACGATATGAAGATGCAGTCGTTATAATTTTGTAGGAAATCGAGAATATCATCCACGTGTAGTAAGGGTATCGAGAATAGCTTTCCTCTTTCTGGCACCAAAGGGTGTTTGTTAGTATTATACTGCCAATTTAGCTGAGCATGTGAGATTCCAAATTCAAATCACATTATTGACCAGCGGGTCATAATGAAATCCAGTACAACATTATTGATTGAGTGCATATAACTAACTAGTTCTAAATATGTTATTCTTACTGTTTGTTTATTTAATAAATACTTTGTTTTTCGTACTATGGCTATTATTTTCTCACAGTAGGTGTAAAAAGTGGAGTATCCTCCTCTGGGCTAAAAAAAAAAAATAAAAAAAATAAAATCATTTAATTCAAGTATCACTGACTCATAATAGAAATAATACATTTACACAGTCACATTACATACACAATATTAAAAACAATTTCATTTACTTAATTCAATTATATTATAATAAGTCTAACACTAAAAATAAAATAAAAATAACTCAATTAACATTCATTATTCATATAAAAAAAAAAAAAAAAAAAAAAAAAAAAAAAAAAAAAAAAAAAAAAAAAAAAAAAAAAAAAAACCAGGTCTGTCAGTCGCATCAGCCTGCCACGTGTCGCTTACAACAGTGGGAGATGATGGAGCAATCAAGCCTTCCCGCGAGCGCGGCCAGCATGTTGTTAGCGCTCCCCCGCACTCGCCGCACCAGCGACGTGGCTCTCTTGCGCATAGTGGCGTGGAAGCAATCCACGCGCGCTTCTGCAAACATAGTCGATGCGCTGCAAAAGCGGGGGAGCGCCAACATCATCCTGAACGCGTTATTGAACTGGACACGAAGGGCGCTGTAAGACTTTTGCGTATAGTCAGTCCACAAGCTGCACGTGTACAGTGTAGTGCAGTAGGCTCTAAAAAGAGTTATTTTAACATCTTTAGAGCAACGTGCAAACCAAAAAAAAAAAAAGGTGTCTTTGCCTTGGGCTAGCTTGAATCCCTCGCTGCATTCAGGATTCTTTTATTAACTCCCTCGCTTTGCTCGTGAGTTAAATCCCGAATCCTTCATTGCGCTCGAGATTCAATATGACGCCTGTGACATAAGACACAATTTAGCCCCTCGGTGCATAATCTACTATTTCTTTCTTTCAAAATTCGAACTTTTAACTGTCCCTCTTGACAAGTCTGGCCACAGTTTATTATTATTATATCAATCACGCCTCAACAGCAGAACGGTTTTAGATGAAATTTGGCGAACGGGATGACGATGATCTGAAGTTGGATACCGACTTTTAAGGGGTTCTGTACCCAAAGGATAAAAACGGGACCCTATTACTAAGACTGTCTGTCTGTCACCAGGCTGTATGTATCTCATGAATCGTGATAGCTAGACAGTTGAAATTTTCACAGATGATGATTTCTGTTGCCGCCATAACAGCAATTACTTTTTGCCGTTTTTTTGCGATTAACTCTTCGTGGGCGAGTCCGACTTACACTTGGCTGGTTTTCTTCCTTGGTATAATTTCTGATTGTCACGCGGGTTAAGCTAGAAACCTTCATAATTCTTACCACAAACCAGTTGGCTGCCGTGGACGGCCACGAAGGATCCTTAAACATAATTGTGTTCAGTTCCTCTGAGCCTTCGAAGAACAACTTCCCTGGCTGTTCCCCTGGCTTCGCTCTCCGTACCAGATAAGTTGTGTAATGGTTCAGCGCGTAGAAGTCATAGGTTCCTGAAAATAAAAATGAATATATAAAATAATTTCAAAATGGTTTGTTACTTTTGCCGACTTTATAAAAGAAGCCTCGATACATTAGATTGAGAATATCCGGTGGACTAGGCTGCTCGTATGCCTATTAACGTCTTTGGTAAAAAGGCGTGCTTAGCGTCCATGGCCAGGCGGTGATCCAATAAGTACCTACTAGACTATATACTAGAGTAATTATAAAACGAGTTTATATAATTACTAGCTTCTGCCAGCTGCTTCGCCCGCGTGAAGGTCGAAAATTATCCCGAGGAAACATACCCTATGTGCTATTCCTGACCATATATTTTCTCTGCCAGTAACCAAACCGAAAACACCTACCGTAGATAAAACAAAGATTTACCTTTAACCAGTTCAATTTCTTCAGGAGTGAAAGGAGGCAGTCTAGGATGCGCGTAGCCTTCCTTCCTCGCCTTGTCATTCAACAGTTTCTCCAGTTTACGTGGCCATCCACCTTCCTTGGAGAAGATGGCGTGAGCGTAGCGACCTTCCTTGAAAAAGAAAGGTGGGTTGAGCCGATTTATTAACAGGGCAAACAAAAATATCTTGTCCGAAGTAGATAGTGGAACGAACTAGACAGATTTCGGCAAAACTGCAAGGAGAAAACACGCTTTTTCGAGAGGTGGGAGTAATGGAGGGAGAACTTTTCACAAGAGTGGGTCAGAATAGATTAGCAAAAGAAGAAAAAAAAAAAGGTCATCAATTATGTTATTTAGTTAGCAGTAATGAGGGATAAATGCTCATACCCAATGTTCGATTGTTAGATTAGTGACTTCTTGATCTTCTGGTGTGAATGGCTTGAACCAGAAGAACAAATTTGGTATCGACAGTTTACCTGGAAAATTATTGATTTATTTATTCATTCACATAAGATCTTAACTAAAAAATGATAGTTGAGTGAAAACTCTTTCAGGAACACTCCACAGAGACAATCGTATAGAATCTATACGATGGTATATAGGTATTCTGTCTAACTATATTATACATAGATATGCACTCGTATGGAATGTAATAATAAAGTATTAAATTCTATGACGTATACTCGTATGGTTTACAATTTCACATTATAAGTTACAGAATGTACAAAGATAAGAATAATTACTGAGGGTGACACAATGGATGATTATACAGCCAAAAGCGATCTTTTATAGACCAATTTGAAAGGGAGACACATTAGGTAGGTAAGTGCAGGGGAGGGTTCTGTACGTACGCTTTTGCAGTTTAACAACGACATGCTTTGCTTGCATGGTAGCTTAGTTACAGGCCTACCTTACTTCCTCCCTAAGAGGGGGTAAGGTGGCGTGGTGTTGAGGGAGAGCGCTACGATCGTGTAGACCCTCAAGGCAAGTCTGGGTGTCCACCATCGAACAAGAGCAAATAGTCGATACCACGACCTCTGACGAGAGGTCGTGGGGTAACCCACGATAAATCGGATGAGGCAGCGCATAACCGGGCCTGACTTGCGAAGCTCAGTTTTGTGAGGGGGGAGGAGGGGGCAGCCGGCGTGGGGTCTAGGGATAGGTTGCGGCATAGTCTCGTGTCATATATAGTCCCGTGATCTTCAGTCGCGTGCGGACTCATCAACTACCTGCTTAACTGGCCCTATACTGAAGGATTAGCTTTGGCGCTGCTCGTAGAACGATTGACGTCCCCGACTGTGGGCTCCGTGGTGGGTGGAGAGTTCTCAAACTCATGGATATTGAGACCTTGAATGAAAAAAAACTAACTAATCGAATTGGTGGAAGAGGAAGATGTGGCTTACGCACCGGAGACGCGGATTCGCTGGGTTATATCCCCAGCACATCTGCAGCACCGAAGAAGACACAGAAGGTGCCAAAAAGAATGCGTACTAAATTTGCGCGTCCGCCTCCCCGGTTGGCGATGAGGTGTCATAACTGTCATATGCCTCTGAAACGTCAACGAGATTAACTACCCAATGCCCGCACACGCAAGCATGCGCAGCCTCTCACGTCCAGCAAGAAGTCTAATAAGCCAAATAAAACTGCCTAGAGGTCCCACTATGGCATCCATTACGATATCGGCGGTCAAGGAGGGATCATCTGCCAAACTCGTTAATGTAATAACTGCAGAAAGGGAGCGAATTCGTTTGGCCGATGTCGGTATTGATTCTTCTTCTCTGTCGTTTCGCTCTTGGCAGAGCGGTCGTGGTCACATCGAGGCATTGATACCGGTTTTGATACCGTGGCATAAAAGAGGGCTACCGATGGCGGCACGGTGCCATCGCTGGGACCGACTCCACTGCCAAAGGGGACAGTCTCGTCAGCCGTATGCGGAATATCCTCGCCGAGCTAGAGTTTGCTGTGAAAATTTTAGCGAGCTGAGGCGAGGATAATGGACCTTGACGATACCGTAACGCTCGAGGTCGTAGCAGGTGCTATTGCCGAGGCGGGAGGCTGTTCTCCCAGAGACGTAAAAGTGGGTGAAATCCGTCGTCCACACACTTCTCTGGGACATGTATGGTTCCGTGGCCCACTTGTGGCAATAAAAAAGTTGTGATCAAACAAGCGCATGCGCTAGGGTTTGACATTAGTCAGGGTTCAGGACTTGGGGGCGCGTCTAATGATGTCCTTCCGTTGCCTCGAGCTCGGGCACGTCCGCTCCTAGTGCACTAGTGCAGTGGATTGGAGCACCCATTGCTATGCTTGTGGGGAAGTGTACGTCTCCAACCACGCGGTGCCCGCTGTGTGTGGACTAGGATCTCCAAGTGGATCATCGGCTGGTTGTAAAAAATACACTCCTCGCATGAAGCGGCGTTGCCCCCCTCCTTCCCCCGCAGCATCGCAAAGAACGTCTACAGCACTGCGTGTAGACCTATCGGAGGAAATAAACATCTCGCCTTCGCCAAGGTTTCACCCAGACAACAAAATGAAAACTTAGGTAAGTACAGGTAGTCTTAGGTGTACTGACGAGGTGCAAGCAAATACTAAAAACCAGTTACCATGATACTTCTCCCTATAGACCTCATCATAGACCCTGTAAGCCTTAGCATGAGCTATTAGCACGTTCTTATTACACAGATACCGGCCCAGCATGGGGTCCTCAATGAAGGGAGCTGCTTGCATCCCATAGCCCGCGTCACACTGTATATAGGGCTCGTTAATAGTGAGCCAGTACTTCACGCGGTCAGCGTAGAGGGAGAAAACCACTTCCGCGTAGTCTGCAAACCAGTCAGCTATGAGGGGGTTTGCCCAGCCACCTGGAAAATATTAAAGAAATTGCAAGTCCTTAAAATTACAAAGCCTGGCTTATTTTGTCCAGGAATCGAAAGCGCGACTACGAAGCTTGAGAGGTTTTGAAAAATGTGTACGGTTGAAGGACCCCGTCAGAAACGAAGCTCTTTTCTTCAACCCAAAACCTTATCCAAAAAAAATATTCTTCGCGTCCCATTTAACTAACACATCTTGTAAACAAGTACTATACTATCCGAACAACGCCGGGCAGAACGCAAAAAGATAACGGTTTTTTCATTTCGTGATGAATTCCCCCAGGCAATCCTGCCAGGAGCCGCGTTAGGGAACTTAATTCCAAAAATCTGAGCAGCAGCCGGGGATGTATTAATGGCTATAACACGAATTAAATAATATATCTAATTCTAATTGGATTAATGAACCGGCCTTTAATGAACGGCCTAGGCGTCCCTGGCTATTTGTGACATATATATGCCTAAATCTGGCAGAATGTGGTGTTCTGTTCTTGGAACCAAACTCTTTGGTCATGGTATAGGTTTAAAGACGGAATGATAAAAAAGGTGATTTTTATAAGCTTGTCGTTTTTTCGTCAGTTCTGTTACCTACAAGTACGGACAAAGAATGTATTTGGTGAGCTTCTTATCGTACAAGCAATAAAAGAGATGCCAGATAACTAGATTGTTACTAAACAACTAGATTATCTGGATTGCAGTCAGTTATCTTATTTTATAACGCTTTGCCAGCCTTTTCCGCAATCTTGAGTTAATACTATTACTTACCTAAATCTTGCAAATACATTGGTAGATCGTGGTGGTATAAAGTGATAAGAGGCTGGATGCCCTTCTCCAGTAGACCGTCGATCAGATTGTTATAGAAGTTCTTGCCATCCTCGCTTATGTGGTTGGGATAGCCAGACGGGAGTAGGCGAGACCAAGATATTGAGAAC
This sequence comes from Orthosia cruda, assembly GCA_964057195.1. Classification (NCBI taxonomy): domain Eukaryota; kingdom Metazoa; phylum Arthropoda; class Insecta; order Lepidoptera; family Noctuidae; genus Orthosia; species Orthosia cruda. Next base: position 6,959,245 of record OZ059841.1, on the reverse strand, counting down.
CTGAAATAAGAGAAGAACATTCCTAAATAAATAAGAGGATTCTTTCTGAAACTTATCAGGATAAAAGAGGTGATTAAACAAAGTATGATGCTTTAAAATAGCCTTGGCGCTTGGCAAACTCTGGCAGGTCTGGTCCATTTACCATCTTGTTGACTGGTAGCGATTTTCACCACTCCAGACCCATCCTTTTAAAGTTTCTGCCGATAAGGATATGATAGAAGAAAAACAATATTATGCCCTGGCGCAAAAATTGTAACTGCGACCACGATAACATTTTCCAACACATCATATGGGATCAGAAAGACATTTCAAACTTCATCAGGAAGCCATGGCAAATCTTACTAATAATATAAATGTGAAAGTTTGGATGGATGTATGTTTGTTAATCAGTCACGCCAGAAAGGCTGAACGGATCTGGATGAAATGTGGCGCAGAGATACTTTTTATTCCAGGAATATGTTCCCTCGGGATAATTTTCGACTTTCACGTGGGTGAAGCCACGAGCAGAAGCTAGACTTCTAAAGCAAAACACTACAAAGCGAAAAATAACTTTGTTTTCTGAAGTCGGTGTCGAAATACGAAAAACATTATATAACTTTGGTCCTCTTGCGGATATTGTCATTTCTGATGCGAATGTCCTTTGCTAAACATGGCTTCCTGATGAAGTTTGACATGTCTGTGTATGACGGAGTTATGCCCGAACATAAATAAAAAAAAAGAAAATAGAAACAAACGAATTGAGAACCTCTTAATTTTTGGGTAGTCGGTAAAAAAATTGAAAGATCGTTTGCAGGCTGGCAATGTTGACGGAACACAAAGGGGGGTATATCAATGAACATAAGTGTTGCGTTGTGTGTGAGTGTTATTTGATTGAGTAGTATGCAATCAAATGCACCTGCCATGTTCTTTTTCACAACCCCTGGTTGACTCTTACAGTAAGCCTTAGGCATTTGCTTAAAGTCTAAATAAATAAATAGTTACCTGTACATATTCAGCCCCAACTCCTCACACATCTGGATGTCTCTCTTCCAATTGTGGTAGGAATCACTTGCCATGTCTCCGTTGCTCCTGTCTGCCACCAGCTCTGGACGATCATGTAGGCATTTATCCCACATGCTTAGACCTTTATCTATAACATTATAAAATAGTATCCTTTCACTAGCTTCAACGAAATTGTGCGGGACGGACGTGATCGATCAAGGCCCCAGGCTGACTGAAGGTTGTAAGGCTTCAGCTTGAACGCGTTGACGCCCCTTGCACCTATTGTTCAGTTGTCTTCGAGCAAGTATTGACCCTGCAGTGGTTGGAAGGCTGCCAAGGATGTTGAGGGGAAGGCGTGATGTCCAGTTCAGAAAAAAAGTCAGGTTTTCATGTCCAAAAGCGACGTCTCTTCATGGTCTCCGTTACGCAAAGTGACGTGGATTTAATATTTCGGAAATAATGGCTACGATTAGGACGGTGCCTCAGCGCACTATCCTACTACCACACTTGACCGTAACGAGGACCTCGAAACAACGACCGCGCATAAACTTTAATTATAAAATTAATATCTTATGGCTAGTCGCTGAAAACCAACAGAAACCCCCCTTCTACTGAACCGATTTTGATGAGACTTGTGTCTCTGGATAGGTCTCGAGAAGACCTTCCCTCCGGACCTGGGTCCAGGTTCCTATCTGCTACCTTCACGGAGCCCTTGCGTTGAGAACGCCTAATAAGGGGAATTTCAGTCAGTTTGTAGCTTTATATGCTACTTTACAATACAATGGTGCACTTTAGTGCCAGGGTACCAGCGAGGGACTTGTAGCCCTACTCCTGGACCGTCGATCTGTGACAGTTCCACAGCTTCATCTGTCACCTTCACGGGCACAGCCACGTGAAGGTGCGAAAACATAGCTTCAGTGCCTGTTTTCGGCATATTTCGTGAGTTTGTACTCGAGCTGGTGGGCGGATCCGCATTCACCAACCGTCATCGGATAGCCCTCGCGATGGGCTATCCCATGGTGGAAGTCCGGTGGATACAGCTCCAACCCTCGATCCAGTATTCACTCTGATGTGGTCGATGATGCGAGAAAACCATGGAACCTCTTACTATATTAAGTCGGTTAGTTCCCTAACCACCAGAGCTAGGCTCCTTCCAAAAATGTGGTTGGGAAGCTGGAGAATTGGGCTATCGAATGGTAGTACCCTGATGGGTGTACCACCAGCCCTTCTGGGACTTCTGATGCCGGGAAGCGGCCGAAAATAGAAAATATCGTGTTGTTCCACGGCTTTAACGCCTCTGTGTGTGTATGTGTAGCTATATATTAGCTATGTGTTGTGACTGAGTCCAGGCGTGTGCCCGAGGGTCCCCAAAGGTAATGCTTCAGATAGCATATCAATAATCCTTCAGGCACCAAGTGTGTCTGAAGGTAGTGGGCCCTCTGGCAGACGCGTAGAAACGTCCATGCTGGCACATACAGACACATTATTTCAAGTAAGTAATATCTATGTACTAGAATTACACAGATGCCATCTATATATAGGGCCTGGACACAGTTCCAGGTCACCTAGAAGCGCTAAAACGCTTATAACCAAAATTCTATTTACTTACTTGAGCAAAAATGCATGTATTTACCATCTCAGAGTGAAACTGTTTTAAACCTGGCTATGTACTGTTATTATGTACAGTTTTTCAGTCATAGCACCAAGGTATACTATCTAGAACACCTAGGTGGTGTTTCCTAACAAAATAAATGTGTAAGGTAAATAATACGATTGGTAGGTGGGCAGAGCGCACCTATCGATACTTGCGACCCGGCCATTTTCGGGGGGTCCAAAGAAACGTAAACAAATATTTTTTATTTGCTTAAAATACTACTTACACATTTTATCTATAGTATATTAATTCTAATTATACTAGATAACTATATTTTAGGTACTATAGGCCATTATAAAGCCCTCAAAACGCTATTCTAAAATACCAAATTTGTCTGCTTACGCGCCAGACTATATATATCGTGCACCGCCATCTGACTGCTCATTTCGAACTAAAACGTCATGGCGGTAGGTCGTGTTTACGGAATTTGACTTGTTTTGATTTTGCTTTCTTTCCGTAACTACCGCATTTAGTATGTATGTAACGATTCTAATTTACTCTTTAGACCCCATATTTACTTAATACATACTCATATACACTAAAACATAATGTTTAGTGCCTCAAAAAGTGGTCGAAATTTTATGTTTGAAAAAACTATAAAAGAAAAATTCTCGTCTAAAACTTTTTAGTACGAGCTCGCGCGCTGGGGTAAGCAGACGTATGTTTTGTTTATACTATTTATATCTACAAAACTATTCTAACATTTTTGTGACGCCTCGTCGCGAACATCTCTCCCGCCGTGCAGTGTTGTGTCGACCCGATGTGTTGACGCGGCGCTGCATCACGCATAGTGAGCGACGCACGTCGGCAGCGCGCGTGCCACGACGCTCAGCGACACGTCGCTCAGCTCTCGCCGCGGGAACTCTGCTACGCTCATTTCGGTAGTGGAATGAGCTTCTTCACCGGACGCTTTAGAGTGCCGCCAGTGGTGCGCACCTCAGCGGTCCGGACTTCTCCATCAGGCCCAGGGTATATGGCCTGGATGCGGCCTCGCGGCCACGTGTTGCGTGGCAGCTGGCCGTCAGCGATAAGGACGGGGTCGCCCACCAGCAGGTCAGGCCCGCGGCTGTGGGGCTCCCGCCGATTTTGGAGCTCAGGCAGGTACTCTCGCACCCACCGGCGCCAGAACATGTCGGCCAGGATTTGTGACCGACGCCACATCTTCTTGCTGTCGATGTCTTGCTCGGTGAACACGCCGGGGGTTGGTAGTCTTGCCGACCCACCAAGTAGGAAGTGGTTCGGCGTGATAGACTCGTCATCATCGCCGTCAACTGAAACATGTGTCAACGGGCGACTATTTACCGTGTACTCTGCCTCACAAATCAGTGTGGACAACACCTCTTCATGTGGGTGTTTCTCTGTGAGCACGGTATACAATGCGTTTTTCACGCAACGAACTAGGCGCTCCCATGCGCCTCCCATGAAGGGCGCTGATGGGGTGATGAAGCGCCAAGTGATGCCTCGGCGACTGGCCTCCTCACGGAAGGCCTCTCGTAGCTCTCGATCGGCACCATGCATGTTGGTGCCGTTGTCCGAGTGTATCTCGGTTGGACATCCTCTGCGGGCGGCGAATCGGCGCAGCGCTAGTATAGCACTGTCTGCGCTGAGGCTGGCCGCTATCTCGAGGTGGACAGCTCGCGTGGTGAGACATGTGAACAAGGCTACATATCTCTTCTGATGTTGGCGACCGACGGTTACTGATAGTGGGCCGAAATAATCTAGCCCCGTATACGTGAACGGCCTCTGATGATGAGCGAGGCGCGTTCGCGGGTGATCGCCGGTCGCTGGCACTGGAGCTTGTGCCTTACGTATTCGACACTGAAGACATTGCGACAGTACTTTCTTCGTCGTGGGACGCATCCTCACGACCCAATAGTGCTGTCGCACCTCATTTATTGTAAGTTCCGTCCCGCTGTGCAGTAGGCTGCGGTGTGTCCAGTCTATATAGAGCTGTGTTATATGATGGTCGCCGTGTAATATTGGCGGTCGCCTCACATCTTCTGTAATCTCGTCCGTGGCGGCTATACGGCTTCTTATGCGTAGTAGGCCATCTACTAGCTCTATTTGCAGCGAATGTAGTGGGCTATTCTTGTCCACTACTTCGTGCTCGTGCAATCGGGCTATCTCCTGAGCGAACGATTGCTGCTGTGCGACTCGTATGAGTATTTTCTCAGCTTCTTGGAGAAAACTCGCTTCAATGTACTGCTTTCGGACTTGTGGCGCTATATATGACGGCTTTGTTGCTGCAGTCGCTGTCTTCTTTTTCTTCCGCCAGTCCGTGTCCTCTTCTGCGTTCTTCTGTGTTCTCTTATAGAACGTTTTCTCTGTTTTCTGTTTACAGAGAAAAATAAAACGTAGGACAGTCGCAGTCGCACGTAATAGCCGCTCCCATCTTGAAAAATTGACGGGATTAGGTATAGCTTCTATGAGCTTCGAAGTGTATGTATGTTTGGGGGTTCTGTCCTCCGAAACATCTTTTCCATACTCGTTGCTTGTGACAGTGAGGGTTCTTTCTTCTCCTGTCTCTTCAACCATTGGAGGCTTTTCTGATGGCCATGAAGTGGGGTCTTCATATAAAAAACTAGGGCCACAGAACCACTCGTGATTCGAATCGAACTTGTGTGGCACGTCACGAGTTGCTATGTCGGCGATGTTCAATTTTGTTGAAATCCATCGCCAATCCTCCACTTTACTGCCTTCCTCTATGGCAGCTATACGATGAGCTACGAAGGCTTTATAGGTTCGTGCTCCTTTTCGTATCCATGACAGAACTGTTTTGCTGTCTGTCCAATACGTGACCGACGATCGCTCATTGTCGTGCTCACGTTTCACAGCTGCAGCCAGACGGGTTCCCATCACCGCTGCCTGCAGCTCGAGGCGCGGTATCGATTGTAGCTTCAATGGTGCTACTCTCGCCTTGGCCATGACTAGGCTCACCTTCTGTGAGCCTTCTGCTGTGGTGGCTCGCCAGTACACAGCTGCTGCGTACGCCATCTCGCTTGCGTCGGTAAATACATGTATTTGTATTTCATTGGCATCACTATACCCAGGATAGCATCTTGGTATGCTGATGCCCTTGAGCTGCCGCAGGTTTTCGATCCAGCTTCTCCACTGAGCTGCTTGATCGTCTTCTAAAAGCTGGTCCCAATCGATGCCTCGCCTCCATGCCTCTTGCAGTATTTGCTTGGCTCGAATCGTTACGGGTGAGGCGAGTCCCAGCGGGTCGTACAGTGACATGACGATCTTGAGGGCCTCTCTTTTTGTAGGGGCCTCCTTCTCTAGGATTCCTGGCGGCAGTCTCGCAAGCGTTAGGTTGAAACCTAGCGTGTCTTCACTAGGTCTCCAAATCAGGCCGAGAATTTTCTCCGTGCCTGTCGCCTCTCCGATGTTCACAACCTCAGCGCAGGTTTGTGTCGGATCTAGGTTCTCTAGTAGGCGCGAACTGTTCGATACCCATTTTGATAGGTCGAATTTCGCCTCTTGGTGAATTTCCTTCACCCTGGTCGCGACTTCTGTCGCTTCTTCGACCGTTCTATAGCTGTCCAGATAATCGTCCATATAATGGTTCTCAATGATAGCTTTTACTGCTACTGGATGCTGTTCGATGTGCCTTCTTGCGTTCCAATCTTTCGCAAAGATGGCGGTGCACGGCGAACTTGCCGCGCCGAAAATGATGGACGTCATGCGGTACTCTTCTGGGGCTCCCTCTCTCCTGTTGCCTCTCCATAGGTAACGAAGTGAGTCTCGGTCTTCACTCCGCACCTTCACTTGCATGAACATCTCGGCTATGTCTCCAGAGATGGCCACGCAGTGTCTACGAAATCGCATCATGACGCCGGGCAGCGACTGCAGCAAGTCCGGTCCAGTTAGCAGGAAGTCATTGAGTGACTTTCCTCTCGATTTGGCAGCGGCATCATGTACTATACGAATTTTCTCTGGCTTCATTGGGTTGAAGACATCGAAATGAGGCAGGTACCAGGTCCTTCCTGGCGTGCTTGATTTGGGGGCCCTTTCAGCATATCCCTTCTCTATTAGGGAGTCCATCTGTTGTGAATATTTCACACGAAGAGCTGGGTTTCTATCCAGCTTCTTTTCTATAGAGACCAGCCTTGTAAGGGCTGTCCCATAACTGTCGGGCATTTCTATGGCTTCTTCCCGCCATAGCATAGAGGTTTCTATGTGCCCGCTGTCGAGCCGCCTTATGTCGCGGTTCAAAATATCTTCTGCCCTCTTCTGAGGGTCAGAAGCTGGCTTTCTTGGATTAATAGCCAGTGACTCGATGGCGAAGAATTCACGGAGCTGCTCGTTCAGTTCCGCATCTTGCCTTGACCGTCTTCTGTCGCGGTCCGATGCGTCTTCTGCCCTCTTCTGAGGGCCAGAAGTTTCGCTGGCGAAGAATTCACGGGGCTGTTCGTTCAGCTCCGCATCTTGCCTTGCGTCAACGGTCTGAGTGCCGTTGACTTGGTTTAACCGCCTTTTGTCGCGGTTCGAAGCGTCTTCTGCCCTCTTCTGAGGGCCAGAAGTCTCGCTGGCGAAGAATTCACGGGGCTGTGTGTTCAGCTCCGCATCTTGCCTTGCAACGGACTGAGTGCCGTTGACGTAATGCACCCGCTGGCCCAGTGTTCTGGTGTGTGCACCATGCAATGTCCAGCCCATCATGGTCCTTGACGCGATGGGTTGGTCTCTTGGTCCCCTCCGGACCTCAGTGGCCAGCAGCAAATGCCAGTTGTCCTGTCCGACGAGTATCTTCGGTACTCCCGCCGGATATGTAAGCTCAGACGTCAAGTCTTGAAGGTGCCTGCATCGTGCCAGGTCCTTATGATTGACTGCCTGTGGAGACAGGTTGAGCTTCGAAATGGTGCGCGCCTTGAAGGGCACCCGATTCTTCAACTGGCTTGTGAGAACGACCGTTATTCGTCTCGATAGTGGAGTATCGATCCTAGTGTGTCCTATGGCATCGATCTTCAGTGGCTCAATTGGGCCCACTGCTCCTACTCGCTGAGCGATTGCTTCGTCGATCAGCGAGACGGTAGACCCATCGTCAAGGAGTGCGTATGTGTCTGCCTCTCCCGCCGGTCCAATAACCCGGACCGGTATCATCTTCAGGAAGGCTTTACTTGAGGCAGTTCGCGAACTGGCTACCGTCTCCTGAGACTCCTTCTTCGCTTCTGGAACAGCAGGCTTCCTTGTCCTGTCTGTCTGAGGCTTCCTTACCCTATGAAGAAGTCGGTGATGAGTAGCTATGCACCCCTTGAAGCCACACTGCTTCTTTCCGCAGGTGTGGCCCTTACGGTGGTTCCTTAGGCAGCGAAAGCACAAGCCATATTGCTTGGCTAGCTCCCATTTCTTGTCACATGTTGCGTCTGTAAACTTTATGCAATCAGACGAGTAGTGACCCTCTTTGTCGCAAATTCGACAGTGGCCTACCGGCTTCGCGGTAGCTACGTGCGTCCTCTGTGTGACGCGTTTTCCCGCCACCGAGTCCGTTTCTTTAATGTTCTCGGGCGGTGCGAATGCACTGCAGAAGTGAGCTTGCTCTGTTATAAAGTCGCTGAAGAGTGACAGGTCTGGCAGCGACTGATACTTTTCCGTGTACGTCCTGTACCATAGTACACGTAGAGAATTGGGCAGCTTCTCAGTTAGCTGGCGCATCAGCTCAGCGTTGAGTAAGTAGTGTCCCTTCTTGAGGGCCCTCAAGGTGACGACTCCGCTCCTGATCCGACTTGCAAAGGTGCATATATCTTTGGGCTGTTCGCTGCAGCGTGGCAGCCCTCTGAGTCGGTCGGTTTCAGCCTGAGCTATTGAGTCGGGACGTCCAAATTGTAGCTCCAATTCTCTCATGATCTCATCCGGTTTCGCGTTCCCGATGAGTTCTGAGCTCACTGTCTCCAGTGCGCGACCACGCAAGCTCCTTCTGAGTCTTGCTGTGTTTTCAATGTCGCTGAAGTAGGCAACAGTTGCCTCGTAAATGGCTCGAAAAGTCAGCCATTCTGTGTGAGCTCCACCGAAGTTCGGCAGAGTCAACATAACCTGCGACGCCGTTCGGTTAGGCGTCCATGGTTCGATTTTTCTGTCGGCTAGCGACGCTATAGCGGTTGTCAACTCCGTTAGAAACGGACGGAGTGACTCTTTCGCTTCTATTTGCCCTGGTGGCTCCGTCTTGGACGGTTCGATGTTAGCCCTCGTCTTTGGTTGGTCTATATGGGTCTGGGAGTCCGCTACAGCGTCGCCGCTCGCAGGTGGAGGCCTATCTTGCTTCCCATTGGCGACGTCGTCCTCCCTCAACGGTGTGGGCTCTGGCGCCTCTTCGAGCCAGGAACGCACGTACTCTTCATTCGAGTCTCTGTCATCCATATATTCCTCTTCAGAAGGTTCTTCTTCTGCTCTCTGAAGGGCTAACTGTGCAAGCTCCAACTTAATCTTTAGTAAGTCTTCGCGTGCCTTAGAGATTTTTCTCTGTGACCGGGTCGTCTTGCTTGTAGACGGCGGTCTCCTATGTTCATTACGGGCGTCACCCCGGGTAGCCATTATTTCCTTATGTACAAAGGTCTTGTCTTGGATCCTTTGTTTTTCATCAGAAGGCTTCAGTGTTTCTTCTGAAGATCCTTCTTCTCTCGATGCCTTCCTGCATGTGCTCGGTTCCTGTGGTTCCTCCTCTTGGTGTGTGGGCGTATTGTCACCTATCTGTGACACGGTTGGGCTCCTGTTCGGTACGGACTGTTCAGTCCCATCAGTCGTTGTCGGCGAGCGTGGGGGCAATTGATGGTGTATACCTGCACCCGGTCGCTCCATGGCGACTGTCCACGCCTCAGGTCTCTTGTCCTGCGATCTGGTTATCGGCATTCCGACTGGTCCAAAATGTCAGCTCGAAACGGTTAAGTCCAACTCTAGACTTCAGTTCAAAACGTCAACTCGTACGGGTTAAGTCCAACTCCAGACTTCAGTACGATTGGGTTAAGTCTATTTTCGAGCTTCCAAACGGCTATGTCCAAGTCCAGTCTTTGCTTCAAGACGTCGTCGACTCGAAACAGCTAAGTCCAAACTTCAAGTTTTTTCTCGAAAAACCTAAGTCGTAACTCCGGGTTAAGTCCAATTTAAATCGTTGACTCGAAGAGGGTTCGCTTCCTTTTTCAAAATTGAAAAAATATTTTTAAACTCCGGGTTAACTTTTAACTCCGGGTTAACTCTGGCCCTCTTGACTCCGGGTTATCCTTCAGACTATAAGTTTTTATTCAGTCTTCAAAACTATAAGTCCCAAATCAGCTTCAAAACTGCTATGTTGACACGACACAGGTTCACTATATTACTATCGACCCACAAGGGGTAAGCACTTGAGTAAGTTTTCACTGTACTTACTGTTTTATACGTGTCAACCTGTCCAGCAGCCTTCAAGGATGACCAGCTGGTCTGATACCACTCGCAGAAACTTCTGTCTAACACTTGACGTTAGTAGTCAGTCCAGACTCCAGCTATCGAAGGTCCAAGCTTCGATTGAGAACTTCTATCTCTTATATGACTATTTGTTTCCAAACAAATTCTAAGTCAATAATAAGTCTTCAGCTATAACGCTTCAGGAAATTTACAGGAACTATTTTTCGTTCTATTTTTTATAGAACAAGTCGCCCACACGACTATACAATATGCCTCTGTGTGTAAGCCTCCTCTAGGATAGCGCTTCAGCGATAATCCTTCAGCCGTAATCCTTCAGGAATTCTATGAACGTTTGTATGTTCGTTCTATCTCCTAAACAAGCTTTCGACACGCTATATATGAAATTTCCGATTCTGAAATTTCAGCGATAACTCTTCAGGCAATCTACTTGTTCCTTCAGGATACAGTTTCTATGTATTCTCAGATACTACTGTTTCTCAGTATGCAGGTTACACAACAGAGGCAACTCAAATTTCCGTCTTTTTGCGACGGTAATCTAATCGGAACGAAATGCTTCTCTGGAAGCAGCTAGGCACCACAGGAAACGGCTCAGGAAAGGCAGTTGCGTCCCAGCAAAAATGGTTATGTTCTAGAGCTAGTCCACGCGTGGGTCCCAAACCACACGTGCACTTTTCACTCCGGTAGTCGCTCTAGAAGCTTCTACTAACCAAGGTCAAACGTACGCGCGCCTTTTGACGACGCTAATCTCCCAGTTACTGGGTTTCTACACTGTTTTTGACTGTTAAAGAAATATGATCTTAACCTCGACACTTGTAAGGTTTACGAGGGGGACGTCAGGTTTCTTTATTCACTGGAACTTTTCTCACGAACGTAACGTTACGTACCCCGGTCGGTACTTTGTGTAGGTGTGTACTCTTACCAGATTTATATTGAGGGTAGATACGTTCTTAGCAATGGTCGTCAGGCTTCTTTGTTCTCAGGAATTTTCACTGGCTTGGGCCTCGGTTTTCTTTGTTCTCAGGCACAAGCTTCACAGGAACGATACGTTTGACTTTCGATAAAGAAATAGGAATGTAACCCCACTTAACAAGGTTACGGGACGTCTATCTTCTTTGTTCTCAGGAACGGGACAACGGTTTTCTTTGTTCTCAGGAACTAGGCTCTTCAATATTGGCCTGTATTTTCACTGGAACCCAGGACGCCAGGCTTCTCTGTTCTCAGGAACGGGACAACGGTTTTCTTTGTTCTCAGGAACTAGGCTCTTCAATGTTGGCCTGTATTTTCGCTGGAACCCAGGACGCCAGGCTTCTTTGTTCACTGGAACTAGGCTCTTCCTATTGGCCTGTATCTTCACTGGAACGCTGCGTAGGTCATTTGCTCAAAAATCCGGCTCGACAGGACCAGCAAATGTGCGGGACGGACGTGATCGATCAAGGCCCCAGGCTGACTGAAGGTTGTAAGGCTTCAGCTTGAACGCGTTGACGCCCCTTGCACCTATTGTTCAGTTGTCTTCGAGCAAGTATTGACCCTGCAGTGGTTGGAAGGCTGCCAAGGATGTTGAGGGGAAGGCGTGATGTCCAGTTCAGAAAAAAAGTCAGGTTTTCATGTCCAAAAGCGACGTCTCTTCATGGTCTCCGTTACGCAAAGTGACGTGGATTTAATATTTCGGAAATAATGGCTACGATTAGGACGGTGCCTCAGCGCACTATCCTACTACCACACTTGACCGTAACGAGGACCTCGAAACAACGACCGCGCATAAACTTTAATTATAAAATTAATATCTTATGGCTAGTCGCTGAAAACCAACAGAAACCCCCCTTCTACTGAACCGATTTTGATGAGACTTGTGTCTCTGGATAGGTCTCGAGAAGACCTTCCCTCCGGACCTGGGTCCAGGTTCCTATCTGCTACCTTCACGGAGCCCTTGCGTTGAGAACGCCTAATAAGGGGAATTTCAGTCAGTTTGTAGCTTTATATGCTACTTTACAATACAATGGTGCACTTTAGTGCCAGGGTACCAGCGAGGGACTTGTAGCCCTACTCCTGGACCGTCGATCTGTGACAGTTCCACAGCTTCATCTGTCACCTTCACGGGCACAGCCACGTGAAGGTGCGAAAACATAGCTTCAGTGCCTGTTTTCGGCATATTTCGTGAGTTTGTACTCGAGCTGGTGGGCGGATCCGCATTCACCAACCGTCATCGGATAGCCCTCGCGATGGGCTATCCCATGGTGGAAGTCCGGTGGATACAGCTCCAACCCTCGATCCAGTATTCACTCTGATGTGGTCGATGATGCGAGAAAACCATGGAACCTCTTACTATATTAAGTCGGTTAGTTCCCTAACCACCAGAGCTAGGCTCCTTCCAAAAATGTGGTTGGGAAGCTGGAGAATTGGGCTATCGAATGGTAGTACCCTGATGGGTGTACCACCAGCCCTTCTGGGACTTCTGATGCCGGGAAGCGGCCGAAAATAGAAAATATCGTGTTGTTCCACGGCTTTAACGCCTCTGTGTGTGTATGTGTAGCTATATATTAGCTATGTGTTGTGACTGAGTCCAGGCGTGTGCCCGAGGGTCCCCAAAGGTAATGCTTCAGATAGCATATCAATAATCCTTCAGGCACCAAGTGTGTCTGAAGGTAGTGGGCCCTCTGGCAGACGCGTAGAAACGTCCATGCTGGCACATACAGACACATTATTTCAAGTAAGTAATATCTATGTACTAGAATTACACAGATGCCATCTATATATAGGGCCTGGACACAGTTCCAGGTCACCTAGAAGCGCTAAAACGCTTATAACCAAAATTCTATTTACTTACTTGAGCAAAAATGCATGTATTTACCATCTCAGAGTGAAACTGTTTTAAACCTGGCTATGTACTGTTATTATGTACAGTTTTTCAGTCATAGCACCAAGGTATACTATCTAGAACACCTAGGTGGTGTTTCCTAACAAAATAAATGTGTAAGGTAAATAATACGATTGGTAGGTGGGCAGAGCGCACCTATCGATACTTGCGACCCGGCCATTTTCGGGGGGTCCAAAGAAACGTAAACAAATATTTTTTATTTGCTTAAAATACTACTTACACATTTTATCTATAGTATATTAATTCTAATTATACTAGATAACTATATTTTAGGTACTATAGGCCATTATAAAGCCCTCAAAACGCTATTCTAAAATACCAAATTTGTCTGCTTACGCGCCAGACTATATATATCGTGCACCGCCATCTGACTGCTCATTTCGAACTAAAACGTCATGGCGGTAGGTCGTGTTTACGGAATTTGACTTGTTTTGATTTTGCTTTCTTTCCGTAACTACCGCATTTAGTATGTATGTAACGATTCTAATTTACTCTTTAGACCCCATATTTACTTAATACATACTCATATACACTAAAACATAATGTTTAGTGCCTCAAAAAGTGGTCGAAATTTTATGTTTGAAAAAACTATAAAAGAAAAATTCTCGTCTAAAACTTTTTAGTACGAGCTCGCGCGCTGGGGTAAGCAGACGTATGTTTTGTTTATACTATTTATATCTACAAAACTATTCTAACATTTTTGTGACGCCTCGTCGCGAACAGAAATTATCGACGTGTTAGAATTTATACAGAAATCAAGTTATGCGATTGGCTGTTTATAATTATAATTGACGTACATGGAATCTGACCTACTTGGAATCTGACGTCCATAGCCGCTTTCATTCATACAATCACAGCATTTACGCGTGCTTGACAATTTGCGATGATTTTCGTTCCGGAAACTGGGTATAATCTATGGCTTCTAATGTGGGCAAGCGCAACCTCTAAGCGTAGGCGTATGGGTTCGATCACCGCAGGGCGGAAAAAGTATTTTCAGGTATTTTCATACTGAATTTCTCATTAGTGAATGGGACTTTAGACTCACCCTCTAAATTTATAGGAATACATGCTATAATTTTGCCACGAAGGTCTTTAAAGTCAAAATCAAATAATTTATCAATTAGACCATTAAACAGCACTGACATTCAAATATCAACATTTATAGTTTTAGATCTACTAATATGTTAATGTAAATTATTTGATACTTACCACTGGCATTCCATCCACCTTCCACTTGATACGCAGCTGTCGCTGCCCCGAACATGAATGAAGGAGGAAATTTCAGCTGTTCCGTGCTCCATGACTCGCAGATCAGAATACTGGAAATACCGATTTATTTTAGCAAAAAATAATCTTAGGAAGCATCCTACAATTATATCTCTTACTCAATACTAGTACAAGTTATCATAATAACACCAAATGTAGTTGCTCCAACTGGTTCATCAAAACCAGACTCTCTACAGTTAGACATAGGCCTCCCCCAAGTTTCACCACATTGACCGGTCCCATCCGTCTCGCATCCAGTGGATTCCGACAACTTTCACATGGTCATCGGTCCACCTAGTGGGAGGCCTTCCAACGGAACGTCTTCCGGTTTGCAGTCGCCACTCTAGAACTTTTCGGCCCCATCGGCCATCCGTTTTGCGACTTTTGCGAGCAATGTGATCTGCCCACTGCCACTTAAGTTTGGCTATTCTACGGGCTATGTCGGTAACCTTGGTTCTCTTGCGGATGTCTTTATTTCTGATTCGATCACACAAGGAAAATCCGAGCAAAGCACTCTCCATTGCCCTTTGGATGACTAACGCTTAAGCCTTCTGATGAGGCCCATTGTGAGCGACCACATTTCGGTTCCGTATGTAATCACTGACAACACACGTTGGTCGTAGACTTTCGTCTTGACACTGCGGTAAGTTTGACGAGAAGACACCGCGCAACTCCTCGAACGCTTCCCAGCCGAGTCGCATCGTCGATGGACCTGATATTTTCTAAAGTATTAAAATACTTTAAGCGGAGTTTAATAATTTGTGTACGTATACCAATATTAACATGGATAAAATTCAGTTCAACTTGTCCAAAAACGGCTTGTTGTTTACTGCCTGTCATGTGTAGGAGAATGTAACAAGACGGTTGATTGATGATGGTATTGAAATGTATTCAAAAATATAGCCTGGTGATAGACAGACAGATATGGAGGACCGCGGAGTCTTAGTAATAGGGTCCCGTTTTTATCCTTTGGGTTCCGTACAAACAGCTACATAAACCAAAATAATTTAGTAATATTATTTTGGTAAGTTCATAAACAGTGAAAGAAAAGAAAGATTGAGGAACATAATTAATTTTGCCGTTGGAAAACTGTTGTCTCAATACATCGACATAAGTCGGGCAGTTTACCATCTGCTAATAAGTTAATAATTTATTTTTTCTTTAGGTACAAATTTACGGTTTTCGGAATTCGTTTCCTTTACTTGTGCTATAAGACACTGCTTCTTGCCAAATTTCATGATTCTGGGTCAACGGAAACTACCCTCTAGGTTTAGATTCAATTGCGATTCGTCTAATTTGCGACATAAACGGCGGTATCTTTTGATTGCGTTGATCCAGCAGTACCTAAATATTTATGTGTCCAGAAAAAAATACAACTGTGCTTCACCCAAAGCAACCTGCGAGTAGGTAGGGAAGAGGACATTTTGGTTGTGAAACGCGAAATAATTTTAAATTTTCATCAGCGAGGTCTATAGTTCAGCGCCATCTCTGGACCGATAGTGGCACTAAAGAAATTTTTGTTGACGATTTCTGAAAAAATGCTATTTAGTGACATCGTTTTATTTTTTCCTATAAACTATACATACATTTCTATTCTAACACATATAATAATTTCAGATTTTTCTCTATGCAAACTTCGGAGATGATAATGGGATGGGAGAAAAGATATTTTTTTAATTTTTCGGCAAAAGTCGTAAACTATGCGGCCTAAAAAATATACATATATGTTTGAGAATGTGCAAATAGAGTTCTTTCATAAGATATCATGATGCCCCTACTACATCATGATACTTCGAATTTTTAAGACCCTCTTTCAGAAATTGTTGCAAGAAATCTAAATTATTTCTTATTTGTGAAATATTTGGGCAAACCTCATCTCCAAATTTCAAGTTGATAGCATTAGTAGTTCTTGAGATATCCAGCCGTGATAGCCGGACAGTCACATTGAATCGCACCACAACGGTTCCTTTTTACGGAACCCTAAAAATAGGATCACAGAAAAATCGAATACGTATGGCTGTGACTTATACATCTACTTCAGAACTTATTAAGGACATGCATTCTTATTACTAATAAATCGTTCATGGTAATCCAGTCGCGACTTTCAATATTTCACAAGGATAAAGAACATTATTGACGCATATGGGACTGAACTTGAACAACTTTTTACGGACTTGACAATTTCTCAAGCAGACGGTGAGTCAAATAAGTATGCCAGTTTACGCCAACCAATGAAAAACTTACTATAAGAAAGTTTGCAGACGAATAAAAAATTCTAGATTAAGCACCATAGTTACAGCTCGCAATTATAGCTCGCTAAAGGATGCTATACAGGCCGCAAAGGATGAAGAGTGTTTAATTTCATAAAGTGCAGGTGATGTCATGCATTTTATTAATAAGTCAAATAACAAAGGATACATAGACAAATATTCTAATCATTCAAGATATCAGCAAGGATACGGAGGCAAAGTTGATCAAGGACGAGGACAATCATCAAATAGGGACAATATTATTCTAAATACAATTCAATCTAACTCTTGCGGTAACCATAATTCACGTGGAAATCGCAATCCCGGGGGTCACCACAATCTTAGTGGCATTTTTTTTGGAATAATAATTATCGAGGAAATACACGTGGATTTTAAAAAGCACAAGTAACAGAGGCAACAATAAGTGGTCAAGAAACAGAACAAAAAGACCAATCATTTGTTTTTCGTAAATCAATGTGAATTGTTTGCTTTTAATAGACCAACGAAATGAATTTCATTTAATTTAGGAAATAATGCATAATACTGGTTATTAGATACAGGAGCTTCTTTGTCAATTATACAAAAAGAAAGTTTGCTACGTAATTTAATTCATAGAAATTATGTTAGAAACAAATATTTTTAGCTGGTGCTACTGTGGAAGCAAATAAAGTTAAAATACCTATTAAAATTTAAAATGTATGTGAATGTGATATACAAATTCCAATATTTACACCAATCTCACAACCCTTATCTTTATACGAGTGCTATTAAGTGTGACAAAAAAAAAGCAAATGCAACTAGAACAGAAACAATAAAAACATTATTAAAATTACAACATCTTAAATTTGAGAAAAAATGTCTTCGTAAATGTAGGACATTTGTAAAAAAAAATCTGATGTATTTCATTTGCCTAACGATAACAACTAATATTTATGAGCAAACAATAACACTAAAATCTAACAGTAATTCTATTCACACAAAACCTTACAGATTACCACAAAGCTTAAAGAAAGAACTTAATAATCAAATACAAAATATGATAAAAGATGATATTATTGAGGAAACGCAAAGTAAATGGTCCTAGTCCAATTATACGAGTACCAAAGAAAATAACGAGAAGAGATGAAAAAAAATTGGGCGTAGACTATTGTAAAATTAAAGAGACAATTCAAAATGACAAGTTTCCATTACCTAACATTACTGAAATTATAGATTCTCTCTCAGGAGCTATATTATTTAGTCAGAGCTCTCTGCCCGCATTTCCTCTTAAGGATATTATCAGGTACCTTTAGTACCTTCAAGTAGGAAATGTATAGCATTTAGTACAAATTCAGGACAGTTTCAAATGAAACGAATACCTGCAATGGGTTTAAAATTTCACCAACTACTTTTAGTAGGGCAGTGCCTTTATCTGGTTTAACTTCTGACAAATGTTTCGTACGGTATATCTTGACGATTTGAGAATCTCATCATACTCGTGATCTATAGGAATATTTGAAAGATTGAGAAAAGCAAATTTAAAAATAAATCCAAACAAAGAGTCAATTCTTGAAAAAAATACTGTTATATCTTGGTCATGTTGTGTCTGCGCAAGGTGTATTACCAGACCAGAAAAATATAAAGTTTTGTTTGATTATCCGGTACCACAAACTTCTAAAAACGATTTATTGCCTTCTGCAATTATCATAGAAAATGTATAACATCTTTTGCTGAAATAACCGCGTCACAAAACAAATTGTGCAGAAAAAATAATTAAACCAATTGCATTAGCGAGTTGACCATTAACATTATGTTAGCATTGAGGACCTCCCCCGCCGCAAACAACGAAGGATTCAAAATTGCAGTGGGGCGCGCGCATTAGAACTCTTTCGGGTAGTTTAAGTTCAACTGCATAGGCAGTAAGGAAAATAAGGCAGTTAACAGATGTAGCCACAGCTGGGTTAGTATACTATGCTTAATTCCACAGCATTATGTCTTATGGCATTCTGCTGTGGGGATCAGCAGCAGACTTTGACTCAATTTTCATCTTACAAAAGAGGGCAATCCGCGCGTTCTATAAAATGGGTCCTCGCGAGTCCCTCAGAGAAAAATTAAAGAGATCGATATACTGACTCTACCTTCAATTTATATTTTGGAATGTGTTTTGTATGTCCGCAAAAATCGAGGGCTTTTCAAAACTAGAAGTGACTTCTATAATTCAAATACACGCAGTAAGCACGAAATTGTAATACCCAAATTCAGATTAACGAAAACTAGCAAATCTTTTCTGGGCATTTGTGAATCATATGCCCTGTCACATGGATTCAAATATACTGCTAGTAAGAGTGTACTCATGCTATGCAAAGCAGAGAACAAGGCTCCCTCGAACGTTCCACCAATTAAGATCGGTGGGTCGGTTCTAGAGAGGGTTTCTCGGCTACAGGACGATGAAGACCTAGAAAGGGGAAGGAGGGCTTTGGCAGTCCGCTGCAATATGTTGGCCCACAGATTCGCACGATGTACCACAGATGTAAAACTGCTACTTTTCAGAGCCTTATGTCAGTTTTTTTACACGTGCAGTCTGTGGATCAGCTTTACATGGCGGGCTTACAACGCCCTGCGTGTTCAGTACAATGACGCTCTGAGAGGGCAGTGCTAAGAAAACCCAGGTACTGCAGTGCTTCCGCAATCTTTGCGGATGCTTCTGTCGATGATTTCTTTCCCATCATTAGGAAAATAACTGCATCGAAGATGTGCAGGGTCCGGGGTAGCACAAACACTGTCCTCAGAACGTTAGCGTGCAAAATAGAAAGTCCTTTTACTGTGTACTGGGCAAGTGTAAAGGACAACCTGCTCAGAAATAGAAAATAGACTTATGATAATTATTAATATTGTGTCACATGTTTTGTTTACTAACAAATTACCACCTTGTTATGTTATATTTTTGTGTGTACTACTAACAACCTTACTAACGATATATCTGTAAAAATGTATGGACTTTCGTCTGAAATAAAGATAATTTAATTTTCTTACAAACAGTATACGCTTTTATAACAATTTGCCAAAGTCAGTTATAGAACTGACCGATGGAAAGTTCAAAAACTACATCAAACGTGTCCTTATTAAAAAAGCATATCATAAAATCAAGGACTACGTTGAAGTCTCTAACTATTCTCAATCTCATTTTTTCTTCTTTTAATTGGACTTTTTACAATGCTTTTCTATCATCTTTATAGTCCTTTGCTAAGAATAGTTACAGCACTGATAACAACATTTGTGCCACATGTTAAGTTTAGTCTTGTAATAATTTTTATTTTCCTTTGTATAGATTATTTTACCGATTGCTTTGTGAATGTGTGAACATTGTAGGCTTTCTAGATGCTTGTTAACTTTTTATCTCGTTTTTTTCTCTTGTTTATATAATAAATAATCTGTTTTTGTTTTTTTAGTTTCTTACGACTTATTGTCGGGCCTACGTTGTCCCCCCATGTCTAGTTACTAATGCTGTAATATGGAAATATATAAAACCAAACCAGTTTTTAAAAGAGTAACCGTGGAATTTCTTGCCGGTTCTTGTCCATAGAAAACGACCAACCCGAACCGTGCACCTTTTGTTGAAGTTTTATAAGTGCCCATGCGCTCACATGATATAAAAAAAAATGATTTTGAAATATTCATTTGGTTACGTTACACGCCCATTTTTGGGTACCGACTTATATAATTATGTGTACTTAATTTTAACTCAATCGGTCCAGTAGTTTCGGAGCAAATGGGCAGTTACAGAAGCACAGACAGACACGGGAATAATCCTACAAGAGTTTCGTTTGAGGTACGGAACCCTAAAAACTCTTTGAAAATAAGCTAGTTGAATAAAAAAGAAAATATTATATATATATTTGGTCTTTTAAGAATTAGTTCCATTCAAACTTTGACCCTGTTTTCTTACAGGACAATCCGGCTAAGAAGTTAAGTTCAAAAATTTACTTTCAGAGCACCGACGAATCTTTCTACATCGTACTAAGATATTTTCTCCACATTCCTTCGTCAGTTAATCTCCAAAAAACCGCGTTTTATTTCTAGATTAAGATAACTCTGTCAAAAATACACAATACGTACCTGAACACAAGCGCACTGATAAAACTCATTTTCTCGACTGAATTAATAACGTAACCTTGTTTTATTGTACACTCATGACAAACATTCACACAACCAAGTATACAATGGGCGGTCTTATCGCACAGGGCAATAAAGCTCTTACAGACAACCTTTGGATGGATTGAACGAAAGAAGAGTGCTGTCCACAGACATAAATCTAACTAGATAACGCAAGTACCTGCATCTGTATGAAAACCAAGCGTGGCACTTTTTCACACACAATTTACAAACAAGTTTACTTAACAATGAAAGAAAACATTTCCAATGCCTCGCCCAACTTTTTCTAAACATTCCTTACAGCTCAATATGGCATCATAAAAAGGCATTTTCCTAGATTTCGGTGGATTACGAAAATCTCAGATTACTTACAGATGATGATATAACAACATAAAATACATTCATAAAATACAAAAAGATATACTAATAAATATCAAATATTTAACAGATAAAGGAGAATAATAGTTACAGTTAAAGGAAATGCTCCTTCACCATTTTTTTAAATGTAGGTAGCGTCGTTAATGAGTAGCAATAAACACAATCTACGATTATCTGCGAACTAAGTAGTGAATTAGACTTTATAATTTTATCTTCTTCGTCTTTTCGTGTGAGGATATTGCCATATCTGGTGTCAGAGGTAATTAAGCCGCTCCTGGGAACCCCACAGGCCTCTGATTTGGCTATTCCAGACTTACATTAACTATATAAGTCCAGATTTCCTCACAATGTTTTCCTTCACAGTTGCCTGTGATATCCAAGGTAACCTTGGCAAGTACATTATGAATTTGAAAATGTCACATTGTTACTTGCCCGTATTTGAACCAACGACCTCAAGCACGATGGGCGAGGCGTTAGCCACTGGGCCACCACAACACACGTTAAATTATAATTTAATAATTAAACTACTATGAGTAACAACGATCAATGTCAGTTATCCTTGTTCATCATCATTAATACAACTGAAAGACGTCCACTGCTGGACATAGGCCTTCCCCAAGTGTTGCCACATCGTTCGGTTCTATGCGTCTTGCAAACAGCAGATTTCCGCAGTCTTAACCTGGTCATCGGTTCACCTAATGGGAGATTTTCCAACACTGGTCTTCCGGATCGCGGTCGCAACTCAAGAACTTTTCGGCCCCAATGCGAGCAATGTCCATTGCCACTTTAGTTTGGCAATTCTTCTTTAGTCTGTAGTTGATAATTAGGAGGAATTCGTGACAAGATTTTCTTATGTTCTGAAAAAAAAGCCGAGGGCTCATTCAATGTGCCTCTATTTTAGATGTGGTAACCCTCATAGTGGTTCTTCACCTTGGCAAAGGCACAGGGGACTGTCACTCCCACAGACAAAACTATACGTTGTTTTTAACTGCCTTTAGACCAGCTGGAAGACTAGGGCAGGTCTTCACATTCCTCCGGTCAAGTATTGGCAAGCATAATCATGCGGACCCCAAATGAGAGGAACTGAAGACGTACATGGCAGCAGAAGGTTTTGCAGATATTCTTCAGTTTTGTGCCGGAAAACAGAATTCGAAAGGTTTTTCAAATAGGACGCATAGGTGAATAAAAGGAAAGGATAAAATTTTAAACGACATCTGTGACGCCACATACGAACTATCCTACATCGCGCAAGCAGAGTTTTCGGCGCGAATTGAACATACACATCAGTCAACAGCACAAAATAATTATATGTGAATAAATAAATAAACAACCATTGGGAAGTTGCCCAGACCAGACAGATTAGAAAAGCCTCCATTTTTAACGGAAATTTCAGGATATAACACCCTGTTCCGCATACCTCAAAAAATGCCGCAACGAGTATTTCGTGACCTAACTTATTTGCCCTTTATAAATAGCATTAACTTTTTGAATGAAATAAAAAAAAAAACAATTTAATTATCTTCAAATCTTATTTATTATCCGAACTGGTTAGTTTCACATGGCAGTGGAACATACAGAGATCGTCTCCTGATAATATTAGAGTAGTAGACCGCCGACATGCGTGCTGTGCGCGTACGCATAGGAACTGAGAAGTCCACTTCGTATAGCCCGAACTTTGATCTGGGAATAAACAAATGATAATGATTAGACACTATAGCGAATGTCAGTAAAAGTAAATGGAAATACGTCGAATGCACCCTGGGCAGTCAGTCTTACTACCACCATTCTGCCTGGATAATAAATTGATGGCGTATATTATCCATCCATCAAACAGAACTAGGCCCGCGTGGTAGATTGTGGTCCACTTCTTCTCACATACAGGAGTCCCAATAGTGATTTGCCGCGAATTGAAGATACCACCCTATATTAAATTTTATCTACAGTTAATTGACATTCCTTTATTATGCCGTTAATCATGGGTACAACATTTAGGACGCTGCAATATACTAAGTTTTTTATGTCCTCCCATTTGGCGCTAATACATACAAATTCTAGTTTCTGGACATACGCGAGCCGTACACACATAGCTGCATATACGTACTACATATAGCGACCAGCTATATATTAAATCATTTATTAGCTAACGTGAAAGTTGAAAATTATCCCGAGGAACATATTCCCGGGATTAAAAGTATCCTATGTGCTATTCCTGACTATTATCTATCTCTGTGCCGTAAATTTAATCCAGATCCGTTAAGCCGTTCTGGCATGATGAGTGACAAACATGCACACATCTATACTTTTGCATTTATAATATAAGTAATATTAAGTACTTATGGAGTATCATAAACCCGAAAGAAAAGTATTACGGTGGCCCTTTTATATTATTGTATTTTTTGCATCTTGCCTGCAAACAACAAAATACAATCTTAGCAGGTTTTAGTAGGATTTTCAAATTGAGACAAAAGACCTCGTATATCATAAGTGCAATTGATAATTCAAAAATAAAAGAAATATATCAATTACAAATTTAAAAAAACCGGCCAAGTGCGAGTCGGACTCGCGCACCGATAAACTGCCTCGCAGTTTGGTGGGTTTGTAATTTTAAGAACAAATGTATTTTTTAAATAAACGATTTATAATTAAAAAAAAAAAAAAAAGCACGATTTTCTATTTGTTTACATTTAGTTTTGTTTGCACGAAGGGTTCCGTACCATTATCGCTTAAAACGGCAAAAAAATCACGTTTTTTGTATGGGAGCCCCCCTTAAATATTAATTTTATCCTGTTTTTAGTATTTGTTGTTATAGCGGCATCAAACTTACATCATCTGTGAAAATTTCAACTGTCTAGCTATAACGGTTCATGAGATACAGCCTGGTGACAGACAGACAGACGGACCGCGGAGTCTCAGTAATAGGGTCCCGTTTATACCCTTTGGGTACAGAACCCTAAAAAGGTAACAATTAATGTTTCTTTTTTGGTTTAATTGATCCTAATGTGTTGTTTACATGTCGGGTTTTTACCAAAACAAACCATGCAAAATTGCACATTAATTATAGGTACCTATGTCATAAGCGGATGCTAGATTGACTAACAAGATATGCTCAGGTTTAAACTTATTCAGTCTTATTACAAAAAACGAAATAAACCATGGTCTAAACCTGTACTATCAAGTCCAGGCTTATCTGCAAAACCATGGTCTAAATTTGTTCGTATTACAAAACTCAAAAAAACGGTCCAAGTGCGAGTCGGACTCGCGCACGAAGGGTTCCGTACCATTATCGCAAAAATACGACACAAAAATCACGTTTGTTGTATGGGAGCCCCACTTAAATATTTATTTCATTCTGTTTTTAGTATTTGTTGTTATAGCGGCAATAGAAATACATCATCTGTGAAAATTTCAACTGTCTAGCTATCACGGTTCATGAGATACAGCCTGGTGACAGACAGACAGACAGACAGACAGACAGACGGACCGCGGAGTCTTAGTAATAGGGTCCCGTTTTTACCCTTTGGGTACGGAACCCTAAAAAACCGTGGTCTTGTTAGTACCGTCATTTGAACCATTGTCTATACATCAACCACAGATTAATACAAATATCATTCGTTCACCATAATATCATTCTATTGCAACGTTCCGTATGCCCAGAAAAGAAAACGTTTTGATAATATGATAAGGATTAAATGATGTTTAGGAGTGTTAAAAATATTGAGACTTTGTTATTTTGCATGGATATAAACATTTGTTATTTATCGATAGAAGTTTTGTTTAGATTTAAGCAAATTGCTTAAATTCGTATTAATTACTAATAATACATCTACGTACGTGTAACGAAACGTAACATTCTCGCGCGTTATATGAAACCATAAAATTAAACAAAACCATCGCAAACTGAACAAAGTTCATTAAGCTTTGGCATTTTTAAGTTATCGAAGTCTCTAATAGAACAATTGCCTCTTTGTTAATAATATATATAATAATATATTGTGATGGACCAACAAAAAAAAAACGATCTGAGAATTGGAGTACCGAGGAAAAAGTAATATCCTCAATAATTAATTAAATCAACCATGTTAATATCCATTTTCGGGTAAAAACAACACAACACAATAAAAAAGATGCTATAACCTAAAAGAGAAACTTTGACAGATACGACTTAGACCATCGTTAAACTAGGGGCCGCCGAGGTTTAACGTTAGACCATGATTTGGACTATGGTTTATCGCTAAACCATTATTTGTAATATCATTTTTGTGTAAACCACAGTTTATAGAGATTTAAACCTGGGTTTTAGTTAAACCGCTTTTTGTAATAAGAGTGATTATGTTTTTGAAAGTAATCGACAAAACCCGAAGAATTTCCTAACTTAAGTAAATGCCAGTGGGCAGGGTACATTATTCACAGAACGGATGGTCAATCGGGCTACATTTGGAGAAGATCTATGTTCAGCAATGGACATCTTTCGGCTGAAATGAGATGATGATGTTTTTGAACATTTTTGCTTGATAAAAAGTCATGCCTGCTGAAGGGGCAGGTAGATGAGTGGGTACCTGCGCCTACATTTTACCAGTTATTTAATTTTTACCCGTCTACGGCGATGCCAAAAAGAGGGTTATGATTTTAACCGGTATGTTCCAGCGGGTTGTTTACACAACAATACATTATTACGCAAGCCAAGGTGGCATACGACCACGGCTATTCTCTAAGGATATTTTAATGTTTCATACTTTTTTGAGCGCCATTTTTATGTTTTTACTTCGTGGCACGACCATGAAAGCATTTATTATAACTTTAGATTCTAGAGAGAACCTTTTAATTTGTACTATTTTATACCCCTAATTAGACATTCTAGATCTCTAAATTATCGCAGATGTACTGGTCGTTCTGGCAAGATGCGTTCCCAGCACGACCATGCTAAAATTCCAGCTGGCATAGACGTTGATGAAACGGGCGCATGCCTAAAAATACCTAAAAAAGTATATTCATTATGTACTCCTATTTCGTTACTGGTAAATTGTCTTAAATTGTAAAAATTAAGAATAAACTTTTAAACAATAATAAAAATATACGGCCGTTTGTTTTTTTTTACAAATTTTCATAGCTAAAAACACTGCAGCTGTAACCCGCGGGTTCGCCCGCGTGAATTACGTTTACCACAGCCGGGGGATTGGAAAGAAACCCGAAATGATTCTAAACTTTTAATTATTAAAGGTAATTACAATATATTATCCTACAACTGCCCATTCCAAGTCGAGGTTGGAACATGGAATGGTTACAACTACTAACTACAACTAGCTAACCTACAAATGTCCACTCCAAGCCGATGTTAGGACATGGAGCGGTTACAATAATTAAATAGACTAACTATAACCACGGGGTCTCATTACTAAGAAAATTTGGTTCAAATAAATCTCCCTAGATGGCGCGACATGTACACACAATTCAATAGAATTGTATGTAAAATTAACATTTTCTGAAATTGAATATAAAAATTGTATCTTCTTGTTTAATCAACTCTCCTAAGTACAAAATTATGGAATATTGGGCTCTTAATTCACATTTCAAAGATTATTTGAACGTATCATTTAAAATGGATGCCAATAGATGGCGCATTTTTACATTTCTGAGGCATTCCACTCGATTGTTAATATTTGCAACGTAACACATTTTGGTGCAAAAAATCTGTAAAAACGTGCAAAAAAATTACTATAAAACGAACCTTCACTGTATTTAAAGAAAAAACAATCACGAACCTAGTAAACCCTTTTACTTGCATGTCGCTGCTAACACCATCTATTGCCGTGAAACGGGATCGAACGCGATTGATGTTTTTACAAAAATAATAAGATTAATCAGATGAAAAACGCTAGTTACGTCGGCACGGTTTCTTTGTATGGGATGAGGCATCTGTATGCTAGTATTATATTATCTGTGCTATAACTAACTAGCCTACGAGAATCCATCCTACTCGATGTAGGATATATGGAATGCCTTCTTCTTACAAAAAATGCTTATTAATATTGGTTTCGAAATCGATTGATTTACTGACGTTCAAGGCTGCATTGGCTTCAAGGTAATTGCATCGTCAGTAACTTCCTGTCTCAATGTTACGTAGTTTCTGAGTCAGCAAGTCAGCTAATTCCTGAGCTAAGCGTTTCGTGCTCAAGGTAACTGCACCGTTGCAAGGTCTATGAACACTTAGTTTCCGCAATGTCTGCAGATTCCTAGGCATACGTAACACTTGTACATAATATTGATAATAAAACTTTTTTCATGCGGGAATAATATGTGTTGCCGGGAAAAACGTACTTAGACCTTAAACTCTCCCCGTAAAATATTACAATTCATTATTTCGACGTGAAAGAAGGACAAACAAACAAACACACTTTCACATGTAATATTAGTATGTTAGGGACCTTTCCAGGACACATTAAATTAAAGAACAGTGGACTGTATAAATAAACTGATATAATGTAGGTACTATAAAATGGGAGTCATATGAAGTTTCGAATGACGTTATTGCGACGCACGTTATTTCGAAAAACTTTACGAGTGGTACGCCAGTTCGAAAACATATTGAGTCGAAAACCGCTATATCGAATGACGTTATCGCGAACACGCTGTTTCGAAAAATTGTTTGACTGGTACGCTAGTATGAAAATCTTGGTATCGAAATCCACTCACGCGCGTGTGTCTTCGTCGGAGCTCGGTCGTGAAGTGGTGGCCCCCTAGGCCCCGAGTCCCGCGCGCCCGCGCCTCCCGCTGCCTCCAGCCGTCGCCGTCGCCTGCGCCGCCGGCCGTATATCGTCGAGAGCGCCCGAACATCCTCCCCGGGTTGAAGGATTCAAGTAAGAGGGAGTGGGCAGACATTGTTGTAGGCCCGCACCATCGTCCCCTTCTTCGTCTTCAGCTCGACCACCCGCGTGGTCCCGTCGCTCCCAGGAAAGACCTGGATGACTCGCCCCAGTGGCCACACCAGTGGCGGGAGTCAATTCGTCTTTCTATCTTTCTAAGTCGTTCTCATCAAAGAGAGGGCTCTTTGATGAGAACGAGTGTTCCCACAGAAAGCTGCCCTGTTGAGGTCGACCATTTATTTTTTTGCTGAAGCAGAGAAACATACTCTAAATTAAACCGCTTCCAAAAGTGCTGTTTAATGTGCTCCATTCTGTGGTAGCGCTCCAGTCGCCCGATAGTGAAATCAGTCACCTGTGGATGCGGAACGGACATAAGTGGTCGCCCAATTAGAAAGTGTGCAGGAGTGAGGGCAGATAAGTCTAAGGGATCAGATGAGAGAGGGGTAAGAGGACGAGAATTTAAAATGGCCTCTATTTGAGTCAAGCACGAGGCCATCTCTTCGTAGGTAAAATGCGTCAAACCTAAAAGCCTCTTTAGGTGATGCTTAGTGGATCGGACGGCAGCTTCGGCAATGCCGTTAAAGTGAGGTGAGTATGGAGGCGCAAAAGTAAATTTGATACCTTGTTAAGCAACTTCGAAGACAAGGTTGTAATCTTCTAGGAATTTACGGAGCTCGTTATTTGCACCTACGAAATTGGTACCGTTATCTGAGAGGATGCTTTCGGGTTTACCACGACGAGCCACAAAACGACTTAAGGCAGCCATATAAGCTTCCTTCGTCATATCTGTAACGAGTTCGATATGAACAGCTTTGACACCAAGGCAAATAAAAATACAAATATACGCCTTTATAAGCCTACACCCTCGACCTTTGCGATCAGCTATCAATACTGGCCCGGCATAATCAACGCTGCATTTTAAGAACGGGTATTCTAAATGTGTCCTTGAGGAGGGCAGTTGACCCATTGATGGTTGCACGATTTGACATCTATATTTAAAACATTTTATGCAATTTTTAACTGTGGACTTTGAACGGTTTCTGCCGCCAAGAGGCCAATACGTTTGCCGAATGTTAGCCAACAATAACTGAGGGCCAGCATGTAAGAAGTCGTAATGATACTTACATAATATTATTTTAGTGATGTGATGCTTACTACATAACAAGATGGGATGTTTGACGTTGTAGTCATATGGCGAATTATCAAGCCTCCCACCTACGCGAACGAGACCGTCCGTATCTATAAAGGGACTTAGGGAAATAAGCCTATTTTTCGCACGCAACGGTTTTCCTGATTGCAATAAGGCGTATTCTTCAAGAAACATATCCATTTGGGCATGACGTAAAATAAAGTTGAAGGAGCTGCTAAGTTCTTGAATGGAGAGGGGATCACGGGAACGATTATATTTATGTTTTAAATTGTCGATAAATCTATGTAAATAAGCAACTACTCTCTGTAAATGATTAAAATTAGAATATTTGTGAATTAATGATTTAATGAATGATTGATTGCACGAAACTATATTATCATATGAGTGATTATGAGACGTGTGATCATTGAAATGTGATGATACTTCAGGTAGATCCTGTTTCACGTTCTCATTGGGCATTTTTGGCCAGTAACTTTCATCTTTCAACAGAAATTTAGGACCTGACCACCATAAGGAACACTCGCTGATAAGATCAGCCTTCAGCCCGCGAGAAACAAGTTCTGTCGGATTTTCCTTAGACGGCACGTAGCTCCACGTATGCTCTGTAGTGCTTTCCTGAATTTTATCGATGCGATTACGAACAAAAGGTTTTTATGTGTTTGGTGCCATGGCAAGCCAGCTTAACACTATTGTCGAATCGCACCGAAACCGGCATCTACTAACGGGTTTGGTGAAGGATTTCAGTACATTAGTACACAGTCTTGCTCCCAATAAGGCTCCACATAGTTCTAGGCTTGGGATAGTTGTTGGCTTGATAGGTGCCACACGATTTTTAGAGACTAGCAGTTGTACTCTTACTAACCCATCCTTGTCCATAGACTTAATGTACACACATGCACCATACGCCTTTTCAGACGCATCTGTAAATAAGTGAATTTTATTAATTGTAAGATTGTTGCATAAAACCCATCGGGGTATTTTAAGGGTGTTTAAACACGAAAGACTATTTACAAAGGAAACCCAAAAACTATGAATGTCATCAGGCACCATCTCATCCCAGTCGCATTTTGCAGAAATTATGGTTAAGTTTCTGGACGATTATTTTAGCCTCGACAACACAAGGACCAAGACCCAATGGGTCAAATATCTGATTAATCACCGATAGAATGTGACGTTTTGTGATTCGTTTGTTGGTGTCGATGCATAATGAAAATGCCAGAGAATCAGATTCACATAGCCAATATAGGCCTAACGTTTTAGAAGACACGTTTCTATTCTCTGATAAGTCCAACTTATTAGAATGACCTGAAATACCTGTGATTTCAGTTAAAATGCTTTCACTGTTAGACTGCCATTTACGCAAGTGAAAACTAGCAGAAGCTAAAATGGAAACGACTTCCTTACCCATCTCTACTACTTCTGGAATGGAGTCACCCCCACTAATATAGTCGTCGACGTAAAAATCGCGTTCAATAGAAGACTTAACAATACTATTAGTAGCGACTGCCGCCAGACTAACCAGGCACTTCGTAGCTAAATAGGGAGCGGAGGCCGTACCATATGTGTCGGTGTTGAGACTGTACGTCTGAAGAGGTAATTTGGAATCTGCGCGAAAGATGATTTGTTGCAAATGGCGTTTCGAAGGCGTCACAGAAATAGCCCTATACATTTTTTCTACGTCTCCAGAAATGACATATTTATGCTGACGGAAACGTAGCAATATAGACAAAAGATCATCCTGGACAGTGGGACCTAACATTTGGATATCGTTTAACGATATGCCAGATGTAGTTGCACCTGATGCATCAAAGACTGCCCGGAGCTTTGTTGTTGCACTGGATTCCCTGATGACCCCATGATGTGGCAAAAAGTATTCATTGTGCTCACCTGAATGAGGCTTCTTCTGCGATTTATTTATTGTCATATAGCCCAAACTCTCATATTCCTGCATGAAGGCGACATACATCTTCTTGAAAGCAGGATCACGTTGGAAACAACGCTCCAAAGATAGGAACCGACGTTTGGCCATTTCATAAGACTCACCCAACACACTAGGGTCATTCTTAAGAGGTATTGTAACAACAAAACGACCACGTTTATCACGCGACGGCCATTTGCAGATTCGATGGTATCGGAACTTTACGTATGTCAATCAAAACAGACGGCAGCATGTTTGTGATTGTCGTTAATACAAAACAATTTATATTTGTTTTATAGCTACCGCTGTAGGATTCGATAGTTAAATTGCAAGACTGTGTACTAGATGTAATCTGACTGTTGATACCTGTAACCGTGGAACTCGTGCTACGTCGAGGCAATCCTAGCTTATCGCATAGTGTCTGCGTAATAAAGTTGGCTGTGCTACCATTATCGAGGAGGATCCTGGTGGCGACCTTCACACCGCGGTTGTTCACCACTCGCACCAGCGCTGTGGACAGTAAAACATTGGAAGTAGTATACTGTGTTAAGGCAACATTTTCTAGAGTGTCCTTTTCGGAAGATGCACTTCCAGAAATGTCAGTGGGTAAGGCAACACTACTGGGCATAGGATCTTGAAATTGGGTAGGCTTAGAGTCTTCAACATGTAAAAGAGTATTATGTCTGTCTTTACAATATTTATAACGCGCTAATCTACATTGCTTAGTTAAGTAACCAGTACGCAAACAATTAAAGCAAACTTTAAACTGTTTTGCTTTAGATATACGATTGTCTACAGTCAAATTACGAAATTCTTCGCACGTATACAAAAGATGATTTTTGTTGCATAATGGACACTTTAATTTATTATACTTATCCTGATTTTGATTATTGCTATGATTTGTTTCTACTATTAATGCTACTACTGCTTTATGATTATTTTATATTCACTAGGAATGTGTTATTTCAATATTTACTTTTATATTATTATTCTAATTTGCGGATAATTAAAGTAGCCACAAAATAATACACGGGAAAAGCCGACAAAAATTCAAAAGCTTCTGTAACAACAAGGGAAAAAGTAATCGCAATTTGACAGCCACATTTGCTCGCCGATGGCTGTCGCTCTGCTATCAAAAACCACACGTAATACGAAATTATCGCGAAAACCTTGCGATATATACAAATTTCAGTTAGCAGATTTTTATTGTTAGCAGTGCTGTCATAGAATTATTATGGTGTGGCTATCGCTCATACATAATGCGGATACGCGATTGAAGAGCAATTATTTTGCAAAAATGAGCCCGTCGATTTTTTGTCGTAGAAACGAGAGACGATAATCGCGCGATGATTGCACAATCTCTGCACAATTAATGCTGATTGCTGTTTCATACGTAATAAGCCTGTGGTGGGTTTTACTTTCAAAACTGATTTTTTCAAATGTTGTGGTCTATATTATTTATTGAGTGTAATTCGTCCTGTAGGACTACAGTTTAAGTGCTTTGTCATCTATGTCCTGTGTGTCTAGCACATTCTTCCTTCTTTGCTTGCATTGTCTGGTTAATTCAATAATGGGTAATTCCGTGAATCCCCCGCGGCTGTCCGTCACCGGACCCTCCTCTGGGGATAACCCCTTATCACCGGCGCACCACCGCAGAGATCAAACCAGCACATGGGCGCCAGATGTCCTCGTGTATGGCAACCTTGGTCCTCCTGTGACGGGTCAGGTCAGTGCCCCGCCACCTACCACTTTTCGGCAGGGTCCTCTCATGTGGCCCCACAGCATGCGCCATCAGACGGTGGCGGCCCCGTCCAGGCCGCGGAAGGTAGGGAGAGTGGCGCACCGCAATACCGGCAATCCTTTCCCGCCGCGGCCTCAAACCCTGAGCCACCATATCGTATAGGAGACCCCATACGACATCGCGGCCCGCCTAAGTTGCGATGTCGCCTCTGTTACCAAGCGGCACCACATCCTACTTGTTGGCCCGCTACATCGTCGGCTTAATCGGCAAACGCCCTGACGAGCGGGCCCTCCTCGGGCCACGGCTACTGAGCCCCCCGTCTTGAAAATGCGGGGGGGGGGGGAGGGGTATTCGGGTATCATCAGATTATATTCTTAAACCTTGTGAGAGTTTGTATTATTCTGCTATTCACAAAATATAATATAATTATGTACCTAATTGGTAACAAGTGACTATAAATAATTAACGTGGAAACTTTTGATGATAACATCTACATAGTTAGTTATCCAAACACGTCAGTCTGCCAAATATCAACATATATATTATATGTTGATATTTGGCAGATCCGTCCCAGAGATGAGAACAGTACTACATGCATGATCGAACTTGCGCTTGATACAAGTTGAGCAGCTGTTCCGGCGTGAAGTACTTTCTCACCTTCGCAAGGTTCTCCAACTTTTTGGCAGCCAGCTGAGCCTTTGCCTCAATGTATGCGCCAAAATTGAGAGTCGATGTCAAAGTAACGTCAAGAAGCTCAAGATGGTCCGTTATCGCATATCTCTGGAGAAAACGATGCTTATGCGGCACATTTAATTGCCAAACATTTAAAGTTAAAATAATAATGGATTCTATAAGTTTCAGGAATCTTTTTGAGGTGAAACTTCATAAGCGCCGATTCTATAATAGGGAACTATCCGCAAAGTTGAGTTCAGATGGCGCCACAGGAATCAGAGCTAACTAAGAATTGAGGAAATCAGACCATACTGCAGCTAAAAACCCGGCTTCGAGAGCGCGGTGCATCAGTAAAAGAAAAATATAACGGATTTAGTTGAAAGGTACGAATATGAAGACGAACATTGAAGTCTAGTGTAACTTGCAGATATTATGTTAATTTACTATGTAATTAATGTACATGAAATTAATATTCAGAACAATACTTCCAGTTTGATTTTATGCACCGATAACCATCACTTAGATATAAAACCTTTTTTGCAAAAAAATACTACCGAAGTATTTGGAAGTCGGTAGTATTTTTTTGCAAAAAAGGTTTGTATTTTTCACTTTTTAATTGTACCTACCTAATAGAAATAGTAAGGTAACTTTAACGCCAAAATAGATTTCATGAAACTTGAACATAACCGGTGTAATGAGAGCTCTGCGTACCCCTTAAGAGCGTACTGGCGTGATGTTATGTTATGAAATGGTATAAACAATAAACAGACATGCGATTGCAGCAATTCCGAGAGATTTACCATTATTTATTGAAGAGTTCTGTTGTATATCTCCGAAGTTCTTCATCAGATCTTCACCAAATTAAAATGGGACCAATTTCGAAACAAACTCTTCAAACAAAAAAAGAATTTTCAAAATCGGTCCACAATTGACGGAGATATCGGTGAACATAGGCAAAAAAAAAACAAACATAATGTCGAACATAGAACCTCCTCCTTTTTGGGAAGTCGGTTAAATACAGAATAAAGGGTACCGTCCCTTGGCATCACGACGCATAGTCGAACGCGATCACTGCTGTAATTTCGATTCCAGTGGTGAAGCGAATGACTATCTTACTATCCTCACGACTCTGATGCCCCGTTCAGGGGTTCACCGTGTAGGATGTAGCGGCCTGCGCAGCCTACCCTGCGCAGCCCTAACCGCCACAGTCCCTGCAGCCTACTCGTGCCGCCAGGGATGCGCTCCACCGTTCACCGTGCAGGACGTAGCGGCCTGCGCAGCCTACCCTGCGCAGCCCTAGCCGCTACAGTCCTTGCGGCCTGCCGTCGCGCGTCCCCACGTCTACCACGTGCTGTCCAGGGGGCTGACCTTCGCCCTGACTAATGTTGTGCCGGTGCGCTGCCTACGCATGCGACCCGGGTCTGCCCTGCCTACTTGCGGCTTACCGCCGTGCGCTATGCTGGGACGTAGCGGCCTGCGCAGCCCTAGCCGCTACAGTCCCTGCGGCCTACCGCGACCTACCGTCGCGCGTCCCCTCGTCTGCCACGTGCCAGGGACGCACTTCACCATACGGCTGACCCCTTGACCTCGCTTACTGCTGTGCCTGCACGCTACCTACGCACGCTGCCTACGCACGCCTGCCAGGTCTTGGCCTGCCTACCTGCGGCCTACCGCCACACGAGCTACGCACGCTGCCTACGCACGCCTGCCAGGTATTGGCCTGCCTACCTGCGGCCTGCCTACCTGCGGCTGCGCAGGTACGCAGGCACGCGAGCCGGTGCCTGCGCAGCCTACTCTGCGCTAACCCTAGCCGCTCCAGTTCCGGCGGCCTACCGCTGAGCCTGTGCTGACAGATCCCCGCGTCTACCACGTGATGCCAAGGGACGGTACCCTTTATTCTGTATTTATTATCTAAGTGATGGTTATCGGTGCAGAACTATTGTGACCACGTACCGGCGACCTAGCTGAGCTAAGTTTAGTATACCTAAATATATGTATTAACTTATCCAGCTGTTTTCTTTGCATCAACCTACTTATCTACGAGTTAGCGGCCTGCGCCGGCTACCCTGCGCAGCTCTAGCCGTTACAATGACTCGCATAATTACTTCGCAGTGAAACCGTCTTGCTCACGGTCACATTATGACGGTGGACAGCAGTCCAATGTACTATTTATGCCAAAAGCATTGCCAAATCTTAAATGCTGACTCTTCCATACCACCCTTAAAAATTTCGAATTAATATATATATTTTTTTAACCGACTTCCCAAAAAGGAGGAGGTTCTATGTTCGTCTTCAAGATTGGTTTTTTTTTTTTTTTTTTTTTTTTTTTGTGTATATTCACCGATTACTCCGTCAATTGTGGACCGATTTTGAAAATTCTTTTTTTGTTTGAAAAAGTATGTTCCGAAATTGGTCCCATTTTAATTTGGTGAAGATCTGATGAAGAACTTCGGAGATATACAACAGAACTCTTCAATAAATAACGACAAATCTCTCGGGATTGCTGCAATCGCATTTCTGTTTATTGTTTATACCATTTCATAACATAACATCACGCCAGTACGCTCTTAAGGGGTACGCAGATCTCTCATTTCACCGGATATGTTCGAGTTTCATGAAATCTATTTTGGCGTTAAAGTTACCTTACTAACTTGCCTATTAGGTACGTACAACTAAAAAGTGAAAAATAAAAAAACTTTTTGCAAAAAAATACTACCGACTTCCAAATACAAAACTACAAAGTGAAAAATAACTTAATTTTTTGAAGTCGGTGTCCATAACGCAAAAAAATGGTACCTACGAAAGACACCGACTTCAAAAAATTAAGTTATTTTTCACTTTGTAGTTTTGTATTTGGAAGTCGGTAGTATTTTTTTGCAAAAAGTTTTTTTTTGAAAGGTGAGTTGTAAAAGCAGATATTAAATATCTTTGTTTTGATAGTTTGTACTCAAAATTTAGGAATCTGGTAAATGAAGTTTATTGGCTCCTGATATTATTACATTTCATTTACAACCAACTGCCTTCATTCTTTCAGGTTTGATACAAACATAGAAAACTGGATAGGACTGAAAATGTACCTACATCAATGCGTATCTGCTGCACGTTAGAATGGTATTTGCAGCTAATGCATATTATTAATTATGTTTTATTGCACGACCCGGTATAAGGCCTCCATGAAAATATCAATACCTCTCTTTACAACATCAACAAAATAGATTTATCATTATTTTTTATGTGTCATCCGAATGAAAACAGAATTTAACATCTAGAACACAGACACAAAATTTGTTTTGAGTGGTGTTATTTGCCATGAATGTCATAAAATAGGATCAAACCTATTTTCAAGAAGGATCAAGCGCCAGATAGTTGTGTATAAGATAAGTACCCACATACATACACCTAAAATATCTCAGTGCTGTGCTATTAAAATGTACCTACTGTGTGTTACTTAAGTATACCAAGAAATAAATGAAAATATTTTGTACTTCTTCTATTTTTTTTTTGTCCTTAGGATTATTATTACATTTCATATACAATGTTGTCTGCCAATATGATTAGAGAAATACTAGTCAACCTGAGTAACGTGTCAAAACCATTAAAGATAGAGCAACTGTAAAAGTAAGTAACCGGTGTAATCGGTAAACTTATTATATCTGAGAGTACTGAATCTGTATTATTATTGTCCAAGTATCAAATTTAGTCAAACAATTCATAATTTTCTTATTTTCCATCAATTAACAAGAGTTTTAGAAGGGCTAATGGCATAAAACTTAGGTCCAGAGTTGAGTCTGTCATGATATCAAAGTAACATTCATAGGGACCCAAGTAATTCTACTTACAAAAGGTGTTTTACTTATTGTTATACCACAAAAGGAATTTAGCTTTTTGAAGCACTATTTTTAAGACATTGTTGTGACACTTATTCAAAAAGCACTGGCGATTTAGATGATGTTTTCTCCTCAATTTGATCAAAGTTTCCTTCTCTGTTCATCTTTCATCAACTCTGTTTTGCTCCAAACAATGGAAGGTATATTTAATTTTTTCTTTCTAGTTTCAGTCCTGTAAGTATAAATTAGGTTTTTCTCCCTTATTAATAAACACGGAATAAAGTAAACCAGGAATAACAAAGGAATAACCATACATTTTCATAGGTTTATACTTGGTATAACTTTATTCTGTGTTTATTAATAAGGGGGCATATGGTTAAACATGCGTATATGATGAGTAGAACTCAAAAACATAATTTAATAGTGGTATTTAATTAGAACACAATGTTATGTACTTTTTACCGACTTCCCAAAAAGGAGGAGGTTCTATGTTCGACATTATGTTTGTTTTTTTGTTTTGTTTTTTTTTCACCGATATCTCCGCCAATTGTGGACCGATTTTAAAAATTTTTTTTTGATTGAAAAGGTATGTTCCGAAATTGATCCCATTTTAATTTAGTGAAGATCTGATGAATAACTTCGTAGATATACAACAGAACTCTTCAATAAATAACGGCCTAACCTACCAAAGACGTACCAAAACAAGTCGGTGTCTATGGTAGGTACCAATTATTTTCATTATGGACACCGACTTCGAAAAAGAAAGTTATTTTTCACTTTGTAGTGTTTTTAGTTGGAAGTCGGTATAATTTTTTTGTAAAAAGTTTTTTTATTTCGCGAGAGATCTGCGTACCTCTTATGAGCGTACTGGCGTGATGTTATGTTATGAAATGGTATAAACAATAAACAGACATGCGATTGCAGCAATCCCGAGAGATTTGCCGTTATTTATTGAAGAGTTCTGTTGTATATCTACGAAGTTATTCATCAGATCTTCACTAAATTAAAATGGGATCAATTTCGGAACATACCTTTTCAAACAAAAAAAGAATTTTCAAAATCAGTCCACAATTGACGAAGACATCGGTGAAAATACACAATAAAATCAAAATAAAAAACATACAAGAAGTCGAACATAGAACCTCCTCCTTTTTTGAAAGTCGGTTAAAAACAGTAAATAAAGTTCGGTAACCACAGGTCCGGTAGTAGTCGCAATGTTGTTATTTTTACTCCACTCCGTGAAGCGCCATCTGGCGGGAGCAAATGGCAGTAATGTTCCCTATTGGACGAGAATTATTGAGAGTGAAATTCCAAGGTCACGTCACTTTTGGGCATATTTCAGTACATGAGTGAGACAAAAGATTCTATCATGTGTTCGGCTGGAGTCAAAACGAGAATCCTAACTAATGCGAAAGTAACCATTCCTGACTGTGACCTTTTCAAACTTCAACCGCTGAACCGATTTAGATGAAATTTGGTATAGAGATAGTTTGTGACCCTGGGAAGGACATAGGATTAAGAATAACAACAATTTATTTAAAAGTAAGTACGTTCACAAAAATGTACTTTAGGTGCAGTAGTATAATTTCTAAAACAATGGTACAAAAAGGTCTTATACGTAAACTATAACTAAAATATTTTATTGCAACTGCAAGATTATAAAAAAGAATGTCTGTTTTGGCAGGGACCTGCCCAACACAGATTGCTGTCCGATTTAGGTTCTTTCAAACTTGTGTTTCAGGCCATCACTTTTCTTACAGCAATAATTCAAACACTACCAAAGAACAATACATTCAAGAAAAGTAAGTAATTTAAGTATGTACTATCACAGTCTAAAGTGCAGTCCTATCTTCACGAAACTATAGCATAGCCAATCAATTCCACTTACGACCTTCTTCTTTAGACACATCACACATCTGTATGTTGAACTCTTTCATAATGAACCAATGAGAACACGACATGGCCGCAACGTCATACTATTTGTTAAAATCACAAAACATGGTGGTGTTTCAAATCCATCCTTATTAGTAGATATTATAATATAAAACAAACGTTTAACTAAACTTTA
The DNA here is from genome assembly GCA_964057195.1 of Orthosia cruda. Taxonomy (NCBI): domain Eukaryota; kingdom Metazoa; phylum Arthropoda; class Insecta; order Lepidoptera; family Noctuidae; genus Orthosia; species Orthosia cruda. Next base: position 6,920,083 of record OZ059841.1, on the reverse strand, counting down.
TAACATTGCGGGTAGATTTCAAACACAATACCCACACGTTTTGTCGCCAACATCGATCGCAGTTACTCTCGTATATTGCTATTCATCATGAATCCAAGAGAGCGCGGTATATAATCATTTAACTTTAAGTTACTTGGATTAGAATGAGGTATTTAATTTTATAATCAAACTTAAGTGTCCATCTGGTCTAGCGGTTAACACTGCTTGATAAACCACAACAAGACTGGTTCGAATCCCGAAGACATAAAATTAATATTATTTTATGTTTCTTCACTTTTTTTTTTCTATACACATTTTATACATTTTAAAATATTATTTTTAACTTAAAAAAGTGTTTAGTTAATTGGATCTTGAGCATTGCATTTGAATGAGGGTAGAACTTTTTATTTTATTCGGTAAAATCACCGAAGATGAGGGTATATTGAAAAAATATGATTTGCTTGAAGAAACACTTAATACGACGTTGTTGGTTGGTGAACTTTAATCAGAGCGTTCGAGGTATTATAATAGCGGTGTTTATTTGAACATGATAATGCAAGTAAATATAAGTTTAGAAACTAGGGCACACATTGTTGCCTTGCATATCTTATAGGCTAAATACAATCACAAATTTCTGATGAAACCGGATTATGTGTAAGTTATATTATAAAATATGGAAATATGGTAGATGATATTTTTGTGTCAATTAAGAAAATAAATCGCTTTTTTGAAATGTTTAATAAGTGTTTTTTTATTTTTTATAGGAGTGTAGTGACCGGTTCTATGGGGCAATTCACAGGCTCGTTCACGCACTAAATGACCACACTTCAACACGTCTACTCTGGCCAGCGGCTCTCGTAATACTGACGCGGTGCGCACGAGATTGTGTATGTCTGTGTGGGGGAAAGTGGGGATGGCAAAGTGAACGTGCGAGTGAGATAGATACACTACATCCCTTCCTCATTAATGATTTTATTAAGAATATATTTAATATTAATTCATTTTGTATAATGTATTTTTGGTATGCTTAATGTAATCATAATTATATTGTTTGTTCTTCACGTGACAGATTCTTGTCTTTTTTTCACGCTCTCAATATCCCTACACCCTCCTATTTTTCTTCAATTTAATGAGAGAAAATAAAGCTATCACCAAAATCTCTGAAAACTGTAATTTTACAGTGTACTTTTATAATTATTTTCTTAGTACGTGGACATTAGTATGTGTGACATGAGTACTTGTTTGTGATTTTAGTTTTTTACGTATTTTGTTACATTTTCTAGATTGTCAATGGGAAATAAAAAAAAAGTGTGAGTTGATGTATGTTAATGGAAATCACAATTCGGCCCACCAATTTAATGGCACCAACCACCCACCAATTTAATGGCAGCAAACCCACCAATTTAATGGTAGCAACCCACCAATTTAATGGCAGCAACCACCCACCAATTTAATGGCAGCAAAACCCACCAATTTAATGGTAGCAAACCCACCAATTTAATGGCAGCAATACCCACCAATTTAATGGTAGCAAACCCACCAATTTAATGGTAGCAAACCCACCAATTTAATGGCAGCAAACCCACCAATTTAATGGCAGCAAAACCCACCAATTTAATGGTAGCAAACCCACCAATTTAATGGTAGCAAACCCACCAATTTAATGGCAGCAAAACCCACCAATTTAATGGTAGTAAACCCACCAATTTAATGATAGCAAAACCCACCAATTTAATGGTAGCAAAACCCGCCAATCTAATGGCAGAACAACCAACCAATTAAATGGCAGCGTCTTTTTACTCCAACTATTCCTATAAGCATAATCAGCCTATAATGCTCCATTCGCCGGAAAGCGAACCTCCCCTCTGCGACAGGGACAAGGCCTCAATCCATCACATGAGCTAAGCGTTGCCCGGCAGACGTCACACGTCCCCGAATCACCAGCTCCAGGACATACGGTTTCCTCACCATAAGTATTTTTTTTTATAACTGAGTACTATTCTTATTTCGTGACATTGGAAATCTGACAATCCACTACCCCAATCGAGTGTGGTCACCTACGAAACTGTTTATGTAGGTACCTTTATAGTTTTACAAAAACAGTTCAGTGTTAACGTTAACATTGCATATCTTCACAGCTAAATAACTTAAAGGCTATCGATGTCGCACTTGTTAAAGCTGACATTTCGATAGTTGTCTGGTCCCCGAGGTATCTTTTTACAACAGCAGTGCACTTGGTAGTTTTAATTGATTTGCGCCCATATGGCTATTCTGATCCAGCGCGCTCTCCAAGCTGTACACCACTTTAAATCATATCGTTATCTACGTATATTGAGGTTAGCCTTCATAATACTCATTCCACATGAAATAGGCACGATTTCAGAACATGACTCGCCTTGAATCTAACTAAATTGACATAACTCGCCTAGGATCTAATCATACCTTATGGCATCAGCCACCTTGGATCCAGCCTCCTAAACTGGCATCACCCGCCCATGATGTAGCCAACCATATGCCATACAGGCATTAAGTCCGCCTTTGCACCCTTGTGCATAACTTTAAGTTACTTGGATTAGAATGAGGTATTTAATTTTATAATCAAACTTAAGTGTCCATCTGGTCTAGCGGTTAACACTGCTTGATAAACCACAACAAGACTGGTTCGAATCCCGAAGACATAAAATTAATATTATTTTATGTTTCTTCACTTTTTTTTTTCTATACACATTTTATACATTTTAAAATATTATTTTTAACTTAAAAAAGTGTTTAGTTAATTGGATCTTGAGCATTGCATTTGAATGAGGGTAGAACTTTTTATTTTATTCGGTAAAATCACCGAAGATGAGGGTATATTGAAAAAATATGATTTGCTTGAAGAAACACTTAATACGACGTTGTTGGTTGGTGAACTTTAATCAGAGCGTTCGAGGTATTATAATAGCGGTGTTTATTTGAACATGATAATGCAAGTAAATATAAGTTTAGAAACTAGGGCACACATTGTTGCCTTGCATATCTTATAGGCTAAATACAATCACAAATTTCTGATGAAACCGGATTATGTGTAAGTTATATTATAAAATATGGAAATATGGTAGATGATATTTTTGTGTCAATTAAGAAAATAAATCGCTTTTTTGAAATGTTTAATAAGTGTTTTTTTATTTTTTATAGGAGTGTAGTGACCGGTTCTATGGGGCAATTCACAGGCTCGTTCACGCACTAAATGACCACACTTCAACACGTCTACTCTGGCCAGCGGCTCTCGTAATACTGACGCGGTGCGCACGAGATTGTGTATGTCTGTGTGGGGGAAAGTGGGGATGGCAAAGTGAACGTGCGAGTGAGATAGATACACTACATCCCTTCCTCATTAATGATTTTATTAAGAATATATTTAATATTAATTCATTTTGTATAATGTATTTTTGGTATGCTTAATGTAATCATAATTATATTGTTTGTTCTTCACGTGACAGATTCTTGTCTTTTTTTCACGCTCTCAATATCCCTACACCCTCCTATTTTTCTTCAATTTAATGAGAGAAAATAAAGCTATCACCAAAATCTCTGAAAACTGTAATTTTACAGTGTACTTTTATAATTATTTTCTTAGTACGTGGACATTAGTATGTGTGACATGAGTACTTGTTTGTGATTTTAGTTTTTTACGTATTTTGTTACATTTTCTAGATTGTCAATGGAAAATAAAAAAAAAGTGTGAGTTGATGTATGTTAATGGAAATCACAATTCCTCAAATTTAATGGCAGCGGCCCACCAATTTAATGGCACCAACCACCCACCAATTTAATGGCAGCAAACCCACCAATTTAATGGTAGCAACCCACCAATTTAATGGCAGCAACCACCCACCAATTTAATGGCAGCAAAACCCACCAATTTAATGGTAGCAAACCCACCAATTTAATGGCAGCAATACCCACCAATTTAATGGTAGCAAACCCACCAATTTAATGGTAGCAAACCCACCAATTTAATGGCAGCAAACCCACCAATTTAATGGCAGCAAAACCCACCAATTTAATGGTAGCAAACCCACCAATTTAATGGTAGCAAACCCACCAATTTAATGGCAGCAAAACCCACCAATTTAATGGTAGTAAACCCACCAATTTAATGATAGCAAAACCCACCAATTTAATGGTAGCAAAACCCGCCAATCTAATGGCAGAACAACCAACCAATTAAATGGCAGCGTCTTTTTACTCCAACTATTCCTATAAGCATAATCAGCCTATAATGCTCCATTCGCCGGAAAGCGAACCTCCCCTCTGCGACAGGGACAAGGCCTCAATCCATCACATGAGCTAAGCGTTGCCCGGCAGACGTCACACGTCCCCGAATCACCAGCTCCAGGACATACGGTTTCCTCACCATAAGTATTTTTTTTTATAACTGAGTACTATTCTTATTTCGTGACATTGGAAATCTGACAATCCACTACCCCAATCGAGTGTGGTCACCTACGAAACTGTTTATGTAGGTACCTTTATAGTTTTACAAAAACAGTTCAGTGTTAACGTTAACATTGCATATCTTCACAGCTAAATAACTTAAAGGCTATCGATGTCGCACTTGTTAAAGCTGACATTTCGATAGTTGTCTGGTCCCCGAGGTATCTTTTTACAACAGCAGTGCACTTGGTAGTTTTAATTGATTTGCGCCCATATGGCTATTCTGATCCAGCGCGCTCTCCAAGCTGTACACCACTTTAAATCATATCGTTATCTACGTATATTGAGGTTAGCCTTCATAATACTCATTCCACATGAAATAGGCACGATTTCAGAACATGACTCGCCTTGAATCTAACTAAATTGACATAACTCGCCTAGGATCTAATCATACCTTATGGCATCAGCCACCTTGGATCCAGCCTCCTAAACTGGCATCACCCGCCCATGATGTAGCCAACCATATGCCATACAGGCATTAAGTCCGCCTTTGCACCCTTGTGCATGAAGTCCAAATAAATAAATACGTTCTTTTTTTTTCGCTTCAAATACGCTTAGCCGTCAGGCAAATCTTAGTTTGACCATAAACTAACTTTTTTGTCCGTTTGACGTTAATGAAGAACTCATACTCAAACTATATATTTGTACATACTTATGTGTAAAGAAAAGTAAAGAGATCGCCATTGCTCATCGTATCTACTCTAATACATTCAGGCGTCCCGCTTTAAATACCCAGAAAACTGTAAGTGTAAATTCTGTGTTGTATTATTGTATAGTGGCGTGAATCTCAGTGTCACGACACCTCTATTTAAATTTTCAGTTGAAAAGAATTTATTTTACAATGACACAATATAATTATGTGTACAATCAACAAGATTGAAACCTGACCCACCATATACTAATTATTCTACGGGTATTCTAACCCAATTAGGTCTAATCTAGCTTAAATATATTTTTTCTCGGCAACAACATCGATTTAATAAGACAGTCATATACTAATATATTATAGAGTGAAAGTCAGTGACTATTAGTTTACCAATCTCGCTGTCATTTCAATGATATTAGCAGATTGAATATTTACTCAACATCTTGATATTTAGCATTTTTCTTTGAATTCAGAATAAACTCATAAATAGTAGTACTCTAAATAGTTCGTATTTTGTATTTATTTTATCAAATTCTATTCTGCGCTTCTTTATATAAGTACACAATGCGTGACGACAGTTAATTCCAATATCTGCTATAACACAATTTTTTTTTTTCTTTTAATAATCTTACTGCAATGAACAAAATGGTCATAGTAGTTGCGTGACCAGATGCCCGTACTAACTCAGTTTTTTATAATTTTGAAACATCTTATATCCACCATAAGATGACTGGTATATAGTAAGAAAACTCTAATGTTTTGAAGTTTACAAACGGATGGGTCAAGAATCAAACGGCCTAACTGTATATATTGGGTATTGTTACGTACGTAGTATATTTTTGATTTATTTTATTCCTTCTGTGTTAGTTTGACTTTTTACACCTGACTACATCTACCCTCTTTTACAAAATCTCTCCACCACTCAAAAGTTTGGTAGTACAAAACCGAATCCAGAGCTAAACTAGTCTTTGTACAAATATTTATTTTATTTTGTATGTCCTGTGTACAAAAATAATTAAGAATGTTCCAAATGCAATGGTATAAATCTGTTTTCACGACCATTACACTCAAAAATGTACATACCTGATAGGGTCAGCAGCTCAAACCCTTTTGTAGAATGGTAGGCAACTGTCATTTCAGACAGATCGGAAACCTTACTAATATTATAAATGCGAAAGTACGGACGGACGGCTTCATGTCCGGCACCCAACCATGCTAGAACTGCCGAACGGATCCGGCTGAAACTCGGCACAAAGACAGATCACAGTCCGGAACAGCCCATAGGCCACTTACCCTGGTGTAATGTCCACTAGGAATAAATTTCGACCTGCGCGGTTGTGAAGCCGCTGGAAGAAGCTAGCTCATAAATATTTGTTCGTGCCCAGAAAGTAATAAGTTTAGTATATTGTTCCAAAACGTACTGTATATGCTTTGTAGGCAATGAATAAACAACGAGGTCTTGAAAAGATTATTTCAGAGTTAACACGAATTTGTTAACTAACTAATAGTGTAATTTAACTAACTTTATCCATTTATAAATCAATCATTCCTTCTCTTTTTACGTTTAATTTGCCCTAAAACTACGTAACTGAAAACCGTATTTTATATAACACTGTCTTTTCATGAGTCACCGCTGTTTACATCAGGAATTTGGACTCATATGCATGGCTTATGTAACCAAAACATGACTGCTTGGCCTTAGGATGTTGCAAATATTTACGTGCCCATTACGAGCTTTTTAGAATCTGCGTGGCTTGACGTGATTCAATTTAAACTTGAGACCTTCCTTTAAGTAGTTACGGCTACAAATGTGGATATTTAATTTTATATTGTATTGGTTATTAAGATGTACCCAATTTTCCAAGCCACCTTTGGTGATATTATAGGTTACTGTTTATTGTCATTCACATTTTAATAGGTAGACGATTCAATTTTAACCTGTTTATTTTAAGGGTTAGGCTCGATAAACAATGAATAAATACGTAGGCATTTAGGTATATATGTTCCTACAATGTACATATTCACATAAACAGTCAGTGCGTGTATACCTATGTTTTAAGTTCTTTCATTAGGATTTCTACATAGGCGTGGTTGTAACTGCAAACTTCACTAGAGCGACTATATAATCTTTGGGTTTACTGCTTGAATGTCATGTGCCCCATGACTAATTCTCCTAAGTCATCAAATCAAACTTCCGAATTACCGAAATTCAATAGCATCGATGTACCACAATTTCGAATAGTGTCCAAATGTGTCCGAATGGAAAGGAAATCACAATATGTCGCCATAAAACTTAAGTAGTCAAGCAAAACGTATTTCCCGATCTATGGAAACCCCTATTTGAATTATTAACGGTGATCAGAGAATGATTCCATTAAATAGGGTGGAGTCTCGATTGTCTGTGTAAATATTACAAAGATATCCGCGTTGCAGCCGCAGTAGTTAGGTTCAAAATAACAATGCATCGATTTTATTATTTTAATCAGATGTTATGATTTGAAATCGTAAAGTAAATTTTGTTATTTACCTACCCACCAATATAATTTACAATCGTTTTAGAATAGTTAGTTTGATGTTTCTTTAACGACACAGTTTTTTGTTATTAGACACAACTTAGTCATGGCCCTTGGCTCTTTGATTAGAATAACACGAATTTCTTTACCTTCGTAATACTAAATGTCCTTTATTATTAAAATCTGGTATGGTTATTTACTCAATACTTAGGCAGAATTTATTTTCCGCTACATAGTTATGTTTAAGCAGTCGTATGATGTTAACACAACAAATAGGTATTTACTATGTAATTTTTTTTTAATTTTTACACTTAGGACCTGCTTAAATGTCTTATTTTCATAACGGAATGTGGGCGCCTAACGATAACAAATAACCGTGTGTCATGTCATGCATTATCTACTTACCCCAATCCTTCTTCTTTTTATTTACACCAATGTTTTTCTTACTTTATCCTCGTCGCCATTTGTAGTGACCGGTTCTATGGGGCAATTCACAGGCTCGTTCACGCACTAAATGACCACACTTCAACACGTCTACTCTGGCCAGCGGCTCTCGTAATACTGACGCGGTGCGCACGAGATTGTGTATGTCTGTGTGGGGGAAAGTGGGGATGGCAAAGTGAACGTGCGAGTGAGATAGATACACTACAAGGAGAACTGTGATACTTTGGATAATGAGGTTTTGAGAAAGAAGGAAGTCTCAAGAGTCGTGCATGAAGTGGGAGACCACCGCTTATAAGTCAGTTTGAATGAAGTGTTATGGTGAATGAATATGAAAACAATGATTTTATACCAACTAGGCGTTTTGCTAGTGAATTCGATACGTCATTGTGCACTATTTGTCGCGCACTCCATGCCGATGAAAAGAAGTGACTTAATTTAGTATTTTAAATCAGTGTTTGAAATCTTTTAACTTTGACCACCGCCTTATCTCGGGAATGTGTTGAATTCGTTTCTTAACTAGTCGACCACGAATAATTTGTTTTTCTTTTACCCTCACTGGGATAATACTGCTAAAATGTTAAGATGCATATATTTCGCGTAACTTACTAGTCATTATTTGTAACCAAAAATACAAAAAGAAATTTCGTGCAGCCGAGATTTGAACTCGCGTCTATTAGGATCCCGCTTTGGAGTGACACTCTCTCACGGATCTGCCACGAGTTACGTTAACTGCTATGACGAATTTTAGACTTAGTTTTGAACCGGCTCGATACGGTCTTTTGTAGTTATATCTAAGCGAAATGAGTAAGTATATATTTTTATCTTTGTATGGCGTTGACTACGCCCCTTCACCTCGTAGTTAGACTGTATGATGTCTTATTGTTTGCGTTTAAATATCACGCACACATTTATATGCACAGAACCGTGCAGGTGACTATAAACATTGAGATGGGACTGCACTTTTGACCCTTGACTGTACAAGTAGATATGAAGGCATATCATAATCAAACAACAATTTCTAGAAGTTTTTCTATGTCACTGTAATTGAGTGTCCCTAAATAATCTGTTAAGGTAAAGCAACATTTTTATATGGCAATAACCTGTTGAGTCTATTATACAGAAAAGGTCCTAAAAATTTGATTTTATAACGGGTATCATCCTTAAGAGGGTGGAAAGGGGGGCAGGAAGTTTGTATGGAAAATCTACAATATTATAGCGCGGTATAAAAAATAAGCTTGTCGGTTTTTTATCGGTTACATTTCGGGGAGTGTGCGATGGAATTGCATGATTTAATTCCAGCCCGTTCCATCATCGGACTATCAAACGTGCGGCGATGCGTCATCGGTACATGGTGGACATCCCACCCATACGCACAAAACATTTTGGGGACACTATTATTATGCGTACAGCTAAGGAGTGGAAGTCCCTGCCGGAGTCTGTTTCTGGATAGCTACAATCTAGGGGTCTTTAAGTCAAGACTGAATGGGTTTTTCCTAGGCAACTGAACTTCACCGGAAACGGTCAACTGTCGGTGTCGATGCTCTGATGCTGGATTAAAAGCTGAAAAGGTCATCATAATTCGAAGTAGAGTCGAGAGAGACTTGTCATTCGGTATCCTGGGAGTCAGCAGTCAAAGAAAGTTGATCGCCCTTTGCTCGCACGTTGTAACTACGGGATTGAGAAGGGCTTGCCTTTTTCCACTTTTTAGTTGTGGTATATAATAAGCAAGTTCTATAATAAGGTACCTATAAATCACAAAGTTATGCCAGAATAGATTACCCGAATAACATAAAACTTGAACATAACCGGTGAAATGAGAGTGTACCAGGGTGAACTGTACACATCTGCGTACCCCTTTAGAGAGTACCGGTGTGATGTTGTGTTATGAAATGGCGTATACAATAAACAGACATGCGGTTGCAGCAATCCCGAGAGATTTGCTGTTGTTTATTGAATAGTTATGGGACCACATGAGAAGCACCAGCTTTCAAATAAAAAAGAATCATCAAAATCGGTTCACCTAGTAAAAAGTTTTGAGGTGACACATATAAAAACAATACAATCTAATTGAAAACCTCCGCCTTTTTGAAGTCGGTTTAAAAGATTTGTGGTAATACCACAATATATACAACAAAACAAATAAAATGTATTTTCAAAGGAAAACCGTTTATTGTAATTAGTCAGAATCATTCACACTTAATCATTTAAAAGCGAAAACCGGTCCTATATTTTAATTATCCAAAGGCTTTAGAAAAACATTCGACGTAGTTTTGGTCAATCGAGTTAGAGTTCCGTACAGTGAGAACCATAATACAAATTCGATAACAATTATTATCATTTCAGCCGCAAGACTAGTATTTGTAGTTAAGAACGTGTTAAACCCAAGTTTAATTAATTAAGTAGAGTTTCTAAATATTCAACTTCAAATTCTTAATTCAGAAATCGTGAAAGGCCCTCCCCAAGCGTTGTCAGTTTGTATTATTTGGCACTGATTAATGGGTTATCAACGTGGCCTCTCATAATATATGGCGAAAGTTTCTGTAATAAACTTTGCAGCTTAGCTATTTATTATTTTGCCACGGTACGGGAAGGTTTCGATACGGGACCCTTTCGCGCTACTGCGGCTCGGACTTGTCCGATTCTATTAAGTTTCATATTATCTACCAACTCAAAATTTGCAGAATACATTTTTGACTCACTGAGCAGTATGTACTGTTGCGTCTTCTTATATTTTTTATTTCTTCTGTTTGTCGGTTTTGGTGGTAGTTTCAGACTCTATCGTTTCATAATTGGGGTTGTCTGTCTCCTTGTCTATAGATACCATTGCCCGAAAAACGGTACCTGGTCATGGGCGAGAAGCTGTTATTTAAGTGAGCTCATCATTCATCTTAGCCCCGTCGTCGTTCGGATCCTAGGGCTATCACTCTTCACTGACCGTCGACCCCCAGGACACCGCACACATTTATTTCTAGTTTTAGAGACAATCAGAGTTTTATTTAGTTTTTTTTTTATTTTTCAAAATATATATCGCAGAGTTTCAATTATATTATAAGTTAAGAACCATAGAAGCCGTTTATGGCTTATATATGGCTAATGAGTTCGGAATAATTAATTCTGAGACAAACAATGATAAAGTTGTGAGTTTCAAAAAGGAAAACAATATCTTTAAGTACTTGAGGTAGGTATATCAAACTAAAGACATACTCATGATTTGTAATTTGCATATAATACTTTTTTAGTAATTTTATTGCTTTTTTAGGGTTGCAGAGGTATTTATTTTGTATGTGCGCAGGTAGTTCTTTTATTATTTTTGGAAGTATGTAGGTGTATGTTCTCATACCATATGTATTGTTGTATTTAGGCAAGGTAAAAGTTTTCATGTTAACTAACGTTCTCAGTTTAGGATGACGTGTCGTCTTAGTTATATTATTTACGTTGTTATATTCGTCTTTTAATATTGAAAGTTTGGTCATGTTTTGTATTGGCAATATGTTGCAGTAATGAAATAGTTCAGAATAATCATTTTGATATTTTGTTCTTTTAATGTTTAATGGTTGGTTAAGTTATTTATTTATTTAACCATATATGTACTCACACAAAATAAAGAGACAAGAAGAAGAAGGAACAGAAAATAGGTACAAAGGTAAGCTTATTTCAAACAAATCTCTTCCAGCATACCTGCGAGAGAGGAGTTGAAAAAATATAAGTACATACCGTGCGTAGAGGGGCAATAAAAAGAAAACATATCAAACAATTCAATATAAAATAGAATAAAATATAACTAATTAATTTATACTACATATTAATAAATTAAATATTACAATAATAAATACTAAATAATATCATTTGCCATCCAACGTGGCAATGCTGCCAGCCTTCTGGGCACTTTTCCTGTTGACAGCGATGTAGACGAATTTTTTGACGCCCCGTAATTGTACATATTTTTATTATTTTTTAAGTTTTAATATTAGTTTGTAAATATTATTGTACTTTTTAAATTGAATAATTAAAATTTAAAGCATTAAAAATATCATAAATATATAACAGGTAATACATGATTATTTGCAACTATGACGGAATGGAAAGATAGCGTTCTTTCACTCTCCTTTTAAAAACAGCAAGAGTTTTGCAGTCCCTAATGTTAGGTGGTAAAGAGTTCCACAACCGCACCGCGAGCACAGTAAAGAAGTAGGAGTAAAAGTCGATAATGCGGGAAGGGGTTTCTAGGAGATGCTTAAGATGCGACTTGCACAGGGCATCGGAAGGACGGGAGTAGGAGAACCGTTTGCGGAGGTAGAAAGGTATTTTAGTAGTTAACTTAGATGTAACTTTTAAGTGTCTACGCTAGATTACTTAGCAAAATCACATTAAGGAACCACTCCTACCTGAATGCTCACGCCGGATTCTAGACCGATTGCAATCGTGTTGTAGTTAGGCTCGCGTTTCGGAGTAGTAGCTAGAAGTTCTATTCCTATTTTTTCTTTTTCCGTTTTAAACATATAAAATTCATTCAATCGTTTTTAACCACGGCTTTCCTATAGTTTGAATAATCTTTTTATACCTTTTTTAACCTTTATATGTTTGGTGTTTTTTAATTTATTTTAGTATCCAATTAAACGTTTAAAGTGGTGTTAGGTGTTGTTTTTAAATCCATAATGCTACAGTTTGTAATTATTAAATCAAGCTAATTGCCATAAGTGCTTTGGATCCTTTTTGACCCAAAGATAAAAAATACATAAATCTTAATGGACCGCAATCCTAATAAATTAATGGCTTGCAATTAATGTAATATTACAAAAAATAGATTGTCCTACCACTGTCTTTAGGTCGTCACTGGCTCGTTACACACGACACGATTTTTATAAGGTTTTATATAGTTTCACCGAGGCCCATTCATAGAGTTTCTTGTCCGTGCTTCTCCATAACAAGCTACATTTCCGAATGGACGGTAGAATCAATTATTATTACTTGTATTGTTTACGTTCAAAAATGCCGTGTAATGGCCTAGTTGAAAAAAACATCTTTGACTTTGCCCAGAAGTGACATTCTTTCATCGAAAACGTGGCGAGAGCGATTTTTTATTTTATTTGTGATAGTCTCGCGTTTGACTACTATATCGCCTACACCTGTAGCCAAGTTGAGAATCTACAATCGATAACGCTAGTAGAAAACGAATCAATGTATAGGAATGACCACAGACTACTTAGAGATACTAAGTATGGAATGACACATCTGAAAGTTAAGTCACGTGGTCAGACCTTTTTTTTTTTGTTGGTTTGGATATCTTCCTATGACTTCTCCCGCTCTGGTTGAAGCGGGAGGGCGTGTCAGACTTTTACTGACTAAAACCCACCCGTGTTCTTTCAGTTGCTTTAGCGAGGGCCGCGGTAACTCTTTTCCAAATTTATCCGCGACCACGTGGTCAGATCTAACAATTAGATTAGAAAGAGATTCGATACGAAACGTTGGTAACTTGGCTAGGGGGGGGCCTAAGTTGAAAAGGCAAAATTGTATGCAATTGACAAGCGATATCGAAAAATCACGTGATTAATCCCTTACATGTTGACATTTCGACTATCGCCTTCGCTGACATCAAATGCCACTTAACTCTTCAAGTGTCAATTAGCAGACACAATAGAAATTACCATTGTTTTATCCGGATAACTAATAATTAGATGTTGCAAGTTATATTTGACCCACTTCCCAGTGATGAGCTGAAATTTGGTACACGCGTTGGTTTCTCGTGAGAATGCTATATTTAATATAAAGGCCTGCTTAATAAAATCTTTTTTTATTATTAAAGCTTGTTATTCGTGTGAACGACTAAACTGGCCACCTATCAGATTCAAGGTGTTTTTACTCTTGTAAGTATTGGCAAGAACCAAGAACCAATAAGAATAGTTGATGCCGTGGTAAAAAGTATGAATGTTTTTGTATAAATTGTTTTGAATTGCTCTGCAGATAGAAGTAGAAAATTTCTGGAGTGGCGACGGCGAACCGGAAACTGCAACGTTGGAAGGCCTTCCTCTAGGTCAGGGGTTCCCAAACTTATTTTGTCTACCTCCCACTTTGAGAATAAATTATTTTTTTGCGCCTCCATTATTTCACCTACTTAGAAACCACAATAACTTCAAATTAAATTGATTTATTATTGTGAGCTATATTAGCGGAGATTAAAAATTAATTCTAAACGAGACTTTTACTATGACTCGCAACAGTTAATTTGAAACCTGAGCGCATTAGGTAATATACAACGGCGCTCAGGTCTCAAGTTAACTCTTATGGGCTACACCTGCCAATGAGAATGATTATTGAAACGCAACTTTATAGTATTCAAACAGAGTATCTTTTATTCAATACAAAAACTTGTTAAAACATGACTGCCCGTGGTCTACTATCTACGAACATTACCTATCTAGGAGAACTAATAACTATTTAAATGCGAAAGTATGTCTGTTGCCTTTTTATTTGTTTGTTTGTGTCTACTTTCATTTCGAAACGGAGCGACCGTTTGACATGATTTTTATTTTATATATCAATAAAACAGGACAGATATATGAACTACGCGGAGAGAAATATCGAACCGAGTTTGAGCAATCTCTTTACTAATATTAGTAGATGTTCACAAATTGTAGTTGAGAGTCGAGAGCTCATGCAGTCGATGTCTAAAAGGCCTCCTAGCTAAATGAAATTACAAATCACCCCCCAAGCCTATACACAACGCCCCCAATTTTTTCTGGGTCTCTTACCGCCCCCCATTTAGGCCTGCAGCGCCCACAAGGGGGCGTTATCGCCGACTTTGGGAAAGGCTGCTCTAGATGGACCGATGACCTGCTTATGGCTGCGGGAATCCGTTGAGTGCGAGACGCACAGAGAGCTCGTGGCATTCCATGTCAGCGAAGGCGATAGTCGAAACTGAAGAAAAATTTTTTTTTTTTTAATGTAAGGGATTGGTCACGTAATTTTTCGATATCACTTGTCAATCCCATACAGTTTTGCCTTTTTAGCCGACTGCCGAAGGAGGGTTATGTGTTTATCAGTCTATGTCTGTATGTATGTATGTTTGTTCCTATGTGGCGTTCTAGAGACCAAACGCGTGGGCCGATTTTGATGATTATTACGTCAATTGATTTTTCTTAACCTTATAAGTGTCACTGGCTGCATTAAAACTGGAAAATAGAAAAATGGCGGATTTTGGGCGCCTTAATGTGGTAGCCAATTTTTTTTTTCTCTTCCTACCCCATCGTATGGGGTATCAAAATAAAGGATTTTAAGAAGTGATTTCAAAAATATGCAACACTTATATGTTTAAATGTACCTACCTTATTCGAAAAAATATGTTAACTAAAAAGATATAAATAAAAAAGTCAATTCTAAAAATCAAAAAACTCGACTGCTTAAAAAGCGAACTAAAAAGACGTAAACAAGAAGAAAATCATGCCGTGCAGTCGGAGGATACATCTTTTTTGGTCAGCCAGCTCGCGAATATGTATCGCTTTTTAAGCAGTCGGGATTTTTGATTTTTAGAATTAACTTTTTTGACAATCGCTATCGCCACGCTTTCGATGATAGAGTGTCATTTGTTTAGGGACTCAGGACCGTTCAGTGTGGCGACGATTGGGACAGGCCTATTTTCAGTAGTGGACGTCTCACCTGAAAGGATGATACCAGATAGAAGAATATCTGTGAGAAACCGTCGTCATTATTGTCTAATCGCAAACTTCTGCGGGAGCCTAAATTTAGCGGTAATATCTTATGAAGAAGATTTTTGTGTTTTTTGAGAGCCTCGCATTATCATGTAGTGTGCAGCTTACTGCAAAATTATTGGGTCTTACAAAAAATGAATCATTCTGCCCTATACAGATTAGATACGCACCTTATGTTTCAATAGTGTGGGCTTTTTCCAAAATATAATTGGGTCTCATATAAAAAGTGTCCAAATGATTTGGAAGGCGTTTAGTGTCAGTTATGTTGTGGGTTACAGCACTCGTCTTCTGGTATGTACTATTTATTTACCAACGTAGATCTCGGCCCAGTGGGGCCAAAATCTTAACTCGAGAGTTAGTTGCTATCACGAGGTTAAATAAAAAATATTTCATAATTTGCCATGTGGGCTTTTTCAAAAATATTATCTGGTGTCCTATAACAAGTGTCCAAATGAATTGGAAGGCGTTTAGTGTCAGTTATGTTGTGGGTTACAGCACTCGTCTTCTGGCATGTACTATTTATTTTCTAACGTAGATCTCGGCCCACTTGCGCCAAAAACTTAATTCGAGAGTTAGTTGCTAACACGAGGTTAAATTACAAATATGTCATAATTAGCCGGGTAGCTACTAGGTCGGAGTTAGTAGTAGATAACTCAGGGTGGTGCAAGCGGACCGGACTTTCGAGAAGAAAGTGCAACAAACTCCATGGGTATTTTAAGATATCACTAAATATTATGCTTTCAAAATAAAATATGTTCAAAATATAAAGATTAATAAAGTTATCTGGCAGTTGAGGGATGAATAATCTTTGTTGATAAATCTAAACCGTTTGGGCTTTATTCATAAAAATCTCTGGATTGTTTAGTAGATACTTAAATAAGGATGTTAGTGTTTGGACGAGAATCCTAGCAACTCTTCTTCTTTCTAGTGCTTCAGTGAGTCACTCGTGTGGCTACAACCTCCAGTTCCCACAATGGTTTAAATTCGGAGCCGCATCATCAGCCTATCAAGTGGAGGGAGCCTGGAATGTTAGCGGTATGTATAAGTAGGAACTTTCTACTGTTCATTAGTGGTATCCTGGTGGTAGTGTAAGCAGTGGTGGCGCAGTGGTAACTGCCGCGACTTACGTATCGTAGGTCGTGTGTTCGAACACAGGCAGACGCTTTACTTTGTGGCAATTATTTCATCACCACTGCTCTCATAACAGTGATGAAAAACATCGTGAGGAAACCGGCATGTTCTAGAACCAAAAATTCGAAGACGGGTTGGTGAATGTCACATCATTCACCAACCCGCACTGAGCCCGCGCGGGCTCAGTGCGTGTTTTTGGGCATTACGGCCCATTCACTCTCATAGGAAGGAGTCCCCAGCAGTGGGAACATTTAAGAGGCTGATGATGATGATGATTAGTTGTATCTAATACTTTACGTTACAAACACAGTACATAAAGCTTTGATCTCTTGATCAAAACGCACAACACTGCGGTACGCTGTGCTGGACGCATAATCAACGTTAGTGCTGCCGCATACTGCGACGGAACAAAATACCATCCTAGACTTTTTTTTAAAAGATTGTCTGGCATCGCACTACGATTATGTGATGCGCTGTGATGGACACACACACAGCGTTGTGCACATGTACGTTCCGATCAAGGGACCAAAATTTTACACTTCCTTTTACGACTTAAAGGCGCTGTTAATGTAGTTTTTTTGCGTTGTGGTTCTTGACGGTACCTAATAGCGTGGCCATCAATAAATTTCTTTTTCGATAGAATGAACTCAAACGACTACAAACACAAATTTATACATCCATAGTTGCGTAAAGGCAACACGGCGACGAATGTAGGTATGGCCTCTATTTTAAGTCTTTTTTACTCATACACGCAGTTTATCTTGTGTTCCAGATAAAGGTGAAGGCAAATGGGACCGCCTAACACACCGGTATCCTGAGGTGTCATCAGACGGCTCTAATGGCGATGATGCCTGCAACTCTTACTATCTGTGGGAGAGGGACGTCGAGATGGCTGCCGAGTTGGGCTTGCAGTTTTACAGGTAGATTAAACCCTTGAGTGCCTAAAATGTGGATCCACGGGAGACAATGAATTTTTAATTGTTTTCGTAATTACGGCATTTAACCGACGTATCCACATTGGGCACCCGTTTTAATGGCACCTGAGGTATTCCATAAACGGCACCTATAGATATTTTTCGCAAGTGCCATTAGTGGCATAATTTATTATTTAATTTTTTTCTCCACATTTGGCATCTACGGATCAGTAGGTACTAATGTTGGGACGTTTATTTCTTTTAGGACGACAAAATAAAAAAATATCGATTAAAATCCGTAGAGAGTTTAATAACATGATAAAAATATAACTTCCTCTTTTGCTTTTATAGTTACATATTGAACATTATAAGAATTTAGAAGTATTTGCGGGCCTAGAATAATAAGCGGAAGAAACTAAAGGAGTAGGTACCAGAAGGTCAGAATCTGAAATCTCCCGGTACTGTTTTTACATCTTATGATTCCAGCCTCGGTAATACTTCCTGATGATTATAATCATTATAGTCTTTACCGGTAATGAATCCAGCCCCGCAAATACTAAGACTTCTTCATGATCGTGGCCTCGTTTATTACTATAAAGATCTTATTCTTTGACTACCATTATATGATGAATCTTATGACATTATAGAATCAAAATAACAAGGGCAAGGCAAAGAAAATGACTGGCCCTTAAATAAATTTTACATATTATTAGGAATAAGGGCCATAATATGGTACAGATACAGTTTAAACACAACCATTAGCAATAATCAAGTTATAATATCAAATAATTTACGTGAGGCTTTTGTAGTCGGTTTTTCATAAAATATAACAACTCAGGCAGACATCTGAATCACAAGATCTGGCCTGTACTGGCTTGTAGTTCACAAAACATCAAACCGACTTCCAAAACAAAACAAAGTGAAAAATAAGTTTATTTTCCGAAGTCGGTGTCGAATAACGGAAAACAATGGGTACAAAAGACACCGACTTCGGAAAAGAAGGTTATTTTAAGAAGGTCGTTTTGTTTTGGAAGTCGATTTGATTTTTTGTTAATAAGTTTTTTAAGTTCCTCTTTTCAGTTTTGGTAGGTGAGGTACCTACCCACCAAAACTATAAAGAGGAAAATAACTATTAAGTGAAAATCATAAATGGCCAAAGTACATCGCATGAAGATTCCAATAAGTCCAAACACGACTAGGATACATTTATTTTATTTCGGAGTTCCAGTGGCCATTGTGGTCTTCTTCATCAGTTCCATTTCACCAAATGATACTTTCTGAGTGATTGCATTATTGATGAAAATACCAAAATCGCTATATGTATGCCTATAATATTTGAGGAGTCCCATCGATTTCCCTAGGATCCCTTCATCAGATCCTACTACACAACAATATTTACTTAGGTCATAGCCTCTTTTAAATTTGTAAGTAGTTGACAACACAATAATAATTTAACTAACAACAGAACATTAATATTACACAACAACACATATTAACATTATTATTTACATTATTATTATTTAATTTAACATTTAATTTTATTTACTTCAACATTTGTCGGTAGGTGCTTAATAAATATGAGTTTTGTATTATGTAGCAAACCATTGTGCCTTAAAAAATTAAATTCATCATTGAATGACGTCAAACGTACTTTAATTATAATAAACGCGTCTAAAAAATCGAACAGTCGGCAGTCGGTTGTATCTTTAATTAAGTGGCACCCAAACCTTATGTTTCCAATTAAAACATTTTCACAATTGGATCGGGCTTCTCCCATAGTACCCAATTATACATTTGAAAGCTGTTCTCTGATCTGAGTTTGAAAGCTATTGAAAGTTATAGTCATCGGCACGTAACTTGCCAAGAGTCCTTAGATGCGCAGAAGTCGTTTTTTAGGTCTCCTTGGTAGTGAAGCGGGACGCGGGGTACAAGGTCGCGCCGATCCGAGCGCGCGATTGGTGGCTCAGTCGACCCGCGCCTCCCGCACCCCGTCCTCTTTCCGTTCGCTCCCGATTACACTTGCGTGCACGAAAGTTGTACACTTTGTTTTTGCTGAGTTTTTGTTAAGATTTTGTTAAGTTAGTTTTTGTTAGGAGTAGTTGTTATTGTTTTGAATTTAGTTTTTATTACGAGTGTTACTGTCTTATTTTGATAACAATGCCATAATTTTTACTACCTTTTTTAATTTTTTTCTTTAACTTGTAACTGTATATATTTTATTTATAACACTTAATAAACTTCACGAATTCCTCTCCTTTGTTTAACTTTCTTCTAAACATACATGTTTAAAAATAAATGATGGCCATAACCATTAAAAATGACAAGAAATAAAAGTGATCCCTTTTTTGTGGCAATAAGTGTACGATGCTCGAGCTTACCCCCACTACGCCATAACCTTGCCAAGTTACGTGCCGATGACTATACAATTCATTTTTCTAACCACTTTTGAACGCCTTCCCTTTTAGAAAACTTCCACTGCTCAATTCATTTCTTTATCATGAATTTTAACTATCTTTTACACTCCGTTATCCTTTTCCAGATTCTCTATATCCTGGCCTCGTCTCCTCCCGACTGGTTTCGCCAACTACATCAGCGAGGATGGCAAGAACTACTACAACAACCTCATCAATGGTCTACTGGAGAAGGGCATTGAACCCGTCGGCACTATGTACCACTGGGATATGCCGCAAACGCTTCAAGATCTTGGTAAGTTATTAAACCATTATCAAGTTTCCTCGAGCCTGGACTTGTGCTCGGTTGATGGTCAATAGGCTCCTACCCCCTCCTCCCCCTTTTACATGGGATTTAACATAACTGGCGAAATATGGGTGTTTTATAGATGCACCTCTACTTAACTCTATTGGGAATTACAGGCTTGATGTTATGTACGCAAGATACTTTATTCACTGCTGCCCAACATTTGCATCTTGAAGCATTTGCGGCAAAAATACGTACACCTATAACGCAATTAGTTCTATGTCGTCTTCCGATGAAGATCACTTTTTGATGTGGCAATATGGATGTTTCCTGGGTAAAAATGTGAGATCAGTGAGATTATCGAATAATATAGGACCAGTATTTTTTCTTTATCAAATAAATAAAAATTGTCAAAGATAAAGCATCAAATTTTAGAAGTGGGGGCTTGTGACGTCACTTGGCTGTTGACGTTCAATATAAAGTGACGTCACACTATATTTCAATGCACTGTATCGTCGTAATTTCTTGTTTACGTGGCCGAAGAAAAAATACGTGTCCAATATTTTTAGGTTATCTAACTGATGGACTAAATAGTTTTTTATCTGTCATCTACCCTATTGCTACGAAGAAATAGGAGAAAAAGTCGGTACTGGATACACCCTTATAATCGAAATTTTCATTAATAATTTATCCAGAAAAGTTGTAGTCTTACTATAGGATGCTACCAAGTATACTTTCCAAAAAATATTGCAATTAGTTGGCACAAAGTTGATGAAAAAATTGACCTTCCAAATTCCAAATCGTCTTTTATTTTTGCTGCCGCGCCGCAAATAGTTAACGAGTTTAATCTTGTTTACGTGCGGCGCACGTGCTGTCGCGCAGCAAATTTCGCCGAGAAGCAAATGCTGCTGTATGCTGTTTTGGTGTGCGGCCTGCTGCGCGGTACATTTGTTTGCTAGCCGCTCATCCGTCTCAGCGTGGTCGTGGGTTGCAGTGGTCGATTCTGCCTAATTCTTCGTACGAATCTAAGTACCTGCACTGCCTTAGTTTAGCTTAGAGCTGTCTGTTGTGGAACAGCACCTACATCATCTTGTCAATTAAATATGCTAATTTTGTCGTAACATGTCTTCAAATCCATCTCTATCATCATGTACACACAAATATAAACTCACTTGAAACACTTAAAAAAAATTAAATACACTAAGATCCTCCTTTAGCTTCGTTTACGTCCTTAAATCTGGACATACACGCACGCTAGTTATGAGTACTACGCACCTGGCATTTCTGAAGAACATCACTAATAAGATTCTTGTTGTTCAGGTGGCTGGGTCAACCCTCAAATCTCCGACTGGTTTGCTGACTACGCGAGGGTTGTATACACCCTATATGGAGACCGCGTGAAGACCTGGCTCACCATAAACGAGCCTCTGGTGGAATGCGACTGGTACTATGGCCAAGGGTTCCTGGCTCCTGGTCTGAAGTACTTCGTGGGACCGTACATTTGTAATAAGAACTTACTGCTGGCGCATGCAAAGGCGTGGCATATCTATGATCAAGAGTTCCGGTATAAGTGTAATGGTATATAGAAAACTTAATTTACATTTTGTTAACAATATCTAATTAGGATCGTTAAAAGAATGGAATTGAATAAAGTAGTTAGTAAAGCGGTGGAGTTGGTCTAGTGCTGAGAAAGAGTTTAACTGCACCACAGATAATATAATACTAGCATACAGATGCCTCATCCCATACAAAGAAACCGTGCCGACTTAACTAGCGTTTTTCATCTGCCTAAACTGATTATTTTTATAAGTACATCGATAGCGTTCGGTTCCGTTCCGTGGTAATAGACGGTTTTAGCAGCGACTTGCAAGTAAAAGGGTTTACTCGGTTCGTGAATATTTTACACGACTGCCGAAGGAGGGTAATGTATTTATCAGTATATGTATGTATGTATGTTTGTTCCTATATGGCGTTACAGAGACCAAACGCGTTGGCCGATTTTGATGATTCGTACGTCAATCGATTCGTCTTAACCTTGCGAGTGTCACTGGCAACATTAAAATTACAAAATAGAAAAATGGCGGCTTTTGGGCGATATATTGTGGGGGGGCAATTTTTTTTCATCTGGCTTTGGTCAGCCAGCTCGCGAATATGTATCCTCCGACTGTATAGCATGATTTTCTTCTTGTTTACATCTTTTTAGTTCGCTTTTGAAGCAGTCAGGATTTTAGTTTTTTTTATTAACTTTTTTTCTATACAGTGACGATTTGTTTCATAGTATTTTTTGCAAGTTTTAACATTATCATTGTAACAAAGCGTTTTGCACTAGAAATGAAAAAATCAAGTGGAATGCCTCAGAAATTTAAAACTGCGCCATCTATTGGATTTAATTTAAAATGATTCGTAAAAATAATCTTTGAAATGTGAATTTAGAGCCCAATATTCCATAATTTTGTGCAGAGTTGATTAAACAAGAACATACAATTTTAATTATCAATTCTAGAAAATGTTAATTCTACATACAATTCAATAACAAATCGATGCAAAACGCGCCATCTAGTCATATTTATTTGAACCCAATTTTCTTTCTTAGCGTCGGGTCCCCGTGCCTACGCCCTACCAATTGCGTAACTTTATTAAAATCTATCTACTCGACTGCATGAAACACGAATGAATACTGTTGAATTGACAAAATGGAAGCGTGCTTGTGGGCCTTGAGCTTTCTATAAAGTTACACTATAAGGGACTGATCGATTCAGGCAACTTACAAAATTACGGCTCTTTTCAGGTAAGGTTTCAATAGCAAACCACTTGCTATGGCTACAGCCATACTCATCAGAAGATCATAACTTAACGGAAGCTGCCAGACAATTCATAGTGAGTTTATTTTAAGTATTTTCCCGCTTTTGTAGGACAGACGATATGAATATGGCACAAAATAGAATATTTTTCGAGGTTGTAGTTGTCGAAACTGCCACTGAAGTTGGCGTGCTATTTGCCATGCCATCATGACAAATAGCACGCCAACTTCATCATCATTTAGCCGAGAGACGTCCACTACTGTATATAAGCCTCCTCCGAGTATCGCCATATGGACTGTTCTTCTGCTTCTCGCACGCATCGAATTCCATAGCCTTTCACCTGAGACTAGACTAGTGCCACTCTTTCAACGAAAGCGTCATAGCGACAGTTAAAAAGTCAGTAAGTAAAATTTTAAAATTTATAAACCGCCGACATATTTTTACCCCAACGGTGCTAAATCGAATACCGGTACATTGAAGTGCTGAAGTGTTTATAAAAGAACGCCACCAAATTAGTTCCATTTTAGAATCAGACCTCGGAACCTAACATTCTGCAGCGAGCGTGATACAGGGAGACGTCATATCTCCGAAACTGTTCACCGCTGCATTGGAGAAGGTCTTCAAGGTTTTGGACTGGAGAGGGCTAGGCATCAAAGTCAATGTCGAGTAGTACATACATACATCACTCACCTTCGATTTGCCGATTTCGGTCATGGCTGAGACCATGGAGAATCTCAGTAAAATGCTGATGACCTCAGTAGAGCTTCCGAAAGAGTGGGTCTTAAAATGAACCTGGACAAAACCAAGGTGATGTTGAATGCCCATGTTACATCCACTCCTATCAAGGTCGGAGACTTGAAGTTGTGGACGACTATATCTACCTGGGAAAAACGATACAATTGGGTAGGGCCAATTTCGAGCAAGAGGTCAACCGCGGTATCTTCTCGACCAACTCACCACAGTATCTCAAGACGAAAGTCTTTGAGACCAGTGTGTGTTGCCAGTGATGACTAATGGCTCTGAGACGTGGTCGCTCACAATGCGCCTCATCAGAAAGCTTACAGTCACCCTAAGGAGAGGAAAAGAGAGGGCTTATGCTCGCAGTTTCCATGCGTGATCAAATAAACGACATAGCCCGAAGAATTGCCAAATTTAAGTGGCAGTGGGTAGGGCACATTGTTCGTAGAACAGACGACCGTTGTGGCAGAAAAGTTCTGGAATGGCGATCGCGAACCGGAAGGCTTCCCACTAGGTGGGCCGATAACCTGGCGAAGGTGGCGGTGATCCCCTGAATGCGAGACGCATGGGACCAGTCAATGAGGCCACGCTTGGAGGCCTCTATCTCTAGCAGTGAATGTATTTCGGCTGATATGATAATGATGATGAATTTATCTAGCAGTAGACAAGCTTCGAACGACAATCTGTTGAGACACGATATGTTGCGAAACACCCCGATTCAAACAGTAAAACGTCCATAACTTTTGAACGGCTAAATCGATTTTCATCAAACATAGCAAAGAACAGTCTCGATAAAGTGAGTTGTCAAACAAAAAACGTCGGACAGACAGTCAGACAGACAGACGGATCGTGGAGTCTTAGTAATAGGGTCCCGTTTTCACCCTTTGGGTATCCGTACCCAAAGGGTGAAAACGACCCTACCCTAAAAGCTAATTCAATATCGGTTCATCCGTTTAGGAGCTATGATGCCACGAAAGAAACGCAAATACACAATCACACAGGTGCAATCAAACTTATGTAACACCCCTCTTTTTCCGTCGGGTTACACAACAATTGGATCCATATTTCACATGCTACTGGCCTAAAGAGAAAGGGGTATACTTTTATCTTTATTACAGACGGGCCGGTTCACTCATCGGTACAATCAAACTTATGTAACACCCCTCTTTTTCCGTCGGGTTACATAACAATTGGATCCATATTTCACATGCTACTGGCCTAAAGAGAAAGGGGTATACTTTTATCTTTATTAGAGACGGGCCGGTTCACTCATCGGTACAATCAAACTTATGTAACACCCCTCTTTTTCCGTCGGGTTACATAACAATTGGATCCATATTTCACATGCTACTGGCTTAAAGAGAAAGGGGTATACTTTTATCTTTATTACAGACGGGCCGGTTCACTCATCCCATATATTCGAAAGAGGGTGGATGGCCGGCTGCGGTGGAGAACATTATCGCGAGGGTCAGCAGAGAACTCGGCTTCGAAAAATCAAGGCTGCCGTCCTTCACTCAAGATGAGAAAGAATTGATTAGAGGTAAATTACTCATTAGATACCTAAATAAAATAAAATAAACTTTTCCAAAAAATATCAATATATATAATTCCAAATAATGGACTTCGACTTCCAAAAATAAAGTTATTTTTCACTCTGTAGTTTCTTATTTGGAAGTCGGTAGTTTTTTTTGAAAATATGTTTACAATTGGTTAAGTTGGCAATTAGTTAAGTAAGGTACCTATAATGCTAGAATAGATTACCCGAATATCATAAAACTGAACATATCCGGTGCAATGAGAGTGTATCAAGCTGAATTGTACACATCTGCGTACCCCTTTAGAGCGTTTTAGCGTGATGTTATGTTATGAAATGGTATAAACAATAAACACACATGCGATTGCAGCAATCCCGAGAGATTTGCCGTTATTTATTGAAGCGTTCTTTTGTATATCTCCGAAGTTCTTCATCAGATCTTCACCGAATTAAAATGGGACCAATATCGGCACATATTCTTAAAAACTAAAAGAATTTTCATTTTGAAAAATTTATGTGAACATACATAAAAACAAACATAAAGTCGAACATAGAACCTCCTCCTTTTTGATAAGTCGGTTAAATAAATAAAATAAAAAGCCTATAATATACTACTTTTACACAGTTTTACATAGTTACTCAAACTACATAGATTTTACTACCGTGAACCGTACTAAAAAAACGTAAGGTGCTTGTTGCGTAATTGTTATAATATTTAATTAAAATTCATAGTCATATTCTTTATTGTTGCGTAGGGACAAGTGAAACAACTGACAGCTAGAAGCACACTGGTTTATTGTCAGGTTAGAGCAGGGAAGCAACCCACGCACACATACACAATGTAGACATACATATATAACATTTCCTCCCCTTATTTGACCAAAAATGTACCAAACTTTTGCACAAATACAAGATTAATATCTAAATAAGTACAGACCATAGTTACAGGAAAGGTCTGTAATCTACTCTGGGAATGTTTCTCAAAAGTCTGTCTGGATTCCTTGAAACTGGATCAGACATAATAGCTGCGTTTGCAGACGGTGGTGATTGCGGGTTTGCCTCATGAGTTTCCCTCCCCGCGGGACTCTGTCCCTGGAGGTTGACAGTCGATGGCTCGTTACTGTTGAAGTCGTCAAGGTCATGCTGGTGTGGTGGCTGTTGTGAAACATTCCCTTTATTACCTTTATATAATAATATTTGGTTCTTATGCTTTTTAGCATCACACGACGAACTCAAGTCTCGAATAAGGTACTTAAGGTACTTTACCCGGTCTCCTTCTAATAATACCTCTGCACCAATGGTATTTATGAACTTTTTGTACATTATATTATCCCCTGCTTTAAACACTTGTTTATTAAATTGTCCACATGATTTAATTTGCGAACACTGTTGACGATAAACATTATTAGAAGGGGTTGTGAGTGAGGCCGCCGGCGTTTTCGGATTGATTAAGTCTAAGCGTGACCTCAACTTGCGGCCAAACACTAGCTCAGCTGGTGAAAAACCCGTGACAGAATGGACTGAATTCCTATAGTCAAATAAGTATTTTAATATTTTTAACTTGCAATCAATTTTATTGCGCGAAGATAGAGACAACTGATTTAATGCCCTTTTTCACGATTTTGACGAAACTTTCCGCTTGCCCGTTACTTTATGGATTGTAGGCTGGTGACGTCAAATGGTCGATGCCGTTTCTTGTACAAAAATTCTTAAACTCAAATGACGTAAACGCGGTCCCGTTGTCACTTACTATTGTATGTGGTAGACCGTACTTCGACATAAAGTCGTATAGCTTTCCTACGACGGTTGTAGAAGTTGTTGACATAGTAACGTCGTACAACGACCTGACACTGGCTTCAAACAAGGCCAGCGCTTACATCGAAAATTGGCATGTATCGGACGAAATCTCTCTGTCTGACCATAATTATATATGCTTTAGGTTTAGGACGGCGGGAGAAGCCGAAACTAGACGAAGGAGAAACCCAAGACATACAAATTGGGACTCGTACAGGAGGGACCTAAAAGTAAATCTAGGGAGCCCTAAAGGTAAGCTTAATTCCATACTAGATATAGAATTTGAAGCTGATAGAATCAAGGTGGGCACCATCGGTGCATGGGTAGATAACTGCCCAGAGAAAAAGGCCATTTGCAAAAAGGTACCATGGTGGACTCCTAAACTAGCTAAAATACGTCAGGAAACACGACAGGCCTTTAATGATGCAAAAGCCAGGAAAGATTTCTCTTACTATCATAGCATGCTGACGAGGTATAAGACGGCGGTACGCAAGGCCAAAAGAACTAGTTGGCGGCAGCATTGCACCTCCATCGAAGCTCTGCCAAATGGAATGAGGTTGTGCAAAGCAATGTCCATGACTAAGACAAACCCACTATCATCTGTAAAGGATGAGAATGGGTATCTAACGGAAACTGGACAGGACACTCTGGGCGTGATGTTTAGAACTCACTTCCCGGAAGGTATACTGCGCCACAGCGATGAAGAGGAACCAGTCACAAGGGACGAGCTCACAAGGCACACGTCCAAAAATAACTGGCTCACGGCAAAGAAAGTGGTAGATGAGAATAAACTGAAGCTTGCCATAGCGGGCTTCCAGCCTCTCAAATCCCCTGGTCCGGATGGCATCTACCCAATACTATTGCAAGAAGGGGCATCTGTTTTGATACCTCATTTGAGTAAGGTCTACAGAGCCTACATAGCCTTTGGGTACGTACCCAAGGCATGGAGGGAAGTCAAAGTCACTTTTATACCGAAGGTAGGTAGACCGACTTACGAAGAAGCTAAAGCTTACAGGCCAATTAGTCTATCATCCTTTCTCTTAAAAGCTCTGGAGAAACTGGTAGACAGGTACCTAAGAGAGGGACCACTTAAAATCTTCCCTCTACATAAACTACAGTGCGCCTAAAGCCCTGGCAAATCTACAGAAACGGCATTGCACTATGTTGCGAGTCGAGCAGAGGCTGCGCTAGAGGGACAAGAGATCTGTGTCGGGGCTTTCCTCGACATAGAGGGAGCCTTCGACAAGACAACATTTGAGTCCATACGCATCGCTGCAAAGGAACATGGCATCAATGATACCACGTGCAACTGTATTGACTATATGCTGAGAAGCAGAATAGTCAGATCGGAACTGATGGGAGACAGACTTAGTGCAAAAACAACAAGAGGTTGTCCGCAGGGTGGAGTGCTGTCACCATTATTATGGTGCTTGGTAGTAGACTCGCTACTTACCAAGCTCAATACTGGACCATTCTACACAGTAGGCTATGCAGATGACATAGCCATAATGGTTAATGGTAAATTCCCGAACATAGTCTCTGGATTATTACAACAGGCATTGAGGATGACAGAGGAATGGTGTACAAAGAACCACCTCTCTATCAACCCAAGCAAAGCAGTCATTGTTCCATTCACGAGGAAGAGACAACTAGGAAACCTAGGAGAGCTCTCCCTCAATGGAATAAAGCTGCCCTGGTCTACCGAAGTTAAATATCTGGGTGTAACGCTTGATAAAGAACTCAGGTGGAAAACTCATGTGGAAAATATTACGACGAAAGCCCTACGAGTGTTCGGCATGTGTCGTTCCACCTACGGTAAAACTTGGGGGTTAAAGCCCAAAGTGATACGATGGCTGTACCGGACAATGATAATACCCATTATCACATACGGCAGCATAGTGTGGTGGCCCAGAACAAAGCTTGCCTCGTGCAAAGCGCCACTCACCAGATTACAAAGAACAGTGTGTCTAGGCATCACGGGTGCTTTCAGGACAACACCTACGGCAGCGATTGAGAGATACCTCAATATCCCTCCTCTGCATATGATGGTTGAATTCGAGGCAAGGAAGACATTACATCGACTTGCTGTGGCTGGACTATGGGATGCCTCTAAGCCAAGGACCAACCATACAAAGTTTGACGGGAATGAAGGCCTGGATCGGGTAACAAGCATGTTATCCGATAAAATGCAAACTATGTTTGTGTTTGAAAGGTCTTTCAAGGTCCAAATCCCTACAATAGAGGACTGGACGAAGGGAATTGATCCACCAGAACAAGACAGTCTGGTGTGGTACACTGATGGATCCAAAATGGAATCAGGTACAGGGGCGGGAATATACGCAAAAGGTTACAAATGTAGCAAAAGCCTAGGGAAAATGGCAACTGTATTCCATGCGGAAACTTATGCCATAATAACCTGTGCTCAAGAGAATATAGATAGAGGAACCAGAGGTAAATCCATATATATTCTTAGTGACAGTCAGGCTACAATCAAAGCCATGGCATCCTACAAAGTGGACTCCGGACTTATTCTGGATGCTGTCCAAACCCTAAACAGGCTTGGGAAGCACAACAGGGTAAGACTGATGTGGGTCCCTGGGCACAAAGGAATCCATGGTAACGAAATGGCAGATGAACTGGCAAGAGAGGGCTCAGCAAATGACTTTGTGGGTCCAGAACCATGTGTAGGCATCTCGACGTGCCTCATAAAAGCCGCATTTAGGGAGTTTGCAGATCACAGACAGCGAACTCATTGGCTATCTAGCACCGGTCTACAACACTCCAAGAAATTCCTAGGCTCTACGTTCAAAGCCCGGGAATGCATTTGGAATATGAGCAGGGGGCAAATCCGCTACCTGCTTGGGGCCTTTACTGGGCACTTTGGAACCAACGACATGCTCATGAAGATGGGTCTAACCGCGACACCCATGTGCAGGTTGTGTGGGGAACATACGGAGCGCATGGAGCACCTTCTTTGCACATGCGATGCACTGGCTGGTAAGCGAATGAGTCTCCTAGGGGCTGGATATCCAAGACCAGAAGACTATAGGCTCATATCTCCCAGTCTCGTTGTAAAATTCATGAAAAGAGTTTTCAACGAGATTGGGGAGGAGTAAGGTATCTAGGGGACCACAATAGATCCCAATGGGTCGAAGTGTCCGAGTTGTTTCTCGGCCCCTCCACAAGATAAGATAAGATAAGATAACGTCGTACAACTCCACCCATTTGGTGTGCGCGTCTACTACCACGAGAAACATTTGATTATTCAACGGCCCTAGGAAATCAATGTGTATCCTATAGAATGGCATTGGCAGGTTCCGCCACGGAGCAATCGGCGTTCGCGGCGGGGAGGGGCGCAACTGTTGACGGATATCACACGAGTTGATCATTGTCTCCAACGCCGCGTCAACCCCTGGGAACCAAAATCGTGACCTAGCCTCAGCTTTGGTTTTCACAATGCCCAAATGCGAATTATGTATCTCGTTTAAAAGTTTTGAGCGCAACGTTTTTGGATGAACTACCTTATGTCCTCTCATAAGACAACCATTTTCGTGTGATAGTTGTGTCCTACACAAATAATAGGGCTTAATATTTAAATCCGACAATAAATGTAGAGGCCAACCTTGATAAATGTATTTAATTACTTTCGTTAATGTAAATCCTTGGCAGTTTCATTTCGCAATTCGTCCAGTGTCACTGGCATACTGCCTTCATTCGATAGGCGCCGCGGCTGCTGCGGCGTGCGCGCCCGCACCGCTGTCTCCCCGCTCCTCTGTCTGCTCGTGACGTAAACTCGCTCGTGACAGATAGTCTGCGTTGTTATCGGCACTCCGAACGTACTCGATTGTGAAATTATATGCGCCTAAAAACATTTCATATCTTTGCAGCCTATTAGCCGTTACCTCTGGTATATATAGGATACCTCTGGTATATATATATATTATAGGGACCAAAAATAGAAATCAAGGGTTTGTGGTCGGTACGTAATACAAATGGTTCGGATCTGCCATATAAATATTGATGATAACGCCTTACACCAAATATAATCGCTGTGGCTTCTTTCTGTATTTGCGAGTATCGTTTTTCGGCTGACGCGAGCGTGCGGGACGCGAATGATATGGGTTGTTCTAACATGTCATTACCTACTTGCGACGAAATAGCGCCTAACCTGTGTGGAGATGCATCTACCGTCAAAATGATTTTAGAATTGGGGTCAAAATGTGTTAACACATGAATGCCTTCTGATGAATTGCTGTCAAATGCCCCTTAACTCCTTTCCTTAATAGATCATACAAAGGACTGAGTATGCTTGAGGAACAAAATTCCGAAAGTAGTTAACAAGCCCTAAAAATGATTGTAAAGTGTTAACATTAGTAGGTAGGGGAGCGTCGATAATTGATTTATTTATTTATTTATTTAATACTTCATGCACACATATGTACAGAGGCGGACTTAATGCCTTAGGCATTTTCTACCAGTCGACCTTTGGGTGATGCAGAGAAAATAGTGGTAGGTTTGCACCTACCACTATTTACTATTATTACTTTGAGTTAAGCAAATCGAAAATAAAACGTATTCCTATACTATAAATACAATATATACTCAAATAATAAACTAAATACATAAATATACCTAAAGTATAAGTAGTAATAGATAAATAATTGAAAAACATTAGCGCTGTGACGACACTACTGCCAACTTCTTCCGAATATCTTCGCGAACTTTAACTTTGAAGGTTAATCGGTTGGTTGCCGTCCTGATTTCCTGGGGGAGCCATTTCACAGATAAATAGACTGAACGAAGAAAGAACAGTGAATGAAGTCAGTGCAGTGAGTGGGACATTGAAGAAGGCGGTTATGTGATGACCATAAATTTTTATTGTGGTTAGCGCAAATGTATTGAAAGTGAGGGGCTAGATAACTAGGGGATTTCGAAGAGTCAAGAAATGAGAACAAGGTAGTAAGTGCCCTTTGCTCTCTGCGTTGGCGTATGGGTAACTACTTTAGAAGCGATCGATGCGCAGAGACCTGATCATATTAACGCAAATTGAAAACGAATCGAATGCAGTAATTTAAAAGGCGGTCAAGTTTGTTAAGGAGATCTGCATTCAGGTCATAGTAGCACACGTCACCATAATCGATGATTGGAAAAATAAGGGTCTGCATTAGCGTGTTCGATGGTAATCATTTTTTCAAACGATACAGAGCCTGCAGCGTTCCAGTGACCCTCTGACTCACACTAGCAACTTGAGTACGCCAGTTAAAGGTATTATCTATAAGCAGGCCTAGGTACTTTACATCATTGCTGAATGGAACAATCGCACTGTCGATGAAAACAGGTGGGAAAGTTGCACTATCCAATTTAGCGATGCTTCGAGAACTCCCAATGATTATCGCCTGACTCTTATTGGGGTTTACTGCAACACCAAATCTATCGGACCAGGTTTTTATAGCTTTCAAATCCCTGTTTAATTTGCTTATTACGTCAGATATTTCGTCGACACTCCCTTGACAGTACAACTGCAGGTCATCTGCATACAGATGTTACGCACACTGAAGTTCGGCAGTAATGAGATTAATAAAAATAGAAAACAGAAGAGGAGAAAGAATGCCGCCTTGAAGAACGCCAGTTTTCAAGTCACACCAGCAAGAGGAAGAATCCCCAACGTGTACCGACTGCTGACGTTCCTGAAGGTAGGAGGTGAACCATTCCAGTGCATCGGGAGAGACCATCAAGTAGGACAGAATGGCTAACAGGATGTCGTGACTGACGGTATTGAAGGCGTTCGAGAAATCGACCAACACTAGTACAGTGATTTTGGTGTCTTCTAATCCTGCCCTTATATCGCCAGTCATTTTAAGGAGGGCAGACACTGTGCTGTGCCCTGGCCTGAACCCAGATTGTAGAGGGCTAATGAGTGAATTGTACTGCACAAAGTTTGATAATTGTTTGTGTACACAGGCCTCAAGCACTTTGGATAGGAAGGGAAGGATAGATATTGGGAGAAAGTGGGTTGGAAGAGTGGGATTGGAAACTTTAGGTAGTGTACGAACATAGGCTTTACGCCACAAGGAGGGGAATACGCCAGAAAACAAGGAAAAAATTACTATATGAGCGATAGGAGGTAGAAGGTGATCCAGAATAGTCATTACCATACCACGAGTGATATTATCACATCCCACCGCTTTGGATTTTATGGAGAGTATGATCTTTTTTATTGCTTTTACTTTTGACGGATCTTTCTTTAGTCCGTTCTTGTTGATTACATACCCTAAATAAGATATTTCATCTTTAAAAAAATCGCATTGGTCCTTTCGCAATGTTGGCCCCGCGTCCTGAAGTCTTTTGAGAACTATATGTAGTTTTTCCATATGAAAATCTTTTGTTTTTGCTGTTATCAATACGTCATCTAACAGGCATAACACACTGTCCAATCCAGACAAAACAGTTTCCATTGCGTGCTGGAAAATAGACGGTGCGCTCGACAAGCCGAATACAAGACGCGTGTATTTGAACAATCCCCGGTGAGTGTTAATACAGGTTATGTTTTGTGACTCATCATCGAGCAGAAATTGATTGTAGGTCATGGACAAATCAATTTTCGAGAACTGCTGGCCACCGTGTAACTTAGAAAATAATTCGTGAATGGTTGGCAAGGGATATTGTTCTATTATTAATTGCTTGTTAATGGTCACCGAATAATCCGCACATAATCTGACAGAACCATCTCGTTTGAGTACGGGCACTACAGATGATGCATAGTCCGAATGTTTAACGGGTTTTAACACTCCTAGGTTAGGTAACCGTTCTATCTACTTTTCGACATTGTCGTGCAGAGCAAACACAATGGGACGCTCTTTAAAATATACCGGTTTTGCATCATTCTTTAGTTTTAATTTTACGTTATAGTTTTTTAAAGTTCCCAGCTTGTCTGAAAATACTTCAGGGAACTGAATTTGCAACCGCTCAATTATGCTTTGACTATCATTAAGAAAATAAACTTGAGCTAATTTCAATTTGAATATTGATATGAAATCGCGCCCTAGTAGCGGTGGGCCGCCGTGACGTATTAACGAACGCATCAAGTGTGTGTGTGCACTGCATACAGGGCCGGATTTAAAGGTGTGGAGGCCCTGGGGCAACAAGGGAGTGGAGGACCCTAATTATTTTTCAAATAGGTTAAATCATATTTTTCTTGCAAGTGTTTCAATATTTTTTTTATATAATCGTATGGGAGGGGAGACAGGCAAGCGGGCGGCGTGAACCCCGCGCACCGCAACACCCCGCATTGTGTTCCCAGAGCGATAGCTCTAACGAGACGAGATCACGGATCGACCATCGGTCGCAAACACAGTAAAACAATACGCTGCTGCAAGTAAAATTAAGATTTAATAAATAATGTTAAAATCATATAAAATAAAAATTACTAGATAAGTTTTCAAATAGTAATACAGTGGAATCTCTATAACTCGAACCTCGTTAAGTCAAAATCCTCAGTAAGTCGAAAAAAAATCCATTTTCTTCCGCTGAACCCTTAGATACGCGGTATCTCGAATTATTTAAACTTTGTAACTCGAACAAAATGTTATTTCCTTACGAAGTATTGATAATACATATTTATACTCTATATCTCGAATTTCAAAAAGGAGTTTCCAAAAGTCGTAGTTAG
This sequence comes from Orthosia cruda, assembly GCA_964057195.1. NCBI lineage: Eukaryota > Metazoa > Arthropoda > Insecta > Lepidoptera > Noctuidae > Orthosia > Orthosia cruda. Next base: position 6,885,038 of record OZ059841.1, on the reverse strand, counting down.
TAAAATACAATGACATCTGACGTCTTACTTGGAATTCTCCGAAATAATGGCAATAAAATCCAAAATGAATGTTCGGGTTAGGAGCTTCTAATCTATTGTTTTTGTCTTGTACACGTGCAATTAATGAATATATTAATTAAATTTTCTAAGTTCAATTCAATTTTTAGGTTGGGTTTGACTCTACAAATCGAAAAATATACTTAGAAATCGCGACTTAGTCGCTCGAAATTTCAGCAGTTAAATCATATGTATCTCGAAGTTCTTGTTAAGTCATAAACTTTTTGTCTCGATTTTCTTTGCATTTCCCTTGACATTCGAGTTAGAGATTCCACTATAGATACCCTATAGTTGTGTAAGTTTTTTTTTAATAAATAAAATTTATGTGGCGGCCCCTCTCTTGTGGAGGCCCCGGGCAGTTGCCCCGATTGTCCTCCCTTAAATCCGGCTCTGACTGCATATATGTTATTGCTAAACGCACATAGCCTGCGCACTGCATTTGGTTACCCGTGTAACTATAAAATTTCTTGTGTGACGTATGTAATGTTATACTTGCAAATAACTTTTTATAAGTACCCTCAGATATGACTGTCACAGCTGATCCATAATCAATGTGAAATTTAAAATTTTGACCGTTTATTGTGACCGTTTCTGTCATAGGTTCCCCCCGAGCTGAAATAATGTTATAAAGCGACTTATCATCGTCGTCCTCGCTCACATCCCCCGATGACACGTAGTTCATTTGATTGCACATCCTACGCAAATGCCCTACTTTGTTGGGAATACACATTTTACACTTTTAATTTGCGAACCGACATTGAGACGATTTGTGATTAGCCCGACCGCCCACCGAACACTTTTCTTTCGCGGCACTATTGCTCGGGTTGGCACTATTTTGTTCTTTCGTGATCTTGAACACCTGTACTTGATCTGATGTAGAAGCAGAAGCGGCAGCGCCCGCGCCCGCGCGCGCGCATCTTGTGCTCTCTGCTAACTCCACCGCCTTCGCCAAGTTTAAGATCTCCAAGTTCTGCGCAAACAGTTTCTTCTGTTCTGGACCCGCTACCATCCCCATCACAAATCGATCACGCAGCGCCTCCTCAACATTGCTGAATCCGCAATGTGCCGTCAGGCCTCGTAACCTTGCTGCCCATTAAGTATATTATGTCTCGCCCGGCTGCTGCGAAGTTGCATAAAAGTTGTATCGCTCACTGAACCCGCAACGTTGTCGGAGTGAAGTGGTTATCCAATAACTGCATTAGATGCTCATATGGCACCTCTTGCACATCTTTGGGCAGGGCTAAGTCTGCTGCCAACTTGTAGGTACCATCGTTGAGTGCGCTGAGTAGTATGGCTCGCCTACTGGTTCCGGCCGCATCATTTTTCGCATCGATGTTATTAGCGATGAACCACTGCGTGATACGACCTTTGTAAGTCCTCCAATCATTAACATTATGATCGAAAGTGGTTAAAATGCCACAAAATTACTGTGCCATTTTTCAACAAAAGACTTCTTTTTTTTATTGTGGGTAAACTCGTCGCCACTGTTAATAGGGACAAGTGAAACAACTGACAGCTAGAAGTACACTGGTTTATTGTCAGGTTAGAGCAGTGCAGGGACGCAACCCACGCACACATACACAATGTAGACATACATATATATAACAATTGTACACAAATATATACATATTTAAATACAAAAGGAACACATATGTACAAAGACGAGCTTAACTCATAATTGGGTTCTCTGACAGCAAACAGTGTTATAGAGTGATTTACAAAATTAGGACAGTTAAAGTTCAACTAGTCGAAGGCACGAACTATTTTGTGCGCGAGGTTAAAATGCATGCCATCTCATCCGACAACACGTGCAAATGAGAAAAATGCTGTTAAGAAGCTAGTTCGCGTACGAATCAGCATTTTTGCAAATTTGTATCGAAATGGATGATGATTTAGGACGAAAACGAGCGCGCGAAATTTTATAAACAGACATATGGGAGATATCATGAAAATACTACTAAATTTATATTTTCAAAATAAAATTATGTGCATTGTTGAATTACTAATCCATCCCTGTATGGAGGCTGTTTTGCTATTTTTCTTCATCTTATGGTATTTATTTCCGCCCAAAGATGCGTTAAAATTAGTGTTGATATATGGAACATCCGACGCTCAAAACTTTCAAATAATTTATTTTTAACTTTTTTGTTTCCATACAGGGCTGGATTAGTTTTACTTCCTTGATGACTGGTGACCTTGGTGACTGTGCGTCGGAGCTTTGATCGACGAAATGCTAATTTATTTAATGCCTTTCATATTAATGCACACAGTGTGCCAAGTCACTACAGTGATTTGTTCGACACTTTTTCTGACGCCAATGTCCACGCCGTGCTGATTTCGGAGAATTGGCTCAAACCTCATCTATTCTCTACCGCCTACCCTCTTTCCGGTTATATTCTTATCCGCAACGATAGAATTGGGAGGGGAGTAAGTGGTGTCGCCATCTATCTCCATAGTGACTTCCCTTTCAAAATCATTGTCTCTTCTCCTTCACCCTATAGTGCTTCTGCTGAGTACCTCTTTCTGAAAGTCTATGTCAAAGGTGTCAAGACCCTACTTGGTGTAGTCTACTGTCCACCCGCCGTTGACTATTTTTCCAACCTTGAATTGGCACTGGAATCGATAGGGTCAGAGTATGCACATTGTGTCGTCATGGGCGATTTTAACACAGACCTTAGTCATCCATACCCTCGTTCCTATAAACGATGTTCTTCCACTGCAGCCCACTCATCTCAATGCCTCAGGTGATGAAACGTGGCTCGACTTAATCCTTACGTCCACTCCTTCCCTTGTTTCCTCTCATGGTCAGTGTCCTGCACCTGGCTTTGCACACCATGACCTCATTTCCATCTCATATGTCCTAAAACCACCTAAACCTCTCCCAAAAGTTCTGCGCATACGTTGTTTTGCACGTATGGATGTTGAGAAGCTGCGTCAGAATGCGTCGGAACTTGATTGGGTCATCTTGCAGCGGCAATTGGGGTTGACGATAAACTGCGTATCTTTAATCGGACGATCCTACGATAGACACGCTCCAGTAAAGAGAGTAAAGCTTAGGCGTCCACCTGCTCCATGGTTGACGACGGGGGTACGTATGGCGATGAGACGCAGGGTTCGGGCCTTTCGTAAATTTAAAAAGGATCGCAGGGAAGAAAACAAGAACCTCTTCAGAGCTGCAAGAAATCGGTGTAATTAGATGATACGAAATGCCAAACGCCGCCATATTCTCAAAAACATTTCTGCCTCTTCTCCTGCCGATATCTGGAAAGTCCTCGGCACTCTCGGTATTGGTAGGAATCGACATGTGGATTTCCACAAGACGATTGGTCTGGATGAAATCAACCGTCACTTCACAACCACTTGCCATTTGGATCCCCAAATCTTGTCTCAGACGGTTGATTCCATTACTAGCCTACCCGGTCCTGTCATAGAAGTCGCTTTTCTCCAGCCGCCGAGGATGAAATTAAAAAGATGATCCTGTCCATAAAATCCAAGGCTGTGGGCCATGATGACATTAGTCGTTACATGGTCTCCTTGATCCTTGACTTTCTTCTCCCACCTATTACCCATATCATCAATTTCTTTCTCGATTCCGGTCAATTCCCATCCCTGTGGCGTAATGCCTACGTGCATTCACTTCCTTACCTAGTCATTTTAGTCCAATTTCCATTCTCCCGTTCCTATCCAAGGTGCTTGAAGCTTGCGTCCACAGCAGTTTTCGGCGTTTATTCACCGAAACAACCTTATAAGCTCATTCCAGTCTGGATTCAGACATGGCCACAGTACTGCCTCCGCACTCCTTAAAGTTACTGGTGACGTAAGAGAAGCAATGGAGGATACTAAGGTCACTGTGCTAGTATTAATTGATTTCTCCAATGCCTTTAACGCTGTCAGTCACGATATACTCCTATCTATCCTCTCCCATCTCATGGTTTCTTCCAAAGGGCTGGAATGGTTCTCCTCTTATCTTGGGGAAGACAGCAGTCGGTTCGTGTCGACGAGACTTTGTCGAATTGGCGTGTCCTGTATGCTGGTGTTCCACAGGGCGGTATTCTATCTCCAATTTGTTTTTACATTTTCATTAATTTTATAACTCACTGTCTTCGGTGTTCGTATCATCTTTGTGCCGGTGATCTACAACTATATACAGCGGCGCGGATCGAAGATTTATCTGACGCCATAGAAGATGTGAACCGGGACTTGAATGCTATCAAAGATTGGTCTGACAGATTTGGTGTTTCCGTAAACCCCACAAAATATCAGGCCATTATAATTGGAAGTTCGCGCATGATGGGTAGAGTGGCGGTTGGCTCTCTTCCCCCGATAATTTTTAATGGTTCCGTCATTCCCATTAGCCCTAGTGTGAAAGATCTTGGTTTGCATCTTGACTCGACACTTAGCTGGCAAAGTCAGGTGTCCCGTGTCAGTCAGAGAGCCAGCGGTACTTTGCGATGCGAAAACTATGCTTTTGCAGACTTTAATTTTCCCAGTGCTAGACTATGGGGACGTGTGCTACTTTGACTTGAACGCGGTCGTAATGGATAAACTAGATAGGGTCTTGAACAACTGTATCAGATTCATATTTAACCTCAGAAAGTATGACCATGTGTCGAACTACAGGTCTGAGCTAAAATGGTTGCCGATTCGCCAGAGAAGAAGTTTACGCGCTTTGACCACGCTTTTCGCCCTACTAAATTCGCCCACCCCTCATCCTATCTTATGTCTAAATTTCAATATCTATGTTCTTCACATGCTCGGAATCTGCGTTCTTCCAACAATCTCCTCTTGCTTTATCCTTCTCATACTACTGATTTTGTTCACTCTTCCTTCAATATTCAGTCCATTCTGCTCTGGAAAGCGCTTCCTCTCGAGATCGGGACGGCTACAAGTCGGTTTGCATTAAAGCGGAAATTGCGGATTTATTTTCAACACAACTAATGAGAGTCATCTCACCTTCTTCTTTTCTGTTACTTCATAAATATATATATTTATATAAGTTTATATTATTTTCAATATATAAGTACGTTTATTTTACCTATCTTAGTATGTTAATAACTACTTTTTTATTGTTTAAACAATGCACCTGCCATATTATCTCTTCACCACACTTGGTTGACCGGTAGAGAATGCCTAAGGCATTAAGTCCGCCTTTGTACCTTTTGTGCATGAAGTCTAACTAAATAAATAATGATGAGACAAATTGATATAATTTTGTGTTTTGAACGTACATCGTGAAACAGTGGAGTAATCGCCAGACTACGTTTGTATGGAAGATTGATCGACTAGTGTAACCTTAACAAAAGCGCTCAACAAATACTAACTACTACTACACTCTCTCTACTCTTACTATTTTATTGACAGATATTGGTAAAAGTAGAGTAATTTTGAACATATCTTAAAATGCAGCCCGCGCTTTTTAACCGACTTACCAAAAAGGAGGAGGTTCTATGTTCGACAACATGTTTGTTTTTTTTTTGTTTATGTTCACCGATATCTCCGAAAATTGTGGACCGATTTATTTTTTAATTTTTAATTTTTTCGAGATGGGTTTGCTCTTGACTCTAGTCTAAGTCATAGGTGACAGAGACAGAGTCGACGATGGAGTGAGCATACCCAGAAGAAGCCTGTTTACTCTAACTTTGAAGAGATTCGGGTTGAATGCATTCGGAAACACAGACGCAGGTAGTGAGTTCCATTCATTCGCTGTGCGCATTATGAAGGAAGTTTGGAAGCGCTTTGTGCGAATTGGTGGAATGGCCACAAGGTAAGGATGGTAACTTGCAGTGCGTCTAGATGTCCGATGGTAAAAGGGAAGGGGTGGGATGAGGTCGTGGAGTTCTTGAGCACACTCACCGAAATACAGTCTGTAGAAGACCGACAAGCAGGCAACCTTGCGGCGATGAGCCAAGCTGTGAAGCTTGGTATCCACCAGTTCAATGTCGCCGATGAGCCTCTTGGCTCTGCGTTCCACCGAGTCATGCGCGGCAAGCTGATACTTTGCTGAGCCATCCCAAAGGTGGCTGCAATACTCCATGCAGGATCGGACTTGCGCTTTGTACAGGGTTAAAAGCTGTCCAGGCGTAAAGTATCGCTTCACCTTATTTAGGATGCCCAGATTTTTGGCCGCAATTTGGGCTTTGTACTCAATGGAGGCGCCGAAATTGAGACTGGATGTCAACTCCATGCCTAGGAGCTCAAGCCGATCAGTCACTGGAACAGACGCACCCCGAAAAGTAGGCGCCTGATCGAAAAGACTCCTTTTAGCGGTAAAAAGACACGCCTGTGTTTTGGTGGCATTAAAGGAGACCAGATTGTCATCACCCCACTGGGAGACAAGGCTTAAGGTCAAATTTGTCCGCTCTACCATAGTCTCTCTCAAGGAACGAACTTCATCCACGCTGGTTCTTGCGCTGGACAGGTATCTCTCTGAAACAGTACTGTCATCTGCGTACCCAACAATACCAAGCTGAAGTAGGTCATTGATGTGCCGCAGGAAAAGAGTTGCAGAGAGAACAGACCCCTGAGGAACTCCGGAATCAATAGCCATAAGGTCAGAGGAGCAGCCGTCTATGACTACTCGGATCCACTGTTCGCAAAGGAAGTCAGATATCCAGCTACAAAAACCAGCGGGGATGCCATACGCAGGAAGCTTACTGAGTAGACTTGCGTGCCAGACCCTGTCAAAGGCCTTCGAGATATCCAGCGAGACAGCAAATGCTTCGCCGTGTCTCTCGATGGCTTCACCCCAGCAGTACGTGACATACACAAGAAGATCGCCAGTGGACCGTCCCCGGCGAAAGCCATATTGACGGTCACTGAGGAGATTATTGTCTTCAAGGTAGGTCAGCAACTTACTGTTCAGTACCCTTTCCATAACTTTGCACAGAATGGAGGTAATGGCGATTGGACGGTAATTGACAGGGTCTGCACGGTTGCCTTTTTTGGGCACTGGCTGCACATTTGCAAGCTTCCAGGACTTTGGCACCGTTCTTTTTAAAAGAGAGAGGCGGAACAAGCGTGTCAACACAGGAGAAAGTTCGGGCGCACACAGCCTCAGTACTCTCGCTGGAATACCGTCAGGCCCGCTGGCCTTGTTCACGTCTAGACTGCACAATACTCTTCGGACCTCTTTGGCGTGCACAGCGATCTCCGGCATCGAAGAGTTACAATGAGGTACAGTAGGTGGTTGCTTGAATCCAGCGTCCAGACGAGAATTGCTAGCAAACAGAGATGCAAATAAATTTGCTTTCTCACTTGCAGAGTGAGCCAGTGACCCATCAGGTTTCAGCATTGGAGGTAAAGTGGGACGACAGAAATTCGATTCAACCGCTTTAGACAGGGACCAAAACTGTTTACTACCCGGAGGGTGCGATGCCAGCTTGGCCCCAATACGTCCAATATGGTCAAAACGTGCCCGACGCAAAACCCGCTTGCAGAACTTGGTGGCAGAATTAAAAGCTCTTTTCCTCGCGCGAAACCTACGCTTTCTAACTTTGCGGTCGCGGGCCCCAACCCAGGCTTGTTAGGCAGACTCTTTTCGGGCCTCAGCGTGGGCACATTCTGAATTATACCAAGGTCGGGATTTGTGACCGAGCGGAATGTCGGAGAATGGAATGAAATACTCCATTCCCTGCCGAATCACATCCGCAACCGCGTCCGCACATCTCGAGGGGTCACCCGAGGAGAAGCACACATGCCGCCAAGGATAAGACGCAAAAAAGTGCCGCATCTCGTCCCAGTCTGCTGACTCGTATCGCCATACTCGCCTCGTGCCTCTAGGACTCTCATCTGGAGGAGAGCAAGTCGACACGGATTTCACCAGATAATGGTCAGACGTTCCCAGCGGGGCTGAGACCGATACCGAATGACTGTCCGGATCAGTTGTCAGCAGAAGGTCTAAGCAATTGGGTGTATGGCCGTCAACATCCGGTACCCGCGTTGCCATATTCACCAGCTGGGTTAGATCTAGCGATATAGAAAACTTGCGCGCCTCTAACCCGGCATGGTCAGTTTTCCGGTACGGGTACAACCACTCCTTATGATGGGCGTTAAAGTCCCCCAGAAAATTAAGCTTCGGTGTTGGGTACCGTTGCTGGGCAAGTCGGTAGTATTTTTTTTATAATACAATACTTATTTTTGTTAATCACACTATTCTTAATTTAAATTTATTGAAAATTATTTTCTACTTTTTATTTTGGTTTTCTATCAAAGCGTGATTTTAGTTTCTAAATCTATTATTTATTTTTATTTCTTATTATATCTTTCAAAAAAATACCAAATGTTTCTTCTAACATTTAAGCATTATGATAAACAATTGCCAATTTGCGCGAATATGACGCATTGTATGTATTTAAGTTTACCTTTTTTTCTCTATTCTCTTTGCGCTATCCGTGCGTCATACCACAAAATGACGCAAATACGTTATTTTTTTCTTGTTTTCATAACTTATAATATATTATAAAAATATATTAAAACTAGAATGCAAGAAAAACATTAGATACCTACATACTCGTACTACCAACAATTTTATTCTTCAAGAAAACTAAAACGGATGCTATCATAGGAGGATCTTCAGTTTCTAGTCTCTATGCCTTTATTTGATTCTCTGTTTCGCTGGTGTGGCTAAGTACGACCGATTACTTATCTTCAAGGTAAAGCAACGTTTGCCGAGGTCGGTTCCTGGATGGGTGACCATGTTGAAGCCGACCCCGAAGTAGTTGGATAAAGGCTAGGCAATTTTGTTTGTATTGTTGTCTATTCTACTTTTAAATCCTTTGATTTCATAAAAAAAAAATAAGTACACTATGAATTTACTTTCCCAGGAACCTTCGACTTCTTTGGTATGAACCACTACACAACCAGACTAGTGAGGAAGCCCCGACCCTCCGAGGACATCGTAAGGTCGATCATCACGTACATTGGAGACCTGGATGTGGTCCTGGATACGGACCCTAGTTGGACCTTCGGTTATTCCTCAATTTTGGCGGTAAGTGGACTGAGGCTCCAGATAAGTGCCATCTATGAATGCGTCGCATTTTATTTATGCGTTCGATTTCATACTAAACACGGTGACGCAAAATGAGTTGTCTACTGACTCACGCGCATTATTTCATCCGAATTGTGCTCGGGATGAGGCAGGGGCGCGAAGCAAGTGTCAGTAATCCCTTACAAATGTCTCAACTGTAGTTACGTCCGTCCGGGCAGCCTAACCGGATTTCATCTGAACGAAAATTGCGGTACTCAAAATACGCGACTCTCGCCTCACAAAATAACGCTCGTTAGTCCTCGCCCTTACTGGCTTTTGGTATTCAGCGTCACGAGTATTCACGCAGAGATGAATGGTCTACATAACCACCTAAGTATCTAATACAGTTCTGGTTAAATATCTGAAACAGTTACTATTCTGTACTGAAGTGAAAGAAACCTCCAGAACAATAAAAGCCTTTGGGGCTGTTAGTATGATAAACGAAAACCCCTTTTTTATCTTTACATGATATATACTATTTTGAACCAGATAAATCCACAAGGCATACGGGAACAGATGATCTGGCTGAAGCAGCAATATGGAGACTTGGACATACTTATCACTGAGAATGGATATTCCCATGGAGGGTTTAACCTCAATGATGATGAAAGAATCTCATTTATCAGAAGATATCTTGAACAGGTGAGGATAATTAGTCTAATTTTTAATGTTTCGTCCCATAAGAGAACAGAAGACTAGCAAGTTTGGAAAAAGAAGAGGGATTCGAGGCCTTTGCCCACCAGTGGAATACAATAGTCTACTCTCCATCCAGCCTATCATTTTGTATTTGACAGATGCACGCTTATTAAGTTTCATAATTATTAACAGGCAACCATGCCAACCATAGACCTTAAAATGCGATACTTCATATATACTTACAGTAGTGGTGCGACGTAGCGTCCGCGTCCGTAACTGTGCTGCACTACGGGCCATTACATAGAAAAAAAGTCAAACAAATTGTTTTATTTCCTTTATTTAGCCTACCCCGGCAGATTAAAAGTCTGACTCTTCCGATTAGTTATTTCCGGCAACCTTTATTGTATTTGTATTGTGTGAACCTCTCTGGCGCCCGAGTTTATTATCTTACAACAAATTATAAGGTTACATTTGGACGCGTGTTGCGGACGTACAGTAGTGGATATTTGGAAATTTAATCATGAAAAACCTCAGTTTCTTCACTGGCGGGTTTTTGCACCACCAGAGCCAGCGAGCAAATCCGCGGGTTTTTAAGTCCGCAGACTTTTAAGTGCACCACACGAATGTGCAGCTTGATGTGCAATATCTTATTATTATGACTCAATTTACAGTGCGATATTTACTGTTACGTAAATTCGATTTAATTCAGATTTTTTATTTATCGGCATAACGGTGCGAAAAAGCACATCGACATTGTGTCTATCAAGTATTGCATTTTAGAATCTTAGAATTTTATTTTAATTTTAATTTTGGAATCAAGGGTTTATTCCACATGACATTATGTCAAGCTACATACAAATGAGGTACATAGAATTTACTACATGTTATTAATACTTAGCACCTGCATGTGCTTAATGGATGTAATAAATTTGATTTGATTTCAAACAATACAAAACGGTAATAGCTTTATTTGCCCTTAGATCACTAACTATTGTTTAACTGTAACAACTTTATAATTTAAAAAATATAATTACTTCAAAGTTCACACAATACAATAAAGACAAAGGAATAAAATATAAAACGACTGCCTCTTACGTATATCTTCGAAAAAGTTCACACAAATAGTCTTAATATAACAATGGTCACAACGCTGTTCTTGTTTACGTTCGCACGCTGAATTTTGACCCTATCTTATCGATGTTTACGTTCGGCTCGGGTTACGGCATTGCACGCACTTCATCTTGCCTTGGGCCACCATACCCCTCGCTCCGATGATGTCAGTCATAGCTTTGTAAAGAAAGCGCGGCAATGGCCAACACTACCGTCCTAGCAGATGCCTGTCCCACCAGGTTCAGATAAAGTGCTGAAAATTAAATGATTAATCATTTAACAGATTGCCAATAGCACAGGCACTGTGTATCGAATTTTCTGGATTATAACAGTCATCTTTCATTACACATTATTTCGCCTTTTGGCGGAAATGGCTATGATGATGATGATGTAATTTGATTGTTATAAGAATCGATACCGCATTCGTTTATCACTAGATTATTAAGGACGAACAAAATGGCCTTTTAATTGATAAAAGAAATAACAGATTGTTAACAAGAAATACCTGTTATAATTTTAATCATGGATATGAGTAAAGCGTTTGATCACGTCTCTCAAGAACGATTATTGGAATACGTTTCGAGGTATGGAATCAGAGGAACAGAATATGACTGGCGGCAATCATATTTGTCCGACAGAGTACAATCAGTGGAAGTAACCAATTATAGTGACCAAACTAAAACTTAAGAATCATTTCAATATTCGTTTAATAGATATAGCGTGCCACAGGGCAGTATTTTGGGGCCGCCAATGTTTTTGCTCTATATAAAAGATTTCCCAGAAGTTATAAATCATAAATGTGTACAGTTTGTCGGCTATTCTACAATTATAATCAAAGAATATGATAAAAGTTCGTACGAGCAAGTAAAAAACATTGCTCTTCAAAGAACTATGTGGCTAGAGGCTGATAATTTAAAGGTGATAATTAATAGAGGGTGATAATTAATAAAACAAAATTTATGCAATTTTACACCTATCGATCAAAACCGCTGGCCGTAATATATCTTATAAAAGGGTCGCCCTGGCAGAAACTGACTCTGTTAAGTTTCTTGGCATAAATTCAGATGAATTTTGCTTATGGAAAATCATATAAATGACATTTGTGTTAATATAAATAAATTCATATACCCTTTGAGGCGTATTAGCTGCGAGGTATTATGTATAGAAATGCCACAAAAACGGCTTTCCATGGCTATATAAACTCCACTCTAAGTTATGTATTATCCTGTGGGGTCGTGCGTTGTTTGGTATATTTGGGTTGAAACAAATAGAATCATGTCGTCCATTCTTTAGGAAAAATAAAATACTAACTCTACCATGTATTCTCAATTCCTTATTGCGTAACATAATATATACAGTTGGTAGGGAAATTATTATTATTGTATTATAAACTATATACTTCGTATTATTTATATATTTAGTAGCATTGTACATGTGGTCGATGCATTGTACAAACCATAATATTTTTAATTATCGATATTTATTAATAATAAAAATAAAAGAATATTTATTACTTAATTAATATTTATTATTCAATACATTAGAATCTTGTATATTTCATTTCAAACATAAGAGCTTTTTTAAGCAAGCGATGAATTGCTATACCCCACGACCTATGTATACTCTATTTACCTTTATAACCGAGGACGAATCTCAGAATAACAGGTACAGCTAAATTATGTGCATAAAATTGTAAAACAAAATACCAGGTTTTCCAGATTTAATAATAGTTTGACGAGGTTTTTAGTTAAAACATGTTTTTTTACAAACACGTGCAAATTGCAATTGTGTCTTATCTAAATAGTAAGACGTAATTTTAATGGATAAATGACGTCAAAGATAATTGTTAATTACTCACACCTGTCAAGCGATAATTGGCAGACACAATAGAAATTACCTTTTTTTTTTGCCGATTCGGCGATGTGGACGGTCAACTGTAAACTTGACCCATTAAATTTATAATTCCAGATTTCAAGGTTTTCCTTTCATTTAATTTATCAAGTTTGTTAGAGAGATTTCATCCTTATAGTTGACCCTAACGATCGATGCAATAAAATTATGTAATGTATGTATGTAAGTACGCGTCTGTGTTTCCGAACGCATTCAAGCCGAATCTCTTCAAAGTTAGAGTGAACAGGCTTCTTCTGGGTAAGCTCACTCCATCGTCGACTCTGTCTCTGTCACCTATGACTTAGACTAGAGTCAAGAGCAAACCCATCGCAAATTAAAAAAATGAAAAGTACAGGGTGTAATTTTTAAATATTTTCTTCGGATCGATTCTCGGGTGTGGCAAGCGAATTTTCGAAAATCTTTGAATGCAGTTTTCTTTGAGTAAAATTTTCTATCTACAGTATTAAGAGTACTTTCCCTTCAGGTGGCATTATAAAATTCCACCCTATATATATATAAGCGAAAGGTCACTGACTCACTCATAACGAAATATCGAAAACCATTTGACGTATAAAGATGAAATTTGGCAGGAAGATTCCTCAAGTGACGTTAGTGCGCACTAAGAATGATTATTTTGGAATTCCACCCCTAAGGGGGTAAAAGGGGCATTGAAAGTTTGTGTGAAATTTCTACGCTTTTGAGTGTGACACGTGATAATAAAGATTTACGCTTTTAATTTATAAAAAGAATTCATGTACCTACTATAGGTACACCCAGGTGTTGTTGTAAGGTTACCGTATTTTTGTCTGCCGGATAGACATAGTACCACGTATCTGCTTGCTTCTCAAATGACTGTTTGTTTTTAACCGTAAAAGGTAGCCAGTTCGTTTTGACATACTTCGTCTTTGAAATATTTCCAATACTAAGTGCAATTTATATTTATTCCAGGTGATCTTGTCCATCAAAGATGGCGTCAACGTGACAGGGTACGCGTACTGGACGATCATGGATAACTTTGAATGGGTCGACGGATATCAGTAAGTAGACACTACGCCACCATAATTCTGTTTCTTTCGGGCTCTCAGGCTTGTATTAGATATGATAATCCATACTTAATCTTACTAATATTATAAATGCAAAAGTTTAGATGGATGTGTGTATGTTTGTCACTCATCATGCCAGAACGGCTTAACAGATCTGGATGAAATTTGGCACAGAGATTGATAATAGTCGGGAATAGCACATAGAATACTTTTAATCCCGGGAACATGTTCCCTCGGAATAGTTATCGACTTTCACGCGGGTGAAGCCGCTGGCTGAAGCTAGTAATACATACATCAACACGGTCTAGGGATATTTCATACTCAATTAAATAACTCGAAAAGTACTGGCCGCATTGGAATCTTTTATACACAGATTTGTTCGTAATTTATCTCAGACTAATTCCAAATTCAAATTTTTGAAAATTCTTTTGTTTCGGTGGCATAAAAATGTCTTGATGTGTTGGGGAGGGAATTTTCATTTATGCGAAATTTAGAAAACAATACGAATTACGTTTAGTTACCGTTTTTTTTGCATTTTTAAACGAAAGATAAAGTTAAAATTGAGGTATTGTAGCCATGCAACGCCAACATTTGACGAGGGCGGAGATGTTACGAGCTGTGGGAATGCTGGAAGCTGGGTCTGTTCAGCGTAATGTTGCTGAGGCCATAGGGACCCACCAAAATGTAATTTCAAGATTGTGGACACGCTATCGTGCCACAGGTGAAGTAGCGGAGAGGCACCGGGGGCCAAGTCGCATCACTACCCCCGGACAAGACCGATTTTTGCAAATTACTGCGCGAGCTCAACCAAATGCAACGGCGACTCAATTGGTCCAAAGGCTGCGAGTGGAACACCAAGTGCTTGTGAGTGACCAAACTGTAAGAAGGCGACTGCATGAAAGCAATCTACGCTCTCGTAGACCACTCCGGGTCCCACCTTTACGGAGAGGCAATCGTGGACGACGATTAGAATGGGTTCAGAACCACGTGGACTGGGGCCGTGAGCAATGGTCCAATGGGCTGTTCACGGATGAATCCGGTTCTATCCAGATTCACGAAGGACGCGTGTTTGGCGAGTTCCTGGACGATGGAGCCGTCTTCAGAACCCTCAGGAAGTTCACCCATATCAAGGAGGAACAATTATGGTTTGGGCAGGAATTCGTCTTGGAAGACGGACGGATCTCGTTTGGGTGCGGGGCAATATGACGGCAGAACGATACGTCCAACAGGTGCTGGGACCCGTAATCTTGCCCCACAGAACACAAATGGGGCAAGATTTCCTGCTCATGCACGACAATGCCCGGGCACACACGGCGAGAACGGTAGCAGCTTGGTTACATACACACAATGTTAGGGCCTTAGACTGGCCTGCTCAATCGCCAGATCTAAATCCCATTGAGCATGCGTGGGATATGCTGCAAAGAAGAGCTCTGAAGGAAGTTCCTGAAAATCTGGCTACAGAAGATCAACTTTTTGCGCAACTCAGAAGGACATGGGGCAATATTCCGCAGCAAGACATTGACAACCTTGTTCTGAGCATGCCGAATCGTTGCCGATGTGTTATGAACATCATGGGCGCTTTCTCAGACTACTAACTTCAAGTTTATAAACACAAATGAAATGATTTTCTATTTTTTTCAGTTTTTACTCATAAATTAAAAGTTAATTCATATACGGTTTCCGTCTATGCTTAATTTTTTTTCCATAAAATCCTGAAATTTTAATCGAAGTACCTTAACCATTATTAAAAAATGGTAGAATATTAAATAACGTATCTTTTAAATATATACATGTTGTTATAGCGGTTTGAGAAACCTCTTCATCCTTGTGTCTATCATGAAAAGTGGACTGTATTTGAAGGGTTCTGGCAATAGTGCGTTGAAAATAAGCGGGAAAATATTCACGGATCAATTCGGGCGATCTAGTATGGAAATGAGGGAAGTAGTACGCCTTACCTTGTAGTGGTCGATGCCAGCCCACGTGTGGCAGCGAGCTGGTGTTCTTCTACTCCAAAATGGCTCCTTCAGGATCCACACACTTCACACAATTGTTTTATATCCGCGAGGCGGGTTAATAGACACGGATCACAAGGTTCTCTGAAATCTAACTAATTAGATGCATCAGTCTCCAGCCAGGTGGCTTGGAAAGCTGGCGGTTGAGATACGAGGCCCGTTCACGTTGAAGTTTCGGTTCGTTCTGGCGACCTGTCATTAAGGCGTACATAAAGGGAAAAGGAATGAGGAAGGAACGAGATAATTAGGATATCGATCGCCCGCGAAATCTCAAATGCGTTTGTCTATGTGTTTTTGGTCATTGATTTATGACATTTACAAGAGATGGCGCTACCACATGTCATATAAATAATTAACACATTGATAGTAATTCGCTTTTTTAAAAATATCCCTAGACCGTGTTGATGTGTTTATTATAAATGCGAAAGTAACTCTGTCTGTCTGTTACCTTTTGAAGCTTAAATCGCTGAACCGATTTAGATGAAATTTGGTATGGATATAGTTTGAGACCCTAGGAAGGACATATGCTACTTCTTTTTGCAAAATACACCAAGGTGAGAAATGGCGGGGAGGTAAATTTTGTATGTATATTTTTATTATGCCGTCCGATTTGCTTCAATCTTTGCAGAAATATAGTTTACTAGCGGACGCCTCGCGGTTTCACCCGTTTAGAGCCCGTTCCCGTAGGAATACAGGGATAAAAAGTACTAGTCTACGTCACCCGGGTATAGTGCAGCTTCTAAACGGTGAAAGAATTTTTGAAATCGGTTCAGTAATTTTTAAGTTTATTCGTTATATACAAAGATACAAATCTCCTTTTTATAATATTAGTATAGATATAGATTACTAGCGGACGCCTCGCGGTTTCACAAGCGTAGTTCCCGTTCCCGTGAGAATACAGGGATAATAATTTGCCTATGTCACCCGTGGATAGTGTAGCTTCCCAACGGTGAAAGAATTTTTGAAATTGGTCCAGGAGTTTTTAAGTTTATTCGTTACATACAAAAATACAAATCTTTCCTCTTTATAATATTAGTATAGAATAATAGAATATTATAGAGAATTAGTATAGATAACAAATAAAGTATGCATATTTGCTTTATTTTTTGTCGAGGTTGTAAAGATAAGATTGAGAAATTCTCTTCATGAAGCTGAAATTTGGCAGGTGGGTATAGATAGTAAACGTTAGCTAAGAAAGGATTTATTAAAAAAAAACATATTTTATGGGGAGAAATAGGGATCGGCATCGAATTTAGTTAAAACTTTGTAGGAATGTTTTTGATAAGAAATGATTGAGGTCTGCATATTTATTTTTTCAAACTACTCCTAAAGGTGGGTGAAGTGGGTTTAGTATAGTTTATATGAGGGAATTAGGAGTACCAGTTGTGCCGCGAAATATTGATGCACCTCGATTATGTAATGGGACGAGGCTATGTATTGCACAATAAGGGCAAAATATATTTATTTAATACTTCATGCACACAAACGTACAGAGGCGGACTTAATGCCTTAGGCATTATCTACCAGTCGACCTTTGGGTGATGCAGAGACAACTAGTGGTAGGTGCAATGTTGAAAATTAAACGAATCAGGTTCATGCAAAAAAAAAAATATAAATACAATAGAATCAAAAATATTATACCATATATTATATACTCAAAAGAGCAAACTAAATACATAGATATACTTAAACATTAGTAATATTAGATTAATAATTGAAAAACATTAGCGTTGTGACGATACTACTGCCAACTTCTTGCGAATGTGCTCGCGAACTTTAAATTTGAAGGTTAACCGGTTGGTTGCCATCCTGATTTCCTGGGGGAGCGCATTCCACAGAGAAATAGACTGAACGAAGAAAGAACAGTGAATGAAGTCAGTGCGGTGAGTGGGACATTGAAGAAGGTGGTTATGGGATGACCGTAGATTTTTATTGTGGTTGGCGCAAATGTAGTTAAAGTGAGGTTCCAGATAACTAGGGGAATTAGAATAGGCGAGAAATGAGAACAACGTAATAAGTGCCCTTTGCTCTCTGCGCTGGCGTATAGGTAACCACTTTAGAAGCGATCGATGCGCAGAGACATGATCATATTTAGGCAAATTTAAAACGAATCGAATGCAGTAATTTAAAAGACGGTCAATTTTGTTGAGAAGATCTGGATTCAGGTCATAATAGCACACGTCACCATAATCGATGATAGGAAAAATTAGGGCCTGCACAAGCATTGCCTGCATAATAGGTGGCAAGGCTGCATTTGGAAAAGACATGCTTTACCCACGGCCAGCTATATGTAGCATGTTCGCGTATTACCAGTGCCCAGAATTTGTATGTATTAGCGCCAAATGGAAGGACATAAAACATAATCATCATTTATTGCATTCATGTAGTTTACAAAGTTGTTACAAGTATATATATAGGTTTCATACAAGAACCCTGGATTTATGCCGTTCTAATACCAAAAACGGTATTAGTTTCAACTCATATTTATTTTCTATTCCGAACCACTCTTTAAATAATTAAATTTAATGTGCGAACAACTTTAATTTGATACAGTCAGCTCAGTCAAATTTAATCAAATTAAAAGCAAATGGCCATTTTTGGCCATGACACGCATAACAATTTGCTTTTGTTAAAAAAAAACACCTTATTTTATGTTTATTGATCACAGTATTCATTTATCCAAACAAGGTTGCAACATGCACAAAAAACACCGAACAAATAAAATTAGGTTAATCCGGTAAATTCATTGGTTTAAAAAAAAAGTGTTGCCATTTACTAATTTCGTTCCAAACATAATCGATTCCCTTTTTTTCAAACGATTTATATGTTGTAACTATTTTTATAATTACGTACCTATCTAATAATAACTAAGCCAAATTGTAATATAAATTAAAAGTTGATTTTTTGAGATATTTTGTAATTTTTAGATTGCAAGTAAATTTTTCTTGTTATTTATTTATTTATTTATATACACACAAAAAAAAAAACTTACAGAGAAAAGAAGGAATACAGATAGAAGAGCACAAAGGTACTGCTTATTTCAATAGAAATTTCTTCCAGCAGACCTGCGACAGGACAGTTGGATGATAGACGAAGACACAGTGTGTAGAAAGAAAAAAGGAAACTTAAAATAGACAATAATAACTTAACTAATTTTATATAAATTACACATATACCTTAACTACATATATAAAAGATAAAAGTACATACAACTTATAATATAATAATATATAAAATTACAAGATCGTGGAAAGGTAATGTTCTTTGACCTGCTTCTTGAATAAGGATACATTTTTAGAGTCACGGAATTTAGGTGGAAGTGAGTTCCACAGTCGTACTGCATGAACAGAGAAGGAGTGGGAATAGAAATTAGTATTGTGGGAGGGGAAGTTTAGATGATGCCTTAGGTGGGATCTACACTGGACATCGGCAGCGCGAGTAAAGGAAAAGCGTTCGCGCAGATATCCAGGGTATGCAGGGTTAAAAAGGATGTTGAAGAGGAAACATAATACTCGAGTGTTCCTTCGAAGACGGATCGGGAGCCACTTGAGATCCTTGCGGAACTGAGAGACATGATCGTATTTCCTCAGACCAAAAACAAAACGGATGCACAGATTTTGCAAGCGCTCAAGCTTATTTAAGAGCTCCTCCGTGGCATCCAGATAGCAGGCATCAGCGTAATCGATGATCGGCTGAATTAGAGTTTGAGCTAGATGGATTTTGGTTTTAAAGGGCAATAGGTTTTGAAGGGCTTTCAATGAGTGAAATGAAAAGTGCACCTTGCGACTTATCTCATTAACTTGAGCTCGCCAAGAGAGATTACTGTCTATTAAGACGCCAAGGTTCTTAGCAGTATCAGTGTAAGCTATGGTCGAGCCGTCAAGGGATAAAGGTGTCAGAGTGGACACGTCAAGCGCAGTGCGATAGTATCGACTGCCTATGATCATAGCCTGGGACTTGGATGGGTTGATCTGTAATCCATAGGACTTAGCCCATTCACTAACACTTTTCAGGTCACGATTCATGGCGTCAATTGCAAAGTCCACATCCACAAGCAAGAAGTGTTGATAAAGCTGCAAATCGTCTGCGTAAAGATGGAAGTTGGAGCTGATTATCTTGGTAACAGTGTTTATGAAGATAGAGAAAAGAAGAGGAGAGAGAACGCCACCCTGAGGAACACCAGCAGTGAGATTACACCAATCAGAGAATATCTCTTCAAGGCGAACACACTGCGAGCGACCCCGAAGATAAGAGTCAAACCAGGCTAATGCAGAGGGAGAAAAGTTAATAGACTGAAGGACCCCGAGCAGAATGTCAAAATCCACCGAGTTAAATGCACAACTGAAGTCAAGCAGGACTAACACCGTGAGAGATTTATTTTCCATAGCCCAGCGGATGTCATCAGTGACCTTCAGAAGTGCAGTTGCCGTGCTGTGACCAGTCCGGAAGCCAGATTGAAAAGGACAGATAAGAGCATTAGACGAGAGGAATCTGGAAATTTGACCATGAACGATGTGCTCGAGAACTTTAGAGAGAAAAGGTAGTATGGAGATGGGTCTGAAATGAGATAAAGAAGAAGGATTGGTTATTTTAGGAAGTGGTATAATGTGTGCCTGTTTCCAGGCTGAAGGAAATGTGCCAGTGAATAAAGAGAAGTTAACAATATGAGCAAGAATGGGAAGGAGTTCTGGGAGAGGTTACGAAGATTTTGCAAAAAAAAAGAAAGAAAGAAAGTAAAAATATTTATTTGTGACCCGCACAGGAGACACGAGAAATAAACGAAAAAAAAAACGGAAAAATATACAGTTACGGCGAAACAGAAGGAAAATTACGGTGGAACTTAAATTATACTAAAGTTGATTTTAGTCATATTTCATTATTGAATTAGACGTTTGCTAACATAATATTTTTTTTTTGGATTTCTAATTACGTACAAAGCATTTTTACTGACTGTAACTTATATCTTTGAACTTGTTATGGTATCAGTTTAAACAATGGTATCCTTTCGGAATAGAAAATAGTATACGTTGAAACAAATACCAGTATTGTTGGTATTAGAACGGAATAAATCGAACCCTGCTAGGGCACATATATATAAATAGTTTACAGTGTCACAATAATAAATAAACCATTGTGCCTAAATAAACACTAATTTTAACATGTTTATCAAGTGTCCAACATTTGTTTCATGATATAATATAAGATAGGGTGAGAACAATTTCGTCATAATATCCATTCATAAATTAAAATAAGATGACAATTAAAAAAAAACAGCGATAACAATAATAATCATAAAATAACATAGGTAGGTCGTAAGTTAAAATTGTAAGTGCTGTGTGTGAGTATTGTGTACAGGTATGAATTTCAATGTCAAAATTTACTTATCGTCAAAGAATTCCTTTAGAGTGAAATACGATTTTAATACAAGGTATTTTTGGATACTGTTATTAAATGTATGTCCGTGCCCCCTAACCAGGGTTACCGATAAAGCCCGATAAGAATTGCCAAACTTAAGTGGCAGTGGGCAGGACACATTGCTCGCAGAAGGGATGGCCGATGGGGCAGGAAGGTTCTGGAGTGGCGACCGCGAACCGGAAGACATTGCGTTGGAAGGCCTCCCACCAGATGGACCGATGATCTGGTCAAGGTTGCGGAGATCCTCTGGTTGCGCACGGGACGGGTCAATATGGCGACGCTCGGGGGAGGCCTATGTCCAGCAGTGGACGTCTTTCTGCTGGTATGATGATGATGAGAGCAGTGGTGGCTCAGTGGTATCGGCCGCGACTTACAAGTTGTAGGTCGTGGGTTCGAACCCAGGCAGGCGCTTTACTTTGTGTAAATTATTTCATCACCACTGCTCTCAAAAACGGTGAAGGAAAACATCGTGAGAAAACCGGCATGTCCTAGAACCAAAAAATCGAAGACACGAGACATCCACCAACCCGCACTGGGCCCGCGTGGTGGATTACGGCCCATTCCCTCTCACAGAGAGGAGGCCTGTGTCCCAGCAGTGGGAACATTAATAGGCTGATGATGATGATAATGTTTAAATCACGCACACGCTCACCCACACACATTTACACACAAATACATATATATACGCACACACACTCAACTATGATGTGATGATGATTCGCACGGGCGCACGGTTGGCGTAGTGGTTGAGCGATTGAATGCTGCGCTGCGTGTCGCGGGTTCGATTCCCGCACGGGACAAATATTTGTATGACCTACAAATAGTTGTTCCAGCTCTGGGTGTTTGTGTATGTGAGTTTATATGTTTGTAAACGCACCCACGATACAGGAGAAATTCCTAGTGTGGGGCAAAGTTTAAAAAAAAAAGAAAAGAAAAGAAAAAATAGTATTATATTTAGAAGATTATATGAATTGCGATTTTTCTCAAAGAATTTACGTAACATAGTATATAGCAGCGTGCTAAATGTTGTACCCATGATTGACGGCATAATTAAGGAATATCAATTAACTGTAGATAAAATTTAAGAAAGGGCTTATCTTCAATTCGCGGCAAAGCACTACTGGCCTGGCCTGTCTGTTAGAGGAAGTGGACCACAATCTACCACGCGGACTCAATTCGGTTTGATGGATGGTTAATACGCCTTGAATTTATTATCCAGGCAGTTAGGCTGACTACACGGGGTGCATTCGACGTAGTTCCATCCAAATAATAGGACTTATGACCCGCTTTCAGGTTTTACTTATAACTGACATTCGCTATAGTGTCTAATCATTATCATTTATTTATTCCCAGATCAAAGTTCGGGCTATACGAAGTGGACTTCTCGGTTCCTATGCGTACGCGCACCGCACGCAAGTCAGCGGTCTACTACTCTAATATTATCAGGAGACGATCTCTGTATGTTCCACTGCCATGTGAAACTAACCAGTTCGGATAATAAATAAGATTTGAAGATAATTAAAACTTTGATTTTTATTTCATACAAAAAGTTAATGCTATTAAGTTGATTTATTTTCGTTGAATACCAGTAGTTTTAGATCCCATTTTTCATGTATTGACGATGGGACCCCCATTTGCTATTTCCATTGAATCTCATGTTATAACAATATGCAAACATTTAAAAAGCAGCATGATTCCGGCCCACCAACTATTAAATGAATGAAAGACAGAAGAAACATGAATTTATTCATAATTTATTTGCACGCAAAGACATAGGTCAGGTTAACTTTTTACACTAAATTCGAAGCTTTTCCAAACCCGGGCCAACAGAGATTTCGTTTTTATATTGTTGCAAGATATACATAGTTTATCCAATAGTTTTTTCTTGGGTTAGTCCCAAATTACCCCGATCCCAGTTGACCCCGTCCCGGTAGACCCCGATTAATTTTTCTATAGAAACTCGATTAGAAGTCAATTTAGCTTAAAAGTAAGGTCAGCAGATAATATGTTAAATACAATTTTATCATATAATAATTCGGCTGTTGTGTTAGGCATAATCTACCAAAATGCTAGTTCTGAATTTTTGAGGTATTACAACATCAGCCGGTTTTCTGAATGACATTATTTGTACTTTCATTTCCTTTTTTTCTTGATCTATATGTGAGTTTTTCTGAGATTGATATGCTGGTATTTCAGCACTGGGCCCTTTGTGTTTTAAATTCTTCCATTCTTTATTCAAAAATCTGCTGAACTGGATCATAATTGATACCCACTTCTTCACTTAATTGGCTGACTGTTACAAGCACTTCATTTTTGAAAAAATCTGGTACACATTGTGGTACATGCTTAAAATTAGTATTTACAAAGTCACCTTCAGTGTCCAATTTTACTGCACCACCACATTTTATATTTTTCTTTTGTTACTGCAGGCCCAAACACTCGAATTTTTATTGTGTATGAAAGTCATAGGCATTCCCGGCATATAATAAACTCTTTCCCTCAAATTTGTTTTACGTAAATTCGTAATTGCGCTCGCGCAAGGTCAATGTAGAAGGACCTGCTTCCGACATGTTTGAGTGACGCACTGAACTTTCTTATCAGTTGCAAATAACATTAGCAATAAGTTAGTATTCGTAAAAGAGATACAATCACAATTCTGTCGCAAATGAAAAAGTGACAGACTGTTTTGTATTGAGTTTGTATTGTCCAGCCGGCCGCACTAGTACTATTGTTCATTATAACTGGTTTTGGTGCCCGCTAGGATAACATTTTTGCAACCCTTCTCGCCCGGCTGTGCTACAAATATGAAATAATTATTGTTGTCATAAATTGTAAAGTATATATTTGCTAAGTATGATTTGTGTAACATTTATTTTATATTTTTGATACATTTTATTCAAATTGTCTTTATATAGATATGCATAATATTCGGTTTTTTTACTTTTGTTTCCTTGTTGAGTTTATTATTCCAACCATCGACGTTGTTAATAGTTCGGTGCGTTTCATCACTCGTGTGAGTTGTACTAGTGTGTACTAGATCTATAAATAATTCATTTTGTAGCCAAAACTCAACCATGTAATTTTTAAACTCATCTATTTTCGAATTTATAGGGCAATGAGACTCTAACACCTTCCCCCGCAATTGAATCTCTTGGCAACAACGTGCGACGACTCTTTTTGTGACTTTTGATTTCGAAAGTACCAAGTAAGATTAAACATCCGAAACTAAGATTAAATATTATAAAGATAGATATATTTCAGTAACTCAAATGGGATAACGATTAAAACTAAAGAGGTGAATGAGATGAAGTTGAGTCGCGCCTGATATGCTATCCGAAAACGTACTATTTTACTTAGGTAATACATAAAATATAACATGCTCCCGAGGAAAGAAAAGATGAGGTTAGTAAGTAGGTATAGTTAAATGGGTAATGAAATTAATATTAACAAGGTGAAAACAATGTTCAACTAATACTAAAATAGTTATGTAGGGTTAGTTAAGTTAGAAGGTGAGATTAAGGTAACAATACAAATTAAACAACCAATAACAAGATGCCAATATGATAAAATATACACTCTGCTTCGTGATCTCAAGACTTCTCTTTATGACTTCAAATTGTCTGAGGTTATCTGAGTTATTGGGATTAAGCTCATATGAGATTTCTGGCATAGTGATATTTATTATGTGATTAATTGGTTATATTTGAGGTGAGATAATCTTATTCGTCGTGCAAATTCTACTAGACAATCTTTTGTTTGAGTACACCATAACATTTTCTGTTTTTACTAAATAGCCTTTCCCAACACGCATCAGACCAGCAGCTGATAACCTAACTGCTTCAACTAGATTTTCACACAGAAGTTTGACGTTACATTCATTGCAGCATAAATAATAAAACTTGTTTTCTGATGTTAACTCTCTTCAGCAATTTTTGCACGAGGTAGTTTTAGTTTTACAAGTTCTTGTGCCTGGGATCGTCTTGCAAAGGCTATGATCATCTTTGTCATTGTTTGATCATCATGTGGTGAATAGGCTTTCTTATATGACACAGAATAGTCTCAGGGTTTTGTAATACGCATGACTGCAGATGCGTGTCTGTGATAGTTGAATACGAATCCTTTCTCATGTTGATGGCTATTAATTCAGAGATAGTTTCTGTAATGTAGGTATATCGATAAATATGTGTAAGTAGGTAGGTCTGGCGCCGGCAGCAGCCGACAGTTCGCAATATACGATCTAACCAAGTGCCCGTGTTTTAATACGTCTCCCACCGGTTGAATATATCACAGTGGCGACGAGAATAATCTATGTGAATATCGCGTGCATATTTTAACAATTTTCAAAATGTCGATTGGGAAGCTAAGCGAATTTGACGTGAAAACGGGACAATGGTCGTCATATGTGGATAGATTGGAAATGTATTTTCTGGTAAATACAGTGGCGGAGGAATTGAAGTTGCCTACCTTGATATCTACAATCGGAGACGAAGCGTACGAGTTACTCGTCAACCTAACGAGTCCAAAGAAACCGTCGGAGCTGAAATATAGTGAAGCCATTAGTTTAATGAGTCAACACCTTCAGCCGACGCCATCTTCGTTAGCGGAAAGATATCGTTTTCGTCAAAAAAGACAAGGAGCGGACGAAAACGTGGCTACCTACGTCGCAGAGTTAAAAAGATTAGCTCGACACTGTAAATTTGCAGGAAATTTAAGCGAGAGCTTGCGTGACCAATTTATATGCGGACTCAAGAGTGACGTCATCAGGCAACGACTGTTTGCGGAGGATGACTCAGTAACATTTTTACAAGCCGTGAAATTAGCGAACTCTTTGGAGGCGGCAGAAAGAGACGCGGCGGTAGTGGATGGAACGTCCACATCTAGTCCTCAGGCGGAAGCGGTGCATTCGGTCACATCGAATAAGGGGCACAGCAGCGGTGCGAGTCGCAGCAGGAGCGGTGACAGCATGAGGACGCGCGGGCGCCGCGGTCTGAGCAGTGGCGGCGGCGGCGTCCCAGCCGGGAGCAGCATGGGGCGCGCGACTTTCGCATCAGGGCATTCGGGACACAGCAACAACTGCACAGCTTGCGGAGCCGCTAACCATAGTGTGGCAAGCTGTCGCTACAGGGAGTTCGTGTGCAGCAGATGCCAACTTACAGGGCACTTACGACGGGTGTGTCCGGTGAATGTTGAACAACCGTCGCGAGGAAAAACTGCATATCATCGCGGTCGGCGGTATGGAAGTATGTATTCCGCGGAGGCCGTAAGCGATTCCGACGTGGAGGACATAGAAGAGAGTCTGAACCTTATTGGACTCAATAATTATAAGCCAGTAAGTTTACCTATTTTTGTAGATGGTACCGTATTAAATATGGAAATAGATACAGGAACTGCGATTTCATGTATAAATTATTGCACCTACCTACGTTATTTTTCTCAGCAGTGTCTTAAGAAGGACGATACAATTTTAAGATTTTATGATGGTACTACAATAAAACCTATAGGTATAATTCGCCCACGGGTTCGATACCGGGGTCAGGAAAAACAGCTAGAGTTGTTTGTAATAAAAAACGGTACTACATCTTTGATAGGTAGGCAATGGTTAGCGGAACTACAAATAAGAATACCTACGTTTTCATGTAAAGGTATGAGTAACATGAATTGTATGCAAATTAATGAAGGAATTGTAAATATTCTCGACAGACATAAGGTGCTATTCAGCGGTGGACTGGGTCGGTACAAGGGCGGCAAGGCAACGCTGCGAGTGCGCCCGGGGGCGACGCCGGTGTTCCAGCGCGCGCGGCCTGTACCATATGCGCTGCGCGAGCGCATAGACGCAGAGCTCGACGCCATGCTGCGTGACGGCGTCATCGAGCCCGTCGACTGCTCCGACTGGGCCTCACCTTTGGTGCCGGTGACTAAGGCAGACGGTACGTTGCGAATTTGTGCGGACTATAAAGCGACTCTGAATCCCGCCTTGCTGATCGATCGATACCCGCTTCCTAAGATTGAAGATGTGCTAGTAGGGCTGAACGGGGCACAGTTTTTTAGTAAAATTGACCTTTCCCGTGCATACAATCAAGTAGAATTAGATGACTCAAAAAAATACACAGTCGTTAATACACATCGAGGTCTATTTCAGTACAATAGGTTAGTTTATGGTTTATCGTCTAGTGTAGGTATTTTCCAACGTATAATGACGAATTTGTTAGGAAATATACCGAATGTGCAGGTGTTTCTCGATGATGTCATAATTGGCGGGAAAACTTATTTAGTAGTAGTAGACGCAACATCCAAGTGGCTGGAGGTATTTCAAGTTCCCAGTACGGCTGCGAGTCATACGATGGTCAGGTTGCGCGAGCTGTGGAGTAGGTGGGGAGTCCCTAGGCAAATAGTCACTGATAATGGGCCGCCGTTCACTAGTAGTGAATTTTCACAATTCGTGCAAAGTGACGGTATCCAGCTTATATTCACAGCTCCCTATCATCCATCATCCAATGGAGCCGCGGAAAATGCTGTTAAGACTTTAAAAAAAGTTATTAAAAAAGCTTATTTAGATAATAAAAGTGTAGAACATGCTTTAAACACATTCCTGTTATATTATAGAAATACGGAACACTGCACTACTGGAATAAGCCCATCAGTCGCACTTATTGGGAGACGGTTGCGAACCAAGTTAGACGTGTTAAAACCCGATGTGGAAGTTAGAGTACAAAAAGCACAGGAAAGGCAGGTTGAAAGTGCGGGAGGGACGGAAAGGAGGGTGAAAGTAGGAGACGACATTTGGTATCGACAATATCTAAAGGGGGAGAAATGGTTGCCGGGTACTATAGCTAACTCGTCAGGGCCAAGCAACTATAAGGTACTTGACAGTAACGGTAAACAGGTGCATAGACACATCGATCAGCTTAGGCGTAGGACGAGGAGTTCTCTGGTAGTCCCCACAGAGTTGTCACGTTCGCCGGAAAGTGCAGCTCCTAGGGTAGCACCAAAATCGTCCCTCGAGGGCCGGTCGGAGCAGCCGGAGGCCCTCGTTCGCATCGTCGTCACCTGCGTGGGAGCCTGCCTCGTCACCGCCTCAGAAAAACGGTCTGACCGACCGAGATAAAGTGACAGAAGAGTTCTCGACACCACCGTCCATGCCTGTACCGCCCCAGTCTCGCCCCATTTGGAAATGTAGGTTAAATAAAGATGTTAATTTTAAGATTTAGTTAAGGATTTAATTAAGATTTAATTAAGGAATTAATTAAGGTTTAATTAAGGATTTAGTTAAGGATTTGTTTTAGGATTTAGGTAAGTTGTTAAAATGAAGTGTTGTAATTAAGTTAGTCGGCTATGTTGTTAATTAGTGGTGGAGGAATGTAATGTAGGTATATCGATAAATATGTGTAAGTAGGTAGGTCTGGCGCCGGCAGCAGCCGACAGTTCGCAATATACGATCTAACCAAGTGCCCGTGTTTTAATACGTCTCCCACCGGTTGAATATATCACAGTTTCGACCTTCATCATCCTGTTATCTTTCACAATGCGTGGAACCGGGATAAGATTGAAAACCTCGTAAATATCCCTTTCAATCAGGGGTATTTTTATTATTTCTATTATCAGGTATTTGCCAGAGTATTTGGCTCTTACTTTGAGCAAGCTGTACAGATCTTTAAGATTAAAGTTGTCGACAGGAACTACCAAGTCAGATATTTGTGCTGATATTATGCTTAGCTCTGATCTGAGTTGTTTCGGAGATATCAAGTGAAAATCTAATTTCCCACTATAAATATCAGTTATTGTATCTAAAATTGAGTCCTGGATTCGTCGAAGGGTATATAGCAAGTTGTCGGCAGTGAAAACCGAGGTGATGAAATCTGTGACAATGTATGTGTTTTGCACTTGCTGAGCGAGATTTTTATAAGAATCTTGGAGAGAATTAAGCCTTTGATTTATTATTTTGTGATGTTTGTTTATAGTATTCTCTATCATTTTCATAAGATTAAATTCAGCTTCTACGATCGACGTTTGGTTTTTCCAAAGGTTGTATAAATGGTTTTCATTATACTTTAAAATGTCAATATATAAGTGTATCCTTCTCATATTTTTCTGCAAATCGTTGGTCCAACACTCCGAATAAACTATTTGCAACGTAGCCTACTCCGTCTGGCAAGCCGCGTCGCCGACGTTTCTTATCTATCTTATTTATATATATATCTATATATATATAAAAGGCAAAAGTGGTTGACTGATGTATCAACGCACAGGCCAAACCTTTAGGGCTAGAAACTTAAAATTTCGCACACGTATTCCTTGTATGACGTAGGCATCCACTAAGGAAGGATTTTTAAAATTCAACCCCTAAAGGGGTGAAATAGGGGATAAAAGTTTGTATGAAACTTTTTATTCCTTGGACATATTTGCATGCAATTTCCTATGAATTGAGTACCTACGGCAAAAATGATGAATCACGTTTTTCAGCGTTTTCCAAAATTCAACCCCTAAGAGGGTAAAATAGGGAACGAAAGTTTTAAATAAACGCACAGGCCAAAACTTTAGGGCTAGAAACTTAAAACTTTCGCACACGTATTCCTCTTACAACTTAGACATCCACTAAGGAAGGATTTTTCAAAATTCAACCCCCAAAGGGGTGAATACAATTTTGTATGAAACTTTTTATTCTTTGGACCTATTTGCATGGAATTTCGTATGAATTTAGTACGGCGAAAATAATGAGTTTCGTATTTCAGCGTAACAACCCCTAAAAGGGTAAAATAGGAGATGAAAGTTTTATATAAACTTAAAATTTCGCACACGTGTTCCTCATATGACGTAGGCATCCACTAAGGAAGGATGTTTTTTGACGTAGGTGCTAGGGCATGAATATAGGAATCTCGTAATATCGGAATCTCGGAACGAAATTACCGATATATCAATTCCGATACTGAGTGAAACAATATCGAAATCAGAAAAATACTTATTTTAGCTCCTTGTGAAGCGTTGAGCGAGAAAGCACGGTTGAGCCCTTTGACTTCGGTGATTAGCAGTTTTCGAATAATATGTTTACTAATCGGGGCTTATTTACTTAAACTTCACTTCATGAAAAAATAATATATGCCGTGATGAATTCCGTATTTACAGACCCGAGATTATATAAAATTGTTACCTTTAAGAAAACAAGTAAATACACTGTTTCATACAACCCGTTGTAACAATTATATTTTCATTGACGGCTGATGTGACGACACTTGGGGAAGGTTTATGTTCAGAAATGGACGTCTTTAAAATGACGATGACAATGATGATGATTATGAATGCTAAGAAAGTTTTTCATACTTTTGAGAGAACTGTTTCGGAACGAGTAACCTTTATTTCAAATTTATAATGTGTACTGGCTTGGAAACCTCAATAAATAAAACTTAATATTTTTCAGTCTTCTGCTTGTATTGAAAACAACAAATAAGTCTATCCGATCAATAATCTGTTGGATAAATCAACGTCCACTACTTGACTACATTGTCTCTCATCATCATCATCATTTCAGCCAACAGACATCCACTGCTTAACATAGGCCTCCCCAAGGAGGCGTCGCCACATTGACTGGTCTTATTCTGGATTTATAAATCATTATTACTCACTTCACTTATCGGGACTACTTTCAGATTCATCGATAAACATTTTATCGATTTCTGGATTTTTTTGCATTATCCTTTTTCAGAAAGACATGACTTATATTCTTTCTTGGGAACAAATGTCTAGTTTAGGTAAATAAGCGCCCGATTACTGAGTCATTGGTGATTAGAGTGAGACACAATAGAAAATCCTAATATGTCGCGGCATTAAGGCCGTACCCTGACCAAAAAATCAGCATGAGATATGAGCATTCCTATTGGCCTAGCGGCACTGGTGGCGTATGAATTACAGTAGTGAATACGCCCAGATTTTAGAATAAAATCTTTATAAAATCAAATATTGGTCTCTTGAAAAAAGTAAAACTTACAAAATGTTCGTTATCAAATTGTGTATACATTAGTGTTAGTACAAAAAAATATTAATGAACGCTTTACGAGGAGATGCATGCTTTCAATCATTATTTCTCATTTTTATGATTTTGTTGGAAGGAGATTAGTGAAACATATACTACACTTAAAAAAAAAAGAAATCTACGATTTTGGAATCAATCTTCTTCTTCTTCATCGTGTCGATGATTCCATTTTCAGATTTTAATTTAGATGTTGTGCTTCGACCAGAACTCAGCCACGTTGACAGCCCTAGCGTTGGCCTCGCACAGGTCCTTCATTGTGCAGGTGATTGTGCACAGAGAGCAGGACAACAGATGGGGCATCGTTTGTGGAATCAATAACATGTAGTAATTTAATGTATTTTTATAAGTTGATATTTCATTTTAAAGAACGAGTAGATAGCTCCTAAAAACTGCACGAAAAACGGCTAGCACGGCGTTTTGCTCGGGGTAGCGCCTTAACGTGTTTTTTTAATGTATTCAATCCAACCTCATACCGAATTTGTGCAATTAACAAAAAAAAAGTGATATTTAACAAAAGTGCGCGATTCCGATATTAATATCGGCATTCCGATATTGAGATTTAATATAAAAAATCAAGATCGGAATTGAAAACTTCCGATATTACATGCCCTGGTAGGAGCCAAAAAACTTTCTTTGTGTGCAAAACGGCGCAAACTTGCTGAACCTCAGAATGCTGAATGGCCAAAGTCACCTGATATTTAAGGAGAACTTGATATGTCTATAGTTGACATATGTCTCATCGAAGAAACGATGAGCATCTCTGAGAGCGCCTCTGACATGAGCGCACATAACGACACCAAAGCGACGGTACTGACGGAAGAGCAATCGGAAGAGAAACACGAAAATTCAGATGCGGAAGAGGTTCGTTCGGAATGAGTCCCTCAAACATAAACATCACCGCAACCTTCGTGCAAAGCTACTTAATCGTGACGTCATCATCACTTCCTCAAGCTTTCGAGCAGTGAGTCACACTGCCAGCCAGTTCCCGACTCACTGGGGCACAACCGCGTACAGTTCCGACTCACCGTGAACTCTGCGACTTCCGTTTCCGACTCACGGAAACCAACCTCCCACTGGCCCGGCACGCACCACAAGATGTACGGATGACTCAACCTGCTATTGACCTCCAGTCTCCGGAGGGGAGTGATGTAGCGGCACCAACGCCGCCACTTACGAACTAATAACATGACGTCACACAAATCCTGCATCGCGCAAAAAAGTTTTCGGCGCGATTTGAACACATACAACAGTCCGACATCAACCGTGGGGCAGTTGCCCGGACCAGACACAACACCCGTCTGGTCGGTGGATCCTCCCTTTTCTATGCAGGTTTGTGGGACTCTACATCCTGTTCCGCGTACCTCCTAACTAGAATGATATATCCATATTCCATATCCATGTATCTATATATTCATCATATATAAAGAATGATCCCACGTGAACATATTACTGATATAAAGTCTTTGTGTTATTCCAAACCATAATCTATTTCTGTGCAAAATTTTATCCAGATCCGTTCAGCCATTCTGAAACATACAAACTTTCGCATTTATAATCTATCTATACCAATATTATAAAGAGGAAAGATTTTTTTGTTTGTTTGTTTGTACCGAATAGGCTCTGAAACTTCTAAACCGATTTAAAAAATTCTTTCAGCTATGGAAAGCTACGTTATTCCCGAGTAACATAGGCTATAATTTTGACGGGAGCGAAGCCGCGGGGGTCCAGCTAGTAATCTATAATGATATAAAAAAAGGGGAAATTTTTGTGAGTTTGTAGGGGGTAATCTCTAGATTTATGAACCGATTTAAATGAAATTTGGCATGGATATGGTTTGAGACCTTGGGAAGGACATAGGATAGTTTGTATTCCTTGGGATGATAAAACACTTTTTACGCGGGCTAAGCCGCGGGCAGAAGCTAGTTAGTCATAAGCGAATCATTTATGATGACAATATTATCATAATGTTTAATTTCTTCGAACTCGTGCTCGAGTTGTAACATGACGCCGCCGTCGCAAGGTGTTTATGTTCTAATAGTCGAGCATAAGGTTTCAAGATACTTGATATACTTTATTAATGCCGCCATTCCTTCTTGATATTGATTTGTGTCTTAATAGACTATTAAGTGCCAATCATCTCTCATCAAATGCTATTAGATATTTTGTCGAAGTAGACAGTATTGTTTGTCAGCTGGGTGAAGTTGTAGGATGCTTTAGTGGTGTTTATTAGTGACAGCATAAATAATGTCAAAGATAAAACCATTACTGAAAATGAGATAGGACGTTTTTCTTCGCCGCTGACAGTTTAAAATCAAAATCAGTTTTTTTATTTCACATAGGCCTACATGGGCACTTATAAAACGTCGACAAAAGGTGCACGGTTCGGGTTGGTCGTTTCCTATGGAGAAGAACCGGCAAGAAACTCCATGGTTACTCTTTTAAAAATGGTTTGGTTTTACAATATTTCCATGTTACAGAATTAGTACTTAGATATGGGGGGACAACATAGGCCCGACTTATGACAATAAGTCGTAAAAACTAAAAAAAAAAAAAAAAAAGATTATATATTTTATAAAAAAGTTAGCAAATGTTAACTAGCATCTAGAAGGCCTACAATGTTCACACATTCACAAAACAATCGGTAAAAGAATCTATACAAAGGTAAATAAAAATAAGTATAACAAGACTAAATTTAACATGTGGCACAAATTTTGTTATCAGTGCTGAACTATTCTTAGCAAAGGGCTACAAAGATGATTGAAAACCATTGTAAAAAGTCTAATTAAAAGAAGGAAAGAAAAAATGAGATTGAGAATAGTTAGAGACATCCACATATTTGTGCCGTTTACAAGTTACCAGGGAAGCTGCATGCGCAGAAGGAGCTAAGGCCAAATGTTTTTATCTTCAACGTAGTCCTTGATTTTATTATATGCTTTTTTAATAAGGATACGTTTGATGTAGTTTTTGAACCTTCCTTCGGTCAGTTCTATCACTGACTTTGGCAACTTGTTATAAAAGCGTATACTGTTTATAAGAAAAGACTTGCTAGTTTTCGTTAATCTGAATTTGGGTATTACAATTTCGTGCTTACTGCGTGTATTTAAATTATCTTCTTCTTCTTAGCGTGTCGATGACAAACAGACTCTTTTTAGTTAAATGCCTTGCCTGGCCCAGAATTCAGCCACGGCAACGCCCTCCGCCGACGCAGTCATAAGGTCCTCACGTGAACAGACAACAGGACATGCGGCACAAGACGAAAGGTGGGCCATGGTCTGTGGGGAGACACCGCACAAGCACCGAAGATCGGAACCATCCAAGAACCTCCATCTATGGAGATTGTCTTTGCTGCGGCCGACCTGAGTGCGGAGTCTGTTCAGAGTTTTCCAGGTCTGCCAAGGCAATGCGTGCCCAGGCGAAAGGTTCTCCGATGGCTCTAGGAAATCATCAGGGAGTTTAAATTTCTCTCGCCAAAGATCGCATCTTTCCGAGGAGACGTTTCCGGTAGAAGGACTTACGCAACCAAGAAAACTTTTTCGGCTTTTAAGCCTCTGGGGCACCGAGGTGTATTTGTGCATTGGGTGGCGCGAGTCACTTTCCTGCTTTGCCTTTTCTATACGGCTTCCTATAGTCCTACACACTTCCGGGGGCGCGATGCCAATAAGTGGATACAGCAATCGTACCGGAGTCGGTTTAAGGCAACCAGTGGATATT
The DNA here is from genome assembly GCA_964057195.1 of Orthosia cruda. Classification (NCBI taxonomy): domain Eukaryota; kingdom Metazoa; phylum Arthropoda; class Insecta; order Lepidoptera; family Noctuidae; genus Orthosia; species Orthosia cruda. Next base: position 6,850,115 of record OZ059841.1, on the reverse strand, counting down.
CGGCATGTCTCGTTTAGTGCAGTATCCACTAGACTGGAGTGGGCGGAGCGGCTCCATACTGGACAGGCATATTCACCAGCGGAGAAACAGAGCGCCATTCCAGTTGCTCGCAAGACTTGGGAGATGCTCCCCATCTAGTGGATGTAAGGCGACTTAGCAGGCTGTTCCTGGCATGCACCTTTCTCTTAACAATTTCGCAATTTTTCCTGTAGTTGAGGGACCTATCCAAAGTGACGCCGAGGTATTTTGGATGGGGACTATGGGTGATTAGTAGCCCCTGCCATGAGATGTTGAGTGTTCGACCCGCTTGTCGGTTACGGAGGTGGAAGGGTGGTATTTAAATTATGGAAGTCGCTTCTAGTTTTGAAAAGCCCCCGATTTTTACGGACATACAAAATACATTCCAAAATATAAAGTGAAGGTAGAGTCAGTATATCGATCTCTTTAAATTTTTCTCAGAGGGACTCGCGAGGACCCATTTTATAGATTGCGCGGATTGCCCTCTTTTGTAGGATGAAAATTGAGTCAACGTCTGCTGCTGATCCCCACAGCAGAATGCCATAAGACATAATACTGTGGAAATAAGCATAGTATACTAACCTAGCTGTAGCTACATCGGTTAGCTGCCTTATTTTCCTTACTGCATATGCAGCCGAACTTAACCTACCCGAAAGAGTTCTAATGTGTGCGCCCCACTGCAATTTTGAATCGATAGTAATCCCTAAGAATACAGTTTCCGTTATAACTTCAAGATTTTTGCCGTCAAGATTTAAGTTTAGGTCATGTTGTGGTACATTTGGTAAAGAGAACTTTAGACATTTTGTTTTTTTCGCATTCAGTAAAAGATTGTTAGCTGCGAACCATTTTGAGAGAACAATTAGACTTTCGTTGACATTTAAGACATCCGTATCTTGCCTATCTATTTAAAAAATTAGCGAAGTATCATCAGCAAATAGAATTATATCCGATAATTTGGCCATCATAAAAGGGAGATCATTAATGTAAACAAGAAAAAGGAAAGGGCCGAGAATTGAACCTTGGGGCACGCCCATCTTGACTAGAGACCCGGAGGAAGTCGCCCCATTAACATTTACTTTTTGCTGTCTGTTTGTTAAATAGGAAAGCACGAGATCAGCAGATTTTCTACGAATTCCGTAGTGGTGTAATTTACAGATCAGTGTGTTGTGGTCGACGCAGTCGAAAGCTTTTGAGAGATCACAGAAAATGCCAATGGCATCCTGGGACCTCTCCCAAGCCTCCAAGATGTGGCTGATGAGTTTTACTCCTGCGTCCGTTGTCGACCTACCTTTCGTGAAACCAAACGGTTGACTATGCAGGATCCCATTTGAATTGAAGTGAGACAACATCTGTTCCAGCATGATTTTTTCATAGATTTTACTCAATGCTGGAAGCACGGATATAGGTCTATAATTAGAAGGATCACTCTTACAGTCTCTGTTATTATCAATCTATAGGGCATTTGGATCTTGATCATGTTTATTTGTTGGCAGTAAGGACAGTTTTACAACTTGGCCGTTTTAAGAGCCCGTTTTAAGTGTGACGACCCTTATGTGTCCGTCACTTCCAGCATGCAGCGCTACTACGCGACCTAGATTCCATTTTCCTGGTGGAAGGTTGTCGTCCTTTACAATAACGATGTCGTGTTCTAAGCAAGCTCTGTTTCGAAAATCGTTAAGTTCAAACAAGCCTCGGGTTGGGATAGTAGGGTAATATATTCCTCGTAGGTTAATTTTTGCTCTACCACGAACCGCTTGAGATGATGTTTTAGGCTCTTCATTGCAGCTTCCCAGAGTCCGCCAGCAGATGGCCTTAATGGAGCGTTAAAGTGCTACTCAATATTCATTTCAGCGATTGTCGAGGTTACTTCTTGGTCAAGATGTAGGAGATTTCGGCAAGCTCTTGTTTTAAAATGTTGTTGGCTCCTATGAAGTTGGTTCCCTGATCACTATAGATATGGCCAGGAAATCGGCATCTTAAGAGATTCTTTAGGCCTATATTGTGGTAACCAGTTGGGCCCTTGCCACCACGGTTTTCTTCGGCTTTTACGTAACTCCAGTTATGTTTAGGGATTATTTCAGTAAGTCATTCTCTGGTTCGCCACTTAACCAACCTAGAACAGCTGTTGAATCAATCCAACAATAAACATGTACCTTGTAGCTCGATAGGGATATGATGATAAGTTTTGACAACTTATGCGAAATTTTGTTTTTTTCTTGATTGTGGTTTTTTCAGCGGTATTACTTTTGATTTCCCTGCAATAAGGGTAACGTGGGTTTCATTTTATCTCTGTATTTTGCAATACACGACGCAAGCGTATACTTTTGTGCTAGCGTCGCAAAATCCATGAAATTCAATGATATCCTTTTCCTGGGTTTGAATCCAACGTGGTATGTTAAATCGAGATATATTAGATAGATCGGCTTTAATAGTATTCCACTCTAACGCGATTTTTTGAGGGACAGGGTTGTCCCAACCCAGGTCTGATATCCATAATTCTTGGAACAAGGACTTACTTGTTATTGTGACTGGTGCTGGCCAGCCAGGTTTTAAAATTTTAGATATTTGAGATAGGAATAGTTGAGAGATAAATTCTATAGAATGAAAAATGAATTGATAATTTTTTGGTTCCCACCAAAGACCTAGTGTTTTGGTTGATTCCGGTTGCTTAAAGTTAAAATCTTTCTTTTCATCAGAACTATCTATTATTTCCAGCAAGTTTGATTGCCATTTTCTGAAATTAAACCCACCAGATTTGAGAAGGCTGATCATCTCTGCTTTGAGCTGGTTAGCTGCTCTCGCTGAATGTTTCCCATGCATGAGATCATTCATGTAAAACGAGTGTTCTAAGATGTCAGGAGCGCAACTTTGTGGATAGTTTGGTCTTTCATCGATCGCTAGTTGCTTCAGTGTCATCATGGCCAAAAAAGGAGCGGCTTTTGTGCCATAGGTATAATACTCACAACGGATCTTTGTGTCTCTGAATTGGCTGCAAGAGCCTTTAACTGGTAAGAATGTCTTTAACTGGTATTCTTTTATAGGTTGAGATTGATGGTTTTGCCAGATAATTTTCTGATATTTCTGGTCATCGGGATGTAGCCAGATTTTGCGAAACATTATTTCTACATCTGCTGTAAAAGCTTATCTAAATTCTCTCCATTTTAAGACAAGGCTCTGAAAGACTTGTTGTAAATTGGGTCCTCGGCACATGAGATCATTCCTCAATACAGCCTCCTGTATCAACTCGAGGTTTTTGCCGAGGCATTAAAGACAACTCGCAACTTGGTATTTGATGACTCAGAACGTTGGACGCAATGGTGTGATAAGTAGCAGTCCGACTGTATGTGTGGCGCTAAATATCTTCGATATTATTTAGGGTCACATTGCAATGGTACGTTTTGTAGTTGCCGCTTAAGATCCATCCCAACTAGGTTTGTTGGGCAATGGGCAACACATTCTGAACGACAGATACCGTCCATAAGGATAATGGAATAGATATATGCCCCAAATAAGATATCAATAGACCTACTTTTGTAAAATTCGGGATCTGCAAGAGTTATTTGGTTAAGAGTTGGCCAGTGTGGCTGGGTACAGCGGGGTAAGTTATTTATGAGTCTATTCATTATATAAACGTCCGTTTCAAAGGTGAAATCGCTAACCAACGAGGAACATTTGATGGTAATCATGCCCTTACAGCTGTTTTCCTTATTGCCTATTCCAGAGATATAACCATTACATTTCCGTCGCGGCAGGTACAACTAAGCTGCGCTTGCCCTAATAATGGATATCTGTGACCCTTGATCTAAAAGAACTCTCAATTTTTGGTGAGATCCGTCCACTGCTTGTACGTTAATTATTGCTGTGGCAAACAATATTTCTGAGGGTTCTCTATGAAGCGATGCAACTGTGTTAGTTTCTCGCTGCTGAGATAGCGATTTCTTAATCGTGGCTGCATTTGACTCTGATCGATGTGACGTAAAAGATTCATGCAAAATTTTATTGTGTTCCTTATTGCATTCATTGCATTTTGTTTCGGATAAGTATTTTTTGCCTTCGCGATAATGTAAGCAAATAATGCAAAGTTTCAAGTTATCAATAGCATTTTTTCGTTCATTAGGTTGCCATTCCAATAACTTTAGACATGCACGAATTCGATGATCATTGGAGTCGCAAATAGGGCATACTCGTAGCTTGCGATATTTAATTTAGCGTTTGGACTTTGACGATTGCGAAACTTGGTTTGTTGAGTTATTTGTTTTAGAATTGTTATAATTTCGTTTATAATTGGAATCCTTTTAAAATGATGGTTTATTATTGTTGTTGAATTGAGATGGGGGAAGTTTCCAGCATCATAAATTTAGTTTCCAAAAAAATAAGGAAGTTTTTCAAGACGGGCAACCCTCGTGGGGATTTTAAGGCTTATAAGTACCTAATCCTCGTATTTATCTGAATCCAATTTTTGAGACCATGAACATACCAGGAAAGGGTCCCAGGAAGACACGTCGACTCACAGATTCTTGATAGCATTCACGCTCTGGTACGTAGTGTCGTAAATGCGTTTTATATGGTTTGATGATTGTTGCTGGTTTGCAGGAATATTCATGAGATTGTTAAGATAAGATGTGAAGATTAGTCGTTTATTATTATAACGATAATTGAGGATAAGCCTCAACAATTAATCTGTGATATTTGTTGGGGCTTATTACATAAGTAGATTTTTCAATCTTCTTCTTCTAGATTTTTCAATATGCGCAACGGACCACATTTTCATATTGATGTCTTTCTTGGTTTTGTTATAATACTCCTCATAACCCTTCGTGGGTTGCCGGCGAAAACGCCCGAAACGAACTTCGGTGACGGGTCGGCCAGGCAGTTTCGCGCGCTTTCGCCGCGCGCCACTTAAACGCCGTTACCTCGAAAGTTTTGTATGTGGGTCCAGCTCTCAACTTCCGCCTTCCGCTGAGGCATATATAGTTCTTTTCTAAAAAAAATGCAGGGAAATAAAAATATTTTTTATATTATACATTTAATTTATTAAAAGTTACAACAGCATTGCTGGCACGTTGTAATATTCCAAATTCAAGAAACGCTCCTGCAATGGACTTTATCAACATTGCTGGAGCGTTGTAATATTCCAAATTCACAAAACGCTCCTACAATGGATTTGATTTTCTTTGTCCGTAAATTCCGTGTTCTTTTGTCGAAAATAATGACAATATTTCCATGCATGTTTGAGATAATTGATTTTCAGAAGGTTCTTATTTTCTTTTGAGTAGTGTATGTCAAAGGCCTCGAATTAACAATTGAATCGGTTTCTAATAGAAGCGTGTGTACAACAGCTCTTCTCGTGGGGCTTTTTCTCATAATGACACCTGAAGGACTGTCTTCACGTAGCGTATCAGTCTCTCCTAACAGCCACTCCTAAAGGGCGACACAGGTGGAATAAACCACTATTAGATTTGATTACTGGCAACAAAATCTTGGAACACAACCGATATATGCAGGAGATGGTGAAATCTTCAGAAAGGCTTGCTGCTCACATAGTAGCAGTTGCTGTTTCCTTTCTAGCAATCGTCTAGTTAAAAGTGCCTCTGCGATCAACTTACGTGCCTTGATAGTGGCTGATGACCGTGAGGAAAGTGACATACCAGATCTGGAACTTGATTTAGCATGTTCAATACAAATAGTGGAGTTCTGGCGAGATGCAACGGAGACCGGATCGACGGCCGCGGGTGGCTTCGGTCGAAAAGGGGTCCAATTCAGGGGACCGACCGAGCCCACCAACGACAGTCGCATTTGACTCCGAATGCATTTTGCCAGTATCCCGCTGCTGTGCCAGCTCCTTAGTATTGGATGTGCTCGTGTACATTTTACGGCGAGATAGGATCAAAAAACGTATGTAAAAAGTATACTGTAATGTGGTTAGTCATATATAGGTACATATATAGGTACCCTCATTTTATTATAAACAATTTTTCACTCAGCTTTTTTTATACATTTGGGTTCGAACGGAAATAGTGTTTGGAATTCAACAACAATAAAACGTAATTGTCTTTTGTTCAAATTTGGGATCCAACGGAAATACACACATCAACACGGTCTAGGGATATTTCATACTCAATTAAATAACTCGAAAAGTACTGGCCGCATTGGAATCTTTTATACACAGATTTGTTCGTAATTTATCTCAGACTAATTCCAAATTCAAATTTTTGAAAATTCTTTTGTTTCGGTGGCATAAAAATGTCTTGATGTGTTGGGGAGGGAATTTTCATTTATGCGAAATTTAGAAAACAATACGAATTACGTTTAGTTACCGTTTTTTTGCATTTTTAAACGAAAGATAAAGTTAAAATTGAGGTATTGTAGCCATGCAACGCCAACATTTGACGAGGGCGGAGATGTTACGAGCTGTGGGAATGCTGGAAGCTGGGTCTGTTCAGCGTAATGTTGCTGAGGCCATAGGGACCCACCAAAATGTAATTTCAAGATTGTGGACACGCTATCGTGCCACAGGTGAAGTAGCGGAGAGGCACCGGGGGCCAAGTCGCATCACTACCCCCAGACAAGACCGATTTTTGCAAATTACTGCGCGAGCTCAACCAAATGCAACGGCGACTCAATTGGTCCAAAGGCTGCGAGTGGAACACCAAGTGCTTGTGAGTGACCAAACTGTAAGAATCTACGCTCTCGTAGGCCACTCCGGGTCCCACCTTTACGGAGAGGCAATCGTGGACGACGATTAGAATGGGTTCGGAACCACGTGGACTGGGGCCGTGAGCAATGGTCCAATGTGCTGTTCACGGATGAATCCAGGTTCGGCTTCCATCCAGATTCACGAAGGACGCGTGTTTGGCGAGTTCCTGGACGATGGAGCCGTCTTCAGAACCCTCAGGAAGTTCACCCATACCAAGGAGGAACAATTATGGTTTGGGCAGGAATTCGTCTTGGAGGACGGACGGATCTCGTTTGGGTGCAGGGCAATATGACGGCAGAACGATACGTCCAACAGGTGCTGGGGCCCGTAATCTTGCCCCACAGAACACAAATGGGGCAAGATTTCCTGCTCATGCACGACAATGCCCGGGCACACACGGCGAGAACGGTAGCAGCTTGGTTACATACACACAATGTTAGGGCCTTAGACTGGCCTGCTCAATTGCCAGATCTAAATCCCATTGAGCATGCGTGGGATATGCTGCAAAGAAGAGCTCTGAAGGAAGTTCCTGAAAATCTGGCTACAGAAGATCAACTTTTTGCGCACCTCAGAAGGACATGGGACAATATTCCGCAGCAAGACATTGACAACCTTGTTCTGAGCATGCCGAAACGTTGCCGATGTGTTATGAACATCATGGGCGCTTTCTCAGACTACTAACTTCAAGTTTATAAACACAAATTAAATGATTTTTAAATTTTTTCAGTTTTTACTCATAAATTAAAAGTTAATTCATATACGGTTTCCGTCTATGCTTCATTTTTTTTCCATAAAATCCTGAAATTTTATTCGAGGTACCTTAACCATTATTAAAAAATGGTAGAATATTAAATAACGTATCTATTAAATATATACATGTCATATAAATAATTAACACATTGATAGTATATCGCTTTTTTAAAAATATCCCTAGACCGTGTTGATGTGTTTACATAATAATGTTTTGTGGGATCCAACGCCAAAAATTTTAAAGTGGTATCCAAAACTGGGATTCAATGAAAATAAATCATTAAGTTAGCTTCGAATTATATACACCATGCTCGTTGTGGATTTTTTGGAGTTATGTGAAACAGGGTCTGATATCCTGAAACCTCCGTTAAAACGTGAGGATTTTCAAATGTATGTGGTCTGCGCAAATGCCCAATGGTTGTTTATTTATTTATTATTTTACACATACAATTATTTTGTGCTGTTGTCGGACTGACTGATATGTATGAATCAGTTAAATATTTTGAAACCCATAACATTCTAGCTAAAGAACAAAAAGGATTTAGGCAGAACAAAAGTATCAATCTTGCCATCTATGATTTTTTGGAAATTATAACGTCCAATGTCGACAAGCGAATACCGACCTGCGCCATCTTTATGGATATGACCCAGGCTTTTGATCACGTGGTACATGACATCTTATTAAATAAGCTTGAGACATATGGCATAAGAGGTAACATCTTAAAATGAACAGACTTAATATTAGAACTAAGATGGAGGATACATACTTATCAAAGGGACGTAAAATACAATATGGTGTGCCGCAAGGAAGTGTATTGGGACCACCATTATTTTAATATACATTAATGACCTTCCAAATGCAAGCTCTAACCCAATGAATCTTTGCTGACGACAGCACCGTTGCTATTAAATCTAATGACAGAGCGTCTTATGAGCATGATATAAGCAGTACCCTAAATGCAATCATTAAATGGCTAGACATTAATAATCTGCAGGCAAACATAGGGAAAACTAAAATAATCCACTTTAATCAGCGTATGAAAGCAATTATGCCTCAGATTAACTATAAGGGTGAACCTGTATCTGACGTACAAACAACAAATTTTCTTGGTCTTTATGTAGATAACAAATTAAATTGGAAATCCCAGATTGAAACACTATGCAAAAGATTTAATAAATCAGTATATGCGCTACATGAATTAAAACAGATTACAAATATCAACACCTTGTTAACTGCAAATCATGGTTTGGTTGCTCCAGTCCTGAGGTACGGTGTAATTTTTTGGGGAAATTCGACTGACATTGAGCTAATTTTTAAAGCACAGAAGCGGTGCATAAGGGCTATGTTTGGACTTAAAATAGTTGAGACCTGTAAACCGTATTTCCAGGAGTACAAAATGCTACCTCTCCCAAGCCTATATATTTATGAGATTTCGATGTTTGTTAAGGTCAATCATAACTTATTTACATTGGCATCAGAAGTCAATAATAGGCAACAACGTGACGTACTTCGCCTCTGTGTGCGCCAAACCCGTACCACATTAACACACAAAAGTGTGATTCGGATGGCTCCTGAAATCTTCAACAAACTACCTAAAGAAATAAGGGCAATGAATACTGCCTTATTTAAAAAAAACTAAAGAGCCTTTTAGTTGATAAATGTTACTATAATTTGAATGACTACTTAAATGATAAATTTTCCAAACCCAAGACCTCACAGTGACATCAAATAATAGATCTATTATGCATGTATCTTCAAATAAATTATATGTTAACCTTTTGAGTGCCAAGCGGTACCTAACGCGATGTGTCCTCCAGCGCCAAGCTATAAATGTATAACGAATATATAGTAAAAAGTAGTGATGAGGGTAATTGTAGTATCGATAAATGTTACGTACATGTTTTTTTTTTATAAATGTACCAGAAAAATAGAATTAATGACGTATTTCGATATCTCAATAAAAAAAATAATGACAAATTTCGATATCTTGTTTTATTAACAATAGTTGTGATAAGAAAAAGCAGAATACACTACAGAAAATGACCAAACAGATACATAACTCAATTCAGCCATAAGTAGTTGGCTACATCCCTATTTTCTTTTGGCGTCATCTAGTTATCTTCTTATCAAGACCGTGGCGCCCGTAGCACGTAAAATTTCATTTGTTATAAGGGATGGGTACCATGTTAAATTTTCTTATTTTTTTATTTTTATGCTAATCACACATTAATATTATTATTATAGATTTTGCTTGGCCATGTTACGCGCTTCATTTCTAGATACGGCGTATCGCATTCAAAGTAAGAACGCAATTTTTGGTATGTTCTGTATTCTGAGATATCATACTAATTTCGAATGCAGGTACCTACTTATGCCAGTCTAATTAGGATATTGAACGAAAATATTTTATTTATTTTTTCATTCCGTTAAGTAATTTACACTTACTCTAAATCTTCGTCTGATGTACTCTCGTATTTATCGGATTCAGCTTCCTAGTCCACACCTTGTAGGATTTTTAAGTTTTTTAGGACGTAATTCACTAGCTTCACTAATTTTTTTTTATATCGATATCAATCCATAACAGTGCTGCACTATCTCACACTGACCTTGATTCACTTACGACTATGACGTCACAGGTTGTCTTCTATTGATGTCCATGGCGCACGAGGCACCGATATCTATTAGTTTCGTAGTGACGGGATCCTTCAATATCGATATCAGTATAAACCAAAGGCCGACTTTGTGTGTATTAAAAGATTTGAGTAAATATTATGTGTAAGGGCTAGCAAAATTACGTACATTCTCCATAAGGATCGCATTTATATCAAAACTCAAAATTTATAGTAGTTTATAGTAGTTTATTTTCCACAAAACGGCACGGAAGTGCATACTTCGAAAGACAAACATTGAAAGCGTCGTTGCGCTATTTTCGCCGGAGACGCCATGGCAAGTCTCCTTCGACAGGCGCAACTCTATGCCACTAGCAAATCTTCGTACAACAGGTGTAGATTGTGATGCAAGGACAGCAGCATCCACCGCAACATCCACCGCAACAGCCGCAACCTCCGCACATTTTTTCCTATGGAAGGTGAAGTGTACTCTTAAAAGAACTAAAAATTTGAAAATTTTGTTTCGAAATAAAAGTGTTTTTTTATACTTTTGTGTATATTGACACTTTAGAAACTTAATCAAGTAACCACAGCACTAGGCATCTTCCTACTACGGCGCCTGGGACACAGCAAAAATTTTGACTGGTATTATTTTTCTGTTTTTTATATAAACAAAGACCACTATTGAAATAAAACATTAAGTTTAGGGTTTTAGGCAATAGTAGCAATACGCACAAATCATTTGTTCATGTATTTTAATGTAATAAACGATAAGATTATATATTGTATTCTAATAAAGACGTGGCGTGAGGGGCACGGAAACGGTTGTCTTCTATAGAAGACCGTGGCGCTCAAAAGGTTAATGTATTGTAAAAACACTAGGAATGACATTGAAATATTTTGATTATTATTATTATAGAATGAATTAAATTTATTATTAAATAATCTATATTAATATAATTTTAAGGAGGACATTACTGTTGGTGACGCAGCCTGCGAATCCATCGTGTGATTTGTGATGGTGTAAATAGACTCATAAGTGATAGTGACTATGGACTTATAAAGTGTTTAGGACAGTAATAGTGAATATGGACTTATGTAAGTGTTTGGAACAGTTAAGTGATATGTTTTTGCTTTATATGTAAACCTCATTATATACCTAATATGTTTTGTTAACTTATTGTAACGAGGCCCCTAATTTAAAGTAAAATTAATTCGATATAGCCAAACGGGCCTCGTTACAGTAACGTTTTGTCATTGAATAGTGCCGTGCCCTACTTTGCGCTGATTGGTCGAGTAACTGCTTCGCTATGATTGGTCGACGCTCGACCGACGTGAAGTTGCTCGACGCGGTGTAGGTAATTTGTAGAGGGGCGCGGCGTTAGCAACAATTGTATAAGTAAGGGACCATTGTTGGAAAAAGCCCTTTTTTGAGGAGGATTTGCCACTAGTCGCGCACCTGCACACACGTATTGTTTGTACTCGCTTATTCACCGCACGGACCACCATCTTACCTACCCTCTATACTGTCGATAGTGTAAGTCTTGCAAACTTGCATTGTCGGGAGTATCCAGGGCGGGTTTCGTTGCCGCCTAACGGTTGGAGCTCGCGCACAACCGTTATAGTGGTCGCGGAAAAGGCCGCGGCGCCCATAGCTCCCAGAGCCATCACCACTCCATGGACCGGACGTCATCGCTCCCCAACCTGGGGACCGCGACGACCAGCAACCAGCCGATGGATGACCAGCAGCGCAGCCAGCAGGGAGTCTCTCCGAGGAGGCAGAGCAGGCAGATCACCGCTACCGAATCGCCAGCATCACCGTCACCACCAACCGACAGGTACAGTGCTCCCTCGAAGTGCCGCCCCGTCCCAATAAAAACTCCGGTACCCGCAGACCGTAAATCGGCCGCGCGAACGTCCGAGGAAAATTTTTCCGTGGTATCTCCGTCTACCCGCATAGGTCGGGTGGTAACCATGGCAGACGCAAAAGTAGGTCAAACTACATATAGGCCCACTCAACAAATAGCTTCCACTAGTGCAAATAATAACAAAGTAATTACAATTAGTACTAGTTCTACTGCGCATCGCGCACCCACCCAGCCACGGTCGGCAAGCACGCGTACCGTGCATTATGATGCCGCTGCATCAATACCACCCACAGCTGGGGCCAGGATGCCAGCACCACATAGCGTTCCACCTACATCGGGAAATACAGCTCAGTTTAAGAAAATCGACTCACGCACAGTCACCCGCGACCCACGTATAAGGGAACGGGAACTAAAACTGCAGATGGCGCCACGTGTAGGGTCATCCGCCAATCAGGGCTCACCTGCACCCCCCCGCACCTCTGCATACGACTCCCCCGCTATGCGATCGGGCCAATCCAGTCTAAGTGGGTCAAGCACCTCGCTTGCGTCATATGGGCGTAGGGCAGAGGCGGACGACCTAGATATAGATGACGACAACATCACTACGCCAATGACGCCAGACCCGGATATGGATGTCGATCTAGACTTTCAGACGGGCAGCAGGGCCCTCAGACGTCGTAGGAGCCCTGAGGACACCACGGAGGAGGCCAAGAGGTACCGCCCCGACTCGCAGCGCACACATGCGCGTGAGCAACAGGGCGCAAACTCGCCGTCATTCGCTGAGGCGGTGCGACGTACACCGCCGCCCAGATCGCCCGCTGCACCTACAACACAAGGAAGGACGACAGGGGTAAGTGAGGTTACATCCCCTACCCCTAACGCTGACGCAGCCCCCCCGCAAGCCGCAGCCAATAAGGCAAAAAACAAGCGTCCAAGGTTCCCGCCGCTTGTAGTCCAAAAGTTGCCCAACTGGGCAACACATTTTAGAGCCTTGGCCACTAAACTGGGCCGCCCACCGAACGCTCGCCCTTATAGGCAGGGAGTTCGATTCTCCCCGGAGAGTGAAGAGGAATACAGGGTGGTACAACGATATTTGACCACCCTGGAAAAAGAAGAGAACATAAGCTGGTTCGCTTACAGCCTGCAGGCGGATAAAAAGTTCAAAGTAGCTATCAGGGGGCTGCCAGCGGACACGGATCCGCAGGAGATCGAGGAGGAGCTCCGCGCCCTTGGCTACGAGCCTGAATATGTTAGGCACATAAATGCACGCCAGGGTCGACCTGGCTGCGTGTTCCACGCCGTCCTCAAAAAGACGGAAAACATTAGGGAAATCTATGACACCTCCGTGTTTTTATTAATGCGAGGTGTCAAAATAGAGGCATGGCGTGGCAAACGTGGGCCCGCGCAGTGCCACAAATGCCAGCACTTTAGGCACAGCAGCCACCAATGCCACCGCCCACTCGCCTGTGTACGATGCGGAGAAGGGCACACGGCCAGAGACTGCCCCAGGCCGAGGACAGAGCCTGCCACCTGCGCAAATTGTGGGGGCGCTCACCCGGCCAATAACATAAAATGCCCAATTTTCCAAAAGGAAATCAAACACAGGCGAATGGGAACTGTCGCCATCACTACCAACATATCCCGACGCCCCCAAAACGAAGTACAGAAAACCGAAGGGCTGCAAGAAGAGGCCCAAGGCGTGTCGCTGATGGCGGCAGCAAACGGGCCCACTCAGCGCGGAGATGCTCCCTCCTCCTCAGGACGGAGGAAAAAGAAGAGGGGGGGAAAGGGCAAGAAGCCAAACCACCCCCCAGCGACTCAGGAAACAACCCAAGAAGCAGCCCCTGCCTATGTAGAGAACGCTACGCAGGCAGTGAAAAATATCAACAACAAGAAAACGGCTAGCGACCAAACATACACCAGACGCCATCTATCGGAACAAAACCGAACTAAAAATAGTGGCGTCCAATCAGGAGACGCTAGCCAACAGAGGTCGACCAATCAAGGGCCGGCCAAATATAATCAACAAAACGTTGATAATAAGAAAAAAGATTTTACTGCCTGCGCCATCCAACTTTTGATGGACCTGATAAAAGCCATTAGGCAGGGTCAGGACGTGGAGCAGGTCATTCTTGACGGCTTAGCTGCGTTATTAACATTATATCATGCATAAGTCGCTAAGGATGATCCACTGGAATGCTCGCGGCCTAAGTAAAAAGGTCGCACTCCTCCGTCATCTCTTGCAAGAACAAGACATCGACGTGGCGCTAATAAGTGAGACTTTCCTGGGACCTGAGGATAGGTGCAACTTCCCAGGTTATCTCGTTTACAGGAAGGACGAGCGGTCGGCATGCGGAAGTAGATTTCGCGGCCTGGCCGTGCTTGTAAAGAGAAGAGTCGTCCACCAGGAGCTACCCATACCGTCACTACAATCAGCATACGCGCTGGGCGTACAGCTGCACGTAGCCGGCGAGGACATAGAAATATACGCCTTCTACAAACCTCCACAGAATAGGCTCGACCTGTCGGAGTTCAGAAAACTATTGGAAAACACAGAAAACCCGACCATCCTCGCCGGTGACTTCAACGCGAAACACCCAGCGTGGAACAGCTTTTCCATGAACGAGGATGGGAGACGACTCTTCGCGGACGCGGAGGCCCACGGGTACACGGTGTCTGGACCTGAGACGCCGACCCGCTGGCCCGATTCACACATACATGCCTGACGTGTTAGACATCGTCGTACACCGTGGGCTGCACTGCCAGGTCACGCAGCAGGTACTGGAGGACGAGATGCAGTCCGACCATCACCCAGTGCTTGCTGTCCTGTCGAAAATGCCGACCCGACTGAAGCCTCAAGCGCCACGTCGCAAAATAGACTGGGAACTCTTCGCAAAAAGGGTTGAATCTACCACGCCAACTCGGCCTATCACCTCCGCCGCCGACGTCGACCTACTCGCCGACGAGATCACTGCTTGCGTGCAACACGCTCTGGAAACAGCAACAATGACGCAGCAGCAGGGGAGAGTGCTTCAGCCGCCCCTGCCAGCGCGCATTCTCAGACTTATTACCGACAAGAGACGCCTACGCAAGCAGTGGCAACAAACTAGATGCCCGACACAGAAGACAGCCCTCAACAAACTTGCGGAAAAGGTGAAGGCCGAGCTGAGTGCTCTGCGCGCCGCGAGCTGGGAGGAACGAATAGACGCCTCGGAGGGCGACTGGAACTCTATTCATAGGATATGCCGCCAGCTGAAAAACACCCCAGCTCCGGTCCGCCCACTGCGAGGCACTGACGGGGCGCTCAAGTATGCAGCGGGAGACCGAGCGGAGGTCTTTGCCGAACATCTGGGGCGTCAATTTCAACCGAATCCGACTGCACTTCACGAACATGTCGCAGCAGTCGAGAAACACATTGAAGACTACTTCGCTACGCCGATAGCGCCCGATGAAGATGCCATTTGTTTCTCGCCTGGCGCAGTCAGACGCGCCTTCTTGAGAACGAAGCCCCGGAAGGCCCCAGGTGCCGACAACATCTCCAATACAGCGCTGCGCCACCTTCCTTACCGCATGGTCGCGGCCGTGGCGCGCCTGTACACAGGAATCATCCGCACGGGCTCCTTCCCGGCCTCGTGGAAAGAAGGGCGCGTCATAATGCTGCCCAAGGCGGGCAAAAATGTCCTGAAGCCGGAGAGCTATCGGCCGATCACTCTCCTGCCAAACATCTCCAAGGTGTTCGAGTCCCTCCTGCTGCGACATCTTACGCCACATATAACACCACGACCGGAACAATTCGGATTTCGGTCAGAACACTCCACGACGCTCCAGCTGTCGAGGATACTGCACCTGCTGTCGTCTATCATAAACAGGAAGGAATACGCGGTAGCAGTATTCCTCGACATGGAAAAGGCCTTCGACCGCGTATGGCACGAAGGGCTCATACATAAGTTAGCCAACTCGAATGCGCCCCGTCGCGTGGTTAGGGTAATTCAATCCTTTTTGACCCACAGGACCTTCAGAATGGTGGTAGAGGGAGAGCTGTCCGCCCCCCGCCCTATACTGGCGGGCGTGCCGCAGGGCGCCGTTTTATCGCCTGCGTGTTACTCACGTTACACCGACGATATCCCCACTACCGCAGAAACAACGCTAGCTTTATACGCGGACGACGCCGCTTATGTAACAAAATCATTAAACGCCAAGCACGCGGCAGTGAAGATGCAGCGCGCCCTCGACAACATCCCCGAGTGGCTAGCAAAGTGGCGGCTATCGGTTAACGTGGGTAAGACGCAGGCTCTTGTTACAGGACAAGGAACCCTCCCACTACCGCTGAAACTACAAGGGGCCGACATCGAGTGGACACCCCAGGCCAAATACCTGGGTGTGACCATCGACCGTCGGCTCTCGATGAGGTTGCACGTCACCAAGGTGGTGGCGCAGTGCAAAGTCGCTCGAAACCTCCTGCATCCAGTCCTATCGTCCCGCCTCCCCGCCCGTACCAAGCTGGGGATTTACAAAACATACATACGCTCCATACTTACTTATGCGGCCCCAGCTTGGTATGCCCTCACAGGCGAGGACTCCAAAAATAAGCTTAGAGCACAACAAAACCTAACAATAAGAAAAATATTAGACGCCCACTTCCTAGTTAGAAATGACGTCATCCAAAGGGACACAGGAATAGAGACTCTGGATGCATTCATCGAGCGACTCGCCACAACTTTGTTCGCGCGGGCCGACGCATCTGCCTGGCCTCACATCGCTGACATAGCGCCATGGCACGCGCGCCCGCCCGACAAAAAGCGCCTCCCCCGTGACCTCATAAAAGACGCTGCAACAAAGGGACACAGGAATAGAGACTCTGGATGCATTCATCGAGCGACTCGCCACAACTTTGTTCGCGCGGGCCGACGCATCTGCCTGGCCTCACATCGCTGACATAGCGCCATGGCACGCGCGCCCGCCCGACAAAAAGCGCCTCCCCCGTGACCTCATAAAAGACGCTGCAACCCCATCCACCTCCCGGACTTGACGCCTGAGTAAACAGCATCAGTCTACACGCTGTTTACCCAAACAATAACACTGCCCACCCCACACGACACCCACGGCGTGAAGTTTGTTCTAAGTTAATATAGACTCATTTCACGTCGTAAACAGACATTCATAACTATACACTCGCTAGTACACTTGCACCGAATAGCGTCGCGAGTACCTCGCACGCTATTGGTTCATGAGCGGTGTAACACAGAACATTGCCGCTCCTACATACACAAACGGCGGCGCTAGTAGTCGCTTACATTACTAAACTGTGGGTTCGTCCAAAAGTCGACACACCTGCCGCTGGTCGCCTTCTCTGAGCCTCCCAGGGTACGCCCTGGGTCTCACTCGGAGGGGGTGGACCGCCAGGTGTCGTGAAGAAGCGGCGGACCGTTCAGAACGGCCGCCGCGGCGCGCCCACAGTCACATACAACATGTAAACATAGCTAGTGTCGGTCAAATTACTGACCGCACTAGCAAAATGCTAGGTCCAGTGGACAACAGAGAGACGGGTTCGTAGTTGCGAGCCCCGGTGCTGCACCCGCGGGCTAGGAACGAGGTTCCGGCACCGCTCGCCCGGGTGGGGCGAGCTGTGCCGCCCTTACGGGGGTGGAGCGACTTCCAACGATGGTAAAAATCCCTTTTTTACTGCGAGCAGCGGCGCAAGCAACACGTCTACAGAATATCGAAATATAGAAGAATATTTCCTCAGTAGTTGACCTGGTTTTATTGGTTGAATCCTCAACAATTACATTAATTTAATATCTTTAAATATTTTATCTAATTTTATATGTTACAATGTCAATCTTGATTTTAATAAACCATGATTGTACAAAAATAAATAATTTGATTTGATTTGAATAGAAACAGACAAAAAAATAGTAAAAACATGCAAACAAGCATACACCATGCATGCAGTTGGCATACAAACAAGCATACACCATACATGCAGCTTGCAAGCAAGCATGCGACATGCAGCAGGCATGGTTTCTGTCACGGCTCCGAAACTGCGAGGCTCCGGCGGTCCCATGCGATTTTAAATAACACTCTAGGGGTAGGGCAGACAAGACTACGTGGAGTCTGTTTTGCAGCGATTTGTTTCTGTCACACCGCTCCCGCAGCACGCTCGCTTCACTCGTTCGCCTTGTTCTAAACAAACCTAACCCAAATGATTCACCAACATAGAGGGGACCTGGCACTCCGCTCCGCTCCCGCTTTTACCTTCTAACCTAATATAACCCATCCGAGTCGGATTGCTTTGAATCAGGGTGTAAAACATAAAGATGGTATCAATATTATATATTTTAAACGATAGGTCTAATGATTTTCGATTAAATAAACGTTATAACAATATTATATAATAACATTTTAAACGATAGGCCTAATAATTTACGATTAAATGAACATTATATCAATATTATATATTTTAAGCGATAGGCCTAATGATTTTCAATTAAATAAACGTTATCTATACCAATATTATAAAGAGGAAAGATTTTTTTGTTTGATTGTTTGTTTGTACCGAATAGGCTCCAAAACTACTGGACCGATTTAAAAAATTCTTACACCGTTGGGAAGCTACTCTATCCCCGGGTTACATAGGCTACTTTTTATCCCTGTATTCCTACGGGAACGGGAACTACGCGGGTGAAACCGCGAGGCGTCCTCTAGTATCCAATAACGTTATACTCAATCAGTCTTATTACAAAAAGCGGTTTAACTAAAAACCCAGGTCTAAATCGCTATAAACTGTGGTTTACACAAAAATTATATTACAAATAATGGTTTAGCGATAAACCATAGTCCAAATCATGGTCTAACGCTAAACCTCGGCGGCCCCTAGTTTAACGATGGTCTAAGTCGTATCTGTCAAAGTTACTCTTTTAGGTTATAGCATCTTTTTTATTGTATTTTGTTCTTTTTACCCGAAAATGGATATTAACAGTTGATTTATTTATTATTGAGGATATTACTTTTTCCTCGGTACTCCAATTCTCAGATCGTTTTTTTTTTGTTGGTCCATCACAATATATCATTATATATATTATTAACAAAGAGGCAATTGTTCTATTAGATACTTCGATAACTTAAAAAATCCAAAGATTAGTGATATTTGTTCAGCTTGCGATGGTTTTGTTTAATGTTATGGTTTCATATAACGCGCGAGACGGTTACGTTTCGTTACACGTGCGTAGATGAATTATTAGTAATTATTAAGAATTTATGTAATTTGCTTAAATCTAAACAAAACTTCAATCGATAAATAACAAATGTTTATATCCATGCAAAATAATAAAGTCTCAATATTTTTAACACTCTTAAACGTAATTTAATCCTTATCGTATTATCAAAACGTTTTTATTTCTGGGCAAACGGAACGTTGCAATTGAATGATATTATGGTGAACGAATGATATTTGTATTAATCTGTGGTTGATGTATAGACAATGGTTCAAATGACGGTACTAAGAAGGCCACGGTTTTTTTGAGTTTTGTAATACGAACAAATTTAGACCATGGTTTTGCAGATAAGCCTGGACTTGATAGTACAGGTTTAAACCATGGTTTATCTCGTTTTTTGTAATAAGACTGAATAAGTTTTAGAGTACATAAATGTTATATCTAAAGAAATTATATCAACAGTTGGTATAACTCACGTTATCTTGTGAACGTTACTGAAATTAAAATATAGCAAATAACTTTATATACGGTTTTAGACATTTATTTTCTCAAAAGATTTACAAAAAATCACTTACAGAGAAAATACAATATTATAACGTAACAATAAATAAAGCCGACTGGCGTTAGTCGTCACAATCTAAGAAGTCCGTTGACGTTTACCATTCCACATGCCGCGAAAACTTTCTACGTAAGAAATAGAAAATCTAATTCACAATCCCAATGCATTATATGTTACCCATACAATATAACAATGAGTATTTCAATTATTATTATGTATTTTTAAAGCTGTCAAAACGGGCCTTTAATTTTTTGACAAATTTAGTAGGTACCCACTATGGCAAAAAACATTGGTATTTTGTAAAAGTTTTAGTAAAAGGGGTAGTTGTAGTAAAATGTTGTGTGATGCATCGCCAGTGCGGGTAGGTGTGCATGAGCTGAGGGAAACAATACAACACATGTTTATTAAGGCCCATGACACAGTGATTGTTTCACTACGTATGAACTTAGGTATGATAATTAACTACATAGAATTTATTTATTATGATTACTTGACTTTGTTTATGTATTAATCTATTATATGTTTATACAAATATATTATAGTAGTTAATAGGTGGTGTCAATTACGTATGTAACAATATTTATTTTACTATTATTTGTAAATTATATTTATTTATTTCAACATAATTTTATGTAGTTTAAAATATAGTGTATGTATGTATATATTTTGTTTATATGTATATATGTGTGCTAGGTAGTGTGTAAGGCTTTTATATGTTATAAGTACTATAATAATATACTTACGTGTATTACATTCATATATGACTTATTATTTAACTTACACCGTTATATGATATTAGGACTCACCCAGGGCAAATACCAATGTGACTTTTTCAAATTCATGTGTACTTTATTAGTTTATCTTGGATATCACAGGCAACGGTGAAGGTAAACATCGTGCGGAAACCTGGAATTATATAGTTATTGTAAGTCTGGAATAGCCGAGTCAGAGGCCTGTGGGGTTCACAGGGGTGGCTTAATTATCTCTGACACCAGAGATGGCCATATTCTCACACGGAAAGAAGAAGAAGATAAAATTATAAAGTCTAATTCACCACTTAGTTCGCAGATAATCGTAGTTTTTTTTATTGCTACTCATTAATGACATTACCTACATTATAAAAATGGTGACGGACATTGCCTTTCACTGTAACTATTCTCCTTTCTCTTTTATATATTTGATATTTATTCCTATATTATTTTGTATTTTATGTTATTATATAATAATATTTAAGATACTTTTATTATACTGACAGCTCTATGTCTTTCTCCTCTCGTTCGGTCCATCCAAAGGTTATCTGTGAGAGATTGCCCTGTGCGAAAAGAGGCTTTAGTGCGAGTTTTTACTCACGCTCACTCGTGATAACGTAAACGATCTCTTATGTCAAAATGTATACAAAAAAAGTGGTTTCTCCTTACCGTCACCAGACGGTGCTTATCCAGTTTCAATACAAAATGATGTTTACGTTAACGCGATTAAGCGTGAGTAAAAACTCGCACTAAGGCCTAAGACAGCCCATTGTACGCTTATCTTTATAAATGTTTGTCTATTTATTTAAGTCACACATATATATGTACATTAAGTAAATAACGTCAGGTAATTAATTCAGTCGCGAGAATGAGTTATATCAGTGCGCTTGTGTTCAGGTACGTATTGTGTTTTTTTAACCGACTTACCAAAAAGGAGGAGGTTCTATGTTCGACTTCATGTTTATTTTTTTTATATATTTTTTTGTGTATGTTCACTGATATCTCCGTCAATGTGGACCGATTTTGAAAATTCTTTTTTTGTTAGAATAAGTATGTTCCGAAATTAGTCTCATTTTAATTTGGTGAACATCTGATGAAGAATTTCGGCGATATACAACATAACTCTTCAATTAATAACGGCAGATCTCTCGGAATTGCTGCAATTGCAAGTCTGTTTATTGTTTATACCATTTCATAACATAACATCACGCCAGTATGCTCTAAAGGGGTACGCAGATGTGTACAGTTCACCTTACAGGTCACACTCTCACTTCACCGGTTATGTTCAGTTTCATGATATTCGGGTAATCTATTCTGGCATTATAGGTACCTTACTTAACTACTTGCCTATTAGGTAGGTACAACTACATAATGCAATAAAAAAAGTTAATTCAAAAATTCAAAAAACCCGACTGCTTAAAAAGCGAACTAAAAAGATGACCAAAACCAGATGTATCCTCCGCCTGCACAGCATGATTTTCTCTTTGTTTACGTCTTTTTAGTTCGCTTTTTAAGCAGTCGGGTTTTTTGATTTTTTGAAATAACTTTTTTTTATTTACAACCTGATAGTTTTTTTTTAATTAGGTACATTTAAACATATAAGTGTTATATATTTTTGAAATCACTTCTTAAAACCCTTTATTTTGATACCCCGCACGATGGGTTTGGAAGAAAAAAAAAAAATTCCCCACTACAAAATGGCAGCCAAAATCCGCCATTTTTTCTTTCCCAATTTTTATGTAACCTATGACACTCGCAGGGTTAAGACGAATCGATTGACGTAAGAATCATCAAAATCGACCAACGCGTTTGGTCTCTAGAACGCCACATAGGAACTAATATACATACATACATAGACTGATAAACACATTACCCTCCTTCGGCAGTCGGGTAATAAATAAATAATACAACTGAAATAAAAAAATAAAAAATAAATAAAAACATGCTACATAATTTATCTAGCACATAGTAGGTACGCTTCGGTCGGCAATATATTGAACACGTAATTATGACCCGACGTCTTGCGAAAACACCCCGATTCAAATAGTAAAACGCCCATAACTTTTAAACGGCTGAGCCGATTTTATTCAAACATTTGAACAAACAATTAAGTCACTTCTTTTCATCGGCATGGAATGCGCGGCAAATAGTGCACAATGACGTATCGAATTCACTAGCAAAACGCCTAGTTGGTATAAAACCATTGTTTTCATATTCATTCAACCATAAAACTTAATTGAGACTGACTTATAAGCGGTGGTCTGCCACTTCATGCACGACTCTTGAGACTTCCTTATTTCTCAAACTTCGTTATCCAACGAATCACAGTTCCCCTCTAAAAAATAAAAAAAACAATTATTAAACATTAAAAAAAAAATGATTTATTTACATAATTGACACAAAAAAAATATCATATTTAAAAATTCATCACATTATTTTTATAATACAACTTACACATAATCCGATTGCATCAGAAATTTGTGATTGTATTTAGCCTATTCTTATGTTTGCCCTATTTTCTATACTTATATTTGCTTGTATAACATATTACTTATGATATTCAAATACACACCGCTATTATTAAAAACCACCACGAACGCTCTGATTAAAGTTCACCAACCAATAACGTCGTACTAAGTATTTCTTCAAGAAATTCATATTGTTTCAATATACCCTCATCTTCAGTTATTTTACCTAATAAAATAAAAATGTCTACCCTCATCCAAATGCAATGCTCAAGATCCAATTAACTAAACACTTAAACGCAAATCTTCCTGACAACTGTTTGAAATCTACCCACAATGTTATAAAGTTTAGGTAAACGTTTGTATTATATTATAATATCTACAGATGAGGATGGATTAGAAACCCACATGTTTTGTGATTTTAATAAATACTATGACGTTGTGGTCATGTCGCGTTCTCATTGGTTCATTATGAAAGAGATCGATATACAGGTGTGTGTATGAGTGTTATGTGTCTATAGAAGAAGGTCGTTAGTGGGACTGATTGGTTATGCTATAGTTTCGTGAAGTTGTGACTGCGATTTTGACCGTGATAGTACATACATACATACATAGACTGATAAACGCATTACCCTCCTTCGGCAGTCGGGTAAAAAAGGTACCTACCAAAGACACCGACTGCCAAAAATTATGTTATTTGTCACTTTGTAGTTTTCTTATTTGGAAGTCGGTAGTATTTTTATGTGAAGATGTTTTTTTTTAAAGAGTTATCTTAATTTAGGAATATAAAGCAGTTTTGTGGAGATTAACTGACAAACAAATGTGGAGAACATATCTCAGCAGGATGTAGAAATATAGACAGTTGCTCTGAAAGTTAATTCTTGAACTGAACTTTTTAGCGGGTTTGACTAAATATTCCGTTAGTTATAAGTACGAACTGTAGGAAAACAGAGTCAAATTTTCATCATCATCACCTTATCAGGCAAAAGCCATCCACTGCTGGACATAGGCTTACCCCAAGCATTGCCCGGTCCCATACGTCTCGCATCCAGTGGACTCCCGCCACGCCCACCAGGTCATCTGTCCACCTGGTGGGAGGCCTTCCAATGCAGCACCTTCCAGTTCGCGGTCGCCACTCCAGAACTTTTCGATCCCATCGACCATCCATTCTGCAAGCAATGTGACTTTCTGATTCGATCACACAAGGCAATTTTGAGCATACCCCTCTCCATTGCCCATGGGGTGACTGTAAGCTTTCTGATGAAGCCCATTGTGAGCGACCACGTCGCAGAGCCATAGGTCATCACTGGTAACACACATTGGTCATAGATTTTCGACTTCAGGTCAGTGGTCATTTGGACAAGAAGATACCGCGCAACTTTCGGAACGCTGCCCAGCCGAGTCGGATTCGACGGTCCACTTCTTTCTCGAAGTTGGCCCTACCCAACTAGATCGTTTGTCCCAGGTAGACATAGTCGTCCACATCTTCGAGTGTAGAGTCTCCGACCTTGATAGGAGTGGGTGTAACATGGGCATTCATCACTACCTTAGTTATGTCAATGTTCATTTTAAGACTAACTATTTCGGAATCTCTACTGAGGTCATCGAGCATTGTACTGAGGTACTCCATAGTCACAGCCATGACCACTATATCATTGGCAAACCGAAGGTGAATGATGTACTCGCCATTGACGTTGATGTCGAGCCCTCTCCAGTCAAGAGCCTTGAATACATCCTCCAGTGCAGCGGTAAACAGTTCAGAGATATGACGTCTCCCTGTCTCACATCTCAGCAGGGACGGCAGAAGTTCGACTCGACCGATTTAGCAAGGGACCAAATCGCTTTACTACCTGCTGGGTAAGATGCAAGTTTGGAACCGAGCACCAACTTGCAGGATTTGGCAGCCCTGTTGAAGGCCCTCTTCTTCTGATCCACTAACTCACTTTGCGCGATAACATTCAACAACCTAAGCAAAGCCCGCCCCCATTCCGTGCATTTCTTTTGGTGTTGTGCTTCTTCATGCCAATTCTCGAGGAAAGCATCCGAGGTGACCCACCATCTTCATTTGTAAACATTGCTCTGCAAAATAGTTACAGGCACATTCTAATGGATGTCTCGGTTTTTTAGTTTTACGTACCAACATATCATTTC
This sequence comes from Orthosia cruda, assembly GCA_964057195.1. NCBI lineage: Eukaryota > Metazoa > Arthropoda > Insecta > Lepidoptera > Noctuidae > Orthosia > Orthosia cruda. The sequence continues at coordinate 6,825,034 of OZ059841.1, read as the reverse complement.
TTTTTCCAAAAATGTCTGACGAAATCTTTGAATCGCTAGTTGTAACAAAAAGTGTGTTAAACCTAGAGGTCACATCAATTCAAACAGTTGTTGTTAATGCTGGTTTCACACGGGGGCAGCGAAGTGAGGCAGAGCAGTAGACAGCACAGTACTGCTACTGTTTGAACGCACACGCCGAGACAGAACAGTACTGCAGCAACCAACAGAACAGTTAATAGCTTTATTATACAGTAAATAGCTCGCCAGAGTATTTTTTCGGGGCAGTTTGCTCCCCCCTCCACCTTGCCGAGCGTGAAAGCCTTGTGTCTGGACTCGTGTGAACGCGAGGGCAGTGCAGTGCAAAGAGCAGGACAGTGAGAGCGCGCGCGTCCCGACTTGTTTTGCATGAGTGGCATCTGTAGTCGGACTGTCCTATTATTTGACCCTATATTAACGCCACTGTCCTTCCAAACTGTTCTGTCCTTCTGTTCTACCCTCGTGTGAAACCAGCGTAACGCATGGTATGTTATTTGAGCTTGAAAACAACGTAGTTCTTCATAATATAGCCAAAAAAAATTGTGCTAATGGGTGACCTTGCAAATATTTTACAAAAAATAAGACTTCGATTTAGGTACTTTGTTACTGAGCTGTGAACGCGTCGAGCTAAAGTCTACCAATGTATACCAATATTTCAAATCGCTACGAAAATAATGTAAAGGCAGTATCGCTAAAACGATCAAACAAACGTATCACAGTAAGGGGCGTTCTTGTCCCTTTCACATGGCATTCAGTAAAATCTCCTAAACGGATAAAATGGTTCTACGCCTATTATACCTTTCATTTGAGAACAAACATTTCAAAATATAATAAACAAAAAATCATGTTTTCAAGTTACGTAATTATACTTTTTAGTAAAATTCGGGTCAATGACATTTATTTTTTAACTGACTACAAATAGGAGAAGGTTCTCAATTCGTCTGTATTTTTTTATGTTTGTTACCTCAGAACTTTCAACTTGGTGAACTGATTTTTTTATTTGAATGTGGTGCGTTGTGGTCCCATTAATTTAGTTAAGATCTGATCAAGAACTTCGGACATATGCAACAGAACTCTTCAATAAATGACGGCAAATCTCTCATGTCTATTTATTGCTTACACCATATTTTCATAAAATAACATCACGCCGTACGCTTTAAAGGTGTGTACGCAGATGTGTAGGTACAGTTCACCCTGGTACACTCTCATTCCACCGGTTTTGTTCAAGTTTCATGTTATTCCGGTAATCAATTCTGGCATTATAAGTACCTTACTATAGAACTTACCCATTATGTCACATCACACATCACATCATCAGCCTTTTAAAGGTCCCACTGCTGGGACACATGCCTCCTCTCATAGAGGGAGTGGGCTATAATCCACCACGCGGGCCCAGTGCGGATTGGTAGATGTCACATGTCTTTGAATTTTTGGTTCTAGGACATGCCGGTTTCCTCACGATGTTTTCCTTCATTGTTTTGAGAGCATTACAGACCCATTATGTATCACAACTAAAAAGTGAAAAATAATAAACGTTTTTTACAAAATACAACCGACTTCCAAATAAAACACTACAAAGTGAAAAATAACTTTAGTTTCGGAAGTCGGATTCAAAAAACGGAGGAACAAAAAACAGCCGCTAGTACCGCTATGTTCGACTCGAAAAATACGCAATAAAAAGTGCCGCTATCCACGAAATTCTTCGATTGTACGTAAACAATTTAAGGTACAGTTCGAAAGAAAAGTGTTTGAATTTAATTAAATTGAGCAGGATACTAAAAATATTGAAATTAAACTAATAACATCGAAATCTTATTTCGAAATATTTTTAGGTTTTTCTCTTTTACGGCAAGACGTTTCGTTTTACACAATTCTATGGAATGGATGGTCACTTTTTTTAATGAATGACGCGATCTATTGAGTGGTGGCGAGTGTGCGTTAGTATGATAAAACGGAACGTTTGTTAACTTTTTTCGCGAAAGTAAGGCAGCACGCACAGCGATTTTCATTCGCGCGAATTTATTTCCGCGCGAATTTTTTTGTACTATTTGAGCGCGATTTTTTTTCCGCAGTGCGTGCAGCTTCATACATTTCCATAGGCCACAGAACGCGCGGAAAAAAATTCGCGCGAATAAAAATCGCAGTGCGTGCCATGCCTAACGGAATTTACACACTAGGTTTTCTTAATTTACTTTTTAAATGGTTAAATAAAATATTATACTGTAACACTTTTTTTCACCATTGCCCACGAATATGATTTCGTGCATAGCGGCACTTTTTAGTGGGTATTTTTTGAGTCGAGCATAGTGGGCATACTCCAGTCCCAATATACTCGACGCTATGTCACTATGTGGGGTCCCACTATGCGGGACTAACCGAAAAACAGGAACACCTGCTTCAGAAATTAAAGTTATTTTTCACTTTGTAGTGTTTTTATTTAGAATTCGGTTGTATTTTTTTTTTTGTTTCATTTCGCAAATGCATGATCCCGTTTTTACCGTTTGGGTACGGAACCCTTAAAATGGAGTAAAAAAATATATTGGTACCTTATCTTCATAGGTAGGGTAGGTTATGTAGGGTAGGTAGAGTAGGGTAGGTAGGGTAGGTACGGTAGGGTAGGTAGGGTAGGGTAGATAGGGTAGGGTAGGTAGGGTAGGATAGGGTTGGTAGGGTACGGTAGGTAGGGTAGTGTAGGGTTGGTCGGGTACGGTAGGTAGAGTAGGGTAGGTAGGGTACATGAATGTTTGGTGTTTTTATGGCAAAACTAAGTTTGCCGGGTCAGCTAGTGTTCTAATAATAATTGTACAACTACCTTGTTTACTTTATCTTTATATTACCACCGAAAACAGGTTAAACTAGTTTTTGAAATACAAATAAAATTGTAGACATGAAAACAATAAAAATGTCTGTGAACTTAAAAATGTTGTAAAGAAGTTACATACTTTTATAATGGTTCGTAATAAAACGATTTCAGTTCATGCACGATGAAACAGTATAATATCTAACAACATCTCTCTTTTTTATTTACTTTGACGCAAGGCATTAATGAGGCCTCACGCTTACATGCATATAAAGTAAGGACAGGACGAACCGCGCGTTTCTCTGACGCCAAAGTTTGGTCATAATACTAGACTGACTGAAGCTAACTCGCCACGCGGTCGGCTATCTTCGGGAGCGGTCGTGTGAGAGACATTAAAAGTGCCGTATCAACGCGTATAAGCAAATGTTCGAATGGCACTTTCTTTACTATATAAGTAAATCTTTGGTTTACACGCAATATTTGTTCTTAAAAATAAATAGTCATATTTCAAATTTGAATTAGGATGGTGGGCAACCCACTACCATTGGCTTGTATTGTATTATTTGATTGAAATTTGCATTTGATTTTTCACGACAATTGCATTTCACACATTCAGTATTTTAATATCTTGACATTTTTTAGTAATTTTGCTTTGACATTCTAGAATGTTTATTTTGAATTGATTTATTTTATTGAAATGCACGACAAATATATTTATTTTTAATTTTACTAAATAAGACATTCTACATTATATTCTTTATTAATATTTGCATGGCATTTTCCAAGGCAAACATGACGTTCTATTATTTTGTATTTAACATCTCTTCATGCTGACAATTTGTATGGTACTCATGTTTGAACAAATAAAAATGATTCAAATCAAATCATTTTATCTGAGATCTTACACGCTACCTCTTGTTAGCGTGTATATATATATATACACGCCAGTGATGACATATGGCTCTGAGACGTGGTCGCTTACAATGGGCCTCAACAGAAAGCTTACAGTCACCCAAAGGGCAATGGAGAGGGCTATGCTCGGAGTTTCCTTGCGTGATCGAATCAGAAATGTAGACATCCGCAAGAGAACCAGGGTTACCGACATAGCCCGAAGAATTGCCAAACTTAAGTGGCAGTGGGCAGGGCATATTGCTCGCAGAACGGATGGCCGATGGGGCAGAAAGGTTCTGGAGTGGCGACCGCGAACCGGAAGACGTTGCGTATGAAGGCCTCCCACCAGGTGGACCGACGACCTGGTGAAGGTTGCAGGGATACGCTGGTTGCGAGACGCACGGGACCGATCAAAGTGGCGACGCTTGGGGGAGGCCTATGTCCAGCAGTGGACGTCTTTCGGCTGATATGATGATGATGATGATATATATATATATATCACTTTAACTACTGGAACTATTCGTACCACAACGACTTAATACCGGCGCCTCACATTGGATTAAGATTTGGATCCAAGCTTGGCTACGAATTTAATAGGCAATAATTGTACCCAAGGTATGCGGCTACACATCCACTGCATAACCTTTTGGCAAACACACTAACCAAGAGCATTGGCAAGTTAGACCGTTGAAAGTTCAAGCAGATTTTTTTGCGAACAGCAAACTGACCCAAACTATTCATAGTATTATTATTTAATCAATCAAGTCCTACAGTTAGGAAAAATAAACCAAGGAAAAGGTGATTCTGGATGATAAAAATGATAATAATATAATTCTTCTGCTCGATATCACATCACACTATAAAGGTGAAAGTTTGTGAGTGTGTCTATTTGTAAGTTTGTTACTCTTTCACGCAAAAAATAACGGAGCTTGGTGAAATTTAGCACAGATAGATTACAGTCTGGAATAGCACATAGGATACTTTAAATCCCGCGAATGACATGCCTAAAACTATTAATAATAAATTAGTTTTCACGCGGGCGCTAACATAAGCTAGTATTTCTATCAACTCCAATACTTGCTTTTTCGACCACTCAGCATAATCCATGTCACACGTCCAACGTGAGCGCGTACTGATGCAAACAATTTGTGGATCGAGAAGTTACGTTGGATACAATTTGCCCGCCCGCTAGGACATGCAATATTATAGAATATTGCATGTCCTAGCGGGCGGACAAATTAGATGCAAGTTTTATGAATACCTTGCGTGACACTATTCGAGTCATTCGAGTTAAGAGTTGTACGAATAATTTGCAATTTTATTAATAAATAATAATCTCCTTCTGTTTTTAGATAACTTTATTAGGAAAATGAAACAGTTAACAGAGTCTACATCTTATTATGACTCAAAAAATATTCTTCTCTCAAAATCAATAACCTTATCTTAATCATTAAACTGAACGTTAAAAAAATGTTATTGTATGGGAACAATTTTGACAAAAATCGAAACGAATAATTATCTTAAACTACTACCATTACAGCTACACTATTTATTACTGACTGACATAGAATAGTTTCCATTGAAATAAAGATACGATCAAAACGATGCGATGACGCACTTAAAATCAAATTTACTAGTACTAACCACAACAAAGAGGAAATAGAAACAAAACCCCCATCTTGATAATAAAATTAAGCATACGATAAATTTTTATTTAATTTAAATAGTAAAATCTCAAGAAACTCAATGCGTCTAAGGTGTCGTCATTAAAAGAACATCTTAAATGGCCACAAAAACATCTATCGGCTGAAAATACGCATTCAGATTCCACGCTCGTCGGTGGTACAGATAAAAGAAATTGGTACGCTTGCGACAAGTGAATTGCTCTGGGTCCACCTCTAGCGAATTGTGACATCTTCACCTTCAACGTAGTCTCTAAGTCTCCATTTTGTATTAAGTTTCGTATCGATGTGACAGCAGTATTATACTTAAAGAATCAAGAACTTTTTGTTTGAACTGTTCTTTAATACTCTTATTAAGTTCGATTTCGGCCAAGTTTTTTTGATGTTGCCTTAAGTTTATCAACGTAATGTTATCTTCCTCGTCACTCACGTTAGCATTGTCGACATCTTCACTAAAGAAGGCATTGTTAATGTTTACAATTGTCTCAATAACGGCCTGATATGATGAATGAAGTAAGAGATCTATCAGATTCAGTTTCTTGGTACAAATTATATGTATTCGGGTTATGCAAGCATTTCAAAGTGCTCACCAAATTTGCATTGCGTCGTTCTTGTATCCGTCTAGACGGCTCATCAATAAGTTGACCACTAAATGGTGTCTCTCTGTTCACTAAGCTTATCTATCATGAATTTTAAGGCTACTTCCTCAGTGAGCAAATTCGACTTTTGGGCACAGAGCTCTTCCACTCTTGCTTTTATTATATTAAGGGAATATGACAGATCTTGCAGCAAACGTATCTCATCATCAGTAATTGATGTCTTATCCTTGAAGTCGATCAAGTCTTTTTGAACGGACTCAATTAACTTTAGAAATCTTGTGATCATATCGGCAAGTGATAACCATCTGGTCTTGCAATCTAGCACGAGCGACATTCCTTTTGTATTTGGTGACGTTAAATATTTATTTAAATAGTCTGCACGAGTATGTGCCACTTTGAAATACTTTACTACTTTGCGCACTTTTGCAATTAATTATTTATGTTATGGGAGATAAAGAAAACCCACTTGGCACGTTGCTGTCATTGATATCTCTGTCGTCTTCATCAGTTGATTCATCGAGATTGTTTTCTGTGATCGCATTTGCATCAGTTATATCTTTTTTATAAAGTATGTCGAGAACGGCATATTGAATGCCATGCATGGGCCAAGCATTGTTGGTAATATGATGGGACCATTCGCCCAAGAGCACACATGAGTCATGACGCATTCATATTCGAGCAACTCGAAAACCTCGAATACATATGCTTGTGATATTCGAATATTAAAAGAGGGCGAATCTCGAATTAAACGAATACTCGAACAATCGAATTGCATGCCCTACCGCCCGCCTACCCCCCTTCACTCCCCTCGCCTTTGATAGTGTACAAAAAAACGACACATAATGGATTGACATTGGCTATTGTTGGACACTAAACGCAATTTTCGGTTTATGTCCAATATCTGTCCAAGACCGATCTACACATTGGTGTATTGGATCCAAGACTATAACTTGTAGTAATATGAGTCGCCGGCATAAGCGTGGTCTCTCTACATGCAGCTACCCTGACCGTAGGCGTCCACACTGAGTTTTATAGTCTCTTCCTCTATCCCTAACCTTCGTCCTCGCATTTGAGTTATCTTCTACGAGGCCTTGCCCTCCTTCGTTTTTCTTGTACCAGAGCTTGGATGCGACCAACGAAGGGTGTCAGCACGGCAGCATTATACTTGCCTAGCACCGTGCCCTCGCTAAGGCGATTGTCGATATACGTGGTGGGACTGACCATGGCCTGGACCTTGTGTTAAAGGTTTAGGTTCGGGTATAATATAAGAAGGCTACTGCTTGGTTCACATAGTAAAGGTATAATGAATCTAAATCATACATTAATGCATACAAGTAATACATAGCGTTACGTAAACAATAACATGAGATGTTAATCTAAAGGAGCAAACTTACTAAATAATATAAAGTAACATTCGTTCGAACTTCATTTCGTTTTTTTTAAACAAATTGTTCATCATATAATGTTATGGTTTTTTTTGTTTTACAATGACGAGACACTGCATTGAATTTCTTTATTTTATTCTATAGTGCTTACAAACTAAAATCAGTGTTGGAAATCTTTTAAGTTAGACCACCGCCTTATCTCGGGAATGTGTTGAATTCGTTTCTTAACTAGTCGACAGCGAATCATTTGTTTTTCTTTTACCCTCACTGGGATAATACTGCTAAAATGTTAGCATATTGTTGTATTGTAAGTGACAATTTGTCTTAATGTGAATAAAGATATTTAAACCGATCTAAGAAATAATTTATTATGTATAAAAAGTTTTAATTGTATTGCAATATTATTACTATTAAATTGATTGTTTCTATTATCGGTATTCTATGTAAACATCACTGTATCATATTTTATTTAAATCATTATTTATTTAAATCAATAGTTGGTTAGTTATGAAACAGAGGATGTCCTGGCAATAGTAAACATTTAGCATTGTATTGTTAAGCTTCAATCCACTTTTCCTAGTGAAAACGAATAATTAAGCTATGGCCTCAATAATAATAGTTATCATATTTTTTTATTTTTTTTTATCTGCCTAATATTTAAACTAGTGTTTATAATATTTATTAAATCAATAAATTACTTAATTTTCAACATGGTTTCTTTTTTAATGGTTGGGTATGAGCAATATTAACAAAAGATGCATAAAAAACTTTTGTTATTATTTTATACTTATTCTAAGATGCATACCTTTCGCGTAACTTACTAGTCATTATTTGTTACCATGAGTATAAGTTACCAAAAATACAAAAAGAAATTTCGTGCAGCCGAGATTTGAACTCGCGTCTATTAGGTTCCCGCTTTGGAGTGTCACTCTCTCACGGATCTGCCACGAGTCACGTTAACTGCTATCACGAATTTTAGACATAGTTTTGAACCGGCTCGATACGGACTTTTGTAGTTATATCTAAGTGAAACGAGTAAGTATATATTTTTATCTTTGTGTGGCGTTGACCACGCCCCTTCACCTCGTAGTTAGACTGTATGATGTCTTATTGTTTGCGTTTAAATATCACTCACACATGTATATGCACAAACACTCAAACATTGAGATGGGACTGCACTTTTGACCCTTGACTGTACACTATCTCATAATCTTTAATCCCAAATAGATATATTAATGGCTTATGGTCCGTTTCAGTGATAAAATGTTTACCGTAAAGAAATGGCCTAAAATATTTGACAGTCCAATCAATGGCTAGCAATTCTTTTTGTATTGTTGGGTAATTACTTTAAGCCTTGTTTAATGGGCGACTCGCATATGCAATTGGTTTCATATTTCTGTTACATAGAACTGATCCAATTGCTATTCCGGAAGCATCAGTTTTTAATATAAATTCGCTATCATCTGCGAAGTCGGGGTATTGTAAAATTGGTGAGTCAGTCATGTATTGCTGGATGCCAAATGATTTTTGACAACTTTTTGACCAAATAAAAGGTACCATAATACCATATTTCAGCAAAATATGGTATTTATTTTCTATAATAAATGCAGAAGGCAATAAATCGTTTTAATTCTTCAGAAGTTTGTGGTACCGGATAATCAAGCAAAACTTTTTATTTTTCTGGGCAAGATACCTTGCGCAGACACAAAATGAACAAGATATAACAGTTCTTTTTACGTCGGTGCTCCATAGACCAATTGCAATTTGACCAATTGGTCAATGGGGAAAATTACATGTTCGCCTCGTCCAATTACCAACTGGGCTATGGAAAACACTGGACGTAAACCAAAACTATGTTCCATTATAATATTATAACCCTGAGTTCACACCAGTTTTTTCAAAGAATTGACACTTTAAATTTATAGATTTAATTTTAAATTTACTTTTCTTAATCTTTCAAATATAAGGTTACGATTGTGGGATTCTAAATTACGACCGAAAACGATTAAATCGTCAAGATAAACGAAACATTTGTCAAAAGTTAAACCAGATAAAGCCACTGTCATTACGCTTCTAAAAGCCCTTGAAATTTTTAAAGCCATTGGTAAACGTTTTATTTGAAACTGTCCTGAATTTGTACTAAATGCTGTACATTTTCTTCTTGAACGTTCTAAAATTACCTGATAATACCCTGAATAGCTCCTGAGAAAGAATCTAAAATTTCAGTAATGTTAGGTAACGGAAACTTGTCATCTTGAATTTTCTCGTTAAATTTACGATAATCTAGTACCAAACGCCACTTCTTCTCATTATTTTTTTTGGTACTAGTAATATTGCACTAAACCATTCACTTTGCGTTTCCTCAATAGTATCATCTTTTATTATATTTTGTATTTGCTTATTTTTAGTTCTTTCTTTAAGCTTTGTAGTAATCTGTTAGATTTTGTGTAAATAGAATTAGTGTTGGATTTTAAATGCTATTATTTGCTCATAAATATTAGTTGCTGTTAATTTATCGTTAGTCAAATGAAATACATCTGAATACTTTTCACAAATATCCTCAATAGACGTTTTTTCTCAAATTGAAGATGTTGTGATTTTAATAATGTTTTTAATGATTCTGCTCTAGTTGCTATTGCTTTGTTTTATGAAACATAAAGTACTCATATAAAGATAAGGGCTGTAAGATTGGTGTGCAAATATTGGATGTCGTATATCCCTTACACTTACATATTTTTTTTTTATAGGTATTTTATCCTTATATTCCACAATAGCAACAGTTAAAAATTAATTATGCCCTAAATCTTCTTCGCAAAAAATACTCTCTTCTCTTGAACATGTATTTATATTTATGTAATGGATAGATTCGCATCGCGCCGGAATAGTTAAAAATTCAGAATTGCATTTTGACCTATCAAATATTTGTATTGTTATTTCTTACCTATCTATTTTTAATGTCAAAACCCTCGTTTTAAAATTTATTTTTCTAGGTAGAACAATCGATCTTAAGTGGTAATTTATTAAATATATAGACGATATAAGATGAAAGAATGAAACATGACCTTGCGCGTGAATTTGGCCGCCTATGCCATTGACTAAAACATAATTTCTATAAATATTCTTTATCTTGTGGCAAACTTTCTTTTCGCGTAATTGACAAAGAAGCTCCTGTAACTAATAACAAGTAATATGAATTATTTCCTAAATTAGACTTTGATTCACGATTTTTTTTTTTTAATCTTTTGTTCTTTTTCTTGAGCATTATTATTATTTGTCTCAGTTACTTGTGACGATATAAATTCTACATGTATTGCCGCGATCATTTTATACCGAAAATTTCTGCCTCTATAATATTGTGGTGAAGATTGCGATTTCCACGTGAATTATGGTTACCGCGAGAGTTATGGTATTTACAATAATATTGTCCTCGTACATACATATTAGATGATTGTCCTCGTCCTTGAGCACTTATTCCTCCATATCCTTGCTGATATCTTGAATGATTGGAATAGTTGTCTCTGTGTCTTCTGTTATTTGACTTATTAGTAAAATGCATGACATCACCTGGACTTAATGAAATTAAACACTCTTCATCCTGCAGCCTGTATAGCATCCTTTAGCGAGCCATAATTGCGAGCTGCAACTATGGTGCTTAACCTATATTTTTCTACCATCTCAAACTTTGTAATAGCATATTTTTCCTATTTTTAAAAACAAATTTTATTAATAAATCCTTTAGCCGTCGCGTCAATCATTTCTGAATACATCTCAATACCATCAATTAACCGTTTTGTTGCATTCTCCGTACCATCCATAACAAGCAATAAACTACAAGCCGTTTTTAAGTCAAACTTCATTTTATCCATGTTAATATTTAGATACGGACAGGATGGACTGTGTGATGTTGAATTGTTGCTCCAGTATTTCAGCTGGAATACTGATGCAATGAAACTTTTCTATGTGTAAATGTTAAATGTTTGTGTGTTTAAACGTTGTCTGTTGTTATTGTGTTACTAAAATAGAAATAAGTTTATACTGTTACTAACACTTTAAATATATGTATTTAGGTTAAGTAATTCTATGGGCTCCCTTTAATACATGAGTCCGCATGTCCGGACTCATGTCTTGACGCCTGCGATTATGGACGAAGTTATGATGACAAACAACTACCGAAAATACATTGTGAAAGACGTCACAGTTGACATCTGTCGGGCATGTCAATGGCCGGGGGAATCAATCCGTCACATTGTCTCCGGTTGTTCTAGTCTGGTTAACGGAGATTATTTGCATAGACACAACTTTGTAGCAAGGATTATCCATCAGCAACTTGCTCTTAAATACAATCTTGTGCAATCGGAAGTGCCTTACTATAAGTACGCGCCTGACCCAGTTCTCGAAAATGGCAATGTTAAGTTGTATTGGGATCGGTCTATCATCACTGACAGGACTATTGCTGCCAATAACCCTGACATAAAGGTGTTAGACCGACTAGAGCGTCGCGCAATGATTGTTGATATGGCGATCCCCCATGACGAGAACAAGTGATAAGAAAAGCAAGTATCTTGATCTGGCTCGCGAGGTTATCGACATGTGGGATGTGAATACATCAGTCATCGTGAGGGCCAATAGCATAATAGCCAAAAGCCTCGACGAACATCTGAGGAGGATCTCGTTGGACAGCTGGATCAAGGGTTTGATCCTTCAGGATCAAACGCTTTCTAGCGGTACTCCTGGACACGGCGCGTATAGTTTTTTTTTTTTTAAATCTAATATAGGCTCGCGCTATAGTCAGGAGGTTCCTCTCTCAGGAGCCCTAACAACCGGTAACTTGGACCCTGTTCCCGATACCGTTGGACTACAATTTTTTTTATTTTTAAATGTTTTATTTTATTTTTTTAAATGTTTTATCAAAAATATGTAAATAAAATGAATAAATGGAATAATAATAGTCTATGCCTATGTCTATCTCCTCTTGTTCAGCCCATCCACAATTTCATCCAGATCCGTCCAGCCGTTTGAGCGTGAAAAGTAACAAACATACAAACATACTCACAGACTTTCGCCTTTACAATATTAAGTGTGATGCAGCAAAAACATGCAGAGAGGTCAAATCTGTGTGTGCTCACTGCGGTGAAGCTGGACACTCGGTGTCTGATTGCACTAAGAAAGCGGACACATCGAAATACGCAACTTGTTCGCGCTTTAAAAAGCCCAACAACTACAAAACGGGAGACCCTGAGTGCCCTGCTAGGAAAATAGCGAAATACAGGCACATCAACTCTATCGACTATGAAGGCGTCTAGTACGTCATACTCAAGGTCATACGCGTTGAACGTCTGCGGCTGACACTGCAATGGCCTATCTAACCGTCAATTTGTTGCTGGCTAAGCACATTAGTCATTAGCTACAATAATTAAGTGCCTATGTTTTAATTTTGCAATTTTGACATTACATTTCTGCTTAGCAATTATTTCTCAATCTTCAGTTATGTGTAATCAAAGTGCACTTTTTTGCAATATAGGTAAATAAGACATTAAGTAATATTATGACCTAGTAATTTAGTTCTAAGTTTACAGCTTTAAGTAAATTAAAAATAATTTTCAAAATTATATATCTTGCCACTATTTTTGGACTATGCAGTCCAAAAATAGTGGCAAGATATTAAATATTGTTTAAATTCTGTTGTCCTACATTAAGCATATTTTTAGAGCTCCTACAGCCTGTGATACAGGAATACTTAGTACAGGCATCATACATTAGTTATCTAAGATTAAAACTGTGTTTTTGCCTTTTCTAATTTCTGAATAAAGATTTATTTATTTATTCGTTGTCTTCATTGCTAAAGCCCATTTAGGAAATATTTGACAGATTCACTAATGAGTTGCATCCAACCACTCTGTCTTCGGTTCTTTTCAGGTCAGTGGTCAGCGTAAGTCCGTCATCGCCCTGATCAGACCTGACCAGCAAGTATCTGAACGTCCGCGTGGTCTTTTTCTGTCCGCTTTGCCCACTACAACGAATTTTGTCAGGTTGTCTTCGGGCAATCGATGTGACCAAAGTAACTTAGGAATTGTTGGTAGCAAATTGTAGAGAGTGTGGTTTTGATGAACCTGTTGGAGCAACTACATTTGGTGTTATTATGACAACTTGTAGTAGTATAGAGTAAAATAAATAATTGTAGGATGCTTCCTAAGATTATTTTTTGCTAAAGTAAATCGGTATTTCCAGTATTCTGATCTGCGAGTCATGGAGCGCTGAACAGCTGAAGTTTCCTCCTTCGTTCATGTTCGGGGCAGCGACAGCAGCCTACCAAGTGGAAGGTGGATGGAATGCCAGTGGTAAGTATCAAATAATTTACATTACGAAATTAGGTCTAAAATTATAAATGTTGAATTGGGCGCACGGTTGGAGCAATGGTTGAGCAATTGACTGCAGCGCTGCGTGTTGCGCGTTCGATTCCCGCACGGAAATATTTGTATGAACTACAGATAGTTGTTCCGGCTCTGGGTGTTTGTGTATGTGAGAGTATATGTGTGTAAATGCACCCACGATACAGGAGGAGAAATTCCAAGAGTGGGGCAAAAATTTAAAAAGAATTGATAAATATATTTGATTTTGGCTTTAAAAGACCTTCGTGACAAAATAATAGCATGTGGAAAATGCTAATGCTTGAGGGCGAGTCTAAAGTCCCATTCACTACTGAGAAATTACCTCACTTCACTACTAAGAACAGTAAGAAAATACCTGAAAATATTTTTTCGGCCTGCGGTGATTGAACCCATACGCTTTCCTTAGCGGTTGCGCTTGCCCACATTAGAAGCCATAGATTATACCTAGTTTTTGGAAAGAAAATCATCGCAATTTTTTAAGCTGTAATTGTACGAATCTATACTATTACTATATAATATAATATTATAAAGAGGAAAGATTTGTGTGTTTGTATTTTTGTACGTAACGAATAAACTTAAAAACTACTGGATCGATATCAAAAATTCTTTCACCGTTGGGAAGCTACACTATTCCCGGGTGACATAGGCTACTTTTTATTCCTGTGTTCCCACGGGAACGGGAACTACGCGGGTAAAACCGCGAGGCGTCCGATATGAATTATAATTATTAACAGCCAATCGCATAACTTGATTTCTGTATAAATTCTAATACGCCGATAATATTGTTGAAGCTACTGAAAGGATACTATGTTATAATGTTCCAGATAAAAGTCCAAGCATATGGGATCAATCCCTACATGATCGTCCAGAGCTGGTGGAAGACAGGAGCAACGGAGACATGGCGTGTGATTCCTACCACAATTGGAGGAGAGACATCCAGATGTGTGAGGAGTTGGGGCTGAATATGTACAGGTAACTATTTATTTATTTAGACTTCATGCACAAATGCCTAAGATTTTCTCTAAGAGTCAACCAGGGGTTGTGAAAAATAAAATGGCAGGTGCATTGGATTGCCTACAACTCAATTAAGCAACACTTACTCTTCACACGCTTACACTTTGTGTTTCGCTAGCATTGTCAGCTTGTAAACGATCTTACTATTTTTTAACCGACTGTCTTAAAAGCAGGAGGTTCTCAATACGGCTGTTTCTAATTTTTTAATTTGTTTATTTTTTATTAAGGGCTTAACTCCGTCATGTATAGACGGACTAGCTTCTGCCGGCGGCATCGCCCGCGTGAAATTCGAAAATTATGCCGAGGGAACATATTGCCGGAATAAAAGTATCCTATGCCTGACTATATTCTATCTCTGTGCCAGATTTCATCCAGATCCGGTCAGCCGTTCTGGCGTAATTGAGTAACAAACATACATCCATCCAAACTTTCACATTTATAATATTAGTTAGCTAAATTTTATTTTTGTTTGTATACTCTCGAGGTGGTCCCATTGTAACCAAATCAGAATCTAATAATGGGATCCCATGGAAATCGCGGATCACCTCAAATATTATAGACATACATATAGCGATTTTGGTATTTTCAATACCATGGCAAGCATTTGCACTCAGAAAGAATCATTTGGTGAAGTGGAACTGATGAACAAGACCACATATCTCGAATAGTTAAGCGACTATCATGAAGCAAATACATATAAATAAATGGTACTGATGAAAATGGTACCATCAAACTGATGTGATGATGAAGCCGGAAGGAAGGCACTGGAACTCCGTAATAAAACAATGTATCCTAGTCGTGTTTGGGCTTATTGGAATTGAAATGAGATTTACACTGGCTATAAATGATTTCCATGGTAATATGAGGTACCAACATTAACAGGATTAAAAAAAAAAACATCTTAAAATAAAAATGGACTTCTAAACCAAAACACTGCAAAGCGAAAAATTACTTTGTTTTCCGAAGTTGGTGTCGAAAAACGAGAAACAATATGTAACTTTTGTCCTCCTGCGGATATTCTCATTTCTGATGCGAATGTCAACTGCTAAACATGGCTTCCTGATGAAGTTTGAAATGTCTTTCTGACCCCATATGATGTGTTGTAAAATGTCATCGTGGTCGCTGTTTCAATTTATGCCACAGCATAATATTCTTTTTCTTCTATCATATCCTTATCGGAAAGAAACTTTAAAAGAATATGTCTGGAGTGGTGAACATAGCTGCCAGTCAACAAGATGGTAGATAGATCAGACCTGCCAGGGTTTTTTTCGATCAGATCTGCCAGCCATTTACTTAATCACCTCTTTTATCCTGATAAGTTTCAGAAAGATTTCTCTTATTTATTAAGGAATCGTCTACTTTTCTTTCAGGTTCTCAATATCTTGGACTCGCCTACTCCCGTCTGGATACCCCAACCACATAAGCGAGGATGGCAAGAACTTCTATAACAATCTGATCGACGGTCTACTGGAGAAGGGCATCCAGCCTCTTGTCACTATATACCACTGTGATCTTCCAATGTCTTTGCAAGATCTAGGTAAGTATTAACTCGAGATTGCGGTAAAGGCTGGCAAAGCGTTAAAAATAATATAACAGACTGCAATCCAGATAATCTAGTTGTTTTGTAACAATCTAGTTATCTGGTATCTCTTTTATGGCTTGTACGATAAGAAACTCACCTAATGCATTATTTGTACGTACTTGAAGGTAACGGAAATAATATAAAACTGGCCAAGTGCGAGTCGGACTCACACACCGAGGGTTCCGTACAAACCTCAGCTTAAAGTTATTATAGACCTGAGTATTTGATATGAATTTCAATTTAATACCTCTACGCGTTCATGAGGAAAGGGGTAGTAAGTTTAAAATTATTAAAAATATTTTTTAAATATGATGTAACTAAAAATTTACGGTTTTCGCAATTATTACTTTATCTGTCCTACAACACGTTGCTTCGTACCAAATTTCAAGATTCTGAGTTCACGGGAAGTACTCTGTAGGTTTTGATTCCCTTGCGAGTGTCTAAAATTTGCGGAAATTTGCGACATAAACGGCTGTATCGTTTGATTGCGTTGGCTTAGAAGTTTGATTTTTTCACAGCTTTACGGGACATTAGACTTAATACCTCCACGCGTTCCTGAGAAAAAGGGTTTTGACAGACAGACAGACGGTCGGACAGACGGACGGACAACAAAGTGATCCTATAAGGGTTCCGTTTTTTCCTGTCTAGAGACGGAACCCTAAAAAACCGGCCAAGGGCGAGTCGGACTCGTGCACGAAGGGTTCCGTACCATTATCGCAAAAACGGCATAAAAATCACGTTTGTTGTATGGGAGCCCCACTTAAATTTTTATTTTATTCTGTTTTTAGTATTTGTTGCTATAGCGGCAACGAAAATACATAATTTGCAAAACTTTCAATTGTCTAGCTATCACGGTTCATGAGATATATCCTAGTGACAGACAGACCGACGGACAGTGGAGTCGTAGTATTAGGGTCCCGTTTTTACCCTTTGGGTTCGGCACCCTTAAAATGATAAACTTATCAAAATCACCTTTTTTATCACCCCGTCTTTAGTCCTGTACCATGACCATAAAATAGCCAGCTAATTGGACGCCTAGGCCGGTCATTAAACGCCCTCATCCAATTAAATGGCTGAAGGACAACTAGCCAAGTGATTGAACGCAACTTTGGAACGAATGAGCAATGCGCAAATAAATTGAACAAAATTTGAATCAGTTGGCTGAGTCTTTCAATACGCCAAGTTGTTAATAAGGAGTTGCCTGGCAGAATTCATCACGCAATGAAAAAGTGTTATCTCGATGCGTTCCATCCAGCGTTGTTCGGATGGGATCTACTTGTTTACAACATGTGTTAGTTAAATGTGACGCGAAGAAGATTTTTTTTAAAGGAACTTTTCGTTAAAACCTCTCCAGCTCCGTAGTTGCGCTTTGGACTCCTAGACAAAATAAGTCAGACTTTGTCATTTTAAGGACTTCGACTTCTTTAATATTTTCCAGGTGGTTGGACAAACCCCCTCATAGCTGACTGGTTTGCTGACTACGCAGAAGTAGTCTTCTCCCTCTACGCTGACCGCGTGAAGTACTGGCTCACTATCAACGAGCCCTATATACAGTGTGACGGGGGGTATGGGATGCTAGTAGCTCCCTTCTTTGATGACCCCATGCTGGGCCGCTATCTATGCAATAAGAACGTGCTGTTAGCTCATGCTAAGGCTTATAGGATCTATGATGAGTTCTATAGGGAGAAGTATCATGGTAAGTGGTTTTTAATAATTTGTTGCACCTTATCAGTACACCTAAGACTACCAATACCAATTTTTATTTTATTTTATTAACTGGGTGAAACCACCCACATACTTTGTGGACGACGGATTTCACCCACTTTTAAGTCTCCGGGAGAACAGCCTCCCGCCTCGGCAATAGCAGCTGCCATTGCTGCTAGTCCTCAGGCGTTACGGCAACATCAAGGTCCATTATCCACGCCTCAGCTCTCTGAAATTTTTACATCAAACTCGAGCACGGCAAGGACCACCCGCGTACGGCACAGGAATAGGTGCCAACGATGACACCATGCCGCCATCGGTAGCCCTCTTTTGGCCGACGGTAACAATACCGACATAGGCTAAACGAATTCGCCGCCTCACTGCGGTCATTATATCATCGAGTTTGGCAGATGATCCCTCCTTGACCGATACCGTAATGGCTGACGTGGTGGGAACTCTAGGCTTTGCTGCTTTTTACCCTTCGCAGCAACTGGCGACACGAACATGGCAGGTGGGGCACCAGTCTTTGCACTGGGTTGGAGAGTCTTGTATCTTTTCGCCTTCCTTTTTCCCTATCACAGTAGACATGCCTCAGTCTTAGTTGTAGCCAACTCCATCAAAGCCTGCAAAGCCTGTATAGACGCCGCAGACACAATGGGCAATTCCACAGCTGGAGCCATCACTTTACCTTTTCCCTGTGGGATTAGGTACCAGGCTGGGATCCGCAATTGGCTGCTCTTTCGTGGCCGGTAAAGAGGCATTTTTGTGTCTGCAGCAAGTGGCTGACGCAAACGCTTCTCTGGAGGCAACCTCCTCTCCTGAGCGACCAGTTTGGCGTCTACCCTAGTTCCATATCTAGGGCTAAAGAACGCCGATAGTGGACCTCTTTCTCGTCCGTCCGAAAAGCCTCGGCCACCGCAACGACCCGTCTATGTGTCATCGATGAAGCTGCCACAATGAGGCCAACCTCTCACACTAAGCAGAGCCTTCAAGACAGCGTTTTCTTTCTCCGGCCTTTCAACGTTGGGCTCAACTGCTGATCGTGAGGCCAACTCATTTGCCGCGGCCTGCAATGTGACTGCTGCCACTTTGAGGCTACTTTCTTTTTGCTTTCGTAACCTCCTCTATAGCCTGAAGACTATCCTCGATGCAGGAGGTAAATTCCGCCGTTGGTTGCGCCTGCATAGTCTTTGCCAACAGCTTCAAATCTGGCAGATTCTGGTTTGCTATTGCCCGAGTTTTAGCCTGTTTAGCAGGTGGGCTTGCTGGCTCGGAGTACCCGGCCTGCTCACGACCGTCTGCGTCGGTAAGCGGCCTGTTAAGCTTTAGTGGCTTAGTAGACTTCTTCCTGGACGTGAATGGGTGCCCATGCTTGCGTGTGCGGGATCGAGTTGATCTCGTTGACGTTTCAAAGGCATATGACACCTGCGAGCAGGAAGACTCTCAGGCGTCATTAGCCACTTCATCGCCAACCGGGGAGGCGGGCGCATAAATTTAGTACGCGTTCCTCTTGGCACCTTCTTCCCAGCGACTCCGCTTCTCCGGTGCGTAAGCCAATCAGGCTTAAACCTTCCTCCACCTGTTCGATTATTATTATTTTTCTATGAAGGTCTCAATATGCATGGGTTCGATTGTAATAATTCACCGTTAGAGCCCTCCACCTACCACGGAGCCCTCAGTCGGGGACGTCACTCTGTACAGGTCAACACGCAGGAGGTCATTGCTATCGACCATCTGCCCTTGTTCGCTGGTGGACACCAAGGGGTATGACCTCGTCAACTCTGGGTTAATTCACCCGGTGATTTCTGTTAAGTCTAATTCTTATGGAATTATACCAATATTGGGGTGGCAACTTCTAGAAGGAACACCACCATACTTGCCTTCAGGATCTACACGATCGTAGCGCTCTCCCTCAACACCACGCCATCTAGCTGCCTCTGAGGGAGAAGCAAGGTAGGCCTGCATCTACGCTACCATGCAAGCAAAGCATGTCGTTGTTTAACTGCATAAACTTACGTACAGAGCCCTCCCCTGCACTTACCTACCTAATGTGTATCCTTCTCCCTTTCAAATTGGTCTATAAAAGATCACTTTTGGCTATATAATCACCAATTGTGTCACTCTCCGAAATTATTCTTAACTTTGTACATTCTGTAACTTATAATGTGTATAAAATTGTACACCATATATGTTATAGAATTAAACCCCAAATAATAATATAGATAGAATTGGTATATTGGTTAGATTGCTTTATAGGTATAAACCATCGTATAGATTCGGTACTATCGTGTCTCTGTGAAGTGTTCCAGAAAGAGTTTTCACTCAATCATTGGTTAGATAAGGTCTTTTGTGAATGAATAAATAAATTAACCATTTTCCAGGTAAACTGTCGATACCAAATTTGTTCTTCTGGTTCAAGCCATTCACACCAGAAGATCAAGAAGTCACTGATCTAACTATCGAACATTGGGTATGAGCATTCATCTCTCATTACTGCTAACTAAATTTTAACCTACTTGATAATAATCTCTTTTACTAATCTATTATATTCCAGCCTTGTGAAAAGTCCTCTCTCCATTATTCCCACTTCTCGCAAGACCGTGCTTTCTCCTTGCAGTTTTGCCGAAATCTGTCTAGTTCGTTCCGCTATCTACTTCGGACAAGATATTTTTGTTTGCCCCTGTAAAGAAATCGGCTCAACTCACCTTGCTTTTTTTTAAGGAAGGTCGCTACGGTCACGCTATATTCTCCAAGGAAGGAGGATGGCCACGTAAACTGGAGAAACTGTTGAATGACAAGGCGAGGAAGGAAGGCTACGCGCATCCCAGACTGCCTCCTTTCACTCCTGAAGAAATTGCCCTGGTTAAAGGTAAATCTTTGTTTTATCTACGGTGGGTGTTTTCTGAAACCGTCATAGTTCTTACGTGACAGTGTGAGAGACAGAGCCATACAGGACGCCATTCCTTTTTTGCAAAACAGAATCAAGATGGCAGTAACAAGTAATAGTAACGACCCTTGGACTTATTTTTCTTGGATGTCGTTTAAAGCTTCTGGTACCTACATTATCCTATTCAACAGGGAAGGTTTTCTAGTGATCAGAGAGATCACGAAAAGTAAGGAAAATTAGCCTGGGCCACTGTCACAGGAACACTATCCTACTATCTTACTATCACACTTCACATTATATATTATATTATAATATTATAAAAGCGAAAGTCTGTGAGTGTGTTTGTATGTTTGTTACTTCTTCACACTCAAACGGCAAGACGGATCTGGATGAAATTTGGCACAGATAGATTTCAGGAATAAGTTCCCTCGGGATAATTTTCGACTTTCACGCGGGCGAAGCCGCTGGCAGAAGCTAGTCATTATTTAAACTCGTTTATAGTCTACTAGGTACTTATTGGATCACCGCCTGGCCATGGGCGCTAGACATTTTTTTTAACCAAAGACGCAAAAAGGCATCCAAGCAGCCTAGTACACCGCAGATACTCAATCTAATGTACCTATCGAGGCTTCTTTTATAAAGTTGGCAAAAGTTGGAAACAATTTTGAAATTATTATTTTTTTATTTTTCAGGAACCTATGACTTCTACGCGCTAAACCACTACACAACTTATCTGGTGCGGAGAGCGATGCCAGGGGAACATCCAGGGAAGTTGTTCTTCGAAGGCTCAGAGGAACTGAACACAATTATGTTTAAGGATCCTTCGTGGCCGTCCACGGCATCCAACTGGTTTGTGGTAAGAATTATGAAAGTTTCTAGATTTTTCTATCGGCTTCACTCGCGTGACAATAAGAAATTATACCGTGGAAGAAAAAGTATGTATCCAATTTCAGATCAACGTCTAACCGTCTAGCTTCTGCCAGCGGCTTTGACCGCGTGTATTATACATATAAACCTTCCTCTTGAATCACTCTGTCTATTATAAAAAACCGCATCAAAATCAGTTGCGTAGTTTTCTAAGCATACACAGGGCCAGACAGCGGAAAGCGACTTTGGTTTATACTATGTAAGGATAAGGAAGGCACGATTTACAATAAAATATATATAAAATATAAAAAAAACAGTTGCTTATTTTCCTGAACTAGGTTGAACCTGTCTTTCAGGCTAGAAAGTGCTTAAAACTTATAATAATAATAAATTAACTATTAGTATAACTTGTATATGAATAACTTAAATTAAATTAAAGATAGCAAAAAAATAATTTCGTTATAACCAATGATGTTCAAATAAACAGATACGTTATACACTCACAAAACAATTGAAAAATTTGATCCGCGCAGCAGCGGCAGCACACATACACACTTTTCATTCATCTGACATTTCACTACAAGTCGAAACGGATGGCTTGAAAAAACCAACAAGAAAAAAAGAGACAGCTAGTGTTTGTCACTTGCGTGTGAATGTAAACAAACATTATTCTGACCACCAATGTTGTTATCTTTTTGTAACCTCCAAATATCAGAATATTAGGGAAAAAAAATAGTATATTAAGGCGTATTGCATACTTACATATGGTATGAGATCCCTTCTATTTTATGTAATTTGGTATCATAATTGGTACAATTTCTAAATACACACGATGGCATTTTTTTATTTGTTTTTGTAACAACAAAGCCTATCGCTCTTCGCCATGCGTGACATAAACTAAAGACTAACGGTCACAATTGTGACCTATTCGAGTCTTCACAATGCGCGCGCTCATAACATATCTGTTTATTTGAATATCATTGGTTATAACCTTATTTTCTAATAAGTGGGAAATGCCAATTGTTGGCCATAAAAAGTCCAACAATTTGCTTTTGTTAAAAAAAACATCTTGTTTTAAGTATGTTTATTAATCGCGGTATTCATTTATCCAAACAAGATTGCAACATTTTTGCACAAAATAGAAAGTACTGAAAAGATAAAAAGAAATTAGGTAAATCCGAAATCCATTGGTTTGTGGATAGAATAAAAAGTGTTGCCAATTACTAATTTCGTTCAAAATATAATCGATTCTCTTTTCGCCAATCGATTTTTTATGATGTAATAATTATTATAATACCAATATTATTCGTTCTTTTTTCGTATTTATGACGTTATGATAATAGAACAAGCGAATTGCTAGTTAATTTACCATAAATTCTTTAAATCATAACAAAAATGCTACTGACTTAGAATACATTGAAAATAGAATTCAAAAAAACTAAAAGAAACAAAATAATAACCTTTGAGCCGCTTTAATTTATTAATTCGTTTTGAATAATAATTCGAACAAAAAATCGATATCGATTTTTATGTCTGATATGTAGCAACAACGAATCTGACATTATGACAGCTTGGCGGCTGTCTGTCATACATAAGTTCGTAATTCACAATTCGACTTTGTTTGACTTAATTGACTTAATGTCCTATAACCCCTAGATGGGGCAGAGGGCGACCACAGATGTCCTCCATCGCGATCGGTCTTGAGCTTCACGCTTCACCTCGCTCCATGTCATTCCGATGCTCGTCGCTTCTGCCAACACGGTGCGACGCCAGGTTTGGCGGGGACGGCCACGCTTTCTTTTCCCTTGGGGATTCCAGTCCAAAGCTTGCTTGGGTATGTGATCGGGACCCCTTCGGAGCGTGTGGCCAATCCATCTCCACTTGCGACGCTTGATCTGGCGGTCGATCGGGCTCTCGTGGCATTTCTCCAACAGCTCTACATTGGAGATGGTCTCGGGCCAGTAAATTCCGAGAATGCGACGACGACAGCGGGTGACGAAGACTTGTATTTGGCGTGAGATGTCCTTTGTGACCTTCCACGTTTCGCACCCGTAGAGCAGCACGGATTTGACATTCGACCCGAAGATTTTGAGTTTAATCCTTCGGGTCAGTTTACGCGATTGCCAAACAGGTCTCAGCTGCGCGAAGGTTGCTCGGGGTTTGGCGATCCTAGAAGCGATGTCCTCTTCACTACCCCCAGTCTCTGACACGACACTCCCGAGGTATGTAAATTTGTGGACACGTTCCACTTCCTCTGTGCCAATCAGCAACGGTGAGTGGTTCTTCACACCAGTTCTCATTGCCTGAGTCTTCCGGATGTTTATTTTGAGCCCCGTTTTTGCCGCTTCCTGACGTAGATCGTTTAGCTTTGCTTGCATATCGGCGTGGGTATGACTCAGCAGGCATAGGTCATCGGCGTAATCCAAGTCTTCCAAGACGTTGGATAATCCCCACTCTATGCCGCGGCGCCTGTTATCATGGATGTGAAGCATAATTCCATCAAGAACGACTAGGAAGAGGAGCGGCGACAGGAGGCAGCCTTGGCGGACACCCGCGCACTGTAACGTCATCCGATATGAGGCCGTTATGAGTAACTTTACAGGAATATTTCTTGTAAATACTCTTCAACAGACGGACTATTTTCGGCGGCACTCCAATGTCCAGTAGGCGGTACCAGATACTAGACCACTTCAGCGTATTTGATACGCTGAAGTCTACAAAGGCCTTTTCGAAGTCTACAAAGGTTAGATAAATCTCCCTCTGGCATTCTGATGCCTGTTCCAGTATGATACGGAGAGTGTTGATCTGGTCCGTACAGGAGCGGTTCGAGCAGAAACCAGCCTGCTCAGCTAAGATCACCTTTTGATCGACTTCGTTTGCATTTGTATTATTTTGTTTATTTTCTTGCGGTTTTATTATCTAACCAACGAATAAGCTTTCTAAGTATCCACTTAATAATAATTAATGGAATCCTCCAACAACTTTATTATTCTATGTTTGTATTACAGTAAAATGATTGTTAAAAAACTGTATTAGTCAAAAAAAAAACATTTAATATCTTAACAATCCGGACTTTTTTCTGAATCAATTCCTTTATCATTTCATTCATTAAATTGCATATTATCATTTCCATATGCTTTTATTTGTGTGCACACCGGGCCAAAGTGTCTATGATCGGTGGGCATTTCCCAAATGTTCTGTTAAGTTCCAGCTTCTGACTACTACGACCAATGATACGCAAGTAATATTTATGTCAATGACTACGACTGTCAAAGATTTACAATTTCTGCCGAGACCAACGGCAACGGCTTCACGTGTTTTGCGAGTTACGGAGAAGTAATGCATGGTCACCCATCCAGGGACCGACTTTGGAAAAAGTTGCTTAACATCATAATCGACCCGTGCGGTATTTAGCCAGGAGCACCACGGAAAAATAAACTTTTCCTGGTGTACCGGTGTACCAACAGAGTTTTCTATCTATCAATTCTACATGATGTTTAACTTAATTATATATTTCCAGATATATCCACCAGGTCTTCGAGAACAGCTGAACTGGCTGAACTCCACGTACGACCTCAAAGAGGTCATTATCACGGAGAACGGCGTGCCCTCGTCAGACCCTGGTCTGGTGGACACGCAGCGGTTGGAGTACTATAGGGATAACTTAGAACAGGTGGGCAATTCTAAAGAGAAAGTATTGATGTTGATATAGGTATTTTGGAGTGTTATGAATTATGACTTGAACATGGTAAGTTGGTAAGACAAACGGTGGTTGCAGAAGCGCAGCGAGACGGTGAACAGTGTTCTTGAGAGTTGAGACCACTTCACCATAATTCGAACCTTTACCGTTGACTTATCATAAGCGACATTTTGCCGAAAGTACGTTTTTTAGGCTTCCGTAGTCAACAAGGAACCCTTTTATGGTATACGCTGAGATGCAAGTGCAGTGCAGCGCAGAATTCTCTCCGTAGCCCGGCGAGCACTGTTGCCGAATTAAACGCTATATATTTCCAAAATGGTATCTCGAAAACGGTGTGTCCTAGGCAAATGTCATAACCAAAATGTCTTCGGTACGCCCATGCTCGCTTCGCTGGACAGACAAGGCATAAGATATCATGTGCTGCGAGGCGACACAGCTTAGTTCAGTAGTCAGCGGCGGCAACTTGGGCACGCGGCGTGTTCGAGAATGTCTAGTTCCGAGTCCGATTCAGACTGAAATTAATAATCTACTAAAAGTTTATGGTATTTCAAAGAGCAAAAAATTTTTTTTGTAAAATTTCGTACAAAAATCACATAAAAATGTCCGTCAGCCACACGCTTGACGCAAGAACTGTATCGCGTCGACTCGACGCACAGACTACTTAGAGATAATACGACTCGACGTCTGCGCCGCGCGTGCCTGCGCCGCATACTTTACAAAATCTGCGCTGCCCTGCGCTGCTCTGTACTGCGCCGCCTGCGTCTCAGCGTATGCCCAAAATAGTTTCGCCATTTCCGTCTGTCCGTCCGCAGCTTAGCTCAGAGACTCCAAGTACTAGAAAGCTATAATTTGGCATGGATTTACATATTAATCACGCCGACAAAGTGATAGGTAAAATAAAATAAAGTAAAAAAAAATTAGATTACCTACCCTGTACCTCAGATCAAATAAAAAGTCAAGATGGAACGTTGCAAACAACAAAGTGACGGCGGTTCAAAATGCCTTGCCGTATAAATACACAATTATACGCACTCACGTACACCGAAATTACACCTTAGCTTGTCATTCGAGATCACAGATCGAATAATAAAGCTCGACTGACGAGCTAAGGGGTAGTTTAGTTATACGTGTGCGCGTGTAATGTGTATTTAAACTGCAAGGCATAGTTTGAACCGGCTTCAATTTGTAGTTTGCAACGTTCCATCTTGACTTTTTATTTGATCTGAGCCCTGTACAACGTAAAGTGGGGATGTTTTTTTTTCTAGTCTATCTCATGGTGTGGGCTATCGTTGGATAGGCCATTCAAAATTATGACGGGTCTGCGAAAACCATTTTTGAATTCAGTGATCCATTTGCGTAAAATTGCAAATTTTTGTTAGAGTCAGGTGTCCCCCCTCCTGCCATGCCAGCTAAATTGTTGCTTTTGGATATGTGACAAAATTCACGGCAGTAGTAGTTATAAATATAACGAAGTTAAAAGGAAAACTATCACAGCGAAATAGGCTTACCAACTTATATAATGTACGTGGAAAAATAAAATAAATGATTTGTGTTAGAGCAATGTTCGGTGTTCTCATTGTTTATGAACTTCAGTATTTTTATATTATGTTGGTGAATGTAGCTGTTTGTACGGAACCCTCGGCATGCACTTGATTGGTTTCTTTTAGGTTCCGTACCCAAAGGGTAAAAACGGGACCCTATTACTAAGACTCCGCGGTCCATCCGTCTGTCTGTCAGCCTGTCCGTCTGTCACCAGACTGTATCTCATGAACCATGATAGCTAGGCAGTTGAAATTTTCACAGATAATGTATTTCTGTTGCCGCTATAACAATATATAATTACTAGCTGACCCTCGGGGCTTCGCTCCCGTCATCTGCCTACCTACCCTGGCTACCTTGCCTATCCTGCCTACCATGCCTACCCTGCCTACCCTGCCTGCCCTGCCCCTACCCTGCCTTCCTGCCTACCCTGGCTACCCTGCCAACCCTGCCTGCCCTGCCTACCCTGCCTACCCTGCCTAACCTGCCTACCCCGCCTACCCTGCCTACCCTGCCTACCCTTCCCACCCTGTCTATCCTGCCTACCCCTGGCTACCCTGCCTACCCAGCCTACCCAGCCTACCCTGCCTACCCTGCCTACCCTACCTACCCTGCCTACCCTGCCCCTACCCTGGCTAACCTGCCTACCCTGACTTTCCTGCCTACCCTGCCTTTCCTGCCTACCCTGCCTATCCTGCCTATTCTGCCTATCCTGCCTATCCTGCCTACCCTGCCTACCCTGCCTACCCTGCCTACTCTGCTTACCATGCCTACCCTGCCTACCCTGCCTACCCAGCCTACCCTGCCTACCCTACCTATCCTGCCTACCCTGCCTTTCCTGCCTACCCTGCCTACCCTGCCTTTCCTGCCTACCCTGCGTATCTTGCCTACCCTGCCTACCCTGCCTACTCTGCTTACCCTGCCCACCCAGCCTACCCTGCCTACCCTACCTATTCTGCCTGCCCTGCCTATCCTGCCTACCCTGCCTATCCTGCCTACCCTGCCTATCCTGCCTACCCAGCCTACCCTGCCTACCCTGCCATTCCTGCCTACCCTACCTATCCTGCCTGCCCTGCCTTTCCTGCCTACCCTGCCTATCCTGCCTACCCTGCCTATCCTGCCTACCCAGCCTACCCTGCCTACCCTGCCTACCCTGCCTACCCTGCCTTTCCTGCCTACCCTGCCTATCTTGCCTACCCTGCCTACCCTGCCTACTCTGCTTACCCTGCCTGCCCTGCCTAACCTGTCTTTCCTGCCTACCCTGCCTATCCTGCCTACCCTGCCTACTCTGCTTACAATGCCTACCCAGCCTACTCTGCTTACCATGCCTACCCTGCCTACCCTGCCTACCCTACCTATCCTGCCTACCCTGCCTTTCCTGCCTACCCTGCCTATCCTGCCTACCCTGCCTACCCTGCCTACCCTGCCTACCCTGCCTACCCTGCCTACCCTGCCTACCCTGCCTACCCTGCCTACCCTGCCTACCCTGCCTACCCTGCCTACCCTGCCTACCCTGCCTATCTTGCCTACCCTGCCTACCCTGCGTATCTTGCCTACCCTGCCTACCCTGCCTATTCTGCTTACCCTGCCCACCCAGCCTACCCTGCCTACCCAGCCTACCCTGCCTACCCTACCTATCCTGCCTACCCTGCCTTTCCTGCCTACCCTGCCTATCCTGCCTACCCTGCTTTTCCTGCCTACCCTGCCTATCCTGCCTACCCTGCCTACGCGGCCTTCCCTGCCTACCCCGCCTTTCCTGCCTACCCTGCCTATCTTGCCTACCCTGCCTACCCTGCCTATTCTGCTTACCCTTCCTGCCCTGCCTAACCTGCCTATCCTGCCTACCCTGCCTATCCTGCCTACCCTGCCTACCCTGCCTACTCTGCTTACCATGCCTACCCTGCCTACCCTGCCTACTCTGCTTACCCTGCCTACCCTGCCTATTCTGCCTACCCTGCCTAACCTGCCTATCCTACCTACCCTACCTACTAATTTGTATCTATCATCAATAGTTTTCTCAGCGCACGCCAAATAATGTATTTTACAGACAACATTTTGCTACCTTGGGTTACATTATTGCAATTTTCATAAGGATCTCTATTTTTTTTTGAAAATATTTTATAGCCTATGACACTCAGGAATAATGTAGCTTTCTATCGGTGCAAGAATTTTCAAAATCGGTTCAGTAGATCCAGAGATTACCCCTTACAACGTCACAAACTCACAAACTTTACCTCTTTATAATATTAGTATAGATTAATATTTTTTTGCGATAATGGTACGGAGCCCTTGGTGCGCGAGTCCGACTCGCACTTGGCCGGTTTTTTTCTTAAACGACCTCAGAACAAATTTAATATCTCTTACCATAAGTTGGCGGTGATGGCTTGTGATGATGACTAATGAATGAGTTTGAGGTCATACTCCCTTAGCTGAGTAGATAAAAAAGTCGGACCCTGCCATGACCGTGTATTTTTAACCCCCACCGGAAAAAGAGGGGTGTTATAAGTTTGACGTGTGTTGCTGTGTATCTGTGTGTCTGTCTGTGGCATCACAGGGTCCAAACGGGTGAACTGATTTTGATTTAGTTTTATTTGTTTAAAAGGTGAGTTAATCGAGAGTGTTCTTAGCTATGTTTGAATAAAATCGGTTCAGCCGTTCAAAAGTTATGGGTGTTTTACTGTTTGAATCGGGGTGTTTTCGCAAGACCTCGTGCCATAATTACGTGTTCAATATATTGCCGATCGAAGCGTACCTACTATGTACTAGATAAATTATGTAGCATGAAATTAAAATGCGTCGGGGATTTTTTAAATTTTTAAATTTCACTTTTATTATTTATTTATTACCCGACTGCCGAAGGAGGGTAATGTGTTTATCAGTCTATGTATGTAAGTAAGTATGTATGTATGTTTGTTCCCATGTGCCGTTCTAGAGACCAAACGCGTTGACCGATTTTGATGATTCTTACGTCAATCGATTCGTCTTAACCCTGCGAGTGTCACTGGCTATATAAAAATTGTAAAAGAACAAGTAAAATTTCAAAATTTAAAAAACCCCCGACACATTTATCTTGCGAAAACATCCCGATTCAAACAGTAAAACGCCCATAACTTTTGAACGGCAGAACCGTTTTTTTTTAAACATAGCTAAGAACACTCTCGACACAATCACCTTTCCAACAAAAAAAACTAAATCTAAATCGGTTCATCCGTTGAAGCGCTATGATGCCACAGACAGACACACAGATACACAGATACACAGTTACACCGATACACAGATACACAGATACACAGACACACAGATACACAGCAACACACCTCAAACTTATAACACCCCTCTTTTTCCGTCGGGGGTTAAAAAGACGTAAACGCAAGAAGAAAATCATGCTGTGCAGTCGGAGGATACATCTGTTTTTGGTCAGCCAGCTCGCGTTTATGTATCCTCCGACTGCACAGCATGATTTTCTTCTTGTTTACGTCTTTTTTGTTCGCTTTTTAAGCAGTCGGGTTCTTTGTTAACCCCCGACGGAAAAAGAGGGGTGTTATAAGTTTGAGGTGTGTTACTGTGTATCTGTGTATCTGTGTGTCTGTGTATCTGTGTATCTGTGTATCTGTGTGTCTGTCTGTGGCATCATAGCGCCTCAACGGATGAACCGATTTTGATTAAGTTTTTTTTGTTTGAAAGGTGTTTGTATCGAGAGTGTTCTTAGCTATGTTTGAATAAAATCGGTTCAGCCGTTCAAAAGTTATGCGCGTTTTACTGTTTAGATCGTGATGTTTTCGCAAGATAAATGTGTCGGGGGTTTTTTAAATTTTGAAATTTTACTTGTTTTTAAATACAAGTTGTCCTGAGAATTAAACAAGGCACACTGTTAGACCTCTGGGGTCTGTCTATAGCATGCCATGGTCTGGAATTAACTCAACGTGCTATTCACAAATTTAGAGTAAAATCGAGTTGTTGGAACTGTGATAATACAATGGTAATAATTTTATCCATTAGGTTCTGCTGGCTATGAACGACGGCATCAACGTGACAGGTTACACCGCCTGGACGCTGATGGATAACTTCGAGTGGCTGAGTGGATACTTGTAAGTTATAAACTGGATCATCATCATGTAGGACCAACCAACCAATTACTTTCACTTGGGTTCCGTTTTTTAGGGTTCCGTAGCCAAATGGCAAAAAACGGGACCCTTATGGATTCGTCATGTCTGTCTGTCTATCTGTCCGTCCGTATGTCACAGCCCCTTTTTTGTTGTATTCTGTGAACCACATTAAGATTTTCACACAAAAATAGAAAAAAAACAATAAATTTTGGGGGTTCCCCATACTTAGAACTGAAACTCAATATATTTTTTTCATCAAACCCATACGTGTGGGGTATCTATGGATAGGTCTTCAAAAATGATATTGAGGTTTCTAAGATATATTTTTTTCTTAATTGAATAGTTTCCAAAGTGGTAAAATGTGTCCCCCCCCCCCTGTAACTTCTAAAATAAGAAAATGATAAAACTAAAAAAATATAAAATGTACATTACCATGTAAACTTCCGCCGAAAATTGGCTTCAACGAGATCTATTAAGTAGTTTTTTTTTTATACGTCATAAATCGTAAACCGCAATTTACCAAGTACGGAACCCTTCGTACGCGAGTCCGACTCGCACTTGTTCAAATAATGACCGTCGCGGTCCGTAGCCACCTACCCGAAGACATTTATATCGTCACTTGTATTTACGTTGTTAAAACTAAATTCTCTTTTTGTGTTTCTTTTTCACATGACCATACCAAGACAAAACAAAAGTTGAAAGGGAATACGGGGAAACGAGATACCAATAAAATGAATATCCAATAAAATGAATAGTATGGCAAAAGAAATGGCAATTTTTTGCATCTATTTACTACAGCTTCGCAAACTAGTAAGAGACCAGAGAAGCCAGTACAAAAGTCTTTACTAGTTGAGAGTTGCAATACTGCTTTATTTATAAAAAAATGTTATTAGTATGGGACCTACAATATATAACAATATACCTGACAAAGGATAACACAATAAGCAATTAAAAAAAGAAGTTATCAGCATTATTGATTGAAAATTGTTACTACTCGATTAAAGATTTTCTAAATGACAATAAATAAAACATATTCTAATGTAAATTTCTAATTTAATATAATCTTATTATATTTTATGCAATTTAACGACATATCAACTTATTTAATTGTATCCGTTTCGAACTGTAAATCGTAATTTTGTGTTTTGAGACTAGTTTTTTGATTACCTACTCGTTTATTTAATTAATTAATGTGTGCATGCAATGATATTCAAATAAACAGATATGTTATACACTCACAAAACAATTGAAAAAAGTGTTCCGCGCAGCAGCGGCAGCACACATACACACATTTCATTCATCTGACATTTCACTACAAGTCGAAAGGGATGGCTTGATAAAACCAACAAGAAAAAAGATACAGCTAGTGTTTGTCACTTGCGTGTGAATGTAAACAAACATTATTCTGACCACCAATGTTGTCTTTTTCCAACCTCTAAATATCAGAATATTAGGAAATAAATTAGTAAATTGAGGCGTATTGCGTACTTACATATGGTATGAGATCCCTTCTGTTTTATGTACTTTGGTATCATAATTGGTACAATTTCTAAATACACACGATGGCATTTTTTTTATTTGTTTTTGTAACAACAAAGCCTATCGCTCTTCGCCATGCGTGACTTAAACTAAAGGTCACAATTGTGACCTATTCCAGTCTTCACAATGCGCGCGCTCATAACATTTCTGTTTATTTGAATATCATTGTTTGCATGCCTAATCTGGTAGATTGTACAAGGATCACAATTGTTTTTTTTTATACCTTATGTCATGTACCTGCAATCTGTGTAAATAAAATCAACTTTACTTTTTTTTTGTTTTCAGAGTTAAATTCGGTCTGTATCAAGTAGACTTCTCGCATCCAAACCGGACTCGGACGCCGCGCGAATCAGCGCGATTCTACGCCTCTGTTATAAGGAATAGAATGTTACACCCAAATCAAGATAAAACCAAATTAAATTATGTTTAGATTTTGAACAATGGCGAAATCATAGCTGATTTAAATTTGAGCGTCTGAAAATGAGTTATATACGAAAGAAATTCCATTAATTGTCTTCGTTTTTACAAACTGGTTCACCACGGATAAAAAAAAACATTATTAAAGAAAGTGAATAAGTTATTTGATTTTTTCGTTAATTTTCATTAGTTCAGTGTTGCCATTTTACACTTATTCTGCCAAGTGACGAGTTGTGAATGTAGTAAGTATTTGTTAATATTGTATGTATTTGTTAATATTGTATGTATTTGTTATTATAATAAAATGGAGTAAATTAATTAACAATTTATTTATTTCGAATTCATGCACAAAAGATACAATGGCGGACTTAATGCCTTAGGCATTCTCTACCAGTCAACCAAGGGTGGTGAAGGGATAACATGGAAGGTGCATTGTTTAATAATAAAACCAGTTATTATATCATACTAAAATAGGTAAAATACACGTACGTATATATTGAAAATAATTTATAATTAATACTAGTAGTAGTAGTAGTAGTAGGGACTCCCTTTTCCGCACTTAGACTCCCATTTGGTCCGTTGTGCGTGGGGGTACTGGCTAACATAGCCAGCCCAACTCCGCCCAAAAGCACAGAAGCTTCCTGGGAGCTTCACAGGCTTCACGGAGCGACCTCACTGTTCCGAGGGTTTCTTCGCGTTGAGAAGCCACGGCCTCGCATTCCAGGATTACGTGGGCGGCTGATTCTTCGGCGTTAAAACAGCCCCTGCAAAGTGGGCTGTCCGTGGCGCCTATGTTGAATAAATGTTTGTTAAGAAGGGTGTGGCCCGTTAGTGTCCCTATAATTATTTTGAGGTTATTTCTACTCAGGCTGAGGAGTTTCTTGGTGAGACGCGGGTTTACTATCGGTACAGCCATTTTTGACTGTCTACAGTCTGTAGCCCGTGACCATCTGTTATTGTGCAATTCTGTTGATCTTTGACGAATCCACGCACGAAATTGCGAGAAAGGCAAGGGGATAAGTGGGTACGGGCCTAGCACCAACATCTCGGAGCCCCTTTTCGCAAGTTCATCTGCGGCATCATTGCCTAGGGATCCACTGTGCCCCTTGATCCACTGGAGGGTGATTCGATTGGATTTTGATATACTCTCCAGGGCGAGGTGGCATTCAAAGATTAGTTTATTGTTGGTTAGTTTGTTTTCTAAAGCTTTGAGCACAGCCAGACTATCAGATAGGAATCTGATTCCGTAGTTCTGGATACCTAAACGCTTTACGGTTTTTGCGGCTTGTGTTAAGGCGACACATTCACATTGGAAAATTGAACTATGTGTGCCTAACGGTATGTGAAAGTTAATGTTGAGGTCAAGGGAGTGAACGCCAGCACCTGAGCCGCTATTAGTTTTTGAGCCATCTGTGTAGATTCGCACTTCATTCGCTCCTGACTGATCCCTTTCTTCCTCTGTTGTTTGTATGTTATAGTTTTTGTTGAACATAGGTTGTTTTTGTATTCTATCACACGGAGCGGCGATGAGAGGTTGATACTCAATCGCCCGGTCCAGGATTTTAGCGTGTGGGCTTGTGTGGTTTTTACCCCATATGCCTAGATGCATTAGCCTGATAGCAGCTAGCGCCGCTTCTTGCTGTATGTACAGGTCCAGGGGAGTTATATGTAGGGCTATCTCCATGGCTGCTGTTGGGGTGGTTCTCATGCAGCCGGTGATAGCTGAGCAGGCCTGTCGCTGGAACCGTTGGAGTCGGGTGATGGTGGTCGAGAGTTCTGTCCTAGTCCACCAAACCAGAGCACCATAAGCCAACATTGGCCTGATTACCGCTGTGTATAGCCAGAGAGTAATCCTTGGAGACAGCCCCCATGTTTTTCCTAACATTTTTTTACACTGATAGAGTGCGATTGTGCATTTGTTGAGTTTGTAGTCAAGATGCTTGTTCCAGAGCAATTTGCTATCAAGAATTACCCCCAAGTACTTGACCTCCTCTTTAAGTGTTAATTCTGTGTTGAAAAGTTTTGGAAGCCTATGCGGTCCAAGATTTCGTTTGTTAGTGAACATTATTAGTTCCGTCTTTACGGGGTTAACCGACAGTTCGTGTTTTGTGCACCAGCTCTCGATTATTTTGAAGGCCTTTCTCATGAGATCACATAAGATGCCCTCAAATTGCCCCGAGATTAGAATTGCTATGTCATCTGCGTATCCTACCGAGTAAAGACTGCTGGCGTTGAGCTCTGCAATGAGCTCATTTACGACTAAATTCCACAGAAGTGGTGACAGCACCCCACCTTGTGGGCAGCCCCTGCTCACGATTCCTCGTGTGGTAGTGTTCACAGTAAATTGAATAGCACGGTTTTTTAGCATGTTGTTAATCCATTCTACGAGCGTCGGCGCAACACCGTGCGTGTTGAGTGCCTGACCGATGCTGGTGAAGTTAGTTTTGTCGAATGCACCTTCGATATCAATGAAGGCACCTAGGGTTGGATTTTTGTTTTTGAGAGCATTGCCTACGCGTGAGACTACGCTGTGGAGCGCTGATTCAGTTGATTTGCCTGCACAGTAGGCATGTTGGTACGGGTGCAGAGGTTTTTGAATCGAAATCTGGTTTCTTATCTTCCTGTCCCCCAGCCTCTCCAGTGTCTTTAGAAAGAAAGAGGAGAGGCTTATGGGTCTAAAAGATTTGGGCTGGGTGTAGTCGCCCCTACCTGGTTTCGGAATAAATATTATTTTTACTTCGCGCCATTTCAAGGGGATATATCGGTGAGCCAGACAAGCCCGAAAGACCTTAACAAGGTAATCAGCTAGCAGAGCACCGCTCCATCTGAGCAGAGCTGGAAAGATACCGTCCATCCCCGCTGCTTTGAAAGGCAGGAAGGTGTTGATTGCCCATGTTAATTTATCTTTGTCGATAACTTCTAACGCCACCTCCCAGTCTAAGCTGCTCGTAGCCCTTTCCCTGTACGGTTCCCAGCTTTGCTGGGTGGCAATCTGGCAGCCCGGGAAGTGGGTAGTTAGGAGTAGTTCGCTAGTTTCTGCGTCGTTTGTTGTGTAAGTGTTATCTGGTTTTCTTAGGCATCCTATAGACAGGTCTGCCTCTTGAGCAAGACAAGTTTTGACCCTATTTGCCTGGTTGTTGTTTTCAATGTTAGTACAAAAACGCCTCCAACTTGTTTTACCTCGGAGGCGAATTAGTTTTTTATATGTTTTGCGGTTTGTTATGTAACGGTCCCAGTCTACTGGCGACCGTGTGTTCTTAGCTCTATTGAATAGCCTTCTCAGTTTGTGTCGGTGTCTCTCCAGTTCAGGACTCCACCAGGACTGCCTGATCCCTCTCCTGGGTAAGGTGAGGGGACACGACTGTTCATAGCTCGATAATAGGATGGAAGTGATTTTGTTTACGTGTTCGTCTAAATTGTTTATCGTTATTTCAGCCGGAAGAGAGGGTAACCTACCCAGTTCAGTACCTATAAGTCTGACGAACTTCGATTGGTCTGTGTTGCGAGGAACTCTTCTTGGCTGTGGTGTGGTTAAGTTGAAGTTAATTGTAAAACGAATCCATCTATGGTCTGAGCATGATATCTCATTGGACACATGCCAGTCCTGAATGGAGTTGGATACACCTAAAGTTGCTAAAGTTAGGTCTATTATTGTTTGCGATCTTGCGTTTATGAAGGTGGGTTCGGAACCCTTGTTAAGTAGTACAAGGTTATTGCTAAGAATAAAGTCAAGCATTTCCTCACCTCGGTTGTTGGTTTTGACATTACCCCAGAGCGTGTGATGCGCGTTGGAATCTGTGCCGATGATTAGTTCTAGTTTCTCCCTTTCACAGTACTCCACCAGCAAGGCGAGCTCTGGTAGAGGCACGTCCGCGTCGCCTGGCAGGTATGCCGAGGCTAGTACAATGTCTGGGCGTTCTTGTTCGGTTCTGAAAAGCCTGGTTGCTGTCAGGTCCCTTGAACAGAATTCGTTAATTAAAAGGTTAGGTACATGTTTTGGGACCAATATGCAGGTACGCGGATTACTTACGGAGGTGTCTAGCAGCAACTTACCTCCGATGTTAGCAAGACCGCATATTTTGCCACTTCTAATCCACGGCTCTTGGATGAGGGCGATGGTCTTCTCTTGTTGGTTCTCCAGCACTCTGCGTAAAGTAGCCGACGCAGTTTGACTGTGCTGGAGGTTGGTCTGCAGGATCTTAGTCCTCCCGCAAAGGAGAGGAGCAGGGATCGCTGTCCTCGTCCCTACTTCTCCCCTCCGGCGGAAAGCAGTCCTCGTCCGAAGTTAGTCCGGGCGAGGGTGGATCCTGTGTTGATCCCTCAGTTGAATCGACCTCAAGCGCTGCCATGGAAGTCGCCAGCTCCACCGCCTCCCCAGCGGTCCCCGTCGCGGGAGGCGACGGGGAACGCCCAGGCAGCGGCGGATCAAGCTCCACTCCAGGCGCAGTCGAGGCCGTTGAGGTTGAAGGCGCAGCGGCATCCTCCTTGGTTCCACCTTCCTTCAGGAACCGGATGTATATACTACCCATAAGGTAGTATACTCGCCTCTGCTGGTCTTTAATGGTTTTAACCATGGACTCCGGCACACGAAAGTAGAGACAGGTGCACGGTGGCTCCTGACTGACCCTTGCGTGTGTTAGAGTCCAGGTGTTAATTTTTAGATTGGGGTTCTGCCTCGCCAACATCCCGAGAAGGTCTGATGTGTCCTCGCTGTTCTCGGGGACATACAGCATGCACAATGCCTTCTTGGGTATGTCGGCCTGGGGCCGAACGGTGAGTCTGGTCTCCGGTAACGGGGACGGTGTGTTATTTATGACCCCCTTGAGCCAGGCCAGTGTGAAGTCGTCCTCGCACCATGTTTTGAGGACGCCTTCAGCGTAGTGGGCCCGACCTCTAAAGTGGATCGCGGTATTTTGGGTTGGGGTGGCTGGTTCAGGAACTGCCTTCAGCAGAGCCCGGAGCTGGTCCTCAATAGTTTGTCGGATCCCCTCCGCTTGCTCCTGCGTCATGTCCAAGAAGGGCTCGGTCATGACGGCGACACACAGCTCGTTGTTCCTGAACGACGCGGCCGCTTCGGCGTAGCTCACCAGGGTTCCATCAACCATATGGGAGCGAGCGGGTTTGCTCTTCTTGCTTACCCCAGTTGGTGTGACGGAATCCTCGGGACGCGAACGCTTCTGCGCCCTAGCCGGTGGTTCGGTGTTTTTTTGCTGTTTTTTGCGCCCTCTAGGCCTCGTGCTGCGTTTGCGCTTAGCGCCGGTGGCAGCCTCGCCTATTGGTGTGTCAGCCGTAGCAGACATCACCCTGGGGGGCGTCTTTTTGCTTGTTGCTGTTTGCCATTTATTGGCGTTAGATGAGCCTGCCATATGGCCTTCGGCCAGCTTCGTCGGGTCCCTCTCGGAGACCGCAGCCGCTAACGCAACCCGTGTTTTGGGCGCATCAACTTTTGCAGTGCTCTTCGAGTCGCCGTGAGCGAGAACTGTCCTTGGCTTTTCGGTCAGGGTAGTGTTAGGGGGCGCATCCATAGACGCAGATGAGGTTGGGATCGTTTGGGACGCAGCCTGTTGTGGTGCATCCCTTGCGGTTGCCTTCCTCATCGCATCCTTGGACGCAGCCGAGCGTTTATGTGTGTTGGGTGCATCTGAGGACGCAGTCTTAGGCGGTTGTTGCTTAGACGCATCCTGAGACGCAACCCTTGGGTTAGTCGTAAAAGGCGCATCTGAAGACGCAGCCCTTGGTGTGTTTTGTGTAAGCGCATCCGACGAGCGGGACGCAGCTTTGTTTTTTTGTTTTTTGTTTTGTTTTTTGGTCTCTTTATCCATGAGTATGGTATCAAATAATTCACCGTTGGAGCTCTCCACCCGCCACGGAGCCCTCAGTCGGGGACGCCGCTCGTTCAACAAGCGACGCCAGAGCTACTCCTTCGGTATAGGACCAGCTTAGTGAAAAGTAGACGAACCTGCACGCGACGGAAGATCACGGGACTGTATACGGCACGAGACTATGCCGCAACTCATCCCGAAACCCCACGCCACGCCGGCTGCCCCCCCCCACTAAACCGATCCTCGCTTGACATCCCGCTTATGGGATGCCTCAGCCGATTGATCGTGGGTAGCTACCCCACGACCTCCCGTTTGAGAGGAAATCCGGGCCAAAGTGGTGTGTTGTGTGCAGCCTGCTCCACTCAACCACCAGGATCCCTTCATCCCCCCGTACGGGTCCCCGCGCACGGCAAAAACACGCAGGAGGTCATTGCTATCCATCATCTGATCTTGTTCGATGGTGGACACCCAGGGGCATGACCTCGCCACCCCTGTGATAAGTCGCCTGGTGATTTCTGTTGCGTCTATTTCATATGGAATTAGACCAATAACGGGGCGGCAACCACGAGAAGGTTCATCACCACACTTGCCTTGAGGATCTACACGACCGTAGCGCTCTCCCTCAAGACCACGCCACCTTGCCACCTCAGAAGGAGTAAGGCAAGGTAGGCCTGCGTCTACAAAGCCAAACCAAGCAAGCAAGCGAATGAACGAGCGAAGCAAGGCATGTTGCTGGATACAAAGCACGAGTTTGTGAAACGCATGACCCTCCCCAAATTAATACTATTTATATAAGAAATAAATATGATTCTAAAGTAACAGAAAAGAAGAAAGTGAGATGACTCTGCTTAGTTGTTTTGAAAGTAAATCCGCAACTTCCGCTTGAATGCATACCGACTGCTGGCCGTCCTGATCTCGGGAGGAAGTGCATTCCAAAAAAGAATGGACAGTATATGAAAGGAAGAGTGAACAAAATCAGTAGTAGGAGAAGGACAGAATAAGAGGAGATTATTAAGAAGAATGCAGATTCCGGCCTTGTGAAGAACATAGATATTTAAAGTTAGACATAAGATAGGAAGGAGGAGTGGGAAAATTGACTAGGGAGAAAAGTGTGGTCAAAGCGCTTAAACATCTCCTCTGGCAAATGGGCAGCCATTTTAACTCAAATCTGTAGTTTGACACAAATGGTCATATTTTCTGAGTTTCAATATAAATCTGATACAGTTGTTCAAGACCCTATCTAGCTTATCCAGCAAGACCGCGTTCAAGTTAAAGTATCACACGACACCATAGCTATAACTACTGGGAATATTGAAGTCTGCACAAGCATTGTCTTTACTGGTAAAAACCTCCTCAAACGATACAGGATCGCAAAGTACCGCTGGCTCTCTGACTGACACTGGCCACCTGACTTTGCCAACTAATTGTCGAGTCCAGATACAAACCGAGATCTTTCACATATATAGAGATTTTTATGCGGTTAATCTAATTGTAGGTGTTCCTTGCTGGTAGATAATAATACTATAGTTTAGTAGAAATAAATGAATTACTTACTTTCAATTAATGACATGCAAAAGGACTAGTAACCAAGTCAAAAAAAATATAGCATGGTTGTTGAATGTTGATGACAATCTTTTGATACACATCAAAGTCGCATATATATAAACACTAGCTTCTGCCAGCGGCTTCGCCCGCGTGTAAAAAATAGATAGTAACCTACTGAATATGCATATAAAATTTCATAAAAATCGGTGAAGCCGTTTCGGAGGAGTATGCTAACATTGTGACACGAGAATTTTATATATAAGATACTCTTTCCAAAAAGTATTTTTTTATATTTCATGCTGAAATAACTAGATAAGGGATATACTAATGCGATATTGCCCTTTTTCTGCCACGAAATTGATTATGATTACCTATTAAACACATTATTAAAAGTTACCCAGACATAGATATCTATTAATCTCGGCGTTCTCGAACAAAAATTCTTGCACAAACTAATTCAGAACATGACCCTGAGTTAAACCAGATATTTTTCATTTAATGACGTAAGAATTTAATCTCAGCTAAAACAATGTATGGGCTTCTGCCATTGTCCAAAATTTTTAATGTTGTTTAAATGTGATTTTTTTGTTCATGGCTTACCTATATTCAGAGGTACTAAGGCCGAGTTTCTGACAATTTGTCACATTAATTCTGCGATAATTTAGTGGTGAGAAACTCGGCCTAAACCAAACAAAAAGTTCACTTAATATTTTTATTTTGGGCCCCATGAATGTGTCCGTTGTTGTTAAATCAGGTAAATTACCAATGTTTGCAATATTTGTAAGTATGTGAGAACCATAAGTACTATTTCTCATCAATCATGTTTCTATTTATCAAATGAATTCATTAACTTTTTAGTGCTTATAATAGGTACCTTATAATCTTTCTTTCTTTCTTTTTTAAAAAAATGTTGCCCCACACTAGGAATTTATGCCTGTATCGTGGGTGCGTTTACAAACATATAAACTCACATACACAACACCCAGAGCCGGAACAACTATCTGTAGGTCATACAAATATTTGTTCCGTGCGGAAATCGAACCCGCGACACGCAGCGCAGCAGTCAATCGCTCAACCACTGCGCCAACCGTGCGCAATATACGTGGGATAGTAGTGTTATTCTGGGTGCATCGCGCATCGTCTTCACCTATATGAATGAATGTATGTATCTATGTGAATATTGCAATACACTTTTTTTACTATGAAATGTGGAGTTTCTTGTCCGTTCTTCCTCTTAAAAGCTATTTTGCCGAATGGACGGTAGAATCACACAGGTCTGTGATGATTGATTGAAGATTTTTGAGTATTTTTTTTTTTTTTACTATTCTGAGGTTTCTGTTTATAAAAAGATTGTCCAAGAAAAATTTTAAACACCTATAAAAACTTAGATTGTAATGAGTATGAAAATTCATTTTTTGAAGTCATAATAATAACAATAGGTACCTATTGTATTTTTTCAAAAAAAATTCAGGCGATTACAATAAGGTGCAAGTTGAAAGGTTTCATCAAAATTTAAAAGAGATGGAAAGAGGATATCAAGGCCATTGCGATGTTAATGTGATAGCGGACTACTGCTGGATGATTTCAATACATATCCATAAACGAAAACCAACCACATGCATTTTTTTTTTCTAAAAAGGAGTTGTTACTAATTGTTTTTTTTTTTCAATTTAATCATTTATTCCGGACCATGTTTGTGTATTATTTGTTAGTAATACACTTATGTTAGTAAATTTACATAATCTAATAATGTCATTCTTAAAATCCTTACACACAATAAATTCTTTGTTTTGTATTATATTTTACACTTTTGTATTATAAGTAATATTCCTAGTCTCAATAAAATGTAGAAAATAAATAACAGGATTCTTAATCGTTTTATTTAATTTTAGTCTTGTAGTTATTTCTCTCCAAGCACTTTACCATCTAATTCTGGCAAGTGTGATGTGATATATTTTTATAATACTAGCTGACCCTCGGGGCTTCGCTCCCGTCAGCTGGCTACCTATCTAACTACCCTGGCTACCCTGCCTACCCTGGCTACCCTGCCTACCCTGCCTACCCTGGCTACCATCGCTACCCTGGCTACCCTGCCCCTACCCTGCCTACCCTGGCTACCCTGGCTGCCCTGGGTACCCTGGCTACCCTGCCTACTCTGGCAACCCTGGCTACCCAGCCTACCCTGGCTAGCCTGCCTACCCTGCCTACCCTGCCTACCCTACCTACCCTACCTACCCTACCTACCTACCTACTAATTTTTATCTATCATCAATAGTTTTCTGGCTACCCTGGCTACCCTGCCTACCCTGGCTACCCTGCGTACCCAGTCCACCCTGGCTAACATGGCTACCCTGACTACCCTGCCCCTACCCTGTCTACCCTGTCTACCCTGGCTAACCTGGCTACCCTGGCTAACCTGGCTACCCTGGCTACCCTTGCTACCCTGCCTACCCTACCTACCTACCTATTTGTTTCTATCATCAATAGTTTTCTCAGCGCACGCCAAATAATGTATTTTACAGTCAACATTTTGCTACATTGGGTTACATTATTGCAATTTTCATAAGGATCTATATATTTTTTTAAATTATAATATAGCCTATGACACTCAGGAATAATGTAGCTTCCTATTGGTTAAAGAATTTTCTAAATCGGTTCAGTAGATCCAGTGATTACCCCTTACAAGTTTACAACGTCACAAACTCACAAACTTTACCTCTTTATAATATTAGTATAGATCATATGATTGCCGTTTTATATTAATTCTAACATCTGGTTTCTCAGCACTCGATTATCTGGCGGTTAACGTAATCTACGATGTATTGCAGTTAATTCTATTTTCAGTTTCTCAAAATCCTAATGTGAGCGTTTAACAATTTGTCACACTTGAAAAACATCAAGAATTAGCCACATGTTACAGCAATATTGGGTTTCTGCGAACCTTTTTCAAA
Source organism: Orthosia cruda (assembly GCA_964057195.1). Lineage (NCBI taxonomy): Eukaryota > Metazoa > Arthropoda > Insecta > Lepidoptera > Noctuidae > Orthosia > Orthosia cruda. Next base: position 6,781,600 of record OZ059841.1, on the reverse strand, counting down.
GTTAATCTCTTTTCAATCAATCTGCCTAGCCTTTTCCCAACTATATTGGGGTCGGCTTCCAGTCTAACCGGATTCAACTGAGTACCAGCGCTTTACAGGGAGCGACTGCCTATCTGACCTCCACAACCCAATAACTGGGTAACACGGTACCCCTTGGCTAGACTGGTGTCAGATCTCAAGCTTTTGACTACCCGTAACGACTGTCAAAGATCTTCAAATGACAGCTGGGACGGCTTAACGTGAAACTCAATATGTTGAAATGGTAACCCATCCACGGACCGACCTCGTCAAGCGTTGCTTAACCTTGAAGATCGACCCGTGCGGCTGTTATTATTTAGCCACGAGCTAGTTAATCTCTTGTTCCGTATGGTGTCTGACGTTCAGAATGTCACCATCCCATATCTGCCCGTGGGTGTCGTAAGAGGCAACTAAGGGTCACACCAGAGAATTTCAACGCGAAACTGGGTAAACGAAGCGATAATGAGCTGCGAGTGGGGCAATTTGGACTTAGACGACGAAATCACCGGGGACACCTACTGGCCAGTTTTCTGAAGAATGAGTTCATCATATAGAGGCCGTATGATGAACTTCTTCTTCAGAAAACGTGAGCACAGGAAATGAACCTGGCAGAGTCCCGATGGTGCAACGAAAAATGAGTTAGACTTCATCGTGTCGACGAAGAAGCAAGTGTTCAATGATGTCTCTGTGATTAACGCGGTTAAAACCGGAAGTGATCACCGTATGGTAAGAGGCATATTGAACTTAAATATTAAGCTGGAAAGATCTCGACTGCTGAACTCTACGCTCCGTCCAGCACAGATTCAGATTCAAAACCCCGAAAGCTTTCAGCTCGAACTCCAGAATCGTTTCGAGTGCCTAGGTAGCTCCGTGGACGATTACATCGATGGGTTCGTGGAAACTGTCCATACGGTCGGTTCTAAGTTTTTCAAGACCCGTCGTGCAAGTGAGAACAAGAAATTATCCGATCCAACTCTCAAGCTCATGAAGGAGAGGCGTGAAATGATACTGCAGTCTTCAGACGATGCGTGGAACTATCGGCGGCTCAATAGACAGATCTCGAAGTCCTTGAAAAGCGACCTCCACCGCTTTAATACTGAGCATATTAAAGACGCGATTGAGCGGAATAAGGGCTCCAAGATGTTTGCAAGAGATCTGGCTATTGGGCAGAGCCAGCTCACGAAACTGAAGACCGACGATGGCAGGATCGTATCCACCAAACCGGAGCTTCTGAGGGAGATCGAGGGGTTCTATGGGCAGCTGTACCCGTCAATCAGCAAACCTGTTGCGAATCTAGCAAACGACCCAAGAGCTAAATTGACCCGGCACTATACCGAAGACATCCCGGATGTCAGCCTCTACGAGATTAGGACGGTTCTGAAACAACTTAAGAAAAACAAGGCGCCGGGTGATGACGGAATTACGGCCGATCTCCAGAAGACGGGTGGAAACTTCAGCTGTTTGATTCCGTCATACTCGAAGGGAAAACGCCACAGGCATGGTGCAGGGTGTGGTGGTACTCTTCTTCAAGAAGAGCGACAATGCCCGATTGAAGAATTATAGGCCCATCTCACTTCTTAGCCATGTCTACAAGTTGTTTTCAAGAGTCGTTACGAATCGTCTTGCGCGCAGGTTTGACGATTTCCAATCTCCCGAACAAGCCGGTTTCCGAAAAGGCTTTAGCACCGTAGACCACATACATACGCTACGGCAGCTTATACAGAAAACCGAAGAGTATAACCTACCTCTTTGTTTAGCGTTTGAGCCTACATAAAAAAAAAAATAAAAAAAAAACTGTTACTCACCTGCGAATCGATCCTTCCTCACGCGCATTAATGTTGACTGTACCTACCCTGCTTAGTACTTACCAAGGTCAGTTTCTGGATAGATTCGAGTTTAACTTGAAGCGGTCGGGGTGGTGACCCTGCCAGGTTAAATAGCACTTACCAAAGTCAGTTTTTGGATGGGTGACCACTTTTTTTTGGTCCGCTTGTTTTTGTATGGGTGACCCCACCAGGGCAAGTAACACTTAACACGGTGAGTATTTGGATGGGTGACCACATTTTTTTGGTCCGCTTGATTTTGGATAGGAGACCCCGCCCCTAAGCAACACTAACCAAGGTTAGACTTTGGATGGGTGGGGCACAACAATTTTGGTCACCCATCCTAAAGGCACCTTGGTTAAACAACATCTACCAAAGCGACAATCCACAAACATGCGATCCAAAAAAAGTGGACACCGTTCCCAAGACTGGCCTTGGTAAGTGTTGCTTACCCTGGTGGGGTCACCCATCTTAAAACAAGCGACCTCAAAAAAAAAGTGATTACCCATCCAAACACTGACCTTGGTAAGTGTTGCTTACCCTGGTAGGGTCAATCATCCAAAACATGTGAACCAAAACAAAGTGCGTAGCGAATATAATACTGGCTAGGGTAGAAAATCGAAATAAATTGGTGCCGATTATTCAATGTAACAAGCGATTATGTAATTTTTCGGTGATGCAGTTTTGAGAAACCCAGTGACTACTGAGGGCTGGGTAATTTCTAATTTGTGATAAATTGTCAGCGGAAATGAGATGTGACATCGTCTTCAGAAACCGGTCCTTAGACAACCGAACAAGGAATATTAATAGCTTAAGAAAAAGGTTTAAAAAAATATCGCAGGCCTGTGATATTACATTTAAAATTTTGACTTTCAAAAGTGCCGCATAAAGGCCTAATTGAAATAAAAAATTAGACATTGACTTTGAATTCTACCAATAATCGATATTGGTAGAATTCAAAGTCAAAGTCTAATTTTTAAAATAAAAAGACCTAAAAAGATTCACTAAGAAAACGGCTGGAATAAACCAATACAGCAACAAAACGTATGAAGCGAAAATGTCATTGCAAACACAAAACGTAGATGCATTCCAGCACACCATGGTTGTAGATATTTCAATATTTTAACATGTACACAAACCTTGAAATATTTTTGCTGTCTACGGTGAATCTCAGTGAATCTACAGATAAACAAAATTATCTTTATAACTTCACATATGTTCACCTGCCGATTAAACACAATCTAAAAGCTACCTGTTACAAAAAAAAACATTATATTTTTTTTATTATGTTCTTTCGATGCTAAAGATACAAAATAACTGATCAAGAGTTAACATGTCAATGTCAAATCAAACGTCATTGAAAAAGATAATGACAATATTGACATTCGCGTTGGAACTTCTCTTGTAATCCAAATAAAATTTGTGATTCCATCGAATTACCGCTATTAAAAGTCCATATGTTTACAGTTATTCTATTAAATACCCGAAAACAATTAAATAAACTGCTACCTACTTAAAAAAAACCTTCGAAAGTGTTGAGAGTTTTCAGTTCATAAGTGAAATTTTTCGATAAAAATGTCCAAAATAAAGAAGTTGACGGGTTCGTTCCGCTATACACAATGGGATCCTTGCTTGATCGTCTCGCAGATAGTGGCTATGCAGTCTGTGCTGTACTGCTCTCTATGTCTGATCATTGCTCTCATGCAAGACTTGACGGGGTCCACTAGAACTTTGGACCATATCTTCGAATATCACGTAAGTTTAAAAATTATGTTGCTAGTAGACTCTTATGTTGTCCGACTTCTTTATTCTTTAATTCTTTTGTTATGACTTAATTGAATTAAAAACCTGTAGTATAAAATTTTCCTCAGCTGAGTCACGTTAAATAATTATAAAACATTCTTGTGTATGTTTAATCTGTAACAAGATAATAGTAAACAAACTACCTTATGAATTATCTGCAGACATCCTAGTATAACTTTAATTACCTACATAACTTGTCATAACTTAGCATATCTAGTTTTTAGGGTTCCATACCCAAAGGGTAAAAACGGGACACTATTACTTAGACTCCCCTGTCTTTCTGTCTGTCACCAGGCTGTATATCATGAACCGTGATAGCTAGACAGTTGAAATTTTCACAGATGATGTATTTCTGTTGCCGCTATAACACTAAATACTAAAAACAGTCTAAAATAAATATTCAAGTGGGACTCCCATACAACAAACCTGATTTTTTTGTTATATTTTGTGATAATGGTATGAAACCCTTTGTGCACGAGTCCGACTCGCACTTGGCCGGTTTTGTTATTAAGTGTTGATGGCATGCCTGTTAAAAATCAGGTCCATTAAGCTCATCTTATGTGCTTAGCTTATTATTATTAAACCCAAAACATAGCAGGTGTTCATGAACATAATAATATTTGATGGGATTTCTTTAATTTATCTTGTAATAATACAGTCAAAACTGTTTTAAATGACATTGGAGGCACCATTCAAATGCTGTCATTATAGCCAATCGCTGTTATAAACTTAAATAATTTCACATAAGTCTGTGATGAGCAGTGGTGGCCCAGTGGTAACAGCCGCGACCTGCAAGTTGTAGGTGGTTTTGAGTTCAAACCCAGGCAGGCGCTTTACTTTGTGTAAATTATTTCATCACTAGTGCTCTCAAAATGGTGAAGGAAAACGGCATGTCTTAGAACCAAAAATTCGAAGACATTTGACATCCACCAACATGCACTGGGCCCGTGTGGTGGATAACGGAACATTCCCTCTCACAGAGAGGAGGCCTGCATGCAAATTGGACCAAATGCGAGTCTAAGTGCGATAATCCTAATCCTATCCTATCCTCCATAGGTCCGTGTTGTTACACGGACCTATGGAGGATAGGATAGGATTAATTGGAGGATAGGATAGGATTTAATTTGTACCATCACTTACAGCAAAGAATGTATAAACAGTTTTGATTGTATTTTTGTTTAATGGATTGGTTGCCCCACAGTCCTTAAAGTGGACCATTGTACTTACATGTTATAATAATATCAAATAATTTTATAAATTGCAGGAGATACATGTACGAGACAGCGAGGGCCGCTCGGTCATATTTGCATTTGTACTGAATGCAATTATTGGAGCCTTCATACTGTGGATGATTGTCGGCAGAACTAAACTGTGCTTGGATTTTAGGTAAGAAGAATTAGTTATTATTAGTTGTTATATAATTGACTCATCCTTACATCTTAAGGCGATTGGCACACTGCAACACATTATGCAGCGTAGCGCGAGAGTGGGTGTTTTTTTACGTTTCTTGAAAGTATCTCTCTTTGCATTGAAAACACGCGTGGTGTAACACACAGAAAACGCATTCACTCGCAGTGTCGTAACTTCGTCGCCACGCACTCCGCAGCGTGTGAATGAAGCGGGGCAGTGTGTGAATTGCTTAAATCTGCTGTTAAACATAGGCCTCTTACTAAAAAAACTAGCTTTCTTCTGCAGCTCCTAATTTCCTATGGACTATGCATTTTTCTGGATTGAAAATAACTAAACATTAGTGTAGCTTTTAGTCTGTGTTACGTGATAGCAGGCAGTGGCGGGGCAAGACCTAAATTTGATGTGGGCAAGACAGATTTCGCGAGGCCCTGTTCTGTGGCGACCTGAAGACGGATTTTATAAAATAATAAAAAAAACAAAACCATTAACACTGCCAAGTTTTTATTCATAAAAATACAAATTAGATTAATATCAATGAAAAATTACAAATCGTAAATATATAGGTGGAGATGACAATACCAATAAATTAAATATCGGCTTTCAAAGGATGCTTCCAGTCCAAAAAACAATCAATTTAATTCCATTTTTTTTAATTATGGCTCCATAGTACTGACGATGATTCTGCCAGTGATATTTATGCAATCAGGACAGCAGTCAAGACATAATTTAACATTTTAAATATTTTCGTCATGCTCTATAAGGTACCACCATAGGGGTCAATGATCTAAGCATTGGTAAAATATCATGTTAACATATTTTAAAATATTGACAGTTTCTGATTTCTTGATTCAGTGATTATTTTTAAAGGGATATTGCGCCAAAGAATAATGTTCGTCACTTAAAACCGTGTTGTTGCTTAATTTTGTGTCTGATTATGGCTTATATTATATTTTAAACTAAATTTTTAGCTATAAAGCCGAATCCCTCCTTCTCCCAATAATCCTTGATTATGCCGATGTCAGCTATTTAGACCTAACTGAAGTGCAGCTAGATAAGCTTGAGCGACTCCAGAACTTTTGTATTAGATTCATATTTGGTTTACGCAAATATGACCATGTTTCCGAATTTCGAATTAAGCTCAGGTGGCTGCCAATCCGCTTTCGCCGGAATGCCCATATTTTATCATTACAGTATTCTGTTTATTCCTACAACCCCCACGTATCTCAAAGAACGATTTAAGTTCCTTCATGACACACATTCTAGACACTTGAGATCATCGGAGAATTTGAAACTTTTGATGCCTGCTCATTCCACTAAGTTTTACGACAAATCGTTTACAGTCCAGGCTGTGCGATTGTGGAATGAGTTGCCGTTGTCAGTTAGACAAGCCAAGTCACTGGTTTCTTTTAAAAACCTGGTTAAAAAGCATTTCCTTTCTCTCTAACGCTTTTCTATTCTGATCGAATCTCTGTCATCATTATTTAACCCTTTTTCTTTTTGTTTCTCTCTCTTTCTATAAATTTCATGTCATATTATGTATGTTTATATATAGGTTTATGTATAGTATTTATTATAGTAATATAATCTTGTATATATTTATGTTTTTATCTAATAGCAGTACACCGCAGACTACCCCCCTTTTTATTTTAAGTTTTTTTTCAGTCCATCCAAAAGTTGTCTGGTAGATATCGCTGTCAGCGATAAGACTGCCTTTGTACCCGTTTTTATATGTTTTCTTGTAATTGTTTATAATTTTATGGTGTACAATAATGTATATTCTATTCTATAAAGAACTTATATTTAATAGTGCAGTCAATGTTTGCATTTATTGTCGCATTGTCATCTCCACCTTGTATACATTTCTTAAAGTGTATATTTAGCAGTGGTGGCCCAGTGGTATCGGCCGCGACTTATAAGTTGTAGGTCGTGGGTTCGAGCCCAGGCAGGCGCTTTACTTTGTGTAAATTATTTCATTACCACTGCTCTCAAAACGGTGAAGGAAAACATCGTGAGGAAATCGGCATGTCCTAGAACCGAAAATTCGAAGACATGTGACATCCACCAACCCGCACTGGGTCCGCGTGGTAGATTACGGCCCATTCCCTCTCACAGAGAGGAGGCCTGTGTCCCAGCAGTGTGAACATTAATAGGCTGATGATGTAATGTGATGTGATATTTAAAAATATTTATATTTCTGTATTAAAGGAACAGAAATTTCCTGCTTTTAACTTTACTAAATTCCTTAATTATTGTATCGTAATTCAGCCTAGATGCCATAACTGATTCAATTGATAAAACAGGCAAAGCTGAAAGTCTTTCCTGGCTCATTGTGTTTCTTAAATAATTTATTATTCATTTTAATTTTGAAAAACTCCTTTCAGCAGAGGCTGTACTTACCGGAATTGTTAATAAAATTCGGATGACAATGTAAATATTTGGGTAAATTTCATTGAAGCTATTTTCTGTTTTATATGACAGCTTCCTAGTAAAGAAAGTAAGCAAATAAAACAAGGGATTCCCCGCACCGATATAATAGTTACGCAACGTAAGCAAATGTTGCCAGACTAAAAAAACATATTTCACAACAAAATTAATTTATATCTTTTTTTATTTTATTCTCGCTTTGAAGCAATCCATAAAAAATTTTGAGGCGCGAGGCCCCTTGTACCGCGGTGGCCCACGTCGCCCACGCCTTACGCCGCCACTGCTTGTGGGACTCAGTTCTTGTTAAGAACCATTTCCTTTCTATCTAATTCTTTTATCATTGATCAACCCTTCTTTATAATTTCGTAACATGTAATATTATGTATGAATGTTTATATATAGTATTTTATTTAGCTATTTGATTTTTATATTATGTTCTTTAAGTCCATCCAAAGGTTGTCTGGTAGATATCGCTGTCAGCGATAAGACCGCCTTTGTAGCCATAGTATTAAGTTTTTGTACAAGATATGTCATTTCTTTTTTTGGTGTACAATAAAGTATATTCTATTCTATACTCTTTATGCCTCATATCCACTCGGCAACATTTGACAGGTGACATGAGGCACAAAATGTTGAACGGCAATGAGGAACTTTTGTTTAGTAACGTTGTGTCGTCGCGTCTGTCGACGTTGCCGAACATGTTGAGCGTCACTTAATGCACATCAAATGTTGCCTAGTGGAGACTGGGCTTTATTCCTCTGAAGCCCATCTTGGTGTTGTCTAAAGTGAGTAACAAAGTTGAAAGACTTCACCAACATTATAAATATCTGAAAATCAATAGGTGAAGACAAAAGACTATTTTATGCTTGTTAACTAAATAAACAACTGTGAAGCCAAAGACTGACCTAGTTAAGCTTCCTATACATATTATAAAAAGTGTGTTAGCTCTTATCAGTTCAAAACATAACAATTTTATGTTATGGAACTGTTATCTGATGATACATGATATATGCGGCCCTGGCACAATCAAATGAAGGAACACGGGTGGATTTGAGTCAATAAAAGTATGACACGCCCTCCCGCTTCACCCAGAGCGCGGAAGTCATTGGACGACTTATGAACACAAAATAAATAAACATGTCAAGATCGGAGACAATTCAGGCGCCCACATTTTAAGTACAATTGCTGGTATTCCGTTGGGCCTACTAGCCTTGTTCACGTCAACATGAACGTTACGGACCTCCTTCAGGAGAAGAAAGATTCTGCACAAAGGAAGCCAAACTTGTTGTGTAACTTGTTGTGTGATTAGTGGTTGACGAACCCGTCAACAACTAATCACACAGTAACCGTCAGTAACCCGTTGGGTCTCAGCAGTGGTGTTTGTGAGGGGCGACAGAAGTTTGATTCAACTGACTTAGCCAGGGACCAAAGCGCTTTGCTACCTTCTGGGTATGAAGCAAGTTTGTGCCCGATTGTGCTAATTTGGTCAAACCGTAAACTACGCATCGCCTTTTTGCAGTACTTGGCAGCTGTGTTGATGGCTCTCTTCTTCTGACTAACTTCGTTTGCCTTGCGCACTCGAGCATCGACCCATGTTAGGTATGCCTTGTGTTTAACCGTGTCTGCGCAACCGCGCAGAACGACACTGGTTTGGTGCCGAGTGTAACCACACTCGGCACCAAACCAGTGTCGTTCTACGCTAACACCTTTACGTCAGAGAATGGAATGTAGTAACCCATCCCCTGGCGCTACACATCCGTCACGGCGTCAGCGCACGACGATCGTCTGAAAAGAAGCAAGTGGACCGCCAAGGATAGTAGGCGAAGAAAGATCGCATCCCAACCTAATGTGCTGACTTGCATTCGCCAAACCACCTCTTGAGCTGGGATCGGGCGGGGAGTAGACGGACACAGACTTCACCACTCAATGGTCGGCACTACCCAAAGGTTTTTCCTTTGGATAGTTCCGACCACTTTCCACTATTGACACTGAGTATCGGTCTGGATCTGTTGTCTGTTGTTGTCTGTTGTCAGCAGAAGGTCCAAGCAATTGGCTGTATGCGAATCAACTTGCGGCCCCCTAGTTGTCTTCGTTCTAAGTCATGTCCTCAAATGGACTTGGAATGGCCTAATTCATCAACTGCAGGTTTAGTTACTTTATTTATTGAATCAATGAGCTTTTTTTTTCTGAAAGTTAATAATAATAAAATGATTCTGTTACATCTAAATGATAATCTTATTACTTTTGGGCAAATGTTTGCAACTCCACTTCCTCATCAGCCTATTAATCCATCCAGTAAGTGTTGGTGGATGTCACATGTCTTCGAATTTTTGGTTCTAGGGCCGGTTTCCTCACGATGTTTTCCTTAACCGTTTTTAGAGCAGTGCTGATGAAATAATTTACACAAAGTAAAGCACCTGCCTGGGTTTGAACCCTTGGGTGGGTGAGGTCGTGACACGAAGTCGGGCCCGTTATCACTTGGTCACCACTGAGCAACTCCACATACTCCACACTAATTCTCAAAAATCACTGAAATTAAATGTCTGTTTCTTTCCATTCCAGTTGCACATACCACGGGATCCACCTCATCGCATGTTGGCTATACAACGGCTCATTCCCAATAACCTTCTCCTGGTGGGCATTGAGCGTGGCTTGTGCTGCCATCACATGCGTGGCCGGAGAGTTCCTCTGCCTCCGAACAGAATTGCAAGCGATCCCGCTGAGCAACATAGGGGCTAAGGTGGACTTATGAGACATGGTTAATGAAATACCCTTGGAATTGGTGATATTGAACAGCTTATGCCAGTAATAGGGTGAAAAGGACACGATAAGTCACTTTTCTATGTCATATGTAATATTTAAAGCTAATAGGAACTTAATTGACCTCTGTTTTGAGTCTTAAACATTTCCTGATATAGTAAAGATAGATGCCACAATAGCATTCCTCGGTAAAAAAATTATAATTCTATTTAGTTCGTAAGTGAGATTATCAAATAATATTGGACCCGCATTTTTTGCTTTATCAATAAGATACAAATTTACAAAGATAAAGCGCATCAAAGTTCAGGAGTGAGGGCGTGTGACGTCACTTTGTCAGTATAAATTGTAGCACAACGTGACGTCACACGATATTTCAACGCACTGTATCGTCGTATTTTATTGTGTACGTGGTAAAAGAAAAATAAGTGTCCAATATTTTTAGGTTATCTAACTGACGGACTAAATAGATATTTTTTGTCAACTACCCTATTTGGACCGACTATAAGAGGTGAGTGAACTCGTCGTGCAGTCGGCTATCTTCGGGAGCGGTCGTGTGCATACGGCCCTACTATACATTTAATATTAAAATCTATGGTCTTTAATATAATTTTAAAGACATTTTAAATGAATTAACTGGGTTTCAAGAAATAAAATCCTTAGTTTTAGCTTATAGACTTCATGTTGAATCATGTAGTGACAAGCATTACGTGCCCGTGATTAGAGTCCTTGGTAAGTTTCTTCAAATAAAACTTAAAGCCTGACAGTAGTTTTTTGAAATTGAATAAAATAATAATCGAAACGAATTAATAACGACTCTCGACTCTTATTTAGATATATTTTCGCAAATATTCTTAATAGAATAGAGTGAAATATTAAAATGAGCTTACCCGTAACATGGATGTATGACTTTCTTAATCATAATTATGTTTGTTGTGTCAAAACTATCATTACTCTTATATAATAAAATGTGATAGACTGTATGTTTCAATGTTTGTTATCCAATCAATTACGCCTCACGGGCTAAACGGATTTGGTTTTGGACCTTGGATTAGAACAATGGATACTTTTTTATCCCGGTACGGCTTTGAATCGGGCGAAGCCGTTAGCAAAAGGTAGTCTTACTATCTTACCACAGATATACATCTAACTAGATGACACGATTGTATGACTTCGCGTGCCAAAAATCGGATTAAAGTTACGATCAATGATCGTAATCTGAGATTTTCATTTAGCATTATCGGCACTGGAAATCCACCGACATCTAGAAAAATGCCTTTTTATGCCATATAGAGCTGTAAAGAATGTTTAGAAAAAGTTGGCCGAGGCATTGGAAATGTTTTATTTCATTGTTATGTAAATTTGTTTTTAAATTGTTTGTGAAAAAGTGGCACGCTTGGTTTTCATACAGATGGAGGGACTTGTGTTATCTAGTTAGATTTATGTCTGTGTATCTTACTTATATAATATTATAATATACTAGCTGTTGCCCGCGACTCCGTCTGCGTAGCATTAGTAGGTACTTCGAATAGCCAATCTTTTATATCCCGCAATAATATTGTAGGTTTTCCATACAAATTTAAGCCCCCCCCTTTAAGGATGAGTTTCGAGATAAAAACTATCCTATGTCCTTTCCAGGATCTCAAACTATCTCCATACCAATTTCATTTAAATCGGTTCAGCGGTTTAAGCGTGATAAGGTAACAGAGAGACAGACAGAGTTGGATGGATACATGTTTGTTACTCAATAACGCCAGAACGGCTGAGCGGATCTTTTTTAAATTTGGCACAGTGATAGATTATAGTCTGGAAAACACTTCACGCGGGCGGAGCCGCTGGCAAAAGCTAGTATTATACTATAAAATACATATTCATTAAAGTATTTTCATCTAACTACTGTATTATATTGAAATTATCTCTCCTATCTATCTTCATCACCCATACATAACATATAAGCATGTGACGATTTAAAACATAGTTTTATACTTAATTTATTTGTACAGTATAACTATGATAAATTATACCTAAGGCCCATTTGCACCAAATACTGGTTAAATAACAAATATTTCATACTGAATTGGCAGGGTTAGCTACTGACTCCGAGTTAGTAGCTAACCCTGCCAATTCAGGATGGCGCTAGCAGGCCTGAGCCCGATAGGCGTCATAGGGCGATCCAAGCAGATCTTCATAATAATGAAGTATCCATACTAATAAAATAATATTATAAATACGAAAGTAACTATGTCTGTCTGTTACCTTTTCACGCCTTAACCGCTGAACCGATTTATATGAAATTTGGTATGGATATAGATTGAGATCCTGGGAAGCGCATAGGATAGTTTTATCCCGGAAATCATACTTAAGGGGGTGGAAGTTAGTATGATGAACAACAAATTTCTCGGCCCACACACCTACAATATTGTTGTGCGTTATAAACAATGATGATGATGATGATGACGCAGACGAAGTCGCCGACAACAGCTAGTTCTTAATCGGTGTCGAATACACTTTCTCTCTTTTTTTTTAAAAACGTTACTGCACACTAGGAATTCCTTCTGTACCGCGGGTGCGTTTACAAACATATAAACCCACATACACAAACACCCAGAGCCGGAACAACTATATGTAGGTCATACAAATATTAACCAACCAATTATCAACCATGTATACTTAAACGTATGTAGTGATTAAATTAATGAGGCTAACATTGTAAATTGTAATATATTATATGCTAAAACTGACTGTTTAGTCCAGGAGCTCTACTCCGAAGTGTCAAAACTGTTATGGTTCCACTTAGAGAGAGAGACGGAGCTATACAGGACGAAGAGCACTTTTTACCCGACTGCAGAAGGAGGGTAATGTGTTTATCAGTCTATATATGTATGTTTGTTCCTATGTGGCGTTCTTACGTCAATCAATTCCTCTTAACCTTGCGAGTGTCACTGGCTACATTAAAATTGGAAATTAGAAAAATGGCGGATTTTGGGCGCCATATTGTGGGGACCCAATTATTTTTCTTCTATACCTATTGTGTGAGGTATCAAAGTAAAGTGTTTTAAGAGGTGCCTAATTCGAAAAATAAATGTTTACTGAAAAGTTATAAATAAAAAATATTTATTCAAAAATTCAAAATACCCGACTGCTTAAGAAGCGAACTAAAAAGACGTAAACAAGAAGAAAATCATGCTGTGCAGTCGGAGGATACATCTGGTTTTGGTCAGTTAGCTCGCGAATATTTTTTTGGTACACAGTGGAATCGTTGACAAGTTACAGTACGCCTTTTTAAAAGTTTAGTAGCTTTTTGTAATAATCTATTCAGGTATATAAGATGAATAATGTTGTACAATAAAGTTTAAATGTACAGTGACTTAATTTCTATGAAAATCTAGAAAATATGTAGCTTAGTAACCCTTTGAGGATGTAATTTAGTACTATACCCACAGACATAAATCTAACTAGAACGCAAGTCCATATGAATGAAAACCAAGCGTGCCACTTTTTTACACACAATTTAAAAACAAATTAACTTATCAATGAAAGAAAACATTTCCAATGCTTCGGCCAACTTTTTCTATACATTCTTTACAGCTCAATATGGCATAAAAAGGATTTTTTTCAAAATTTCTGTGGAATTCCCGGTGCTGATAATGCTAAATGAAAAGCTCAGATTATGATCATTGATCGTAACGTTACTCCGTTTTTTGGCACGCGAAGTACATACAATCGCGTCTTCTAGTTAGTTTTTTGTCTGTATGAGCTCTGTAAGAAAATAAATGTCATTTTAGAAAGACGACCGCGCGTTGTTTATTGACTTTTATTTACATTTACATAAGGTTTAAATTGCAATGATAGTCGCGCGTCTCAAAATGCATTAAGTACCTATGTATTTCTATTTTAGAACGATTTAATCGATGTCGAATTAAAATTGTTGTAAATAAATAAAAGTTTAAAACTGTAAATAACTGTGATGGTTGATGGAATGCGTTATTTATTCGTTGTAATAAGCGTAATTAAATGATTTCTAATATTTATTTCAGTGGATTTTATTTACCAGGCATATTCATGCCATAGACAAACCTATCCTCATCATCTTCCTGCCCTCGTCCCATGTTACTTGGGGTCGGCGCAACACGTTTTATTCTTCCATACCGTCCTGTCCCCGTCACGCTATCACTGACTCCATTTTCTTTCATATCACTCCTCACCTCACACAGTTCATCCATCTTTTCTTTGGCCTTCCTCTCCCTCTCCATCCACCGATATTTATATTCATAACTCTTGCGCGGAGGCAATGAAGCTCGACGAAGTCCAAAATAATGAATGATAGACGATGATGATGATGTGAGACTGTTTATGACCAATAGTACCTACTACTTACCTCGAACTAAGGCAGGCACATGACCGGTTACTATCAGCCTTCAGCATTCCACTATTGGCAAAAAGAGCCCCCCTGACTTCTAGCTGTAACGGTTCAGAGCTTATTTAAAACTCTTTTGTCTAGCTCATCCTGCCATCTTCGTTGTCTGCCGCGACGCCTTCGAGCTTTGTCATGAATCCACATCATGATTATTTTGGCATACTTTAGTTTGTGTAAATGATTCACTGCTCACCAAACGGTGAAGGAAAACATCGTGCAAATACCGTGGAAGACCTAAAAAAACGAAATCGTCCACCAGTACCAGTTGGGATGCACTTGAGTCGATCGAAAAACGGGCCAAGAGACTCATCGGGCATGAGGTACTGGTCGAATCTAGGCTCCAGAGCCTTGAATATCGGCGCCGAGTTGTCAGCCTGTCGGTTTTTCAACGTTTACATTTCGGGGAGTGTGCGTTGGAATTGGCTGAAATAATTCCTCCTAGCCCGTTACATCATCGGACTACAAGACGTACGGCGATGCGTCATCGGTACATGGTTGATATCCCAATAATACGCACTAAAAGTTTTAGGAATACTTTTATTATCCGTACAGTAAATGAGTGGAATTCTCTGCCAGAGTATGTATTTCATGATAGCTACAACCTGGGCGTCTTTAAGTCAAGAGTGAAAAGGTTTCTTCTAGGCAAGCGTGCTTCATCGTCGACCACATCATCAATTACCATCAGGTGAGATAGTGGTCAAGCGCAAGCCTAAAAAAATAAACCGGCTAACCCGCGAAATATGAGAAATACCCCGTTAGAAATGCCAGATGAAAAACCTACAAGCCCTGCCGATCTACAACCTCACGCTTTGCAGTAGCATTGGAGACTATGCTATTCCCGACTACATTGGGGTCAGCTGCAAGTCTAAAGGTAGTTTTACACCAGCAAGGCGCGAATTGAAATATTTGTTAGTACAATATTGAACTTTATTGCTTTAAGAATAGGGTATTTATTTACTTTGTAAAACGTATATACCTACAAATTCCGCATCGGCCATCGAAGACCGATAGCGATGGAGATATTTCGGTGTAAAAGGGTAAGCGTGATTTCAATTCTCCCCCATCCACGCCTCCCCCATCCGTATAAAACTACCATAACCCGTTGCATCTTATGAGCTATTTTCTATTTCAGATGTAGGTAAAAAGGATAATTTCAAGAAAACAACTTTATAATTCACACTAACTTTAATAATAATAGACAAATCAAAAAACAATAACAATAGTTAGCAACGTAACTCATAAATATATCACAATATTCGTACGCTAGCGAAGATTCACTGAAATCACTTGCAATGGCGTGCTAAGCCTTAAATAGAATTATTTGGTGGACATTATATGTTTTGTTCAAGAAGAAGATTTTTATAACATTGAGAAAACACTTTTGTGAACAATGTGAAATTTAGGCTGAACACTAAGTCATCTGCGTCAAGAAAAGATGACCCGGGGGATCTTACATCAGTATCATGGTTTTAACAGTAGGTACAGTACAACAATTTTCTTAATGTCCCTCGGCAATCATCGCATACAAACGAATGCTAATTTCCAAGTCCATCAATTATTAGATTTATAGTGTATAATCATTTGAATTCAGAACTAAGTAATTTTTTGTTGTTTTGTTTTGATTTCCGTGTGAACTTTACAGAGGTGTAAAACTATTTTCCTTTTTAAAAGCAGCAGCTTTACTCCCATTTATATATCTTCTACAATACATGCGACTAATGCTGTGAATGATGTGCATGCCTGTAAGTGACTTGTTTACACAGGATCTTTTCTTTATAATATTGATGTGTAATTGAGTCGTTGGTGTGCCATGTTAATAAATAAATAAATAAATTTCAAAAATAAATTACATTAAGTTAAAAGAGTATTAACAACTCTATATACTTCCAAGTTGATTGAAAGCGTCCGGTCTTCACCGAGTGCAAAGGGCAACTGATCGACGATGATACACGAAGTTTGCCGAGGAACATTAAGAAAATAGTTGTACTGTACCTACGACGTATTGAATACAGGTGAAACTGAAAGGTGTGATCATATTAATTTAAAAACTGCTTGTAGAAGCAGCATCATACAAAGTTGTCGTCAGCTGACCAAAATTTGTATGGTAGATACAATTTTCTTTTGAGAACTGATTATGACTTCTTTGGAGAAAGTTGTTCATATACATGGGCAGAAGCTAAATACTGCTTATAAATATTATGATCACTCCTTTACATTACATTCTGTCTAAGTCTGGGAAATTGTTTACCACTTTTGACGGCAAATATCAGATGAAAAAATCGAGCTTCTCGTTTAATGATGACTAAGTGACATTCAGTCTTAAGGTACACTATTAATTTCCCATATTTTGAACTAGTAAAGTTACAAAGTTTTGGGCAGACATCACATATACCCCGAAGTGTTAGGCAGAAGTGTATAAAGTCGCCGCCAGATAATAAAAAAAATAAAAGTCATTGACCCGACTTGTACCAAAAAGTATAATTACGTAACTTGAAAAATTTTTTTTTGTGTATTGTGATATTTTGATAATTTTGGTCTCAAATGAAAGGTATAGGCGTAGAACCATTTTATCCGTTTAAATCATGTAAATCGGTCACTCATTACTGAATGCCAAGTGAAAGGGTCAAGGACGCCCCTTACTACGATTCTTTTGTTTTGATCGTGTTAGCGACAGTGCCTTTATATTTTTTTCGTATCGTTTTGAAATATTGGAATACATTGGTAGACAGGTGTTAACGACTTTATTTTTATTATTATCTGGCGGTGACTTTAGTACCCACAAAAACATTTCGGCTATTTTGTTTCAGTCCAATGTAATGGAGAGTGGGAGTGGGATATTGCCACCAACTGGGCAATATATAATATGCATAAATTCCTGATGTAAAACCATACTATGTCCACCAAAATCATTCGTTTCTAATAATCTAGTGCTCTAGCACTAATAAAATGGAGTGCGTTGTTTTACGGCTAATATTCTAGTCAATATTCATCACAACACTTATTATTTAATAATTATTATATTATTATGTACCTACTCATAATCTCCTAGTCGTTACGATTTTAAAATATATCAATTTTTCTTCGTTACATAAGAATAATAATCGGCTATTTGTTTTCATTTAAAAATAATAATATTTCAGTTTTGTAACAATTTCAAAGATTAGTTATAAAGAAATATCGTAAAAACTTATTAAACAAAATGGCTGACCAAACAAAAATATATTTAATAAAAATTGTTTTCTTGACCTCAATTTTCCGATCAAGTCTTATAATAGACACAGCGGATTTTTGTGTCTCTGAAGTTGGCTCTGCCAACCATTGCGCAAGAAACAGTTTGTCATCGAGTATACTGCATAGAGTAAGCGAGATAGGACGATGCGACAAACGTAAGCGAGTGAAAGAGACAGTTATACAATGCTATCTTCATCTTCAATATTGACACAAAAATAGCTACTGCTCAGGGTCTTGCTGCCAATTCAGAGACACAAAGATCCGTTGTGAGTATTATAACCCCGGTTTCTTGCCGACGCACGCGTCACAAATACAACGCAAGTCAAGTGATGCTATTGGCTGTTGGACATTCGTTCAACCAATCCCAGCCCGTTTGACAATTTGCGACATTAATTTGTTGATTTATTTTCAGGAACTGGCCCAAGATCAGTAAAACTGCTGTCACATAACCAAGGGCCATCAGATTCAAGATTATTTCGAAAATAAACTATACTCCATTCGAAATAACATTAGAAATTTCTACAACCCTTTTCTACAGTCCGCTCAACCGATTTTGAGTTCTATCCCGTAAGCATAAGGATAGCATGAAAAGCATAAACCTATTACCAAAACCAACTGGTTTACTACAGCTGGCATTTGTCTTATGACCAACGCAATAGAAGTCAAAGTCGGTTGAACGGGCTTTAAAATGGAATTATTTAAATGCCTATTTTTATCTCAAATATAGCATCGTTTCATAATAATATTCATTTAAAGCAACAGTTGGTCTCATTGTCAACAAAATACTATTATTAAGCCGATTGCAGCTATTCGTAAGTTTTTCTGCTAAACTAAAGCCAAAAACTTGAAGTGACATCCACCAACGAGCACTGGGCCCGCGTGGTGGATTACGGCCCACTCCTTACAGAGAAACTGTGTCCCAGCAGTGGGCAAAGTATAGGTTATTTATGCCTTTGTTCTAACATCGGTATTATTAAAGGCTAATTCACAATAAACAACATACATTTATAATCTCAACGTAATACAAAACACTGGCCAGCTATCAAGCGACAACAAAAAGCAATCTTATTGCTTATAAATAAGGCGTGATTTCTAACAGCATATCAAACTAAACTTAATGTCTTTGTGAATTGAGCTAACTAAATTGTTACATTTGACTTTTTGTTTAAAACATAATTAAATATACAACATTCGAATATACAAACACGTAACTAGTAAACGCAATGACTTATACAAATTATAATTATAAAAATAAATTGTTTTATAAAATTATATTTAAAAAAATATAGTATGGATTTTTTGATGGGGCAGTAAGGAAGGTATCTTAACTTTTTTAAAACAACGTTCTAAGGACTCTTTCTTTTCGAACTCTTTGATTCAAATTATAAAAAAAAAATAAGATTTTAAATTGACAATTCGAAAAAAGAAAAAAAAGCAATTAATTTTTTTAATAAATTGATGCCAATCGATCCTGCAATTAAAATTGACAACCGCCTCTTTTCTTAGAAGACGGTTCTAAATTATCAAAAAAAATCTGCATCAACCGTAGACTCTTACTGTCCTTCAAAAATCCACCTTAAACAAACTTATTTGTATAATATTATAATGGACTTCAAAAATGACAACGGTGCCACTAAACTTAACCACTCAGTGTATTTGACGTGCTGTCACTAAAAAGTACCAAAATGGTACTTTTTTGTGGACTACTCTAAAACTGCTGATCAAACAGGGGCGTTACTCTGACGTGTCAAAACCTTCATGGTTCCACTGAGAGAGAGACGGAGCTATTCAGGAGGAAGAGCACTATCCCTTTTTTCAAAGTGGAATTATAATGGAGTTGACAAGTTATAGTACAGCCCCTGTATTTTGGAAGGCACTGACATAAGTGTTTCAAAATACTAGAACAAAATTCGCTAGTTATATTAATAATACGAACATTGTTCTGTTTAAATACTGCATGTATGTAAAATATAGCGATTTGTTTGAATTTGAATGTAGATGTCGCCACTGTTGTATGTTTTTTTTAAACACGGTTTTATATGTAGCTGTCTGATCATTATTTTGAAAAACTGGTATTTTTTTGCCCACCGTATTTTTTTAATATGGTTGGAGGAAGATAAATTTCTAATCTCTTTGTAAATTATTTCAAAACTTTTATAATTCGTTACAGTGGAGACATCTTCCAGAAAAAAGTACTAAAATTATATACATAATTACATTACTATTTATAAGTTAACCTTATACTCAAAACATACTAAAACTAACTTTCTTTTGTGGTGTTTTCACCCAACCACGCGCGAGCGAAGACGGGGTTATGTTTTTAATAATTGTGTTCATAATTTTATTTGTAGATTATTTTGTGGGTTTTTTGTGGTTTAATGAAAGATTATATAGATAGTATATAAAGAGCACTGCAGAGTAGGCAGTAGTAGCAGTGTATTTGTGATATTACAGTATTTTTATTTTAAAGCTGGCTTGCAATACATTTGTAACATTGGAAATTGATGAAAATAAGATGCGATTAAAAAAAAACATAGTGCTATTCTGCAAAATCTTACTGTGAAAACTTACGTTAAGTAAATTGAAAAAAAAAA
Source organism: Orthosia cruda (assembly GCA_964057195.1). Taxonomy (NCBI): domain Eukaryota; kingdom Metazoa; phylum Arthropoda; class Insecta; order Lepidoptera; family Noctuidae; genus Orthosia; species Orthosia cruda. The sequence goes on along the minus strand of OZ059841.1, from coordinate 6,761,123 downwards.
CTTAAAATTAGGTAGTTACAGCTCACTTTTCGGTGTATTTTTTCACAGAATATCACTACTGTTCATATTTTTTATGACACATTTTTACCACAATCGTTAAACCCAAGGGGTTAAAATTGCGTCTTATACAAGGATGTTGATTTTCACAACAATACTGACATTTCGTTTTGATTGTGAGAATTCCGTTTTTTTTTCGATATAAGCTCTAAAGTGTAATGCAGTGTAATTTGTAAGGGAGATGATATTATTTTGTTATTATTATTATGCGGCTGTACTAAACTATCTAGCTGGTTATTAACTCTTATCATTAAATCCATTATTATTATTATTTTGCCTTAAACCTATTAGCGCAGAATTTGCGCAAAATTCTAGATTCAAGGCGTTAAATCAAAAATTCGCTTACTTATATCGCTAAATCGTAATGTCTATGTTTTCAAAAAAATACTTTGCACGTTTTAATAAATTATACAATTGTTTTTTTTTTTTATTATAATATTTTTGTGTATGAGGTATGGAAGATTTGAGACAAAATATTTGTACTTTGATTGTGATATGTGTGCTTTTGGCAAAAAAGGACGATATTTTGATTTTTAAGATAAAAGTGACACGGGATAGAAGATATTTAAGGATTAAGAGTATTTGTTACTAGAACTCCTTTATGTCGGCAATATACTTTAACTGGTACGTATATAGGAGAATCGTCTAGACGTCGTTTATTAGACGTATTTGGAAATTCTTAGGGCCTCTTGCAGAACAAATTACGAAATGCGTTGACCGCTAAAAGTATTTAAAACCTCATTTTGTCTTTGTTTTCTCATCTTCAAACGTTTGACAGAAATAGAACGATGCGGTTAAGGATCATTCAAGTTAAGAAAATAGTGAGTCATCACTGTCAGCTGGCCTCTCGACCAATCGAGTCGCAACAAATTAGAAAGCTAGCTACCCAATTTGTCGAGGAGCCGGCTGACAGCGATAACTCACTATTTTCTTAACGCGAATTAACTATATATTAGGAAAATGCAAGGCAGCCTAAATGGACTCAATGATTTGAGGTGTTATTGGGGCTATATCTCTTTGTCTACCATTTAAATTTAACCTGAAGAAACGCAAATCAATTTACTCAATAGAACTACTAGATAACTTACAACTATTCTATCCATAAATTGAATGGAAGATTCGCCAAAAACGATGACTGCAAAATGATTTTGATTTAAAAGCTAATACCCTCCTTTTTGTATTTAAAATAATGTCACTTTTATCTTTAGTTACACTTATAGCAATATAACGGACAGTGGGCATTAAGCCCAGCAGTGGGCCTACCCATATAATATGAATGACATGAAATATTCACAGCAGATTAACTTTATATTAAAGTATTTTGACGGAAGACTAGGCCTATTTAGAGTTGAAACATACTAAAATCTGTGTATAATATTTTCCTATTGGTGTTTTTTATGTATTGAGCGAATGCCTTATTTTTTTATACAATCCAATCTTGGGCATACACACACAAGGATAGGTTTAGTATGTCCCCACTCTTAGGGTGGTTACGTACTACGTCCTATCGGTGTCCGTGAAATTTTGGTTCCGGAGTAGCCGTAGTACTTCTTTTAGGGAAGCTTACGCACTACAACCGAACTCTATCCGTCATAATCTGTCATAATTCAGAACATTTAGAACTCGGAACTCAAATCAAAGACACGGACGTGTAGTGCGTAACCGCCCTTACTATGAAAGCCTAAAAGCATTTTAATACTAGATATTCGAAATTGTTTACAGACCATTATAGTGCTAGAAAAAATGGTTGTCGCCATATAGTTTTGAGTACTTTAGGGCATAATATTAACAAGGAGATATGGTGTTAATTCTACATAGGTTCATAAGTATGTTTGTGTTGGATTTTTTATTAGGTATGTGTGAGATATTTCCGGACCTCTGGCCTTGTGGAGTTTCTTGTCCATTCTTCTCCATAACAAGCTACATTGCCGATTTTTTTTTTCGACGTTCAAAAGAGCCGCTTGATGGCTTCAATTAAATAAAGACATTTTGATTTTGATTTCTGAAGCTTTAGACATGACATTCTATCAAAAAAAGCGTAGCAATTAGAAATAAATTATTCACTAAAAACTTTTTTTAAACAAGCGTTTTTCTTATTCTTCTCAGCAAACCCTTTCTTTTAATACCCATATCATGGCAGTGCACAAACAATAACTAGTCCGCCATCTTGAGCGATCCACCATATTGGATTTAGAATGACGTCACTTACCTAACCATGCAGTGTCATCCAAACAGTGAATTTAAAATCATCTTAATCGGTGGAGGATAACTGCTTTAAATTTCAGTTGCAAGATTTCACCCGAACACTCTAATTCACATACTTTGCAAGTTAAATAAAAGCTTGAAAAAGTCAAAAAAATGTATAGGATTGACAAGCGCTATTTAAATGTCACTGGCGTTTCGACTGTCGCAATAGCTGATGGAATGACACTGTCTAGAGAGCGACCCTGCTCTGCTTTGGACATCCGTACGACCCGTTGTAGAACCAGTTTTCTAAACGGTTTTATTTAGCTTGCCCCATGTTTTGGGTGATTTTTTTCTTCCTTGAAATGATACCTCAAGATCGTTCGCCGCCAGCAATTTTCTATGATTTGATTTCCAATATTTCTAGCACTATAGTGGTCCGATATAGACAGAAATACTATGCATGAGGTAGATGTTTATTCCGATCTGATTTGATCTTTGATATAATTGAACGTAAAATAGACGGATTTTTTTAATAGAAGGCGCTACTGCAGCCAGTTGGCCATAACTTTGCATGATAAAAAGTATTTTTTTTAGTGTTTTAAAAAAATAAACTGGAAAAAAAAGTAATTCGTTAGTAGTCAACCAATATTTTAATTTTTGAAGACTAGCTACCGTGGCGCCATCTTTTTTGTGGCTACATGATTCGTAATAATAATTATGCGATTCAAAATTCGTTTATAAACAATCGATTAATAATATTTCTAAAAAAGAAGACGACAATTGCCAGTATTTTTATCATAAGATATATTTTTATACTTTCTTTATCATAAGATATTCCTTCTTTCTACATTTCCTATGCTTCTCTCAAAATCAAGCTCGATTGTTTTCAATTAAAATATTTAACAATGCAATTTAAAGGCCCGGATGGAGTTGCTCAAAATATATATACCGATTAAATCACCAATGTGATCTACATTTTAATCGCTCCAGGCAACATATTATATATTTCGATTTCATAATTTAAACTATTCACTACATACATAACAGAATCTAACGCAGGATTTGATAAACCCAGTATGATAAAACCAATGCTTTACCATCTGGTAAGATATTGGTGAAAGCAAGCCTATTCAAAATATAAGAAAATATCATAAATTGCTGCAAAATAAGTTTTCTAACCTCGGCCTCGTCTACATTTGACATCACCCGGTCGCCTTCTTAACCGTTGTAATATCAAGATTGTCAAATACAATGTTTAAAATATTTTGACATATTTCAAATATTTACTCCTACTGAACTTTTACCGGTTCTTTTTAACGTAAATATTGTTTATTGTATCAAATAAATCACTGTCCACACGGTACTTTTATTACTGATAAAAAATTTCAAGTGGTACTTTTTGGTACCACCTCAAAAAAACATATTTTCTTTACCTAAACACAACACAAATCTACACAGGTACCTAAAAAAATCTCTTTTAATACTTCACAATCAAACAAAATATACACAAAAGTCACTGGTACCTAAAAAGTCTTTCTAAAGAAAACATCCTGTTTTTACAGTGTGGTACTTTCTGAAAAAGTGTCAGAATGGTACCTTCTGTGGTGCTACTTCTGGAAGTGTCGGTACCATATGAAGCAGCCGTACAGGGAGGGTAGTTCTTAGGGAGAACCCTCGTCATCCACCTCGCGAATGACGGTATCCGACTCCCAGCGGGAACGCTCTGCGATTAAGGCTTGCAGTTCCTGTGAAGAGGTTTCGGGTTTCAAGTTTCTGATTTTGTTCAAAACTTTTTGCTGAATACTATTTGAGTTTCCGGCAATAAGTTTTGCATTCCATTTTGAAGTAACTTTTAAGTCTCATGCCGCTTCGTGAATGGTTCTGATTTTGGCAAAAATTTTTGCTGACGACTATTTGAGTGTGCGGCAAAAAGTTTTGCTACTCAATTTGAACTTACTGTTAAGTGTCATGCCGCCTCTGTGATCAAACGAAAAAGGTAATAGTTGGGGTTATTTTCAGTAGGTAGGTACCTAAGATAAAGAAGGTTGTTTTTTTTTCTGCAAATAGCCTCAACTATCGTCCTGTTACATTTGATCCAACATTTTTGCCCATTTTTTATAAAGACAGAAAGATATTGGCGTTCCATGCTATTGAAAGTAATTTCATGTAATTTGTAATGAATCAGAAAGATATTACCAATGCATTTTATAGTTGTCGGCACGAAACTTGGCAAGAGTCGTTGGATGCGCACAAGTCGTTTTTTATGTCTCTTTGGTAACCAAGCGGGGCGCGGGGAACGTTTAGCACCGTTCCGAGCTCGCGATTGGTTGGTCAGTTGACAAAAGGATTGGCTGACCAATCGCGTCGCGTCCACATTCCGTTCGTACTTATCCCATTACGCCAAAACCTTGCCAAGTTACGTGCCGACAACTACATCCCTTCGTAATGTTCTATATCCAGAACTGATGAACTTCAGAAGTTGATGTAAGGTAACCAGCCATAGTTTTTAAGAATGCCTAAGTTTTCGTGCAAATGTAAGTTACCCTGCAGACCAGCGTTTGACGATGCAGATGTCACTGGATTATTGCAAACACCGTAAGTTTACAATAAATCTCGTGAGATTGTAAACTCGTTGTACGATAAGACTTGGGTATATTTTTTTTCCATATGATCGAATTAATGACCTTAACCTTAACAATGAAATTAATGAAGCTAATGGATAGAAATACTTTTTTTTTTCTAATAATTTAATAGCTCTCGATGTGTGAGGAGTGCATGTATTTGTATGTGCGTCGGTGTACGTTTTGTGCATGCGTTTGTGTGTGTGTTTGTGCGTGCAAGTGTATTTGTGTGTGTATGTGCGTGCACATGTGTTTCTGTGCTTGGGTGTATATGTTTGTGTTGGGTATCCATTTCATTGATCTGTTCACAATATACCGAGAATGTATAATCTCGATAGATTTATTACAAACATATGGTGTTTTCAATAACCCAGTGACATGTATGAAAGACCTTATTTAGTTGTATGGAGAAGAGTAGATTTTTTTGAATGATAATAGATAATATCCCAGCAACCATTCTCAAAAATACTTACAAAACACGTTCAATTTTGTTAACAAGCTAGACGCTAAGTAGTAACCAGCGTTTACTTTAGTTTTTGTGTCCATTTACTATTAGTCCGAGACGAGCAAAATCCTAATTAAATAAAAAAATAAGGTTTTAGATAATATATTTGATTTTTTTCAGAAGTTTTAATTTTTAGTCCTGCTAGAAGCAGGTATATATTTTAGTACGTAACTAATAAATTAAAATCATCGCCAACATTGTGTAACAGATATTTTTTTCTTTTTTAATTTAGTTAAATAGGGAACCATAGATAGGTTATCCACTGAAAAACTGATTGCGAATGTCGAAGACTAGAAACAAATGTTTTCATCACGTTCGCAATTTTAATCAACAATCGATAAAAAAAAATACTTGTCATTGGATGACGTTGAAAATGAAGGCCTTGACCAGCACTAAACTACGCTTACCCATGGTATAATAATATAGTCCGCCTGGTATTCTCTTCCAACTATGGCCTAAGACTACGTCACAATAAGTGTTATAGTCATCGGCACGTAACTTGGCAAAAGTCGTTAGATGCGCAGAAGTCGTTTTTTAGGTCTCCTTGGTAGTGAAGCGGGACGCGGGGTACAAGGCCGCGCCGATCTGGGCGCGCGATTGGTGGCTCAGTCGACCCGCGCCTCCCGCACCCCGTTCTCGCTCCCGATTACACTTACGTGCACGAAAGTTGTACACTTTGTTTTTGTAGAGTTTTTGTTATGAGTAGTTGTTATTGTTTCGAATTTAGTTTTTATCACGAGTGTTACTGTTTTATTTTGAACACAATGCCATAATTTTTACTATCTTTTGCAAATATTTTTTTTAACTTGTAACTGTATATATTTTATTTATAACACCTAATAAACTTCACGAATTCCTCTCCTTTATTTAACTTTCTTCTAAACATACATGTTTAAAAATAAATGATGGCCATAACCATTAAAAATTACAAGAAATAAAAGTGACCACTTTTTTGTGGCAATAAGTGTACGATGCGCGAACTTACCCCCACTACGCCAAAACCTTGCCAAGTTACGTGCCGATGACTATACCATTGATAAAAACAAGTCTATATACAAATACAAAAGGGAGAGGGAAATGGGTTCATCGTGCATCAAGAAATTGGCTGGCAATGCTAATTCTCTGGCCGAAGAAAAGGCCAGCCCTCTGGTCACGTGAAGAGTCGACGAGTTTTGTGCTAATTTCTCGAAAAACTCGATGCGCACTCGGACCCCATGGACCTAATGTTTCAACCCCAAACGGCTCAAACATATAACTAATAATATACCATGGATTGTCCTTTTCATTAACTTGAAAATAAAATAAATTACTAACTAGCTTAATTACTTAGTAACTCGTGTATTCAATTATTTAGTTTTAAATTAATTTATATATTGAATTATTAGGGCGTCGCAACTGATGACGTTTTCTTTGGCCAACAAAGTAACCCAACTGTCACGGGAAGAGAATTCCAGGCAGCGTATATTATTATACCATGCGGTTATCTATCAACACCCTTATTTATAAAATTCTGGGAACTGTATAGCCACTGATAAGTAGATTCTTGATTCAAATTTTCTATGGAAAATTTTGAATTAAGAATCTGTTAAACAGCGGCGAAAATTTAACAAATAAGGTCACAAAACAAGTATATATACAAACAAAATGTCTTATTTGAACAAAAGAACTCAGATAAGAACTGATAAACAATTGAAAAGAGTACTTACCTCAGGTTTATTGAGTACAATGATCCTATTTTCAAGTTTAGGCGCCAGCTCACACGACTGTTGTTCGAGATCGTCCAGCGATGCTCGACGGGTTAACCTGCAAGAATATATTTTTATAGTCCCCGTCACGAGAAGCTATAAATTTTGTAAATAAAGAATTCTACTAAGTGACGTAGCGACAATAGGGTATTACACTCATTTTAGAAAAGTGTCCCAATTAAAATCTATAGAGCTTACCTAACATGCCAAAAAAAAAACACATATATTATGCAATGGATAAGTGACATAAAAATTCATTGCAATTTTACTTTTTCGAAATTTCGCGGGTTTTTTGACGAAAACGCTGGACGCAGTGGACGCCATATTGCTCTGTGGTCATGACGTCAGTTGGGTATGTAAACAACTGCGCCGATAGGCCGATACACTGATCGTATGACTAAATAACATGGCGGCTTCATGGTGTTCTAAAACAGATTAAACAAACTGAAAACTGAATTGAATTTTAAAATATTTTGCGTAAACTTAATAATATATTTATAGATTTTTTCGCTTAAAGAGTAAAATTCCCTATTCAATCAACAACAAATAATCCCAAATTCAATCAACACGAAGTATCATAAGTGTAATACGAAAGTAACTATCAATTTCAGTTGGTTAGGTTATATTTTAGCGATCTATATCGCTGTCGTCTAATGTTTTGTGGTACCGTACGCGTCTACGGGATAATTTGTTGTTGATTAAATTGTCGCTATGTAATTTAGCAGAATTCATTATTTATAAAAGTTATAGCTTCTCGTGACGGGGACTATAGTATAAATATATCGGTCAATTTATGTATCGGTTAAGAAAATCTAGAAAGAAAAAGAATAATAGAGCTAAAATAGATCAATCTGGAAGAATATTCCGCAACTGAAGGCGATGACTTTGGCAACTTTTCATTAAATGGCGTTCTATTCGAGTCGTGCATTAAAATAGTAAATAAATCGTTAAGAAGACCATTGAACACAATTTGTTTAAACAAATTTCAACCTTCTGAAGAGTTTTTGTACGGTCCAAATTGTCTACTTCTACAAAGACATTCATTTACCAAGAATAAAAAATACAATTGACCTAAAACGTACTACAACTAAAGATTAAAAAATTCTAAAAGGGTTGTTGGAAGCGTAAAAAAATATCGAACATTTTAAAGATGGTCGCTTTATTTTCCAATTATTTATAAATAATATTGTTACAAGATAGGGCAACGCCATTTAGCGACGAGAGGAAGAACTACCCAGTTGCTAGTGGCGCTAGTCTAGTATCGAATAGCGGAACAAATTTTCTCGTGACGAATGGAATTTTCCAGAATGTTCGAGCCGAACATTATGGAAGTTTCTAGTCGCTTCGGGAACAGCGAGTTCGAAAGTTGATTGTTCTGGAAGTTTCTCGATTTATCTTGAACAGTATGGAACGTTACAGAAACTTCTTCCGTACTATATAAAGAGCGGTCGGGTTCGTAGTGGGTCAGTTTCCATTTGGTAGCGACACAGAGCGAACGGAAAAGGAAAATAGTGCAAAGTAATAGAATTGTTTTTATAATAAAGTGTGATTAATTGAAGTCTGCTATTTAAATAATTTATCCCTGAACCCCTGCTCGTAACAATATATCAACATGCCTACAAAAATATCTACACTAATACATTCACAAACATACGAATGCTATTAGTAATAATCGGGTGTTGCCTGCCTGCACGAGTCTTACTTAGCATACCTATGATGTCCGGTGTGTGACGTCGGCTCCATGGCAGCTGATGAGGCGCGGCGTAGTGGCGGCGGACCGTCCAGCTCGCTGACGTCTAGCATCTTGACTAGACTGTGCCTGTTGTACACAAATAAGTTACATGTATCTGCATAGCAAAATTACATGCGGGTATGGGCATGTTCTTTTTCTATTTGCTAAATGAATTGCTTATCAACTATAATGTAATCCGGCTCGAAGGACCAAAATGTAAGGGCAGGAGCCTTTACGCTTAATGTTAAATGTTTAATAAAATAAATGTAAATGTAAAAAAGGTATTTAGTACTAAATTGCATTAAACTAAAGTAATAAAAAATGAAAAATGTTATAAAAATTTTGAATGTCGCGCGAGCTCGATACAGACCGTAGACTTACGTTCTGGCGTAAGTGCCGATACTACATTTTATAAATTAACTTAATTTGCAGTATTCTAACTAGACCAAAGTACAATGTGCGGTTGCTAACCGTACATATAGTTAACAAATATAAAAGGTTTCTTTTTTAATATCTTGTTCAGAGACAAAGTCATAAAGCTTGTACACAGATAATGTTAAGTAAAAGAGTATCTTTAGTTACACACAAGCAGTGATGTCTCATCCCATACAAAGAAACCGTGCCGACGTACTGTACTGATTATTTTTTGACATCGATCGCGTTCGGTTCCATTCCACGGATATAGATGGTGATCTATCTATCGCCGTGGAACGGAACCGAACGCGATCGATTTAAGAAAATAATCGGTATAATCAGATGAAAAACGCTAGTAACGTCGGCACGGTTTCTTTGTATGGGATAAGGCATCTGTATGCTAGTATAACATTATCTGTGACACAAGTCACACAAGTAAGCGCTAATTCGCGTAACAATCAAAAGTTTACTACCCTAATTGCTTAAGTTCAAAGAATGGCGCACGCATACTTTGTTTGCATTTATTGCTTATTATGTTCAAAAATCCGTCTAATGGACAGCATAAAATACAGTTAAGTTGTCAAAATGAAAGAAAAAGCGCGTGCTTCGTGCTGGCAATCCGGGCGCAGTTGCAATGGAGTGCAGTTGCAATTTCTATCAATATCGAAACGTAAACAAGAACTTAAAGGCAGACTTCTGAACAAAGCGGCTCCGTCTGGAAATGTATAGGGCACCATTCGAGCGCACCGACACTGTCGCAAAGTCAAAGTCAAATGTATTTATTTCAACTGGGCCATTAAGCGGCACTTTTGAACGTTAACAATTATTTACAAGTAATAAAAATTTATTCCACCGTGCATACGGAAAAGTAGCTTGTTATGGAGAAGACAAGACAAGAAACTCCCATACTTACTCTTTTAAAAAAATAAGTTTTTTTTTCAATATTTACGTAAGTACAAACATTAATAAATTCATATAAGTGAGAACGATGGACCCAGAACTACTATATTTACTACATATAGGTATAAAATATTACAAGCACTAAATGGTAATTTCCTTCACTTTATAAATAGGAACATGGTTCTCACATACTTACAAATATTGCAAACATAGGTAAACTACCTAATTCAACAACAATGGAACATTGTGCGAGTCAATTCTTTTAAACAAAACGCTGTGGCAGCAACAGGGCTTTGACTCGAACGAGTAAGCGACGAGTATACACGGCGCTTGGGACCTTCATTCACATCTCCGGTGGGTTAACCCCCCGGTGAGTTCCCGCACTGTCGAGGCGGGAGGGGGGGGGGGGGGGGCTCAGTAGCCGTGGCTTGGTCGCCTACGGTGAAGCAAAGACGAACCCGAGAAGGGGCCGATAAGTCGACGACGTGGCGGCCAACAAGTGGGTTGCGGTGCCGCTTGATAACAGAGGCAACATCGCAACTGAGGTGGGCCGCTATGTCTAGGACGTATAGGACGTATCGCGGCTGAGGGATGGAGGCCGCGGCGGGAAGGAGTGCCGGTATTGCTGTGCGCAGCTCTCCCTATATTCCGCTACCGCGTGTCCGCCAACAAGAGAAGGAGACGGTAGGTGTCGCAGGGGAGGAGGAGTGTCGGTACATTGTTGTCCGCTCTCTCTATCCCGTGCGTCCGAAAAATGGTAGGTGCATGGCGGGCCCACTGTCCTGACTCGTCACAGGGAGACCAAGGGTGCCATACACGGGGTCGTCTGGCGCCCATGTGCTGGTTTGGTCCCTGAGGTGGTCACGGCGTGCAATGAGTTCTGGTGCGCCGGTGATGGGGGGTACTCCTCAGAGGAGGGTCCGGTGAGTGCTAAGGCGTGCCCGTGTTCCCGAATTCAGCGAACGTTGTTTGCGCGGAAGTCTTCTTTAACTCCGCCGCGACTTATACGGAGCGACATGAAATTATGTGAATAATTTACTGTTCAAAAAGTGTTGAGATCTAGAGTATTGCCTTCTGTTGACAATGAAAACAAGAAGGTATGTCCTGTCCTTTCTTGGTAAGCAATCTAGATTTGTATATAAATACCTCCTGCTAAGAGTGACGAGTGACTGCCGATGCTTGCTAGGACGAGACTTGCCCGTGCGCACGTTGATGGCCGCGAAGTGGTTCTGTATGGCCATGCCGATCTCAGGACACATGTCTTCTGGGATCTGAGGAGATAAATGATTAATGATTTTATTTCTGTAAGTTGGTTTGTACAAACACTTTTACATGTCGAACATATTTTTTAAAACTAGATGAGGTCGGCATTTCCTATCTGACTACTCTGAGAAGAAAGGCCGAAACAAACTCAGAGGTCACAGTCTCTTTTAAAGTCCAGACAAAATATTGGTTAGATCATGTGAAGACCACGTAGACTGATGTTTGAAATGGTCTTTTGAGGAAAGAACCAGCCAGATTGAGTGGATCTGTCCAGTCAGTGCACGCATTTGTCAATAACCGAGCAGCTCAACTCAGAATTTAAGGAGCTCAACGATTCGACGAACAATACCAAAGAAAGGACATTCGGGTAGGCCGCATAAACTACTTAAACTGCCAGACCATGATTATAAACTAAGACACATTTAAATTAAAACAAAAAAAAAACAATAAAGAATGATCCACATAGTCTTCACATTCACAATAATTAAAATAAAATAATATAATACTTTGAAAGTAAATATTCTTGTCATTGCAAGAAAAACAAAAAAAAATATTAAAAATTATAATAAAAAAATTCACGGTGCAAAATATAATAAAAAAAAAACAAAATTAATTGGAGCAGCTCAATCCCAAGCCTTTTTGTCTTTAAAGTGTTCAAGAAGTAAAATATCACAACACACGCAATTCAGATAGTCGGACAGTTGAACTCCATGTTCGATAGATGGCGTTGTGCATTTGACGTCATTATCTCCGCGGAAGAATGACACTAGAAACAATATTGGTAGGCAGGTAGGGTAGGTAGCAAAGCAAGTAGGGTAGGCAGTTGACGGGAGCGAAGCCGCGGGCACAGCTAGTAAGTATTAAATACATACAAAAATGAGTGACCAAAAATGTAGACTTCATTCTAATACAAAGCGATCATAGCACGAATATGCAATAGCCGCGTACAGTACAACAATTTTCTTAATGTCCCTCGGCAATCATCGCATTTCCGAATACATACGAATACTAATTTCCATGTCCATCAATTATTAGATTTATCGTGTTAATTTGAATTCAGAACTAAGTACTTTATTGTTGTTTTGTTTTGATTTCCGTGTGTATTATATAGAGCTGTAATAATAGCAGCTTTCCTCCCATTTCTTAAATAAATTAAATTATTTAAAAAGAGTATTAACAACTCTATATACTTCCAAGTTGATTGAGAGCGTACGTACGTAATCCGACGACTGACGAAATACGAAGTTTGCCGAGGGACATTAAGAAAATGTTTGAACGCGACGAGTTGTACGACGCCTCAAAGATTTCAAAAGCATTTACAGACACATAATTCGTTTGTTTTCGCAATCAACAAAGCATATAAACATGAGCCATATTCATTGTTGCAAATTCTGACTGTTGTTGTGTTTTCCTTCAAAAGGAAAGTTTCATAAAAGTAATAAATAAATTTATTGTTTTCTCTCCACTAAGGTTGCTTTGAAATCTATGTACATAAGACTTGCTACATTTGCTAGGCGATCCTTTGCAAGAGACGGAGAGACTGGAGTCCGTACTAGGGAAACCCTGTGTTACGGATCTCCATGCCTTCCCCTAGAGACCAAAACCAACCAAACTGGTTTCGAGACTATCTCACGAAGAGATATTACCGTGTAAAGGTGGATGAGTCGTACAGTGACGCGAGGGAGGTGAGGTGCGGGATGCCTCAGGGCGCGGGATGCGGGCCTGTATGCTACCTAATGCACGTCAATAGCTTGTGCGGCGTTTTACGCAGCTGTTCAGCGTACATGTTCGCGGATGACCTGTGCGTGCTGCGCGCCGGCACCGATCTCGTTGAAACTTGTCGGCTTGTGCAGCACGACGTAGATCGAGTTGTTGAATGGTCGCACGACAACGGTATAATCTTAAACGCGGATAAAACCAAGCTGGTTATGATACGCTCACCATATTTAATACCACCTGGTGACCCACCTCCGATGTACACACATGAGTTTACGTGCATTCATAAAAATTATGTAAATTGTAATTGTAAACCTATTATACGCGATAAATGTGTAACATATCTAGGAGTAAAGGTTGACGAGAACTTTTCGTGGTCAAACCACATTGAGTACTTATGTAATAAACTTAGAATATTGCTCGGTAAATTCTACCATCTAAGCTTTAAAGTACCAAGTAATACCCTTAAGTGCCTTTATCTGCTATTAGTAGACCCTATATTAAGTTATGCTCTCGACTGCTATGGACTCACATTCAAAAGTAACTTAGAAAAATTAGAAGCACAACAAATCAGATTTTTAAAACTATTAGTAAGTAAGAAAACCAAAAACAAATGTAAAGATGATTATAATAAGTTATTTAAAATTTGCAAAATTCTCCCTATCAGCTTAAAACATAAATATCAACTTCTGGTTAACAGTCATGGCAGCTGGGAGCGTCACTCCCTAGTTACGCATAACCACGCAACGAGGATGGTATCGTCAGGTAAATTTGATGTACCTAGAATAAGGAATTATTTTGGCGACCGAACGCTTGATAAAAGAGTACCCTACCTTCTCAACCAGTTGCCTACTGATATAAGAAGTCAGGAAATAAAAGGTAAATTCGCCAAATCACTTAAGCAGTTCTTTTTAAGCTGTTTGTAAATGATCTTCTTAGGAAAGTCGTTTACAGTTTGTGGAAGGAAGGTTAGCAAATAAGTAAATGTGATATGACATAAGATTCCAATATTACCTTTTCATTGGATAATATAGTAATGTGGGTTATTTTTTTTTGATTTTTATAATTATATAAAGTGAAAATTAAGTGTCCGCACTATTAAACTTTATTTTTAATAATGTTTGTTCCGTTCTCACAGACAAACCGTGAAAACGGTTTTGTGGGGCATAGTTTTTAAGTTAAGATATTATAAACTTGTACTTTAATAAATAAATAAATAATAATAATAATAAACCAACACTCCAACCCTAATCCTCCCCCCATCCCAACACAAAGTATTATTAATAAACTAATTAATCGAATTTAATTACTATTATTGATATTGCAATAACAATTGGAAACAAGTAAAGTAATTGTATCTTTTAATTAGTGCCCTTGCCTTTAACATAGGACCAGGGCCGAATCTAGGGAGGTGCGAGCCGAACAAATGCCCAGAGCGGCATAAATGAGGGGCGGCCAAACTGCACTAACGGCCCTTTTTATTTCATCAACCTATTGGTGGTGTGGTGCTTATATTTTCAAGTTATTGGTTATTGTTGTAAACCCATTAAATAACATTCATAATGTTGCAAAATTTCACGTTTTCATTTCATAAAAGCAGCTTTATCCGATACCTTTTTTCGCCTTTTTTCAATAGATAATATTCTGCAACATTTACCTCCTTATAAGGCGTAATTTCTAATTTTAATTATCTTCAATGTTTTACTTTGTCACAGATAATATAATACTAGCATACAGATGCCTCATCCCATACAAAGAAACCGTGCCACGTAACTAGCGTTTTTTATCTGATTGTACCGATTATTTTTTGTAAATCGATCGCGTTCGGTTCCGTTCCACGGCGATAGATAGATCACCATATAATAATCAATCGATAGATAAATCAAATAATCAGTATAATCAGTATAGTACGTCGGGACAGTTTCTTTGTATGGGTTGAGACCCCACGACTTTGTTTTGTAGACATTTATAATAATTTCCTTAAGATTAATTTTATTCATTGTTTTTAATCATTTCATTTACTATTATTATTGTATTCATTATTTTTATCCAAGATTTGCACGCAGTGTGTGGCAATACATGTTTGAACCTTTTCTGTTTTTGTAATCCTGCATGCACTTATTATTATTTGTTGTATACACATGTTTACGCATATACATATATCTGAATCTGAACCTTTATGGAAATTATTGCACAAAATTAATTTGAATTTTGAATTTGACCCTGTACCTTCGGCGTCATCTACTATTACTTACAATAATTTTGCAGTGTGGCAGCATCGTGAAGCCGTCGTTGCCTTTCTGTAGGTACTGCTTGATAGCCAGGCGGTACGTTTGTTCTTTGTGAAGGTACTCGTCGCCTATCTTTACTACTTGTTCGGCAACTCTTTGCCCGGCCGGCTTTGAGGGGTCGAAGGCGAATGAGACTCCGGCGACCTGTGAAACACAGAATGAGAGCACAGAATAAATAATAGTACAAGTACAGAAGAGTCACTTCGCGCAATAAAAAAACAAAAAACCCAGCGAACTAAAAAGACGTAATCAAGAAGAAAACCATGCTGTGCAGTCGGAGGATACATCTAGTTTTGTTCAGCCAGCTCGCGAATATATATGTCTTTTTAGTTGGCTTTTCAAGCAGTCGGGTTTTTGATTTTTTTAATAAACTTTTTTTTTACTCTTTTAATATTAGGTACCTTAAAACATAGAAGTATTATATATTTTTGAAATCACCTCTTAAAACCCTTTATTTTGATACCACACACGATGGATTTGGTAGAAAAAAAGGATTTGGTGCCCCACAATATGGCGTCCAAAATTCTGTAATTTTTTTATTTTCCAATTTTAATTTAGCAAGTGACACTCGCAAGGTTAAGACGAATTGACTGACGTAAGAATCATCAAAATCGGCTAACGCGTTTGGTCTTAGTTTTAAGCGAACTAATCGCTTCTCAAGCAGTCGGGATTTTTGATTTTTTGGATTAACATTTTTTACAATTTTAGGGTTAGTGCATCCGTAGAGCGATAATGTTTTTCGACCAATTTGGGTATTATTCACAACATACCTGAGGAAACCGTCCTTCCAGACTGGGATACTTGCAGACCGCATTCTCTAATACTTGTAAGATGACCTCCCCGGTAGCTTCTACGACCACCAGTGGGTCACGCATCGGGATGATGGTGGACAGGTCGCGGAGAGTGAAGTCGCCGGCTGCGTGGACCTAGAAAAAAAAATATGTTTAGTAATTAATTGATCTCTCAAATGTCTCTCTGATGGTGGCACATGTGTTGGATCATTCGGTTCCCTTCATGATGGTTGAGCTGAGTGGTGCCGATCCATGCGTCATGTTCGTGAACGGGCGCCAACAGTTGGGATTGGTCATAACTTAGCTGCCTCGGCCTGTTATGGTATATTTTTTTAATTGTTTGTTACACTAGACGCTTTTAGATGCACGTCTTTTTACATCGTTCTCACATATATGTATTTTTTCAACAAGAATGATGTAACCAAAAACTTGTAATTAAAATTAATAGCAAAGAGTGTCCGTGAAGTTTCTTGCAAATTCTTCTCCATTAGGACCTCCTGACGCTTGCGAATTTGCAACTAGAGCCATCTTTTTTTTTGTTTGACTATTCAAAAGTATCTCGTAATGTTTATTTGAAATAAACTACTTTTTTTTTGGTCGCTCCGTGAAGCCTCCAGGAAGCTTCTGTGGTTTTAGGTAGAACTAGGTTGGCAATTTTAGCCAGAACCCCCAAGCAAAACGGACCGAATAGGAGTCTATGTGCGGATAATGCATAATCCACACACACACTCACACAAACACAAAAAAAAACCTTCGATTTAAGTGTTAGCACTTTAACCATAAAAATGTAATATTTGCTAAACGTTATCTATCTATAGTAGTAGTTTTTAGAAGTAGTAGATGATATGTTTTTAGGGTTCCGTAGCCAAATGGCAAAAAACGGAGCACTTATGGATTCGTCATGTCTGTCTGTCCGTCCGTATGTCACAGCCACTTTTTTCCGAAACTATAAGAACTATGCTGTTGAAACTTGGTAAGTAGATGTATTCTGTGAACTGCATTAAGATTTTTACACACAAATAGAAAAAAAAAACAATTAATTTTGGGGGTTAACTGAAACTCAAAAATTGTTTTTCATACGTGTGGGGTATCTATGGATAGGTCTTTAAAATTATATTGAGGTTTCTGATATATTTTTTTTCTGAACTGAATAGTTTGCGCAAGACACTTCCAAAGTGGTATAATGTGTGTGTCCTCCTGTAATTTCTAAAATAAGAGAATGATAAAACTAAAAAAAATATATGATGTACATTACCATGCCAACTTCCACCGAAAATTTGTTTGAACGAGATCTAGTAAGTAGTTTTTTTTAATACGTCATAAATCGTAAACCCGATTTACCAAGTATGGAACCTTTCGTGCGGGAGTCCGACTCACACTTGGCCGGTTTTTTTTTATCTCTGTTGTACTGAAATACAGGTTATGGCTAGCTCAGGCTTCAATAACTATGTGGCATATCGTTATTATTATTTTTCCGTTTTTGAGTTTTTATTAGTATAGTTGATAAGTGTTATTTGTGGAACAAAAATAAACATGATATTGTTTTTTTTGTGAATGAAGTCCTCATTGCTAGTTGCTACTGATTGGGGTGTTGGTTCACGCCAAAGCGTATTTTACTATACCCGATATAGTCACCCTTTTGTGGTACTTAGACATTCTGGATTGTATATCCCCCACTCGAAGTATTACCCTCACCTGATCGCTCCTGAAGGTTCCAGAGTTAAGCAGCACGAGGTCGGCGCCGGTGGCCGCCAGCAGCACGTCACACACCCAGTTCCCAAGGTTGCACTCCTGGCGCCGGATGCACGAGAACCGACCTTCTAGAGGCACGCAGAACTTGCCTAGTATCTCGTCCATTTTGCCTTCGATCATTGCTGAAAGCAAAGAAGCAAGATAAGGTCTAAATTTTTTATTGAAGTCGCGGTTAAATATGATCACAAAATTACACCCATATGGTACGTACATAGTTAATTAGCGGACGCCTCGCGGTTTCACCCGCGTGGTTCCCGTTCCCTTTGGAATACAGGGATAAAAAGTAGCAGTTTCAACCAGGAATAGTGTAGCTTCCTAACGGTGAAAGAATTTTTGAAATTGGTGCAGCCATTTCGGAGCCTATAAGGAACATACATATTTTCTCGTTTATATATATTTATACACTAGCTGACCCTCGGGGCTTCGCTCCCGTCAACTGGCTACCTATCTTCCTACCCTGGCTACCTCGGCTACCTGCCCTGCCAACCGTAGGGTTGGCAGGGCAGGTAGCCGAGGTAGCAAATAAGTTGGTAGGTAGGTTGCTACCTACCGACTTATTTTATCCAAATAATGTATTTTACAGGCAATATTTTGCTACCTTGGGTTACATTATTGCAATTTTCATAAGGATCTCTATTTTTTAAAATTATATTATAACCTATGACACTCATGAATAATGTAGCTTTCTACTGGTGAGAGAATTTTCAAAATCGGTTCAGTAGATCCAGTGATTGCCCCTTACAACGTCACAAACTCACAAACTTTACCTCTTTATAATATTAGTATAGATAGATAGATGGTAGTGGATCACGCAAACTAGCTTGAGTTTACAGGCAGTTTATCGCTGATAACAGTATCAGCAACACAGGGTCCAGCGACAAGGATATTAGGAGACGTACAGGGATAGCCAAAAACGCAATGTCCCAAAGAATATGGAGATACAGAAACATTTCACGGAAAAAACTAGTTTCAACTGGTCATCTCCCTGTATTTTTTTGTAGGGTTCCATACCCAAAGAGTAAAAACGGGACCCTATTACTAAAACTCCGCGGTCCGTCTGACTATCTGTTCTAGCTATCACGGTTACAGATACAGCCTGGTGACAAACAGACAGACAGACAGACGGACCGTGGAGTCTTAGTAATACGGTCCCGTTTTTACCCTTTGGGTACGGAACCCTAAAAAACTAACATCTGCGTTAGGTTCACGGAATTCCGAGTCTGTATTCCGTATTTGAAAATCGAACGCGGCAAACGTACGTATGCGGCCAGCCTAAATTACCGTTTTAATTCTCAATGTTTCAAGATGAGACTCCTGAGCCTTACATCATAACTATGTTAATAAGGGTTCTACCACTTCAAATACAATCTTGAAGCTACTCACAGGAATATTTATCAGTTTTCTCCTTCAACACCAGGTCTTCAGCGAAGGCACTGGTGACGCCGACCTCGTCGATGTCCACCGTGATGCCTTCCTGAGTGAAGTTGATGCTGATCTTGCTGAACTGGCGGAAGTCGGTGCCGGACTTTACTACGTATTTGTTGTTTATCTGGGAACGGAAAATAATCATCACATTAATTGTTCATTCAAACTGGTGAATTTATATTATAGTACCTGGCTGCTCGGGTGAAAATAGAGAAAGCGACGTTTTCTAAAAATGAAACCAAGCTAGGTCGATTTATAGCCCCCGAAACACCCCTGCATGCAAAATTTCATGAAAATCGTTGGAGCCGTTGCCGAGATTCAGATTATATATATATACATGTCGGGTTTAGTCAATAGTACGGACGTCAAAATAAATCACAAGCATGCCACCTATCGGCAAATCAAGAACAACTACGCATTGGCGCGCTTTTTCTAACCACTTGCGTGGTGGGGTCAGCAGAATATAGCAGTTGAGTAGTAACAGCCTTAGAGCTAACACGTCGTAGAGTCAGTGTCGATCCGTAATATTGGTAAGCAAGATTATAACTGTGAGTTGTGACTATATGAATAAACCCAGTGTATCGTATAACTTGTGTGATTTCATTTTTACGATTGTACCCACCGAACTTCCCACACACGATGTCTTAACCTAAGGGAATACACGATGGTTCACGTCTATCGGCCACCCTTGATGCGACATACATATATACAAGAATTGCTCGTTTAAAGGTATTAGATTCATAATTATAGTAATGCTTTATTTTCTCTTTTTGTTTAAGAAATGGACCCGCACACTGTTCCGTTGTTGTTGAATTAGGTAATTTACCTATATTTGCAATATTTGTAAGTATGTGAGAACCATGTTCCTATTAATCAATTGAAGGAATTTACCTGTTAGTGCTTGTAATACTTTATACCTATACGTAGTACAGTCGTGCTGGGTGCATCGTCCTCACTTATATGAATTTATGTATGTATGTAAATGTTTCAAACACTTTTTTTTAAAGAGTATATATATATGGAGTTTCTTGTCCGTTCTTGTCCACGAGCAACAAGCTACTTTACCGAATAGACGGTAGAATCAATTATTATTAATTTTAAATTTATATTTTTGACGTTCAAAAGTGTCCCTTAATGGCCTAGTTGAAACTAAGAATTTTTGTCTTTAAGCTTAACTTATATAGTTTAGAACATATTATAAATAAAAATTCAAAAGCAGAAGAGTTTTTTGTAATTGGAGTTCAGGGCATCAACTTTAGAAATAAAATAATCCTTTCCTTCAATTAGTTTATTTGAGGTCGGCAGTGTCGGCACTACACTCTTTTTTTATAATTAAAATGTTTAATAATATATTTACAGTTCCTCAAATTATAATGTCTGGGCCCAGTAGAAGGCCACATTTAATACAGCGATGGAGGTACCCTTTTTACAGCCCGTTCAACCGATTTTAACTTCTATTGCGTTGGTGCAATGACAAATGGCAGCTGTATTAAACAGTTAGTTTTGGTATCAGGTTTTTGCTTTTTATGCCATCCTTATACTTACGGGATAGAACTCAAAATCGGTTGAACGGACTGTAAAAAGGGGTTGTAAAAATATCTGCAGGAGAATGGACATTTGAGACACTCTAGAAAATGTGGCATAATCTGAACCACACTTGGAAAGGATGTTTGCTTTTTTCTCTTGATGCTCTCTTAATTTCTTGCTTTTTCAACCTTAAACTGCACCTATAGTAGTCGCAGCGGATCTTTGTGTCTCTGAAGTTGACTGCCAACTATTGCGCAAGAAACAGTTTGTCATCGAGTATACTGCATAGAGTAAGCGAGATAAGACGATGCGACAAACGTAAGCGAGTCAAAGAGACAGTTATACAATGCTATCATCACCTTCAACATTGACACAAAAATAACAACTGCGCAGGGTCTTGAAGCCAATTCAGAGACACAAAAATCCGTTGTGAGTATTATACAAGTCTGGTTATAGCACGAGGTCCCAGCGCTAAGAAAGAAAATTTGGTTCAAATAAATCTCACTAGATGGCGCGACATGCACCGAGTTTTATATAGAATTGTGTGTAAAATTAACATTTTCTGAAATTTAACATAAAAACTGTATGTTCTTGTTTAATCAACTCTCCTAAGCACAAAATGATGGAATATTGGGCTCTTAATTCACATTTCAAAGAGATGGCGTGGTTTTAAATGTCTGAGGCGTTCCACTCGATTGTTTAAATTTGTATTGTAACACATTTTGATGTAATGAAACTGTAAAAACAAGCAAAACAATACTATAAAATAAAACTTCACTGTATTTTAAGAAAAAAATATTTATGCACCAAGTAAACCCTTTTACTTGCAAGTCGCTGCTAACACTATCTATCTATCGCCGTGGAACGGATCCGAACGCGAACAACGTACAAAAAATCATCGGTTTCATCAGACGAAAAAAGCTAGTTACGTCGGCGCGGTTTCTTTGTATGGGATGATGATGATGGCATCTGTATGCTAGTATTATATTATCTGTGGGTTACATTAAGAATATTGTCTACTTACATGTAAAACTTCATACACATGGTCGTGTCCTCCCAATATGAGATCAATATCGTTGCATCCCTCAGCCAACTTTATGTCGTTCGGTGTCCGCATGTGCGTGAGTGCTATCACATATTCACAACCCTGGATAAAATAAGACATATATTGTTTAGTAAACTTAGAAAGCACTTAAATGGATGCCCTTTGCACCCTAGCCAGTTACCTCCCTGCCACGACGCTGACAGGTTAATTGGTACCGACATGAATACTGCAATTTTAAATTAATATGTGTTGTAACAAACATACAGCGCCATCTAGTGTAACTTTTCCAAAGCACTACGATGAATTCTACAAACGAATTCTGAAGACAAGTGATGCCATCTACAATCAACTTGTGGAACGATCTGCGCAAGAGAAACCTCGCGAATTATCTGCACTACAACTGTATACAATCCACCTATATAAGCAGAGCTGTCTTCGAACAAATCGTCATTCACTAGCTAGAGGTTCAGAGTTCGGTAGCCACGCAGCCAGCTCTGATCCTTAGTACGACTAGTTCCTGCTACGATAGCCTAGCAGTCTTCGGTAACTAGCCAGTTAGGAGAGGACTTAGGGTTGTCACAAATGATAAATTAATTATTGTAACGTGTAACTTAAGTTGGCAATAAATTATCATCAAGTTTAACGGGGCCTTAATTGCACAAACAGCAACCCTACAGTGTTTAATAGTGTTTCCAACCACAGTCAAGCTATGACAAAAACTAAAGGCAAAAGATCGCGCAATCGTTCACCAACAAGATGGACCGATCAAATAAGACCTGCCCCCGTACCATGACGTGTCAAAACTATCATAGTTCGACTGTAAAAAAGGGATGTATACAAGTCATATACTAAAGGCAAAAGATCGCGTAATCGTTCACCAACAAGATGGACCGATCAAATGAGACCTGCCCCCGTATCATGACGTGTCAAAACTATCATAGTTCGACTGTAAAAAAGGGATGTATACAAGTCATATACTAAAGGCAAAAGATCGCGCAATCGTTCACCAACAAGATGGACCGATCAAATGAGACCTGGCCCCGTACCATGACGTGTCAAAACTATCATAGTTCGACTGTAAAAAAGGGATGTATACAAGTCATATACTAAAGGCAAAAGATCGCGTAATCGTTCACCAACAAGATGGACCGATCAAATGTGACCTGCCCCCGTACCATGACGTGTCAAAACTATCATAGTTCGACTGTAAAAAAGGGATGTATACAAGTCATATACTAAAGGCAAAAGATCGCGCAATCGTTCACCAAAAAGATGGACCGATCAAATGAGACCTGGCCCCGTACCATGACGTGTCAAAACTATCATAGTTCGACTGTAAAAAAGGGATGTATACAAGTCATATACTAAAGGCAAAAGATCGCGTAATCGTTCACCAACAAGATGGACCGATCAAATGAGACCTGCCTCCGTACCATGACGTGTCAAAACTATCATAGTTCGACTGTAAAAAAGGGATGTATACAAGTCATATACTAAAGGCAAAAGATCGCGCAATCGTTCACCAACAAGATGGACCGATCAAAAGAGACCTGCCCCCGTACCATAACGTGTCAAAACTATCATAGTTCGACTGTAAAAAAGGGATGTATACAAGTCATATACTTAAGGCAAAAGATCGCGCAATCGTTCACCAACAAGATGGACCGACCAAATGAGACCTGCCCCCGTACCATGACGTGTCAAAACTATCATAGTTCGACTGTAAAAATATATACAAGTCATATACTAAAGGCAAAAGATCGCGCAATCGTTCACCAACAAGATGGACCGATCAAATGAGACCTGCCCCCGTACCATGACGTGTCAAAACTATAAAAAAGGGATGTATACAAGTCATGTACATCTGTCGCTTAGGCACACTCAAAATAACCTTACGAGCTTATGGTCACCTCCCTCTTGTCCTCCAAATTCTACGCGATCGTTAGGGACGCGCTGGACAGAAACCGGTGGATCATCCGCTCCAAAAGTAACCCTGATGCTGACCACGATCTTCAAACATGACAAACCGACCAAAAGAGAAATAGTTTTAGCTGATACGAGAAAAGAAGAATTTAGAATGAAATTCAAATGCTTTGATTTGTATTTTGTTGGAAAAATTTGAACTAAAGTGTCTAACTAAAGAATTATATATTTTGTATACTTACTTCTTGTTTCAACTGCGAGGCCAGTTTCGTGCCGGCTTGTACGAAGTCTATAAACGTCACCTCTTCTGGGTTTATTGTTGCTAAGGTCTCCAGCCATTCCTGGTAAAAAAATAACATATTTTTGTCCGATCGAAAGTTCGGTTTCGGTTTCGGTCGAGTTTCGGCAAAAAAATGAGTTTTGGTTTCGGCGGCAAACCTGCCGAAACTACGATCGAAACCGAAACTGCATTCGGGAGTTCTTGCGCTGTAGATTTGAAAATAAAAAAGACTGACTGATTATAACAACGTTTTCTTTATTTTTCCCTCAAAACATGATCCTTGTAAGGAAGTTGCGGTTTCCGAAACTGAGACTG
The DNA here is from genome assembly GCA_964057195.1 of Orthosia cruda. Lineage (NCBI taxonomy): Eukaryota > Metazoa > Arthropoda > Insecta > Lepidoptera > Noctuidae > Orthosia > Orthosia cruda. The sequence continues at coordinate 6,736,634 of OZ059841.1, read as the reverse complement.
TTGCCAAAATTCGGTTTAGTCCATTGCACTTGAGAGCGTGCGTGATCTTGTCACTACACTATAGACCTAGCTGCCTATAGAATAGAGATTATATTCACCTGTTCCACCAGCCCAATGAAGCCGATTTTGTGTCCATTGCACATGAGAACTTGCGTGATCTTGTCACTACACTTTAGACCTAGATGCCTATAGAGTAGAGACAATATTCACCTGTTCCACCAGCCCAATGAAACCGATCTTGCGTCCATTGCACATAAGAGCGTGCGTGATCTTGTCATTACACTTCAGACCTAGCTGCCTATAGAATAGAGACTATATTCACCTGTTCCACCAGCCCAATGAAGCCTATTTTGTGCCCATTGCACATGAGAGCGTGCGTGATCTTGACACTACACTTTAGACCTACTTTCTATAGAATAGAGACTATATTCATCTGTTCCACCAGCCTAATGAAGCCGATCTTGCGTCCATTGCACTTGAGAGCGTGCGTGATCTTGTCACTAAACTTTAGACCTAGCTGCCTATAGAATAGACTATATTCACCTGTTCCACCAGCCCAATGAAGCCTATTTTGTGTCCATTGCACATGAGAGCGTGCGTGATCTTTTCACTACACTTTAGACCTAGCTTTCTATAGAATAGAGAATATATTCACCTGTTCCACCAGCCCAATGAAGCCGATCTTGTGTCCATTGCACAAGAGAGCGTGCTTCATCTTGTCACTACACTTTAGACCTAGCTTTCTATAGAATAGAGAATATATTCACCTGTTCCACCAGCCCAATGAAGCCGATCTTGTGTCCATTGCACAAGAGAGCGTGCTTCATCTTGTCACTACACTTTAGACCTAGCTTTCTATAGAATAGAGAATATATTCACCTGTTCCACCAGCCCAATGAAGCCGATCTTGTGTCCATTGCACAAGAGAGCGTCCTTCATCTTGTCACTACACTTTAGACCTAGCTTTCTATAGAATAGAGAATATATTCACCTGTTCCACCAGCCCAATGAAGCCGATCTTGTGTCCATTGCACAAGAGAGCGTGCTTCATCTTGTCACTACACTTTAGACCTAGCTTTCTATAGAATAGAGAATATATTCACCTGTTCCACCAGCCCAATGAAGCCGATCTTGTGTCCATTGCACAAGAGAGCGTGCTTCATCTTGTCACTACACTTTAGACCTAGCTTCTTATAGAATAGAGACTAAATTCACCCGTTCCACCAGCCCAATGAAGCCGATCTTGTGTCCACTGCACATGAGAGCGTGCGTGATCTTGTCACTACACTTTAGACGTAGCTGCCTATAGAATAGAGACTGTATTTACCTGTTCCACCAGCCCAATGAAGCCGATTTTGTGTCCATTGCACATAAGAGCGTGCGTGATCTTGCCGTCGCCCAGAGGTCTTCCAGTCTCATTGTCTATCACGTTGGACATCAGCCAGGGGAAGTTGCACTGCGCTACTAGGCCTGACAGAATTTCTAGGCCGAAATCTGGAAAAAAAATTGTCATATTATAGATATCTTTTGGTGACAAAAACACTGTGCTGGATGCAAAAAACCCGTATTTAATGCCACCCAAATTTTGCCTCGTGTCAGCTATGTGCTTCGCATTATGACTCTTGGCAAGTTAAATGATAATGATTTTATTTCTGTAAGTTGGTTTGTACAAAAACTTTTACATGTCGATCATATTTTTTAAAACTAGATGAGGTCGGCGTTTCCTATCTGACTACTTTGAGATGAAAGGCCGAAACAAACTCAGAGGTACAGCCTCTTTAAAAGTCCAGACTTGGTTAGATCATGTAAAGACCATGTAGATTGATATCTGAAATGGTCTTTTGAGGCAAGAACCAGCCAGATTAAGTGGATCTGTCCAGTCAGTGCACGCATTTGTCAATAACCGTGAAGCTCAACTCAGAATTTAAGGAGCTTTACGATTCGACGAACAATACCAAAGAAAGGACAGTACATCATTTTGTATTTTTGGTTAGCACCTTCAAGAAATTGTAACACCAACATAAGATGTAGAAAAAGTTAATTTTAACATTTAGGTACAACAATTGTTGGTTGGCCAATAATAATATTATGTACTTAAATAAAGTACATAAGACCTTATTAGTATTAAGTACATAAATATTTATAACCGGCGTGTGTGTATGACTAGATGTATGAACGTAAGTAAAGCAAATAAAAAAACTACCGACTTTCATATAAAAACACTACAAAGTGAAAAATAACTTTCTTTTTGGAAGTCGGTGTCTTTGGTAGGTACATTTTTTTTTAGTTATGCAACCCAATTCAAGGAAATAATTATCTGATCTAATAACATTTTCCTGTTATTATCCAGCGATCAAGCGAACATATTGTTTGTTTATGTTGATTTTATTTCCTCTTGTCTGTTTATTATTGTAACAGCTGTTATTATGTACTATGATAATTATCGTATACATTTCACGGCTACATTAATATATATATTTTGTTCTATCTTGCTAATTGCAAGTACAAACACATACAGAAATACATTCTTTAGATCTTATCTGTAGACTTTCACTCACCAAAGTCGTGGTTTCCAAACACGGCACAATGCGTTCCGATTTCATTGAGCACCGGCACCATTTGCTCGCCTTTTGTGAACGTACTCACTGGAATAAGAATGTATTCATTAGTAAATGGTGTTATTAATCATACCTGATCTTTATTCTATAAAATTCTTTACCTATACGTTGCAGTATGACCGAGTGACTGTTTAAAAGATGAGTGCCGAAGAAATTATGAACGATAATGCATCTAAGGTTTGCAACGCATCTAGGGCTACACTGTCACAGCCAGTTTAAAAAAAAAGTCTGGATATTTTAGATATAAAAAATAAAATAAAAACTAAAACCCGACTATAAAAAAATCTCGATATGAAAAGTATGAAACAAGAAAATATTCATAGATAGTCGTGGTCTGGTAAATTTTGATATACAAGCGAACAATCCGGATAAATTAGAAGACCGGACAAAGTGCAGACATGAGGCTAAATGTACCCAAGCCTACATTAATATTAAAATACCTATTCAAAGATAACAAACATGATTGGATGGAGCGATTTTTTTCTTTTTATCCTTGACATCAGGCCCCCTAGAGGGCGCCGTATTCAATTTGATTTGACAACGCATAGCCTATAACCAGCGGACAAACAAAACGCTTCAAACAACACCTCGTTTGTCAAATTATAATAAACATTTAAGAAGTTATAAGGGAGAATACACACATATTTCAGGGTAATGCAAGGCCATTTTTGTAGTAAAACAGCACTTATTTTTAACTACTCTGCATTGTCCCACTTTTTGCCAAAGTCCTTTCTCCTTTCATCTTCTGCAACCCCGCATCACACAGTACAATATAATAAGAAATTATTTTCAAAGCTTAACTAAAAGACTTACACATGCTAGGTGAGAACACATCTCCGCTAAACAGTACTAAGGGATTCAGGTGCTGAAGCGCCTTCACAGCTGTGCTGAATCTTAAGGCACCTCCCACGGGCTCTGTGTCTGAAAGATATCAACAAAATTACTGTAGAGCTGTATCTTATCTTGTGGAGGGGCCGATAAATAACTCGGACACTTCGACCCATTGGGGTCTTTGGTCTTGGGTCCCATAGATAACCTACTCCTCCCCAATCTCGTTGAAAACCTTCTTCATGAGTTTTACGAAACTAGGAGATATGAGCCTATAGTCTTCTGGTCTTGGATATCCAACCCCTAGGTGACTCATTCGCTTACCAGCCAGTGTATCGCATGTGTACAGAAGGTACTCCATGGGTTGCGTATGTTCCCCACACAGTAAATCTATATACGACTGGTATTGGATTTATCAGTTTTGACCCGTATGAACATCATCAGGCTACGTTCAGCAGTGCGATAGGCTAAGTTGATATCAACATCTAAGCATAATAAACAGTGCATTGCTAAAAATATCATCATCAATACATCCGAAAGACGTCCACAGCTGGACATAGGCCTTCCCCAAGCGTCGCCACACTGATCGGTCACGTTCATCCAGCATCCACCGGATCCCCACAGCCTTAACAAGGCCATCTAAAGGGACTTCCAACGCTACGTCTTTCGGTCTGCGGTCGCCACTCGCATAACTTTTCGGCTTCATAGACCATCCGTTCTGCGAGTAATGTGCCCTGTCCACTGTCACTTTAGTTTGGCAATACTTCGGGCTATGTCGGAAACTCTGGTTATCTTGCGATTGATTTGTTCTTCATTTCTGATTCGATCACTCAAGAAAACTTCGAACATAACCTCTCCACTGGGTTTGGGTGCCTTTGAAGTCTTCTGATCAGGCCCATTGTAATGTAAGCGACCACGTTTCGGTTCTATAAGTTAGAAAAAACTACCGGCCATAATAAGCTGTTCCAATTGCATGCCACTGAGATCAACAATCGGCTACTCTTATCCATCATTTATACAAGTATATCAGCTGCACTACGTTGATCGTCGCTCTATATAGAGCAAGGCTAGATAGCCTGAGGGCATCCAACAAGGTTCCCACTCAAAAACAGATTTGCAAGAACGACCGTTAATATGGCATGTCCTTTGCTACTTTAGCTTGGCTTTGCTAAGCGAATATCTTCGCTGCTATTTAGTTTATAGATGAGAGTTGTTGATCGAGATAAATGGCGTATAGGAGACCCAAATGCAGATTCATACAGAACATATTCGGCAGTGGGCTGCTGTAAGCTGATGATGATGATAGAAGTATTGTAAATAGAAGCAGCATCATAATCAGCCTTGTAACGTCTCCACTGCTGAGACACAGGCCTTCTCTCTGAGAGGGTCAATCACCACGGCGGGCCTAGTGCAAATTGAAAGGTGTCACACGTCTGAGTTTTAGTTCGAAGTTCTTCGAGGTTTCCTCACTATGTTTTCTTTCACCGCTTTGAGAGCAGTGGGGATGATATAAATTACACAAAGTATAGCCCTCGCCAAACTTCTTGGCCACCCTGAAATTGGTTTACCGGATGCGCGAGGCGCGAAACGGTGCTGTTTTTGTATGAGATTTCCTACTGCGCAGCTATTGTAGCCAACTTCAGGGCGACCAAGAAGTTTGGCGAGAACTATAATGCGCCTGCCTTCTTTTTCTTGCGTTCGAAACAACGACCTTCAACTCGTAAGTCGGGGCTGTGACCTCTGACCCACTACTGTTCTCTCAGCATCATCTTTAAAAAAAAATACTTACTGGTAGTCTGTTCGATGTTATAGACATCGTTGAAGTGAATGATGACCACCTCATCCCCCATCCCTCGTCCTGCCAGCTGACTGACGGCGCGTCTGCCCACTTGACGAACTTCGAGCGATGCCTGGAGGCAGCACGAGTATGTTAGTATAGGAGCAGAAGAAGACGCAATGGAGAAGAATCAAAGAACGACTTTTGTAGTCTTAGCGAAGTCTAATCAAGTACCAGAACCAGATAATGAGAAAATTAAATAAAAAAAATAAAAGTTTTTTTTATAGTTTAAGGAAAAGTCGAATATTGTTGCAATTTTATATCCCCATGATATAAAATTGCTCTAGTACCTACGGCTAGTGATGCCTGGAAGTAGGAGTACGTTAGCATAGGAACAGAATAAATAGAGTCATCAAATAAATAAAATCGTCAGACAAAGGTGGAGGTCCGTCCTAGATGTTTCGAAGTATTATTAATATATTTTGAGGATGACTTTAAATATCTAGTCTAGATATGAACAGTAGAGCCGTAAAAAAAATGTTGAATTGGCTTCGTTTGATCAGATCTTATCTGTGCGGCAGATGTTTAAGACGACGACAAACGCCAACGACCTTGAGGAAACAAAACGCGCACTCGTTTCACACCCGCGCGACCCAAAATTTTGTAGTTTTTTGTACTTTCCTTATTATTCTATGACTTTAAAAAAAAGCCTTAGATCAAAATGTAGATAATTAAATTGTCTTTGAGAATGGTCTCAATTTCATTAAAATACGCACTACGGTTTTGGTGCGATTATCGTGTTTATGTCAAAAATAAAACAAATTAATTACACAATGTTACACGAATATAACTCAAAATTTTCTTAGATCAAATTATTAAGAAAATGGTGACATATATTTTTTCCAAAAAATTACGATTAGCCGTTTAGACGTGATTCTCATTTTAAAATCAGCTACTCAGGGGTATCTGCGCCTTAATTAGGTGCAGTTCTTAGCATACTATCTAACAATGGCTTTAATTGAGTACCCTCGCATTGACAGTCTTAAAAGATGTGAAGCACTTACAGCAAAAAATCTGCACGCTTTTCAATAGCTGGCATTTAAATGATAAGCTCTAAATCTCAATTAACAAAGTACATACTACGTACTGAACTACATCGAAGGATGGATACACATGCGACAAAGAATGATCCCAGCCAACTAAAAATACGCACATATCCTACGGATGCTTCTCACAGCAGTTACTGTTGGCGGGAGTTCGGGAAGTATTATAATAGCACTAGGGTGCAAGGCGAAGGTCAAATCAATCCGTGAGCGGTTAGCAGAGCTAGAGCAGATTTATTGGCTACATAACTGCGATTAAATTGAGATTTTTTTGCGGTAGTGCGAATTGGATTACTGTGGAGTTTCGTTAGAAGTTTTCGCCTAGATCAGGAGTTACAAAACGCTCTAGATGAAGTGATTTTCTGTCAGCGAGAACGATTGTCAAAATTATTTTGGAGTCTATTGTGGAGTTTCGTTAGCGTATTTTGATCGGGGGAAAGGCTATTTATTTGGCTGTCTTTCAAAAATAATGGTTTTTATTTTGGCTTTTTGCAAAGAAGGCACCTGCCTGCCATCTCTCCATCACCCTTGGTTGACTGGTAGAGAATGCCTCAGGCATTAAGTCCCCTTATGCACCTGTATGTTGCAAAAGTTTTAATAAATAAGGAAGATCCAACTGTGGTGCTTGTGCCTATAAGCCTGAATTTCTCTGACAAAATACTTATACGTTACCTGTAGACGACACAATTGACTTTTCTTTTGGATTTATTGGATTGAACAGTTCATTATTGTCACAAGTGTTCTTTGTAATCAATTCAAAGGCCATTAATGAAGTGCGTATTCTATTGTTTTTCTAATGATGTTATGATGACTTATGGGGCTCGTAAAAGTGACATTATATCAGCGATAAGATTTCCAATGAGGCTCTAGACAGCGTGTCATTATTCAGCGCAGTCGATGGTCAAAATGACAAAATGTAAGGGTTTGATGACTTGACATTTTGATAGCGCTTGGGATTTCCATATATTTTTGATAGAATTTCACTTTTTAACGACTTCAAAAAAGGAGGAGGTATCTTAATTCCACCATTATTTTTTTTGGTTATTGTGTTCGCGGATAACTTTGTCGTTTATGAACCGATTTTGATGATTCTTTTTTTGTTGGAACGAAGATATCACAAGGGTGGTACCATGGTAAAGAAACTAGGAACTGATGATGGGATCCTAGAGAAATCGAGGGATCTCTTCAAATATTATGTATGTATGCCACATATAGCGATTTTGGTATTTGCATCAATAATGCAATCATTTGCACTCAAAAAGTATAATTTGGTGAAGTGGAACTGATGAAGAAGACCGCTATGGCCACTGGAACTCCGAAATATAACAATGTATCCTTGTCGTGTTTGCGCTTATTGGAATCATCATGAGATGGATTTTGGCACTAAATGATTTTCATGTTAATTGGGCAAAAACTAAACAGAGGAAAAAAAAACTTAACAAAAAATCAAACCGACTTCCAAAACAAAAAAAAACACTACAAAGCGAAAAATAACTTTCATTTCCGAAGTCGGTGACGAATAACGGAAAACAATGGATACAAAAGACACCGACTTCGGAAAAGAAAGTTATTTATCGCTTTGTAGTGTTTTGTTTTGGAAGTCGGTTTAATTTTTTGTTAAAGGTTTTTCTGGAGCCTATATTTGGGATTGATATGATTGACACGTGGTATCTAGGTAGCGCATGTTTTCATAAATTTTAGACTTCTTGACAATAGTTCTCGGTGATGGAATGTCACTTTGTGTAAGCCCCTTAAGGGAATTTGAATTTATTATATTCGAAACAAAAGACGGTGCGTTTTATATTGTTTTTTTATGTTATGATTTTCGTGTCCTTCATCTGAACTTATTATTTAATAAAACGTTTATTTATAGACTTGTGAAAGCGACAATCAATAGAAAACTAAATATAAAAAAGGTTTTTTGGGAATTGTCTGTGACTTCCTTATTGTAGTAAGGAAGAACAAGACTTCCTTGTTCCTAGTTGTTCATTTACATGGACAGAAGCAGTATTTTAAAATATTATCATAGTTTTCCGTTACACCCTGTACAGTTTGTTTAAGGCGCAGATACCCCTGAGTAGCTGATTTTAAAATGAGAATCACGTCTTAACGGCTTAACGTATTTTTTTGGAAAAATATATTTTACTTAAGACCATTTTCTTAATAATTTGATATAAGAAAATTATCAGATTTATTCGTATGACATAACGTAATTAATTTTTAAACTTTTGTCTAAAACGGACAAAAACACGACAATCGCACCAAAACCGCCGGGCATTTTTGGATGAAATCTACACCAACTCAAAGACAATTTAATTATCTAAATTTTGATCTAATCCTTTTTTTAAGTCATAGAATAATAAGGAAAGAACAAAAAACTACTGAATTTTGGGCCGCGCGGGTGTGAAACGAGCGCGCGTTTCGTTCCCTCAAAGTCGTTGGCGACTGTCGTCGTCTTAAGGAAGGAGTATAGAAATGGAGGCTACTTTATTTAAAGCAGGATTATCCTTTCCGTTTCATTACATTTGCTATTTACTCAGAAAATGTTCAAGCATGGGGCAGGTGGCAATTTATCACGAGACAAGCCGTTCTTAATCCCATGCTTAAGTAGATGAGTCGTACAGTCTTGGTTGACTGGTAGAGAATGCCTCAGGCATTAAGTCCGCCTATGTATCTGTATGCTGCATGAAGTTTTAAATAAATAAATAATAAATAAAATACAGTCAACGTCATAAAGAAGTAAACGTTTTATACAGGACTTTCAGATATCTGTTTATAGATTTTTTTCTTAAAAAAAAAAATACTGGTAAAAACTTATTACAAAAAAAATACTACCGACTTCCAAATAAAAAAGTGAAAAATAGCTATCTTTTTGGAAGTCAGTGTCTTTCGTAAGAACTATTTATTTGCGTTATGGACACCGACTTCCAAAAAAAAAGATAGTTATTTTCACTTTTTATTTGGACGTCGGTAGTATTTTTTTGTAAAAAGTTTTCTTATTTTTTTCACTTTTTTGTTGTACCTACCTAATAGGCAATTTGTTTAGTAAGGTACCTATAATGCCAGAATAGTTGAACATTATCGGTGAAATGAGAGTGTACCAAGGTGAGCTGTACACATCTACGTACCCCTTTAGAGCGTACTGGCGTGATATTATGTTATGAAATGGTATAAACAATAAACAGACATGCGATTGCAGCAAACCCGAGAGATTTGCCGTTATTAATTGAAGAGTTCTGTTGTATATCTTCGAAATTCTTCATCAGATCTTCACCAAATTAAAATGTGACCGATTTCGGAACATACTCTTTCAAACAAAAAAAGACTTTTTTAAATCGGTCCACAATTGACGGAGATATCGATGAACATACAAAAAAAATACTTCGAACATAGAACCCCTCCTTTTTGGTAAGTCTGTTAAAATAGTGGATGCTGACTGTGACCTCGATATAGGATTACAGGCTACTCATCATCATAATTTCAGCCGAAAGACATCCATTGCTCGACATAGGCCTCCTCAAGTGTCGCCACACTGATCGATCCTGTGCGAATCGCATCCACCGAACGCCCGCAACCTTGACCAGGTCGTCGCTCCACCTTCCAACGCTACGTCTGCCGGTACATAGGCTACTTATCGTAACAAATTGAGAAATACCGTTGACAAGTTAAAACGGAGTCAAGATTCTCAGAAGTGACAGAGCGAATAAGAAGATAGTACTCGATATTCGTGACCGGCGAAGTTTTTTTAAACAATTTATTACATTATTTAATTATTTATCTTAAATCTATGAGACTTTTTCTATTTGTAACGTATAAATTAAACCTTATTATAATTTATTACTACGAGCATCATGCAAGACAACATTTACAAGACAAGACTTTTAATCATGCACTGTGCCTTAAGCTAGGTGTTGTGTATGGATACTATGGTGAGATAATAAACGCTAATTTAATTTTGAAAACAGAATACTTTTCATCTTCGTTTTTCAGGTCAAATTTTCAATGTACGACTAGAAATAGTCCAGTATAAAATTACTTTCTATCATGCAAGACAACATTTTCAAGACAAGATTTTTCATCATGCACTGTGCGATAACATTGATAGGTATTATGTACGTATAAATATGATAGTGAGATGCCGCAAGTCGAGATATGCACTTGATATTCTCGTGTAGATTGAGAAAATGCTACTTTTATTTTGAACGTGTGGCATATATATATCTTATTTTTCATGTGTATGTACAACTTGTAGTGTAGTATAATTATTTATTCTATACATTTTTAACACGGACCAGAGTTTTTATTGGGTCTCCTGTGTAATAAAATTCTATGGCCTCGAGTTTTGACACTAATAACTTTTCTAAATTACCCCTGACGGGTAGACTTACAACACCGTATGGGATTTTGAGTTAGATCTAACAAACAAGGTCTAATTTAAATAATCAGTTGGATATTTTTTTTGGAAGATGGGGCTACACTATTCCTAACCGCTAGAACTCCTGAAAGCTGGAGTCAACAGTGGCGATCAACAGAAAAGCGCCGAGACAATGAAGCTTGACAAGAAACTCAAGACAAGTGTCATTCGATGTCTGCATGGCCATGGTCGAAATGGAAAATTTTAGGGTCTAACCTTGTGACATTTTTTCAATGGCTATCGCGACACTTTCGTAATTAGAATGTCACTTTTCTAGAGCCTAAGGGCCGGCGAAAAGTTTTAAACTTTTAACTGTCTTGGATCCCGCGCGGAGAAATTAGAAAACTATCCTTTCCAGTTGACTTATTAACCAGTAAAACTAGCAAAAATTATTTGCACAAAACTAGCAATTAGCGTCGAGCTACTAATTGGCCTTGGTAGATAATTAAAACCAAATTTGATCAATCTATGCGGTACACTCGCTGCTAAAGTTGCTTGATTCTACATACATACACTCGCCTTATGCCGATATTCAGAAACTACAGAACACATCGAGCTACGATCTTTATATACTCCTTTTGTTTCGTTTATATTCATATATCCCAATCACACACGCGTGCCGAAAATCTGGCAATCACTAAGCCGATTGCGGGTACAGGTTTGTCGCTGTAGAAAAAATTTGGACAAATGGAGTCTCATAGACTCATCTCAAACACAGTGCCAGTGTGGGGCCCCGTCTCAGGGTATGCCCCACCTCCTTGTCTGCCCTTCGTGCCCAGCCGCCTGCACCTTTCAGCATTAGAACGTGGCAAATAACAGAGCTGTTCAGGTGGCTACATACTGGTCAGACTAAATTTTAGAATAGTTGAGTCAAAATTTGAGTTTATCGACACGAAGAGAAGAAGAAGCCGGTTATAAGTTCTGCGCATCTGGCCTTTCAGAAGAACATCACCAATAAGATCCGTGTCCTTCTAGGACGTCCCCTTCCAGCGTTTCCTCTCAAGCCTACATTGCAAATATCTTATGTTAGTCGCCTTTCACTGATCCTTTCAACATAACTAAACCATCTATTAAATCGATCGGCAAAGGTGAAAAAGCTGAAAGGCAATATTACCGCACTAGAGCATAAAATATGACCAACAAAAGAGTTTAAATATGAAAACAAAACAACGGACGTGCGAAATTATGAACTAAATACGTCAACTACGTGTGAACAGAGAATTAAAAGCATTTATTACATTTATTTTCTACTGAATACGTTGGCGTGGTTGAGTTTGTCTGTCTCTTGTACAGGATTACAGTTTTTTGAGAGAGATAAAAATGATAGAGATTATTTCGCTACATGGCTTTTAACGAAATACATTAGTCATATCAGTGATAGGTCGTTAACATGAGTGTTATTTTGTTTCTGAGGATCCATTCTGTGAAAACACATATTAAAACATTACACTACAATTATTGGAAAATATTATATTTTACGTGGCCTGTACTCGTGTTAGTACCATTAATAATAGACCAACCTACGCAATCCAAACTATTTTCTCTGAAAAAATATTTATTTCCGTACCCTAGATGCTGTGGGAGGCAAGAGAGATTATTTCTGTTTTCTTGCAAGATCTGCACACTAATAGAGGCACGAGCATTTAAATTGTCTGATTCTATATTGTATGCGAGTTGCCTTCAAATTGCCTAAATCCTCCAAGAGAAAACTAGGCTGAGATGTTATTTTAGGCAAAGATCTGGTCAACGACGTAACAACCGCCATTGCGATTAGAATTTTAGGTCTTGTAGCCGAACATAACCGGCTACGCTGTTGTTTTTGGGTTATCAGTAAGTCAATCGCTCAATGCCTACCCAGCCAAACTTAGGACGAAAAATTACATATACTATGCTGGTACATCGACAAGCAAATGGAATGGCAAAAGGTTTTAAATGAGGTGGAAATGAGAGCACATTTCAGTAGTATATCACGTGCCATGTCTTATAACAGTTCATTAAGAGGGTACGGGCCGTTTCCATGTCCTCTATGGGAGGTGGCTCCGTTTTATTGGATGGAGTGCCAACTGTATTATGTACAATTTTGTTTTGGGCCCACTTTTCAGTAATGTCATATTGGAGTTCTTATGTAACCAATTGTTCGAAATTAAAATTTATTTTATAATTTGAGTTCCACGTAAAGATATGATTGGGATTTTGAGACACTTAATGAAAGCGGGTTCATTGATTGAATGTTTCAAACCCTGTGTTTAGACCAGTCTAAATAATTGAAGCATGATCGGCTTCCTAGTGCATAGGCGTTGAATTAGCAGACTTTTTTGTGCCACATTTGTTTCTAAGCGAAATCAATCATAGACGAGACGGCTGACATTTGACAAAAAATAAAATACAAGCGTGTGTCTGCCAAATAATATACTTTTGGTAATAACAGCCTAATTTATGGTCTCAAAGACTGCGTGTTAACTTTTTTACATCATGTTATAAAAACTGTGCCAAAACTTCTATCAAGAATCTTATGATTTTGCGGTACTTATCATATTTTACACAAATAGACATGAATCTAAATACACGTGTTTGAATATGAGTATTATACCAACATAAAGGCTAAGCGTGGTAGCGTTTTTAATACAGTAGAAATAAGATATTATTTTTATGAAGATACTAGTAAATCGTCAGAGCTAGCAATAGGGTAGATGACAAAAAAATATCTATTTAATCCGTCAGTTAGATAACATAAAAATATTAGACACGTATTTCTTTTTTTCGCCACGTAATCAAAAAATTACGACGATACAGTGCGTTGGCATATCGTGTGACGTCACGGTGTGCTACACTTTATAATAACAAACTGACGTCACAAGCCCCCACTCCTGAATTTTGATGCGCTTCACCTTTGTCAATTTTAATTTATTTGATAAAGCAAAAAATACGGGTCCAATATTATTTGTTAATCTCATTGACGGACTATTATTTTTCTACCCATGAAACATCCCTATTATGAATTTCAAACTCATTTCGCTATCATCTGTAGCGAGCGAACGTCGAGCAAAACTAGCAATTTATTTTTCAACGGCTAAAACGCCTGGTGACCTCAGTTACAACATAGTTTCATTCTTTCTTTTCCTACAAGGCAGAATCATAGATTAAATTTGAAGAAACAACATTGGAATTTCATGTACGGTTTTAAAACACTTCAAGAGCCCAGACAGACTGTAACCACGCCAACTCGTATTAAATCTGCGCCGAAAATCTTTGCCACTCCGAGCATGAGCTGTTCGTCTGCGCAGTAACCGAACAAGAAGTGTGCAGGGTTTAGAAGAGCGGAGGATGAATGTCTTTCCTCCTCTGGGAAAATTACGCAATACAGAGCATTTTCATAGTTCAACTCATTAAGGTTCCCCTAGTCGCACGAACTATTTTGTGCGCGAGGTTAAAATGCATGCTATCTCATCCGACAACACGTGTGAAAGAGATAGATGCTGGGATGAGCAGTAAGAAGCTTCGCGTACAAATTAGCACTTTTGTAAATTTGTATCGAAATGGATGATGATTTAGGACGAAAACGCAAAATTTTATAAACAGACCTTTGGGAGTCTAGATATCATGAAAAAAATACTGAATGTATATTTTCAAAATAAAATTATTTGCATTGTTGAATTACTAATCTATCCCTGTATAGAGGCCGTTTTGCAATTTGCCTTCTTATGGTATTTATATCCGCCCAAAGATGCGTTAAAATTAATGTTGAAATATGGAACTTTCCACGCTCATAACTTTCAAATATTTTATTTCTTTTACTTTTTTGTTTCCATACAGGGTTAGATAATGATGAAAAAAATTGATATCATTTTTATTTTGAACGCGTAGAGTATTCGCTAGACTACGTTTGTATGGAAGAATGATCGACTAGTGTAACCTTAATTGCGTCAATCACTTTGACGAACATTGACTCTTAATCCATTGCCGATGTTTTTTACAAAAATTCGGGAAAAAACATACGCCATAGATTAAGAGATTCCATAAAAATACTTCAGATTGTAATAGTATATTCCGCAATGAAGGTGACGCTCACAATCCGCTCTGCTGCAGCATCACATACATGAATGACCTTATCAGGAATGATTTATGCTAGATCTCACTAAGATTGAGCCACGCCGAGCCCATGATTCGGATGCTGCACGGTGTATTACGAGAGAATGTTCATTCATAAGCCCCGTTTTCAGCCCAGCCTAGCACAAACCAGCCTTTTATAGCCCAGAGTAGCAAATTTATGTACAACAAAAAATCCCGTGCCTGTTTCAGCCATCCGACGACAGATCGCACGCCGTCTGTTACTTCTCCGGGCACGTCGACGCTCGTCGACTCAATGAGAGAGCTCCACCGAGACCGGAGGGCAGCTTGCGCCGCAAATGACGCCATGGCGCGCACTGAACGCACTAGTATAATCATTGTTGTGTTAAAAACTAACTTCAATACATAGGTAATTTAACTAGTTTTTTTTCTAGTTACACTAGTTTTTTTTCTAATTTAGCTAGTTTTTTTTAGTTTCTCCAGTTTTATTTCTAATTTAACTATTCTTTTATCCTAGTCACATCAGTTATTTTCTGATTTAACCAGCTTTTTTTCTAGGTACACTAGTTTTTTTCTAGTTTCACTAGTTTAGTGTTCGTTATAATTTATTTAAAGCGTTTGTTTGTAGTTCTATTCATATTTTTGCGCACTTAAGTCATGGTGTGACTTGTTAATTAACTTGAAAGTCTCACTTTTTAGTAGTTTAGTGTCACAAATAATTGTTCTTATTCACAATGGAACTAGCTACATTTTCACTATAGTTTTGGCCACTTGTGTGTTGCTTGTGTTGTTCAGTTATATAATAATACAGGTTATTGTTTAGTAACTATAATAGTGCAAATACATTACAATAATTTTCACTCATAGTGCACAATTAAAATATCTCAAACTATTCATGTTCAGATTAAATTAATGTTCTGAACATTGTACCAACATCTTTTAATTCAACATAAATAGTTTGAGAGTTCAATGGTATGTGTTATTCACCCCAAAAAGTAACTACTACTGATAAGATCTGACATACATAGCTTCAATTAATATTTTTATTGACCAGTTAATTATATTTACTATACCATTAATAATTTATTTCCTATAACGTGGTTAGTAACAACAAAAAAAGATAAGATAATATTTGACACCTAATTTAAATAATTAACTTTTGTAACAAAAAGCAACATCCTAATTGGCAGATGACTCATATCCTTATGTTGAAATATAATTAGCATCTTTTTTGTGATAAGACTGGACAATAAGTTGCCAAGAATTTAGAGCAAGAAAAATGAGCATGGTAGGTATAAAAAGTGGTGTACTAATTATTTCCAATTAAAATAATGCAATGATTTTTCATCTCTATTTTATGGGTATTTTTTTTTTCCTTTTTCAAAATTAGATGAAGATTGCACACATTTTTGTGGTTGACTGTACTTTACTTTGTAGCATAGATTTTAATCTATACTTCTATACTAATATTCTAAGAGGAAATATTTGTATTTTTGTATGTGACGAATAAACTTAAAAACTACAGGACCGATTTAAAAAATTCTCACACCTTTGGGAAGCTACACTATCCTCAGGTGACATAGGCTACTTTTTTGCTTTCTTTGGTTTTCTTTTTTTACTACGCGGGTGAAACCGCGAGGCGCCCGCTAGTTCTTAATAAAATCATAATAGAGTTATATACCTAGTAATGATGTGCTTGTACAAGCTAAATATTTTAAATACCTAATTGATAACAATTCCTGTATTAAACGAGTAATCACAAAATGTATTTTTGAGAAAATAGGAACCTAAATCTGCTGATTTATTCTCATCAGAAAGAACTACCTACCTATTCCATATTTGTATCTAAAATGTATATCAGAACAAACCAACAAAATTATTCTGCTAATTTAATTTCTATTAGAGGAAACTCTGTCACTAAAATTTTAAATTGGAATTCCATATTTTAGAAGTGGTACCTACAATAATAGCATTGAAACACATTTAACACCTTGCTGATATCAATTTGAAATAAAATACTGTACATACCTAATGTCAATTTTAGGACCTATCATTTGGCAATTGGCCGGCAGCCATTTTCAAATTTAAATTTTCTCTAATGGCAAAGGCAATTCGGGTCATACAGCCTTATATTTGACTTCTATAATTTCATATAAAAAATAGGTATCTATTTTTGTCTGCATTGCAGTATTTATCTTAACTAGACTTTTAAGCATTTCAGACAGTTATTATTTCTTAATTAGCTATTAGAAATACAATTCTCAGTCTTAAACCGTGGCAGTTAAAGTTCAATATAATATTTTGCTAATTGAAAAACAAAATATTTTACAGACTAGATTTCTTTTGTCAGTTTCCGTGACCCAGATTTTAAATAAAGAATACAATCCCTAATTATCTGTTAGAAATAGATTTTTTAAGACATTGCCTTGAGTGCTTGAAATGTAAACGCTTATGTAATTGTGATTTCCTATTTTATGAAAACAGTGATTTTCCTACAGTGGAACAGGCCAAAGTTAGCGCAACTATCAATTTTAAAATAATTTATTACTCATAGTAACATCAATGTTTAAACTTGCTTGAACAATCTGCGATGAGGTTGGCCTGTTTACCTTGTCCTTAAATTAGAATTCATTATCATTAACTCAAGGTTATTCCAATAAGTAAGATTTCCATTAAATCTTAACAGATCATAGATTCACACAAAACATAATATTCGTAAATTAAAAAAAATATCCTAACATGAATAACCTTCATTGTACACTAAAATCATCACAACACAAGCAACCAAGTCCCATTTCCGCATTCCATATTTAAATTTGAATAAAAGGGTTCTGAATTTGAAAAACCTCTGCACATTACATAAAACAAATATTCACTTGTTTTAGACACAAATTAAGGTCTGTTCACTTTTAAAACTCGTAAACTTGTAGTTCTTTACTGCATTAGGAATAATAATGACACTAGCTAGGTCAAGGCGTCAAAAATATCTATTTTAGTTCTGTAACGTCGGCCTTTTTTGTACTGTCACATTTTAATAAAACATTAACACTAAAAGTGTACAGTTGCAGCATGTTTATTTTGGATTTGACGTAAATTATGTCATAGTGTGTATTCCTTTCCTCTTTTGCACATAGTGCATGTGAATATATTAATTTCCTATAAGAAAATGCGGAAAAATTACTTACCGAACAGACTGATCTATCCGTAAATGGGAATCACCGTCTTTTGTTATGCTAAATATTATTTAATTCACAAACTTGTAAAATTATCAGTTCTTGGATATTAATTTACGATTTATTTTTTAATGTTAATTCAATAATCACACCCACAAACGGAATTCCGCGGTCGAATTGAGGATTGTCAAATTGTGACATGCGTCAAATTCGATCGGCTCAGCTGTCCTGTCATTAATATAATGCGTTCCGTTTCAAGCAGTTATACAAATCCAGTACAGATAAATTTTTTTACGGGGTTTTTGTTTATTTTATTCTAATATATATGTAGCGTTTCCATATTATCTAAAGATATTCAATTAAGGCATGGCTAAGATCAGCTCAGTCCTAAGTTACCGCTAAAACTTTAAAAAGTGACATCTAGTTGTGATTGAGGGAAAGTCTTCGTGCGTATCTTCACATTCTTCACTTATAAACCGACTAGCTTTTGCCCGCGACTTCGTTCGCGTGGAATAGTGACTTCTGATGCCGACTCTTGACCAATAGATGGCGCTGTATGTCCGGAATAAATTTTATTTTATATTTTAATTTTTGTAATAAAAACTATCCTATGTCCATTCTCAAGTTCCAAACTATGTCTGTACCAAATTTCACACAAATCGGTTCAGTAGTTTAGGCGTGAAGCAAAGACAGACAGACAGACAGACAGACAGACTGACAGACAGACAGACAGACAGACAGAGTTACTTTCGCATTTATAATATTAGTAGGGAAGTAGGGATGTCGGGCTTGTCGGGTGAGCACTTGAGCAGTATTGTGTCATTATTACGTGTCTTTCTTCTACTTCCAAATAAAAAATAAAACGAAATTTAATCAGATCCATAATTATTGAAAGAAATAGACAAAATATTATTGTATTACCACAGGTCTTTGCAAGCAAAATCAGCTTCAGCATCGCACCAATCGATTAACTTCCTATCATGCCACATGAAAGTTCCTTTCAACTTCGGGGAGGCTTCTAGAATGAGATACAAGACAAGTTTAGCTGATTCCTCAGGTTCTACTTCACCTCCACCTTGGGCCATGTCAGTCTTCATGTGTCCTGGATGAACAGCATTTATGGAGATGTTCCTATCAGCATACTTCCTCTGTTGGACCCTCGTCAAGGCTGTCAGAGCAATCTTGGATACTCTGTGCTCCGCATGTTTCCCTTCATCAGCGAAATCGTTCTTATCAAACGTTCCATTTTTAACGCTCTCCAAGTACTCATCAACAAAGTTGTTTATCTGTTCTGTGGTCAAATCAGGGTCTTGTAAAATCTGAATCCAAGACTGCTTCTTCAAATTCGAAAGATGACCACACGCACTAGAAATATTGACGACCCTAGCGCCATCTCTTAGCAGCGGAAACAAGTATTTCTCAATGGTAAGTAGACTTTTGTAATTTATGTCAATGTTCCGTTTTGCCACTTCGTAGGTTGGGTAAACTTCGTCCCATTCTAAAATTGCAGCGTTGTTCACCAATACATCCAGTCCACTGTGTTTTGTTTTGATAAAATCCGCGAATATTTTTACACTTTTATCGTCACTGATATCGAGTTGATGAAATAGAGGTTTTAGTCCGAGATCTTTCAATATTTTTACGGCTTCTTGCCCATTTTTCTCAGCTCGGGCGGTCAAGTAAACGACTCCATCGAATTTTTGACATAATCCTTTCACAATGGCGAATCCCAGGCCTTTGCTTGCTCCCGTTACAACTGCAACTTTTTCCGCCATTTTTATGCAGAACGACAAGCGCACTGACTGAGGTTGGAATGCAAATTGAAAGTTGAGTCACTTTAGTTATTGTTTACTCACGAATTATTAGTTATCTATGTTTAGTTTACATGTTATCAAAATGACTCTGTATTTTTTGCGCAATTGAGTATATTTTACCATGAAAGTCAATCAAATTATAAGTTTTATCATCGACAATACAAATTCAACTTTATCATTTAGTTTAAATGATTGGTTTTGGTTTTCTGTATAAAAATATTTGTATTTATGCGAGTGGCCAACCTGCATTGTCTGTCAAACGATATGAAACCATTCTAGAGTCAAAATAAATACTTTTGTAGCCTGGCTAAATACTTTTGATCGAATTCTCGATATCTAAAAGCGATTTATTTACAACTATTAAGAATAACAATGAGATTAATCTGTTTATTGTTTTATTGACCTCGGCATAACGTTCAAGAGCTGATACTCAAGCGGTCGTTTGAATTCTACGTGAGGTGTAGAAAAAAATGGCTATTTTTATTCTGGGACTCCCACGAATAAATGTATTATGATGCCAGGAACGATGGTGCATGCTTGTTCATCATGGTAATCATCAGCCTTTTAATGTACCAACTGCTGGGACACAGCCCTCCCCTTTGTGAGAGGGAATGGACCATAATCCACCACGAGGACCTAGTGCGGGTTGGTGAATGTCACATGTATTCGATTTTTTTATTCTAGACATGCCGGTTTCCTCACGATGTTTTCCTTCACTGTTTTAAGAGCAGTGGTGATGATATAATTTATTCAAAGTAAAGCGGCTGCCTGAACCTACGAACTACAACTTGTAAGTCGCGGCCGTTACCACTGGTTCACCACTGCTCTTCATGCATGTTCAGAAGTTTGTTATTCACACATTTACCAATGACGTCTGTTAGTAGGTAGGTACCTCTTACCTAGTTACTGGGTTTTGGAGGTAAGTTAAGCAGACGTTCTATGTTAAATATTGGTTTTCATCAGCATTCGGTCAGACTGGAACCCGACACTAACGCTGTTGAGCAAAGCTTAGGTAGATTGTTTGACTGTTTGTTTTTTTGCTGTACCTATACTACTACTTACGGTACTTACTGAAATATAATATTTAAAATTTCTACCCAAAACGACCATTTTTAGGGTTCCGTACCCAAAGGGAAAAACGGGTCCATTATTGGGTTCCGTACCAAAAGGGTAAAAACGGGGCCCTATTACTAAGACTCCACGGTTCGTCTGTCTGTCTGTCTGTTTGTCACCAGGCTGTATCTCATGAACCGTGATAGCTAGACAGTTCAAATTTTTCCAGATAATGTATTTCTGTTGCCGCTATAACAACAAATAGTAAAAACAGAATAAAATAAATATTTAAGTGGGACTCCCATAAAACAAACGTGATTGTTTGCGAAAATGGTACGGAACCCTTCGTGCGCGTGTCCGACTCGCAATTGCCCGGCTTTTATTTTCATTATTTATATCTTTATAGCAAAAGATTGAATTCAGTACATACCTACCTTCCAACTAGCAACCAAGGTCTCCACCATTTCACTAATTTCAAACACCTTCACACAGGAACATGTGCGTTACTCCATCAAAATAATGTCGAAAATAGTCATTTAAATGTTATAGACAATTAGTTGCCCAGCATAGTGTTTTAAGATATTTCACAAAAACATTTCCTGCTAGAGTAACGTTACCGCAGCCAGCCATTTTCTTTTTTAATGGGAATATTAAAATAAATATTAGCTACATAATTAGTTGTCTAGACGAAGCCAATGTTACAACTTCTTTT
Organism: Orthosia cruda; assembly: GCA_964057195.1. NCBI lineage: Eukaryota > Metazoa > Arthropoda > Insecta > Lepidoptera > Noctuidae > Orthosia > Orthosia cruda. The sequence continues at coordinate 6,715,074 of OZ059841.1, read as the reverse complement.
GTATTTGTTCTTTCTTCGGCTGCGAAGTTATTCGAGATCCTGCTAGTATAACGTTTCTGATTTTGCTGAATCTCTGAAATGGTTAAGCGGTTTCTTATTATCTTTTGTACATGACTTCTTGAGAAATAATTTTAATTAGTAGCGTAATAAAAAAGTAAAAATAATGCACCGTTCAAAGGTTGTTAAATTAAATACAAATACACTTAGGTCCTAACACTTTAAAATAAGCCTTCAAATGTATGTGAAGTTTCATTAGTATCCTGTTAGTAATTAACTAATTATGTTCAAGGGCACCTTAATGTTCCCACTGCTGGGACACAGGCCACCTCTCTGTAAGAAAGGGTATGGGCCATGATCCACCACGCGGGAGTTGGTGGATGTCACATGTCTTCGAATTTTTAGTTCCAGGACATGCCGGTTTCCGAATGATGTTTTCCCTCATCGTTTTGTGATGAAATAATCTGCACAAAGTAAAGCGGTTGCCTGGTTTCGAACCCACGACCTACATACAACTTGTAAGTCGCGGCCGATACGGCCACTATTATGACCAGGGCACCTTGGTCGGGCGGTTGTTCCGACAGTTTGGAAATGTTTAACACCGGCGGTATGAAACAAATAAAACATTATCTCAAAAGTAAATAAGAATCCACAAAGTCACGTAGTAGGTACCTATAGAAGACACTAAATGTATGCCACAGAGTCACAGCCCTTTTCCTCATTCGGATAACTACTAACAGGGAAAAACAGCCGAAAAACACAGCCCTTTTATTACGGAAACATTTAATTCTGTTCTTAACAAAGAAGAAGATGTTAATTTTATTAGGAGAACCATAGAGTTCAGAATCGCCGCGCCGGCCGGCCATCCATAATGTCTAACTTCTTTTTTTATCATGGAGAGATGCTCATGCATACTACCACGCTACCAGACTACCACGGGGAGATAACGCAGCTATATGGGAATCTAACCCACTAATACTCCACGGTGTCCTCCAGTGCCACTTATGGCGGGAACACGGGCACGCACATTCACCGCGAACCCGCCGCGGCTGTCTGTCACCTGACCTTCCTCTGGGGAGTAACCCCCATCACCGGCGCACCAGAATACACTGTACGCCGTGACCACCCCAGGGACAATATCAGACGACCCCGTGTATGGCACCCTTGGTCCCCCTGTGACGGGTCAAGGTCAATGGCCACCTACTTTTTCGGCCGCAGGGGATAGGGAGAGCGGCCAACGATATACCGACACTTCTCATCCCCTGCGGCCCCACTGCGTCCGCCATCAGACGGTGGCGACCCATCCAGTCCGCGGAAGGTAAGGAGAGCGGCGCACCGCAATACCGGCACTCCTCTCCCGCCGCGGCCTCCAACCCTCAGCCGCGAATGTCGTATGGGACCTGGGACGCTCCAAAAGACATCGCGGCGCGCCTCAGTTACGAAGTTGCCTGTTACCAAGCGGCACCGCAACCTACTATTTGGCCGGTACGTCGTCGGCTTAATCGGCAAAAGCACTGACAAGCGGCCCCTCCTCGGGATCCTCTTCGCTTAACTATTTCGCTACTGAGCCCTCCCGCCTCGACAATGCGGGAACCCACCGGGGGGGATCCATAATACCTACCTAGTCAATATAATAAATGCGACAGAACTCTGTGTGTTTATTACGATATCTATCACGCTTCCCACCGTGCGTCTTAGCAGACACAATAGATAAACAACAGCTTACGCACACACGGTGTGCAAAAGACGCGTCATGGGTTGCCACTGAACAAAATTGATGAATTCTGGTATAGAGACAGATTGGACCTCGGAGAAAGACATAATTTTATTTTATTTTCTTGGAGAAATGCTCATGCATACTGCACTACCACGGGTAGATAATGCAGTTATGTGGGACACCAACCCACTAAAACTCCACGGTGTCCTCCTGTGCCGCTTATGGCGGGAACAGCGGGCACGCGTTAGCACTCACCGCGAACCCGCCGCAGCTTTCCATCACCGGACCCTCCTCTGACCCTACCCCCCATCAACGGCGCACCAGAACACACTTATTCGTGAGTGAAGCCCTGGCAGAATCTAGTTACTAATACGATCCTCTCGACGGCCGCGACACCTAAATCAGGTTTGGACGCCATTGTTTTCTATTGTAGCTGCTAATTATGATCGCTGAAGGTGTATCTAATATATTTTGTGCCCACGCGTGCACAAGTTTCAGCTGTCACAGTCATAATCAGCTGGGCGAGCACGGCATTTGTGATAGACTTGAATCACGCATTTTATCACGGTTTTTTCTCCCAAACTGTGATAAAAAAGTGTGACTCACACTGCCTGACCTGCTACAGTAGGCCATGCTTGCCCGGCAGAATTGTCAATTTCTGTGAGTAGGTAAATAGTTACACTCACTGACACGTTTAATTTTCTTACACCTCCGTTATTCTTTTCTGATCAGTTGCTTTGGTTCAATGTTGATTCGGGATCCATTACAGTTGAATCGTTTCTCGGGGAATTATCGAGCTTTATGGACACGGCGCTTTTCTGGTGATCGCTACTGTCGATTCTCGCTATCAGGAAAGGCAATGGTAGGGAATCTGAAAACTGTATTATAGAATAATTGCCGTATTAATATATTCACAGACCGCACGCATTACAGAGAGTTAGTTTTACCACAGATATACTACCATATATAAATAATAAATAAATAAAAAGAGACAATGTTGCCACCCTTTTAACATGATAACTATACTTCATAAAAGATAGCTTGATCTCTGCGACAGCTGTCAGTATCAATACATTAACAATAGCGCTCGACAGGCTAACAATAACGTATACGTCAGTTTGACAAATGTCGCAGAGATCAAGCTATCTTATAAGAAGTATAACAAAAAGTTTTTACAATGCCGTCATCGCGTCATACTAAATAGTTAAGTTACGTCCATGCGAATGGTTGCTAATACGAGTTCACTATATAAGACAAGAGGCCTTAGTGCGAGTTTTTACTCACGCTCACTCGTGATACGTAAACGATCTCTTATGTCAAAATGTATACAAAAAAGTGGTTTCTCCTTACCGTCACCAGACGGCGCTTATCCAGTTTCAATACAAAATGATGTTTACGTTAACGCGATTGAGCGTGAGTAAAAACTTGCACTAAGGCCTAAGACACAGGACATTTCTGTCATGACGTCTCACGCATTCGACCGCTCCCGAAGATAGCCCACCGGGCACAGATTACGCATAGACGAGTTCGTTTGGGTGTAGTATGATCTATGTATTGTGGGGTCAGAAAAACACAAGGGCCGGCCTGCCACGCAAGTCAGTGTCCCTAGCAGTGACCACCGAGTCATCGCCGTGCTCTGTGACGAGAACACAAAATTTAGGGTAGCTTGTAGCCACGTTCTTAATGAATCACTTACCTACCTAATAATGTTAGATCGGGTCGTAGGTTTATGAATGCGGAATTAACTTGGTCAAGGGTAAATTATAACGGTTTTCCGTGTGCGTTTTCTTATTTATTTATTTAGACTTCATGCACAAAGGTACAAAGGCGGACTTAATGCCTTAGGCATTCTCTACCAGTCAACCAAGGGTGGTGAAGAGATAACATGGCGGTGCATAGTTTAATAATAAAAAACTAGTAGTTATTATGCTAAAATAGGTGAAATACATGTACATATATGTTGAATATAAAATATACCTATATAAATATACATATTATATATATTTATGGAGTAACAGAAAAGAAGAAAGTGAGATGACTCTGCTTATTTGTGTTGAAAATAAATTCGCAATTTTCGTTTAAATGCGTACCGACTGGTGGCCGTCCTGATCTCGGAAGGAAGCGCATTCCAAAAAAGAATGGACTGGATATGGAAGGAAGAGTGAACGAAATCAGTAGTATGAGAAGGACAGAGTAAGAGGAGATTATTGGCAGAACGCAGATTGCGAGCGTGTGAAGAATCTAGATATTGAAAGCCAGAGATAAGATAGGAAGGAGGCGTAGGCGAATTAAGTAGAGAGAATAGCGTGGTCAAAGCGCGTAAGCTTCTTCTCTGGCGAATGGGCAACCATTTTAACTCGGACCTGAAGCTCGATACATGGTCATATTTCCGAAGATTAAATATGAATCTAATACAGTTGTTGAAGACCCTATCTAGTTTGTCAAGCAAGGCCGCGTTCAAGTCAAAGTAGCACACGTCGCCATAATCGATGACTGGGAAAATTAAAGCCTGCACAAGCATTGTCTTCGTCTTTACAGGCAAAAACCGTCTCAAACGATACAAGGATCGCAAAGTACCGTTAGCTCTCTGACACTAGATACCTGACTTCACTTTCTTGGTGATACAAGGACGGTGAGACTCTTCTTCCTCCATGGGCTAGTCTAGTCTCTTATTTTTTAAGTATTTTGTGTTTCGTACCGTTCTTGAGAAAAACAAATTAGTGTAACCTAACCTCAAAACACTAAAGTTGCTTCTGCATCGTCTCCGGCGTGCGGGAAGTGCAACCCCTTCGCCTTTACGTAACAAACTACAGGCACCCATGCTGGGAGCCTATGCGTTTTTACAGCGGGCGGGGATTAGAATTAACAAAATAAATATCGAGATCGCAATAGTCAATACATACATTAAATATTTTAGATGTATGACATAAAGAAAAATAAAAAAAATATCCTGCCACCCGCATAAAAGCAAACTAATAACAAGCAAAATGTATGTGGTGCTTGTGTTTGCTATCACGAAAATAGCAGGCATTTAAAATCTAACAGTTTTTGCAAATATATACAAAACAAAGTAAACGTTTCTTACTATTAAACGTCTTTCTTTATATTAAACGTCACTTAAAGATTTTAAAAGTTACAGTAACTGAATAGGTATTATACTAAAAGAATATTATTTCAAATGTGCATTATATAAAATGTTCAAAACCATATAAAATTAGGTAAATTGAAATTATATCAATCATTGATTAAATTATTTGATAATTATATTAAAAAAATATATTAAATTAGGTCATATGATCATTAGAACTTTTGTTATTATTTCAAACGTTACACACCCGATTGAATGACACTTTGTCTAACCAATTATTTTTTTAATTACTATTGACTGGCTCGTGCTTGACCACTATTTCATCTGATGGTAAGCGATGATGTGGTCGACGATGAAGCACGCTTGCCTAGAAATAACCTATTCATTCATGACTCCCAGATTGCAGTTATCAGGAAACACAGACACCTGCAGGCAATTCCACTCTTTAGCTGTACGCATATTAAAAATATTCACAAATCGTTTTGTGCATATGGGGAACTATTATTTAATCTTTTAATGGTTTTTTGATTTTATTTGTGATTTTTATTTTTGTATTGATTGTATTTTGATGTTTGTTTTTTTGTTTTAACTTTGATTTGATATAATGTTATCTTGATTTCGATTTTAATCTGGAGTTTGGTCGATAGCATGATCATGTGTGCCTGCTTGAAATTGGATTGATCAATCCTTCATGCACTTTGGTGCACCTCATACTGCGTGCATACTCATTCTCGTATTATATTTCCTATTCCTCTCAAAGAGAAACACGGCACTCTCGTGTTGTAAGCCTCATAAACTATACAGTAATATATTCGAGAACATCGCAATACATCGCCGCCTTGCAGTAATACCTACTAACGGTTTTTATAATATTTTAGCCCAATGTCAAGCGCCCAATGTCAATCGGAAAATAAGTAATGCATGGTGTACTTACCTGTAAGAAATTGGTACACTAGTCTATAAGTAAATGATAAATGATTTTATTTCTGTAAGTTGGTTTGTACAAACACTTTTACATGTCGAACATATTTTTAAAACTAGATGAGGTCGGCGTTTCCTATTTGACTTCTCTGAGAAGAAAGGCCGAAACAAACTCAGAGGTCACAGTCTTTTTTAAAGTCCTGACAAAATCTTGATTAGATCATGTGAAGACCATGTAGACTATGTCTGAAATGGTCTTTTGAGGAAAGAACCAGCCAGATTGAGTGGACCTGTCCAGTCAGTGCACGCATTTGTCAATAACCGAGCAGCTCAACTCAGAATTTAAGGAGCTCAACGATTCGACGAACAATACCAAAGAAAGGACATATAAGGAGTATATTGGATGTATCTCATACCTTTGTATCTGTGTATTCAATTGTTGGTGAGCCAAATAAATAAAATAAAATAATCTGTGGCATGGGTGGGATGTGTGGTGTGACCAATGATATTCAAATAAACAGATTCGTTATACACTCACAAAACAATTGAAAAAAGTGTTCCGCACTCACACTTTTCATTCATCTGACATTTCACTACAAGTCGAATTAAGGGATGGCTTGATAAAACCAACAAGAAAAAAAGAGACAGCTAGTGTTTGTCACTTGCGTGTGAATGTAAACAAACATTATTCTCACCACCACCACCAATGTTCTTATCTTTTTCTAACCTCCAAATATCAGAATATTAGGAAAAAAATGAAATAAATTAGTAAATTGAGGCGTATTGCGTACTTACATATGGTATGAGATCCCTTCTGTTTTATGTACTTTGGTATCATAATTGGTACAATTTCTAAATATACATACACATGCTGGCATTTTTTTATTTTGTTTTTGTTTCAACAAAGCGTATCGCTCTTCGCCATGCGTGACATAAACTAAAGACTAAAGTTCACAATTGTGACCTATTCGAGTCTTCACAATGCGCACGCTCATAACATATCTGTTTATTTGAATATCATTGGGTGTGACCATGTGCCGATGACGCATCGCCGTATGTCTTCTAGTCCGGTTGGGTATATCTATCAAAATACAAATAGCGTCACTACCTGGTGAACTCCTTTTCAACAAGGCATTTTGGTAGCTACTCGATGTCACAGTTTGTACCTTCCTAGAATGTCTATGTTCTTATTATGCTAGTTGACAGCTCATACAATAATTTGAACGCAGGACACGGTTTGCGGTCGTGTTTATTAGAATAGTTTATTTAAACAATAAAGAAGTTAATCAGATGTAAATTAGTTGGGAGTTTCCGCCATTGTACATATGACATAAACACGATGCTGTAATATTTGATTATTGCTTTGAGAGCATAGATAACAAACATATCGTCGTCTTTGAGTGAAAATCTCGGTAATGCATTTTTGCTCAAATTTATTTTATTGCGTTTGTAGGAAGAAAACAAAAAATAGTATCGAACAGCGGATACAAAAGCGGGTTAAATTTCTATATTAATTAATAAAAAACATAAAAGACGCCGTACAAAAAATTTACAGCACGCAGTTTTTTCTTCCTCCAGTAAAGTTGCTTCGTTTACACTTACGAGGTTTGCACTCTAAGACGTCGATATTTGAAGATCACTGGTTTACTTAAGATTCCTATGTAAATGAAACGGCTGATTTGAATTAGCTTGCGACTATAAAACCTTTATTATGGGTGACTGACAATAAACACGAGACAAGAAGATTTGTTTCATTTTTTTAATTGTTTCATTTGTTTTTTTTAAATATAGAAAAAACCAGGCAGATCTGAACAAGGCATACACAATAGATTTAAAAAAAAGTTCGCACACTTCCGCGGGAATTTTGACAACCGAATTAAACATGAACCAAACACTACTTTGTAGAATAATAAAAAGTAAATCCACGCGAACAAACTGATGAAAAGCAAACTTATTCAAAGAAAGTGTGAGTGATTCGACCGAAATGCTCCCTCAAGACGTTCGTGCGAGTTACATCAGCATCCCAATGTAATCTGTATAAATAAAAGATGACAGACCAGGCTGTATGCGACGAAATTCCTTTGCCATTGTCCTGAAAAAATAAGGAAAGCGCGGTTGATTCATACTTGTCACCAGAGATTTTTTTTATTTTAGCGCAATTTTTAGATGTTTTTGAATTTTAAACACAAAAAAGCAGCTGTAAAATTAAGCACTTTTTGTAGTTTTAGGATTATGATTTAAAAGAAAAATAAATCCATTAATCAAAATCACTCAGTTTTCAAACAACTTTAGTTTTATAAAAAAATACAAGAATTAATTTAGGCTTAGAGCAAAAAAATATATATTTTAACTTAAATTTATAAAATAATGCCCAGACGCGCCCAGGACGAGAACATTCAGTATTTTTTTCTGCATTTGACATATTCAATTATTTCTTTCAATTAAGTTTGACAAACTTCTTGAGAGCTGGCGGGGGTAACTTCAACACTCCGAAATAATTACAGTTATGTAGAAATACATGAAAAGGAATTTAATTTGTCTCCGTCTAAGAAATATTTTATTTTTGTCGGAATTGGAATGGAAACTTAAGTGAAAAAAGAACTTGGCACTTACAGTCGGATCCGCCCACCGACTTGTTCCGAAGGTACCTCGGTAGGACAATATTTCATTAGGGTTCAACTTTTAACCGTTTGGAACCCCTTGAAATGCAGGCCATAGGTTTTATGCACTTCTGACTAATATTATATCGAAAGTTTGTGAGTGAGTTTGTGACTTCTTCACACTCAAACGGCTGGACTGATCTGGATGAATTTTGGCACAGAGATAGATTATAGTCAGGCATAGCACATAGATTACTTTTTGTCCCGGGAATATGTTCCCTCGGGATAATTTTCGACATTCACGCGGGCGTGCCGCTGGCACGTCGGTTGTCGGTTTTTTATCGGTTACATTTCGGGGAGTGTGCGATGGAATTGCATGATTTAATTCCACCCAGCCCGTTCCATCATCGGACTACCAGACGTACGGCGATGCGTCATCGATATATGGTGGACATCCCACCCATACGCACTAAACGTTTTGGGAATACTTTTATTATGCGTACAGCTAAGGAGTGGAATTCCCTGCCGGAGTCTGTGTTCCCCGATAGCTACAATCTAGGGGTCTTTAAGTCAAGAGTGAATAGGTTACTTCAAGGCAAGCGTGCTCCACCATCGACCACATCATCGCTTACTATCAGGTGAGATAGTGGTCAAGCGCGAGCCTATAATAGATAAAAAAAAAAAAAAAAAAAGCTGGTACACCATAATGTTTACAAGTTTTATATTACCTTGCTTTTGTATGTGTGTCCGACAACTAGTAAACAGATATGTTATGAGCGCGCACATTGTGAAGACTCGATACGACCTAATTGGGACGTATAGTCTTTAGTCTATGTCTTGCATGGCGAAGAGCGCTACGCTTTGTTGAAACAAAAACAAAATTAAAATAATGCCATCGTGTGTATTTAGAAAGTGTACCAATTATGATACCAAAGTACATAAAACAAAAGGGATCTCATACCATATGTAAGTATGCAATACACCTCAATTTACTAATTTATTTATTTATTTTTCCTCCTATTCTGATATTTGGAGGTAAAAAAAAGAAAAATATTGGTGGTCAGAGGCCTTAGTGCGAGTTTTTACTCACGCTCACTCGTGATTACGTAAACGATCTCTTATGTCAAAATGTATACAAAAAAGTGTTTTCTCCTTACCGTCACCAGACGGCGCTTATCCAGTTTCAATACAAAATGATGTTTACGTTAACGCGAGCGTGAGTAAAAACTCGCACTAAGGCTGAATATAGTTTACATTCACACGCAAGTGAAAAACACTAGCTGTCTCTTTTTTTCTTGTTGGTTTAATCAAGCCATCTCTTTCGACTTGTAGTGAAATGTCAGATGAATGAAAAGTGTGTATGTGTGTGCTGCCGCTGCTGTGAACACGTGTGAATCACATTTTTCGGTTGCTTTGTGTGTATAACGTATCTGTTTTCTAGAATATCATTGTACCTAATGTAATTTTCAAACACTTTTTGGCATCCGATTAAGCTGAAACTTGGCGTACTTATGTAATTTAATACATTGATATAATATGATACTATGGAGCTGGTCTCATGATCGAGCCTGAAGGTAGCCGTAGCAACTTCTTAACCAGACAGGACATCACCAGTGTTTGGGCTCATTGGATATGTATTGACAAGCTAAACGTATTTTTTAGGCTTCCGTAACCAAAGGGTAAAAACGGGACCCTATTACTGAGACTCCGCGGTCCGTCTGTCTGTCTGTCTGTCTGTCTGTCACCAGGCTGTATCTCATGAACTGTGATAGCTAGACAGTTGAAATTTTCACAGAAGATGTATTTCTGATGCCGCTATAACAACAAATACTAAAAACAATAAAATAAATATTTAAGTGGGGCTCCCAATACAACAAACGTGGTCTTTTTGCCGTTTTTTGCGATAATGGTACGGAACCCTTCGTGCGCGAGTCCGACTCGCACTTGGCCGGTTCTTTGCGATAATGGTACGGAATCCTTCGTGTGCGAGTCCGACTCGCACTTGGCCGGTTCTTTGCGATAATGGTACGGAACGCTTCGTGCGCGAGTCCGACTCGCACTTGGCCGGTTCTTTGCGATAATGGTACGGAACCCTTCGTGCGCGAGTCCGACTCGCACTTGGTCGGTTCTTTGCGATAATGGTACGGAACCCTTCGTGCGCGAGTCTGACTCGCACTTGGCCGGTTCTTTAAATTATTATTTTCGTCTAAATTCCTTTCCTTTTTGGAATATTTCCAAACGAATGTGTAGATTTGTTTTATCCTTTTATCGTTATTAAAAAAGGATATATAAAACAGATTTTCCTTATTAAAATAACACTGAGTTAATCTTATGTTAAACTGAAAACAGACGGGCAAAGTTAATTCTGCGTATTTTTCTTTCATTTGAAAATGAGTAGAAAATATTTTAAAGCTTTGCTAGTCTCTAAGTTGTATTTATTTTAAAGCTTTGCTAGTCTCTAAGTTATATTTATTTTAGTAGCTTATTCGCAAATGCTTTCATGTCTAGACTTGCTTTTGCACCAAAGCTTTTTATAATAATTACCAATGATATTTTAGTAAACAGATATGTTATGAGTGAATTCGTCCTAATTGGGACGTATAGTCTTTAGTCTATGTCACGCATGGCGAAGAGCAATACGCTTTGTTGAAACAAAAACAAAATAAAAAATACCATCGTGTGTTTAGAAAGTGTACCAATTATGATACCAAAGTACATAAAACAGAAAAGATCTCATACCATATGTAAGTATGCAAAACACCTCAATTTACAATTTCTTTTTTCCTAATATTCTCATATCTGGAGGTTAAAAAAAGAAAGAGATGGTTAACATGGTGGCCAGAATAATGTTTGTATACATTCACACGCAAGTGACAAACACCAGCTGTCTCTTTTTACCCAACTGCCGATGGAGGGTAATTTGTTTATCAGTCTATGTATGTATGTATGTTTGTTCCTATGTGGCGTTCCAAACGCGTTGGCCGATTTTGATGATTCATACGTCAATCGATTCGTCTTAACCCTGCGAGTGTTACTGGCTACATTAAAATTGTAAAATGTAACTAATTCTAAAAAAATACTAAAAAGTTATAAATACAAAAAGTTAATTAGAAAAATTAAAAAACCCGACTGCTTAAAAAGCGAACTAAAAAAACGTAAACAAGAAGAAAATCATGCCGTGCAGTCGGAGGATACATCTGGTTTTGGTCAGCCAGCTCGCGAACATGTTTTTTTCTTGTTGGTTTTATCAAGCCATCCCTTTCGACTTGTAGTGAAATGTCAGATGGATGAAAAGTGTGTTTGTGGGCTGTCGTTGCTATGCGGCACATATTTTTTGGTGGTTTTGTGAGTGTATAACGTATCTGTTTAATAGAATATCATTGATTATTACATTCTAGCTAACCCGACCAACGTTGTTTCTGTCCAAACAGAGGTTCTACAAAGAAAAAGCAATTTTAGTTTTGCCGGAATGTTTCTATTTCCGAATTTTTCATCGTCTTTGCCAGATTTTGCCCAAAGTGCTACTGATTTGGAAATCTTTAAATTTTAAAAAGAATATAGTCCAGCCATACCTACTCAAGAGATGACCAACGAACAGCATCCATTTTTACCCGACTGCCGAAGGAGGGTAATGTTTTTATCAGTCTATGTTTGCATGTGTGTATGTAGTTATGTTTGTTCCTATGTGGCGTTCTAGAGACCAAGCACGTTTGCCGATTTTGATAATTCTTGCGTCAATCGATTCGTCTTCACCTTGCAAGTGTCACTGGCTACAAAATGGCGGATTTTTGGCGCCATATTGTGAGGGTCCAATTTTTTTTCTTCTATACCCATCGAGTGGGGGTAGGTATCAAAATAAAGGGTTTTAATATGTGTTTTCAAAAATATATAACACTTATATGTTTAAATGTACCTAATTCGAAAAAAATATTGTCTAAATTAAAACGAAATGTTACTTCTTTTATAAATTATTGAACTTAAGATAACACTCATTATAAATCCAACTTTGATGTGTTCCAATAATTCTGACGTTAACTAGATAATAGGTATAAAATTATGTGCGTCAGTCTGTTATATGGTACCTAGTTAAAACTGGCAGGTAACTTTGTATGCAATATTGGTCGTCTGTGTCATAAGGCAGCTGTATGTAAATCTGCCACAATACCTACCGGCAGTAGATAAACCTATTATAAAACAACATTCTTTTTACACGACTATATTTTTTCGTAATATATAAAAAAAAAACAATATCATCATCTGCCTAGCCTTTGCCCAACTATGTTGGGGTCGGATTCCAGTCTAACCGGTTTCAGCCGAGTACCAGTGTTTTACATGGAGCGACAGCCTATCTGACTTCCACAACCCAGTAACTGGGTAACACGGTACCCTTTGGATAGACTGGTGTTAGATCTCAAGCTTCTGACTACTCGTAACGACTGTCAAAGATCTTCAAATGTCAGCCGGGACCAACGGCTTAACGTGCTTTCCGAGGCACGGCGGAAACTCGGTATGTTGAAATGGTCACCCATCCACGGCCCGACCTCGTCAAGCGTTGCTTAACCTTGAAAATCGACCCGTGCGGCTGTTATTATTTAGCCACGAGCTCCTCGAATATAAAAATAACAATATATATTATAATAATAATATATTCAACGTTTATTTTCTCTTCACAAAATTTCTTACATTCTATGCCTTGCAGTATAAACCAGGGTATAATTTTATAATTCTTTGTGAGAGACTGGTGCCTGTGATAGGTTTCAATAAAAACCTGTATTTCAGGTCACCAGGACCCCCCGCGGCTAAAAGCCCATTATGACATACTAATTGACAGCTTGGATACAAGAAAATAAATTTGCAAGAAAGTTTAGCTTCGTAGACATGGATGATAGATAAATATGATAACATTTTAAAATACAAATTACCTAAATAAGGCTATACAAGGAAAGACAATGAAAAAGATAAAATGTTATACAATAACTTCTAAGGGTTTAGTTATTAGATTTTTAGTAAGTAACAGAGTGAGCATGAAGAAAGTAAGTTTGTTTGTGATATTGTTTAAGAGCTTGAGGTTGTGTGTTGTGGGAATGATCTTAATTACAATAGGAATATACTAGGTACCTACTGGTACCCAACCTTTTACGATGCGCGTACCTATCTTCAAACATCACTACGCCCCTTGCCTGTTGGAGGAAACCATAGACAAGCAGACGACAAATCGTGCTGAAGGGAAGCATAATGACATCAAATAAATAAAAGAAGAAAGAGTGTCGAGTTGAGCTAGAATGCCATAATAGTACATTGTGTATTAAGGGCGGTAGGTAAGGAATTACGATCGAGACTCTAGTAGAAGCCCGAAGTCGAAGACTGAGGGCTTTCTGAGTCGAGGTTCGTAATTCCCGTACCGCCCGTGATACACACAATGTTTTTCATCACATTTGCGAGTAATAATTATGAATTATAGCTTTAATACACAAGTCAGCACAGCTGTTATTACGAAATACGTGAACCTTTTTTTTAAGCGGTTGGCGAATTTTTGCCCACACCACAGATTATACAGTGTTTCGTTCAGAAACTTTAAGGGCAAATATTTACGTAGGTATACAGCCATGACGGAGTGTAAAAATAATTAAATAATTTCGACGTTTTCATACTATAACTATTAAAATCGATTATTAAGAACATTAGTTGAGTATTTAAGTAACATGTAGCGAGATTTCAAAGAAATTCCTGTTTAGATAACATTTTATGACAATTTTTCAATTGCGTGTAAACTCCTTGCTTGAACTTGCATGACCTGTGTGCTGTGCTGTAAATTAAAAAAAATATTACTTACCGCCCTAGGGCTTCATGACAAACAAAAAAGCCCGAGGGTTTTATATGGGGCATTACGGCTAAGTTAACCTGTATGTTTTGATTCTGTTTTTTTTTCATCACACTTGCACGAAGTGTGATGAAAAAAAACAAATAGCTAGAAAACTCAAGTAAAAAGTAAAAATTAATTAATATTATTATTTAGTTTAGTTAGATTTATTCATTTATTTTATTTTATTTAGTCTCTGTTATCTGAATTATTAGCTTGGAGTCATCCTTACAGCCCTGTTTATGCATAAGGATGCAGTGCAAGTATTCCAAAGGCCACTTTTTCTCTCGACGAGAAGGATTGGACTTGATCTTGATCAGATCAAGTTTTTGTATCGGTTACAAGTAGGTACAACGAGAAATATCTGAACGTGTATTGAACTATAGTAACACTATAAGTCCATCAAGGTTGTTTCCGTTTATCTTACAAAGATTAAATTGCAATGGTTACATAGGGGGCGATGTTAAGGTCAAAACCGTACCCTACACATATTAAACGCATCATCATCAATTATTTTAGCCGGAAGCAGTGACGGCTGGTGGATCATAGAAGTAGTAGTGCACTATACCAACCAGCCCACTAAGTATTCGTATTCGAAGCAGTGCTAAATTTACTAAAATTCAAAGGACCCTGTTAAATACAGGTCTTCTGGTCCCAAGCCAGGAGTTATACACCGGGGCCCATAGTGGCGTTGCGACTCCTTGACCCTGTCTGAACCTGTACCCCACGAAACCGCTGTTTGCGGCAGTGGAAAGCTAGGGGTTTGCTCCTTATTGGGAAATATCCTGTTACCTATCTACCAGTTGAGAAGTGCGACGACTACAAGATGTTTCAATAGGACTTACCTTAGATTCCTGCGGTAGACTCCAGGGGGTCGATCAATATCGTGCCGTGAGGTTAGGGATAATATATATAGGAGAATATATATACAATAAAGGACAATGCATGGATTGGGACCACCAACGCGTTCTGATCCGGGCTTCGGCTTCCAGGCCACACACGCGTTTCCCACAAAAGCGCCTCGCTGCGCGTGAAAATATATTCTAAACCACCCTCGTGGGCGCCCCACAACGCCGATTGCAAACGGCGGGCGCGATTACCAAATACAATGGGTGAAACACGTCTCGATTAGATATGTTTCCACAAGAACCCGACTTTAGCGTGTTCACGTTACAAATTTTCTCTTTCGACTGTGTAGTATCAGCTGTCAAAATGACAGCCCACCGATACGGTGTTGCAAGTAAATACCACAATTCGGGACGAAACAGACCCTATGTAAATCGGCAAACCATCTAGCTAGCAAATTCTAATTCGATGTCAACGCCATCTAGTTATGTCGTTGTACAACTTGACCAAAAATTACACATTTTGTCGACCTGATGAGCGATTATTTATCATTAACAAGTTGTATTATAAATAAAAACATTTTGTGTATACTATCTATTTTAATGGTTAGCACAGAAAGTGCATTTAACCTGTACTGGGACATGGTGTTTCTGAGAAACGTTTTAATTCACTTTAGTATCAAAATCTCACACACACTGTCCCACAACTCAATAAGTATATTAAAATAAAACAATATAAATTAGAATATATGCGCTGAAAATGTCTAGAAGTGCTATTGGTCGATGAAGGCGCTCATGAAGGGAGATCTCCCAATTTGCTATAAACGCTGAAAACGATGGATATGTGCATTCTCCCTATCCTTACATATGGAGCTCAAACCTGGTCTTTGACGGCGCAGCAGAAGTTCAAGCTTGAGGTTAGCCAACGAGCAATGGAGCGCAGCATTATGGGTGTCAGATTAATGGACCGTATCGGAAACACAATGCTGCGCTCCAAAACACAAATCGCCGTCGTCACCCAGAAATCAGCCAAGTTACAATGGGACTGGACCAGACACGTCTGCCGCATGTCAAACGGTTCATGGGCTAAATCAACCACAATGTGGGTCCCGGAAAATATTAGGCGACATAGCGCGACCCAGGCGAAGATGGCGGAATGAACTTGATGCCTATCGACAGGATTGGTCCACAATTGCCCTAAACCGAGAGGATTGGAAGAAAGAAGGGGAGGCCTTTTCCCTGCAGTGGGAAAGAATAGGCTGAAAATAATAATACATAAATAAATGAGTAACTAAAAGCCGCGATTAACTGCAAAATTGAAAGCAGCGCACTGTGTCCAAAAACTAAACAAGCCCCGCGCCCGCCTCACTTCCCACCCGCGTAACGAAGGTAAATTTCGTTCGTCAAACCTCGCCCGCTCTCTATCGGTAATCTTCGGTTCGCTGGGGCGGCGCACGAGAGTGGTCATAATTTGCAGTACATTTTCTATTGAACTTTCTCTGTCTCACGCGCCAGGCGTTTTCGCTCGTATCTCGTAGAAGTTGTATGAGCACTCGCCATGCGCTTTAGCCTACCGCACGGGGAATATTTTTAACAGCAATATGCGTCTTATTACTTTAGCATAGAGCTTAAATTGGTTCCTCATAATTTCGATCATATTGAATAGATCGTTAATCAGATATTTGTTTTCTAAATCTTTTAAAATCAGTACAGCCGCCACTTGCCGGAAGATGTCCACTGATGAATATAAGAGGTGGTCTCTACCTACTGACGCTTACGAATTTGCAACTATATTCTTCATCATCATCATCATTTCAGCCGAAAGACGTCCACTGCTGGACATAGGCCTCCCCCAGGCGTCGCCACATTGACCGATCCCGTGCGTCTCGCATCCAGCGCCTTCCCGCAACCTTAACCAGGTCATCAGTCCACCTAGTGGGAGGCCTTCCAACGTATCGTCTTCCGGTTCGCGGTCGCCATTCCAGAACTTTACGGCCCCATCGGCCATCCGTTCTGCGAGCAATGTGCCCTGCCCACTGCCACTTAAGTTTGGCAATTCTTCGGGCTATGTCGGTAACTTTGGTTCTCCCGCGGATGTCATCATTTCTGACGTGATCACGCAAGGAAATGCCGAACATATCCCTCTCCATTGCCCTTTGGGTGACTTTGAGCTTTCTGATAAGGCCCATTATGAGCGACCACGTCTCGGTCCCATAGGTGATCACTGGCAACACACACTGGTCATAGACTTTTGTCTTGAGACACTGCGGTAAATTGGAAGAGAAGATACCACGCAATTTCCCGAACGCCACCCAGCCGAGCCGGAACTATATTCATATTTTATTTGAAATAAACTATTTGATTTTGAATCAGCCAGATGATGTTCCCACAGCTGGGACACGAGTCCTCTGCTTAAGAGAGATCAGGCCCTGATTCAACATGCAGGCCCGATCCTGGTTGATGGATGTGAGGTCACATGTTGCTCAGGTTCGAACCCACGATAACACATAAGTCGGCAAGCCACCATTGCTTCCAAATTGCTTGCGAATTTCCCCTTTTCGTTCTCAATAGCTTACGACTTCAAATGCCAATGAAGTCGTGGAGACTTTTCTGAATAAATCCTTTACTGTCCAGGCTACTCGTCTGTGGAATGCGTTGCCAGAACCAATCAAACGCGCCCAATCGTTGCCTGTGTTCAAAATACTCGTGAGCGCTGTGATTATGAATTGATTGTCATCATTTTATTTATTGACTTTATATTTTAGTATGTATGTACATATTACATATCTTTTATAATATATATTTTTGTAACACTGGTATTTTCACAACAATAACAGCCCCACTTCGTATCCAGCAATTACTGTCCATACCTGTTGTTGTTGCCTGGAACGTGGAATGCGATAAGGCCGCCCATTGTATATATTTTAACTTATGGTGTACAATAAAGTATATAATAAATAAATAACTAACACTACCAGAATGGGCATCGCACTCAGAACCCAAAGATCTGAAGTCTTACTTTCAACCACCTTCAATAAAGATTAACCCAACAATCAAATCAACATTCATGGCGATTCAATCAATCTTCGTTAACGCTTCGAATGTCTTTGCAAAAAACCGTGAAATACTGATCAGAATGTCTTCTCAGGAAGGAATTATTTTACAATGTGCCAATGAACTTTGAATTTACCACAGAGCACTGAGTCGCCTCTTCGGGCACTGCTAGATACGGCATTCTTAAAACTTTTCATACAAACGAAGCGTGTCGGTGAGTGTCACCGTTTACTCATACAAATTAACGGCCCGTTATGATAGGTTACACTTATTTTTGAAAAGTTTGTCAATTAAATTCTATAGTGTTAATATGACACAGAAAAAAACATTTTTTTTATTCAATCGATAAGTGCCATAAAATGCATTTAAATTTTACATTTTCAAACTACGCGCGTAGTTTGACAAAAATGCTAGACGCAGTGGACGCCATATTGCTCTGTGGTTTTGACGTTAGTCAGCTTTGTAAACAGATGCGCCGATAGGCCGATTAGTTGACATTTTAAAGCTTTTAGTTTACATAGCCGTATGACGGCGTATTAACATAGCGGCTACTATTTCGTACTTCATCAAAGTTCGATCTGACTTTATCAGTCTTCGTCGCTCCGGGCATAGACAATATTTGCCGCCCTTGGCACCCTTTAAAATGACGCCTTATAAGTAGGTAAATGTTTCAGGAAATTATCTGTGGAAAAAAATGCGGTTTCAAACCGTCGGATCGGATAAAGCTGCATTTTTAACAACTTAGAGCGAAGTGAAAACGAAGTGAAAACGAAGTGGGCTTGAAAACTTCACGTAAGAATTTACACAACATTATGAATGTTAAGTTATATAACGGTGAGTTTACAACAAGAACCAATAACATTCGACAGCGAAGCGAGATTCAATATTTGAGCACCACACCACGAATAAGTTACGTTTTCTGTTGAAATGAAAAGGGCTGTTAGTTCAGTTTGGCCGACCCTCATTTATGCCGCTCAGGGCATTTTCCCGGCTCACCCCCTCCTAGAGCCGGCCGTCCCGCAGCCCAGCAGAGGCCCACCAGACGCAACACCCGTCTGATCGAAGCATCCTTTACAAAGGAGGTTGCGCGATTTCACATCCTGCTCTCCGCATTCCGTGCTCTGTCGAGCTTACCTTTTAAGTGTTATTTAAGTGCATCTTTTGTTATTCTTACACACTCGAGTCAACGATACAGTGAGTATCGAGTTTCCGAGAACGGTGGGCCAATTTATACAGACAAACATCTGATTTTATTGCGACAGTTATTGATTTAATCCTCCGGTGTAATTTTTTGTTTGTTTCCGGGGTATTGAGTTCAACTTACAAAGACACACCTTATAGTACCTTCTCCTTTCAGGAAAACTGTGTTGATTTTGACCCGACTGCCGAAGGAGGGTTATGTGTTTATCAGTCTATGTATGCATGTTTGTTCCTATGCAGCGTCCTAGAGACAAAACGCGTGAGCCGATTTTGATGATTCTTATGTCAATCGATTCGTCTTAAGCCTGCGAGTGTAACTGGCTACATTAAAACTGAAAAATAGCAAAATGGTGGCTTTTGGGCGCCATATTGAAAGGGACCAAATTTTTTGTTTCTCACTACCCCATCTTGAGGGGTATCAAAAATATATAACACTTATATGTTTAGATGTAACTGACCCCACAAAAAAAAAAAAAGTTATGAATAAAAAAAGTTAATTCAAAAAACTTAAAAACCCGACTGCTTGAAAAGCGAACTAAAAAGACGTAAACAAGATATGCTGTGCAGTCGGAGGATACATCTGGTTTTTGTCAGCCAGCTCGCGAATATGTATCCTCCGACTCCACAGCATGATTTTCTTCTTGTTTACGTCTTTTTAGTTCGCTTTTTAAGCAGTCGGGTTTTTTTATTATTAGAGTTAATTTTTTTATAGATTGTACATTAATTCTACAGAAATACAGACCGCCTCATCAATGGGGTACTACTCACCCCTCAAAATGCTTTGGAAAATTGGGTAAACAGTTGATCGCTGTCCTTACATTAAATATTTTAGGAATTGTCAACTAATTCAAGTTATTATGGAAGTTGGATGTTTGCGTATTCAAATCACATCGGAGTCACCAATTTTGAGTGAGCGTGTATAATGTTCCAGGTGTGTGTGTATGGAGAGAAATCAAATGATTGAATATTTGGATGTTTCTTTAGGTACTTCTCCTTCTTCGTCGTAACGATGATTCCTCAATTATATACGTTTTGACTAGAATTCAGCCACTTTTACGCGGACGGAGCCGCTGGCAAAAGCTAGCTATCATCATTCGTCATCATCATTTCAGCCGAAAGACGTCCATTACTGGACATAAGCCTCTCCCAGGCGTCGCCACATTGACCGATCCCGTGCGTCTCGCAACCAGCGCCTTCCCGCAACCTTAACCAGGTCATCGGTCCACCTAGTGGGAAGCCTAAGAAGCCTTCCAACGTATCGTCTTCCGGTTCGCGGTCGCCATTCCAGAACTTTTCGGCCCCATATGTATAATATATAAAAATCAATTGCTGTTCGTTAGTTAGTTAGGATAGGTTAAGTAGGTTTGGTAGGTAGGGTAGGGTAGATAAGATAGGTAGGGTAGGTAGTCATTTGACAGGAGCGAAGCCGCGGGCACAGGTTTTGTATAATATTTTAAACATGAACTTTTAACTTCATTCAGGTTTCATACAGTCCTAGTTTAACCAGCCTTATGGCATACAGAAACCGAAGAGTTCATGATAAGGCAAAGGCGTAAGGATTTACGTTGACATCGACTCTCAATTTTGGCCCATACATTGAGGCAAAGGTTATTTATCGGTTAAATTTCGGGGAGTGTGCGATGGAATTGCATGATTTAATTCCACCCAGCCCGCTCCATCATCGGACTACCAGACGTACGGCGATGCGTCATCGGCACATGGTGGACATCCCACCCATACGCACTAAACGTTTTGAGAATACTTTTATTATGCGTACGGCTAAGGAGTGGAATTCCCTGCCGGAGTCTGTGTTTCCCGATAGCTACAATCTAGGAGGCTTTAAGTCAAGAGTGAATAGGTTACTTCTAGGCAAGCGTGCTCCACCGTCGACCACATCATCGCATACTATCAGGTGAGATAGTGGTCAAGCGCGAGTCTACATTAGATTTAAAAAATAAGGGCTTTCCGTCTATTAATCGAACAAAGGTCGGCTGCTACAAGTCAATGCACTGTCAACAATATTATGTACGTGCTAACTAACGGGAATGCGTTTTACCTTGCAAATATAATTCCTAAAGCAAATAATGAATTCCTACCTTAACCTTTTGTAAATTACGCAAAACTGCAACATAACTTTATTAACAAGTCAGGCGCTAGGATATGTTAGGATTTGGTTTAAAAAGTTTTTTATTTTACTCTTTTTAGTGTTGGTACCTGAAATTACTATCAAAATCATTTTTAGCCAGAATACATCTCATTTCAATTCCAATACGCCCAAAAACGACAAGGACTACCCAAAAATGAGGATGTTCTCAATTGGTATTTCTCTATTTTTTTGTTATGTTTGTTCGGACATAACTCCGTCATATATAAACGGATTTGCTAAATTCTTTTTTTTTCGAAAGAAGTTTATTCCGAATTGGTCCCATCTGAATTTGGTAAAGATCTGATGAAGAACTTCGGAGATATACAACATAACTCTTCAATAAATGACGGCAAATCTCTCGGGATTACTGGAATCGCATACCTGTTTATTGTTTATACCATTTCATAACATACCATCACGCCAGTATGCTCTAAACGAGTACGCAGATGTGTACAGTTCACCCTGGTACACTCTCATTCACTGGTTATGTTCAAGTTACATGTTATTCGGGTATTCTGGCATCACTGTGGGCATTATAGGTATAATGCATGATATTACTATAGAGATTGTCCATTAAGTACCACTAAAAAGAAAAAAAAAACCAAAAAAATACAACCGACTCTCAAATAATAACACTACAAAGTGAAAAATAACTTCAATTTCGGAAGGCGGTGTCAAAAAACGAAGAAACGAAAACAGGAACACCGACTTCCGAAATTGAAGTTATTTTTATTTGGAAGTCAGTTGTATTTTTTTGTAAAAAAGTTTTTAGGGTTCCGTACCTCAAAAGGAATAGACGGATTATAGGATCACTTTGTTATCCGCCTGTCTGCCTATCCGTCTGTCTGTCAAGACCCTTTATCTCGGGAACGCGTGTAGTTATCGTATACTCAAGTTTGCAACCCCTTGCAACTGTGAAAAAAAAACAAACTTCTAGATCAACGCAATCAAGAGATACAGCCTTTAATGACGCATATTATACACTCGCAAGGGAATCAAAATCTACAGGAATTTGTACTTATATAACAATAAAAATAAATAACTTATTTGCACTTAGTAAACTGACCGCAACTTAAGGCGCCGATTCCCTTGAGTATGTGATTTTAAAATGAGAATCACGTGTTTAGACGTGATTCTGTGGCTAGGCGTATTTTTTTAAAGAAAATATATGTTACTAGAGGACGCCTCGCGGTTTCACCCGCGTAGTTCCCGTTCCCGTGGGAATACAGGGTTAAAAAGTAGCTTATGCCACCCGGGGATAGAGTAGCTTCCCAACGGTGAAAGAATTTTTGAAATCGGTCCAGTAGTTTTGGAGCCTATTCGGTACAAACAAACAAACAAAAAAATCTTTCCTCTTTATAATATTGGTATAGATATTAAACCATTTTCTTAATAATTTTATCTAAGAAAATTTTGAGTTTTATTCATATAGGGCTGGTTTCTGATTTGAGTAAAGCAGCAATAATCAGTTGAGTATTGTCAAATCAGTGTCAAATAATTTAGGAAGCGTTTGAGTTTTTTACGTTTCACAATTGAGTATCTACCTAGCTCAGTTAAGTAAGTACCTAAGTACCTACATAAGTATGGACCTGTCAAAGATCCATTCACTTTCTCTTTCACCCTTACGTTCCATTTTACAAAAGAAATCCGAGACATCACAAGATTGCATAAAATTTACTAATATAAATTTTATACAGCTATAAAAAGTACGTTAGTATTATATTACTTCATTCAAGATTAAAAAAAACAAGTTATTAAATATGTTATAATCTTTAATTACTTGATTTTTCATAACTAAGCAATTTAATAGATACCTATTTGAAATGTATACAACCTTATTATGAAACTATGAAATGGATCGTAGGCACTTCAAGAGGCACGTCAATTACTTCAAGATTGTCATAGCAACCGTATTTATTTTGTCAAAGATGTCTTATCGAAAGAAAATAATATCTAATATAATTTGTTATTGCCAAAATCAAGAATTTAAGCTTATAATTACTAAAATTGAATGTGTTCAGAGCGAGCAGTTGCTGGTTCTTGTGATACCTCATAGAACTACAGAATATTTTACTCAGAATTTCATAAGATCTCTCAAGAGGGAAGAGAACCGACACACACACAGAATTCGTGCATCTGCATTGGAATCTGATTTCAATTGTGATTTACCAACAAATATGGACATTTGTGATAAAATTTGTAATGAGTGACCTGGGTTTTCAATTCAAGACCAAAGCCTTTGCTAGCCATCGAAGAGCCTCCGAAGGAAAACAATATTAGCCAGGGTCGGTGCCATTGGATATGTGCCGATGAAGGAGGACTGTGTTTTAATATATGTTAACGAACAATATATTATCTGCCTACCTATTTTGTAAAATAATAAATAAATGAGACTTATCATGCTGTTTTTATCATCTTTATTGTAGGTACTGATACCAAAATCGTATCATACAAAAGCCAAATTCTGTACACATTTTCATCGTTGTAACCTTTTCTTATCGTAAGGATCCTACCAATATTCTATATAGGTATGAAAAACTGTATGTTTAGATATTGGTTAATGACAACACAATGGTTGAACGTATTTGATAATATATCATTTGGAATACAAATACACAATGACTAATAATAAAATGATTTAATAATAAAAAATAGATATAATAATAAATAAACGGAATAACAAAGCCTTTTATTCTGAAATCAGAGATATAAAACTGTAGTCTATACAATACATCTTTATAGTTTATAAAAAGTTCCTAATCTCAGTGAGCCTCTTGGCTTAGGCCTCCACTAACAGTTTTTCCACTGGGGTCTCTCATGAACTACTCGCCAATACCACAGCGCGCCATCGCTTACACTTTATGCCTACATCTTGGTGCTTTTCTCCATTTCCTTTGGTTATCGCGACTCATATGACCGGTCCATCTTCACTTTTCACATAGTTCCTGTAGGATAACTCTCGGTTTTCGCGCAGGAAAAGCCACTGGCAACCACAAACACAAAAACTGGCACTTTCAAATATTTTTGGAGGATCTCACTCATCATAATAATCATTTCTGCCGAAAGACTGCTGGATACAGGCCTTCCCGGCACTCAGCATTCAACGTTACCACATCAACCGGTGCTGTGCGTCTTTCATACATTGGATGCCCGCGACCTCAACCTGGTTATCGGTCTGTAGAGGGAGGCTTTTCAGCCCCATCGACCACCCGTTCTTCGAACAACTGAGGCGTGAAATATTTGCATCCAATCTAATGTTTTCGATAATTCAGGTCGATCACTCTTCTGCCACGCATCGGTCTTCGTTGAGGCATCTCTAAGGAAGACAAGGATGTATCTTCATCACTCGTTTTATAAGTTTTTATATATTATTTTGTATTTATTCCGCTTGATTAACGTTTAAGCAAGGACTTGTCAACTATCAACTGCCAAATGTAACCAGTGTAGCCAGATTTGACGAGCCCCAAGTCGCCGAAAATTTAGTTTTTCCATTTTTTTTAAACTCAAGACGACCACTATTCATTAAAACCACGAAACGTAAACTTACATTGTTGCCTTGAACACCCTAGAATCTAATATCAACTTTAATGCGTTTGACACAATAATCATTATTGGTTCCGCATAAAACATTTTTCAGCATTTCTTTATTTTCCCTATGTTGTCACGACTGAAGTATAATGAAAAAAGAGATGAACTGTTAAAAGCATTTTGATTGCCAGTTATTTTCATCATTCCTGAAAATTAGACATTCTTATTCCGAAATCGCCTAAAATAGTCCCATGTTTTTAGGGTTCCGTACGCAAAGGGAAAACGGGACCCTATTACTAAGACTCCACGATCCGTCTGTCTGTCCGTCTGTCACCAGGCTGTATCTCATGAACCGTTATAGCTAGACAGTTGAAATTTTCACAGATGATGTATTTCTGTTGCTGCTATAACAACAAATACTAAAAACAGAATAAAATAAATATTTAAGTGGGGCTCCCATACAAGAAACGTGATTTTTTTGCCATTTTTAAGTAATGGTACGGAACCCTTCGTGCGTGAGTCCGACTCGCACTTGGTAAGTTTTTTTAAGTTAGCCTAATTGGCGATCAGTCTGCGATCGTAAAAATTGGTCGCCTCGGCCACCCTTCTGAGTCTAAGCCTAAATGGCGAAAAGTCGCCCAATCTGGCCACACTGATTATGTAACGTTGACAACGGTTTGAGAATTTGAGAATGATCAAATGTGTTTTTCTCAGTTGTGAAACCCAATTGAACGTCAATGAAGGTTTTTTGTATGACATAAGGTATACTTTGGCATGACTTGACGACGTATACTCAAAGCTTGCTCAGCATCGCAGAAAACTTAAAGTGGCAGATGATCAAGGGTGACAGATGCTTAAATCGAGATAAGCACATACTTAGTTACTTCAGAAACCGGCCAATACTCGTAACATAGTAGTCATGTCTAAGGCATAGCACGCACAGCGATTTTGATTCGCGCGAATTATTTTCCGCGCGAATTTTTTAGTACTATTTGAGCGCGTATTTTTTTCCACAGTGCGTGCAGCTTCATACAATTCCATAGGCCACAGAACGCGCGGAAAAAAATTCGCGCGAATAAAAATCGCAGTGCGTGCTAAGCCTAAAACGGACAAAAACACGACAATCGCACCAAAACCGCGGGGCGTATTTTAATGAAATTGACACCACCTCAAAAACAATTTAATTATCTACATTTTTATCTGAAGCTTTTTTTTTAAAGTCATAGTATAATAAGGAAAGCACAAAAAAACTACTAAATTTTGGGTGGCGCGGGCGTGACTCGAGGGCGCTTTTTGTTTCCTCAAGGTCGTTGGCTTTAGTCGTCGTCTTAAGTCGATGTTGGGGACTACAGTTTTCCAACAGCAAAGTTAATTTTTTCCCTCAATACTGTTTTCTTATGGTTAGAGCAATGTTCGGTGCCCTCATAGTTTATGAACTTCAGTAGTGTTATTTAATTATTTTGGTGTATGTATAATACTCACAGCGGAACTGAATTGGCTGAAAGATCCTGCGCAGTAGCTATTTTTGTGTCAATGTCGAAGGTGAAGATAGTATTGTATAACTGTCTCTTTCACTCGCTTACCTTTGTCGCATCGTCCTATCTCGCTTACTCTATGCATATACTCGATGACAAATTGTTTCTTGCGCAATAGTCCGCAGAGCCGACTTCAGAAACACAAAGATCCGCTGTGACTACTATAGCTGTATGTACGGAACCCTCAGTGCGCGAGTCCGACTCGCAATTGGCCAGTTTTTACACATCTCATATGGGTTATATTTGAATATTAGTTTGCAGCACAATCTGCATAGGAGCGATGGCGAGTGACGAAATGCACAAAATAGAAAGTATACAGAAGGGTCACTCCAGCCGTTTCGAAAATTGACACCCAAACTTGACAGACTCACCAGGGTTGCTACTATATTGATTCTGAATTTTAAAAAGGAGTAGAAGGTAGGTTACAAACAAAATACATCGATATGTCTTAACACACATCATATCATGCTTACATGCCTTAGAGGGTAGACAACAACAATATCCATTAAAGATCCATATACGACGATGATTGGAGGATAACAAGACGTAACAATGGTAAAATAATGATCTCACCAAAAACATAAAAAGGTGAAAAGGCATCAAAGAAGAAGAGTTGAAATAAGATAAATAAGATAAGATAAATTTATTAGGACAACTTTCTTTAGATACATTAAGCACAACAACAAAATAAAATAGTAAAAAAATTTAGAACAGGTACACAAGAAAATACAAATATTTAGTGCATTCAAGAAACCCTAGACCCCACACTAGGATACCCTGTGTCGTGGGATCTAGTTTTTTCGTCGTTAATGACACATTATTTTAAATGCACTTGGAGGTAGTTAGCAAATATCCGGCTACAACACCAAACAATAATTAAACTTATGATCTAGAAGGAAAGTTTCATAGCCTTTTCTTTAAACAAAGCTAAAATGAACGCAACTCAGCTCGGTTCAATATTGTCCAAGAATCCCTGTCAATTCGCAATGTCAATGTGTGTGTGCAAAATGACGCTTTGTTCGTAGTGACCTCTCTGTCCGCGGTGCGCCGCCGCTTACGTACTTTGTGCGAAGAGATTGATCACGTGACATATTGATAGCGCTTGGAAATCCCATAAATTTTGGACGTTGTTCCAATCGCTATCGCGACGCTTTCGTTGATAAAAGATGTCACAGATAAACTAACTTTTGTAGATGCATAGAAAATTTAAAAATATATTAAAAACAAAATAATTACAAAATCAGATACTGATGAAAACCTCAGAAGTTGAGTAGCCCAGACTTCCGGCTTTTTACCCGACTGCCAAAGGAGGGTAATGTGTTTATCAGTCTATGTATGTATGTATGTTTGTTCCTATGTGGCGTTCTAGAGACGAATCGCGTTGATACATCTGTTTTGGTCAGCCAGCTCGCGAATATGTATCCTCCGACTGCACAGCTTGATTTTCTTCTTGTTTACGTCTTTTTAGTTCGCTTTTTAAGCAGTCGGGCTTTTTGGATTTTTTTATTTCCTCTGGGGTTATCTGAAGAATCGGGTGTACAGCAATTCATCAACCATAATCTAAATTGAAATAACAAGAAATCAATAAAATTCCACTCCTTAGTGGTACACGACGAACACACAGAACTTAGCTAAGCAAACACAAGTTGGCCCCCATAAATAAAAAAGGAGTACTCACATAAGTATGTTGGTTTTGACACCCTTCCACAGTACCACGGATTTAGAGAATTGTCTGAATTATGTATGTTCAGTCTAAGTACGGGACCCATCCTTTTATCCTAGAAAAACATATGGTACTCTTGGGAAATTCGAGAAAACAAATTTTTGTGAGTGAAGCCGCGGGCTAAACTATGTACAGGGTCTTATGGGTCTTATGAACAGACAGTTTGAATGAATGAACTGCAGTGAATGAGGGATACGGTCGCAGGAACAGCACTTTTCTTGAGAAGGTTTTGACATTTGTTAATATTATAGTGGGTATGAAAGATTCAGCTGCATCCCACCATCGCCAACATAGATGGGAAAAGCTTTGGAAGATTGAATGAATGAGGGAATTGGATTGCAATTTTGGTCTAGTGGTGGCGAGCGATTGCTGATAAACGCAAACAAACTTCTAGATCAACGCAATCAAGATATACATAAAGATATACATAAGATATTTTATACTCGCAAGGGAATCAAAATCAACAGGCTACTTCCCGTTGACCTAGAATAATGAAATTTGGTAAAAAGCAATGTCTTATAGCACAAGTAAAGGTAAAACTCCGAAAACCGCAAAGAACAATGGTGAAATCTTAGCTGACTTAAACTTGTGCGTCTGAAAGAGAGTTATATACGAAAGAAAAAAATGCAAATAAAAAAATAAAAAAAAACTAATAATTGACTACGTTTTTTCAAAGTATAATATTAACTCGGTTACCACGGATAAAAAAAAACATTACAAATGCAAGTGAATATTTTTTTTCGTTAACTCGCATTAGCTTAGTGTTGCCATTTTACACTTATTGTGCCAAGTGATAAGTAGTGACTGTAGTAAGTATTTCATTATTGTATTTGTTATTATAATACAACGGAGATATACTTAAGGGCCTACATACGCTTTAGTGCCGTAAAACGGTAACTTTCTAAAGCATACTCCTCAGTAACGGCTAGGTTAAAAGGTTTGCAAAAAATATATATTTATTATTGATTCATGTACATAATTTTGAACACAAGGTTTTTTCTACTAGTTAGCTAGTAGGTGTAACTAATAGTTTTGCTTTAAAAAAATAATTAACAATACGATATTTTTTCGCAACTTTTTGAAACTCCTCCAAAACGACTTGGATGTTTAAAAATAATTTTATACAGAAAAATTGATGGCTGTAATTTCTTTTTACCTAACATAGCATATGTAAAACAAATAATATTTTGCAAACAAAACTGTTCAAAAGGAGATTCAATTTTGATATTTTGGCATCGAGCGGGCGCACGGCCAGTAGTGCGTTACATTGGGGCGTATATATCACCTTAATACTTTTGAATTGTCAAACAAAATATGAATCTACGTTTAGTTGCACGTTGGTAAGCGTCAGTAGGTCTCTATGGAAAAAAAAGGTGCAAGAAACTACACGGACACACTTTTCCAACAGTTTTAATTACAATTATTTGGTTAAATAATTTTTGTTGGAAAAATACATAATGTGAGAACGATGTAAAAACACGTGTGCCATCTATCGATTTACCATTAACACAGGAGAAAATACTAGAGTGAGCCAATTTAAAAAAAAAAAAATCTTTGGTATTTGCTTTTACCTTGCTACCGTCCTTTGTTTTAAATAGTCAAGTCTCTCTCTAAATATTGGTGCAAAATATTTCATAAAGAACCCGAATTACGCGCATCTGATTTTAATAAATCTCAGAATCTGCTCTAAAATGCATCATTCTGTCGGTTTTTCATCTTTTCGTCGTAAATCTTGATCGTAGGAACGTAAATTATTAAATTTTTCATTAAATTCTTGCACCCGTCAACTTGATAATAAAGTTTCTGTGTCTTAAAATTTGATGGATACCTTCTGTTTTTAAGTATCTAGCTACGGATTTTCACGAAATTTTTGGTGTTTTTGTCTGAAGAATTTATTTTAGATTTGAGCAAGTAGATAAAGTTGTGGTGACTATGTCTACCTGGGACAAATGATCCAGTTGGGTAGGGCCAACTTCGAGAAAGAGGTCAACCGTTGAATCCGACTTGGCTGGGCAGCGTTCGAGAAGTTGCGCGGTATCTTCTCGTCCAACTTACTTGTGTCTCAAGACGAAAGTCTCTACGACCAGTGTGTGTTGCCAGTGATGACCTATGGCTCTGAGACGTGGTCACTTACAATGGACCTCATCAGAAAGCTTACAGTCAGTCAAAGGGCAACGGAGAGGGCTATGCTTGGAGTTTCCTTGCGTGATCGAATCAGAAATGTAGAGATCCGTAAGAGAACCAGGGTTACCGATATAGCCCGAAGAATTGCCAATCTTAAGTGTCAGTGGCCAGGGCACATTGCTCGCAGAACGGATGGCCGATGGGGCAGAAAGGTTCTGGAGTGTCGACCGCGAACCGGAAGACGTTGCGTTGGAAGGCCTCCCACCAGGTGGATCCATGACCTGGTGAAGGTTGCGGGGATACACTGGATGCGGGACGCACGGGATCGGTCAATGTGGCGACGCCTGGTAGAGGCCTATGTAAACGTCTTTCGGCTGAAATGATGATGATGAAAGATAAAAAAAAAACAATTGCAAATCCAGCAAGCAATCTGGCATCCACGCATGACCATGCTAATATTATTATTGCGAAATTAACTGTAACCTAATCCGATAAAAGGATCCAGTCAGACCATAGGCTCAGTTGTTGGCACCCTATATGGTTAAATACTTATGCTAACCAATGGTTTCAAATTTCGGTAAAACGCGTTTATTAATCTGTTTTAGTCTATTCAAATAAATGATGAAAATGAATTCAAAAAACTCCACACTCCCACAACACAACATTCGACCACAACATTTTATTGCTTTATTTTTTACAAAAAATTGCAACCGGTTTTAAATTAAAACTCTATAAAGTAAAAAATAACTTCAAATTCCGAAATCTGTGTCAAAAAACGAAGAAACAAAATCAAGAACACCAACTGCCGAAATAGAACTTATTTTTTACTTTGTTGTGTTTTTATTTGGAAGTTGGTTCTAGTTTTTTGTATAATAGTACATTATTGCAAGGGCCGGGAAAGAGGCAATTGCAGGTCGAGTATGAGATTGAAGGCCGAGCCGTAGGCGAGGATTTCACTAATACGAGACAGGCAATTGTCATTTCCGCCGAGGCATATATAGTGCTTTTCTCAAAAGAATGCAGGGAAATAAAACGTATTATTTACATTACACATTTCATTTATTAAAAGTTATAATAACATTGCTGGAGTGTTGTAATGTTCCAAATTCAAAAAACGCTCCTGCAATGGATTTGATTTTCTTTATCCGTAAATTTGATACTTCGCGTGTTCTTTTTTCGAAATGGCAATAATATATTTTCATGCAAAGTAAAAGTTTTTAAAACAAATCATTGATAGTGTATGGATTACAAAAATAAGTACCGAAACATGTAAACCTATATACCACTATTGCATATGAAGTTTAAATAAATAAATAAAATAGAAACGCGTTTCCTCTGTGACGATAAAATTCCTCATATACGTTGAGTAACACAATGAACACATAAAAATGCAGTAAACTGATAAATTCTTTATTAAAGTTTTACTAGTTTTGGTATAAACCGAGCTTGTGGTACCAATATATTCCTTAGCCAAAATTGACGAAAACGGAACGCTTCTGGAATAACTTCGGTGGTACATAAATTTTAGAGATTTTTCGCCGAAATTATTTGACGTCGTTGAAAATGGTGACTTAATAGAAGCGAGGTATAAGGGAAATGTTAGGTATTTAATTTTGGAGGAAAATAGAAAAGTACTTCGTATATTGTCGCCATAATTTGTCAACATCAATGTCAAAATTACAAGGTTTGAGGTTGATTATCGCTGATATGATATGCGGCTTGAGTTTTCACGGTTTTTAGCTACAAGAATAATTGCCCTTCTGTCCTAATATTTGTTTGTGTAAAATTCTCAGGCTTAATTTTAACAATCTAACGATGGCATTATATCCAACATACAGTTATGAAGATAGCTACTGATTTAAAACCGCATTCCAGTAAATTATTCAAGCGTAAGTTATGCCACTAAACGGTTACCAATAACTCAAATAACTGTCAGTAACGGTATTCAGGATCATTGAGAATCGTTGTTTGTTGACGTCATCACTTACTTAGGGCCGGCACACACCAACACACTTCGTGCACTTTTTAACCGACTTCGCAAAAAAGGAGGAGGTTTTCAATTCGACTGTATCTTTTTTTTTTAATGTGTGTTACCTCAGAACTTGTTACATGGTCAACCGATTTTGATGATTATATTTTTATTTGAAAGCTGGTGCTTGTCATGTGGTCCCATTTAAATTTGATCAAAATCTGATGAAGAACTTCGGAGATATACATCAGAACTCTTCAATAAATGACGGCAAATCACTCGGGATAGCTGCAATCGGATGTATGTTTATTGTTTACTTCATTTCATAACATAACATCACACTAGCACGCTCTAAAGGGGTACGCAGTTGTGTACAGTTCACCCTGGTATACTCTAATTCCACCGTTTTTGTTTAAGCTTCTTGTTTCTGGATTAATCTATTCTGGCTTCACTTTGGAGAATTGGTCCGTTATGTACCCACAACTAAAAAGTGAAAAATAAAAAAAACTTTTAACAAAAAATACAACCGACTTCCAAATAAAAACACTACAAAGTGAAAAATAACTTCAATTTCGGAAGTCAGTGTCAAAAAACGAAGATCCCAAAACAGGAACACCGAAATTGAAGTTATTTTTCACTTAGTAGTGTTTTTATTTGGAAGTTTTTTTACTCAACTGCGCGACGCAAAGGAGGGTAGTGTGTTTATCAGTCTATGTAGGTATGTATGTATATAATATGTATCATCTTGTTTTTTTTATTTCATTGGTTGAGTAGCTTTGTTCTTACAAAAGTTTCGATGCAAAAAATACGTGTTCAATAGTACAAATAATAGTGCATTATGGTACAAGTGTGTAATGTTGGTGATTACCGCTGAGGTGCCATTGAGACCCGAGCCGTTAGGTGAGGGTCTTAAGAGAGCCGAGGACGGTAAACATCAATACACACGAGTATCATACGACGTTTTTCAACACACTTGTGAAGAAAATAATACAAAAAAATAATTTTAAACAGTATAAACGAGTTGTGTTAAACAATTTTCATATGCGCGCGCATCTAACAAAGGCGATCGGCCATAAACTAAAAGAATGAGGTTTCTTTTTTTTTTGGCTTTTCGCGGATAGCGTTTTAGCCACGTACAAAATGGGGAATTTAAAGTTTTTTTTATTACAGAGAAAAACAAAAGTTATATTTGAGTGACAGTTTTATTTAATAAACACGTACAAGTTAAAATTATCTATTTAAATACGAAGTTGCATAAAATGAGCAAGCAATATGTACATTCATTTATTTGTATACTATTGAGCACGATCTTTTTTGTATCGAAACTTTCTTAAGAACAAAGTAATTCAACCAATAAATTAAAAAAAAAAAACTCTATCATTCACTTGTGAATAATAGGAATGAAAAAGTCACAGTTTGATTACAGGTGTCATTATGTGCCTAATTGCGGTGAAATTAGAGCCACTTTATGAGCAAGTGTGTTGAAAATTAATGTATCTATTGCTTGCTCATTTCATGCAACTTCGTATTTAAATAGTTAGTTTTCAGTTTAATAAATTAAACTTTCACTCAAATATAACTTTTGTTTATCTTACAGAGATAAAGAAAACTTGAAATTCGCCATTTTGTACGTGCCTAAAACGCTATCCGCGAAATGCAAAAAACAAGAAACCTCATTCTTTTAGTCTATGGCCGATTGCCATTGTTGGATGCGCACGCATAGGTATCATTACACACTTGTACTATAATGTACTAATGTCTTAAATTTTGCATCGCCAATGGAATTTCGTGTTCGTAGTCACTGATAATGTTACAAAAGGCTTACGGTGAATCGAATCGACAAAAACATGTGCTTATGAGTGGCACAAAGCGATCGAGTTGTGATGGAAGATTTGCCTCGCTCTGGTAAGCCATCAACGTCTCCAATCCTCATTTAAGTTTGAGAGAGATAGCTGCCGAACTTTCTGTGTCTCACGAGTCGGTCCGTACCATTCTATTAATCACTTAGGTATGAAACATGTTGCCATTCCACACGGCTAGTCCCAAAAGACCTGGCTTTTCTCCAAAAACTGAATCGCATAAGAGTCGCTAGAACGAGTCGTGTTTGAAATGCATTGCTACTTGTGATGAGACGTGGGTTTATGAGTTTGAGCAAACTAGTCAAAAAGCTTCGGAGTGGCACCTTCCAACTGAACCAAAACCGAGGAAACCACGCCAAAGTCGATCAAAAGTGAAAGTCATGTTGACTGTTTTCTTTGACTATCGTGGTGTTGTGCACTCGGCATTCTTGCCGGAAGGTCAAACGGTAATGCGGCGTTATGCGGCGGTAAAGAGAGCAAATTAGACGAAAAAGGCCAGATTTGTGGATAGAAAATTCTTGGATTTTGCACCACGATAATGCGCCTTCGCACAAGGCCATCATTGTGAACGCATTTTTGATCAAAAACTCAACAAATACCATCGAGCAACCTCCTTATTCAACAAGTATGGCTCCAGCCAACTTCTTTCTTTTTCCTAAACTCAAATTACCACTTCGTGGCTCCCGTTTTCGTTCGGTAGGACACATAAAGGAGAATTCGCGGCAAGAACTGAACTCGATTCCGGAAAAAGCGTTTAAAAAAATGTTTTGATTCGTTGGTGTAAATGTATCGTTTCTGAAGGAGCATACTTTGAAGGTGATAAAATATATTTGGAAGAAATAACTAACATTTTGTGTATTATTGATTCCTTTCGCGGTACTTTCTTGGCAGAGTATTATTTCCGATAATTAACGCCACGTTTTCGGTGATAGAATGCCAATTGTCTAGGGTCTGAGAGACTCTAGACAAGTGATATTCCATGTCAGCGATGACAATGGTCGAAAAGCCAAAATTTAAGGGATAGCGGATGGCATTCGCAAACATTTTTGTCATTTTCCAATCGCTGTGATGACGCTATTATTGATATAATGTCACTTGTCCGAAGCCTCTGTAGGTAGTTACCTAATATTTACACAGTTATGTACATATTAATGTTTCTTGATTAATATTTACAGACAAACAATGTTCTATTAGTATAATTAATTAGAGACCAGCCGTTTGTTAATATTACTCTATCTAGTTGCTGAAGAGCAGTGGTGGCCTAGTGGTAACGGCCGCGACTAACAAATTGTAGATCGCGGGTTCGAACCCAGACAGGCGCTTTACTTTGTGTAAATTACTTCATCACTACTGCTATCAAAACTGAAAGAAAACATCGTGAGGAAACCGGCATATCTTAGAAACAAAAATTCACATAACAAAAGTTAATTTATATGCATAGTTATTGTATTCACTTTTTTTTTTTAAGATATTGACTCACACACTGTTCCGTTGTTGTTGAATTAGCTATGTTGTTGTACCTATGTTTGCAATATTTGTAAGTATGTGAGAACCATGTTCCTATTTATTTATCAAATTAATGAATTTATCTGCTTTTAATACTTTATACCTGTACGTAGTATAGTGTGTAGTATTATATTATTCAGTACGTAGTATATTATTCTGGGTGCATCGTCCTCACATATATGTATTTATTAATGTATGTACTTATGTAAATATTGTAAAACACCTATTTTATTAAAAAGAGTGAGTATGGAGTTTCTTGTGCATTCTTCTCCATAACAAGCTACTTTTCCGAATGCACGATAGAATCAACTTTTATTACAATTTCAATTTTTAGTTTTGTTTGACGTTTTAAAGTGCCGCTTATTGGCCTAGTTGAATAAATATATTTGACTTTGACTTTGAAAAATAACTGGTGAAATGAGTACCATGGGTGTCTCTGCCTACTTAATCCATCAGGGACTCCCGTATATAGGTGATATAGTAATCGCGACTGCGATTGGTGATTGTAGGATCCTGGATTCAATCTCCAGAGACCGCATACAAGTGACATTGTAACATCGAAAGCGTGGCGATAGCAATTGCCAAAAAGGCAAAATTATATGGGATTGACAAGCGATTTCGAAAAATCACGCGATCAATTCCTTATATTTTGACCTTTCGACTATCGCCTTCGCTAACATCGAAAGCCATTTGTCTAAAGCCTCGGGACTAGCAAAAATATTTCGGGTTTTCCATACCGATTATATAAGTAGGAAATTGTTTCAGCTGACCGTGGATTAGAATTGAAAACATTTTTATTCGACACAGACAACAGAACAGCAAATCAAGAATATAATACAGTAAAATTGTGCTGAGAAAGAAAGAAAGAACGAAAGAAAGAAAGGAAGAATATACATTTATTTAGCACAGACTAAAAGACACACAACATAATATTATACATCAGATAAAATACAAATACTACTGAAATGGTTACCAACTTAGCACTTGCTCGGCATCAGACACCCAGCGCTAATTTTCAATTGGCACCCTGCCGTGACTCACGGATGAGGGTAAATGAAATAGGATATTTAATTAAATATTATTAAGTAAAATATATTATTTTAAAATAGGTACTTAGGTAACATAATGAGTAATGACAGTTAATTGGAAAATATATTAGCCAGTGGAATCTTAAGAACCTTAATTTTAATTATGTAGTCTTTAACCAATAAACTTATCAGTTTTACCTCTTTATAAGTAAATTAGGTGCTGATTAGTTTAGATAATTATACACTAACACGTGATTTTAAAATTTTACTGTAATTGTCATCATTAAGGACGGGTTTATACAAAATGTGAAGTAAATAATATCCATTCTATAATTATATAAAATATACTAACCGTAATAATTTAAACTAATTACACTTTAATGTAATTTATTGTTTAGTCATTATTATTAGTGATAATTGCGAATTGATTTTGTTATCAATCAATGTAAAATAAGGTAACTGGATGTTAATTAATTAGGTACCCATAGACCCCGTCACGAGAAACTATAAATTTTGTAAATAAAGAACTTCTACTAAGTTACGTAGCGACAATTCAATCAAAAATAAATAATCCCAAATTCAATCAACTCAAAGTAACATACGTGTAATACGAAACTAACGAACAAATTCACTTAGTCGGGTTATATTTTAGCGATATAAAGCGCTGTCGTCTAATGTTTTGTGGTACTGGTACGCATCTGTGTGTGTTGTTGTAGTGTGTGTTCGAACGCGAATGTGTTTACAAAATGTATAGCTTCTCGTGACGGGGACTTTAGTACTGCAGTGCGAACGTAATCAAATAATACCAGCCGGTTACTGTCTCATTGATCCCCAGAGCAGTAGTGGCCCAGTGGTAGAGCAGCGGTGGCCCAGTGGTAACGGCCCCGACTTACGTGACGTAGGTCGTGGGTTCGAGCCCAGGCATTATTTCATCAACAATGCTCTTAAAACGGTGAAGGAAAACATCGTGAGGAAACCGACATGTCCTAGAACCAAAAATTCAAAGACATGTGACATCCACCAACCCGCACTGGGCCTGCGTGGTGAATTACAGCCCACTTCCTCTCACAGAGAGGAGGCCTGTGTCCCAGCAGTGGGAACATTAAAAAAAAAGGCTGATGATGATAACTGTCTCATACACAAAAAGGCCTCTTCTCATACACAAAAAGGCCTCTTCTCATACACAAAAAGGCCTCTTCTCATACACAAAAAGGCACGAGCAATTGACTGCAGACTTACATTAACTATAAATTCAGGTGTCTTCACGATGTTTTCCTTAACTCTTGATCATTTTAGCTGAAAGACGTCCATTGCTGGACATAGGCCTCCCCCAGGCGTCGCCACATTGACCGATCCCGTTCGACTCGCATCCAGCGCATTCCCGCAACCTTTACAGTCAGCGGTCGACCTAGTGGGAGGCTTTCCAACAGCGATGACCAAGATGATGATTTGATGTCAGCGATGTCCATGATAAACTTAGAAGAAAGTACCTACATATGAATTGATGAACGTAATCAAAGTAGCGAAAATTACCGGGATAAGTAGTATCTTAAGGCGCTACCTCGAGCGCGCGCCGCGCTAACCGTTTTTCGTGCAGTTTTAAGGAGCTATCTACTCATTATTTAAAAAGAAATATCGACTAATAAAAATACATGAAATTACTACATATTATAGATTTAATTTTTTTTAATGATATATTTCACTAATCTCCTTCCAACAAAACCAAAAAATGAAAAATAATAATTGATAGCATGCATCTCCTCGTAAAGTGTTCATTAATTAATTTTTGTGCTAACACTATTGGATAGACATGAATTGTCTATAACGAACATATT
This sequence comes from Orthosia cruda, assembly GCA_964057195.1. Lineage (NCBI taxonomy): Eukaryota > Metazoa > Arthropoda > Insecta > Lepidoptera > Noctuidae > Orthosia > Orthosia cruda. Next base: position 6,676,539 of record OZ059841.1, on the reverse strand, counting down.
GTAAGTTTTTTTTTTCAAAGACCAAAATTCGATTTTATAGGTTTTTTTTCTATAATCTGGGCGTAACTAATGCGCCACCAGTGTGCCGCTAGGACACTAGGAATGTTCACGGCGGTGTTTTAATCAGGGCATGGTCTACTCGTGTACTAAGTTTGATCCAAATCTGTTGAGCCGTTAAGGCGTGAATGATTATCAAACAGACTATGGATTAAAGCATCTTTATCGCCTAATTTAAATTCCATGTAGGTAGAATTAGCTTTAAAAATAAATAAACCCGGAAGATAAAAGTACTTAAAAAAAACACGATATTTTTTAATTATGTTAACCTTAGTGAATTTACATTTTGACATGGCAATAAATCTTTAAATATTTTATCTGCACTCACAATGTAATGTTCCAAATATGAATTCAAAAATATTGTATAAACACGTACTTGATATAGATAGGTAAAATTTAAATAAAAATACCATTACAGTGCAACCTTTTCCTTCAATTTTCAAACGATAAGTTAATAAGTTTTTAATTTGTATAGCACACTTTTACTTTTTAATTTATTGGCGCTGAACATGTCATTGACATTGACAGCCATGGTGCAATGAGAATCTAATTGCCCGATATACCGCATATTTTTCCGTTTCCACTTTTATTTTATTTCAACTGTCTGAGTGCAGATAAAATAGTGTATGCAACGGCATATAATTAGGTATTAAAACACTCGATAAACCTACGTTCGTGTTTTAATAACCCCTATTATATGACCATTGCATAAACTACTATTTTATTTCTAATTATTTCATGTTTTTATATTTCAAGCATTATTACACGAGTGTGAGTAGTTAAATGCCAAAGCGCAATATATTTTTAATCAAGTTCACCTTTTTGTTTTTTTTTTAAAGTCTAACATAAAAATCTGTTTAGAATCTGTGAAGCTAATGGTTAGCAAAATCTCTATTATATACAGAACTGGCTTTTGCCTGCGACTTCGTCTGCTTAGCTTCGAATAGCCTATTTATTTAAAAAAATATTGGTTCACCATACAAACTTCCATTCCCCTTTTAACTATTTTGCGTCCTTTCAGGGCCTTAGACTATCTCCATGCGAAATTTCATCCAATACGGTTCAGCGGTTTAAGCGTGAAATGGTAACAGACAGACAGACAGAGTTTCGCATTTACGAGTATATATGGGTTAATAATATTTAATATACATCATAATTTAATAATATGCAATGTGTCCGGGCTTCTAGTAATAAAACTTTAAGCTTCTCTTATCTTATCTTGTGGAGGGGCCGAGAAGTAACTCGGGCACTTCGACCCATTAGGATCTATTCTGGTCCCCTAGATAACCTACTCCTCCCCAATCTGGTGGAATACTCTTTTCATGAGTTTTGCAACGAGACTAGGAGATATAAGCTTATAGTTTTCTGGTTTTGGATATCCAACCCCTAGGAGACTCATTCGCTTACCAGCCAATGTATCGCATGTGCACAGAAGGTGCTCCAAGCGTTCCGAATGTTCCCCACACAACCTGCACATACGCACAAACTTTAAGGCTACTATATACACTTAATTGTATCGATTAAAACATCCCACATATGGGGTTCGTTTTTATTGTTTTTCTTGAAATTCGAGAAGAATATAAGGCAAAAATGCTCAGGGAAAGTTTTAAGGCAACCATAAAATTAAAAATAATTGGTTAGAGCTGTGATTTTTATGTCAGTGTGTAGAATAACCCAAACAATAAAAAAAAACCCAGAAAAGACGTGTGTTAATCCCTTAAAATTTTAGGAAATGCAATAAATTATTATTGCATTTCGAAATTATCTTTAAAGATTGACTTTTTTAGCTCAATACAAAAATATCAAACCTTTTGTGTGTTAGTTGAATATTTTATTAGATTCTCTATGCCTATTCTTACGGCCGTAAATTAATTATACGTCTTCGCTTCTATGCGACCTGGTACCAAAGTTATGGTGTTTGGTACTAAAATTATTCTATCTTTGTGGCATCACCCCTTTGTGGGGTGTTTTTATCGATAAAATTAGGTGTTTTTTTTACGGCCTTAAAGTTTTATTACTACAAGTCCGGACATCCTACTTGTCTTACTATGAAGTTTTGTATGGGATTATTTATCTAATATATTATTGATCGAAGGGTCAGACCAAACGAATAGAAGGCGTTAACGATTGTAGACAGAGATTCGACACGAAAAGTTTGTAACTTGCCTTGGTGGGCAGAGGCTACGAAGGCAGCAAAATTAAAAAAGAAAACTATACGTTCTATTTTAAGTATAAGGAAATATCATTTTAAACTACGGTTGGTGCGTGAACTGAAAAAGTGCGTATCACTATACAATTTGTTTGACATATTAACATGTCCGTAAATATTGTTAAGCGATTGTCAAAGTCAAAATGTTTATAACAATTAGACCGTGTAAAATGGAACATGAAGTCGGTCAGTAGTTATTTTAGACTAGCGGACGCCTCGCGGTTTTACCCGCGTAGGGTCCGTTCCCGTGGGAATACAGGGATAAAAATAGCCTATGTCACCCGGGGATAGTGTAGCTTCCCAACGGTGAAGAAATTTTGATATCGGTCCAGTAGTTTTTAAGTTTATTCGTTACATATAAAATATAAAAATACAAATCTTTCCTCTTTATAATATTAAGTATAGAAGTAAAGATGACGAAGAACTGATGAAAAATTTCTATAGCCTTCTCCTCATTTACATTTTTGGGTAGCGTAGTTGGGATTGGTCTTAACGTCCGTACGTAATTACGTCCGTGTTTTTTATTCCGCTCACCGGTAAAAATGTCCAAGTTCAACGTGGAAACGGCTTTCAACGATTTATTGAAGAAAGTGGCAGCGTTGACGGCAAAAATCACGACTCAAACAGCTGTGATTGAGTCTCAAAACAAGAAATTAGACGATCAACAGCAAACGATCGAAAAAATTTTCGGCACCATTGCCGAACAGACGAGGGTACTTGCAGCTTTGTCCTTCAAAATTGAGAAGTTCGAAGTTCAAAATACATCGAAGAGTGAGATGGATAAACTCGACGGAATCCCATTGCACAGCGGGGGAGCGAGGCAGGTATTGCAAGTGATGCCAAAGAACCGCAAAGAAAGGAGACGGAACGTGCGCGCCGTGCTACTGAGCGAACTAAAAATAAGGCTGCGTCCATACCACGGAAAACCGGCGAGTGTTTATTGAAAACTCCTGAGATTGCTTTGGGGGAAGACATTTCATCTGAAGAATGGAATGTAGTCAGTAGCAAAAAGCATGCAAAGAAAGTTATCGCTAATGCCATAAAAAAAGGCGGCAATGCGCAAATTGCTACAATTCAAGGTATTCAGAGAAAAAAGTTTTTACATGTATGGTCACTACATCCGGATACATCTGAGAAGGCAATAAGTGATCACGTGACGGGATTTTGTGGTACCGACGATATTAAAGTCGAAAAGTTAATCCCGAAGAGCAAAAGAGACTACGCGTCATTTATGATTGGAGTCCCAGAATTAGTTTTTGATAAGGTGAACAACGTAGACTGCTGGCCCCTTAATGCCCAATTCAACCAATGGGTGTGGTTTCGGAACTCCCGTAAACCGACACAAAGTAACCAAAGCCAGCAATAAATGCATTCTAGTGTATTACCAGAACGTTCGAGGTTTGAGAACAAAAACAAAGACTTTCTTCACAAATATGTTGGCATCCTCTTACGACCTTTTTGCCATCACAGAATCGGGCCTTAATGATTCAATCCATGATGGCGAACTTATTCCACCGGATTATAAAATACTACGGTGTGATCGAGCAGATGGGCGCAAGCAAGGAGGAGTGTTCTTAGCAACATCGCCGCGTTTTGATTTAAAGGGTGTTCCAATCGCCAATGTGAACTCAGCCTTATTTGAGATTGTTTGTGCTACCGTGCACTTGGGCAATAATTGTTTGTTTTTATGTTGTGTGGTTTATATTCCACCGAAATGTGACAGTAATGAATATATGCGATTGTTTAATATTTTAGAAACTGTATGTGTAAATTATGAGAATGTATTAGTGATGGGTGATTTTAATATGCCATCTTCATCAGTGGAAGTACAAAGTTACTTGGAGTATGTAAACGCTTTCTGTGGATTTCAGCAGGTAAATAATGTTAGTAATATAAATAATCGTACTTTGGACTTAGTACTGACTACGTTTTTGGCGAGTGAGATGGAGGTAGAACTGTCGGGTGAACCGTTGGTGGATATTGACGTTCAGCATCCTCCACTGATAGCGACAGCGAAGTTTGGAGGACAATCCAATGAGCTATTGACGGTACACAAACAGAATTCTGATTGCGAAGAGAAATCCGTATTAGATATTGATCCGAAATGGAATTTTACCAAATGTAACTTTTCCAGACTTTATAGTATTTTACAATCAGTAGATTGGGAGGCAATGTATAAGTTTTCGGATCCCGATAATGCATTAACGTTTTTTTATAGCGTAGTTAATGAAGCTATTAGTCAATGCACACCAACAAAAAAAATAAAATGTAGTGGGAATAAAAGCAATTATGTGTATCCAATCTGGTACACATCTGATTTAATACGCGACATCAAAACAAAGTGGAGGTATCATAAATTATTTAAAATTACTGGTTGCAAAAGCGATTATGAATGGTTTTCTTACTATCGAACTCAAGTTAAATATAAATTAGCGTCAACGTATGAAAATTACCAGCGTAGGTTACAGACAAATATTAAAAACGATCCTAAATCTTTTTGGAATTTTGTTAGAGGCAAGCGTGCTAGACGCAACAAACTTCGAGTCACAAAAGATGGAAAGGAGTTGAGTGACGAAGAATGTCCGGAATGTTTGGCTTCCTTCTTTCATTCGGTGTATAACGGGGTGCGCCCGGCGCTGGACCCAGAGGAGGCGGAACGCGCGGCGGGTGCGAGCGCGGGCGCTGCGCGCGTGCACGTTGGCCAGATTGACCTGTGCGAGCTGCGCACCGCGCTCCGCCGCCTCAAGCCCAAGTATTCGGCGGGACCAGACGGGATACCTCCGTATATAGTAAAGGACTGTAGTGCGGTGTTTGAAAGGCCATTACTGCATATTTTAAATATGTTTTTAAAGTTGGGTCAGTATCCCAACCACTGGAAAATCACTAGAGTGATCCCAGTTCCGAAGGGAGGTTCGGGAACTGATGTCAGTGGCTACCGACCGGTGGCGGTGCTGTCGGCGTTTGCTAAGGTGTTTGAATCGGTGTTGCACAAGTGTATTTCAGATCAAGTTGCTTCTCGACTGAACGACGCTCAACACGGGTTCCGGACTGGTCGAGGTGCGGGGAGTAACTTGTTGTCTTTCATGACATACCTGGCGCCTGTTGTTGACGCTGGGGGACAGGTGGACACCGCGTACTTCGACTTTCGGAAGGCGTTCGACACTGTCGACAACGATGTGCTGTTGGCTAAGTTTGCGGCATTTGGTTTTACGCCGCACTTACTGAAATTTTTCGCGAGTTATCTTGGTGATCGCCGGCAGTACGTCGAATACGGCGGATACATCTCCAAGCCATATTTCACGTTTTCGGGGGTGAGTCAGGGTAGCAATTTCGGTCCATTAGATTTCATTCTGATGGTCAATGATCTCCCGGAAGTCGTAAGGGAGGCGAAGTGTTTGCTATTCGCGGACGACCTCAAGTTGTACCTATCGGTAGCAAATACTTCGGATTGTGAACGGCTTCAACAGGATATTGATAGGGTGGTGCAGTGGAGTGTAGATAATAAGTTAGGTTTTAACGTTTCCAAATGCGGTATAATGAGCTACACTCGCGCGCGGGAACCTCTGCTGCATCAGTATGAGATGGAAGTCGTGGTCATGTCACGAGTCACGCATGTGCGGGACCTGGGGGTGGAGATGGTTCCGGAATTAACGTTTCGTGAGCACATCTTAGACATATGCGGCAAGTCCTTCCGAAATCTGGGCTTTATACTCAGACAGTGCAAGGACTTTCAGAATACGGCAGTGGTTAGAATTATGTACAATGCGCTGGTACGGAGCCGCCTTGAAACGAGTGCTATCGTTTGGAACCCCCATGAGGCTAAATACAGTATCATGGTGGAAAGAATCCAAAACAAATTCACTCGTTTTTTGTTTTTGAAGCTGTACGGTGTCTATCCCTTCTTCCCACTCATGTACCCGAGTCTCTTTGTAATAGGGATGGTAGGGTACAGCAGGCTGGCGGTGCGGAGGGACATTGCTCTGTGTAGTTACGTGTTTCGGGTGCTGCGCGGCTGGCTTCACCACCCCGATTTGTTAGCGGAGCTGGGGCTGTGCGTGCCGCTTGGCTGCGGGGGCGCGCGTCGCCCCACGCCAACGCTACTGGAGGTATCCTATAGGACTAACCTGAACAAGTTTGCCCCCTTGTCGCGCGCCATAAGGTTTTTAAATATTATATCGAGGGAGTTAGATATATTTCACTGTAGCCTGATGAAGTTCACAAGAGAAGCACTGAAATGCATTGAAAATGTATGAATAATTATTTTAATTGAATTTTTATTTAGATTATAATGGTATTTGAATTGTATTTTATTGTGGTTTAATAATATGATAAATGGATTTTAATTGAATTTTGATTTGGATTATAATGGTATTTAATTGTGATTTTATTGCGTTTAATTGTATTAATAATTGTTTGATTCATTGTATTTTAATTGATAATTGTAATATTTTATTGTATTTTTAATTGTATTTCTATAAGTCCTAATATCTTTGTGGTAGTAACATCGCATTGGCGATATAGCTGTTAAGGTGTTACTTACATAATTTTTGAATAAATAAATAAATAAATAAATTTTTGAGGACCTGATTATCTCCACTGATGCTGCTATGGGCGAACGTGGTCAAGTACTGGCAAAATATAATAAAAAAGTTTGCTATTGACTGAAAAAAAGAATATCTCTTTCATAACAAGCCATTACTTGCAGAAAGCCGACTGGCATTTAACCAGCTTTAAAAATATAACCTACCTCCAAATAAAAACACTATAAAGTAACAAAATACTTCAATTTCTGAAGTCGGTGTCAAAAAAAGAAAATACGAAAACAGGAACACCGACTTCCGAAATTGAAGTTAGTTTTTATTTGGAGGTCGGTTGTATTTTTTTGTAAACCGTTTTCTTCCAGGGTTTATACATTCTTGAATTATATACCCGCAAAAAGATGGTAGATAAAATACGGGCGCACGGTTGGCGCAGTGATTGAGCGATTCTGCGCTTCGTGTCGTGGGTTCAATTCCCGCACAGAACAAATATTTGTATAACTTACAGATAGTTGTTCCGGCTCTTGGTGTTGTATTTGTGTGTTTATATGGTTAGAAAAGGCACCCACGATACAGGAAGAAATTTCTAGTGTGGGGCAAAGTATAACAAATATATATATTTTTCAATACAGTTACTTGAAAACTGGTTCTTATTGCATCACTGTTAAGTTTACAATGCAGTGTAGTTCACACGCAGTGTATTTTTTTCTAAAATAATTGTCATCATCATCATCCTTTAAATGTTTCCACTGCTGGGACACATGCATCCTCTCTGTGAGAGGGAATGGGCCATAATCCACAACGCGGGCCCAGTGCTGTGAAAATAATTGTAATAAGGCTTCACACGCATTGCGATTTTGATTCGCGTGGATTTTTTTACCGCAATGCGTTCAGCTTCATACATTTCCATAGGTCGCAGAATGGGCGGAAAAAATCGCGCGAATAACATATCGACTAGCAGATTGCACCTTTCTTTTGAAAATTAGCTGCGCTTCAATGTCCCCAGGAGATCGGTTTGATTTAATCCGTCTATCTCCATTCCTTTTTCTTATTCTAACTACACGCAAAATTTATACATGGTGCGAGCGAGTTGGGACTTTAATATTCTATGTAAAGAGTTCTCATTCGAACCATGTACTACTAAAACCTATTCGGCACGCACTCGGCTGAATGGTGACTTTTTTAAAAGTGTTTAGTTCTTATTGTTAGTTATTTAATCATATAAATCGTGCTTGTTAGTGATCCTAAGTTTTCTACTACTTTTTCTGTTTCTATCCGTGATAACCTGTAATTGGCTTTATGTATCATATACAATTGTTATCCATCTGTTATAGCTGTTGGTTCTCCTAATATTAAATTAATAAATGAATAAAAATCGCAGTGCGTGCTATGCCTAAAAGGTATTTAACTACTGGCCGCATCTTGCATAATTCCAGCGGTCGCAGACGCCTTGTCCTTAAACTTGGCGCGCTAGTCGAGCGCATGCGTGTCGCGTAACACACGTCCGTACATTGTTCTTATTTCGAAACGCGATCGAAATTCAAATCGGGCGAACGTTTATTTTTAAATAAAAATAGAGTTTGTTTCAAGTAAATTTAAATTGAGAACGTTTATTTCTATTTTTGTTATAAAAAAGGTTTTCCCCGTGTGTGATTTTTTATTGTTTTTCTAGAACTTTGTTGTAAAATATTTGGAGTTATTTGGATGATGTTATTTTGAATTTAATAAGGTAAGTACATTTTATTTTTATTTCCTTTTTGTAATTGTTAATTGCTTAGATCTCCAAATATACAAATATTTTTCTATTCATTTTATTATATATGGCCGATCTGCCATATTTCCAATTATGATAATTATAATATAATAAGGTCAGGTATATAACTAATTAATTAGCCCATCTAGTAATGTGTAGATACCGCTAAACTTATCAATAATTTATTATTATTTAAACTACAAAAAAAATATTAAGTTTTAGGTACTTGTGGCAAAAAAATATACAAATTATTTTACAATTTTTAAATAAGTAAAAAAATAAAGCAAGAAAATTTATATTTCGCTTTAGAGTGTTGCTTTGGAAGTCGGTTTAATTTTTTGGTTATAAAGTATTTTAATTTTATCTTTTTAGTTTTGGCACTTCATATTACAATGACAATCATGTATAGTCAGAGTACATCTTATGGCGATTCCAACAAGCCCAAACACGACTAGGATAAATTGTTTTTCAACACACTTGCTCATAAAGTGGCTCTAATTTCACCGCAATTAGGCACATAATGACACCTGTTATCAAACTGTGACTTTTTCATTGCTATTATTCACAAGTGAGTTATAGAGTTTTTATTTTAATTTATTGATTGAGTTGCTTTGTTCTTAAAAAAAGTTTCGATACAAAAAAGATCGTTCTCAATAGTACAAATGCAACACATTTCATGCAACTTCGTATTTAAATAGATAATTTCAACTTGTACGTGTTTAATAAATAAAACTTTCACTCAAATATAACTTTTGTTTTTGTCTGTAATAAAGAAAACTAGAAATTCGCCATTTTGTACGTGGCTAAAACGCTATCCGCGAAAAGCCAAAAAAAAAGATAACTCATTATTTTTAGTCTTTGGCCGATCGCCATTGTTAGATGCGCGCGCATAGGAAAACTGATTAATTTTGCCCGCCATTGCGAAAAAAAATTCACAATTCGTTTTTACTGTTGGAAATGATTTTTTTGTATTATTTTCTTCACAAGTGTGTTGAAAAACGTCGTATGATACACGTGTGTATTGTTGATTACCGTCCTCGGCTCTATTAAGACCCTCACCTAACGGCTCGGGTCTCAATGGCGCCTTAGCGGTAATCACCAACATTACACACTTGTACCATAATGTACTATTGTTTGTTGGGTTGGGTCACAGCAATGAGGGATAAATACTCTTCTGCAATATAGTATCAACTAGACAGGGGATATAGTGACCGATATTGGCGTTATTATATTGTAATGTAGAAACACTTAAGACACAGTATAACTAAGACAACTGTGTGGTGAAATAAATAAATTATTATCAAATCAAATCAAATTATCAAATCAAATCATTTATTTATTTGCAAACATGGGACATGGTGTAGAGATGTGCAACTCGAGTTACTAACTCGAGTAAACTCAAGTTGCGGTCTAACTCGAGTGGACTCGAGTGGTATTCTTCCTAACTCGAGTACAAATATAATATATCATAGAACAGCCAAATACACACATGTCAAACATTCATTATTTCTATTATTTCTTAAATGTATTTGATAAAAATATAAATATTTTTAAAGTTTATACCAAAAAAAGGTAAAACCAAAAACAATAACCAAAATTAAATAGCATCTTGAAAGCCAGGAGTTCGGAACTATTATGATAATAAATTAAAGAATGCTACAAAACTAACCATTTTGCGTTGTAAGGTTGTATTTTTAAATTTAGTCGGATTATAACCGTTTGACGTGTGTTTGTTTACAAAAAGTTTTTCTCCCAGCGAATAGGGTATAAGTTTACTAATAATATATTTTTTTCATTTTTTTTGTTACGTTCCTGGGCTAAGGCCTTCCCCATTTCCCTCAGTTTTGTGCCTCATATAGCCAATTCTCAAGGAAGTTAGCCAATTCATTTTTCAAATACATATGCAGAAAAGTGGTTTTTAACAAATACATAATTTATTCTAACTTAGCTTCGTTCTGCTAACTCGAGTAACTCGAGTTATGAGAATTTCAACTCGTGTTAACTCGAGTTGTGTTTATCCCGAGTTGGCATATAAATAACATGGTACTATAATAAAGTTCTCCGTGTTTTACCGCCACATGGTTTACAATTCCAAATAAATTGTCAAAATTAAGTGGCAGATCATTGGAATTACAATACACATTTAAATTAAAAAATGTCAGGTGGTCACAGCATTAAAAAATAAAATAAAATAAGTCAATGAGAGGATCACAATAATTATGTCAATCAGAGATACTGTGATTTTTAATTTCGTAGACTAAAGTGACAGCTGCTAACATGACTCCTCAATTTAATTTTACTAATTGGTGTAAATAAATGTGTTATGAATATAAACGTAATACATTTAAATATAACAATATTCATACACATAGTACATAAACTTTTATTGTGTTAAATATGACACCAACAATAAAATAAATGCGATGGATAAAATGAAGTTTGAAATAAAGAGTAGAAACTAAATAAGGGCCGTTAGTTTCTAAACATTTTTTTTTGCCGTGAATTTGTTTCAAAATGAAACAAATTCACGGCGATCTACTTCGGTTTTCGATTAACTTTCGATCAGGATAGTCATGGTACGACACTATTTTTATGAGTGTCATTCTGAATTTCGACAGTTAATTATTTCGACAGAGTCTCAATTTCGAAAAACAGTAGTTCGACAACTCATTGCTTCGACAGAACATATATTCGACTAGCATCAGTTCGACAGATTATACTTCGACAACACACATCTTCGAAGAACACTGCTTCGACAAAACCATTCCTCGATATGCACTTGTTCGGCGGATCTCTAGTTCGACGGAACATAACTTCGACATAATACTGCTCTGAAATGTGACACTACGATTACGTGTCGGCGTTTCGGACTAAATTGAACTGGCTGCTGATTCGGCGTCGTCGAGATACTCATATCTTATTTCTTCTCTATACTATCCTACACAATCCTAATTCTCCTCAATACCTTCGTGAACGCTTCGGGCAGGGGCGTAGATACCGCCGTATCTGCCGTATCAATTATACGGGGCCCCCGGCCCACGGGGGCCCCGACGTGCGTAAGCAAAAGTAAATATTTTATTTCGCCTGTCACACCTATGACTATTGTCCATAGAGGCAGAAACTTTAGAAACATTAAGTCATCATCAGCTATAAATAATTTAATAAATCAGTTTGCCGAAAAAAAAGGCAAGGAGAGTGTATATTTAATTTGAATTGTTTGTAAAAATTTTGGAAACAGTGACAGATAGATAATTATGATGAATAAATATTTATTTTAATTTTATGCAAACATTTTTTTCTTTTGTGGGAAATCTTCACCCTCCCCTCAAACATAAATACAAACAAAAAATCCCCCAAACATAAAATTTATATACGGGGCCCCGCCAAGGCACGCTACGCTACTGGCTTCGGGTACTTTGTCCCGAGGGGTAAACCCTGTCGCACTTCCATTTTGTTCGTGTTCATGTAACGATGAAGTGAAAACCACCCCAATGGCAATTTTAGTCTACGTAATTAAAAATCACAGTATAGTCAATAATCATAAAGACAATCTTCAATCTTCAGTTTTCAAAATTAAAACAGATAACCATAATATCCACTTATACAACCGTTAACTACGAGGAAGGTTATGTTTGAGTACTTCCATAATACAGAATAGGTGACAGGTCAAATTCTACCTACCTACATACAGAATACTATAGTAGTTTATTTTATGTTAATTTCCTCAATGAGGAAGATCATCCAACATACAATTTGCCTTAGAAGGGTATTCAAAGGTATTCGTAGGCACCATAGAGCACGGAACGTGTCTTTGGTACCTATTGTTTTCCGTGTTTCGACACCGACTTCGGAAAGGAGAAAGTTATTTTTCGCTTCGCGGTGTATTTTTTGGAAGTCGGTTTGTTTTTTTGATAAAAAGTTTTCTCAAGACTATTTTTGAAGTCGGTTAGAAACTTAATTATACTTTGCCTGACCCCTGCATCGAACCCAGAATTTCAAGCTCTGAAAGCCATCGTCATCAGCCTTTTTACCCGACTGCCGAAGGAGGGTAATGTGTTTATCAGTCTATGTATGTATGTTCCTATGTGGCGTTCTAGAGACCACATACCAACGCGTTGGCCGATTCTGGTGATTTTTATGTCAATCGATTCGTCTTATCCCTGCGAGTGTCATTGGCTACATTTAAATTGAAAAATAATTTTGGGCGCCATATTGAGGGGCACAATTTTTTTTTTCTTCCAAACCTATTGTGTGGGGTACATCTGGTTTTGGGCAGCCAGCTCGCGAACATGTATCATCCGACTGCACAGCATGATTATCTTCTTGTTTACGTCTTTTTAGTTCGCTTTTTAAGTAGTCGGGTTTTTTTGATTTTTTTAATGTTCCCACTGCTGGGTTAATTTATTATACTGAGGTTAATGTTTTTAAAATAAACTTGACATTTTCTAAGAATAAATAAATGCTAGCATGCGGTGCAGTTTTCTAAAGAGAAAATAATTACATATCTTAAAACATTGGATTTTCAACTTGAAAAAATTGTTGCCAAAACGTAACATAATATTCATCATCATCATAATTTCAGCCGAAAGACGTCCACTGCTGGACATAGACCCCAATCGCCACCACACTGTTCGGTCCTGTGCGACATATTATTAACGTGTGTTTTCTTATCCCAAAGGAACATTATACCGGCATGAAAGTAGACTACGTGCTATTCCAGACTATAATCTATCCCTATGCCCAATTTCATCCAAATCCGTTCAGCCGTTCTGGCGTGATTGAGTAACAAACATGCACCCATCCAAACTTTCGCATTTATAAAATTACTAGCTATGCCCGCAGCTTCGCTCCCATCAACGGGCTACCTACAGTATTTACCTACTCTAACCTACCCTACCCTACCATATCTTCCTACCCCACCAACCCTATTAACCCTACCTAACTTCCTTATTTTTAAACTTTCCCTGTATTCTGTCATGTATCAGAAATGGTGCTGTGTTCGCAAAACGTAAGGGAAAATTTAAAGGTTGTTCTGTTATTCCGTTCTCGAGTTATAAATGGTGAAATTAACCCGACTTTGTTTTATATATAACTAGCTTCTGGCAGCGGCTTTGCCCGCATGTAATATACATATAAATCTTCCTCTTGAATCACTCTATATATTTAAAAAAATGCGTCTAATTCCGTTGCGTAGTTTTAAAGATCTAAGCATACATAGGCACAGACAGACAGCGGGAAGCGACTTCGTTTTATACTATGTAAGGAAGATAATTAGTAAATAATATAATAAGAAATATTAAAGATTATCTATTCATCATATCATTTGATAAGCTGACGTCCGAAACGGCCTCGAGTTGAGGAGATTTTTGACACACCATATTTTCATCTTACGTCCACGGTGTTTTCTGAGGAATCAAATTTAGAATTCGCATGCATATTTTACATGACATGTTAATTCTTTAGCGGAAGAAATACCAAGTTATAATATTTAAAAACAGTTAATAATCTTGCTCAATGCTAAGGCCTCAGATGAATAATTTTATTGCCTAGATTTGACCTCAACTTTGGCCAAGTTACACCTTTCTAGATAGATTTAACCTTACGTTGACTGCCTGCTTCTAACTAGGAAGAGTTTTAATACCGGTTTTGTGTGTGTTAACAATAAGGTTTCAAGGTTGTTTTAAAATATTATCTTTGCATCAGGGGCTGCTGTGAACAAGGAATAATGCTCTTCTTCCTGTATCAATGAACCATGATGGTTTTGACACGGCTTATTCGCCCTACCATTAGCTCTTAGAACAAGGTTATTTCCATTGTGCGTTAGGAACAGATGTATATGACTTGTATACGCCTGTCCCATACACAAAATGAAAATAATCTTGCTCTAGGACAGCCTTTCCCAAAGTGGGCGATAACGCCCCCTTGTGGGCGCTGCAGGCCCAAAGGGCCCCCCTTAAGAGACCCAGAAAAAAAATGGGGCCGTTGTGTAGAGGCTTGGGGGGTGATTTGTAATTTCATCAGCATCATTTAGCTAGGAGGCCTCTTAGAAACCGACTGCATGAGCTCTCGACTCTCAACTACAACTTGTGAACATCAACTAATATTAGTTAAGAGATTGCTCAAACTCGGTTCGATATTTCTCTCTGCGTGGTTCATATATCTGTACTGTTTTATTGAATATTTAAAATAAAAATCATGTCAATCGGACGCTCCGTTTTTAAGTAGGTGAAAAAATGGGGGCGCTAAAAAATAATTTATTCTCAAAATGGGCAGTAGACAAAATAAGTTTGGGAACCCCTGCTCTAAGAGCTTATGGTAACCCCGCAGATGTAGGATATTTAGATTTTTTTCTCTGAACTAAAGAGCTCATAGGCATTTTTTATTTTTATAAACATTATATATAATAAGCATTATTATCTGGTAAATCGTTTAATTTCAATACAACTTTAGGTACATTTTTGTTAAAATTGCTATACCAATTTTTTTGGGTAGGGCCAACTTCGAGGAAGAGGTCAACCGTCGAATCCGACTCGGCTAGGAAACGTTCGATAAGTTGCGCGGTATCTTCTCGACCAACTTACCACAGTGTCTCAAGACGAAAGTCTATGACCAGTGTGTGTTGCCAGTGATTACATATGGCTCTGAGACGTGGTCGCTCACAAAGGGCCTCATCAGAAAGCTTACAGTCACCCAAAAGGCAATGGAGAGGGCTATGCTCGGAGTTTCCTTGCGTGATCGAATCAGAAAAGTAGAGATTCACAAGAGAACCAGGGTTACCGACATAGCCCGAAGAATAGCCAAACTTAAGTGGCAGTGGGCAGGGCACATTGCTCGCAGAACGGATGGCCGATGGGGCAGAAAGGTTCTGGAGTGGCGACTGCGAACCGGAAGACGTTGCGTTTGGGCCTCCTACCAGGTGGACCGATGACCGCTGGATGCAAGACGCACGGGACCGATCATTGTGGAGACGCTTGGGGGAGGCCTATGTCCAGCAGTGGACGTCTTTCGGCTGATATGATGATGATACCAATTTTTATATTTTCTGTATGTTTTCTTATGTGTCTCATTGGTGATCTTTAAATAAAATAAATAAAAAGTATTTACCTCTTACTACTTAGCTTTTACGCTACGAAAAATCGCACAGCGTAGCTTCGTCCTTGACCTATCCAATCTAAAGATACTTGACCGTTCGCACCGCGTAACCTTGAAGATTGTAACAACACAACTATAGTCTATACGTAATGATCTAATAATAATATTATAATATCCTCGCTTCAAATTACCTGCTGTTATTTTATTATCAAAAAAACGTTATTTATTTCGACTGTTAAGGAAGTTACGAGATTATGGGCGCCATTAAAATACATTAATTACTACTTATTTATACTATTTACTAAAGCTTTTAATTAATAAAAATCTTTTTAAGATAAAAAACCTACTTCCGAAAAGAAAGATATTTTTCGCTTTACAGTGTTTTGTTTTGGATGTCGGTTTAATTTTTTTGTTAAAAAGTTTTTACTTTTTTTGTTAAAAAGTTTTTACTTTTTTGTTTTGGTACCTTATATTACCACAAATCATTTATCGTCAGAGGGTTTCTCATTACAATTTCAAGAAGCCTAGACACGACTGGAAAACATTGTTTTATTACGGAGTTCCGGTGCCTACCTTCCGGCTTCATCACCAGATTAGTTATATGGTACCATTTTTAGGGTTCCGTACCTCAAAAGGTAAAAAAAGGAACCCCTTATAAGATCACTCTCTTGTCCGTCTGTTTGTCCGTGTGCCACCAACGATTTTCTCAGGAACGGGTGGACCTAACAAGTTGAAATTTATACCAGATACTAAGGTCTATAGTCCCTATAAGATCAACAATTAAAAATATTAATAATATTAAAAATATATTATATTATATATAATATATATAATATATATTATATTATATATAATATATATAATATTAAAAATATATTATATATATTAAAAATAAAAATAATATTAAAAATATTAAAAAATATTATTTTAATTGTACAGTGCTTTGTTAGTAAATATTGTACCTTCATCTTGACTAGACTATAGTTACTTATATTTTTGACATTTATTGTTTTCCTCAAAGAGTCTCTTAATGTATAAGTATATTATCATCATCATCATCAACAGCCTTTTAATGGTCCACTGCTGGGACACATACCTCATCTCTGTGAGAGAGGGAATGGGCCTAAATCCACCACGGAACACCGTAACCCACGTACTAAAAATAAGCCACGTACCTGCAAAGCATTTTCCTCGCTGCCTCCAAAGGCGACGGTCTCATTCAGCGTGGGGTACTTGAAGGAGAATCCTCGCGGGTATATCGGTCGGGACAGCAGAGACTCCAGCTGTCGGCGCTTCGCCTTCAACGCCTTTTCTATTGAAGCGTCGACCTGTTTCACGGGACTGCAGTGGAGTTAAGGAATTTAATTTTTTGTTAAATATTGGAACATACATAAACTGTACCTATTTATTTCACTTTGGTCGTCAATCTAATTTTTTGACTGAAAGTAAACTCCTGATATCTCTGAATCCTACTTAAATAAATAAATGAACGAGACTGGATACAGTGAGAAATGAGTATATTAGAGGAAGTTTAAAAGCGACAGAAAAGTTGAATGTAAAATGTTTGTTCTGCAGCCTAATTCGGCAAGGCCAACAATCGACCAATCACACACATTATCAGCCTTTTTAATGTTCCCACTGCTGACACAGGCCTTCTCTCGTAGAGGGAGTGGGCTATAATCCACCACGCGGGCCCAGTGCGGATTGGTAGATGTGTCTTTGAATTTTAGGTTCTAGGACATGCCGGTTTCCTCACGATGTTTTCCTTCACTGTTTTGAGAGCAGTGGTGATGAAATAAATTACACAAAGTAAAGCGCCTGATCGGGTTCGCACCCACGACCTATAACTCGTAAGTCGGGATCATACAGATTACATTCCGCATTGCGTCATAAAGAATGCCATTGAAAGACATGGTATTTTATTATTGTTTTAGTTATATTCTTATTTATATTTGCTCGCTCATTTATCCCTTGTGTCAGAAAGCCTATTGAATTTAAACGGTTTGTATAATTACTAGTTGTTATTTACTTTCATCTGTCCCGGTGTCTGTAAACAAATCTTGCAAGTTAAATTTGACCTATTGCCCGGTGTTGGATAGAGTTGAAATTTGACCTGCTGCCCGGTGTTGGATTGAGTTGAAATATGACCTATTGCCAAATGTTGGATAGAGTTGAAATTTGACCTATTGCCCGGTGTTGGATAGAGTTGAAATTTGACCTATTGCCTGGTGTTGGATTGAGTTGAAATTTGACCTATTGCCCAGTGTTGGATTGTGCTGAAATTTGACCTATTGCCCGGTGTTGGATTGAGTGGAAATTTGACGTATTGCCCGGTGTTGGATTGAGTTGAAATTTGACTTAATGCCCGGTGTTGGATTGAGTTAAAATTTGACCTATTGCCCGGTGTTGGATTGAGTTGAAATTTGACCTATTGCCTGATGTTGGATTGAGTTGAAATTTGACCTATTGCCCAGTGTTGGATTGTGCTGAAATTTGACCTTTTGCCCGGTGTTGGATTGTGCTGAAATTTGACCTATTGCCCAATGTTGGATTGAGTTGAAATATTGCACACACGTTTGTTCCTCGTAACAATGCAATTTTTAAAATCAAAGCTTGTTTAATAGTAGAGTATGCGTGCTTGCGATTTGTTTCGATGTCCATGCTATGGACTAAACACGAAAAATATTATAAATGTGAAACTTTGGCTCGATCTATGTTTGTTACTCAATCACGCACTAACAATTGAACGGATCTGTATGAAATTCTGCATAGAGATAGATTATAGTCAGGAATAGCACAGGATACTTTTTATCCCGGGAATACGTCTCCTCGGGATAAGCTAGTACGCCGCTGGTAGAAGCTAGTACATCATAAAACAAGATTTATTTTCTTTTATGCGGGATAGTTTCCAATATCTATTCTCTAAATAAATAGTATGACTCAAAGGCGCTGTCTGCCTGCGTCTGTTCCTCTGCTTACTTATTCTTAACCACACGGGAGTGCATAATTGTTCAGCCCTGGTAAGTTAAATAAAACTTATTATTATTGATATTTTGTTTGTCTTGAGATATTATAGTGTCTTTTCTGCGAAATAAACATACTTTCTTTCTTTATAATATTAATTAAAAAAACTTTTTTAAAAGAAGCTTTTTTCGTATTCTACTCAGGAAACCCTTTTATTTGATACCTATATCATGGCAGTGCACAAAAAATAACTAGTCCGCCATCTTGGATTTAGAATGACGTCACTTAGCTAACCATGCATTGTCATCCAAACTAAACATGTATGCAAAATTTCATCTTAATCGGTGGAGGATAACTTATTTAAAATTCAGTTGGAAGATTTGACCCGAATACACTTAAATACATTCATAAATTGCAAGTTATATAAAAGCTTTTCAAAGGATACACATCGTCATCATCAATAATGATGTCCATCTCCCTGGCAGCCTTCTCCTTCCAGCCCTGCGCCTGCGCAGCGCGCCGCTTCTTCAGCTCCAGGCCGTCCAGCTCGCGCGCGACCTTCATCAGCTCCTTCAGGGGCGCCAGCACCTGAGCGTCTACTGGGAAGGTCGGCACTTCGGATGCTGTAGGGGAAAAAAATACTTTTATAACTATTTATTTATTTACATAATCCCATGAATAACACCACGTGGGGTGCATTACAAGCACAGATATTACAGTGGGGTACATCAACACCCCAGAATAATAAAACACACTTAATTTGTAGTATTGAGTCATTGTACCCCACGTGGAGACGTGGAGTACATTGATACCCCAAATGATAATGTGGGGTGCATTGCAACCCCAGATAAAGACGTGGTGTACATTTACACTCCAGAATAATAAAACACACTTTTATTGAGCGTCCGGCACATCTTGGCCTACAGAAAGGCCTCCGCGGGCTCCATCAGTATAGTAAGCCCCTCCCTGATTGTTCTCGCAGTTCTACCACTGCGATGGACGTAGTTCTCAGCCGTGCCGGGTACTTGATTGTTTTTGACCCCATATGAAGACGCGGGGTACATTAGCACCCCAGAATAAAAAAAACATTTTTTTAATTTTTGTTATTGATTATCTTGCGCTTGACCACTATCTCACCTGATGGTAAGTGATGATGTGGTCGACGATGAAGCAGGCTTGTCTAGAAGAAACCTATTCACTCTTGACTTAAAGACTCCCAGGTTATAGCTATCAGGAAATACTGACTCCGGCAGGGAATTCCACTCCTTTGCTGTACGCTTAATAAAATAATTCCCACTTACTTTTATTGAACTCCTGTAAAGCTTGACATACTGGTAGGCCTCCGTGAGGTACATTGACACCCCAGATGATGACGTGGGGTACATAACGAGCCCATATGAAGACGTGGAGTGCATTATGACCCCATATGAAGTCGTGTGTAGTCGTGGAGTACATTTACACCCCAAATGATGACGTTGAATGCATTACAACCCCAGATAAAGACGTAAGGTGTATCACGACCCCAGATAATAAATGGGGTACATTAAAACCCCAGAATATTAAAGCACACTTACTTTTATGAAGCGTTCTACAGATTTTGGCGAAAAAAAAATAGTTCTTCGCCGTGTGGTAGTGTGTGATTCTATATGGGGTACATTGACACCATAAATGATGACGTGGGGTGTATTATGACCCCACCTGAAGACGTGGGGTATATTTACAACCCAGAGTAATAAAACTTGAGAGGTGACAAGGTACACCCGGATGGAACGAAGTTGATATATATATATAAATATATATATATTTACGAAACGAAAATAACTAGCTTGCTTTCTATGAGAGAGAAAGAGAGAGAAACACGCGCACGCCGCACGGCTTACAACTATGGCAAAAAGTGTCGTTACAACTTTTGGTCTTAATTTTTTCTGTCTAGCCCCCTTCCGCAACGCGCGATAAGGAACTTCGTTCCAAAAACACACTTACTTTTATTGAGTGTCCTACACATCTTGGTGTACAGATAGGCCTCCGCGGGCTCCATCATCAGTATAGTGAGTCCTTCCCTGGTGGCTCTCGCAGTCCTGCCACTGCGGTGGACGTAGTTCTCAGCCGTGCGGGGTACTTGGTAGTGTATGACGTGCTCCACGTGGGGTATGTCTAGACCCCGAGCTGCTACGTCCGTGGCTATTAGTACACCGTTAGGGTCGTCCCGAAGCCTGGAAAGAGATGAAAGTTGATTTTGGAATGCTGATGTTTATAAAGAGTCAGGTACAATATTCGCAAAGGATCTTTGTGTGTCTGATTTGGCTGCAAGACCTGCGCAGTAGCTATTTTTGGGTCATTATTAAAAGTGAAGATAGCATTGTATAACTGTCTCTTTCACTCGCTAAAGTTTGTCGCATCATCCTATCTCGCTTACTCTATGCACTATACTCGATGAAAAACTGTTTCTTGCGCAATAGTTGACAGACCCAACTTCAGAGACACATAAATCCGCTGAGAATATTAAAATCGTTTTATTTATAAATAATACAGGGTGAGCAATAATACAGCGTATCTTGTTTTCCAAAATTAACGGGTTCGATTCCTGATTTTAGGCTTGGATTATTGATATTTAAACAATCCAATGATGGTAGTTTTCATCAAAATCGGGCCCGTGGCTCCTTTCGAGTGTTTTTCGTTATGCCTCAAAGATTTCGGATTCTGCTATCGACGCGCTCTTGAAAAACCGGCCAAGTGCGAGTCCGACTCGCGCACTAAGGGTTCCGTACCATCATCGCAAAAAACTGCAAAAATTCACGTTTGTTGTATTTTTTTTGGGAGCCCCCCTCTTAAATATTTATTTTATTCTGTTTTTAGTATTTGTTGTTATAGTGGCAACAGAAATAAATCATCTGTGTAATTATCAACTGCCTAGCTGTCACGGTTCATGAGATACAGCCTGGTGACAGACGGACCGTGGAGTCTTAGTATTAGGGTCCCGTTTTTACCCTTTGGGTACGGAACCCCTAAAAACTCACCCTGTATACTCAGAAAGAATATGAATGTATAGATAGGCTCGCGCTTGACCACTATCTCACCTGATCGTAAGCGATGATGTGGTCGACGGTAATATATTATGAACTGTGTTGACGATTTGGTAAAAATGAGAAATTAAAAATAGTCAAAGTTTTCAGTCAAACTTACCTCTCCAAATTCTTGATTCTCTGTCGCTGTGGCATACTGGCGTGCAGAGGTAGAGGTCGGCATTTGAGCAGTGTAAATAATTGAGCTAACCTGTAAATTAAAAATTATTTTAATGAGATACTATATTATTTTTAACACACATATATATCGCTACATATAGTAGTCACAGTGGATCTTTGTATCTCTGAAGTTGTCTGCCCTGCGCAGTTGCTATGTTTTTGACTGGTATGTGTGTATTTATGTATGTTCATCTGTTCCCTCATAACTTCTAAACTACTTAACATAATTTGACAAATGAAGTGTTGTTGGAAGCGTCTTGTTTGCTGTCCGCTGGTTATAGGCTATGTGACGTCACATTAAATTGAATAAGGCGAAGTCAAGAAAACACATTTTCTTCCCATCCCATCATGTGTGGTAACATTGAACAGGGATTTTTAAATTTAAAATAAAAG
Source organism: Orthosia cruda (assembly GCA_964057195.1). NCBI lineage: Eukaryota > Metazoa > Arthropoda > Insecta > Lepidoptera > Noctuidae > Orthosia > Orthosia cruda. The sequence goes on along the minus strand of OZ059841.1, from coordinate 6,654,291 downwards.
CCCGTCAAAGTCATGAATAGTATTTTTTTACCCGAATACGGCATCGCAAAGGGTTTGTTGATCGGTATGTAAGTATGTTTGTATGCATGCATGCATTTATGTTCATTTGTTCCCTCAGTCTATGCAATAACCTAAAATAATTTAAATAAAAAATAAGTTCAAAAACTAAAACCTGACTACATAATATGTAGTCGGGTTTTAGTTTTTGAACTTATTTTTATGTGTCAATGTTGAAGTAGAAGATAGCATTGTATGACTGCCTCTTTCACTCGCTTACGTTTGTGGCATCGTCCTGTCTCGCTTACTCTATGCAGTATACTGACAAACTGTTTCTTGCGCAATGGTACGCAGAGACACATAGGTCTGCTGTTACTACTATACATAAATTCACGCTTTTTTTTCCCATGAGGGAGGCAGAACCTACTGAACGACACTTGCTGCGATTCTTACATAATCCGTTTAAAATATTCATCATCATCATCAGCCTATTAAAGTTCCCACTGCTGGGACACAAGCATCCAGTCTGTGAGAGGGATGGGTCGAAATCCACCACGCGGGCCCAGTGCGGTGTGGTGGATGTCACATGTTTTCGAACTTTTGGTTCTAAGACTCCTCACGATGTTTTCCTTCACCGTTTTTGAGAGAAGTGGTAATGAAATAATTTACACACAAAGTAAAGCGCCTGCCTCGGTTCGAACCCACGAGCTGCAAGTTATAAGTCGCGGCCAATACCACTGGGCCACCACTGCTCTCTAATAATGTTTAACATATTCAGACACAATACATTTTTGTACTTTCTAAATTGCCTATTATTTTTATATCCAAAATATTTTGCCCAATTTGAGGATCTAACACAAGAGTATACACTGAATAGCCACGCTTGCAAACACTAGACCAGACAAATACACCAAAGCTATTTACTAAACCAATTTAAAGTGACTTTCCAAAACGGAGGAGGTCCTATGTACCACTGCATGTATTTTTAACCGACTTCTCAAAAAGGAGGATGTTCTATGTTAGACTGAATATTTTTTTTCAATGTATGTTCACCAATTGTGGACCGATTTTGATAATTCTTTTTGTGTTTAAAATGTAACTTTCCCGAGGTCGACACATAAATTGGTGAAGATCTGATGATTAAGTTTGAAGATATACAACAGTACTCTTCAATAAATGACGGCGAATCCCTCGGGATTGTTGTAATCGCATGTCTGTTTATTGTACTTTACTAGGTATAAAATTTGCCCGCAAATAAAATTAAAAAATAATAGTACATTGTGTATTAAGGGCGGTAAGTAAGGAATTACGATCGAGGCTCTAGTAGAAGCCCGAAGTCGAAGACTGAGGGCTTTCTGAGTCGAGGTTCGTAATTCCCGTACCGCCCGTGATACATATACAATGTTTTTCATCACATTTGCGAGTAAGAATTATGAATTATAGCTTTAAAACACAAGTCAGCACAGCTGTTATTAAGAAATACGTAAACTTTTTTTTAAGCGGTTGGTGAATTTTTGCCCACACCACAGATTATACAGTGTTTCGTTCAGAAACTTTAAGGGCAAATGTAAACGGCCATGACGGAGTGTAAAAAGAATTAAATAATTTCGACGTTTTCATACTATAACTATTAAAATCAATTATTAAGAATATTAATTGAGTATTTAAGTAACATGTAGCGAGATTGCAAAGAAATTCCTGTTTAGATAACATTTTAAGACAATTTTTCAATTGCGTGGAAACTCCTTGCTTGAACTTGCATGACCTGTGTGCTGTGCCATAAATTAAAAAAATATTACTTACCGCCCTAGGGTTTCATGACAAAAAGAAAGCCCGAGGGTTTTAAATGGGGCATTACGGCCAAGTTAACCTGTATGTTTAGATACTTTTTACGTGCAAATGTGATGAAATAGTAGTTTATGAAACTGTTGCATAATGAGGGGTATTAAAACATGAGTGTGTGTTTATAAACCGAGCCGTAGGCGAGGTTTTTAATAGTTTTCACACGAATGTTTTAATACCTAGTTATGTGCAGTTTCATACACTACTTTATCTACACTCATAAATTGGGATTGAACCTAATAAATACCTCTTTTTGCATTTTCCATGCCATAAAATCGTGATAGCATTTGTCATATACTTTTCTCAATTTTGCTGGTAATAAATTAAGAGTAATTTCCTTCGCCGCATCTAAAATATCGGGCGGGCATTTTCTTCATATTCACTGACATCAGACATTTTTAAACAATAATTTAAATAACTCATGAAATTCAGTACAGCAAAACTTGCAAAACGTATGAATGGCGCCAAAACCCAGTACATCACCGCATTAACCGCGCATGAGCTAAGGCTTAGCACGCACTGCAATCTTTATTCGCGCGATTTTTTTCCGCCCATTCTGCGACCTATGGAATTGTATGAAGTTGTTGGCATTGCGGTAAAGAAATCGTGCGGAAATAATACCGCAAGAAATCCGTGTTTTGCCACAGAATCGAATTTTATTCGCCCGAACATTTTGAGCTCTATGAACAGGTAGAAGGAAACAAAATTCGCGCGAATAAAAATCGCAGTGCGTGCTAAGTCTAAAGCGAGCATTGTCATAGACAATTCAAAATTGGAATCAAATCTTTTTATAATAGGTACTATAAAATGGCATTACAAAAAAAATATTGATGGAATCTCCTTAGTAATTAACTTCTTGGATTTGTCCTGTATCGTAATAGAAAAAAATTGTAGTTTATGAAACTGTTGCATAATGAGGGGTATTAAAACATGAGTGTGTGTTTAAAAACCGAGCCGTAGGCGAGATTTTTAATAGCTTTCACACGAATGTTTTAATACCTAGTTATGTGCAGTTTCATACACTACTTTATCTACACTCATAAATTGGGATTGAACCTACTAAATACCTCTTTTTGCATTTTCCATGCCATAAAATCGTGATAGCACTTGTCGTATACTTTTCTCGAATTTGCTGGTAATAAATTAAGAGTAATTTCCTTCGCCGCATCTAAAATATCGGGCGGAGTCAAATTTTCTTCACATTCACTGATATCAGACATTTCACACACAATAATTTAAATAACTCATGAAATTCAGTACTGCAAAACTTATGAATGGCGCCAAAACCCAGCACATCACCGCATTAACCGCGCATGCGCTAAGGCTTAGCACGCACTGCGATCTTTATTCGCGCGATTTTTTTCCGCCCATTCTGCGAACTATGGAATTGTATGAAGTTGTTCGCATTGCGGTAAAGAAATCGTGCGGAAATAATACCGCAAGAAATCCGTGTTTTGCCACAGAACACGTTTGCCACGGCGCGAATTTTATTCGCCCGAATATTTTGAGCTCTATGAACAGGTAGATGGAAACAAAATTCGCGCGAAAAAAAATCGCAGTGCGTGCTAAGTCTAAAGCGGGCATTGTCATAGACAATTTAAAATTGGAATCAAATCTTTTTATAATAGGTACTATCAAATGGCATTACAAAAAAAATATTGATGGAAACTCCTTAGTAATTAACTTCTTGGATTTGCCCTGTATCGTAATAGAAAAAAATTGTTTTATCTACTCTCATATCGTAATATTCGAATTATAAAATTCAAAACGAGTTTATATTGGCATACTTTATAAACACAATACCGAAATTTAAAAATAGAATCTTATTATTACACTATTTCTCTAACAAAATAATGCTATAAAACATTTTTTTTTCTATTACGATACAGGACAAATCCAAGAAGTTAATCACTAAGGAGTTTCCATCAATATTTTTTTTGTAATGCCATTTTATAGTACCTATTATAAAAAGATTTAATTCCAATTTTAAATTGTCTATGACAATGCCCACTTTAGACATAGCACGCACTGTGATTTTTATTCGCGCGAATTTTGTTTCCTTCTACCTGTTCATAGAGCTCAAAATATTCGGGCGAATAAAATTCGCGCCGTGGTGCGGTGGATTCTGTGGCAAAACACGGATTTCTTGCGGAATTATTTCCGCACGATTTCTTTACCGATGCGAACAACTTCATACAATTACATAGGTCGCAGAATGGGCGGAAAAAAATCGCGCGAATAAAGATCGCAGTGCGTGCTAAGCCTTAGCGCATGCGCGGTTAATGCGGTGATGTGCTGGGTTTTGGCGCCAGTCAAACGTTTTGCAAGTTTTGCTGTACTGAATTTCATGAGTTATTTAAATTATTGTGTGTGAAATGTCTGATATCAGTGAATGTGAAGAAAATTTGACTCCGCCCGATATTTTAGATGCGGCGAAGGAAATTACTCTTAATTTATTACCAGCAAAGTCGAGAAAAGTATATGACAAAGCTATCACGATTTTATGGCATGGAAAATGCAAAAAGAGGTATTTAGTAGGTTCAATCCCAATTTATGAGTGTAGATAAAGTAGTGTATGAAACTGCACAACTAGGTATTAAAACATTCGTGTGAAAGCTATTAAAAACCTCGCCTACGGCTCGGTTTTTAAACACACACTCATGTTTTAATACCCCTCATTATGCAACAGTTTCATAAACTACTATTATAGCATTATTTTGTTAGAGAAATAGTGTTATAATAAGATTCTATTTTTAAATTTCGGTATTGTGTTTATAAATTATGCCAATATAAACTCGTTTTGAATTTTATAATTCGAATATTACGATATGAGTGTAGATAAAAAAAAAATATTACAAAAAAATACAACCGACTGGCAAAACAAATGCAGAAAGGAAACAAGCAACACTGACATACGAAATGTAAGGTACTTCTCAGTAGTGTTTTTATTTGGAAGTCGGCTTTTCAGCTTTTATGAAGTCTTCAAACTTTTGTTTTATTTTTCTTTTGGACTGTGTGAGGAGTGAGCAGTGGTGGCCCAGTCATAGACTGATACTCATAGCGGCGTGAGTGTGAGTGTTTGTTAACCCAGGCAGGCGCTTTACTTTGTGTAAATTATTTCACCACCACTGCTTTCAACACGGTGAAGAAAAACATCGTGAGGAAACCGACATGTCTTAGAACTAAAAATTCGAAGACATGTGACATCCACCAACCCGCACTGGGCCCTCGTGGTGGATTACGGCCCATTCCATCTCACAGAGAGGAGACCTGTGTCCCAGCAGTGAGAACATTAAAAGGTTGATGATGATGAGGAGTGACATGAAAGAAAAGGGAATCAGTGAAAGCGTGACGGGGACAGGACGGTATGGAAGAAGAAAACGTGTTGCGCCGACCCCAAGTAACATGGGATAAGGGCAGGAAGAAGAAAATAGTACATTTACACAAACAATTCTTTTTCCACTACCTGACGAGCTTTACTTAATTAAATGCAAATAATTTCCAACAACAATTTATTAGAAACGTTCAGACTAAAAACCACAGACTATATACACACAATCAACGCGCGCTTTTTCGAGAGGTTACAGATTCAGTATCAATCTGCCAGTTACGTAATGATCCATACAAAAGTCATTTCGTAACTGTTATTATGTAATTTTGATTTTTAATTTTATAATCAAAAGTTCATATTTCAAAACGAATTACTTAGGCCATGTGTTACTTAATAGACAAGTTAGTGGAAAAAGAAGACTTTTCAAACTTACCTTTTAACACTGCCAATAGAGTTACAGAACACTATTGTTCTACCAGGATGTCTTTTTATAATGTAGTACAGGTACGCGTCCTTATGTTCTAGGGCGCAAGTTATCCGGGATTCTGTCAATGTTTCTGCTGTACCTGCAAGTTAGAAGGGATGATGGTTAGAAGTGCGGTACATGACGAAAGACGAGAGTAGTGGTGGCCCCGTGGTAAGCTGGCTTAAGGCTGCGTTTCCACCAGAGATGTGTGAGGATGCTTAGCGAGGGATTTGTTTGTTAAGAACCAATATAATTATTTTTTATCTAGTCTCTCTCAGCGCAGCTCTAGTGGAAATGGCACAGATGCGCTAGATTTTTGTACATACAATGCAAGGGAAGGATGTGTGCGAGGAATGTGTTGCTAGGGACCGACGCGAGCAGTGTTGCCGTTCTAGCGACTTTTAATTAAACCAGAGGGCAAACCAAGGCTAAAAGCAGCTGGTGGATGGATATATTAGAGAGGCTTCAACTTCCAGTGCCAGTGATATTTTATTTTGACATTTCTTTTGATTTTAGAAATGTAGGTACAAGTACTTATACCTAGCAATATATAAATCGTAACTGATTATAAACTCAAAGATAACAGTGTTTATACTGAATTGGTTTGCTTTATTTTTTATTATTTCTATTTTAGCGGTTTCCATTTTCCCAACATTTCGGCTTCCACTCGAACTGGGTGCAGCAGATTACCAGTATTTTACATATAACGACTCTATATCTGATCTCCACAACCCTGGTGGGTAACACGAACGTTTGGTTAGATTAACAGACTTCCGGATTCGTAACAACTGTCAGAGAGCTTTGAATGACATGCGGGACCAACGTGCCTTCTAAGATACAGGTGTGTATTTTACTAACGACTAGCTGTTGCCCGCGACTTCGTCTGCGTACTTTTAATAGCCTATTTTTCTACATCACGCCATCATATTATGGGTGAGTGGGGCCGCCTTACTTGAGAAATTATTAGTTCACCATACAAACTTCTACCTCCATGCCTGTCCACCGCCTTAAGGATGATTTCCGGGAAAAACTATCATAAATTTCATCTAAATCTGTTCAGCGTTTTATGCGTGAAAAGGTAACAGACATACAGAGTAACTTTCGCATTTATAATATTAGTATGGAAAGGCTTGCGCTTGACCACTAGCTCACCTGATGGTAAGCGATGATGTGGTCGACGATGTAGCATGCTTGCCTAGAAGTGACCTATTCACTCTTGACTTAAAGACTCCTAGGTGGTAGCTATCAGGAAAAACAAACTCCGGCAGGGAATTCCACTCCATAAAGTATGGGTATGTATTGAATAATTTTATACAAAGTAGAATAGTGATAGATTTTTACAATACCCAAACCTTTTTTTTTAGGGTTCCGTACCCAAAGGGTAAAAACGGGACCCTAAAACTAAGATTCCGCGGTCCGTCTGTCACCAGGCTGTATCTCATGAACCGTGATAGCAAAACAGTTGAAACATTCACAGATGATGTATTGTTGTAGTCGCAATAACAACAAATACTAAAAACAGAATAATATAAATATTTTAGTGGGGCTCCCATACAACAAACGAGATATTTTTGCCGTTTTTTGCGATAATGGTACGGAACCCTTCGTGCGCGAGTCCGACTCGCACTTCGCCAGTTTTTTTTTAATGTTTTGTTCGGGCATAACTCCGTCATGTATAAACGGATTTGCATTTTTTTTTGTTCGAAAGAAGAACCGATACCGAAATGGTCCCATTTAAATTTGTTTTTTTTTTTTGGGTCCTCATTCATCCAATGACTTTTCCTGCTCTGGGTGAAGCGGGATGCCAGATTTTACTGACTAAAACCCACCCGTGTTCCTTCAGTTGCTTGTGCCAGGACCGCGGTAACTGTCTTTCAAATTTATCCGCGACTCACAATATCCTTACCTAAGTTCTGTGTGGTGATGTCGACGACCTTGGTGTCCGACATGCCTATCATCTTGATGAGCCGGTTCACCTTCTGCTCGGGCGTCATCTTCTCAACTTTTCTGTTCAGTATCTTGCCACTCATTCAAAATATTAGGGGTCTGTGAAAATCCATATGCGCAAATTTTTTTTAGAGTTGTGTACCTCCCCCTGCCAGCTAAATAGTTGCTTTTGGATATTATTATGTGAAAATCACGGCAATAGTATGAGTAATAGTCGACCAACTAAGAAAATGTATGTGTGACCCGCCGAAACCGTTTAAATGTTCATGAAACAACAAAAAAACCCTCTTAATCCGCTTTATTGCGCAACTACGGAATCCTATTACAGCGCGTGGGCCGACACGCACTTGGCCGGTTTTTTTAATAGACACGCAACGATACCCCACACCGTGGGATAGAAGTTAAAAAAACATCCCCACTTTACGTGTACAGGAGGTACAGTAAAAAATAAACATGTTTTTATTTCACCATTTTGTTGGCGTGATTAATATGTATAGCCATGCCAAATTATAGCTTTCTTGTACTAAGTCTCTGAGCTAAGCTGCGGACAGACGGTCATGGCCAAACTTTAAGGGTTTATTGTTGACTACGGAACTCTAAAAATACCTATTGTTCGTTTTTTATTTTAATTCACAAAACTAATGTGAAATTACACGAGCAAAAAAAAAGGTCCAACAGAAAATGGCTGATTGACATCTACTAGATGTGAATCTTAAATGCACATATTCATATAATAGTAGAAAACACAAAAAATTTAGGAAATGTATAAAATGGCAAAATTAAACTAATATAAAAAAAACAATAAAAATTAAATCGAATCACAAACAAAATAAAATCAAATTAAGTTAAAATTAAATTATTGACAATAAAACTAAAATTAAATTTCGATAAAAGAAGACAAAATAAAATCAAATGAAAAATAAAACAAAAAAAAAAGCAAATAAAAAAAAAACATTAACATATCAATTTATTTTTGTATGCCCACAAAAAGTAAAGATTTAAAACTCTTCAAAATGGATCATAGAAGATACTGAGTATTATTTTGTTTATGGGTAAATCTATGTAGGTATTAACATAATACATAAGTTATAAGGTACTTATGAGTCGTTTTTGTCAGCACTTATTAGCATTAATACGTGTAAAACGCCGAAATTACGTAAATGTGTCGTGCATAGTAATATTGAGGAAGATATTGTACTATTTTATTGTTTCCTGTCTGCATGAGATTATTCTCTGGCTCGGAGGAGAGAATAACCTCGGCTATTGAAGAGATACTTAGATCCTAAAAGAATAGCTAGATTCCAAGGCTGATATCGTCTATGAAGTGCGGGCGAATACTGTTGGCATGCTTGGGTATTATATTTAACGATAGACCCCTAGGTTGTAGCTATCAGGCAACAAACACTCCGGCAGGGAATTCCACTCCTTAGCTGTACGCACAATGAAAATATTAGCAAAACGCTTTGTGCGTATGGGTGGGATGTCCAGCATGTACCGATGGCGTATGGCCGTACGCCTTGTAGTCCGATGATGGAAAGGGCTCAAATTGTGCAGTACCGTCGCAAACTCCCCGAAATATAACCGATAAAAAGCCGACAGGCTGACAACACGGCGTGGATGTTCAAGGCTGCTGGGGCTTTGACGCTACCAGTGCATCGTTGCCAATAAGCCTCTTGGCCCGTCGGTCAAGTGCGTCAAGGTATCTTCGACTAACGAACGGTGAACTATTTTTTTATACTCGTATCGACCTTGTCCCAATTTATATTAGAGTCGGCTTTGAATTTAAATTATGTGGACTTTATATGAACTGTGCTCAACAATCCCGTTCCTGGGTGACACTATAAATATTGCCATTTGGTTTCAGACTTTCGAGTTTCTGACCACCCAAACGACTACCAAAGGTCTACAAATGACAAGTCTGGTGGGACCAGCCACCAAAAAGAATACCCTTTTTCTAGCCATGAAAAGGCAGTTACTAAGGTGCGACTACCCAGAGTGCGGCAGAAGTTCTTTTGACTGTATTCTCAATATCAAAATGTGTATATCTCCAGCTTCCTCATGTGGAAGAATAATTCTATCTTTGCCAATATTTAAGGCATAACAGCTGTAATCAAAGTTCCGAGTTTTAATTTAGCTGCCACAAAAACTTCGTTAATATGAGTCATTTAGTATGTGTTAGCTGAAGTGACGTTAGCCCAACTGCCATATTCAATACAGTGAGGTTAGGGTTTTGCAATATAGTCAGAAAAATAAGGCATAATAGCGGCTAAGCACTGAACGTTAATACTTAAAAAGTGTTGAAACTACGATCAAAAAACGTGTGTGTAAGCTGGAGTGACGTCACCTCAGCTACCATTTATTATCTGCCGAACAAAAGAAGATATGGTTATGTATTATAGCTCAAAAATTAAGGCATAATAGCTGCCATTGGCAGAAAAAAATTCAAATCTCTGGTCAAAATACTATGTATGTTATTAGCTAAATTAAGACTCGGCACTTTGATTGCTGCTATTATGTCTTAAATATTGGCATAGTTAGAATGATTCTACCACTTATAAGGGAACTGGAGTTCCCACACTTCCCAGTTCTGGGAACTGGGAAGTGTATTGGGCCCTCCTTTATTAATTGTTTATATAAACGACCTACCTAAGTATTTAGATCATCCAGTAACACTGTTTGCTGATGACAGCACCATCACAATTCAATGTAATACTAAAGATAGCTATAATAATGCCATTAATAGTTCGCTTAAATCAATAATAAATTCGCTAAATAATAATCTGAAAATTAATCTTAATAAAACAAACGTAATTCATTTTAGTCAACGCACATCAGCTATGACTGATCTTTTGGTCCAATATAATAATAAAATTATTACAGAAGTGGACTCTACGAAATTCCTTGGGGTAGTGATTGACAAAAGACTTAAGTGGAAAGAACACATTGAACAACTAAGCAAAAAAATTACTAATTCTACATATGCTCTATTCAAATTAGTTCCAGTGCTTAACGTTGACTCACTGCTCACAGCTTACCATGGTTTAGTTTCCTCACATTTAAGATATGGGATCATCTTTTGGGGTAATTCAACAAACAAAGATATACCTTTCAAAGCCCAAAAACGGTGCATTAGGACTATGGTTAGATTGGACTCAATTGAAAGTTGTAAGCCTTACTTTAAAAAATATAAAATATTGACTCTGCCATGTCTTTATATATTAGAAATTGTTATGTTTGTGAAATCTAATCGGCACTTATTTCCACGGCAATCAGAAGTAGTCAATCGTAACAGACGTGACGATACAATTCTCTGTTTACATAGATCGAAAACAGCATTGATGCACAAAAGTGTTTTCTGCATGGCTCCTAAAATATACAACAAACTTCCAAAAAGTTGGAAGGAGGAGAATGTCTGTATATTAAAAAAACTTTTTAACAAAAAATCAAACCGACTTCCAAACCAAAACACTTCAAAGCGAAAAATAACTTTCTTTTCCGAAGTCGGTGTCTTTTGTACCCATTGTTTTCCGTTATTCGACACCGACTTCGGAAAAGAAAGTTATTTTTCGCTTTGAAGTGTTTTGGTTTGGAAGTCGGTTTGATTTTTTGTTAAAAAGTTTTTTATTTTCCTCTTTTTAGTTTTGGTAGGTACCTCCAATTAACATGAAAATCATTTATAGCCAAAGTACATCTTATGACGATTCCAATTAGCCCAAACACGGCTAGGATACATTGTTTTATTTCGGAAATCCAATGGCCATTGTGGTCTTCTTCATCAGTTCCACTTCACCAAATGATAACTTTCTGAGTGCAAATGATTGCATTATTGATGAAAATACCAAAATCGCTATATGTATGCCTATAATATTTGAGGAGTTTCCTCGATTTCTCTAGGATCCCATCATCAGATCCTGGTTTCCTTATCATGGTACCACCCTTGGGATATCTCCTTTCCAACAAAAAAATAATCATCTAAATCGGTTCATAATCGACGAAGTTATCCGCGAACACACATAAAAAAAAATATATATATACGGTCGAATTGAGAAACCTCCTCCTTTTTGAGAAGTCGGTTAAAAAAAAATATATATACGGTCGAATTGAGAAACCTCCTCCTTTTTGAGAAGTCGGTTAAAAGAAATTAAAGTTCCATCTTGAAGGGAAAGCATACTATACTATAATGGAATTCCTTAACGATAAAATTTAAAATCATATAAGTACCTACCTAGCAAAGTTATCAATGCATCTTTGGCCTATTTGACAGTGCACTGTGGTAAACTAACAAATACCGTTACTTTATTTTTTTATTGTTAAACATGGATATTATATTTTTAGAAGCATATACTTGACATTTTTAATTTATTTTTTTCGAATTGACATTTAAATGCACAATTCATTTAACCGTATTTTGTTTTGTAGAACATTTTTAATTCCATTGACATTTAAATGTTTGTATGCCACAAATGCCATACATGACTAATCCAAATATTTAATTGAACAACTTGCATGCACTGTATTTATTTACTGTTACGACAATTATAGAATCTGGAATCGTGACATTCTAGAGTGATGGTATTGGTATTATCTACTATTTTATTATTTTGATATCTTGACAAATGTTTTTATAATTTTTACTGTGACATTCTAGAATTTTTATTTTGATATGATTTATTAATTTGACATTTTTTTTTTATCTGGCATTCTAGAATGGTATTTTAGACTTGCATTATTTTATTGACATTTGAACATATTTTATTTTTATTAAATTTGATAATCTAGAATAATTATTTTGAACTGTATTCCATATCAATATTTGCATGCCACTACCCAAGGCAAACATGACGTTCCATGATCTTTTTATTTTAACAACTCTTCATGCTGACAACTTGTTACGTATGTATGATACTCATGTTTGAGCAAATAGCACCGACGAAATAAACAATGATTTGATTTGATTTGATATGCACATATTATCAAAAGCTATTATAAAAGTAAATTGTTACTCACCGATCGTAATATTCTGAAATACTATAGTTCATCAGTTTACAGACTTGTAATGTTAAGATGATTTTTCATTATACCAATGACCTCTAGATATTAACATGTAAAGAAGTACGTATGTATTAACATTATTTAGATTGTTTCCGACATCATTGAGATAAGAATAAATTGCTTTAAAGGATTCTGTAAAAAAAGTAAGACACGTACTTGCATATTTTTCTTTGTCTACTAGGTATGTATTTTTAGAGGACCCGGATTATGATCTAGATCGATCAAAATCCGGGTTCTCTCGGCCCGGAAAGAATAAATTGAAAACAATAGAAAAAATTGTTAAGCTAGAAGTATTATTCCTACATACTCAGATCAAATAAAAAGTCAAGATGGAACATTGCCGTATAAATACACAATTACACGCGCACACTTACAACAAAACTAGCTTGTCAGTTGAGCTTTATTATTTGATCTCTGAGCTCGAATGACAAGCTAAGGCGTAATTTCGTTGTACGTGAGTGCGTGTAATTGTGTATTTGTACGGCAAGGAATAGTTTGAACCGGCGTGACTTTGTTATTTGCAACGTTCCATCTTGACTTTTTATTTGATCTAAGCCTATGTACTTCTTTTCTGATATATTTCGTTGCGGGATTCAAGACAGTTGCATCGTTTCTCTTGGACTCGTCAAGCTTCATTCATTTTGCACTTTTCTGGTGGTCCCCACTGTTCATTTTGGATTTCAGGAGTTGCAATAGGGATAGTATGGTTGGCTTGCAATATTAAACTAGAGGTACAATCAGTTACAAAGTCAGTTAATACATTTTTTTTAGTTATGTTATTACTTAGAACAAGACTCGGTATTTATCAGATAATAACTAGCAGCAGAGTATTATGTTGTGTAATGTAATATTCACGGTAGTAAATAAAGAATATAATCAAAATAGGTACGTGTCTGTCCTGATGACCTGATGAAGGTTGCGGGGAGCCTGAGCCTGGATGCGGGACGCACGGGTCCGGTCAATCTTGAGGGAGGCCTATGTCTAGCAGTGGAAGTCTTTCAGCTGATATGATGCTGATGTCGTGTCTATCACACATGCTATCTAAAACCGCTGAATCACAACTATTTGCAAGTTCACAATGAACTTTTCCATCAATGAAACATTCTTAAGAAATTAAAATGGCTGAAATATCGTAGGTACGTATCTACAATAGCTTTTTTTTTAAGTACAAATATTTATTTAGTTGTCAGTCAATCAACTAATTATAATTTTACCAAAACGTTCTTTTTTCCTTTGTATAATTGGAAATTTGGTATCGGATTACAAATTTTCGCTATCGATGTACGCTCGAAAATATGATCTTGAGGAATCCATAGCAGCAAAGCCACGGGAAAAAGCTACCTAGTTTAATATTTGTATTTAATTTGCCAACTGTACCTCATGTTCTTATAGGTATGACCTTTAAAAGTTCAACAGTTGCATGAAACCAGAAGTTAATGGAGATTTTGTGGTTACATTTGAGGTGAAGGCCATAGACCCTTTTGTGAATCTTTATAATATTGTCTGTGACCAAGGACAGAAAACCATAGAATTTTGAAATTACTCGCAAATCTATCTAGACACATCAACACGGTCTAGGGATATTTCATACTCAATTAAATAACTCGAAAAGTACTGGCCGCATTGGAATCTTTTATACACCGATTTGTTTGTAATTTATCTTAGACTAATTCCAAATTCAAATTTTTGAAAATTCTTTTGTTTCGGTGGCATAAAAATGTCTTGATGTGTAGGAGAGAGAATTTTCATTTGTGTGAAATTTAGAAAACAATACGAATTACGTTTAGTTACAGTTTTTTTTCATTTTTAAACGAAAGATAAAGTTAAAATTGAGGTATTGTAGCCATGCAACGCCAACATTTGACGAGGGCGGAGATGTTACGAGCTGTGGGAATGCTGGAAGCTGGGTCTGTTGAGCGTAATGTTGCTGAGGCCATAGGAACCCACCAAAATGTAATTTCAAGATTGTGGACACGCTATCGTGCCACAGGTGAAGTAGCGGAGAGGCACCGGGGGCCAAGTCGCATCACTACCCCCAGACAAGACCGATTTTTGCAAATTACTGCGCGAGCTCAACCAAATGCAAAGGCGACTCAATTGGTCCAAAGGCTGCGAGTGGAACACCAAGTGCTTGTGAGTGACCAAACTGTAAGAAGGCGACTGCATGAAAGCAATCTACGCTCTCGTAGACCACTCCGGGTCCCACCTTTACGGAGAGGCAATCGTGGACGACGATTAGAATGGGTTCGGAACCACGTGGACTGGGGCCGTGAGCAATGGTCCAATGTGCTATTCACGGATGAATCCAGGTTCGGCTTCCATCCAGATTCACGAAGGACGCGTGTTTGGTGAGTTCCTGTACGATGAAGCAGTCTTCAGAACCCTCAGGAAGTTCACCCATACCAAGGAGGAACAATTATGGTTTGGGCAGGAATTCGTCTTGGAGGACGGACGGATCTCGTTTGGGTGCGGGGCAATATGACGGCAGAACGATACGTCCAACAGGTGCTGGGGCCCGTAATCTTGCCTCACAGAACACAAATGGGGCAAGATTTCCTGCTCATGCACGACAATGCCCGGGCACACACGGCGAGAACGGTAGCAGCTTGGTTACATACACACAATGTTAGGGCCTTAGACTGGCCTGCTCAATCGCCAGATCTAAATCCCATTGAGCATGCGTGGGATATGCTGCAAAGTAGAGCTCTGAAGGAAGTTCCTGAAAATCTGGCTACAGAAGATCAACTTTTTGCGCACCTCAGAAGGACATGGGACAATATTTCGCAGCAAGACATTGACAACCTTGTTCTGAGCATGCCGAATCGTTGCCGATGTGTTATGAACATCATGGGCGCTTTCTCAGACTACTAACTTCAAGTTTATAAACACAAATTAAATGATTTTTCTATTTTTTTCAGTTTTTATTCATAAATTAAAAGTTAATTCATATACGGATTCCGTCTATGCTTCATTTTTTTTCCATAAAATCCTGAAATTTTAATCGAAGTACCTTAACCATTATTAAAACATGGTAGAATATTAAATAACGTATCTTTTAAATATATACATGTCATATAAATAATTAACACATTGATCGTAATTCGCTTTTTTTAAAATATCCTTAGACCGTGTTGATGTGTTTATTTACTATGATTAAGCATAACGCCAGTATCTACTCCCCAAAATGATTAAGCAGGGTTTTACCTATTATGTACCTTATAGTGTATGCCGCCCATTCTGTGACCTATGAACATATCCCCAAAAAATTGGGGATCCTCGCGAGGGTGAGACGGTACTTCACGCCAGAACTGTTGCTCAAATTGAATCAAGCGCAAGTTTGGTCATGCATGGAGTACTGCCCTCATCTATGGGACGGATCTGCCAAGTACTAGCTGGATGCACTTGAGTCGATCGAAAAACGTGCCAAGAGGCTCATTGGCAATGAAGTATTGGTCGAATCTAGGCTCCAGAACCTCGAACATCGGCGCCGAATTGCCAGCCTGTCGGTTTTTTATCGGTTACATTTCAGGGAGTGTGCGTTGAAATTGCATAACTAATTCCTCCTAGCCCGTTCCGTCATCGGACTACAAGACGTACGGCGATGTATCATCGGTGCATGGTGGACATCCCACCCATACGCACCAAACATTTTGGGAATACTTTTATTACGCGAATAGCAGAAGTGTCGAATACCCAGCCGGAGTCTGTATGCCTGATAGCTACAACCTCGGGGTCTTTAAGTCGAGAGTGAATAGGTTACTTCTAGACAAGTGTGCTACACCGTTGACCACGTCATCGCTTACCATCAGGTGATATAATGGTCAATCGCGAGCATATCGACAAAATAATAATTGATAATAGCTATTTATGCAACTGTTACGTTATGGACGGTCCTATTCCGGTACAAGCGTAGCGCGTACCGAAATAGGTGGGCACGAGTTATTAAAAGACCAATAACGTACAGTTGCATACAAGATTTTATCTACGAAGCAAGGAATAAAACACAGATATAGACAAATAAGTATTTCAGGCAGTGTGTTTAAGTATTTCATTTCTCTTATATGTCTTGATTTTTCTGGTAGTAAATTATTTGTAGCCGCAACTGCTCTATTTGTTATATCTGGTGGAGTATTTTCACACTTTTCACTTGATGTTGAAGACATTATTAATAAAATTTTAAATAAAATTTCACTTAGAAAATTTTTCGCGCGTCCACTTTATTTTTTATTTATTTTTTATTAGGTATAAGGCAAAGATCTTGTAGCCGCAACAGCCAAATAGTATACGATACTTTTGTTCTAAACTTGTTCCATTTTTAAAATCATCATTTACATTGTCTCGATTTCGAAGTAATATTATAGGTACCTGGCTGTATGTTCAGAATGTCTTTGCTTGTGTTTTAGAATTTATGACGATTCGCATAATGCAACCCGATGTCGTTATGGGTATTTAATGAAACCGCTGTCAATTTCGTAATTCGAATATAACGAAACCGAAGTAGATAAACTCAATTATACTTTTCCTGACTGACGATGCAGGATCGAATCCAGAATTTCATGCTCTGAAATAGTGCTAATTACCACCAATGATGCAGCATAATAACAAAACCAATTAGAGCAAAATTAAAGAACAAGATCTTCGATTACTGAGGATGGAAGCATCTCATAAATGGAAAAAAATAGTATATTATGCAACTAGCGAACAAAGGACGGATATAAAGCGAGGGCCGTAGATGAATCACGAGCAAGTGAAGGATTCTAACGAATGAATCATGACCGTAGGGAGGGATTCAAGTGTTAGAATCCTGAGCGACGTGAGTAATTCAAGGCCCCTAGATATAAATCCGTTTTACTCAAGAGTTGCATACTACGAGGGCGGCACTGAAAATTTCGGGAATCAAGGAAGTGACACAACATTACTATTTAAAAATGTATTTATTGCTTTTCGAAGTATTCTCCGCGAAATTTGACACATTTTTCCATACGATGGAACCAATCATTGAAGCAACCATTCCATTTGGAAGTTGGGGTCTCCAAAATGGCCGTTTTGTAGGCGTCCACAGCTTCTTCAGGTGATGAAAATCTCTGACCACGCAATTTATTCTTTGTTTAGGGAAAGTATAGAAATCATTAGGGCTTAGGTCGGGGCTGTACGGCGGATGGTCTAATAATTCTATGTTTTCTTGCTCTAAAACTCTTTTGTTATGTGCGCGGTGTGAGAACTCGCATTGTCGTGATGGAGAATGATGCGGCGGTTGCAGTTCTCTTTACGGAGTTCAGAAAAGACCTGTGGCAAACAAATGCTAGCATACCATTCTGCACTTACCGTCCTTTGTCCCTCAAGAGGAATAGTCGCAACATGGCCGGTTTTGGAGACAAACGTGGCCACCATTTTTTTTGCAACACTCCGTAAACGAACAATTTTTGTTGGCTTTAACTCATTTTCGAACACCCAAACTCGTGACTGGTTTTTTGTTTAGGGTTCGTACGCGTATATCCAGGATTCGTCACCTGATACGATGTTGTATACAGCATTTGAGGATCCTGCGTGGAATCTTTCGAGAGTACTGACGCACCATTAACGCGAGCCGCTTTTTGCTCTTCACAGAGCGAATGCGGTATCCATCGGGAAAACAACTTTTTACACCTAATTGTTTATGCAAGATTATTTGTATTTGACTCATGACAATGTCTAAAGTTGCCTGAATTTCGCGGTATGTCACATGTCGATCTTCCTCAATCAGCTCACGCACACCAAAATTTCCAAAATCATCGCTCTTGAATTTTCTCGAGTCAATTCCATTTTCTCAACGACTAAACAAGTTTGACAAAACCTTGTGACAAGACCGAGACTCTTTTTTTAAATAAATAAAGGGTATTCGATTTTTAAAACCAAGGAGTTTTCAATTAAAAAGATTTTAATATGACAGAAACAGTGGAAATATTCCATTCCCGATACTTTTAGTGCAGCTTATGTATACTTTATACCATGACTACGAGAAAAATAAAGATTTAAGCGAAAAGCACAAGGAGTTTGTGTGTCGAGTATTCTTTGCACAAGGAGTTTGTATCGAATATTTTTTGCGCAAGGAGGTTGAATTGAGATAGAGGTCGAATATATTGGTGTATTCTAAATTCGAAAACCAAAATAGTGTTTGAAAGTGCTTTTTATTCACTGTTTTCAATGAATAAAATAAACTTTTTAGAGGGGGAATGGTATAATAGTACATTATTGTGAAGGCCGGGCAATAGGCAATTGCAGTTCGAGTATGAAGGCCGAGCCGTAGGCAAAGATTTCACTAATACGAGACAGGCAATTGCCATTTCCGCCGAGGCATATATAGTGCTTTTCTCAAAAGAATGTAGGGAAATGAAACACACTTTTTTATTATACATTTAATTGAATTAATATTAAAAGTTACAACAACATTGCTGGAGCGTTGAAATGTTCCAAATTCAAAAAACGAATTGATTTCCTTTGTCCGTAAATTCAGTACTTCGTGTATTCTTTTTTCAAAAAAAATAATGACAATATTTCCATGCAGGTTTGAGAAAAAAGAAAATCGTTTGTCGTGCGAGGATTTTATTCTGACAATATTTTTTGTAGCATTTATCGAAGGACACATTTGTTATGTTCACTTAATTCATTTAACGACAAGGATATCGAGAATATTATACATACGCAAACTTTGTCATCGAATTTACATAGGAATTTAATGCTACGGCGACGGCAAATAGTCGAAAAAAACGTACACAAACGTGCACCAGATTATAATTATTATAATCTGGTGAGGTGTACAGTGTGAAAGTGCAAAGTACGCTGCCTATAAAATATCACAGCTGATTAGAGCTCGCTCACAAGCAACGTCTTAAAAAGATAAAAAATATGATGATGAGGCTGAAGAACTCATTAGTGTCTTAAAACTGCAGTGATTTTCATTAAAGGGACACAATATATTATAGCTTTCAAAAAATTGCGATTTTTTACATGAATGTTATTGATAATATTTTTAACATGCCTTTTTTGAAGTACCTACAGGGTGTCTCAGAAAAACCTAACATTTGGAGATGCATAAAAAAACCGGCCAAGTGCGAGTCGAACTCGCGCACGACGGGTTCCATACCATTATCGCAAAAAACGGCAAGAAAATCACGTTCGTTGTATGGGAGCCCCACTTAAATGTATATCCCAGACCTCACACCTCCAGTACAGAACAGTAATCCATCAACCATATCTGAATTGAAGGATAACATAAGAGATAGAGAAGAATTCAACAACATTCCTACTCATCCTGGATATGTGAGGTCTAGGAAAGTTAGGTTTTTAGGGTTCCGTACCCAAAGGGTAAAAACGGGACCCTATTACTAAGACTGCGCGGTCCGTCTGTCTGTCTGTCTGTCACCAGGCTGTATCTCGTGAACCGTGATAGCTAGACTGTTGAAATTTTCAAAGATGATGTAATTCTGTTGCCGCTATAACAACAAATATTAAAACTGGAATAAAATAAATACTGAAGTGAGGCTCCCATACAACAAACGTGATTTTTTTGCCGTTTTTAGCGATAATGGTACGGAAACCTTCGTGCGTGAAAAATTTTTGTCTGTGTCTAGGTCTGTCTGTTTGTTCCGGCCAATCTCAGAAGCGGCTGAGCCGAATTTGACAGAACTTTCACTGGTAGATAGCTGATTTTGTAAGGAATATTTTAGAAAAAGAATTAGTTCCGTGTAAAAATATAAAACCCATACTTTTTAGGGTTCCATAGCAAAATGGGAAAAAACGGAACCCTTAGGGATTCTTCATGTCTGTCTGTCCGTCCGTATGTTACAGCCACTTTTTTCCGAAACTATAAGAACTATGCTTTTGAAACTTGGTAAGTAGATGTATTCTGTGAACCGCATTAAGATTTTCACATAAAAGTAGAAAAAAAAACAATAATTTTTGGAGGTTCCCCATACTTAGAACTGAAACTCAAACATGTTTTTCCATCAAACCCTTACGTGTGGTGTATCTATGGATAGGTCATCAAAAATGATATTGAATTTAGTAATATATTTTTTGTAAACTGAATAGATTGCGCGAGAGACACTTCCAAAGTGGTAAAATGTGTCCCTCCCTCTGTAACTTCGAAAATAACGAGAATGAAATAACTAAACAAAATATATGATGTACATTCCATATAAACTTCCACCGAAAATTGGTTTGAATGAGATCTAGTAATTATTTTTTTTTAATACGTCATAAATCGTAAACCGCAATTTACCAAGTACGGAACCCTTCGTGCGCGATTCCGACTCGCACTTAGCCGGTTTTTTTTAGTTTTACTAGTTTGACGCGGACGAAGTCGCAAGCTTCAGCATGTTATCAATAAGATTTGAACTTGAAATAAAATGAATGAGATCGGATCAGTACACGTTCGGTTGTCTATGAAGCTGTATGTTTTTATATCAGTGCCGTTATTTTTATTAAAAAAGTGCGTATTGGTGAAGTTTTATGATAATAGTCGTATTTGGAGTGATTTTGTCAGCTATGGGGGAATTAAGGTTTGTTTTAAGTATTAGTTTTTTGTTTTTTGACCATTTAAGCTACATACTTTGTTCCTTTCATCCGGGGTATCTTATCAATTATTGGGAAATATACAACGGGAGTGAACGTACTAAAGCCGAAAACATACTTACGTGTCGTGGCGCCTTCTGACGCAGTTCATTGGCTGCAAAACTCGTTGTGATATGACGTAGGCTTGAACAAAGTCGTTTGATTAGTCTATCATGAGCCACGACACGACACGCCACTGTTTCCATAGTTAAATGATTAAAAAAACAAACTTAATAAAAAGTTATTTTCAAAATAAAAAAGAAAGTTAATTTCAAAATCAAAAACCCGACTGCGAACTAAAAAGATGTAAACAAGTAGAAAATCATGCCGTGCAGTCGGAGGATCAGGTGGTCAGCCAGATCGCGAATATGTATCCTCCGACTGCACAGCATGATTTTCTACTTGTTTACATCTTTTTAGTTCGCAGTCGGGTTTTTGATTTTTAAATTATCTTTTTTATTTACAACTTTTTAGTTACCTATTTTTTTTTCGAATCGCATTAAAACATATAAGTGGTATATATTTTTGTAATCACCTTTAAAAATCCTTCATTCTGATACCCCACTCGATGGGTTTCGAAGAAAAAAAATATTGAGGCGCCCCCAATATGGCGCACAAAAGCCGCCATTTCTGTTTTTTTTTAACGTCACTTATCTAAGAACACTTGGGCAGCCAAGCCCTATCTAACGATGTATTAATTATAAAAATCCATCTAGCGGTTTGCAAGATATGAGGTAATAAAGAATATTACATACATACATACAAGATACGCGCGAGAAACATAACCCTTTCCTTGCAGCCGGGTAAAAAAATACAACCGACTTCCAAATAAAAATACTACAAAGTGAAAAATAACTTCAATTTCGAAAGTCGGTGCTATTATTTTCGTTTTTAGCCGAAATTGAAGTTATATTTTTATTTGGAAGTCGGTTGTACTTTTTTTTCTCTTTTTTTTTCTGATACATAATGGACCAGTTATATAGGCAAGGTACCAATAATGCCCAAAGTAAAGCCAGCATAGATTAAACCAATAACATGCAACTTAAACAAAACCGGTGGAATAAGAGTATACCAAGGTGAAGGTGAGGTGTTAACACCTGCGTACCCCTTTAGAGTGTGATGTTATGTTATGAAATGGTGTAAACAATAAACAGAAATGCGTTTGCAGCTATCCCGAGTGATTTGCTGTTATATATTGAAGAGTTCTGATGTATATCTCCGAAGTTCTTCATCAGACCTTGATGAAAATTAAACGACCACATGACAAGCACCAGCTTTCAAATAAAAAAGAATCATCAAAATCGGTCCACCCAGTAACAAGTTCTGAGGTAACACATATAAAAAAATACAGTCCAATTGATAACCTCCTCGTTTTTGGGAAGTCGGTTAAAAAACTGCAACTTTTACTGTTAGCCCATGAAAGATTGCCAATAAATTAAAATCAATAAATTGAATCCGTTGGTCCGTGGAGTATCTTGCACCTTCTCTCTCGATCTAATTGCACAAAAGTTCCCCTAATGGTTATGTTTGGGTATTTTTTAAGGAAGAGATTGATGGTAAACTTGACATTATAATGACCTCAAATCGAATCCTAGCATCCTCATCCTTATCCTTACATAGTATACTAGAGGACGTAGTTCCCGTTCCCGTGGGAATACAGGGATAAAAAGTAGCCTATGTCACCCGGGGATAGAGTAGCTTCCCAACGGTGAAAGAATTTTTGAAATCGGTCCAGTAGTTTTGGACCCTATTCGGTACAAACAATCAAACAAACAAAAAAATCTTTCCTCTTTATAATATTGGTATAGAAAACAAAGTCGCCTCCCGATGTATGTCCCTATGTATGCTTAGATCTTTATAACCACGCAACAGATTTTGATGGGTTTTTTTTTAATAGATAGAATTATTCAAGAGGATGGTTTTTATGTATAATACACACGGCGAAGCCGCTGGCAGATGCTAGTTGTACATATAAAACTTGGGCATCCGCTTAAACCATCACTCGATTAATCAATTTAGGTCCGTACAGTTAACAGCGTAAAAGCCCAAACACAAATCTGCGGTGTGACGTCGCATCGTAAAAATCTAAGAGCTTTTTACCCGATCGCCAAAGGAGGGTAATGTGTTTATCTGCAGTCTATGTATGTATGTATGTATGTTTGTTCCTATGTGGCGTTCTAGAGACCAAACGCGTAGGCCGATTTTGATGCTTTAGCTTTGTTCCATTTACATTTATTCCAATATCTTTCCAGTCTATATTTCTGATTATGTTTTCTAACACTGCCGTGAAAAGTTTTGGAGAAAATGGATCACCTTGCCTGACGCCCTTCTGGATACTGAAATTAGAATTACGAAATAGAGAAAACAGGCGGAATTAAAAAAGGTCTAAAACAACTGAAAGAATATACACAATGGATACCTAGCATGAAAATCAATGATAAAAAGAAAGATGAGAAGTCAACGACAAAAAGAAAATCAATAGCTAAAGTAGCGACAGAATTCTATAAAACGATAATATACGGAGACAGACAAAACAATATCCGCAGAATCAAGAAACTATACCTATGAAGAAGAAATGCCATGCATCCTAGAAACTGAAGTTAAAAGCTATAGAAATGCAAAAAAGCGGCAAAGCATCTGGAGACGATAAAATTTCGAACGAGATACTGAAAACCACATTAACAATAATATCCAAACCGGTGACTCATCTATTTAACGAAATATTGGCAACGGAAGAAATACCAACTCAATGGACGAAGTCAACTATTGTTCTCTTACATGAAAATGGAGATAAAATGAAATAAATAATTACAGACCAATACGTCTTATGTCCAATCTATACATAGTTTTTTCAAAAATAATTCTTGGACGAATAACAAAACACCTAGAAGAAAACCAACCAAGGGAACAAGCGGGGTTTCGTGCAGATTATTCTACCATCGATCATATTCAGGTATTAAAACATCGAAAAACTAAATGAATATGGCCAAGTCTACCACATGGCATTCGTTGATTACAATAAGGCTTTCGATTCTCTGAGTCATAGCTATATCTGGAAGACGCTAGAAAATCAGGGAGTAGAAAGCAAGTATGTAAAAATCCTAAAAGAAATATACAAAAACTCCACAGCAAAGGTCCAACTTGAACAGCAAGGAGAAGAATTCAGTATCCAGAAGGGCGTCAGGCAAGGTGACTTTCACACTTTCTCCAAAACTTTTCACGGCAGTGTTAGAAAACATAATCAAGAAATATAGACTGGAAAGATATTGGAATAAATGTAAATGGAACAAAGCTAAATCACCTAAGATTCTCCGACGATATTGTGATATTCGCAGAGAAACCATACATGCTACAAACTATGTTACAGGAACTAGATAACGAAAGCAGGAAAGCAGGTTTGTCAATGAATCCAGCAAAGACAAAAATAATGACGAATGCAATAAAATAAAACATAGAAATAGGACAGCAGGTTATCGAATACGTCGACGAATATGTGTATTTGGGATAGCTCATTTCAACAAAAACCAATATTCAAAAGAAATTGATAGAAGAATAAGCAACACTTGGAAACTTTACTGGTCGCTAAAGGAAATAGTAAAAAGTGAATCAATACCAATGTCTGTGAAAAGTAAACTGTACAACACGTGCATTCTCCCATGTCTCACATATGGGTGTCAAACTTGGCCTGCTACGAGCAAAAACAACCAAAAACTCATAGTTTGCCAACGCAATATGGAGAGAAGCATGTTAAATATAAGACTAAGAGACAGATGAACTATCTCTTAAATAAGAAAAAAACAAAAGTAAGCGATTTCCTACAAAAGATAAAGAAATTGAAATGGAACTGGACTGGCCAAGTAATGAGAACAAACGGAGAAAAATGGACAAAAGAAGCAATGGAAAAAGACAAAAGACCTCACCATTGATAAAATTATTATAGTTCGTTTGAGTGTAAGGCCATGGTCTTACAACAAGGTCTAATGTACGGTCAGCTACATGATATCTCCTATTTAACAATAAATGGTTGTAAAATAATTTGCACTATGTTATACAGATATCGTAACTTTTTATTCTAATAAGTTGGTAATGACCTGCCGACAGCAATGGAGATGATCGAAATGTCAAAATGTACAGCACACAAGGTTGTCGACATGTGGAATGTGGACTCGGTGATCATTGTGCCGATTGTTGTTACGGCCAAAGGCCTGATGGCCAAGAGCCTCGATCGACCATATGTCGAGGCTGTTATTGCGCGGTTGGATAAAGGGCCTGATACAGAAAGCAGTACTCCTCGATACGGCTCACATTGTGAGGAGGTTCCTGTCTCTGGAGCCCTTACCACCGGTAGCTTGGACCCTGCTCCCGACACCGGTGGACAACTATTTATTTTTAATTTTTAAATGTTTTTTTTAATGATTTGTTTTTTATAAAGAAATATTTAAAAATGTAAATATGAAGTGTGTACAAAAAGATAATATTTAAAAAATAAGCATCATTAATAATTACTAAAATAACAATAACTCCATCATGTCGGTCTCTCAGAATGGATGTAGGAACGGGTCCCGCGGTACTAAGGAGCTTGATATGGCCATTAGCCAACAGGTTCGGCGTTCCCGAAAGGATCTGTCGACATGTTGGATAGATTATAAGAAGGTCTATGACTCGGTGTCTCAAACATGGCTCATGAGGGTGGTAGAATTGTATAAAATAGATACAATCTACGCACCTTCCTGATGTCATGTATGAGGCAATGAAGCACAGTCCTTCGCTATCCAGGATGTCGACATATCCAGAGGAATAGCGAACTTGTAAGGATCGAGCGAGGTATATTCCAGGGCGATAGTTTGAGTCCACTTTGGTTTTGCCTGGCCTTGAATCCTCTAAGCATGATGCTGGAGAATTCGTGGCTAGGCTATCGGATGAAGAGAGGTGGTCAGGTTATATCTCACCTCCTTTACATGGATGACTTGAAGCTCTTTACCCCCCAGCAGTCTTCTGCTGATGGAGCTACTAAAGGTAACTGAAACTTTTAGTAGCGCCATCAGGATGGAGTTTGGTGTGGACAAATGTGCGGTCATGCATGTAAAGCGAGGGGAGATTGTGGAATCCGTAGGAATTCATCTTGCGGATTCCTTAAACCTGAGATCTCTCTCTCCAAACGAAACCTATAAGTATTTGGGTATGTCGGAAGCGTTAGGTATCAGTACTACTGACATGAAGTAATCATTGAAGGAACGCTTCTTTGGCCGCCTGAAGAAGGTATTCAATAGCCTTCTTTCGGGCGGAAACGAGGTGCGCGCCTTCAACGGTTGGGTCATGCCGGTACTGATGTACTCTTTCGGCATACTCAAATGGACTCAAACGGAATTTGACGCCCTGGATAGGCGGGTCCGTACACTGCTGACTGCATATCGAATGCATCACCCACGATCGTCAGCTATGAGATTGTATATCCCGCGGAAGTGTGGAGGCCGAGGCTTTTTAAATGCCAAAAACCTCCACAACCGCGAGATATGCTATCTCAGAGAATATTTTCTAAACACCGTCGTGGGTATTCATCGAGATGTAGTAGCAGTGGACAAGGGGCTCACCCCGCTCTCCTTGGCGAATGAGAACTGGCGCAAGCCTGTAGTGCTTGACACTAACGACCGCAAGGAGGTATGGCAGAGTAAGGAGCTTCACGGACGCTTTTTCCGGGCCCTACATGGGCCCGATGTAGACCAATCAGCGTCCGCAGCCTGGCTGCGATTCGGTGACCTCTTTGGGGAAACCGAAGGTTTCGTCTGTGCAATTATGGACGAAGTTATCATGACGAATAACTACCGGAGATTTATTGTGAAGGATGGCACGGTTGACATCTGTCGGGCATGTCACCGTCCGGGTGAATCAATCCGCCACATTATCTCTGGTTGTTCTCGTCTAGCTAACGAAGAGTACTTGCATAGGCACAACCTTGTAGCCAGGATTATCCATCAGCAACTTGCTCTGAAATACACTCTTATGGCGTCGGAGGTGCCGTACTGCAGGTAAATGCCCGACCCAGTTCTCGAGAATGGCAATATCACATTGTACTGGGATCGGTCCATCATCACTGACAGGATTATTATCGCTAATAAGCCTGATATAGTGGTGGAGGACCGAATCGAGAGGCTTGCAATGATTGTTGACATAACTGGCACGCATGACGGGAACCTCGTGAAAGCCGAGGAAGATAAGGAAATCTAGTATCATGTCGACAACCTCGCGAGCCAAGTCAAGACTTGGCTCGCGAGGTTGTCGACATATGGGATGTGGATACAGCGATCATTGTACCGATAGTCGTGTCAGCCCATGGCTTAATAGCCACGAGCCTCGACCAACACCTTAGGAGGCTCTCGATAGGCGGCTGGGTCAAGGGCCTGATCCAGAAAGCAGTACTGCTGGACACGGCTCGTATTGTTAGGAGGTTTCTCTCTCTGGAGCCCTGACCGCCGGTAGCTTAGACCCTGTTCCCGATACCGGTGGGCCTCTATTTTTTATATTTTTAAATGTTTTTCTTTTTGGTGTGTGTTTTGTAAAAATATTTAAAAATGTAATCAATAAGAAAAAGTTAAATAAAAGACTAAAATAATAATTATTAAAATAATATTTATTATTAAAATAATATCAAAGGCAAAGAGAAAATAGGGAGAGAGAGAGAGAGAAAGACAACTTATATCTACTATACTATTGGAAAATTTGTAGAAATACCAAAGAGTTAATCAATAATATGATAAATTCTCGGTCCGCAAATTTTCATGTTCACTGTAACTAAAATAAATTATTTATTATAATTGTTGGCATGACCTTAACCTTGATAGCGGAATGTGCGTAATGGTATGTAAAAATTAAAAACGGTTCTTATAAAATGACATCTCAAGGTTTTAGGGAAGTAAACAATATTATTTTATTATCGACAAGTTTTGTAAGCCGCTTTGTCCGCATGAAAGTCGAAAATTAACCCACGGGAACGTACACAGGGATAAAACGTATCCTGTCTTAAATCCAGGCCTTGGTATAATCGTGTTCTAACATCCAAATCCGTTCAGTCATTGAGACTTGATTGATTAACAAACATCCAAATATACAGACATTCCCGGTAATACCAGTTAGTAGTAAAATATACTTTCAGTCGAGCGAAACTACTTGCAAAAGCATGTGCGGACATTCATATTATAACAGCCGAGAGACGTCAACTGCTGGACACAGGCCTCCCTCAAATGTCACCACATTGATCGGTCCAGTACGTCTCGCATCTAGCTGATGCCCGCAATCTGAACCGCGTCTTAGGTCCACCTAGTGGAAGGCCTTCCTACAATGCATCTTCCGCTACGCGGTCATCTTGTATAACACGTAGACCGACACGCACTTGGCAATTTATTAGGGTCCGTGGCTTATGACCCCAGTGGTCGATGCACCTGTGGCCGACGCCCCCGATTCGGTAAATGTATTTTAAAGCAGTTTTTGATCAAATGTACTGTCAGGCACAAAAATGTTGAAAAAAAATTATAATGATATATATTTATAACAAAGAAATGCTTTTATATTGGTTGTATCTTTTGAAAAATGAAAGTCTTAGTTATTTTTCATTATTTATTTATTTATCTCAATAAGAAATCAGTTAAAAACATTGTATATAAATCACAATTTTCATCAACCATATTCAAGAGAATCATTAACTTAATTATAATAATCAGTCCCAGTCTTGTCAAGGGGTACCGTGTGTTACCCAGTTACTAGGTTGTGGAGGTGAAATGGGCAGTCGCTCCATGTAAAGCGCTGGTACTCAGCTACATCCGATAAGACTGGAAGCCGACCCCAATATAGTTGGGAAAAGGCTAGGCAGAGAGAGATAATAATCAGTCACAAATGTAATAAAATAAGATAGTGCCTGGAAGAGATCGCGGAATGCGATAAGGCCGCCCGTTGTATATTTTTAGTTTTAAGTTTCTTTTGTTACTGTATTTTCTGGTGTACAATAAAGAATACATAAATAATAGTGATTTTAAATAGTCAGTCTTAAAAATTACTGCAGATCAACTAACTTTTTACAAAGTGAAATGTTCTTTTTATCTTTGTAACAATAATATATAAACATAATATACTATGAAACTTTAAGCAAACGTAAAAGTAACTTATTATAACAGTCAGTTTCAATAGCAATAACAAAACATAATAATCAGGCTTAAAAAACAAACGTACTGGTAGAGAAATAATTTTTTTACATGTGAAATGTTTTAAAATTTTCTAACCATAAACATAATCAAGTTTAAAATATGTTTTTAATGGGGAAAAAGATGTGTAAGGATATGGGTAAGTGGCGATCTATTCTCCCTGCTATTAGATAGATAACTTTTGTTTAGCAAGGAAAAATACTTTATTATGGTGAAACACTTTTCTCATTTACTGTACTAAGTGAAAAGGCACAAAAATGTTAATATTAAATTTATCGAATCGGGGGCGTTCGCCACCGGTGCATCGACCACTGGGGGCATAAGCCACGGTCCCATTTATTAGCGTCTACTCTTCGACCGTGACCTTGTAGATATCATTAAACTTGATTTTATATACACGTGCTAATCAAATTTACTGACGAGCCGATCAGAACCTTATCGTTTGACCTTTGAGATCAAATTAGCAATAGCATTAGGAAATATTATGTAACCTTTTACAACTTCCTGGGTTGGTTTGACGTTTGACAGATGCCATTAGTTCGAATTTCGAAATGCTGAAGTTTACTAAGACCGAAGGCACATAGGTTAAAATGAAACACGGAATGGGAACGCCGGTAGCGTCAAGAGGTGGCAGTAGTACCTTAAACCACAAAATAGAAAGTATATAGAAGGGCAACTCCTGCCGTTTCGAACAAATTCAACAAACTGACTATTATTGAAATCTCGATCCTTTATAAATACTAATGAATTTAAAGCATATTCGGTTTGTTAATAAATGTAACCCAAGAAATGAAACCTCTTTAAAGCACTCGGGACAGCCGCGACTGAGCTCGGTCCAATATTGTCCAAGAATCCCTGTAAAGTCGCAATGTCAATGTGTGTGTGCAAAATGACGCTTTGTTCGTAGTGGCCTCTCTGTCTGCCGCGCAACGCCGCTTACGTAATTTGTGCTTATACCTACAAATCTTCAATCTTCTTGATGTCGAAAGAGGGTATACTTCTGTCATTTTTGTCTTTCAAAGATGTCATTTATACGTCATTTTGTATCTTGTTGAAAGTTTACAATAATGTATCTGATGACAGAAAGAAATATATAATTATAGGGAAAGTATGCGTCACATCACATCTCCGCAAAACGGTCATCGCTCATTATAATGAAAAAAATATTTATTTCTGTTAAGCAAAAAAAAAAACAATAATAAAAATAAAAAAACTCCGTGCGAGACCAAAACGAATCCTTACTCAACTTGTGCAGTAGTATTTAAAAGAAAATAACGCTGCGCTGGTATTCTGATAAGACCCACTGTTGATGCCGCGGATACGTTCACGGAAACGGAACATAGAATGTTCAAAAAAATAACAAAGTAGTATAAACACATTAGGTGAATCAAAGTATGTGGGTATATGTGTATAAAGTGTAAAAGTTAATTCCGCATGCTTAAGAAGCGAACTAAAAAGACGTAAACAAGAAGAAAATCATGCTGTGCAGTCGGAGGATACATATTCGCGAGCTCGCTGATCAAAACCACACGTATATTCTGACTACACAACATGATTTTCCTCTTGTTTACGTCTTTATAGTTCGCATATTAAGCAGTCGGGTTTTTGACCTTTTGAATTAACTATTTTTATTTATAACTTTTTAGTTAGCATATTTTTATTCGAATTAGGTACATTTCAACATGTAAGTGTTATATATTTTTGAAATCACCTCTTAAAACCTTTTATTTTGATACTCCACGGTATAGAAACAAAAAAAAATAGTGCCCCCACAATATGGCACCCAAAATACAACATTTTTCTATTTTCCAATTTGAATGAAGCCAGTGACACTCGCAAGGTTACGACGAATCAATTGACGTAAGAATGATCAAAATCAGCCAACGCGTTCGGTCTCTAGAACGCCACATAGGAACAAACAAACGTAGACTGAAGAACACATTACCCTCCTTCGGCAGTCAAGTAAAAATAAAAATACAGTTGAATTGAGAACCTCCTCCTTTTTGAAGTTGGTTAAAAACTATCAGTTAGATATTATTTTCTTAACAGTTATGTTAATTACTGCCTAACTGGTACCTATTTATCTAAATGATCGGACCGATCCGAGAACATGTTTAAGGGCCTTCCACCGCTTTAGTGCCGTAAAATGATTACTATCTAAAGCGTACTCCTTAGTAACGGCTAGGTTAAAAGGTTTGAGAGAAAACATTATTCATGTAGGTACATTATTTGGGACAATCCCACCGCAGTATTCCCAAACCATTGCAACTCCTGAAAGCCAGAATCAATAGTGGCAACCTCCAGAAAAGCGCCGAGGCAATGAAGCTCGACGAAGTCCCGGAGAATGAATTTAACTGACACACACACACACATACATACATTTGTAAATTATTTGTGAAACATGGTATTTTCTAGAAACTAATAGTTTTGCTTTAAAAATAATTAACAACACGTTTTTTTTTGCTGCCTTTGGATTCTTTTCCAAAACGACTTGGATGATTAAAAATATTTTTATACAGAAAAAGATATGTCTGAAAGTCAAAGAATAAATTGTAAAAAAAACCTGTCCAAAAGGAGGTTCAGTATTGAATATTGATATTCTGGCGGCCTGTGCTTCGTTAACATTGGGGAATAAATATGCTTTAAGAAAAGTGTCATGCGTTTTAGAATTTCAGAACTTTCTCACTTTTCATGACGTTTTGATCCGTTCGGCGTCAAAAAACACGCCAACCTGGTACTTTTAACAAGAATTGGGGATGTTTGGATGTACGACACAACACGTCTCTGCCTAACCCCTTGAAGAATACTGTCATAATATTATATGATTATATATATGTTTATATTTGCAAGTTAAGCACCTTAGTAGTTGTTTGACCTCAACATTGATAGCTACCTAGTTCCTACGAGTGTAAGGCCATGGTCTTATAACAAGGTCTAATGTACGATCGGCAACAAGATTTCTATTTATTTAATTGTAGTTACATGTTTATAAATGGTTCTAATATTAATTGCTCTAGAATATAATATAAACCAAAAAAGAAAATACACATTTATTTTACAACTAGCGGACGCCTCGCGGTTTCACCCGCGTAGTTTCCGTTCCCGTGGGAATACAGAGATAAAACGTAGCCTATGTCACCCAGGGATAGCGCAGCTTTCCAACGGTGAAAGAATTTTTGAAATCGGTCCATTATTTTTTAATCTCTTTTTATTATTAGTATAGACAACTTAATACTATGTGCACATACGCGGTCTTATCGCTGACTACGGGGTCAACTGTCACTGCTACTTCATTTATTTACTTAATTGAAAGTTCAAGTTATAAAACAGTAGGAGAAAAATGTTAAAATACTACGCGTACTTAATTATAATTCTTGATTTGATAATTATCATGTTGACTGTACCAATAATAAATTATGCTTAATAATTCGCATGTCCTAAACCTTGATAACTGGATAGAGGAGTTGGCGTAATAGTAATTATGTAAATAAATTAACATCATTCATATGTAACGGAAGACTCCGTAAAGACAAGGTAATTAGGAAATAAACAATAATGTTTTATAGCCGATTAGTTTTTGGTCAGCCACTAAGCGTTGCGTGTGAACTTATCGCAAGTGATCATAATATCGGGTAAGAAGTATATTATGTACTAATTGACACCCGCGGCTCCCGTCAACTTCCTACCCTACCCTACCTACTCTGCCTACCCTGCCTTATTTTTTTATTTTTTTTGTCGTGTAGGAATGCTCATGCATACTGCGCTACCACGGGGAGATAGCGCAGTTATGTGGGACTCTAACCCACTAAAACTCCACGGTGTCCTCCTGTGCCGCTTTTGGCGGGAACACGGGCACGCGTTAGCACTCACCGCGAACCCGCCGCGGCTGTCCGTCACCGGACCTTCCTCGGGGAAGTACCCCCCATCACCAGAACACGCTGTGCGCCGTGACCACCCCAGGGACCAAACCAGCACATGGGTGCCAGACGACCCCGTGTATGGCACCCTTGGTCCCCTTGTGACGGGTCGAGGTCAATGGCCCTGCCACCTACCATTTGCGGCCGCAGAGGATAGGGAGAGCGGCCATCGCTGTACCGGCACTCCTCTTACCCTGCGGCTCCACCGCGTCCACGATCAGACGGTGGCGTCCCCGTCCAGGCCGCGGAAGGTAGGGAGAGCGGCGCACTGCAATACCGGCACTCCTCTCTCCTCGGCCTCCAACCCTCAGCCGCGACATCGTATGGGTTTGGGAGGCCCCATACGAAATCGCGGCCCGCCTCAGTTGCGATATGGCCCAGGCAGCACCGCAACCTACATGTTGGCCGCTACGTCGTCGGCTTATCGCCAAAAGCCCTGACGAGCGGCCCCTCCTCGGGTTCCTCTTCGCTTCACCGTGGGTGACCAAGCCACGGTTACTAAGCCCCCCCGCCTCGACAATGCGGGAACCCACCGGGGGGGACCCAACAGGTAGGGTTATATATTACCTACCTAATATTTTTTATCTATCATCAATAGTTTTCTCAGCGCACGCCAAAGAATGAATTTTATAGGCAACATTTTGCTACCTACACAAACTTTACCTCTTTATAATATTAGTATAGATTAATCCATTCTGCCTACTATGACGTTTCCTTTTCTTGCCATGAATCCGTTGAGAAAAAAGTTAATTAAAAAAAACAAAAATCCCGACTGCTTAAGAAGCGAACTAAAAAGACGTAAACAAGACTGCAAACGTATAGCCTGTGCATTCGGAGGATACATATTCGTGAGCTGGCTGGCAAAAACCAGATGTATCCTCCGACTGCACAGCATGATTTTTTTACGTCTTTTAGTTCGCTTCTTAAGCAGTCGGGTTTTTTTATTTTTATAATTTTTTTTTTTTATTTATATCTTTTTAGTTAACATTTTGTTCGAATAAGGTACATTTAAACTTACAAGTGTTATATATTTTTAATCAACTCAGGTTTTAACCTTTATTTTGATATCCCACACGGTTGGTCTGGAAGACAAAAATCATTGGGTCCCAACAATATGGCGCCCAAACGCCGCCATTTACCTATTTTCCAATTTTAATGTAACCAACACTCACAAGGTTAAAAAAAATCGATTAACGTAAGAATAATCAAAATCGGCCTACGAGTTTGGTCTCTAGAACGCTACAATGAAACAAACATTCATGCATACATACATACATAGAGCGATTAATAGATTACTCTCTTTCGGCAGTCGGGTAAAAAGTGCTATTTATCCTGTATAGCTCTGTCTCTCTATTAAATCTGAATCATAATGTCATTAGCATGTCATCTACTTTTCGTGAGATGATGTGGCCAACTCCGGTGTCAGAGTTAATTAAGTCACCCCTGGGAACTCCACAGGCCTCTGACTTGACTATTTCAGACTTACATTAACTATATAAGTCCAGGTTCCCTCACGATGTTTTGCTTCACCGTTGGCTGTGATATCCAAGTTATACTCAGAAAGTACAAATGAATTTCACAAAGTCACATTGGTACTTGCACGGATTTGATCCACAATCTAAAAAACTAGAGGCGAGGTTTTAGCCACTGGGCCGCCACCACAGGTTCTAGTTCACCCTTGTTCCAAACGTCCAAGTCCGTTCAGCCATTGTGGTGTGATTGATTAATATGATATAATTGATTGCTCGGTAGTTGGTACGTTTTCGTGGGATAATTTCTGATTTTAATTCGGGTACAGCCGCTTGCAAAAGCTTGTTTGAACATAAAAAATATAGTCATACTAGCTTTTGCCCGCGACTTCGTTCGCGTGGAATAGTGACTTCTGATGCCGACTCTTGACCAATAGATGGCGCTGTATGTCCGGAATAAATTTTATTTTATATTTTATTTTTTGTAATAAAAACTATCCTATGTCCATTCTCAAGTTCCAAACTATGTCTGTACCAAATTTGACACAAATCGGTTCAGTAGTTTAGGCGTGAAGCAAAGACAGACAGACAGACAGAAAGACAGACAGACAGAAAGACAGACAGACAGAGTTACTTTCGCATTTATAATATTAGTAGGGATTGAACAACAAATTTCAGTTATTAACATTTCAGAAATGTTGTAAATACTCAGGAGTACTTTCACCCCCTAAAAGGTTTGCATCAGGGCCCGTACGTACGAAAAAATATTTAACATTTTTGTAATCAGGCAGGTAGGTGTTCTAAATGTATAGTCTTCAATCAATCAAAATCTTTTTATAATTGGAAATTGTTAGTGTATATTGGCGAAATTTTGGTTATGAAGTTTATTAATACACTTATCAATAAGGTAACCTACCGAAAAATATAATAAATATAGCAAAAATTATGTATCTATAATCAATAGATATTAGATAATTATAATATGCAAATTGCCGTTGAGAATAGGGTAAATATGCAATTTCATATGCAAATTGGCGTGCACGGTTGGCGCAGTGGTTGAGTGATTGACTGCTGCGCTGCGTGTCGCGGGTTCGATTCCCGCACGGAACAAATATTTGTATGACCTACAGATAGTTGTTCGGGCTCTGGGTGTTTGTGTATGTGAGTTTCTATGTTTGTAAATGCACTCACGATACAGGAAGAAATTCCTAGTGTGGGGCAAAGTTTAAAAAAAAAAAAAAAAAAAAAAAATTGCAAATGCATATAATCCGGTCTCTACTCATCACAATCATCAGCCAATAGTATTTTAGCGCTGGACATAGGGTTCTCCAATCGCACGCCCTTTCCCTTTCCCTTTGTCGATTGTTGGCAGTTCTCATCTAGCTGCTACCAGCTAACCTGCGAAGATCGTCACTCCACCTAGCCTGATGGCGTCACACCTAACGCTTACTCATTCGTAGTCTCCACTCAAGAACACGTCTACTTCAACGGTCATTGGTTCTGCGGCTATTTTCGCCGCCGGCCCATTGCCACTTCAGCTTGCTTATTCTGTGAGCTTTGTCGATTGATGTCTAAAGACGATAACCCTAAAAAGTATTCTCTCAATTTCATATAGCTAAAGCTGACTACGGGGTCAACGGCCGCTGCTACTTCGTTTATTTACTTAATTGAAAATCCAAATTAACAAACCGGCCAAGTGCGAGTCAGACTCGCGCACGAAGGGTTCCGTACAATTATCGCAAGAAAAAGGCAAAAAACACGTTTTGTTGTATGCCCCCATACAACAAACGTGGTACATCCTACTTAAATATTTATTTTATTCTGTTTTTAGTATTTGTTGTTATAGCGGCAACAGAAATACATCATCTGTGAAAATTTCAACTGTCTAGCTATCACGGTTCATGAGATACAGCCTGGTGACAGACAGACAGACAGACGGACGGACAGACAGACAGACGGACCGCGGAGTCTCAGTAATAGGGTCCCGATTTTACCCTTTGGGTACGGAACCCTAAAAAAAAACAGTATGAGATTTTTTTCAAATACTACGCATACTTAATTAATATTCTTGATCTGATAATTATCATGTTGACTGTACCAATAATAAAATATGCTTAATTATTCGCATGTCCTAAACCTTGATGACCGTAACCTATGTAAATAAATTAACATCATTCATATGTAACGGAATCTCAAGGTAATTAGTAAATAAACAATAATGTTTTATAGCCGAGCTCGTGGCTAAATAATAACAGCCGCACTGGTCGATCGTCAAGGTTAAGCAACGCTTGACGAAGTCGGTCCGTGGATGGGTGACCATTTCAACATACCGAGTTTCCTCCGTACCTCGGAAAGCACGTTAAGCCGTTGGTCCCGGCTGTCATTTGAAGATCTTTGACAGTCGTTACGAGTAGTCAGAAGCTTGAGATCTGACACCAGTCTTGCCAAGGGGTATCGTGTTACCCGGTTACTGGGTTGTGGAGGTCAGATAGGCAGTCGCTCCATGTAAAACACTGGTACTCAGCTGAATCCGGTTATACTGGAAGCCGACCCCAATATAGTTGGGAAAAGGCTGATTGATTGTTTTATAGTCGATAAGTTTTTGTCAGCCACTAGGCGTTGCGTTAGAAGTTATCGCAAGGGATCACAATATATCAGCGTCAGGTATATTTGCCTGACACGTGCTGAGCTGGACTCCCATTTGGTGAAACCTTGAGGCGCACATCGCACTGTTTTTTAATCGTTATACCTACTATTTGAGGTATGTTACTACGTCACTTTTATTTCCTGTATGATTTTGTTTTTCTTTTTTCTTTCTTTTTTATGTTGGCACCTTATATACCTCGTAAAAAAACTTTTTGCAAAAAAATACTACCGACTTCCAAATACAAAACTACAAAGTCAAAAATAACTTAATTTTTTGAAGTCGGTGTCTTTCGTAGGTACCATTTTTTTGCGTTATGGACACCGACTTCAAAAAATTAAGTTATTTTTGACTTTGTAGTTTTGTATTTGGAAGTCGGTAGTATTTTTTTGCAAAAAGTTTTTTTATTTTTCACTTTTTAGTTGTACTTACCTAATAGGCAAGTTAGTAAGGGAACTATTTCGCCAGAATAGATTTCATGAAACTTGAACATAACCGGTGAAATGAGAGGTCTGCTTACTCCTTAAGAGCGAACTGGCGTGATGTTATGTTATGAAATGTTATAAACAACAAACAGACATGCGATTGCCGCAATCCCGAGAGATTTGCCGTTATTTATTGAAGAGTTCTGTTGTATATCTCCGAAGTTCTTCATCAGATCTTCACCAAATTAAAATGGGACCAATTTCAAAACATACTTTTTCAAACAAAAAAAGAATTTTCAAAATCGGTCCACAATTGACGGAGTAATCGGTGAACATACACAAAAAAAAAAAAAAAAACAAACTTGAAGTCGAACATAGAACCTCCTCCTTTTTGGGAAGTCGGTTAATAAAATGAAATTTTAATTGTGATTTTGTGTTTTGAGTTGATCTTTTGTGTGCACTAAATAAATGTTTTATCTATCTATCTATATTACCGGATTAGAAGTATATTATGTAATAAGTCCATGTCCATTATGTAACAGTCTGCCTACTATGAATGAAGTGTCCTTTCCTTGCCATGAATCTGTTGTGAAAAAGTTAATTAAAAAAAATCAAAAAACCCGACTGCTTAAGAAGCGAACTAAAAAGACATAAACAAGAAGAAAATCATGCTCTAAAGTCGGAGGATACACATTTGCGAGCTGGCTGGACAAAACCAGGTGTATGGATGGGTATGGAAGAAAAAAAAAATTGGGCCCCCAAAATATGGTGCCCAAAATCCGCCACTTTTCTATTGCCCAATTTTAATATAGCCCACCACTCACAAGGTTACGAATCGATTGACGTAAGAATCATCAAAATTGGCCAACGCGTTTGGGCTCTGGAACGCCACATAGGAACAAACATTCATGCAAACATACATAGAGCGATAAACAGATTATCCTTCGGCTGATAATCTGTTTTGAGGCCCACAGGCCTCTGAATTGGCTATTTCAGACTTACAATAACTATATAAGTCCGATAGGCTTATTACGTATCTTTTGCAAGAGCAAAACAATAGCGATTTTTGCTCTTCAATACAGAAAATTTTGAGTATTTGACGGGTTTTTTTTAAATAAGCGATCAGCAAACGATTGTGTAGGACGTACCATACCTACACTGCAGGTAATTCCGACTTTTATAACACGAAGCGTTTGATCGCTATCCTTTTGATCATGCAAAAGATACGTAATAAGCCTGCCGGTTAGAAGTATCTTATATCCTAATCCAGTCTGTTTATTATGAAGTATCCTTGCCATGAATGAATCCGTTGTGAAAAAAGTTAATTCAAAAAATCAAAAAACCCGACTGCTTAAGAAGCGAACTAAAAAGACGTAAACATGACTAAAACGTAGCTGTGCAGTCGGAGGATACTGTATATTGCGTGCTGGCTGGCCAAAACCAGTTGTATCCTCCGACTGCACAGCATGATTTTATTCTTGTTTACGTCTTTTTAGTTAGCTTCTTAAGCAGTCACATTTTTGAGATCACCTCTTAAAACCCTTTATTTTGATACCCTACACGATGGATTTGCCAGAAAAAATAATTGGGCTCCTACAATATGGCGCCCAATATCCGTCATTAATCTATTTTCCAATTTTAATGTAACCCACACTCACAACGTTAAGACTAATCGATTGACGTAATAATTATCAAAATCGGCCTACGCATTTGGTCTCTGGAACGCCACATAGGACCAAACATTCATGCATACATACATACATAGAGCAATAAACAGATTACCCTCCTTCGATAGGTAATCTGTTTTGAGGCCCAAAGGCCCCTGACTTGGCTATTTCAGACTTACATTAACTATATAACTCCAGGTTTCCTCACGATGTTTTGCTTTACTGTTGGCTGTGATATCCAAGATAAATTTAACTCACAATATAAAATCCCATTGGTACTTGCCCGGATTTGAACCCAGGATCTCAAGCACGAGAGGCGAGGTCTTAGCAACTGGGCCACCACCACAGGCTCTATTCGTGTTCCAAACGTCCAAATCCGTTCAGCATTTGTGGTGTGATTGATTAATATGATATAATTGATTGCTCGGTAGTTGTTGCGTTCTCGATAATTTCTAATTTTAATTCGGGTACAGCCGCTTACAAAAACTGTCTTGACTTAATGACCTAAAACACCTAGACGGGGCAGAGAGCGTCTACAGATGTCCTCCATCGCGATCGGTCTTGAGCTTTACGCTTCACCGCTCTCCATGTCATTCCGATGCTCGTCGCTTCTGCCAACACGGTGCGACGCCAGGTTAGACGGGGACGGCCACGCTTTCTTTTCCCTTGGGGATTCTAGTCCAATGCTTGCTTGGGTATGCAAAAACTGTGTGAACATAAAAGAAATTTGAACAGCAAGTTTTAGTTTTTCACTTTTCAGAAATGTTATTAAAAGTTGTTAATACTCACGAGTACTTTGACCTCCTAAAAAAATATTGTATTAGGGCCCGCAAACAAACCTGCGAATTGACGCGATGCGAATTCGCAACGCAGAAAACAGCTAAGCAGTAAGGGCCCGTACACAAAACTGCGAATTCGCAACGCATCGCAAATATCTGCGAGCTCGCACGTATTAAATATATAGAAATCGCGTCGCATCGCATCGCATCGCAGTTATGTGTACGGGCCCTTAACAGAAAAAAGCTCGTAGATTTTTACAATACAACGCCGCACCGAAGTTTTGTGTACAGAACTGCGAATTGACGCGATGCAAATTCAAATTCCTTTAATGTTTGTCACAGGTGGAAAACGGTTATTATCATAATATAAATATAGATCGCTGCAACATACCCACAGGGCGTACAATATTTAATAGTCATTTAAGATTTATTCTATCATTATTCATGTTTAAGTACATTATCAGTTACTATTATTATACATTACAAAGAGAAAGAAAAAAATAATATCATTAATTAATATTAATTATTTTTATTGTTAATATATTATCATTATTTAATATGTCAAAATGTCATGTCAAGAATATAAAATTTGTATACAAACAAAATTTGTATATGATGCGAATTCGCAATCATCAAAAGCAATTCGCAATCATCAAAATCGGCCAACGTGTTTGGTCTTCAGAACGCCACATAGGAACAAACTTCCATAGACTGACAAACACATTACCATCCTTCGGGAGGCTGGTAAAAATAAAAATACCGTTAAATTGAGAACCTCCTCTTTTTTGAACTTGGTTAAAAATTAACAATTAGATATTATTTACTTAACAGTTATGTTAATCTACAAGTCCGCTGTCTACAAGTTATAATAGAATGGATGTCCGGGAATAATTTAAAAATAAATATTGACAAAACTAAAATAATGACTTTTGAGCAAAGGACAAATCATAAAAAACCTGACGTAAAATATGATGACAAAGTAATTTCAGAAACGACAACCACAAAATTTTTAGGTGTAGAACTGGATAGGGACATGTCATGGAAAACCCACACTGATAGTGTATGTAAACGCCTGAGTCAGCATTCATATGCATTACGGAATCTCGCAAAGGAGGTACATCAAAAAGTTTTGGTTACGGCGTATCATGCTTATGTTACGTCCACGCTGCGCTACGGTATTATATATTGGGGTAACTCCACGAACATGGAGTCGGTGTTTAGAGCGCAAAAAAGGTGTGTTAGGGCAATATGCGGTATTCAGAGCACGGAAAGTTGTAAACCGTTTTTCCCATATTTTCGTATATTAACTGTAACCTGCCTGTACATATACGAGGTGGTTCTATTCGTAAAAACAAACTTGCACTTATTTCAAAAACTACATAGCACGCGACATAAAAATAAAATAAGCGGTATACAGCACAAAAAAGCGGTATTCCATAAAAACTTTCTCGGAATGGCACCACAGATTTACAACAAACTACCTGATTCTCTATTAAATATTAATGATATAAATAAATTTAAAAAGCAACTCAATAATTATCTGATGAAAAAGACATACTACACAATGAATGAGTACCTGTCAGATAGAAATGTGTGTGTATACTAATAATACATACCTATTGTTATGGTGAATACTTGGGTCCGATTTCTTTATAACATTATTTAATATATTATACTTTTTATTTCTGTATTGTTCATTAGACATAACTAAATTATTAAGACATTACAAAACTCTGACATTACTTACTTATGTATTTGAAATTATGACATTGTATAACTTATTAGTTTTTAATTTATGACATTTTATAACATATTAACTAAAATTTATGACATTTAATAGAGTATTATTTTGAAATTATGACATCGTTTAGAGTATTAATTTGAATTTATGACATTGTACAGGGTATTAATTTATGAGATTTTGTGGTACCTATTAATTTGACTTTATGAGATTGTATAGTGTAATAGTTTGCAAAGGGTATTAATTAGAATTTATGACATTGTGTATTTTTAATGATAATTTTGCATGCCTAAATTGGTGCAACACAGTGGACTGCGCATTCACTTGACATCTGGAAATGTATTATTATGTACTGTGTTGAGCAATAAATATATTTGAATTTGAATTTGAATTTAATTACTGCCAAACTGGTATTGATCTAAATGATCGGATTGCCCGAGATCAGGTTTAAGGGCATTCCACCGCTTTAGTGCCGTAAAACGGTTACGTTCTAAAGCGTACTCCTTAGTAAGGCTTAGCACGCACTGCGATTTTTATTCGCGCGAATTTCTTTGCGCCGATTTTGCGACCTATGGAATTGTATGAAGCTGCACGCTTTGCGGAAAAAAAATCGCGCTCAAATAGTACTAAAAGATTCGCGCGGAAAAAATATTCGCGCGAATAAAAATCGCAGTGCGTGCTATGCCTAACGGCTAGGTTAAAAGGTTTGAAAAAAAAATACACTTGAAATCATGTTCATTATTTTTGAAGCATCGTATTTTCGTGTAAGTAATAGTTTTGCTTTAAAAAATTATTTACAAGATTTTTTTTTTATTTATTAAACAATATCTTGGTTTGGTTCAGTATTGATATTCTAGCGCTGAGCGGGCGCACGGCCTGTACTACGTTAAACAGAATTTCAGAAATTTCTCAATTATCATGACGTTTTGATCCGGTTAGCACCAAAACGTACCCCACCCTGGTACTTTTGGTAACAAGAATTGGTGATGTAGGGGTGTACTACGCAACATGCTTCAGCCTAACC
Organism: Orthosia cruda; assembly: GCA_964057195.1. Classification (NCBI taxonomy): domain Eukaryota; kingdom Metazoa; phylum Arthropoda; class Insecta; order Lepidoptera; family Noctuidae; genus Orthosia; species Orthosia cruda. The sequence continues at coordinate 6,611,206 of OZ059841.1, read as the reverse complement.
TCTTGAAGAATATTGTCATAATATTACGTGATTATAAATTAGTTAATTTTTGCACCTTAGTAGTTGTTTGACCTCACCATTGAAAGCCTAGGTAGCTTCCTATAAGTGGAAGGCCATGGTCATATAACAAGGTCTAATGTATAATCGGAAACATGATATATATTTATTTAATTGTAGTTACATGTTTATCAATGGTTGTAATATTAATTGCTCTAGAATAGAATAGAATATAAACCAAAAAAGAAATTACTCATTTATTTTACGCCTCGCGGTTTCACCCACGTAGTTCCTGTTCCCGTGGGAATACAGGGATAAAAAGTAGACTATGTCACCCGGTGATAGTGCAGCTTTCCAACGATGAAATAATTTTTGAAATCGGTCCAGTAGTTTTTAAGCTCTTTATAATATTAGTATGGACAACTTAATACTATGGGTACAAAGGCGGTCTTATCGCTGACTACGAGGTCAACGGCCAAATTAAAAAAAAAAACAGTATGAGAAAAATGTCAAAATACTACGCATACTTAATTAAAATTCTTGATTTGATAATTATCATGTTGACTGTATCAATAATTTCTGGTTTTATATATTTTTGAAATCACCGCATCAGTTTTGTGTTTGAGCCTTTAATCATATTGTCACCCTGTATAATGTGTAGAACGACACGCACTTGGCCATTTATTAGCGAATACTCTTCTACGTTCTACAGTAACCTTGTAGGTATCATTAAACTTGATTTTAGATACACGTGCTAATCAAATTCATTGACGAGCCGATCAGAACCTTATCGTTTGACCTTTGAGATCCAATTAGCAATAGCATTAGGAAGTATTATGTAACCTTTTACAACTTCCTGGATTGGTTTGACGTTTAGCAGATGCCATTAGTTCGAATTTCGAAATGCAGAAGTTTACTAAGATTGAAGTAGCACAAACATTCTAAATCAATGGGTTGAAGGCACATAGCTAGTATAAGGAAACACAGAATGGGAATGCCGGTAGTGTTTAAAAGCAGTAGTACCTTAAGCCTACAAATATTCAATTTGGTGCCGAAAAAGCGCATACTTCTGTCATTTTTGGCTTACAAAGCTGTCATCTATACGTCATTTTGTATCTTGTTGAAAGTGTAAACAATGATGTCTCTAATAGCGAACACTATGGCGCTTCCATGGTGTGTCGATAAGTACTATACGTATGGTACAACTATTTTTTTATTATACCATAGAGTCGTAACTTGCAACAAGCAGTTTATACCATAATACATATAGGGAAAGTATGCGTTACCTACATCGCCGCAAAACGGCCATCGCTCATTATATTGAATGAAAAAAAAAAGAAATAATGAAAATTGTGACCCGCACTGGAGACACGAGTTAAGCAAAACAACAAATAAAAATAAAAAATAAAAATCGCATGCGAGACCAAAAAGGCTCCTATCTTAGCATTAGCTGATTTATAAGAAAATAACGTTGTGCTGGTATTCTGCTAAGGCCCACTGTTGATGCCACGGACACATACACGGAAACGGAACATACAATATTTAAAAATTAAAAAGAATAAATTAATAATAACAAAATAGTATAAACGTAGAACGTGAGCCAAAGTATGTATGTGTGTAAAGTATAAAAGTTAATTCAAAAAATCATGAAACCCGGCTGCTTAAGAAGCGAACTAAAAAGACGTAATATTAAAAAAAAACCTAAACAAGAGAAAAATCATGCTGTGCAGTCGCAGGATACGTTTGGTTTTGGTCAGCCAGCTCGCGAATATGTATCCTCCGCACGCATGCACAGCATGATTTTCCTCTTGTATACGTTTTTTTTTAATTTTAGAATTATATTTTGTTATTTATAACTTTTTAGTTATAATTATTTTTTCGAATTAGGTAAATTTAAACATATAAGTTTAATATATTTTTGAAATAATCTCTTAAAACCCTTTATTTTGATACCCCACACGATGGGTAGGTAAAAAGAAAAAAAAAATGGGCCCTCTCAATATGGCGCCCAAAATCCGCCAATTTTCTATTTTCCAATTTTAATGTAGCCAGTGAAACTCGCAAGGTTGATAAGACAAATCGATTGAAGTAAGAATCATCAAAATCGGCCAACGCACTTGGTCTCTAGAACCTAGACTGATAAACACATGACCCTCCATACGCAGTCGGATAAAACCAAACAATGTTGGGCCTCGCAGCGCTGGTTTTCAGCGATAGCCGGTATCGTCTGGATGACATCGAACCCAGGCAGCAAATCAGTTTCATGAAAGTGTTAGTTAGAATCACATACTTATACCAGATGTCACTAGTGATCTCCTAGTGAATAGGATTATAGTGAATAAGTGAAGCAGCTATAAGCAAAACTCCTGATAATACTCCTAGCAGACTAGACTGCAGCTTCCTATGTACTACTACTCATAGTACTGACCAAGCCAAGCACAAAGCGCCATTACGACATAGTCTTGTCCAACATAAGTAGTGACCCTTGTCCCATCGGACTTAAGAATTTTATTGTTCTTTTTAAAAACAGAACAGAAATACTATTTCACCTTGACACGTATGTAGGTACATTTTCCCTAAGAACTAGTCTTGTGTGAAAAAGTGTTTAGGTGACAATGAACTGGTGATGGCCGTGTATTTAAACAAACAAAATAATTAATTCTGAACGGCAAACAATAGTTTGGGCTGCTCTCATTTGAGTCAAATTATCATAATACAACAATAATTAGCATTTATAACTAGCTGCCAATATACAGGTGAAAGACAAAAGGACCACTTTATGTTCTCACTATTCAGCTATATCCGTATTGTTCAACTGACAAGTTTTTCGAGAAATTTAGCACAAAGCTCGTCGACTCTTTACGTGACCAGAGGACTGGCCTTTTCTACGGCCAGAGAATCAGCATTGCCATCCAACGTGGCAACGCTGCCAGCGTTCTGGGCACGTTTCCCATTGACAACGATGTAGACGAATTTTTGTATTTGTACATAGGCTTGTTTTTTTTTAAGAATATTTAATTATACATATATATGTTATTATATTATTTGTTTTCATTATTGTATGTAAATAAATACTGACAAGTACTAAGCAATGATACAAGGTTAACTTGCATAACAAATCCTTCAAATAGTTAACGTATTTAAATCGTTCCGCTTCTGACAATTATTGTTTGAAGATGACAGTGTCAGTGTCGTTTTAAATACGTAAGGTGATTAATATATGTATGTGTTTTTGCAAACACTCTAAGGCCCAATTTTAGGGTTCCGTACCGCACAAGGAAAAAACCGAACCCTTATAGGCTTACTTTGTTGTCAGTCTGTCTGTCTGTCAACACCTTTTCACCCCCTCAGACTTCTAGATCAACGCAATCAAGAGATACAGCCGTTAATGTCGCATATTTTACACTTGCATTTGAGTCAAAATCTACAAGGTATTTCCCATTGACCTAAAATCATGAAATTTGGCAAGAAACGATGTCCTACACGCATACGTAAAGGAAAAAGCCTAAAACCGTCAATTTATACCTACATGAAAAAAAGATTATTAACTTATTTGTAGTTGGTAAATTGACCGCGATTTATGTCAATGTATGGGACTACAGTTTTCCAACGGCAAAGTTAATTTTGCCCCTCAATTCTGTTTCTCCTTTCGTTATAGCAATTTTCGGTGCCCACATAGTTTATGAACTTCACTAATGTTATTTAATTATTTTGGTGGATGTAGCTGTTTGAACGGAACCCTCAGTGCGTACATATTTTCTATACAAAAGCTGTCAACCCGCCATTTTTATTCCTCAGTTAAAAGTAGTAGTATCAGACTATTGAAATCGGGCCTTAGTAAAGTTGCAACCCTGAAACAAAATCTATTTGCTCGAGATTTTTATTGATCACAATCTGTTATATTTACTTCAAAAACCTTAAGTACCTGAAATATACATATTACAAAATGATACATAATTATGTTACCTGAAAAGAGAAAATTAAACCTTTTTATATATACTGAAAAGGAGAGAAAATTATTGTATAAGTAAATGTGATAATGAAATAAAGTATTTTTTTCTAAAGTGTCCTTTCTACAAAATATTGTAAAAGAAAGAAAAGAAATTTCGACTTAAACAAAAAAATATGGTTTAAAAAAATATTAAAACGATATCTCTTGCTTCTGATTCGCTGCTACAGTATTCAATTTGTTTTTTTTAAGGAAAAATATGAAAGGAATCTAGTTACGTGTATTTGCTTGTGTGTCCAGTTTTGTTTGGATTGGAAGTTGTGTATCTTGTCTGTTTAATGTGTTCAGTGCAAATGATTCATGAACGTTTGATTAGGCAAATCCTATTGATGATAAATAGGCTTGTTTGTTGTTATGGCTATTTAGTGAAATTTCATAAAGTGAAGTGATTTGTTTATTATTTTTAAGAAAATTGACAGTCGCATAAAGGAATTATGTTTGGTTGGGGAAGTAACTACTTCTATAATATTCTTAGGTTAGTGTGTAGCTACTGTTTTATAGTAGGTATGCTGCATTTATAACATAACAATAATCGGGCCTGTGTTACCTACTAGTTATGCAGAGGGAGGGTGTACTTACAGTATACCCACGTATCACGAGGTATGTTTAAGGCGTATATATTCCCCAATGTTAACGTGGTACTGGCCGTGCGCCCGCTCGGTGTCAGAATACCTCCTTTTTAACCCCCGACGGAAAAAGAGGGGTGTTATAAGTTTGACGTGTGTTACTGTGTATTTGTGTGTCTGTGGCATCATAGCGCCTCAACGGATGAACCGATTTTGATTTAGTTTTTTTTGTTTGAAAGGTGATTGTGTCGAGAGTGTTTTTAGCTATGTTTGAATAAAATCGGTTCAGCCGTTCAAAAGGTATGGGTGTTTTTCTGTTTGAATCGTGATGTTTTCGCAAGATAAATGGGTCGGGGGGATTTAAAATTTTGGAATTTTACTTGTTTGCGAATTATTTTTTGATTTACATACCCCATGTTTTTATTTTTTTATTTGATATGGGTTTGCTCTTGACTCTACTCTAAGTCATAGGTAACAGAGACAGAGTCGACGATGGAGTGAGCTTACCCAGAAGTAGCCTGTTTACTCTAACTTTGAAGAGATTCAGGTTGAATGCGTTCGGAAACACAGATGCAGGTAGTGAGTTCACCAGTTCAATGTCGCCGATGAGCCTCTTAGCTCTGCGTTCCACCGAGTCAAGCGCGGCAAGCTGATACTTTGCTGAGCCATCCCAAAGGTGGCTGCAATACTCCATGCAGGATCGGACTTGCGCTTTGTACAGTGTTAAAAGCTGTCCAGGCGTAAAGTATCGCTTCACCCTATCTAGGATGCCCAGTTTTTGGCCGCAATTTGGGCTTTGTATTCAAAGGAGGCGCCGAAGTTAAGACTGGATGTCAACTCCATGCCTAGGAGCTCCTTCCGACCAGTAACTGGAACAGACGCACCCCGAAAAGTAGGCGCCCGATCGAAAAGACTCCTTTTAGCGGTAAAAAGACACGCGTGTGTTTTGGTGGCGTTAAAGGAGAACAGATTGTCATCATCCCACTGGGAGACAAGACTTAAGGTCAAATCTGTCCACTCTACCATAGTCTCTCTCAAGTAACGAACTTCATCCACGCTGGTTCTTGCGCTAGAGAGATACCTGATCTCTCTGAAACAGTACTGTCATCTGTAGGTTAAGAATAAATTCTAACAATTAGTTTTTCTGTGTAAATATATGTTTAAACATCCAAGACGTTTTGGAGGATTATGCAAACGAAGCGAAAAAATGTCGTGTTGTTAATTTTTTTTTAAAGCAAAAGTATTAGTCATAGGAAAAAAATATATTTCACAAATAGTGAACATGAATAATAATTTATATTTTTCAAACCTTTTAACTTTATTATTGTTTTATTTTATTTTTATTGTTGAATTTTGAAGTTTAAATATTGTGTATAACATTATTTATTCTGTGGTATAACAACGTCTTGCAATAATTTAAGATGTTACACTTATTGGTATGAATTAAATAAACTTGGCCTAAATAAATAAGGAGTATAGTATGCTTTAGAAAGTATCCGTTTTACGGCCCTAAACCGGAGTAAGAAAATTAAGTTCCATGTAAGAGGGAGCGAGCTTCTTTATGATTGATCCATGATGATGATGAATAAATAATAAAAAATAATAAAGTTTCTCGCCCCCTATTACATGGAACTTAAGTTCTTTATTATTTATTTATTTGAAGAAACTTAGACATAAAATACAAAATATTTCAACAGGCTAATTTAGGTCAGATTAACTATCATTTATTATTTATAATTAATGTACAGACAGAAAATACATACAGAAAACATATCATGACAGAGGAGTACAAAGGTACTGCTTATTTCTTTAGAAATTTCTACCAGCAGACCCGCGAAAAGGAGAAATGAAGAAGAAATGTAGACAAATTGTGTGTGAGAACAGGAAGAGAAGAAAAGTGAACGACTAACCTAAGAAATATAAACATACACATATAGTGTAAGTGATACATACTTAAATAAATACAATATATATATAATAAATACCATCTAGTTATTGAAAAATTATAGATGGAATAACCCATGGCCTACTCAGGAATCGACCTCGTGCTCAACAGTAGCGCTTGAGACTAATAGACCAACGAGACAAGGTGAATTCCAAGAGGCTCATCGGTGATAAGGCACTGGTCATGTCAAATCACCAGAGCCTAGAACACCGTCGTCGAGTTGCCAGTTAAAAAGTTTTCTATCGTTACATTTCGGAGAGTGTACGTTGGAATTGCACGATCTAATTCCACCTAGCCCGTTTCCTCATCGGACTACCAGACGTACGCCGATTCACCATCGGTACATCGTGGTATCGTGGACCATACCTACACACTAAACGTTTTGGAAACAATTTTATTATGCGTACAGCTAAGGATTGGAATTCACTGCCGGAGTCTGTGTTGCCCGACAGCTACAATCTAGGAGGCAAGCGCGGCAGAAACCCTCCCACCAGGTGGACCGAAAACCTGGTGAAGGTTGCGGGAATCCGCTGGTTGGGGAATACACGGGAACGGTCAATGTGGTGATGCGTCGTTTCGGGGAGGCCTATGTCCAGCAGTGGACGTCTTTTGGCTGATATGATGATGATGATGACAATCTAGGAGTCTTTAAGTCAAGAGTGAATAGATTATTTCTAGGCAAGCGTGTCTCACCTTCGACCACATCATCGCTTACCAACAGGTGAGATAGTGGTCAAGCGCGAGCGTAAAAAAAGAAAAATGAATAAAATTAAAAAGCAGCATCCATCGATTATAAATAATGGATCTCTGAAAATACCATTAGCTTCGCTTCCCATCCGTCAATTTCCTGTTTTTTGTATTTTTGCCATTATGGATAATCATTCATCATAATAATATAATGACATTGGAAATGACAATAATCTGTAGGTACCTTATTTTAATTTTATGTATTAATAAATAATAATCATAATTACGCCTATATTTCTCGAAGTTTCGACGCTCAAATCATCCGATTAGAATCAGAATCATAATCTTTATTTGTAAACATAGGTAGTGCATGGTGTGTGAGTTGTTATAGTATTACTTAGATTCTCTATGTTTTGCCGTGAAGCGTACACATATCATTAGCAAAGTCTCAATAAAAATAACAGTGTATCAAAAAGTGCTACACTAAATCATTAGATACCAAATCATATTAGACTTTTACTAAATATCCCTTACTTTATAGTTTAATGAAAACAATTAATGCAAATGAAATTGTCAATTAATTAAAACTCAATAAAATTTCATTAAAATTAGATGTCAAATAATAAATCATCAATAAAAATTATATGTCAAATAATAAATCATCAATAAAAATTATATGTCAAATAATAAATTAACCTTAATAAATAATATAAATTAGATGTTCAATAATATTTTTTGATGTCAAATAGTAAATTATCAATAAAATAAGACAGAAAATTATTAATCGATTGTTAGATGTCAAATAATAGAACTAATAATGTCAAGAAGTAAAAACAATTAAACAGAAGTCAATAAAACATTTAAAAAATATGAAATGTCAATGTTACAATGATTTTTCATCATATAAATAAACAAGCTACTATAGCACTAAGCATATTGTGAACTTACTTACTTAAAAATTCGTTGTACTTACAATGCGTGGCACGAAAGTTAAGACTTGACCGATCCCTTCCCGCACTCAGACTTCATACCGCTAAAGAGATATATATAAATCGTCTACTGCGCAACTCAAACCACGTGATATCAGGTCTCATCTTTTGTGGCATGTACTGTACTTTATTCCGTCAATAAAACCGTCACAATTATTAATTGCCTTAGAATTTAGAATATGACAGTAGCAATACTGAAAAGGCAAAATCACATAATTTTATGGACGGATTTTGTATCAGGACTTTATGAAAATAAATTTGATAATTCATTATAGCAATAATAAATATGGCAAGAACAGGCTTTGTACTATGAGTTGTTAAAACTATCATATTGCAACAGTGAAAAACTTTTTAACAAAAAAACAAACCGACTTCCAAAAAAAACACTGCAAAGCGGCAAATAAATTTGTGTTAACAACAGAATTTATATAATTCCAAATCGGGCCTGGACCGATTTGGAATTATATAAATTCTGCTGTCTTTGAGTAATCGAGGAACATACATAAAAAAAAAGATTCCGACGAATTGAGAACCTCCTCCTTTTTTGAAGTCGGTTAAAAACGGACAGAGCTATTTGTCTTGTATTGCTCTGTTTTTGTGATAGTATCTAACAAAAAATGTCATAAATATTTTATCAAAGGCGATATGATTCATATGTTTATATAACACTAGCTGATCCCCGCGGCTTCACTCCCTTTCTACCTTTCCTACCTACACACCCACTAACCAACCAATTTGGTAAACTATTTATTTAAATAAGAATTAATACTACAATACGAATGTAACCATCTTTTGTTTATCCAGCGATCTAATTAAATTTTGGAAAATAAAAGCTGCTATTGTGTCTTAACTATGATAGTGAGATATATTATTTCCACAGATTATTTCCAAGTTTTTTTTTGTAGTAAATTATGAGTACATTAATCGTGTAGTACATATTTTTTATGTATCATCAATAGTTTTCTCAGCGCACGCCAAGTAATGAATTACTTTGAGTTACATTATTGCAATTTTCATAAGGATCTCTAATTTGTTTTGAATAAAAATTATAGCCTATGTTACTCGGGAATAAGGTATCTTTCCATAGGTGAAAGATTTTTAATAATCGGTCCAGTAGTTTCGGAGCCTATTCGGTACAAAGAAACAAACTCACAAACAAACAAAAAAATCTTTCCTCTTTATAATATTGGTATGGTATAGAAGTATAGATTATCATAAATTAAATTATGACTCACAGATCTATAATCCTAGATATATATGATAGTGTAATACCCCCTATGGTTCGATTAGTATTTTTGAAATTAGCTCTTCCTGATTCGAGGCCCTATACATGTGACAGTCTGTCAACGAAAGCATGGCGATAGTGATTGGAAAAATGTCAAAAATGTGTTGGAATGTCAAACGCAATCGAAATGTCACGTGATCAATCCCTTACATTTTGACCATCGCCATCGCTAACATCGAATGACACTTTTATAGATCCTCTGAGGCTATATAAAACCCAACATTCTGTAAATGAAAGCTAGGCGATAGTGATTGGAAAAATGTATGGGATTGTCAAACGCTATTGAAATGTCACGTGATCAATCCCTTACATTTTGACCATCGCCATCGCTGACATCGAATGACACTTTTATAGATCCTCTGAGGCTATATAAAACCCAACATTCTGTAAATGAAAGCTAGGCGATAGTGATTGGAAAAATGTATGGGATTGTCAAACGCTATTGAAATGTCACGTGATCAATCCCTTACATTTTGACCATCGCCATCGCTCACATCGAATGACACTATTATAGAGCCTCTGAAGTTCTATACAACCGAACATTCTATAAACGAAAGCGTCGCGATAGTGATTGGAAAAATGTATGGGATTGTCAAATACTATTGAAATGTCACGTGATCAATCCCTTACATTTTGATCATCGCCATCGCTGACATCGAATAACACTTTTATAGAGCCTTTAAGGATCTATACAACATAGTTTGATAGGGTGACGCGGATAGTTGTAGGGTAGGTTGAAATTAAATTTACTTGACATAAACGGGCAGTCTATTTTACTATGAAGTATTTTAAATAATAATATTAAATCAGTACCTTCTCTTCGTTTTTCAAGTAAAGTCATGTTAAAAATTTTAAGAAGTTTTGCGTAGCTCCGAAGTTTTTTGATCTCGCAGAATAAGCATAAAGAAATGTCACGTGACCAATTCTTTATATTTTGACCATCGCTTTCGCTAACATCGAATAACACCTGTTTACAGCCACTGAAAGCCAGAAGCAGCTGACTGGCTAATCTTAATTTTCTTTGTGGTTTCTTTCTTAATAATATTTATTTATTTAGTTTTCTTTCTTTTCAGAACAATGTCGAGGATGTTCAAGTTAGCGGTGGCGGTGGCGTTGTCGATCTCGCTGGCTGGTCAAGTACAAACGGCCACCTACGGACCGCGCGCTGATTATGGTTACCCAGCCGGGTTGATACCTGATTGTAAGTATCTTTATTATCAACTTATATCTACTGTATACTGAGGAGCTCGTGATTAAATAATAACAGCCGCACGGATAGATCTTCAAGGTTAAACAATGCTTGCCGAGGTCGGTCCGTGGATGGGTGACCATCTTTACATAGCGAGTTGCCTCCGTGCATCGAAAAGCACGTTAAGCCGTTGGTCCCGACTGTTATTTAAAGATCTTTGACAGTCGTTACGGATAGTCGTTTTTGTTCTTTTCAAGCTGATAGAAACTCTTCAAACAGATCGGGTCCAGTAGGTGGCCACGCCAATCGCAGCGACCCAGAATCTAGCTGACCAATCCATTCACCAATATGGTCAACCCAAACTCAAACAAATAGTCAGTAGCCTGAAATCTGACACCAGTCTGGTATCTGGTCTGCGGGTATCGTTTTTCCCAGTTACTGGGTTGTGGAAGTCATACAGGTAGCCGCTCCATGGAGAATACTGAATCCGGTTAGGTTGGAAGCCAACCCCAATATAGTTGGGAAAAGGCTGGGTAGATTAATTGTCCAACTGCTGGACAAAGGTCTACCGACTAGACTCTAGCCCATAGCCTTTCACTATTTGCGATATATTGCCATCTCAGTGAGAGAGATCTTAGTATCTTTATTTATTTAGAACTGAGGCAATAGGTTGACCGTTTATTACTTGGGATTTAGGTATTATAAGTTAAGTGTTTAAAATAAGACACCAGTCTTGCCAAGGGGTACCGTGTTACCCAATTACTGGGTTGTGAAGGTCAGATAGGCAGTCGCTCCATGTTAAACACTAGTACTCAGCTGAATCCGGTAAGACTGGAAGCCGACTCCAATATAGTTGGAAAAAGGCCAGGCTGATTGATTGAGTGGTGAAAGTACTCAGAAAAATATGAACATCTTCTGCAACGGGGCCAAATATACAATTACTTACAAATACTGCCACCTGAAGGTATTTACGTCAATAGTGAATAGGTTACATCTCTGCATGCGTGCTTAGCTTAACCGTCGACCACATCATCGCTTACCATCATGTGAGTTAATGGTCAAACCACATCAATAAAATAAAAAAAATATGCTATGGACCAAGTAATCAATGGGCAGACAATATGAGTAGGCAATATGCTAAAAAATATTAAACTAATTAAATTAAAGGGGCTTTCAAATTAATACCCATCACTTATCAGGCCAGGTAAAAAAATATTCGTTTTTTTATTATTATTCATGTTGACATTGATTTTATTAAATAATAGGTAAATGCGATTACTATTTAAGCAAAGTCGAGTAACCTAACATGAATCTCTTCGCCTGCCATCGCCGCCGAGCGGACGTCTCGCTGCCGCCCGCCGCTCTCGCCGCCCCCACCGCGCGCCCCGCCGCGCCCCTCTCTCCGACTCGTCGCGCCACTGCGTGACGTCACTGCGGTCGCCGCGTCTCCGCGCGCCGCTCACAGGTGTCGCTACTAGTAACTTCGGTTACTAGTAGGGACATCTTTTTTGGCCCCTTCCGGGTTAAAACCACGACTTAGTGGTCCTTGGTGGAAACCTAACGGTGTTAACTAAGCCAAGTGAAGTGGTGACCCGCCCACTTGCTAAGTCCCGTCTGGACACGGCAGTCAGAAGGAGTCGGGAGCAGGGTAGTTGGCCTTGGTAGATAGCCTAGTCAACCCCTGTCTCTGCCCCACAGCGATTCACCTGGCACGGTCGGGTGTCTCAACCCCGACGTGCCAGACTTTCGGTACACAGGAGGAGGGTGGCCCACCTTCGGTGGGTTCACCGGTACCCTAGGACCCCTGCCACCCAATAAGATTGGTAACAAGCTTAGGGCTCACCAGATACTCACCTCCCAGTCTAACCCGGCTGGGAGGGTAGGATTCACACATCCCCGGGCCCATCCACCCGGGGAATAAGGTTATCAGCCCCTTAGTAGTTTTTAGTCTTTTTTCTCTTCTCCTTGTTCTGACTCTATCGACAACGATGCATCCCGTTGAGGTGTTGATAGAGCTCGTCAAGGACTTGATGTCGGACGATCCCAGTCCGCGTCATGAAAACCAGGCCCGATTTAAGATCATTCTTTCATCTCTTGCCAGATGTGCACCTTACAGTGCCCCTGCCCCCCCGCCCTATTCTGACGTAAGTCAGCTCCCTGTTAATGTGCAAAATGCCATTAAAACCATTAAGGAGAGGTTCGCTCAGGACTGTCATCTCCGAGGTAGACTCGCCTGTCCTTTTGGCACAGTGTTAGAAGCACTAGTACCAAACATATATCCGTCCGTAGAGGATGTAGTGGAACCTGAACCTAGCATGGCCCCCGTGTCATGTGAGGCGAAGGATTCTCCAAGATCCCCATCCCCACCCGTCAGGCCCACTTCCGGGCCTAGATCACCCACCCTTTCCCAGGGCGAGGTTCAGGCAAATAGTGCCACTAAGCCAGATCCGATTCCCTCTGAGAGGGACCGTAGCCCATTAAAGCCCCAGACCTCGGCTGCTAAGCCTCCTCCTCCTCGTAGGATGTCCGCCCGTCTTCAGTACAAAAAGTACAAAGAGCGCGTAGCAGCTATGCACTCAGAATCTAGGTCCAAATCAAATACTTGGGTCGATGAGGAGCATGACTCTCCCATCGAGATGGACACAGCCCTAAGTACCGACGATGAATGGGCAGCAGTAGCTGTCCACATCGATCAGGTCATAGAAAATCCCCCAGTTGACCCCAGTAATAACCCCGATTTGTCAGAGGACTATGCCACCATGTCCTCTTCTTCTGACTCTAATGATGACAGAGAATTCATTCTCCACTCTGGAGGAAAGACGAAAATGAGGAAAAGTCCCCCTCACGCTACCAAGGCCAAAAAGCCAGTAGCTAAGACCTCTCCCCAGCCAGTTCTGCCGCCGGCCTTGCCCGACAGGCAACCCTCCCCCGCCCCCGCCCCCGCTAGTCCTTCTCAGCGGTCAAACCGCTCGCCTAGCCCTATGGTAGTAGTAAATAATACTACCACTAGGAAGCCTCCTCCTCCTCCACCCATTTATCTTCAAGATAAAGGGAAATGGAGCGACATTTCAAGCGCCTGTGTAGCGCGTAAAATTAATTTCACCAAGGCCACTGCATGCCAACAAGGCATCAGAATTCAAGTCCCCACTCCCAATGATTATCGAGCTTTGACTCGTTTTCTAAAAGACAGGAAAGTATCTTTCCATACTTACTCCCTTCCGGAGGAAAAGTACACTAGAGTTATCATTAAGCGCGTTCCGAAGGAAATCCCGACGGAAGAAATCCGAAAGGATTTATTAGCGCAAAAAGTCCCTGTGTCAGAGGTCCACCGATTGCATAAAGCAAGAGGCGGAGATCTCTACGACATGGTCCTTGTCGTGTGTTTCCCCTTCCAGGGTCACAATCCCATTTTCAATGTTAGAACTGTATGTAACTTGTCAGGCATTTCCATTGACAAGCCATACCGTCCCCATCTCGTTGGTCAGTGTCACAACTGCCAACTCTACGGTCACTCTCAGACCAATTGTTTCGCTCCTCCCAGGTGCGTTAAGTGCTTGGGAGAGCACAATACCAAGGACTGTTCCCGTCCAAAAGACCGATCACAATGCACGGAGCCTCCCAGCTGCGTGCTTTGTGGACAAGTCGGGCACCCGGCTAATTACCGTGGTTGCCCTAGAGCCCCCAAACTTGCGCCTAAAATGGCCAAGCGTAATGACGCGCGCCAAGCGCGTCAAGCCCCTACCACTCAACTCCCCCCCAGACTAGCCCCTCAGAGGCCTTCACCCTGGGGTAAGCTGAACCACCAAAGTGTGGCTCCTCAGTCTTGCTCCCAGCCAATTCCAGCGCTGATGGCTACTCCCATCGCAGCGCCAATTATTATCCCCGACTCAATGCCCCCCGCCGCCCCTATGGCCGCCCCTATGACCGCACAAAGCCAGAAGGTGGCTTCCACCACCCCTGCTGCTAAGTGCCGGCCCCCTGTAGCCCCCTCCGGGCAAAAGCCATATATATGCGTTGGTATAAATATAATTAGCGCGTACTCCATTTTTATGACCCCTCAAGCCCGTGCTCTGGATGCTGAAATCCGGAATGCGGGCTCTCTCCTTCCCGCTGAATGCGCCAACCTCTTTTCGAGGTATGAGTCCATCACTGAGGAGCTCGATAGCCTTATCTACAAGGACGGTCAGTGGGTTCGTAAATAGTACGAACCCGCCGTTCATACAAAATTAACTTACATATTCGTTCCGTCCTCACCGCAGAGGCTCGTCGCGTAATCCTTTTCGATTCTATAAGCTAGCCCGCGTGCTGAGCCATAGTTAAATGCAAGTCAGATATTATTGGAGTTTCTTGTCCGTTCTTCTCCACGTAGGCTTTTCCGAACGGATGGTAGAATCACTTTATCAGATCCGGCCTTTGCCATCCCCCAAGCGACGCCCTGAGCCGAGGTCCGACCCCAACTGGGGTAGCCCTTAGCGCTGTCGCTTTAGGTTTAGTACTTTGAAGCCTGGCCGGAGGCTAAGAGATTAGTCTCCACAGGGAAGACCGGTTAAGCATATGTCGGTCACTTTGACTGTTTGCGAGACGCCAATCATAAAAAAAAAAAAAAAAAAAAAACCTAACATGAAGGAGATGACGGGAGCTGAGTTCGCTCGCTTTTCTCGTTCACTTTAGCTCTCGTAATCCCCTTCGTACCTAACCTATCCGTGTCGGGGTGCCCCAAGCTTCTGAGCTCGCTTCGCTCGCTCTCTGACTAATCCATTGACCGTAATTATCGAACTACCCAACCGTTACGTAGCAATATTCATAATTACCAGACAATGTGCCAAATATAGAAGTTTAAATCAGTATTCATTACATTGCCCGAATTGAATTGACTAGCTTCATGATGCTGGGGCATTATACAAAGTGCACTGATTAATCATTTGGTCCATGACGATTATTTATCGCAAAAATATAACTGTTTCCTACATTTTACTGTTATTTTATCATATTGTACTGAGTTGATCCTGTGCTCCAAGCTGTTTGAAATTCATGTGTACTTTCGTCCTGGGCGGTGACCATGGGACCGGGGACAGATGAATACAAGTCATATATATCTGTCCCTTACACACACTCAACATAAACTTACTCTAAGAGCTTATGGTCACCTTCCTGATTGCCTATTGTATTAAAAGTTACACAGCGGATTGGAATAAAAACGCAAAATCTACACCAAGGTGGATTTGCTGATATGTTTACTTTTATATTTAGTAACTTTTTCTGAAGTTGACAGAGCAAAGTGAACTCAAAACTCAAGCACGTTTAACTTAATCATGAAACTGTGGCAAAGAAAAACATTTGCAAAGTAAACTTGAACGTAATCTCAAAACCAATATAAAGAAGTAATAATGTTAAACGATTTTCTAAAGTAATGAGTAAGTCAACTGAGTAATATCTTGTTGACATACACATCAATTTATTTACAAATGTTTGAACGTAATAAGAATAATGGAAAACGTTTCCTTATTGGCTGTGGTAGTAATAAAGCTGTAATAAATAATACATAACTACTTTAACATGGTATAGTGGACTCAAGCTGAGCAATGAGATATTCCTTATTATAGGTACTTTATTGGGTTTTTCCAACTGTAAATCTACCATTTACTGTACCTATGTGGCGTTAGTTGACTTGTGTCTGCCCTGGCAGTTGAGATTGTGTCATGCTCTCTCTAATATATCTCTGATGGTGGCACATTTGTTGGATCATTCGGTTCCCTTCATGATGGTTGAGCTGAGTGGTGTCGGTCCACGTGTCATGTTCGTGAACGGGCGCCATCAGTTGAGACTGGTCATAACTAAACTGCTTCGGCCTGCTTTTAATTACGTACTTATTTTATTTTTATTTTACTGTAGACGCTTTTATGTGCACGTCTTTTTACATCGTTCTTACACACATATGTATTTTCAACAAGAATAATGTAACCAAATAATTGTAATTAAAACTGATGGAAAAGAGTGTCCATGATTTTATTGCACGTTCTTCTCCATAGAGAACTACTGACGCTTGCGAACGTGCAACTAGATTCATATTATGTTTGACAATTCAAAAGTACCTATGTATGGTTTAGTTGAATTAAAAATATTTTGATTTTGATTATTCCATCTGAAATTACTCATTATCAGGTTGCAGTCTGGATTTGTGCCCGGTTGATGGCAATAGATAGGCAGATATATATCAAACTTTCTAAGTGCAAATGATTGCGTTATTGATGAAAACACCAAAATTGCTATGTGTATGCCTTTAATATTTGAGGAGTTCCCTCGATTTCTCCTATATCCCATCATCAGATGATCTTGACCTGATGACGATGGGACCATTTGGGAAGTACCTCTACCCTTTCAACCAAAATAAAAATAACTGAAATCGGTCCAGGCGTCTTTAAGTAATTGGGTAACATTCATTAAAACCATGACCATGACCATTGTCTGGTGAAATCCGACTTGCTCTCCTCCAGGTGAGAGTCCTAGAGGCACGAGGCGAGTATGGTGATACGAGTCAGCAGACTGGGACGAGATGCGGTACTTTTTTGCGTCTTATCCTTGGCGGCATGTGTGCTTCTCCTTGGGTGACCCCTCGAGCTGTGCGGACGCGGTTGCGGATGTGATTCAGCAGGGAATGGAGTATTTCATTCTATTCTCCGACATTCCGCTCGGTCACAAATCCCGACCTCGGTTTAATTCAGAATGTGCCCACGCTGAGGCCTGAAAAGAGTCTGCGTACCAAGCCTGGGTCGGGGCCCGCGACCGCAAAGTTAGAGCGCGTAGGGTTCGCGCGAGGAAAAGAGCTTTTAATTCTGCCACCAAGTTCTGCAAGCGGGTTTTGCGTCGGGCACTTTTTGACCATATTGGACGTATTGGGGCCAAGCTGGCATCGCACCCTCCGGGTAGTAAACAGTTTTAGTCCCTGTCTAAAGCGGTTGAATCGAATTTCTGTCGTCCCACTTTACCTCCAATGCTGAAACCTGATGGGTCGCTGGCTCACTCTGCAAGTGAGAAAGCAAATTTATTTGCATCTCTGTTTGCTAGCAATTCACGTCTGGACGCTGGATCCAAGCAACCACCTACTGTACCTCATTGTGACTTTTCGATGCCGGAGATCGCTGTGCACACCAAAGAGGTACGAAGAGTATTCTAGAGTCTACGAGTAGTCTAGACGTGAACAAGGCCAGTGGGCCTGACGGCATTCCAGCGAGACTACTGAGGCTGTGTGCACCCGAACTTTCTCCTGTGTTGACACGCTTGTTCCGCCACTCTCTTGTAAAAAGAACGGTGCCAAAGCCCTGGAAGCTTGCAAATGTGCAACCAGTGCCCAAAAAAGGCAACCGTGTAGGCCCTGTCCATTACCGTCCAATCGCCATTACCTCCATTCTGTGCAAAGTTATGGAAAGGGTACTGAACAGTGACCTACCTTGAAGACAATAATCTCCTCATTGACAGTCAATATGGCTTTCGCCGGGGACGGTCTACTGGCGATCTTCTTGTGTATGTCACGCACTGCTGGGGCGAAGCCATTGAGAGACTCGGCGAAGCACTTGCTGTATCGCTGGATATCTCAAAGGCCTTTGACAGAGTCTGGCACGCAAGTCTACTCAGTAAGCTTCCTGCGTATGGCATCCCCGCTGGTTTTTGTAGCTGGATATCAGACTTCCTTTGCGAACGGTCGATCCGAGTAGTCATAGATGGCTGCTCCTCTGACCTTATGGCTATTGATTTCGGAGTTCCTCAGGGGTCTGTTCTCTCTGCAACTCTTTTCCTGCTGCACATCAATGACCTACTTCAGCTTGGTATTGTTGGGTACGCAGATGACAGTACTGTTTCAGAGAGATACCTGGCCAGCGCAAGAACCAGCGTGGATGTAGTTCGTTCCTTCAGAGAGGCTATGGTAGACAGGACAGATTTGACCTTAAGCCTTGTCTCTCAGTGGGGTGATGACAATCTGGTCTCCTTTAACGCCACCAAAACACACGCGTGTCTTTTTACCGCTAAAAGGAGTCTTTTCGATCAGGCGCCTACTTTTCGGGGTGCGTCTGTTGCAGTGACTGATCGGCTCGAGCTCCTAGGCATGGAGTTGACATACAGTCTCAACTTCGGCGCCTCCATTGAGTACAAAGCCTAAATTGCGGCCAAAAAACTGGGCATCCTAAATAGGGTGAAGAGATACTTTACGCCTGGACAGCTTTTAACCCTGTACAAAGCGCAAGTCCGATCCTGCATGGAGTATTGCAGCCACCTTTGGGATGGCTCAGCTAAGTATCAGCTTGCTGCGCTTGACTCGGTGGAACGCAGAGCCAAGAGGCTCATCGGCGACATTGAACTGGTGGATACCAAGGTTCACAGCTTGGCTCATCGCCGCAAGGTTTGCTGTGTGTGCTTGTCGCTCTTCTACAGACTGTATTTCGGTGAGTGTGCTCAAGAACTCCACGACCTCATCCCACCAGCCCCCTTCTACCATCGGACATCTAGACGCACTGCAAGTTACCATCCTTACCTTGTTGCCATTCCACCAATTCGCACCAAGCGCTTCCAAACATCCTTCATAAAGCGCACAGCGAATGAATGGAACTCACTACCTGCGTCTGTTTCCGAACGCATACAACCCGAATCTCTTCAAAGTTAGAGTGAACAGGCTTCTTCTGGGTAAGCTCACTCCATCGTCGACTCTGTCTTTGTCACCTATGACTTAGACTAGAGTCAAGAGCAAACCCATCACAATTAAAAGAAATAAAAAAAAGAGATTCCGAAGAATTGAGATATTCCTCCTTTTTTGAAGTCGGTTAAAAACATTTATTTAGTGCACACAAGAGACAGAACAACACACAACATCAATATTGCTCGCCCACTATTACAAAGGACTCAAAGTTAACTGTCTAAATTTGGATGTACAGGTGCACTTCTGCTTAACCCATTCGGGCAAAACAGGCGTGGCGTGATGGAGGCAGGCAATTCTTGCCAGGTTTATTGGTCCACTTCTAGAACTCTTTTTAACGTTTTGACATATACATTTGAATCCCTTGGACACTTCACTTCTTTTTCTCTTCGTTTTACTTCTTCACTTCTCCATGAAACAAGTAAAGTTAAAAATTAAAATACTGACACATTTTTATTTCATGCTACATAATTTATCTAGTAGAAGAAACGCTTCGATTGACAATCTATTGAACACGTAATTATGACTCGATATCTTGCGAAAACAACCCGATTCAAACAGCAAAACGCCCATTACTTTTGAACGGCTGAACCGATTCACATCAAACATAGCTAAGAACACTCGATAAACTCAACACTTGAACAAAAACAAAAAAAACACAAAATTTTATTAAAATCGGTTCATCCGTTTTGGAGCTATGATGCCCCTGACAGGTACACAAATACACAGGTACAAACATCAAACTTATAACACCCTTCTTTTCCGTCGGCAGTTAAAAAGACTTTTTAGACTGCATATTTTTGCTGGTTTTTGATCAAGATCCTCGCAATCAATCTATCTACCCACCTATTGCCCACCTGCTGCGTGGTGGATAATAGCCCATTCCCTCTATAAGAGGAGGCCTGAGTCCCAGCAGTGGGAACATTAAAAAAGGCTGTTGATGATGATGATGGCCCACCTATATACCTAGTTCTATATACTGGGTAATCGCTTATCAATCAGGCTATGCTATGTATATAAATAAATAAAATTGAAGTGTATGTTGTGTGTCTGTTTGTTCCGGCTAATCTTCGAAACGGCTGGATTTTGAAGGAACATTCACTGGCAGATAGCTAATGTTATAAAGAGTAACTTAGGCTACTTTTATTTTTAAAAAAGAATGAGGGCCACGCGAAAAAAAATTTAATCCTTGTTTTTTTTTAGTTTAACGCGGACGAAGTCGTGGGTAAAAGCTAGTTCATATTATTAATATAGCAAGGTCAGTGCCTACTGAGCGACACTATACGGTCACGGCTCGCCAGTTGGATTCACGTTCAATGTCAATGCCACCAGATGTTTATACGGATGGAATCTGTGTTACCCGATAGCTACCACCTCGGGGTCTTTAAGTCAAGATTGAAAGGGTTGCTTCTAGTCAAGCGTGCTACACCTTTGACCACACTTACATCACTTACCATCAGGTGAGATAGTGGTCAAGCGCATTTACTTTGAAAAAAATATTAACAACACGATATTTTTTCGCTTCTTTTTCATACTCCTCCAAAACGATTTCGTAATTTTTTTACACAGAAAAATTGATGGTTAGAATTTCTTTTTAACCTACATAGGATGTGTAAATAAAAAAATATTTGGCAGACAAAACTGTCCAAAATGAGGTCCATTATTGATATTGAGTATACCGCGGAACATAATACGCCTTAGATGCTCGTATTTAGCTGCATTTAGTTAGAATGGACGACCCCAACACAGTTGGGATAAGTTTATGTAGATGATGAACAGCTGGATATGTGTCATACCTGAAAGGCTATACGCAGTTGCACCTTTGCCAGCGCATATTTAATGTGAAGGCAAATAAATTACACTATTAATTACCGTGACAATGTAAGCTAATTGCACAGCAAAAGTAAACATCTTTAGTCGATCCATAACTAAAAATTAAAAATATGTACAATAACTATAAGATTTATTTATTAGGCACAAAAAACAGTTGCATGCAATGATATTCAAATAAACAGATACGTTATACACTCACAAAACAATTGAAAAAAGTGTTCCGCGCAGCAGCGGCAGCACACATACACACTTTTCATTCATCTAACATTAAAAAATATTTATTTTAATCAATAAATAAATAAATTACAAATACACACGATGGCATTTATTTTATTTTGTTTCAACAAAGCCTATCGCTCTTCGCCATGCGTGACATAAACTAAAGACTAAAGGTCACAATTGTGACCTATTCGAGTCTTCAAAATGCGCGAGCTCATAACATATCTGTTTATTTGAATATCATTGGTTGCATGTTAAAGTTTAAATAAAATTATGATTACAAATAAATTGGCAAACATTTAAGCCACACCATTGTCCACGATTTAATATTAGGCCCTTACCTATGAAATTGGCGTTTTGTCGTACTGGCCACTTTGATCTCAAGTATCGCCTCTTTGGTTTGGAATTCCAATTTTAAATTTATACAGCTATTTACTCATGCTTTTGTGTGTAGAAAATCGAATTTTAATTCATTTGTTTTTTCCTCTTTTGGTTTTCTTTGCGTCAGTCAGTTTACGAAATGGAAAACTTGAAATATCGCGTTATATACGAGCACGAGTTCAAGTCGAAAACGAAATTTGAATAATTTCTAGCAAGGGAAAAAATTTAACTCCGATGGGGCAGTCCAAAGCGCCTTCAAAGATTTTATTGATTCTTCGAATGGTTTTTTTAGTAAAGGGATCAATGAAATACCTATGAGATGCCAAAAGTGCATAGATAGCAATGGTACATACTTTGATTAAATAAATATATTATATAAAAAAAAACGACTTTACTTTCATATGTAATGACCTAATATATGAACAAATAGGAAACGGAAGAGTATCGTTCATCGCATTAATTTATCTTAGATTATGGATTATGGAGCTAAAATATTCATACATAACCAGCCAGACATTTAAACTTTTTACTAGAAAGGGAGAAGATATCTATGTCCATGAAGTGTGTGTTATGTGGTTTCCACAAACTGACGAAGAGGCACCCGTGCCCCGGCGTTGGTCCTACATGAATCCACATGGAACAACCGGGGCACGTGGGCCGCACTTCTGACAAGATTTGTTATTACATCAAATGAATATTAATAATGATATGTTACTGTGTCCATAAGTTTTTATCAACTGCCTCGTTGGTCTTGCTTACACAAACACACCTTCTGAACATGGTCGGGCAAAATGTAATTCGGATTTTCGGTCTAGAATTTGGAGGTGGATTTGTGTCCAATTAATGGTCTATGTTACATAGGATTTAAAAAGACCGATGAGATTTGAAAGAACTAATATGTATAGGTCTGCCTAACTCTTCTGGGAATATAGACATGATATTATTTCTACATAAAATATTAATAATGCCCTATTAGTGTGTCTCATCATCAGTGGCCTGGAGGTCCAGAACAAATTGAAGGTGTGGTGGCACAGACTAGAGAGTCATCATCATCATAATTTCAGCCGAAAGACGTCCATTGCTGGACATAGGCTTTCCCCATTCGTCGCCACATTGACCCATCCCGTGCGTCTCGCATCCAGCGCTTTCCTGCAACCTTAACCAGGTCGTCGGTCCACCTAGTGGGAGGCCTTCCAACGTATCGTCTTCCGGTTCGCGGTCGCCATTCCAGAACTTTTCGGCCCCATCGGCCATTCGTTCTGCGAGCAATGTGCCCTGCCCACTGCCACTTAAGTTTGGCAATTCTTCGGGCTATGTCGGGAACTTTGGTTCTTCTGCGGACTGGAGAGTGTTGGCCTGAAATTGAGCAGAACCAAAACGGAATACCTGTTCTGCGATTTTGGCGGTGTATCCAGTTCCGTGCCCATAGCTCTCGCTGAAACGCCCATACCGATCTGCTCCGACTTACGGTACCTATTATAGAGTCACTTGTCCAAGGGGATGGCGAGGTAGACCGAGATGTAACGCACCGGATCAATTCAGAAAGGATGAAATGGTGACAGGTCACTGGAAGTACTTGTGCCAGTGTCAGAAAAGTTTGTCCTGGTATAGTCACGTGATGAGGAGGGATGAAACAGATGTTACTAAAAGAATTATGAATATAATTGTGGATGGATGGAGAGGGAGGGGAAGGTTAAGGAAAAGATGGATGGACTGTGTGAAGAGTGACATGAAAGAAAAGAGAGTCAGTGATAGCGTGACGGGGGACAGGACGGTGTGGAGGAAGAAAACGTGTTGCGCTGACCGCAACTAGCATGCAATAAAGGCAGACAGAAGAAGAAGTGGGTCTCATCATAATCAGGCTGTTAATGTTCCCACTGCTGAGACACAGGGCTCCTCTCTGTGAGAGAGGGGATGGGCCTTAATCCACCACGCAGGCCCAGTGCGGGTTGGTTAATGTCACTATCTTCGAATGTTTGGTTTTAGGATATGCCGGTTTTCTCACGTTGTTTTCCTTCACCTTTTGAGGGCAGTTGTGATGAAATAATTCACACAAAGTAAAGCGCCTGACTGTGTTCTAACCCACAACCTACCATTTGTAAGTCGCGGCCGTTACCATTGGGCTACCACTGGTTTATACTTAATCAAAGTCAAATATATTTCTTCAACTAGGCCAATAAGCGGCACTTTTGAACTACAAAAACAAATTAAAAATAAAATTTACAAGTAATAAAAGTTGATTCTACCGTGCATTCGGAAAAGTAGCTTGTTATGGAGAAGAATGCACAAGAAACTCCACACTTACTTAATTAATTTGATAAATAGGAACATGGTTCTCACATACTTACAAATATTGCAAACATAGGTAGAATACCTAATTCAACAATAACGGAACAGTGTGTGAGTCAATTCCTTAAAAAAAATAAACTATGAATATAAATGAACAAATTTGTAATGGAAAATAATGTAATAGAAATCATTTTAATTATTGTAATGAAATTGATTTAAACGCTAGGTACTGTTTTCTTGGCAAGGCAATGTAAAGGCAATAACAGTATTAAAATACATAATAATGTAAACGTCTATCCAATTGCACACTAACAATAAAATAGCCATAAATCAATCCATGATAATTGTTAGATAATCTGTATAAATATCCTTCCTCATAAGTTTATTGGATACCTATCACATAATATATCAAATGGATATTAATAATGAATCTACTAATTTCTTTTTAATCGAATTCCTTAAAAGGAGGAGGTTATCAATTCGACTGTGTTTTTTTTTGTATGTTTGTTACCTCAGAACTTTTAATTTGTTGAACCGATTTTGGTGATTATTTTGGTTGTCATGTGGTCCCATTTAAATTACATCAAGATCTGATGAAGAACTTCGGAGATATACATCAGAACTCTTCAATAAATGACGGCAAATCGGGATGTTTACACGATTTCATAATATAACATCACACTGGTACGCCCTAAAGGGGTACGCAGATGTGAACAGTTCACCCTGGTTTACTCTCATGTCACCGGTTTTGTTTAAGTTTCATTTTATTGGGTTAATCTATTCTATCACTTTGGACATTATAGGTACCTACAACTAGAAAGAGAAAAATGAAAACCTTTTTACAAAAAAATACAACCGACTTCCAAATAAAAAAAACACTACAAAGTTAAAAATAACTTCACTTTCGGCAGTCGGTGTCAAAACACGAAGAAACGAAAACAGGAACACCGACTTCCGAAATTGAAGTTATTTTTCACTTTGTAGTGTTTTTTACTTGGAAGTTAATCGGATATATTTTTTTTGTAAAAAAGTTTTTTATTTAATTATAATATATTATTAGGTCCTGTGTAGGGAACTCATGGCTGAGTTATATCAGCCATTTAATGGTTGAACAATGATTGCCAAGGTCGTTCCGTGGATGGGTGACAGTTCATTACATACCAAGCGTTCTTGCCATACCTATTAATGGAATCAAATATAACAGCTTGTTAGAACCCATTAATATTAATGATAAGTTTTATCCGTGGTGCTAGGCAACTAGGCTTATCCCAGTTGTAAACTACCCTTTGTGCCTATTGGCCTTGTTTTTTTTTGTCCTGCTTGATATGGAGGGAAGTTATTGTATATTTTCCTACTCCTCCGTTATTTTTTCCTGATTAATTTCGTTGCGAGATCCAAGACAGTTACTACTACTACTTACTATGGCACTAGTTGTGCGACATTTTGCTGAACTGGTTCTAATTGGCGCAGCCGTGGGATAGATAATGCCATATTTATATTGTTTTTTTCACATTTTAGGGTTCCGTACCCAAAGGGTAAAAACGGGACCCTATTACTAAGACTCAGCGGTCTGTATGTCTGTCTGTCTGTCACCAGACTGTATCTCATGAACCGTGCTAGCTAGACAGTTGAATTTTTCACAGATGATGTATTTCTGTTGCCGCTATAACAACACATACTAAAAACAGAATAAAATAAATATTTAAGGGCTCCCATACAACAAACGTGATTGTTTTGCCGTTTTTGCGATAATAGTACGGAACCCGTCGTGCGCGAGTGCGACTCGCACTTGGCCGGTTTTTTTTTGTTGTTTAGTTTTAAGTTTTCGTTTTTTTTATATTGTGTGCCCTAGTGGCTTGTGATAAATAAATGTGTTTTCTTTCTTTCTTCTCTTTATCTGTTTGACTAACAGTCTCGTTGTTCGCAAGAAGTACTGCTGAACATAAGGTCCCTGGTTCGTTTTTCGGGTTGAGCATAGTTTTATTCGGATTAGCCCGAAGTCTGAATAGAGATCATCATCATCGTCATAATCACTTCAGCCGAAAGACGTCCACTGTTGGACATATGCCTCGGCTGGATGCAAGACGCACGGGATCGGTCAATGTGAGTAGGGATGATGACAAAAAATATCTATTCAGTCCGTAATGTCAATGGCAGTGTGGTATATTTGCCAATCAATTATTATAATCTATCACTATTTCAATCTAAAAAAAATATGAGAAAATTGAGGTCATAGAAATGTTTATCGATTTTTCATCAATTCACAAAATGTAAACATCAGCAAAAATGTAAATATTAAAGACGAGAAACTGTTCTAAATTGTATGCAATTCGTTTCAGATTTTCCAACAGAATCGCGATTTTTTGTCATGAACACACAGACGTGTAGTAAATCTACTACGACTAGTTTTGTAAAACAACTCAAACTGTGTTCCAATAACAAAATAATAAAAATACAGATGCATTGACTTTAAACAACTTTGCTTTAAATTTAACGTGAATCTTATAACTTTAATATATCTGTTAAAGTGACAATTCAATTCAATTTTCAATTCGATTCAATTTTCAATTCAATTCAATTTTCAATTCAATTTTCAATTCAATTTTCAATTCAATTTTCAATTCAATTTTCAATTCAATTTTCAATTCAATTTTCAATTCAATTTTCAATTCAATTTTCAATTCAATTTTCAATTCAATTTTCAATTCAATTTTCAATTCAATTTTCAATTCAATTTTCAATTCAATTTTCAATTCAATTTTCAATTCAATTTTCAATTCAATTTTCAATTCAATTTTCAATTCAATTTTCAATTCAATTTTCAATTCAATTTTCAATTCAATTTTCAATTCAATTTTCAATTCAATTTTCAATTCAATTTTCAATTCAATTTTCAATTCAATTTTCAATTCAATTCAATTTTCAATTCAATTCAATTTTCAATTCAATTTTTATTCATGAACAATTCACATTGTGTTTGAACTCTTAATCTAAATAAATAAATAAAATCACATTCATTAAAATTATAAAACTAACACATTCATAATACAATAAATTTCCTAATAAAATTAAAACACTCAATACAATTAAAAATTCTATAACATTACAATTCTATTACATAATTATTATTACCCAGTCTCACATTAACTAATATCAATTAATTTAAAACGTAACGACGAAACGGATATGTCATCGTCTATCGAATACAGACTTTTCTCCAATAGGAACGCCTTGCCAATAATTGGCAGGGTGTCAAGATTAAGGCAGTTTACCCTATAAGCTATATTACAGTAAAGTTTCATCAAAACCCGTTCAGTATTTTTTGCGTGATAGAGGAAGAAACATCCATCCATACTCACAAACTTTCACCTTTATAATATTAGTTTGATGGGTAGGATTAGGTGGATACATTAAAGTCTCTAGGGGGATCGTGTTGGTTTACTACACCACGCTTCACTAAGGTAATGAAAAGGTACCGTCCCTGGGCTTAGAGGATAGAAGGCCGTCTAGGTGCATGGCTAGGGTTATCATCCGTCCGGATATGTCCGGACATTTGGACTCCTGCCCGGACATTGTCCTTCCTTCTACTGTCCGGATTATCGGTTTGGATGGCATAATTTTGTTTTCAACGACTACATATAATCTAAGAATAATTGTTTTTTTTTTTTTAAATCCTCGTTTTTTAGGACTTTTCAATTTACCAAATGGGGTTACCATTTGGTAAATTGAAAAGTCTATGCTATGCTATGCACTGCGGAACCAAAAGTGTTTGAGATAGTTTGTCTGGGATTTTTTATACATTTATTTGTAACCATCGGTGCGGGAGATATTATACTGCACAAGAATGTACACAAGCACGTGCAAGTTCTGTCTGTGATGTTTCTCTCTGTGACAAAGTTATAAAGGCTGGCCCTATTTCAGTAATTCAAAACAAGTTTTAGAAGCGGGCGTTTTCCAAAACACCCCATGAATGTTCAGCGTAGTTTAGGAGACAACTAAATTCAAAGAGAAACATTTTAATCCCTCAATGTTGTTGTTAAAGATCAAAATGAGGGAAAGAGCGAAACAAACTCAACAAAAGTATTGTTATTTTTTTAACTTTGCTCTCTACTCTAGCCGTCTTATTAATAAAAATGGCTTATTACCAGCTTACTCCGAAGTTACTCATGGACTAGCTAATCCCGAAGTAACTAAGGATTAACTAAGCTTTACCAATATTATTAATAAACATGGAATAATCTCGGACTAACTATTCATTCTTTACTCTTGGATTTACGCGTAAGCTATGGCAACCCAGTTAAATTTAAAAGTAAAAAAGAATGAACTTGTGAATGAAATAAAGAAAGTTGACGACATAAAGTAGGCAAAGAAGAATAGATATTGGACAAAAAGATATCTGTCATACAGTTTTGAAAGTGAAGGCTTTTGGCGGGCTTTTTTCGAGTGTAGTTCAGCGGCTATTGATATTATTTGCAAATTGATTCCTAGTAGATGTTTTGATATAAAATTGGCATAGTTATGTGTCTCAACTGTCTACGCAACTGGACAATATGTGAAATCATTGACAGAAGCGATCTCGGGGTAGTGGAGCGGATAATTTTATTGTAGATAGTATTGACTACCTCCGCAAAGCTTACTGGGAAGGCTGACTCGATACAATTTGCTGCCAAATACTCCAAAAGACGTTAGAATCTGTTACACCCGCATTCTAATGCATGCTAAAGATTTCATGAAGGATATTATGTACTGAAGACGAGGCGGTATGGTCTAAGACCTTAGCCTGGCCGAGTAGTGCGAAGGAAAAAAAAAGGTGAAGGAGGAAATTTTATATTTATCTCAACAATTTCAACTTAAATCGCATATAATATAATATTATAAATGCGAAAGTAGCTCTGTTTGTCTGTTACTTTTTCACTCTTAAATCGCTAACCGATTTTGGATGCAGTTAGTCATTGAGATAATATATTATGTACTAAATAATAACCTCAATGGACTTAATTTGAGACCCTGGGGAGGACATAGGATAGTTTTTATCCCGGAAACCATCCTTATGGGGGTAATAAGTAATAGTAATAACCACATCGCCTTCATGCCAATTCCTGAAATAGTGTTTCCTGTCTAGTCTTATGCTGTATTATTTTGATACATTACTAGAATAAGAAGGGATAAACAATAAAATATGGAGTGATTGTGAATATAAATACAATATATTTATTTTTAATAAAAAAATTCATCGTCAAATCTCAACGAACAAAATGTCAATCAAACATAATAAAAGAAAAAGAAAAGAAGTCGCCATGGATACACCTCTTAGTCCAACCTTAATCCGACTTTAAACTAGCTAGCACCATGGTGTAACTTTTAGTCCAAGACTAGAGTCAGATTAGTATAATCCCTCCTTATTCCGTGTTTATTAATACGGAAATTTGTTAGTACCAAACTAATGCTTGGAATAAAGTTAATCTTACCTTATTCCACGTTTATTAATAAGACGGTAGAAGTTTATCCGGTATTACAAACATTTTAACTCACATATACAAACGACCAGATCCGGAACAACTATTTGTAGGCCATACCGGAACTACAGATAATAATTATACAAGCATACAGATGCCTCATCCCATACAAAGAAACCGTGCCGCCCTAACTAGCGTTTTTCGTCTGATTAAACTGATTATTTTTATAAGAACATCGAGCTCGATCGGATTTAAATGGTGTTAGTACCGACTTGCAAGTGAAAAGGTGTACTCGGATCGTGAATACTTTTTTATATACAGCAACGATATTTTTTTTTTTGCAATTTTTTACAATTTCATTTTATCAAAATGTGTTACAAAAAAATAAAACCGGCCATTTATTGGAATCAATTTTAAATGCGATCATTGAAAATTGATTCCAATAGATGGCGCGATTTTATCACTCGATTTTTAAATAATCTTGTAAATGTCGAGCCCAATATGCCTTGATTATGTGCTTAGTGGAGTTAATTAAACAAGAACATATTTCTTTTAAGATTGTGTTTAGAAAAGCTAATATTTCACAAAACTCAAAAACGAATCGAAGCGTATCACGCCATCTATTTCAATTTATATGAACCAAAATTATTTCTTCGCGTTGGGTGCCCGTGCCGGAACAAACTCCGTGCGGGCATCGAACCCGCGACACGAAGCGCAACAGCCGATCGCTCAAGCACTTTTTTTTTTCAGGGTGGAAAATCCTCATTGGATGTCCTCCGCCCTGGGGGAGCGGAGGGGTCTGTCAGACTCGTACTGACTAAAAACCACCCCGGTGTTCCGTCTCACACCTACACCGGGGGTCGCGGGAACAACGATACTTCCGCAACCTCCGGCTAGTGCCGGCCCGCCTCTGCGGGCCACGACCTCGGGTTGGGGGGGAGTGAGGTGTGTGTACCACTGCGCCAACCGTTTCGTCAATTACTTACTAGGGCTACCTAATTATTTTATGTGAATGCAATATTTGTCTTACTTGACTTAAGATTATAATGTCACCTTGCGGCAGTACAGTACAGTAGTCCTTCATTGCTACCCGTCTTGAGCTTCACGTTTCACCTCGCACCCCGTCATTTCGGTGCTCGTCTCAATAAGGTGCGTCATCAAGTTCATCGGGGATGGCCACGCTTTCTTTTTTCTCGAGGTGACCAATTCATGGTCTGTGATGAATATGATCGGAACCACTCCGGAGCGTGTGGCTAATCCATCTCTATTTACGACGCTTGAACTGGCGGTCTTGGCTCTTGAAGCATCTCTCCAACAGCTCTACGTTAGGGATGGTCCTGGGCCAGTAGATTCCGAGGAAGCGAATGCAATATTGAAACACAATAAACATTTTATTTATTTTGTTTTCGTTAATAACTAAAAAAAAACAAAAAATAAATTGGCTGTTAGACAAAGACTGCCCAGTACTTTTAAAAACTCTTAAGAACCGTAATAAAATGATCCAAGGTTGATTTTATTTAAGTATTTTATTTGTAAGAAAACACGGTGCCATGCGCGGCCAGTTTATACTGGTTTTGTTATCACTGACTTGTATAATAATACAATCCACAGGTCAACTTTGTGGCGTAGGCAGTGGCGACCCCACGGATCTGATCTCCAGGTAGAATTTGTGTCCCTTATCTCCAGCTTGCCTTTATTGGCCGGTCGGAATGAACACTGACGGGGAACAGAGCTCCCTCCTCTCGTTTGCCTTAATTGGCTGGCTTGAGTGGAGACTCGCAAGAGCAAACGTGCTGGGAGGAAGGAAGTATTTCAGTAAGGGCTAGTAAGGACTTGGCCATCTTCCAGGCACTGGGATAGTTGCGATAGCCGTGGAAGACCGCTCCACTCCTCAGGCACCTCAGGCTATGTTGCCTCCTTGGCGCTACGTCACTTAAGTGCTAGCGACCGTTTCTGGGGGCTCATTAATTGAGTGTGCAAGTCGCCCCCTGCCATTTTGTAGCTGAGTAGTTCAACAGTGGTCAGGCAGGGGCCAATAGCCCTCTTATCAATAGCACTCGGTCCACTAAGCTTCTCAAACCTATAGCCCAATATCTTTTGTCTCCATATTTTGCAATAGTCCTGCACCAACCGGGGATTGTCCTTCGGTGCACTTACTTTGAGCATACAGGGATAATCGTCGGATGGTGTCACATTTCATTTAAATATGGTTTTACAAGGTCACTACCAATTTGGCTCCGGCCTCTGGCACGCCTTTCAAAGGGCCAGGACCCCAGGGTCCTGAGATGTTTAAAGGTATAATAATATATAATAATACTAAACATTGACGATGACACAAACTTGAGAAGTAAAGTGATCTTTGTACTGCAGTGTGATTATATCAGGCTGGACTGGAATGGCTACCTCAAAACCTGTATATAGCAGTGATGATGTACAAAGTTCAAGCAATTATCTTCAATTAATTATGTGAGATAGAGTCATGGTTTAATTCGATAATGAAGATGATACGATAATGCAAGCGTCATGATTTTATTATATCTTTTAAGAATTAAAACTTTAGAATCACGTCACTCCGGTTCATCCGGTTAGACTGGAAGCCGATCCCAACATTATTGGGAAGATGATTGGCCTGGATATTTTTGTACCTGTCGTTACTGGTTATTACGGCATTGTTACATGTTTTACTAAAATCTTTATCCCTGTATAAACATTTCAGTAAAATATACAGTAGGACATTTTCCTCTCGTGGCGTCAATCCACAAGCTGGGTTTGGAGATAACGCCTCATAAAACTGAGGCGCTATGGTTCCATAAACTGCCGTGGAGCAAAGAGCCATCCAGCTCGTCAGTGACAGTTGGAGATTTCGCCAGCGCCCCGCCTGCATCATAAACAGGTGGGACTCCGGGGTCGCGGGCATTCTGATTGGGGACTTTGTCCGCCCACCAAGTGACTCCAGGAAAGACGGTGGCGCAGTGATCACGTCCTGCCGTGCACAGTGAGGCTCAGGGGAGGCGTATTCAGCCTCCTCAGGGACGTGCCCTAACAGGCGTTGTACAGAGGTTCTGGGAAGGTTTTTTGAGAGGTCACGGGCGAGGGTTTATAACCAAATTCGCGCCAGAATAGTGATAGCGTGCCAAGAATCTCTTTAGTAAACACCGCTCGAGCGACTACAGCAGCTGCAATTTTCGTTCAATTACGTTGCCAAAGCTGTCCTGCCGCACTTCGAAGCTTGGCTGAAAAGAGAGGAGCGCATCTCCTATAGGCTCCTGAATAGGATTGGGCGAGAAACCACGGAAAATTGCCATCACTGCAGAGGTGACCTTGACTTTGCACAGCACACGCTTGAGGAGTCCCCTGGGTGAGCCTCTGAATCTTGGTCGCCAGGATTGGGTAAGACCTGTCTTTGCCCGCGGTTGTGCGGGCATGCAAGCTTTCTGTGAGACCGTGTTCGTCCAGAAGTAGAAAACAATGTATCCTAGTCTTGTTTGGGCTTATTGGAATCGTCTTGAGATGAACTTTAGCTATAAAGGATTTTCATGTTAATTGGAGATACCTACCAAAACTAAAAAGAGGAAAATAAAAAGCTTTTTAATAAAAAATCAAACCGACTTCCAAAACAAAACAGTACAAAGCGAAAAATAACTTTGTTTTCCGAAGTCGGTGTCGAATAACGGAAAACAATGTGTACAAAAGACACCGACTTCGGAAAACAAAGTTATTTTTCGCTTTGTAGTGTTTTGAAGCCCTACTCGGTTTGATTTTTTGTTAAAAAGTTTTTTTAGGCATAAGTAGAGTTTGACAAGTACTCAACTGCACATTCTTAATTTAGTAATCGGGAGGGTCTAAGCACTTTACATCTGTATTAGAATGCAGTCAGTCACAAGCAGATAAGAGACCTTCAAGGTTATTTTACCAGCTAATACCTAACTCAGTAAATTATCCGTTGAATTTCTCACGTAATAAACAACATGAAAATTGCCAAGCATCTTCGAGACAACATATAATTTGTAGAGTTTATAGTCAAAAACAGAAAGACGAGGAAAAACATACAATACAATAATTTAAACGAGTATTTGTTACTTGATACATCCTTGTTGTGCGAGTGTTTACTACATTTCTCGATAGGTAAAGGTTAAGTTTTATAATTTAGTGTCAATGTGACCAGTGTGTGTTGCCAGTGATAACCAATGGCTCTGAGACGTGGTCAGTCACAATGGGCGTCGTAAGAAAGCTTACAGTCACTCTAAGAGCAATGGAGAGTTCTATGCTCGGCGTTTCCTTGCGTGATCAAAACAGAAATAAAGAGACCCGCAATAGAACCAGGATTACCAACATAGCCCGAAGAATTGCCAAACTTAAGTGGCAGTGGGCATTGCACATTGCTCGCAGAACGGATGGCCGATGGGGCAGAAAAATTCTGGAGTGGCGACCGCGAAACGGAAGACGTTGCGTTGGAAGGCCACCCACCAGGTGGACCGACGACCTGGTGAAGGTGGTGGGGATCCGCTGAATGCGAGACGCACGGGACCGATCAATGTGGCGACGCTTGGGGGTGGCTTTTGTCCAGCAGTGGACGTCTTTCGGCTGATATGATGATGATGATGACTGAGAGATATAGAGTGATTTCAAAAAGTGTGGCAACTATCCTGCTCTTATTTACCCTATTATATATTATAGAGGTAAAATTGTTTGTTTGTAGGAAGTACTGATCCGATTACAAAAATAGTTACATATTTATCGGTGAGTCTCATAGCCTACTTTTTAACCCGGAAAAAATCACTGTTCCAATGGAATTTGCCACGGCAGCAACGCTTCGAGATAACGCTAAAAATAGTATCTAACGTTAAAAGTTGGAAACAGGAAAAAGGTATAAAGTGAATTTGCAATGTCATATTACGCCATGCCATACTGTGAAGGGACACATAGTTATCAAACCTAAATCTAAGTAAATTACTTACAAAATACCTAAAACGACCTTTGAGGCTAACATTCGCTTACCCTACTACGAGTATCTCTACAGATCAGATTCAGTCATTACCTGCATAATCATTCCCAAGTATGTTGCGATTGGCATTTTATCTTTTATTTTTTTTGTTCCGCATTGGAAAAGGGGGTCTGTCAGACTCGTAAAAACCACCCCGGTGTTCCGTCTCACACATACACCGGGGGTCGCGGGAGCAACGATACTTCCGCAAACTCTGGCTAGTGCCGCCCGCCTCTGCGGACCTCGATCTCAGGTTGGAGGGGGATTGAGGTGTTTGACTCCCCCGCGACGTCTAAGAGGGGCGCGCGTGGAACACTACGCGCCGCCACCTCGGGTACTGATTTGGCGATGGACGTCCCCGAGTCTAACCTAAATATCCCTTTACATGGAGCGATCGTCTATCTGAACTGGATAACCCAGTTATTGGGTAACGCGATGTCCCTTGATGAGATTGGTTGCGTAACTCTGCGTAGGGAACTCATTAGGCTAGGCTAGGTAGATGATATGGCTTCTTCTTCTCAAGTCCATGGAAAACTCTTTATATATTCTGGACCCAACAGCTGGTCCCGCCGATTGCGGCGTCAGTGGCGAGCATAAGGTCTTCCAAGGTGCAGGTGTGTGGGCAATTGGAACAGTCATATATATGTGTGTCATATTTATGACGTGGCGCCGCACTTACACTGGGTATCAGACGGGTCTATAAAACCCCATTTCGCCAAATTGTGTTTGCAGCGGCCTAACTGGATGCGCAACCGATTGTGCTTACCATATAGGCCTCGTCATTTTATGTCCAGGTGTTCGATGATGCGGCTTAAAATACGGTATCCTGATTAATTTTCCCCATTGTCTCCAGGTCCAGGGACCCACAAGAACGCGAGCATCAGCCCCAGGACGATGCAGTATCTTCAAGTGATGTCACACCGTATGACCAGCACTGGACAGGTCGTCAGGAGGATGATGCCAGTGGAGTCTGCTCACAAGATGGTGGCCAGGGATAAGAGTATTGGTGAGTAGACTATTGACTATTTTTTAAGGAGATGCCTTGAAAAGTTGTTCATGTCTCTTAATGATTTTCTTACATGATTGGTGAATATTATTTCTACTGAGATAAACATTGTTCATTACAGACTGAATAAATTCATAGAAACAGCACATGTGCATTGAAATTTTGTAACATCTTCTTGATATCATAAGTGTGGTCGCATTGGTGCATTATATATAGCACAGGGTGCCAGCGATAACAAATAAAATTTGGTTCAAATGAATATCACTAGATGGCGCGATATGCATTAATTTGTTATTGAATTGTGTGTAAAATTAAAATTTTCTAGAATTGATCATAATAATTGCATGTTCTTGTATAATCAACTCTCCTAAGCACAAAATTATGGAATATTGGGCTCTTATTTCATATTTCAAATATTATTTTAAAGGATCATTTCAAATTGATTCCAATAGACGGCGCCAGTTTTAAATTTCTGAAGCATTTTATGCCAGTCGATTTTTAAATTTGTATTGCAAAACATTTTGGTACAATGAAATTAAAAATGTGCAAAAACTACTATAAAACAAAATCGTCACTGTATTTGAAGAAAAAAATTGTCACGAACCGAGAAAACTATTTTACTTGCAAGTCGCTGTTAACACCATCAATTGGAATGGAGCCTATCGCGATCGAAGTACTTATAAAAATAATCAGCATGATCAGACGAAAAACGCTAGTTACGTCGGCACGGTTTCTTTGTATGGGATGTAGTATTATATTATCTGTGATTATAAGTAGCTGTTATGTTATCGTAGATTATGTGCTGCTGAATATAACGCCTCTACCACTTTGAAGAGAATGAGAAGAGAAGCAAAAGATACCCGCTAGGAATTTATATAATAAGTATCATTTAGTAAAGGGCGAACATGTTCCCATTTGATCATCAATCCAAAATCCAGAACTTTACTTGCTTTTTTAATAGTACCTACAACCAAGTAACATTTTACCCTATCTGGGATTCTAATACACTTTCCAGCTCAGCAGTTTTCAGACTATTACCTGTTATCTCTTGTATAGACTATTTCCGTTGCCCTGTTACCTGGACCATTACAGTCTTGTTTCCCGGGTTTTATAGACGACCATTTATCACCGCAGACATTCTCTAGATGAAATTCTGTAGTATTAAAAAAAGATCTCTAAAATTACTCAATTATCTACTTTGTTGCGTGCTAATCAATTTAATTGGTATCTTCCTCATAAAAATAATATGTTTACCGCGTTTGATGCACAATGCTTACTCATTTTAGTAATAGACCATAATTTTACAACAACATATTCACATTCTTATCTCTATGTTGAGTCATTTAATCATCAAGCCGTTTAATTTCAATGAGAATCAAGATATTTATAGTATGATAAAGTTAATTGTACACAATTATTCAAGTAATTACTTTTATATCTTACATACTAGGCTCATAGCGGCGATTACCAGGAAAATCGTTCTTTTTAAGACTACCTCATAAGAAAAGCTATCATAACCAGGAAACGGGTCAGGTCTGACTTTGACAGGTTTTCAAGAGGTCAGGCAGGTTTAAACGGTTAATTAAATAAAAACTAAAAATACACACATCAACACGGTCTAGGGATATTTCATACTCAATTAAATAACTCGAAAAGTACTGGCCGCATTGGAATCTTTTATACACCGATTTGTTTGTAATTTATCTCAAACTAATTCCAAATTCAAATTTTTGAAAATTCTTTTGTTTCGGTGGCATAAAAATGTCTTGATGTGTAGGAGAGGGAATTTTCATTTGTGCGAAATTTAGAAAACAATACGAATTACGTTTAGTTACAGTTTTTTTTTAATTTTTAAACGAAAGATAAAGTTAAAATTGAGGTATTGTAGCCATGCAACGCCAACATTTGACGAGGGCGGAAATGTTACGAGCTGTGGGAATGCTGGAAGCTGGGTCTGTTCAGCGTAATGTTGCTGAGGCCATAGGGACCCACCAAAATGTAATTTCAAGATTGTGGACGCGCTATCGTGCCACAGGTGAAGTAGCGGAGAGGCACCGGGGGCCAAGTCACATCACTACCCCCAGACAAGACCGATTTATGCAAATTACTGCGCGAGCTCAACCAAATGTAACGGCGACTCAATTGGTCTCAAAAGGACACAAAAGGCTGCGAGTGGAACACCAAGTGCTTGTGAGTGACCAAACTGTAAGAAGGCGACTGCATGAAAGCAATCTACGCTCTCGTAGACCACTCCGGGTCCCACCTTTACGGAGAGGCAATCGTGGACGACGATTAGAATGGGTTCGGAACCACGTGGACTGGGGCCGTGAGCAATGGTCCAATGTGCTGTTCACGGATGAATCCAGGTTCGGCTTCCATCCAGATTCACGAAGGACACGTGTTTGGCGAGTTCATGGACGATGGAGCCGTCTTCAGAACACTCAGGAAGTTCACCCATACCAAGGAGGAACAATTATGGTTTGGGCAGGAATTCGTCTTGGAGGACGGACGGACCTCGTTTGGGTGCGGGGCAATATGACGGCAGAACGATACGTCCAACAGGTGCTGGAGCCCGTAATCTTGCCCCACAGAACACAAATGGGGCAAGATTTCCTGCTCATGCACGACAATGCCCGGGCACACACGGCGAGAACGGTAGCAGCTTGGTTACATACACACAATGTTAGGGCCTTAGACTGGCCTGCTCAATCGCCAGATCTAAATCCCATTGAGCATGCGTGGGATATGCTGCAAAGAAGAGCTATGAAGGAAGTTCCTGAAAATCTGGCTACAGAAGATCAACTTTTTGCGCACCTCAGAAGGACATGGGACAATATTCCGCAGCAAGACATTGACAACCTTGTTCTGAGCATGCCGAATCGTTGCCGATGTGTTATGAACATCATGGGCGCTTTCTCAGACTACTAACTTCAAGTTTATAAACACAAATTAAATGATTTTTCTATTTTTTCAGTTTTTACTCATAAATTAAAATTTAATTCATATACGGTTTCCGTCTATACTTCATTTTTTTCCATAAAATCCTGACATTTTAATCGAAGTACCTTAACCATTATTAAAAAATGGTAGAATATTAAATAACGTATCTTTTAAATATATACATGTCATATAAATAATTAACACATTGATAGTAATTCGCTTTTTTAAAAATATCCCTAGACCGTGTTGATGTGTTTATATACTGGCAATAGAAAGGTATGATTGGTTAGCTAGGTTTCTTTTTATTAACGTGGTCAAGACCAAGATTCTAGACGTGATTCACATTAATACTTTTTTCATAATCAACTCTTGGTACAGGTTGCAATATTTTCCCGGTACTCACTTGCCTTTCTGTTTGTGCTTGCTGTTGTGGGGATGACCCTTCATGTACATTCTCATCAGTTATCTCTGATTCCTCATTCTTCTATTGACTTTTCAGACAGCGATGTCCTGCCCTTTGTCTCCTCTCCTTTCTCCCAAACTCCGACCGATGTTCTATTGTCCACCATCAGACCTGGACACGGCGGAGAAGATGTTTCTTTTGAAGAGACGTCTTCAAATTAAATGAGACTGTCCAATATATGTCGAGGAATGCTGTCCGTACCTTTATATTGCAATATATGATTGAACTTTTTTCAATTGTTGAGCAGATATGCTATCTTTAACAACACAATATGACCATGCCTATTCTTTTAACTATAACGTCTTTCTTCCATGAATCCTGTTAATTATCATTATGTTTTTTATACAAAACTGGCAAATAGAGGACATTCTCTCATTCTTCTTCGAGAAATATTTATTAGCCTGATAATACATATTTCCATTCTTCCCCCTCACAATCATTCGTACATTAGTTTAAGTATGTACGCGTATCTCGCGCCACAGTCACAAGATAAACTGCCAGTATTAGTCCCGGCTTGACCCAGATAGCGGGTATTTGTCAAAAAGATAAATAGCCACTTATTTAGCCATCTTTTTAGCGTTTTCCTTAACGGGAAGGAGAGGTGAATAAACGTTATTTTCTCAAACATGAATGGAAATATTTTCATTATTTTCGAAAACAGAACACGCGAAGTATCGAATTTACGGACAAAGAAAATGAAATCCATTGCAGGAGCGTTTTTTATTTTGGAACATTACAACGCTCCAGCAATGTTGTTGTAACTTTTAATAAATTAGATAATATAAAGATTATGTTTTATTTCCCTGCATTATTTTAAGAAAAACACTATATATGCCTCGGCGGAAATGGCAATTGCCTGTCTCGTATTAGTGAATTCCTCGCCAACGGCTCGGCCTCCATCTCATACTCGACCTGCAATTGCCTATTTCCCGGCCTTTGCAATAATGTACTATAGATGCATTCTTATCTGATTGAATGCGGATGGATTTGGTGATAAAAATACCTGTGGGGAGGGATCAGGAATTGTGGTTATAACATCAGTGGCGTGACTGCGTGGGGTCATGATTTTGATGCCTCTACACAAAGAGTCAATGTATCAGCGATGACGATGATCGATATGGCAAAATGTAAGGGATTGATCATGTGAAATTACGATAGCACTTGGAATTCCCATTCCTTTTGGTCTTATTTCCAATCGCTATGGTTAGAGCAGCGGTGGCTCAGTGGTAATGGCTCCGCCTTACGTGTCGTAGGTCGTGGATCGAACTCGGCAGTTGCTTTATTAATAAATAATATCTGCCTGTAACTGTCCCATTGCTGGGTAAATGACTCTTCTCATACAGTGAAGGCACGTGCATAGATCACCACGCTTGCTCAATGCGGGTTGGCTATTTCAGAGTTATATTAACTGTAAGTCAAGGTTACCTCACGATTTTTTTCCTTCACCGTTGTCAGCGATGTCCAAGATAAACTTAGAAAGTTTGACGACGCGGTTGGCGTAGTGGTTGAGCGATCGGCTGTGCTGTGTGGCGTGGGTTCGGTTCCCGCACGGAACAAATATTTGACCTACAGATAGTTGTTTCGGATCTGGGTGTCTTGTGTATGTAAGTTTAAATGTTTGTAAACGCACCCACGATACAGGAAGAAATGCCTAGTGTTGGACAAAGTTAAAAAAAAAGTACATATGAATTTAACCCACGACGAGACGAGAGGCGAAGTCTCGAGGAGCCACTGGGCGACCAGTGAGGCGTTTTATTTTGTGTAAAATATTTCATTACCCACTGTTCTAAAAACGGTGAAGGAAACCGTCATGTCTTAGAACCAAAACTTCGAAAACATCGCATTGAGCTTGTGTGGTGGATTAAGGCTCATTCCCTCTCTCACAGAGATGAGGCCTGTGTCCCAGCAACACACTCCATTTAACAAAACCGATATCGATTATGTTAAACTTTTCTCCTACCTGTAATTCCTTATCCTCTAAAAGTCTTAGCCCTATATTTTGCTCTACAAGACCTGTCACGTCGTTTCTTGAGAAACAGTCGCAAAATTGAATAGTCGCCGTGTGACAACGTGATCGACGAATAAGCTGCCTTCTCATATATTATTCATAGCGTGATACAAGTTTGCAAAATTGTTCGCTAGCTATACTTTAGGGTGGTTACAGATTGGCCGTTTGTAGCACACTGCCGGTGGAGGGTAATGTGTTTATCAGTCTATGTATGTATGTTTGTTCCTATGTGGCGTTCTAGAGACCAAACGCGTTGGCCGATTTTGATGATTTTTAAGTCAATCGATTCGTCTTAATCTTGCGAGTATCACTGATTACATTAAAATTAGAAAATAGAAAAACGGCGGCTTTTGGGCGCCATATTGTGAGGGCCCAATTAATTTTTCTTCGAAACCCATCGTGTGGGATATCAAAATAAAGGGTTTTAAGAATTAATTGAAAATATATGACGCTTATATGTTTAAATGTATATAATTCGAAACAAAAATGTTAACTAAAAAGTTATAAATTTGAAAATCTAATTCAAATAATTAATAAACCCGAAGCGAACTAAAAAGACTTAAAAAAAAGACAATCATGCTGTGCAGTCGAAGGATACATATTCGCAAGCTAGCTGACTAAAACCAGATGTTGTTCGCTTCTTAGGCAGTCGGGATATTTGATTATTTGAATTATTACTTTTTCCGTGTATTTAGCCAGTATTGTCTCAGCAAGGCTAACAGTAGCGTGGCTAGTCCTCAGTGGCCTTGTTTCAAAATTTGTTGGAGGCCCTTTCTACCGGAATGCAGGAAGAACAAAAAACGATAATGTTTCTTACAAAATAAATAAAATAAGACACTGAATTCTTTACGGATAACGTAAACGGTTTTGAGGGACGAGGATGAATTACGAATGGAACGAGCTTAAAATAAGAAAATCCTGACTTGGATCGGATAAGTTTTCATGCTTCAGTTTACTATACTTAACAAATTGGAGCATACGGATGTTATGAGGGTTGAGGGCCCCGTATAATTGACACGGCAGATATGGCGGTAGCTACGCTCCTGCAGGCTAAGGTCTCCTCCAACTTTGTGGACATGATCTGCTTGCTGTTAACTCGGGTGAGTCAGTATAGATTCTAAGCAGCCTTTTCATTCGGCTTGCCCTGTTGCTTTTCTACACACTTAAGCTTGTTGCAAATTGGGGTGTTTTTACATTCGGGGTCAAGCTAAATGGGCTATCTTTGACTTAGTTCACCGTAGACGATAATCCTGGATCTGTGACCCTGTTACAGTCAAGTTTTAGAAAAAATAACAACCTTTTACATGCTTGTTCGAGCAAACCTCTTAAGCTCAGTTTTTGGAACGAAAATGATTCCAAAATAATTGTGAAAAATGTGTCTTATGTGCGTTTTCTGCCATGATTGGTCTTATGATTTTTTAAACAAACAATCGCATAGATGTTAGTTAATTTCGTGATGCGTCGGTCAGTCTGCACCCCGATAAGTGTTTTAGGAGGTTAGGTTCGAAGGGAAAATGGGAGCTTAAGTAAGCGAGCAAACCGAGAGAACTAAGCTCTTTCTTCCTAAGTTCCTTTAAACCCTGTTTCAAGAAAGGATAGATTAGTCACTAAGTGTGCTCATAAAACGCGCGGAAAAAACGCCCAATCTATTCGAACCCTTAAGGCTATGCGTCGAGGCTTGTAGTAATGACATGATATCGTTGGGATCGGCAAGTAAAATGTAACTGATCTTGTATTCTACGCAAACGAGAAGGATTTTTCTATTCTTCGGTAGGTAATGGCTTAGGTTGTTGATGGCCAGGTTTCAGGCAAAGCGCTTAGAAAACTCTCGGATCAAAGACTTTGCGAAAGATGGATAGTAATTTTAATATTTTTGTAAAGGACCTCTCCGATGGAGTACTACTTCTCTGTACTGATAACTATGGCTGTTTTGGGTGAGCTACAAAACCAAGGTCATGGTGAATGACCACTCCTATCAAGATC
Organism: Orthosia cruda; assembly: GCA_964057195.1. Classification (NCBI taxonomy): domain Eukaryota; kingdom Metazoa; phylum Arthropoda; class Insecta; order Lepidoptera; family Noctuidae; genus Orthosia; species Orthosia cruda. Next base: position 6,568,291 of record OZ059841.1, on the reverse strand, counting down.
GGAGACTAGGTTTAGTGGATCGATTGCCTAAAACTTATGAAAGACTTAATTAGCCAATAATAAGTAGGGGCTCCTAATATTTATTATTATTGGCCGCTGGTTAGAACTGCATGCCAACTGCACGACAACGGTAAGCGGAGTCAGTTGGTTGATTAGCTATACAGTTATTAACAGCACAAAAATTACATCCAAACTCCAATTTTGCAGCTGGCGTGCAGTTTATATGCAGACCCCTCTATTTAGAATCAAACCATTGTTAATTATCTAAAATGTTTGAGATTAACCAGTTGGCAAATGGCATTTCAGGAGCGCATGTTCTGTTCTTTCTTTATATTTTTTTGAAACACCTCATCGCTGACAAAATGCTACTTTCCCTAGACCCTGTAATTTCCTGATTATCTAAATAAAAAAATATGTTTAAGTATATATTTTATTTGATAAGTTTTCGTAAATAGAAATAGCAACAGCTCAGATGTGCCAGTAGATTTACTAGGATTTCAGACATCGGTCACCGTGTTTTACACTCATGAAATATTATATTATTATGTATTGAAAGCAAGTCGGTAATAGCACATTTTAAGTCTAGCCAAAGTATGATTGGACAAGTCTCAGGAATATTATCACCGAGTTCGTTCGATCGTAAATGTCTGAAATACATAAAGTTCACATGTGGCCTTAGTTATGATTGACATTAAATCTTCATATTTTTTAATCAATAACATCGGTGGAAAGCTTAAAGAAAAGAAAGCTTAGAGTCACCCAACGGGCAATGCAGAGGGCTATGCTCGGAGTTTCCTTGCGCGATTGCATCAGAAATGAGGATATCCGCAGAAGAACCAAAGTTACCGATATAGCCGGAAGAATTGCGAAACTTAAGTACCAGTGGGCAGGGCACATTGCTCGCAGAACGGATGGCCGATGGGACCGAAAAGTTCTGGAATGGCGACCGCGAACCAGAAGACGATACGTTGGAAGGTCTCCCACTAGGTGGACCGATGACTTGGGTAAGGTTGTGGGAATGCGCTGGATCCGGAGACGCACGGGATCGGTCAATGTGGCAACGCCTGGGGGAATCCTAAGTCCAGCACTGGACGTCTTTCGGCTGAAATGATGATGAACTTCGGTGGATGAGCAGAGTTATATGTATCTTGATGGATGAGGAGCATATGGTTAAATAGTAACAGCCTCAAGCGCCGATCTTCAATGTTAAGCAACGCTTGCCGAGGTCAGTTCGTGGATGGATAACCATTAACAAACCGACATTCCTCCGTGCCTCGGAAAGCACGTTAAACCTTTATTCATTTGTATTTATACATATAGGTATTGATGATTAAACTGATTATTGTTTGTACATCAGTCGCGTTCGGTTTCGTTCCACGGCGATAGATAGATGGTGTTATCGGTGACTTACAAGTAAAAGGGTTTACTCGATTCGTGTTTTTTTATGACAGTGACGATTTGTTTTATAGTATAGTTTTGCACGTTTTTACAGTTTCATTGCACCAAAATGTATTACAATACAAATTTAATCAATCGAGTAGAATGCCTCAGAAATTAAAAAACGCGCCATCTATTGGCATCAATTTTAAATGATCCGTTTAAATAATCTTTGAAATGTGAATTAAAAGCCCTATATTGCATAGTTCTTTGCATAGGTTGATTAAACAAAAACATACAATTTTTATGTTCAATTCCAGAGAATGTTTATTTTACACACAAGTTAGAAACAAATCAGTGCATATCGCGCGCCATCTAGTGATATTTATTTGAACCAAATTTTCTTTCGTAGCGCTGGGACCCCGACTCCCAGTAAACAAAAAAAGATTTACACTTGGGTGAGGCCTATATTCCACAGTCTGTCAGCTGAAATGATGATAACAACGCATTCTTCTTTTTCCAGACTTAAAGAACAAGAAGACGGTCTTCTACGCAGTAGGCTTCTTCGACAGCTCGATGTTTCCATTGTCACAGGCGATAGGTACCTCCTACTCCAAGAGGGGCTACAACGTCTTTATCTCTGAGACCTTAGCTATCCTCAGTCATATCTATCCGAAGTAAGTATTGTTTTTATATTTTTTTTTTGTGATACATGTACTTAAGAGCGGGAGTACTCAGGTTTCTCAAATGATAACGATCAGACATCTTGTAAACACTTTTTATTACTTACATCAACAATAAGTCACATAACTTAATTTTTAACCGACTTCAAAAAAAGGAGGAGGTTCTCAATTCGACTGTATTTTTTTTTATTTTTATGTTTGTTACCTCAGAACTTGTTACTGGGTGAACCGATTTTGATGATTCTTTTTTTTTTGAAAGCTGGTGTTTGTCATGTGGTCCCATTTAATTTTCATCAAGATCTGATAAAGAACTTCGGGGATACACATCAGAACTCTTCAATAAATGACGGCAAATCACTCGGGATAGCTGCAATCGCATTTATATCTATTGTTTACACCATTTCATAACATAACATCACACTAGCACGCTCTAAAGGGGTACGCAGGTGTAAACAGTTCACCTTGGTATACCCTTATTCGACCGAATTTGTTTAAGTTTCATGTTATTGGAGAATCTATTCTGGTTTCACTATGGGCATTATTGGTACCTAGCCTATATAAATTGTGTAGCACAACTAAAAAGTGAAAAATTAAAAAACTTTTTACAAAAAATACAACCGACTTCTAAATAAAAAAACAAAAAAGACAAAAATAACTTCAATTTCGGCAGTCGGTGTCAAAAAACGAAGAAAATAAAACAAGAACAAAGACTTCCGAAATTGAAGTTAATTTTGTCTTTTTTGTTTTTTTATTTGGAAGTCGGTTGTATTTTTTGTAAAAAGTTTTTTATATAAAGAGATGTGCACAGTTAAAAATACAATTCAATACTGAGCTCTTACGACTAGAACCAGACCATGGTATAATAATATACTCGGTATAATAATATACTCCATATATTTCGCCATGTAGTCTCTTCCCAGGATGGCCTATGACTACGTCATGGTAAGTGTTACCATCGATTGTCCTTTTCAGAAAATTTAGGTTCTTTCTCATGTCGTTAATGAAAATAAATTAAATTAATAATTAGCTTAACTATTTTCTAAATTCATTTATAAATTGAATTATAAGTTCATAGTTGCTTTGTTAAGTTAAAATATGCATTTTGCTCGGGTAATTCCACACACAGTATTCCACACACAGTGGCAACACATCGAATTGACAAGTGTTATACTGACAATTCGCCATTTCCTCGCTATTGTCGTATCGATCACTCCTATAACGTTATGTCACTCGGTGAGGTCGGAGGGTCACCACCGTCTGGTTGTGGACGCGGTGGGGCCGCAGGGGAGATCTCTATTCCCTGCGGTCGAAAAGTGGCAGGTACCGGGGCCACTGACCTGTCCCGTCACAGGGGACCAAGAGTGCCATACACCGGGTCGTTTGGCGCCTATGTGTTGGTTTGGTCCCTGGGGTGGTCACGGAGTGCAATGTGTTTTGGTGCGCCGGTGATGGGAGGTACACCCAACCGCCCAAAGCAGGGTCCAGTGACGGACAGCCGCGGCGGGTTCGCGGTGAGTGCTAACGGGTGCCCGTGTTCCTGCCATAAGCGGCACAGGAGGACACCGTGGAGTTTTAGTGGGTTGGAGTCCCACATATATGCGCTATCTCCCCGTGGAAGCATAGCATGCATGAGCATTTCCCCAGACTAAAAAAAGAAGAAAAATAGCGGTGCCTGTGATTGTTTTTTTTTTGTGTCGAGGAGTAAACTGATTTACCCTTGCAAAGAACTGCACAGGGTTGCTGATACAATGGAGAAAGTATTTACTAAATACCACGATCAATCGTTGCACAATGAAAAATTTATTTTCACAAATTTGACTCGGGTTGTTCATGATGCCACAAAGGACTTGTATCCTAAATTCATTATGAGGTAGTACTCTGTTTAGTTATAAAGATAATCTATCTACGAGTAAGGGAACTAAATACAACCATTATATGCAATCAATTAAAAAAGAAGCAAAGTAAAAAAATTCAAAAAGTATCAAATAAGTCGATTTATAAAAATTGAGTACTAGAGATTTATAAGAATTTTATCACTTTCCCCACTTAAGATGTTTGAGAACCGCAACGCAATTGATGGCGTAGTCTTAGGACAATTACGTGGCCCAGCTGTCACGGGAAGAGACTACCATGTCTTATTATACCATGAACCAGACTATTTATAAGTTTAAACAAATTACAAGATGTCGCTCAGCAACAATTACCGGTGACATTCGTTTATCAATTCATTTTATATTTAGGTTTCTAAAAATACAGTAATTGTGTACAATATTTGATTAGTAATTAATAAAACTTTTTACAAATATCTTGAATGGATTTAGCTAACAATTATTTTACTCGAATGAACTAATATCAGTGATCTATCTTCCTTTTCTGATTTTTAAAATATTACTCAAATAAAAACGAATATTTAAATTAACATTAAACAATTCCTGTTTCCGTTAAGTCATCTGCCTTTTTGACGTTTGATTTCGTCTGTGGTACTATTTTCATTTTTATCATGTATAGATAAGGCTTGGTGATAAGCCATAGGATTGGGTTGGTTAGGGATCATTTTCCTGTTGGTGTGTTAATGTTACTAAAATTAAAGGCATAAGTAATTAAACGACAACTTTTGTCGCGACTTCGTTTCCGTGGAAGTCGAAAAATGTTAACATTTGTAAAAATTAACTCACCGAAATTACTTATGCACTACTGGGATAAAAAAAAGTATTTCCTTATACAGGTTAAGGTTTTTTTGAAGTCTGTGAAAAAAGTAATTGGATCAGAACTAACACCATCTATTGTTAGAAGATAACAGTATTTCCCTAATGTCAAAATGACTGTCGTCCTACCCGCACGGAACTAACAGCGCCAGAGGTTATTATATTTTCTGAAGATTTAACTAAATAAATATTATTAATAATTAAATCCGTTCACAACGACGTAAAATTCGTGTTCGATTACATATGATTTGAACCATTCACAACTGTATGTACATACAACTGTGTTATAATATTAGGTATACTAAATTCTGTACTAGAGGCACAAGTCGCTACACCTTGAAACCTACTAGGGCGATACAATTCACTCATTGATAAATAGGACAAACATGGTTCCCGCATTACAAAATCAAAATATATTTTTTTATTTCACATAGGCCATGGGCACTTATAAAACGGCGACAAAAGGGCACGGTTCGGGTCGGTCGTTTCCTATGGAGAAGAACCAGCAAGAAACACCACGGTTACGGTTACAAATAAAAACAAACAAAAGTTCCAAACATAGTTATATTACCTAATTCTACAAAAAGTGGCAACAAAATGACATTGAATATTGACAATAACAAAACTTCCATTACGTATGTGTACATTAATTGTTAAACAAATAAATAAATTCTTCAACCTTCTAATTAATCAACCCTAACTTGGATTAGGACTTAATTTTGACCGTGTTCCATTTTTTGTCTAAATCCGTTAAGCCATTGAGACCTAATTGTTGGCTATGCATCTTTAAGTCCAGGTTTCCTCTCAAACTCTATAGAGCAAATCACAATCGCACTTATATTTTTTTTAACTAGCAATGTCATGCTAAAGAAATGGTTCATTAGATCACTATGAAACTTCATACGAATTGTTAAATGATCATCTCAACAATCCATTCAGATCACACAATATATTAGATAGATATCCACTAGTTCACATTACTGACAAACCTTCCACGTATCTTAATCTATATTCCATGGGATATCACCAGTTATCTTCAGTTTAATATCTTTGACAAATAGCATACGGAAAAACGTTAGGCGTTTACACACGTAGCGACTTTTGTGTTAAAAGTCGTAAGTGTATATTGCCTTAAGTTGTTAGCCTACTAATATTATAACCTGAATAGCCCGAAGAATGGCCTTATGACTGCGTCACCGAACGGTGTTACCGTAGGTAAATGTTTGACACGCCCTCCCGCTCCAACCAGAGCGAAAGAAGTCATTGGATGATATCCCACCATAACAAAAAGGTAGACCATGACATAGATTAGGACAAAATAGAATAGAATATACTTTTCTTCCAAGTATGCATTAATTTCATCACAATCACACTAAAAACTCAGTACAAAGCGAGTCTTTAATGCTCTAGAGCAATAAAAATGTATGAAATTTCATTATTGTACGGTTTATTTTTTAATCGCACCAAAAGGTGCCAATCTCAATGGATTAGCTCTATTCAGCCAGCCGATATCAATACTTTTTTTTTACGTACGTATTATTCGTTTCTATCCTACTTGTTCCAAATTTAAAAAATGATTGCTGCTAACTCTGATTTAAAAATGAAAGAAATTTAAAAAAGTGATTTGGCGAGAACTTTGTTAATTTTGCTTGACAATATTTTTGGAAACGATAAAGTGTGATACTATCTAATTTTGAGTGCTTCGGCTTTGAATTAAAATGGAATCATCTAGCGACACATTAACTCCGGAAAACATTCTAAATGAAGCCGACAGTGTTATAGAAAATCTTTTAATTTCAATAATTAAACTTCTATTTTAACTGTTTGATATGAGTTTCTTTTATCTACTATTCCTATAGGTACTATAGTTGATAGCAAAGCAGATTATGCACCTCGCCTTAAGTAATTTATATTGCCCTCGTGCCTGTTAGATTAGCGCTCGGGCTCTAAATCAGGCACTCGGTGCAATAATAAATTACTTTGTGCTCGATGCAATACACATTTAAAGGAAAAACTAATTTGTAACGGGTATGTTCTCTTGGGTTAATTTTCAACTTTCACGCGGGCTTAGTCACTAGCAAAAAATAGTGTTTCAAATAAACAAAGAAGCAAATCGATGTTCCCTGCTAAATATAGAAGACATCCTGAGGAGATGAAGATATAATTGGAGTCTGAGACAAGGGGAGAGCCAGTAATTGGGAAAAGCATTTTGATTATTCCCTTTTTTAAGACTTTTGTATTTACAGTGGTACGAAATAGATGCCTTGCTATTTTTACCCGACTGCGCGTCGCAAAGAAGGGTAATGTGTTTATCAGTCTATGTACATACATAGTCTGAACCGGTAGGTATGTATGTTCTTATGTAGCGTTCTATAGACCAAACGCAAAGGCCGATTTTCATGATTCTTACGTCAGTTATAAGAGCAAAAAAGCAAATTTAAAAAAACAAAATATCGACTGCTTAAGAAGCGAACTAAAAAGATGTAAACAAGAAGAAAATCATGATATACAGTCAGAGTCATAAGTGGTTTTGGTCAGACAGGTCGCGACTCTTAAGCAAACGGGTTTTTTTTAACTGACTTCCCAAAAAGGGGGAGGTTATCAATTCGACAGTATCATTTTTTTGTGTTACCTCAGAACTTTTTACTAGGCGAACCGATTTTGATGATTCTTGTTTTATTTGAAAGCTGGAACTTGTCTTGTGTCCTTGAGCTTATCCCAATTAAATTTCATCAAGTTCTGATGAATAATTTCGTAGATATACATCAGAACTCTTCTATAAAGGCAAATCACTCGGGATAGCTGCAATCGCATGTCTGTTTATTTTTTACACCAAAAATCAAAATCAAAATCAATTTTTTTATTTCACTTAGGCCTACATGGGCACTTATAAAACGTCGACAAAAGGTGCACGGTTCGGGTTGGTCGTTTCCTATGGAGAAGAACCGGCAAGAAACTCCATGGCTACTCTTTTAAAAATGGTTTGGTTTTACAATATTTCCATGTTACAGCATTAGTACTTAGACATGGGGGGACAACGTAGGCCCGACTTATGACAATAATTCGTAAGAAACTAAAAAAATAAAATAAAAGGATTATATATTTTATAAAAAAGTTAACAAATGTTAACTAGCATCTAGAAGGCCTACAATGTTCACACATTCACAAAACAATCGGTAAAAGAATCTATACAAAGGTAAATAAAAATAAGTATTACATGACTAAATTTAACATTTCATAACATAACATTACACTGCACTGGTACGCACTAAAGGAGTGCGCAGGTGTGAACAGTTCACCCTGGTATACTCTCATTCCACCGGTTTTATTTCAGTTATTGAGTTAATAATCTATTCTGGCATCACTTTGGGCATTATATGTACCAAGCCTTTAGAACTGCTCCATTAAGTACTACAACTGAAAAAGAGAAAATAAAAAAAGAATACAACCGATTTCCAAATAAAAAGACTATAAAGTGAAAAATAACTTCAATTTCGGAAGTCAGTGTCAAAAAACGAAGAAACGAAAACAGTAACACCGACTTCCGAAATTGAAATTATTTTTCACTTTGTAGTGTTTTTATTTGGAAGTCGGTTATATTTTTACAAAAAAAAAGTTATTTTTAAAACATTATTTGTTATGAATGCTTTTGTATTGCTTATCAAGGATCACATTCATCACTGACAGATCACTGTCTGTCTGTTTAGTACAATTTCAAGCCGAAATTGCAGATCTAATTTTTTTATAGAGATAGATTGGACCAGGGGAAAAGGAGATAGGATGCTTATTTTCCCGAAAGTAAGTTCCCTGGTGATAATTTTATTTGGCATAGAGACTTTCACGCAGACAAAGTCGCTAGTGACGAATAGTTGTAGATAGAACTAGATATAACTTAAGACTGTCGTTCTGTCAATGGACTGTATTCACTATTCAATCGCTTGTTTCGCGCTCATATCTCATAGCACTATTGTTGTTTGTTAGGTACTCGACTTACACCTTATTAAGAGTTATGCTGGCATCGAGTCTGCATGCTTTTACATTTTTATAAAGGTCAATCATCCTAAAACGTATTAAGAAACATAAAATGCTACGTATATAGCAAATTAACAAATTCATACAATTTTATTCCAGTTTTTTTTTGATTTGGCAACTTTTTGCAACGCGATGATTCAATATGCGTCAATTTAATGTTTTTTAAACCAGCAAGAATGTGAATACCTTATAATTATATACTTATATGTATGGAATACTGTGTAATTGTCAGGAAAAGCAATTATCTGCATGGGTTATTTTCGGGCTAGACAAGAGTTCACAATGTAACTGATCATGTTTTGTATTGGCGAATAACGTACACGACATTCCACTAAGCACGTAGTTTTATCTACACGAACTATCGGTCACTCTCATTTTATTTCTCCATACGTCCAGTTTTATCACAAATTAACAACTCAATCCAACCCGCCCTATATTCTTACTTGATCTTCTATCTGATGCAGTCTTGTTCGCGCCAAAATCTAGTGCTTAGTGTTACGTCAAGTTGACATCTGTCAATCATTCGAAACCGTAGTTCTCTTCAGAACGGAATCTTTAGAAGTGCCGACAAATATAATAAAGCTAAAAGTCTGATATTTTTTGGATGAGCGCAATAATCTGTAGTTTGATTATAAAAACACTTTGAGAATTTGAGTATAATCTTTATGAACCCAGCAAAAATAAATTAAAAAAAAAGCCGGCCAAGTGATTGTCAGACTTCACACGTTTAGGGTTCCGTACCAAATGTAGCATATATTGGTATTTGTTAGTAAACTATACGTTATAATAATTTCAAGTTCCTATGAACTTGAAATTATTTTTTCTTGTTCCGAAGACCTTTCTAACTTCACATTGATCTATTTCAATGTGAAGTTAGAAAGGTCTTCGGAACAATATTTTGTGACAGACGACGGACAGATAGACAGACACGTGAGTGACAGCAATACTTGGACTATTCGGATACAGTACAATAAAAACTTCGAGGTGAAATCGCTATGGCACAGCTGGTGCCCAAATAATTCTCACAGGCGACTAGTCGTATAGCCTATCACGCACGACAATCGCTCTTGCAACTTCCGCCTTATCTCCATAGACGACCTATCCATTTCTGTATGATTTCCTAGAACTATATACTGCAAAATTTATGACCCAAAGGTCTCCAGTTCGAGTCCCTAGTCATAAATTAGGCCCAAGTTTGGCACAGGCCAAAGATATTGAGATTGTATTAAGTAGATATCGGGATGTCCTTAAAACTAGGAGATTATACAGGTTGAAACGAAAAGGTGTGATTATATTTTAAATACTGCTTCTGCCCATGTAAATGGAAACTTTCTCCAAAGAAATCATAGTCACTCAATAAGTTTAGAAGAGCAGTCTCGGAGGTACGGGAGCGCGCAAATCCTTCAACTTAGGCTTATTACGAACTTATACTTCTTTTTCTTTTTATCCTATGCTAAAAAAGCTGCAATGAAAGGGTTATGTTTTTCGCGCGTATCTTGTATGTTTGTATGTATGTAATATCCTTTATTACCTCATATCTTTCAAACTACTTGACGGATGTTTATAATTAAGACATCGTTAGATATGTCTTGAATGCCCAAGTGTTCTTAGATGAGTGCCGTTAAAAAAAAGGAACATGGCGGTTTTTGGGTGCCGTATTGGGGGGTTTGTAATTTTTTCTTGAACTCCATTGAGTGGGGTATCATAAGGAAGGGTTTTTAGAGCTGATTACAAACATATAAGCCACTTATATGTTAAGACAGTCGAAAAAAAAAAATAACTAAAAAATTGTAAAAAAAGTTAATTTAAAAATCAAAAACCCGCCTGAAAAAGCTGTAAATAAGAAAAAAACATGCTGTGCAGTCCGAGGATCAGGGGGTACGCCAGTTTGCGAATATGTATCCTCCGACTGCAAAGCATGATTTTTCTTGTTTACAGCTTTTTAGTTCGCTTCTGGGGTGGGTGCGCCTGCAAGGTTTTTGATTTTAACTTTTTTATTATTCTGTCTGTTTTTAATTTTGTATGTTTTTATTTTTAGCATGTTTTTAAGTTTAGATTCATATTTACATTTTTAAATAATTTTGTGATTTGCCTATATGGTGTAAGCTGCGTATACCTGTAATAGGAACACATACCAGCACCTTTATTTTAATATTGTTTACTACAAAACTGTTTAGTATGTAATGCTGTTGGTGTACCTTATAATAAATAAATAATCAATTCTCAAAAAAGTAGCACCATACAAATTTTAGTTAGCTTTGTATGAAACATTAAATATTTTTTTTGGATCACGCCTTTGGTCACATTCTGTAGATATAACGTTCTTTATAAAGGACATATTTTTTGTTTAGGGTCTCTTTCGTGAAGTGATGTTATCTTTGCTCGATAGTTTACTAAAGTTTTAGTTGGTAGACTTCCGCAAACACTTGGTCGATAACTGTTTCTTTTCCTGTGGGTGTCGTAAAGGCGACTAAGGAATTGCCTAAGTGAGATGGAAGGCTGCGTCCTACTGTCTGCTAAAAAAAAATGATATCATCAATTCGTCTGGTAAACATGGTGATTTTTTCAAAATAAAAAGAAAGATACGGATTTTTTTATACAAAAAATGTAAGTATCCGAAACTATTGACCAACACGCATTGGGCCCGCGTGGTGGATTACGGCCCATTTCCTCTCACAGATTGGAGGCGTGTGTCCCAGCAGTGGGAACATTATAAGGTTTATGATGATGATGATGATGAATGATCCGAAACTATTTATAGGGAGAAAAAAAAAATACCTGCCCCATTGAGTAATATCGTTGTTTTGGGCTTGTTGAGTAGATGCATATTGTATTTTTTGTTTAAAAAAATATTGGAAAGCAAAGGAATGCCACCAAACCAACTTTGTTTCAATATTTTTTTTAAATTATTTTTTATCGTCCCATTGATTTATGACATTGAAATTTGCTAATAATGTTTATTATTACGTATATTTTACTAAAAAATACCAATATATTGATTAATCAGATTATCTTTTTGAAATTCCCTCATTTTTCCTATTACAACCAACTTAATTTTTCGGTTTGGTACGGAACCCTAAATGTGCGAAGTCTGACACGCACTTAGCTGGTTTTTTTATTGTTGACGCAACTTTGTCACGTCGCTTTTGTCTAGGAAGTCTTTACTCGGATATTATGGGATCTAAATAAATCCAATACGGCAATTCCTTTTTAGGGTTCCGTACCCAAAGTGTAAAAAAGGAACCCTATTACTAAGACTCCGCGCTCCGTCTGTCAGTGTGTCTGGCTGTCCGTCTGTCACCAGGCTGTACTCATAAACCGTGATAGCTAGACAGTTGAAATTTTCAAAGATGATCTATTTCTTGCCGCTATAACAACAAATACTAACACTCACACACACACACACACTTAAATATTTATTTTATCCTATTTTTTCCCATACAACAAACGTAATATTTTGCCGTTTTTGCGATAATGGTACGGAAACCTTCGTGCGTGAGTCCGACTCGCACTTAGCCGGTTTTTTACTTTTTCAAATTAGAATTAGCATTTTACACTGTATTCAAAGTACTGCCAACTATCTCATGCACAAACACACCTTTTGGGGCACCTCTCTACCGTAGTTAAAATAGTCTAGCCATCCGTCATGGCATATCGCACATAAATATCAGAAGAAAGAAATATGAACCCCAGTAGATTATGGAAGCGGTCGTTAGCGCGTCGTCGACGGCCATTTTATTGAATTTCGACCTAACCTTTATTGATGGTGAGCATTTGTGACGCGTTTGAAAAATGCTTGAAATAACTGTTATATGGAATAGTAGTTCTATGCGTCATAAGGCGCTATGCCCATATAAGTGCTGGTATGTGAGCGATAACAATCAATCTACCAATCCTTTTCAACCTAACTCAAAAAAAATCGGCCAAGTGCGAATCGGACTCGCGCACGAAGGGTTCCGTACGACAACCGCAAAAAACGGCAAAAAAAAACACGTTTGTTGTATGGGAGCCCCACTTAAATATTTATTTTATTCTGTTTTTAGTATTTGTTGTTATAGTGGCAACAGAAATACATAATCTGTCAAAATTTCAACTGTCTAGCTATCACGGTTCATGAGATACAGCCTAGTGACAGACAGACAGACAGACGGACCGCGGAGTCTTAGTAATAGGGTCCCGTTTTTACCCTTTGGGTACGGAACCCTATATACGAAGGTAATCAATTCGAAACGTATGTATGTAATATTGTTGGAATTGCACAAAATTCACATAATATGTCACTCTGTACAGGCTACTAAACATGTGTGCCAATTTTCATAAGTGTATGTTTCTATGTATGTTTGTCCACGCATATCTCCGAAAATAGTAATCGGATCGTGATCATTATTTTTACCAACTTAAAAAAACGGAGGTAATCAACTCGTCACGTTGGTATGTAATATTGTTGGAATTGCACAATTTTCAAATGGGTTACTCTGTATAGGCTTCATTCCTGCCTTATATGCCTTGCCTTATAAAAAAAAAAAAAAAAAAAAATGTCATGCATGTCAAACTTGGAAATATACATCAGTAATAAAAAGCAAAATCACTACCTGCCAACGCGGAATAGAACGAAGTATGCTCAATATTAAAATAAGACTTATGTTTAACTCACCACCAGATATAGTAACAAATAGCAGACAAAAGTAGTAAATGATCACCAAAATGAAACTCGCATTTTAATGTAAAATTATAACCAAAGTTTTAACACTTTGCTATCCTATTTAAGTAAAATGAATCCAAGTAAATCATGAGTAACCCAAAAATAGTAAATGATCACCAAAATTAAACCAACATTTTAAAGTAAAATTATAACCAAAGTTTTTAAATTCTGCTATACTATTTAATGAGTTTAAAAATTAGTAAAAAAATGAGTTTTGCTTGGAAGTAGCGCTCGCCGGCCGCTGCCGCGGCACCGCTCGCTTCGCTCGCTCGGCTCGCGCGCGGTTTGTCACTGTTCTAACCTAACCTAACCTATTTCACCCGGTCAAAATAACCTATTTCACAACATTAATTTGGTGATCATTTACTAAATTTGGTGGTCGAATACAATTTAAAGTGGAGTCGTGACTAAAATAGCTGGTACTATTGTATTTTTAGACTTTATTTTTCTGGTGTTAAGTAGATATTTTTGGTTACAAAACTAAGGGTATCAAAGCATTTTATGGTGGTCATTATATTTATCCCCTTAAAAAATGCAAAAAATACGTCACACAAAAATCAGAGAGACCACCAAAGCGACGGATGCTCTAACCTACGCTAAAAAACTAAGATGGAAGTGGGCTGGGCACGTAGCGAGCCTAAAGGACGAGAGATGGACCAGCAGGGTAACAACGTGGAAAGGTCCAAACGGCAAGCGTCTTAAAGGCAGACCCCACACGAGATGGGCAGACGAGTTGACAAAAATAGCTGGTACCTGCTGGCCACAAATAGCTCAAGATAGAGACAAATGGAGTTCTTTAGAGGAGACCTTCACCTTCACTTGAGGAGGGGTTCATGCAAACGACCATTTTTTTTCATATTATATATATTTTAATTTATTTTCTAACATAAGTGAAAATTTTCTAAAACAACGTCATTTATTTTATTTTTTTCTTTAAACTATGTATGTTTCTTTTAACTTTGCATGAAATAAAAGGATTTTTATATTAATAATTTTTATTTTTTTATTTTTTTTTATTATATTTCCTGCCCGCACAGATAATATATAGTAATACTACTGCAGAAGTCTGTGTTTCCTGATAACCACAACCTGGGGTCCACCAACCGGGGGTCTTTAAGTCAAGAGTGAATTTCTAGGCAAGCGGGTTTCACCGTCAACCACATCATCACTTACCATCAGGTGGGATAGTGGTCAAACGCGAGGCTATCAATAATTATTTACAACAAATATTATTAAAAAGTGCAAAATAACTTTCGATGTCTTTGGTACCTCTCGTTTTTATCCTTTTTAGTTACCGACTTCCGAAACGAGAGTTCTTTTGCACTTTTTTAGTGTTTTGCTTTTGAAGTCGGTTTATTTATTGTGAAAATGTTTTTAAGGTAAACATACAAACACACAAACATCCAAACACACACACTTACAAATAGAAACATACAAACATACAAATAACCAAAGGACAAACAGAAACATACACTTATGAAATTTGGCACACATGCTAAGAAGCTCAATTAGAGTAACAGATTATGTGAATTTTGGGCAATTCCAAGTCGGTTAAAAATATCTTCAAATAGACATTATTATCAAGCATACATACATACTTCTTTTTTGCAATTCGAAGTTATTGAACCTATTAAAGCCTAACCTATACTATTATTTAAGACCGGAGTTATTATAAAGAATTATTCTAATCAGTTTCCTATTCTAAATTACGTCTTACAAGTAAATAACTACCTATTTTTATATATATAATTCATAATTCTGTCACATGCACTCCACACGCACACACACATACACATAACACACACTCGCACACACACACACAGAACACTCACACACATAAACAAAACACACTCTATTCTTAGGTTAGTTAAAGACAAATTCGTAAGATTTAGATTTTCAATTATTTCTCCTATAATTCTAATTTTGATTGTTATTTTATTTAATTTTTTATATTTCATTTATTTTTATTTTTATTTTGTTTAATTTTAATCTATATTTTGATTATTATGAAATTCATTCTAATTTTGATTGTGATTTTATTTTAATTTGTGTTTTTGATTTTGATTTTAATTTTCATTGCGATTTATTTTTATTATGATTGTGATTTACTTTTGATTGTGATTTTATTTTAATTTATAATTGATTTAATTTTTAATTTTATTTAATTCTCATTTGGATGAATCTTAATTTTAATTCTTTTGATATGATTTAATTTTTGTTTTTTTTTTAATTCTGTTTTGAAATCTTTTATCCTCAAAATAGTATGCTGTTAGGTACTTGAGTGTTATTACAATAATATGTTTTGGAAGAGTGAGGTGCTCTACTACAGGCTATAACTAGCATAAAACTGTGCAAGTAGCTTGCATGCGATTGAACCACAATAACTTCTGATTGGTTAATGTTCGAATGGCATGCAATCTACTTGCATACTTTTATGCAAGTTACAGGCATTTGTATTGTTAGCTATAGCTTGTGAACTGTCCTTGCTTTAAAGCTAGGTAGGTAAAGTGCGACACAATTTAGAAGTTACATTGGAAAATTCGTCAACACGATAACTTATGCAAATTAAAACAAATTGAGCAGAAATGGGTGAGGTCAAGAAACTTGACTCGTGGGTGTACAGAAACTGGATGGTTGTACCTAAATTACCTAATTACCTAATTTGGTCGTTCGATTGGGTTTAGTCAGCAATAAGTGTCAATTTAAAAGTAAACAAGGTGTTTTATCTTACAACTTTTGCACAGTAATTGTAAAACGTAGATAAGAATTTGTGTTATTTTAATATTTTATGTTCTGCTAGCGGACGCCTCGTTCCCGTTACCGTGGGATTATAGGGATAAAAAGTAGCCTATGTCACCCGGGGATAGTGTAGCTTCCCAACGGTGAAAGAATTTTTGATATCGGTCCAGTAGTTTTTAAGTTTATTCATAACATACAAAAATACAAATCTTTACTCTTTAAAATATAAGTTTAGAAGTATGGATAAAATGATGATTCTGTCCTCGTAATCGAAAACACCGAAACTTCATTCATTAGCTACGACAACAAAACTAACAACACTTAAACCAGCTTTAGATACTGTTGGTGCATCAATGAAACCTCTAACTTGTGTCGTATTATCACTGTGGAGTACCATCCTTTGTTGCCGAACAAACAGGTATCAGCTTCATTGAGGCTTTCAGCAATTCCTACTAGTGATGGGACATGCGATACCGGTACAATGGGCGGATATATTTAATTGGAAGACGAGTATGGAAACAAAGGTTTTTAACGCAGCTAGTGCTCTCCATTTGAAATCATACATAAAATTTTATAAATGTTTAAATTTGGATGGATGTTTGTTACTCAATCATTCTAAA
Organism: Orthosia cruda; assembly: GCA_964057195.1. NCBI lineage: Eukaryota > Metazoa > Arthropoda > Insecta > Lepidoptera > Noctuidae > Orthosia > Orthosia cruda. The sequence goes on along the minus strand of OZ059841.1, from coordinate 6,551,433 downwards.
ACGGGTAAACGGATCTGGATGAAATTTCCTAAAGCGCTCTCAGCTGCTTTAGGTTAAGAAAACACTCTTCACGCGGGCGAAGTCGCTGGCAGAAAATAGAAACATTAAAAATTAAAAAGTCTTTTTTTACAGCCCGTTCAACCAATTTTGACTTTTATTGCGTTGGTGACATGACATGACAGCTGTAGTAAACAGTTGGTATCAGTAACAGTTTTATGATTGTTATGCCATCCATATGTTTACGGAATTCTAATGGGTCGAACACTGTAAAAAGGGCTTGTTTGAATTTCTAATGTTATTTCAAGTGGAATAAACTCTTGAAAGATGGACAGTGTTTTGTTAGAAAGGTTCAGCATTATTTCATGACATGCTTTGCTATTCCAATGACAGTAACCACTATAGCAAAATATAATTACCGATCTGTATATACCCCAAGGCTAAGGGGCTAAGGGCTATGCTCGGAGTCTCTCTAAGGGATCGAATCCGAAACGAGGTGATCCGGCAGAGAACCAAAGTTGTCGACATAGCTCACAGAATAAGTAAGCTGAAGTGGCAATGGGCCGGCCATATAAGTCGTAGAACCGATGACCGTTGGGGTAAACGTGTTCTTGAATGGAGACCGCGAACTGGTAAACGTAAGGTAGGACGCCCTCAGGCTAGGTGGAGCGACGACCTTCGCAGGGTGGCTGGTAGCAGCTGGATGACAGTTGCCGAAAATCGAACCAAATGGCGTGCAATTGGAGAGGCCTATGTCCAGCAGTGGACTGCTATAGGCTGATGATGATATACTCCAAGTGTTCGCCAATACGTTGTAAAATTTATGCAATAAAAATCATAATATTTTATGTCTGAAATTTCGACTTTCAAATCAAAATGCGACGATTCAACATTGTAGCAAAAATAGACATTCTCTTACCAACTACTATATTGCGGATATTCATGGTATTTGGTGGATTTCCGCAGTATTGATGGACATCACTATTGTATCTTAAGCTTATGATCCGTTTGCTCAGTTGCGGATTATTGCCTGTTATTGCGTATTACACTGACAAATTGAGTTGAAGACAGTTCTGACACGAAAAGGGATAGGTAGAGCTATTCCTTAAATTGGAAATAATGTATCAACGCATAATCGAGTGTGATGGATTTATAAATATTTAATTGTTATAATGATATTTTCGTATCATCATCATAATATCAGCCGAAAGACGTCCACTGCTGAACATAGGCCGCACCCAAATGTCGATACACTGATCGGTCCGTGCGGCTCGCATCCATCCAACATTAACCAGGTCATCCGTCCACCTAGTGGGAGGCTCTCCAACACTTCGTCTTTTGGTTTGCGGTCGCCACTCCAGAACTTTTCGGTCCTATCGGTCATCCGTTCTGCGAGCAATGTGCCACTGCCACTTAAGTTTCACAATTCTTCGGGCTATGTCGATATCTTTGACCCTCCTCCTTTGGTATTTTCTTTTGTACAAATTAAAATAGGACCTGCATAAAATTACAATAAAAAATTCGTTTCCATTTGTATTGTTTCTTCGCGAGCAGACATCTTTTCCAGGCTCTAGTAGATGTTTTCGTCCTCTTTTTCGTTGAATCTTGAATATGCTTAGGCGTAAGTAAAAAGGGAAAGTCTGGGTTAAACATACAACACAACAGGGTTAAAATATTAGGGATTCTGCAATGTTGCGAAGCTGACTGCCCAGGTTGTCGAAATATTAAGTATCGCCAGAGATGGAGACTGTCACAGTGCAGTGCAGTTGCAGTGGACGTCTTTTAGCTGATTTGAAGATGATGATGCCGCACATAAGCTCACCTAATTTTAACAAATTATTTTACAAAACTTAACACATTTTTTTTCTACTTTTCAGATCAGTGCGCCTTGTAAGATTCGTTGGGAGAAAGATGGGCGAATTCCTAGTGCAACTGTACGAACTCGGCCTAGACCCAAATAACTTGGAACTGGTAGGCGCTAGTTTGGGAGCTCATGAGATAGCATACGCAGCCAAATACTTCTACCAGATCACCGGGAAGAAACCTTCAAGATTGACTGGATTAGACCCTGCTGGGCCTTGCTTCAGGAGTTTAGGTCCTGAGGATAAATTGTCTAGGACTGATGGAGAAAGAGTTGATGTGATACATACGAATATAGATGGTTTTGGCATAGCAGAAACTTTGGGTCATGTGGACATTTATGCCAATGGAGGAGAGTTCCAACCTGGCGATATGCCTGCTATACCCTGCCTCATAATTTGCAGTCATATTCGAGCCGCTTTATACTGGTGGCAGGCTCTTGAGCACCCAAAGAAGTTTATAGCTGTCAAATGTAATTCTGTTCAAGAGGCTAGGTTTGCCCAGTGTTATAATAATACTCCTACAAATTACTTAGGATTAGAAGCCCATTTCGACAGGCCAGGTATTTTCTATATGGCGACAAGCAATGAGTTTCCATATTATGCTGGCAAAGCCGGTTTGAAGGAGGAGAATGAGATTTACACTTCGGTTGTAAGAAGGATAAATGATGATGATGGCTTTGTTGTGTAGCATTGGATGAATAAGGGTTTCTATCTCATCTCTTTTGAGGAGATGTGAGCAGATACCCCTGATAAATAAGTTTGTTTAAGCAATTGTGTTTGCCACCGTAAAAAGTGCCAGAGATTCCTTACCTTCGAAGTATCTTTGAAGGCAGCTTTCTCCACTTACCTCAGTAGCCATGACAACGGAAATAACTCGCGAATTATCTCTGTATAACAAGCTAAAATCGACAATTTGGTTGGCTTAGTCAAGGTTGCATTGAGTGGAGGGGTAAGCTGCAAAGTCCTCGTCCACTGACACTTAAGATGTGCACGGAGAGGTCTACGGGCGAGTTAGACATTTGTCTAGCTAGACCTTCAGATTATCTGCGACGTTCATTTGTTTGCTAGCTACGCTTACAGTTCAACTATTTTCTTAATGACCCTCTGAAAACTTCGTGTCGTCGGATTTCTATCAGACTTCCAAGTTGATAGAGAGCGTCCGGCTTCACCAAGTGCAAAAGACAACCGATAGAAATCCGACGGCTGACGAAACACGAAGTTAATGAATATAGTTGTACTGTACGTGCATAGAAGAGAAAATTTAGACATGATTTTCCACTGCGAACTACCTACGGTTACGCGTAGATCGTAGTGCAAAAACAAAACAGACCTAAATTTTTAAACAAAACCATTATCCAACATCTATATTCCAAAGCAATTCATTCGATGCGATGCCATCTCGACTCGATTAAATTGTCTGTTATATTTTGTTATTTATTGACATTAACCAAGGGTATATTTTCCGTTGTCTTGGCGATTTCGTCGAGTGAAGTACCTTCAAACTGACTAAGATTTGGCTCACGGCTAACACCTTTATTCTAAGACCCCCACCGCGTCTTTTTTTTTAAAATTTTTGATAGGCTTGCGCTTGACCACTATCTCACCTGATGGTAAGCAATGATGTGGTCGACGATGAAGCACGCTTGCCTAGAAGAAACCTATGTCTGTCTGTCTATTCGCGATAAAGTCAAAACTACTAAACGGATTTTCTTGCGGTTTCCACCAATAGGGAGAGTGATTCATGGGGAAGGTTTAGGTGTATACTTTTTTAAGGTTTAACACGTGCGAAGCCGGGTGGGTCGCTAGTGGAATATAAATGTTAGCCGTGGACTGCTGAGCTATAGCGCCTCAAAACCATAGGAGAAGGCACTTATCAGATTGAATATGCTAATTTATAATTTGTTAATTGTCTGTGATGAAATATTAAAATTTAATTAGTTATATTACCGTGTATAAATATTATATGAGTACTTAATGATTAGAAATTGGAAAAAAACATAAAGAAATATATTAGATATTTTAGCTGTGTGGATTATTTTTACAAGCTTTAATTAAACTTTCAATGTATGTATGTTTGGGCGCACGGTTGGCGCAGTGGTTGAGCGATTGATTGCTGCGCTACGTGTCGCGGGTTCGATTCCCGCACGGAACAAATATTTGTATGACCTACAGATAGTTGTTCCGGCTCTGGGTGTTGTGTATGTGAGTTTATATGTTTGTAAACGCAACCGCAATACAGGAAAAAAATCCTAGAGTGGGGCAAAAGATTCTAAGAAAAAAAAAAAAAAATCGGGTCAAATCTTGCAACTGAATTTTAAAGCAGTTATCCTCCACCGATTAAGATGAAATTTTGCATACCTGTTTAGTTTGGATGACAATGCATGGTAAGCTAAGTGACGTCATTCTAAATCCAAAATGGCGGATGGCCCAAGATGGCGGACTAGTTATTTTTTGTGCACTATCATGATATTGTTATCAAATGAAAGAGTTTGTTGAGAAGAATACAAAAAAGCTTGTTTTAAAAATGATGAATAATTTTATTTTCGAGAACGTGGGTCTAACTTTAAGTTGACCGTGTAATAATAAGAACTATTATTATTGTTAAATATTCTATGTGTTTAGTATGTCAATGTACAAACCTGTGATTTTTGTGTTAAGGTACAATCTAAACTTATTTATTACCAATTATAGAGTGTGTAAATAACTGTTGTTTTATTTCCACCTTCCTCGTTCCTCATCTCCGGTTTAGTGGTCGCAAACGCTACTGCGGCACAAGAGGTCCTGGGTTCGATTCCCAGGTCGGCCAAAATTTTATTGCGTTTGCCAATCCTTTGAGGAATACAGGCGTTATTTTATGTTATTTCTACATCATCATCAACAGCCTTTTAATGTTCCCACTGCTGAGACACATGCCTCTTCTCTGTGAGAGAGGGCATGGACCATAATCCACCGCAGCCTTAATAGCCCCGGGAAATTTTTATTTCATGCTTCATAATTTATCTAGTAGACAGGCGGATGCCACATGTCTTAAATTTTTTGGATCTAGGTCATGCCGGTTTTCACAGGGTGTTTTCTTTCACCGTTTTTGAGAGCAGTGGTGATGAAATAATCTACACAAAGTTAAGCGCATGCCTGGGTTCGACGCACGACCTACGACGCGTAAGTCGGGGCCGTTACCTCTGGGCCACCACTGCTCAGTTATTTCTACTTTTTAACCGACTTCCCAAAAAGGAGGAGGTTCTATGTTCGACATTATGTGTGTGTTTTTTTTTGGTGTATTTTCAACGATATCTCCGTCAATTGTAGACCGATTTTGAACTCTTCAATAAATAATGGTAAATTTTTCGGGGTTGCTGCAATCGCATATCTGTTTATTGTTTATACCATTTCATAACATAACATCACGCCAGTACGCTCTTAAGGGGAACGCAGATCTTTCATTACACCGGTTATGTTCAAGTTTCATGAAATCTATTTTGGCTTTAAAGTTACCTTACTAAATTGCCTATTAGGTAAGTACAACTAAAAGTGAAAAATAAAAAAACATTTTTGCAAAAAAATACTACCGACTTCCAAAAACAAAACTACAAAGAGTAAAATAACATTATTTTTTGAAGTCGGTGTGCACACCTTTTTCTTTTTTAAATTTCACTTGCACTGTCCCACTCTTGGGAAACGTTCTTCCACATAGCCTGCCAAAACTCTTTAAATTTTGCTGTCTCCGGCTACCTTATTATGTTTTTGGATTAAAAAATATAGCGACTATATATATAACATCACGCCTGCATCCGGACCACCAGAAATAACCTGCCCGGAAATCCAGGCTCCGGACTGATCCTGGGGGGCCAGGTGCGGAGTATTCCCTCTCCTCCTCCCCTCGCATTGTCAAGGCCACGGCTTGGTCACCCACGGTGAAACGAAGAGGAACCAAGGAGGGGCCGCTCGTCAGGGCTTTTGCCGATTAAGCCGATGACGTAGCGGCCAACCAGTAGGTTGCGGTGCCACTTGGTAGCAGAGGCGACATCGCAACTGAGGCGGGCCGCGATGTTTATGGGGCCCCCTATACGATATCACGGCTGAGGGTTGGAGGCCGCAGAGGGAGAGGAGTGCCGGTACTGCGGTGCGCCGCTCTTCCTACCTTCCGTGGCCTGGACGGGGTAGCCACCGTCTGATGGCGGACGCGGTGGAGCCGAAGCGGGGGGTTCCTATCCACTGCGGCCGAAAAGTGGTAAGGTAATGGTAGTAGTAGGGCCACTGACGTGACCCGTCACAGGGGGACCAAGAGTGCCATACAAGAGGTCGTCTGACGCCCATGTGCTGGTTTGATCTCTGGGGTGGTCACGGCAATGTGTTCTGGTGCGCCGGTGACGAACAGCCGCGGCAGGTTCACGGAAGAGTGCTAACGCGTGCCCGTGTTGCCGCCATAAGCGACACAGGAGGACACCGTGGCGTTTTAGTGGGTTGGAGTCCCACATAACCTATCTCTCTATGGTAGCGAAGTATACTTGAGCATTCATTAAAGATAAACAAAAATGGTGCGCAGTACTCATAACCGCCGTGCGTATATGACTAGATGTATGAACGTTATTGACTCAAAAGGAGTAGGTACCTATGTAAAGATCGTAACGGGTGCCGTTCTGTAGTTTCTGCCTACCTCCTTTAGGAAAAAGGTGTGAGTTTATGCAGGTATGTCCGAATCGCAAAATACACCCGATATTCGAAAATGTGTTGAAATCATTAAAGGGGAAAACTGGCATCATATTTTACTGCACACAAACCAGATAAACAAACAAACCAGTAAATAAAAACAAGGTGTCACAAAGTCAATAAACCTGAAAACATTTCATTCATCGGGCACATAAATAAATTTATATTTTACAAAAAAAAAAAGAGATATCTCAATAAAATAATTTATGGTTACACGGCGATGCGACATCACCATGTGAATAATTTCATACTCAAAGTCGGCCATTTTGCGAAAAAACCGGACGATATCAACATTGTCCATGTTGTGTTACATGTCTACGTAATACCAATTCATTTTGGATGTCTACTTTTTTGGGGTTCCGCAGAAAAATTGTTCAGTTGAAAAGGATTGAGAGCTTGAATTTTTTATTGACCTTTTGTGGTTACCCTCTTGTGGGAATCGACGGAATTATGAAATTATATTAGCTGGTCTGATGACCTTGTTAAGACGGTGAAAGTCACCTTGACCTTGAGGGAACAAAACGCGTACTCGTTTCAAACCCGCGAGACCCTAAATTCAGTATATTTTTGTACTTTCCTTATCTAAACTAATCAAGGCTGAAGAGTTTGTTTGTTTGTTTGAACGCGCTAATCTCAGGAACTACTGGTTCGAATTGAAAATTCTTATTGAGGAAGGTTAAAGAAAAAAAAAAAAAAACACGCTACGACTAATAGGAGCGGAGCATAAATGAAAAATGTTGCAAAAACGGGTAAAAATTCTTCCTTTTTTGAGAGCTTCCGTTGCGTGCGCTGCGTAAGCGGTTAAAGTTACGCAAAATTCATGTATGTAGGGTAGGTAGGGTAGGGTAGGTAGGTAGCCAGTTGAAGGGAGCGAAGCCGCGTGGGACAGCTAGTTATTCTATAACTTTAAAGAAAAGCCCTGGATCAAAATGTAGATCATTAAATTGTCTTTGAGATGCTGATAATTTCATTAAAATAGGTACACTATGTTATACGAAAAAAACTGAAAACATTCTTAGATCACATTATTAAGAAAATGGTCTTATGTAACTAACTAATATTTTTCCAAAAAAAAAAAACGATTAGCCGTTTAGTCGTAATTCTCATTTTAGCTACTCAGGGGTATCTGCGCCTTAAGACTGCGGCAATCCGGTGGATACGAGACGCACAGAACCGATCAGTGTGGCGACGCTTATGGGGGAGGCCTATGTCCAGCAGTGGACGTCCCTCAGATGAGATAATGATGAATTTGAAATTATAGCAGTCCCTGCGCCACCAGCAGCCATGTAATGCTGCCAACTTGAAAGTACGTACTTCGTACTTTTTCCAGTTGTTGATTTGCTCGGCAGCAGCTACACCGTAGCGATCGATAGACTGCGGTATCCAGGGGGCCAAGAAAAAGTATAAGTTCTCGCCAAACTTCTTGGCCGCCCTGAAGTTGCGCAAATCTCATACAAAAACAGCACCGATCCGTGCCTTGTGCGTCGGATAGCCAACTTCAGGGTGGCAGGGTGGAGTTAGGCGAGAAATTATTTGTCGTTCAAATAACCACGTGAAACGGACCGCATGGCAATCCCACACATTTAAGACGTTCCGGTAATCGTTAACGCCAATAGATTGTTAATTCGTCTGGGTTCTGGTTGCACCCGTTTGTTAGTTTGTTACAGGGTAAACCTTAAATCAACTACAACTTACATGTCTATTTAGTTAAGGACCTTACTCCGCTTTAGTGCCGTATAATGGTAACTTTTTAGAAGAATACGGCTAGGTTAAAAGGTTAGAAAAAAAAATATTATTGATTCAAGTCGATAGTGGCATATCACTAGATGGCGCGATATGTATCGATTTGTTATTGAATTGTGTGTGAAATTAACATTTTCTAGAATTTATCATTAACTTGTTTTTGTTATGAAAAAAATATGGAATACTGGATTGTTAATTCACATTTGATTTAATTTTAATTGATTGCAATAGATGGTGCGGTTTTAAATTTCTGAGGCATTAGATTGTTTTAAATTTGTTTTGTTACACATTTTGGTACAATAAAACTGAAGAAAAAGGTGCAAAAAATACTGTAAAACAAATCGTCACTGTATTTAAAGAATAAAATAGTCATGAACCGAGTAAACCCTTTTACTTGCAAGTCGCTGCTAATAGCATTATAGCCGTAGAACGGAACCGAACGCGATCGATGTAATTTTAGTCAGTCGAAAAACGCTAGTTACGTCGGCACGGTTTCTTTGTATGGGATGAGGCATCTGTATGCTAGTATTATATTATCTGTGCCACACCAAAACAATCACGTCAGCTCGATAGAATTCTCTCTCCACAACGATAAATAAAATTCAAACAACATTTCTATACGGAACCCACACAAGAAAATACATTTTAAATCATCCAATTTGGTGAGTAATCCCGCATACAAGTGTCGTTCCCCCGACATCGGCTGTATAGATTAAAACGCGGCCCGTAATGAATTCAAAATGTTTTAATTTTGTCCGTCTGTTGTGCTTGTTACTACGTTGAGTGGAAGTCTTCAGGGAATCGCTGAAGTCGTATTGTTTGGGCGGTTTGTAGATAAATGATAAGGTTTTGTGGTATTGTGTAGGACTAGCTTTTGTTGGACGAAAATATTGCTACGACTGTTAGGATTTGAGGTGATTTCGTTGATTTTGCTATTACAGTTCTGCTCACACCTTGAGGGTATGTTTAAAATAATAATTAAAAACGTGCTGTAGGTATTCTTAATTGTTTCTATGTATTGGTTTTAAGCGGTTGAAAGCTGCGATGGCCCTGTGTATTTATTTCATCACCACTGTTCTCAAAACGTTGAAGGAAAGAAAGAAAGAAGAAGTTGGTTGCAAACGAGCTGTCATTAACAAGCCCGAGCAGAAGGCGAGGGTTTTTAATGACACGAGTTTGCAATAACCTACACACCCGTGTATCACACGACGTTTTTCAATACAGTTGTGCGAAATAGTAAAAACAAATCAAAGAATTATTTGATTATTCACACAAAAATTAAATTCTCAGAAAATGGCGCGTTTTTGCAACTAGACATATTTTTTTTACAACGGAAACAGCCTATACAGCCTATTGGATTTTTGACAAAAAAACGAACGTACGGAATCATTATATTTCTCTCGTATAAAATCCATCCCATTTTATTCTATGTATGAAAACTCCTTGCAACTAAACTTTTTTAAATTGACTTATAAAATTTAAAACTCAACTGCAAAACTAATGATCGAGCTAGTAAAAAAAAGTCACGACCGCGTAACAGAAAGATGCCTATGCAAAAGATTTAATTTTCGAATAATAATTATAGCGTCTGAAAGTGCGCCATATTTATCAACTGTATTAAAAAAAATATGCTGTTACTCTACCAATTTTTTTTTAAAATGAAAGCCTAGTTCGGACGGTCGCATCTCAGCTTAGAACAAAAATTTTAATCGGTAGTCAAAAATACTATTGACGAATATTTTTTTGATTGTGACTTATTGAGTAAATGACAATATTCTTTATATCATATTTTTTTCAATTTTGAAATTATACGGGCGATTCTGAACACGATTTTCACGAAACCTCAGATAGTGGCCCTACCAATCAGCTGGTAATGACCGAAGTCACTTTTCTGAAGATAACAACGTTGAGGAGGAAGATATCTGTTCATATATCTTATCAAGAGTAGAAGATACTATGTTGATACTAAACTGACAGATTTCAAGGAAACAATTTGCTAGGATAGACATATAATTACTCATTTGTTTTCAATAACAAGTTAAGTATTTTTAACCCCCGACGGAAAAAGAGGGGTGTTATAAGTTTGAGGTGTGTTGCTGTGTATCTGTGTGTCTGTCTGTGGCATCATAGCGCCTCAACGGATGAACCGATTTTGATTTAGTTTTTTTTGTTTGAAAGGTGATTGTATCGAGAGTGTTCTTACCTATGTTTGTATAAAATCGGTTCAGACGTTCAAAAGTTATGCGCGTTTTACTGTTTAGATCGTGATGTTTTCGCATGATAAATGTGCGGGAGTTTTTCAATTTTTAAATTTTTCTTGTTTTTGCTAAACTTTGTGCTAGTCACGTCTAGTCTGCGTCTAGTACATTTTATCACATAAGTGCATCTTTATGTTGTTTTATAGAAATAAAAAATGTTGGAAACAGTACAAATTATAAACATAAAAATATTTAGTATTTTGATTGTTTTATGTAGCCAAGTTGACAATCTAAAATCGATAATGCTAGTAGAAAACGAATCAATGTATAGGAATGAAACATCTGGAGGGTGACCACAAGCTCTTAGAGTAAGGTTATTTTGATATCGAGTAAGTGACAGATGTATACACGTCATATACATCTGTCACTTACTGGATATCAAAATAACCTTACTCTAAGAGCTTGTGGTCACACCCCTGAACTGAAACTGTTAAGTCACGTGGTCAGACCAAACAAATAGAAGGCGTTAACGATTGTAGAAAGAGATTCACGAAACGTTTGTAACTTGGCTAGGGGGGAATGTGTACTATGTTGTAGTACATTAGTACATGAAGAAAACTCACTTTTCTAAGGTTGGTTATTTTTTAATATTTTTCCCATGACTAAATGACTTTTTAATCGACTTCCCAAAAAGGAGGAGGTTCTATGTTCGACATTACGTTTGTTTTTTTTTTGTGTATGTTCACCGATATCTTCGTCAATTGCGGACCGATTTTAAAAATTCTTTGTTTTGTTTGAAAAAGTATGTTTCGAAATTGGTCCTATTTTAATTTGGTGAAGACCTGATGAAGAACTTCGGAGATATACAATAGAACTCTTCAATAAATAACGGCAAATCTCTCGGGATTGCTGCAATCGCATGTCTGTTTATTGTTTATACCATTTCATAACATAACATTACGCCAGTACGCTCTTAAGGGGTACGCAGATCTCTCATTTCACCGGTTATGTTCAAGTTTCATGATATCTATTCTGGCGTTATAGTTACCTTACTAACTTGCGTACGTACGTAGTAACTACGTAGGTACAACTAAAAAGTGAAAAATAAAAAACTTTTTGTGTCTTTCGTAGGTATCATTGTTTTTGCGTTATGGACACCGACTTCAAAAAATAAAGTTATTTTTCACTTTGTGGTTTTGTATTTTAAAGTTTTTTATGGTACATAACAATTTCACAACTTTTTTATCAAAATCGGAAAGATTTCATACCTTCAGGGGTTAGGAGGCATAACATAACATCACGCCTGTTTTCTACTAAGGGTTAGGCAGATGTGTGTCTATTATATATATATATATATGTATACACCAGTTATGTTTAAGTCCCATGCAATAGGAGGCAAGCCTACCGAGCACAAGTCTAGATTCCGGGTAGCTACTGAAAAATGCCTGACGAAAAAACCCAATAACACTGGCCAACCCGGCAAACGAACCTAGGCACTCATGCTGAGCTTGCTATCACTAAACCATCTTGTTATTATGCACCACGTTTTCTTCCATTTTCAGATATGTAAACAAGCTTCCACGAAAGTAACTTTATTACCGAAGCTGCTGCATCAAAGCTTGTTAAACTTTGCACGACTTGAATACTGAAAACGTAATAAAAATTCAGATTTTGTGATATTATCAAAATGTTTAATTCAGATGCTGTTGTAAAAATTATTTTACAGTTGAAATGTCTGTAAAACAGGTTGCTGGGTTTATTTCGTGTTGTGATGACAATAAGATGAAATCTGTGGGCTTATAGTGCGAGTTTACTCGAACGCGTTAAAGCCTTTTACAAGCTTTTATTTAAGTTGCAATGTATGTATGTAAGTGTGTTCGGGTCAAACCTTGCAACTTTAAAGCAGTTATCCTCCCGCGATTAAGATGAAATTTTGCATACATGTTTAGTTTAGATGACAATGCATGGTTAGCTAAGTGATGTCATTCCAAATCCAATATGGCGGACGGCCCAAGATGGCGGACGGCCCAAGTTGGCGGACTAGTTATTTTTGTGCACTGCCATGATATGTGTATCAAATGAAAGGGTTTGCTGAGAATAATTCGAAAAAAGTTTGTTTTAAAAAAGATCTTGATGAATAAATTTATTGTATTGAAACTGTCTAAGCGCTGTCTGGTAACAGTAAGGAGAAACCCCTTCTTTGTATACAAAATGGCATAAGAGAACATTTACGTTAACGCAGTTGTGTACGTTAAAAACCCGCGTTAAGGTCTATGTTCGGTTGATGAGAATCTCATTGCTTTCTTGCCTGCTATGGCGCCTTGGAGATTGTCTAATCAGCTATATTCGTAGCGCGGCTCTCTGGATACGGAATTTTACACATCCATGAAGAATATTTCAAGGTGCTGCTAAAAGCCCTGCCACTTCCATATTTAAAAGCCCTGCCACTTCCATATTTAAAAGCCCTGCCACTTCCATATTTAAAAGCCCTGCCACTTCCATATTTAAAAGCCCTGCCACTTCCATATTTAAAAGCTCTGCCACTTCCATATTTTATTAAATCAGATAAATAAAAATAACATTAGTCCGCTCGACTACGCACCCATCTACAAAACTCGAATTTCCAAACTGCCCGGTATCCTAAGACCTCGGTTCTTTCTCTACCTTCCTAATTAAGATAAAAACCTTCCTGTAAAGATATTTTGATAATAAATGACAATTGACACGAACTATATTGCTAAATTGATGTCCCTTTCTTAGAGTTTTCGAATAAAATGGACTCTCTTTTATTTAAAACATAGTAAAGACAAAATCGTCGTCGTATTCAATAGACCTGTAACTATATCAACGGTCCAAAAAATGTTTTTTCAACACACTTGCTCATAAAGTGGCTCTAATTTCACCACAATTAGGCACATAATGACACCTGTAATCAAACTGTGACTTTTTCATTGCTATTATTCACAAGTGAGTTTTTATTTTTATTTTTTGGTTGAGTTGCTTTGTTCTTAAAAAGTTTCGATACAAAAAAGATCGTGCTCAATAGTACAAATGCAACACATTTCATGCAACTTCGTATTTAAGTAGATAATTTCAACTTGTACGTGTTTAATAAATACAACTTTCACTCAAATATAACTTTTGTTTTTGTCTGTAATAAAGAAAACTTGAAATTCCCCATTTTGTACGTGGCTAAAACGCTATCCGCGAAAAGCCAAAAAAAAGAAAACTCATTCTTTTTACTCTGTGGCCGATCGCTAGAGTAAAAATGTTCTGTGGTGACCAATCACCATTGTTAGATGCGCGCGCATAGGAAAACTGATTAATTTTGCCCGCCATTGCGAAAAAAAAATCACAACTCGTTTTCACTGTTGGAAATGATTTTTTAGTATTATTTTCTTCTCAAGTGTGTTGAAAAACGTCGTATGATACACGTGTGTATTGATGATTACCGTCCTCGGCTCTCTTAAGACCCTCACCTGACGGCTCGGGTCTCAATGGCGCCTCAGCGGTAATCACCAACGTTACACACTTGTACCATAATGTACTATTATCAATTGTCTCGTTACTCTCTATATAATGACTGTGTGACCTGTGAATATTACAAATTTTAACCAGTGATAATTTTACCCAACAGCCGAAGGAGGGTAATGTGTTTATCAGTCTTTGTATGTATGTATGATAGTTCCTAAGTGGCGTTCTAGAGACTTTAGCCGATTTTGATGATTCTTACGTCAATCGGAAAATCAATTGGAAAATAGAAAAATAGTGGATTTTGGGCGGCATATCGTGTTGGCTCAAAGTTCTGTTTTTCCTTCCAAACCATCGTGTGGGGTATCAAATAATAGGGTTTTAAGAGGTGATTTCAAAAATATATGACACTTATATGAAACAAAATGTTAACAAAAAAGTTATAATATAAATATGCAGCTTGATGCACTTGAGTCGATTGACAGACGGGCCAAAAGGCTTATTGGCAACGATGCACTGGTCGCATCAAAGCTCCAGAGCCTCGAACATCGACGCCGAGTCGCCAGTCTGTCGGTCTTTTATCGGTTACATTTCGGGGAGTGTGCGACGGAACTGCACAATTTGATTCCGCCTGGCCCTTTCCATCATCGGACTACAAGGCGTACGGCCATGCGCCATCGGTACATGGTAGACATCCCTCCCATACGCACAAAGCGTTTTGCTAATACTTTCATTGTGCGCACAGCTAAGGAGTGGAATTCCCTTCCGGAGTCTTTGTTCCCTGACAGCTATAACCTAGGGGTCTTTAAGTCAAGAGTGAATAGGTTTCTTCTAGGCAAGCGTGCTTCACCGTAGACCACATCATCGCTTAACATCAGGCGAGATGGTGGTCAAACGCTAGCCTATAGTTTATAAAAAAAAAAAAAAAAAAAATGCAGTCGGAGGACACATCTGGTTTTGGTCAGCCAGCTGAATATGTATCCTTCGACTGCACAGCATAATTTTCTTCATGTTTACGTCTTTTTAGTTCGCTTCTTAAGCAGTCGGGTTATTTAAATTTTTTGGATTAACTTTTTTTTGGTTTTTTCGGCGTAGTCCACTCGACGAATGTTTAGTACCATAATTCCAAAACGCCAAAACCAGCTTCATATCTCCAAAACATAGTTTAGTAATCTAGGGTTAAGAAGGCCCGCTAACATGAAGGAGCCTTGTGTCGCAGCAGTGGGAACGTTATAAGCTGATAATGATATGCTATGATAAACCATGCTATGCTCAGTTTTACGCCACAGGCAACTGTCTTTTATTCGTAGAACTCCAAGCAATTCCCATTTCTATTCGAACATGTAACAGGGGTGACATAAAATGTTTACTTCCCGAAGTGAACTGCGGCTCAATCGTAAAACATTTGGGAGCGCGCGAAAAACACGCGCAGCTAATGAAATTGTGAATTATGAATCGACAACGTTCCCTTTATTAACTTGTGTTCTGTTAATCTGTCTTGTTTTATGTGGTATTGTATTGTTAAGTAATTTATTTATTTGATAAATACAAATACCTACACAATGTTTAGTTACTATTTCCCATTAGAGTTAGACAAAAATTACAGAATGCGCAGAATTATCTTCACGAATTGCAAAACAAAAAACTTTTTCACAAAAAATATTTTTTAACGAGAGAAATAATAAAAACATTTTCACAAAAAAATAAACCGTCCTCAAAAGGAAAACACAGAAAAGTGCAAAATAACTTTCGTTTCGGTAGTCGGTGTCTAAAAATGATAAAAACGAGAGTTACCAAAGACACAAATTATTTAATAGAGAAAAAGTTTTCATTTCTCTCTTTTTAGTTTTAGTACACCATTATTAAAAATGAGCAAGTTCTATAGTAAGGTACCAAAAGGATTGATAAAATCCCCATAATAACTCAATTTACACATTCGTGCTGTTTGTTGCTAAAGAATTCGGTTGTATGCTCCATATCTTGAAAACTGCTGGACCGATTTTGATGAAACTTGCACTATTTCGTAAGTTGAGAGATACCCAACCCAACACAAATAAAATGATCACGTTCCGATAAGTAGTTTCGGAGCAATGCGTGGACAAACATACTAACATACATACATAAAAACAAACATACAATACAATCCAAATTTCATGAGTATCATGAAATTTGGATTAATTGGTAAACAATGATTAAGTCGCTACTAAAATATAATAATAACAGGAAGAAAATAACAAGAAGATTTAATAACATCCTTAGTTCATCAACTTAACAATAAGATAACACAATCAATCATTTCATTCACTGCCTCCTTTCATTACATTATCAGAAACACCCTGTATTAGATCATCACTCAACAGTAACGCCCTGTATTTGATTTTTGTACCAGGCTCTCTACGTCGAACTGATCATGCATATGATTTCGATTTGTGCCGACTGATTGCGCGCGGAAATTAGGAATTTTATACTATAGGATACGTAGGTAAGTAGGTTCATATTGGTTTGCTGTCACGCTCGAAGGATGCGTAGATATAGAGGGCTCTTTTGAAAATATTCATATTCAAGATTATGAGTAAGTAGTTACAATTAGTTGACAGTTTTGGGCCAAACAAATTTGAACGAATGTTGTACCAATGTATCGAAGATGAATACAGATGTTAGTTATTTTATTGCTAAGGGATTCTCAAAAATACAAAAGACAAAATTCTTTATTTCAACTAGGCCACTAAGCGGGATTTTTGAACGTCAATTTTAATAGTACATTATGGTACAAGTGTGTAATGTTGGTGATTACCGCTGAGGCGCCATTGAGCCGTCAGGTGAGGGTCTTAAGAGAACCGAGGACGGTAATCATCAATACACACGTGTATCATACGACGTTTTTCAACACACTTGTGAAGAAAATAATACTAAAAACCATTTTCAACAGTTAAAACGAGTTGTGAAAAATTATTCGCAATCGCGGGAAAAAATAACAGTTTTCCTATGCGCGCGCATCTAACAATGGCGATCGGCCATAGACTAAAAGAATGAGGTTTCTTTTCTTTTGGCTTTTCGCGGATAGCGTTTAAGCCACGTACAAAATGAAAAAAAAAATGATCAAACAATAGGTGTACATTCATTTATTTGTACTATTGAGCACGATCTTTTTTGTATCGAAACTTTTTTAAGAAGCAAGCAACTCAACAAAAAAAAAACAACTACAACTCACTTGTGAATAATAGCAATGAAAAAGTCACAGTTTGATTACAGGTGTCATTATGTGCCTAATTGCGGTGAAATTAGAGCCACTTTATGAGCAAGTGTGTTGAAAATATTTTAATTTAATAATAATTGATTCTACCGTTCATTCGGCAAAGTAGCTTGTTATGGAGAAGAACGGACAAGAAACTCCATACCAACTCTTAAAAAAAAAAATGTTTTAAAACATTTACACATAAATTCATATACGTGAGAACGATGCACCCAGCACTACTATACTACGTATAGGTATAAAGTATTACAAGCACTAACAGGTAAATTCCTTTATTTGATATATAGGAACATGGTTCTCTTACAAGTCATAAGGTCCTATATTATTAAATCAGTGAACAGAAACAAAACTTATTCAGCTATACGAATTATACCTTTATTTTTATAATTATTAATACCTTCGGTACTAATAATTAAGGCTAAGATGTGGTGATGACTTTCGTAGGGAGGCTGGTAGCTGGTGAAATAAAAAAACGTTTTTACAAAAAAATACATTCGACGCTCAAATAAAAACTCTACAAAGTGAAAAATAACTGCAACTTCGGCAAATGGTGTTCCTGTTTTCGTTTCTTGATACCGACTTCCTAAATTGAAGTTCTTTTTCACTTTATAGTGTTTTTATTTGGTGGTCGGTTGTATTTTTTTGTAAAAAGGTTTTTATTCTTCACTTTTTTGTTGTGGCATTAATGCCCACAGTTATGTCAGAATAGATTACCCGAATAACATTAAACTTGAACACAACCGGTGAAATTAGAGTGTACCAAGGTGATCTGTATATATTTGCGTACCCCTTTCTCTGGTGGTACTAAATGGACAAATTCTATAGTAAGGTACCTATAATGCGCACAGTGATGTCAAAACAGATTACCCGAATAATATGTAACTTTGAACATAACCGGTGGAATGAGAGTGTGCCAGGTTGAACTATACACATCTGCGTTGCCGCTTAGAGCGTACTGGCGTGATGGTATGTTATGAAATTGCATAAACAATAAACAGACTTGATTGCAGCAATCCCGTAATATTTGCCGTCATTTATTGAATAGTTTTGTTCTATATCTCCGAAGTTCTTCTTCAGATCTTGATCAAATTAAAATGGGACCAGGTGAGAAACAACAGCAGCTTCAAGTAAAAAAGATTCACGTAGTTAAAAGTTCAGAGGCAAAACCCATTAAAAAAATACTGTGGTATTGAGAATATCCTTCTTTTTGAAGTCGGTTAAAAAACGTATTAGATGTTTTGCAACTGCATATAAGTCGTATGTCCAAAGTGTCAAGAGAAAGAATATGTCCTTTGCTGGCCATTGGCCTCCCCCGAACGTCGCCACAAGGTTCACTCATGACCGCGGGTGTTCCAATTTATCGGGTAAAACGAATTCAGTAGAGAATTGATAATATGTATGCAAACCAAGGCATATTAAAGCATTCTATCAAACTACAGACTTTATTGTTATACTTTTCAAATACCGAAAATAACAATAAAAATTGTAATAGTAATAAATGAAGCTCATTGTCAATTGAAATTGAAATTCATTTCTCAGAAAATATTGTCTTCTTTTGATACGGATTCTGGCTACCAAATATATACTATTGATGTTCGACACACAATACAAGGTTTTGTCTATCGAGGGCTAAATCTAGCGTTGTGTGTGTGGAGCACAGTTTGGCGTCGGGGTTCTGTAATTGCACTGGGCTGATAGAACGCGACGTGTTTACAACAGGCCTTTACAATTTCCAAAGGTAGTAGGCCTGTCTTGTCAAGTTTAAGTCTGATTTATAATAGCAACTTGCCTAGCCGTTGAACTGGTCTATTGGTGAACACTTGATTTATACTTTTTTGTATAATTCTTCATGACTTATACAACCAACCACATGGTTATTATGATTTAAGACAGCAGATTAATTGATCACTGATTCAAAGTCTTTGTTGAATTTTCGGTTGTTTGAGTTTTTGGGGCTACTGGAGCAGTTGTCTAAAATGGACAGAAGTTTCTATAGCCCCCTTTCCTACTAGATGTACTAACGATCGGAGGTCTGGCTTTCCAAAAAAATAGGGACGAGATCGATTAAACGCTGTGTTCAAAATACCCAGTGCGTCCCCTACCAAAGTCTGACGGATTTGACATTGTTTACCGTTTAGATCAAACATGGGTCGACTTGTATGCTTTCAGTCTCTGATATAAATAGACTGTATCTACTGATTATATTATATTTTAGATACAATGTGTTTCTGTATTTTATGTGTATGTAAATATGTAAGTACGTATGATTGTTCCTATGTGGCGTTTAAGAGACCAAACGCTTTGGCCGATTTTGATGATTCTTATGTCAATCGATTCATCTTAACCTTGCACTTAGTGGCACTGGCTACATTAAAATTGGAAAATTTAAAAATGACGACATATTGTGGCGCCCCAATCATTTTTTTTTCTTCCAAGCCAATCATGAGGGGTATCAAAATAAAGAGTTTTAAGAGGTGATTTCAAAATTATATAACACTTATATATTTAAATGTACCGAATAGGAGATAAAAATGTTAAATAAAAATAAAACAAAAACAAAAAACCCGACTGAATAAGAAGCGAACTAAAAAGACGTAAACAAGAAGAAAATCATGCTGTGCAAAAACTGGCTGTCAGCCAGTTTTTCTTTTTGTTTACTTCTTTTTAGTTCGCTTCTTAAGCAGTTGGGTTTATTTTTGATTTTTTAATTAACCTTTTTTAATTTGGTACTTTTTGTTTTTTGAATTATTTGTTTTACTGTAGACGCTTTTACGTGCACGTGATTTATCATCTTTCTCACACATATGTATTTTCCCAACACGAATGATGTAACCAAATACTTGCAATGAAAACTGATGTAAAAGATTGTCCGTGGAGTTTCTTGCATGTTCTTCTCCATAGAGACGAATTGCGCTTTCGGATGTGCAACTAGGTTCATCTTCTTTTTTTGTTTAACCAGTTCCAAAGTACCTTTAAGGTTTAGTTAAAATAAAAAATTTTGATTATAAATAAATTTTCTATGTATTTGTATGGAAAATCCAAATCCTGTGGAAGTACTCATTTCATGCAGGTGGGCCGTGGGCGGCAGCTAGTTTATAATTACCAGAGTCTAAGCGAATCGAACTTCAAATAAATTATCGCGAGATTCAGTCCGCTGATCCACTTGCATTCCTCGCTTTCAAACTAAATAATTTACTTCACTTTTGCTGCGAAATTACGATTTAATTAAAATGTAATTTGAAGTGAAACGCGATTCCGCTTGATTGAAAGATCCTCTGTATTAGAGTGAGGGCCAGTTTTTTTGTTTTGTTCCCTCATAATACAATTAAAAACCATGGAAGTAGAAACCACAAAATTGATAATGTTTTTGTAGTTTGTGCTACTAAATCTGATTTAAAGAAAGATATACCTACGTAATATGTCTAGAAAACGCAAGTTCGGTCATGCATGGAGCACTGCTCTCACCTCTGGGACGGAACTGCCAAATACCAACTTGATGCACTTGAGTCGGCCAATAGGCTGATCGGCAACGATGCACTGGTCGACTCAAAGCTCTAGTACCTTGAACATCGACGACGAGTTGCTAGCCTGCCAGTCTTTTATCGGTTTCATATCGAGGAATTTGCGATGGAACTTCACAATTTGATTCCGCCTAGCCTTTTCCATCATCGGACTACAAGACGTACGGCAATACGCCATCGGTACATGGTGGATATCCCAACCATACGCACAAAGCGTTTTGCAAATACTTTCATTGTACGTACAGCTAAGGAGTGGAATACCCTGCCGGAGTTTTTGTTTCTTGATATCTACAACCTAGGGGTCTTTAAGTCAAGAGTGGATAGGTTATCCGCGCTTCCAGCATTGAGTAAAATCTTTGAAAAAATCATGCTGGAACAGATGTTGTCTCACTTCAATTCAAATGGGATACTGCATAGTCAACAGTTTGGTTTCACGAAAGGTAGGTCGACAACGGACGCGGGAGTAAAACTCATCAGCCACATCTTGGAGGCTTGGGAGAGGTCCCAGGATGCCATTGGCATTTTCTGTGATCTCTCAAAAGCTTTCGACTGCGTCGACAACAACACACTGATCTGTAAATTACACCACTATGGAATTCGTGGAAAATCTGCTGATCTCGTGCTTTCCTATTTATCAAACAGACAGCAAAAAGTAAATGTTAATGGGCGTCCTCCGGGTCTCTAGTCAAGATGGGCGTGCCCCAAGTTTCAATTCTCGGCCCTTTCCTTTTTCTTGTTTACATTAATGATCTCCCTTTTATGATGGCCAAATTATCGGATATAATTCTATTTGCTGATGATATTTCGCTAATTTTTAAAATAGATAGGCAAGATACGGATGTCATAAATGTCAACGAAAGTCTAATTGTTCTCTCAAGATGGTTTGCAGCTAACAATCTTTTACTGAATGCGAAAAAAACAAAATGTCTAAAGTTCTCTTAACCAAATGTACCACAACATGACCTTGACGGCAAAAATCTTGAAGTTATAACGGAAACTGTATTCTTAGGGATTACTATCGATTCAAAATTGCAGTGGGGCGCGCACATTAGAACTCTTTCGGGTAGGTTAAGTTCGGCTGCATATGCAGTAAGGAAAATAAGGCAGCTAACCGATGTAGCTACAGCTAGGTTAGTATACTATGCTTATTTCCACAGTATTATGTCTTATGGCATTCTGCTGTGGGGATCAGCAGCAGACGTTGACTCAATTTTCATCCTACAAAAGTGGGCAATCCGCGCAATCTATAAAATGGGTCCTCGCGAGTCCCTCAGAGAAAAATTTAAAGAGATCGATATACTGACTCTACCTTCACTTTATATTTTGGAATGTATTTTGTATGTCCGTAAAAATCGGGGGCTTTTCAAAACTAGAAGCGACTTCCATAATTTAAATACACGCAGTAAGCACGAAATTGTAATACCCAAATTCAGATTAACGAAAACTAGCAAGTCTTTTCCTATAAACAGTATACGCTTTTATAACAAGTTGCCAAAGTCAGTTATAGAACTGACCGATGGAAGGTTCAAAAACTACATCAAACGTATCCTTGTTAAGAACGCTATTACATTTTTCTACAAATAACAGTGCTTTTCAGGTACAATTTTAATATATATGCAATCACAGATGTGAGGATATCATGGTCTTAATTTATGGATAATATATTCAGCTCCAGATTGGCATCAGAAAAATTGCATGACATCATACAAAATTTTCGCACAAATACGTTTTGCCCATCACAATAATCGCAAAAATATTAAAAAAGTAGGGTCCGAATAGGTCCCAAATTAGGTAATTTTACAGGATATTTTATCTTCAAAATTATGAGAAATTGCGGTATATATAGTCCTTTATAGGTTCAGCGAATTATTTTTTACCCAAATCAATATATTTTTAAATTATTAGCTAAAATAAAAAAAAACACTTGCCGACTTCTTCATACATTTTGCACTCGAAGCCAGTCGAAGCTTATTATTCCGCGCTCAGAAGCGCTCGTGGAAGGACGAGCGTATCGCATTTTCGCAAAAAATAAATACGATAAAAGTAATAGAAAAGATTGTAGTGTGCATGCGTGAGTCGTTTGTCGTGATCGAAAGGAGTTGATATTTTATCGGACCGAAATAAAAGTATGTTACAGTTTCCTATTATTAGGATGTGATTTAGAAATTATGTTGGGTAAGATCGGGATTTGGATAGGTTAAGCAGTTGTTGACAAGGTTGAGACAAGGATGGGTGGGTTTAAGCAGCTCTTAGTAAGGTTAGGATTTGGATGGGTAAGGTCAAGCTGTCGGCGGTGAAGGTTAGAAGTGGATGGGTGGAAGGAGATTTATGATTTGAACCGGTTTGTATGTATGTATGTATGACGAATACGGGGTCAAAATAAAATACAAGATGGCGCCGACGAGGCCGCTTTTCGACATGGGTGTCATTGTCATGGTTTTTGGGGTCGCTTATATAGAATATGGGGTCAAAACCAAAATACAAGATGGCGCCGACGAAAATTTTACATATTTTCGTGATGGGTGTCATTTTCATGATTTTTTAGGTTTCTAGTAATGAATATAGGCTTTGGTTATGACCAAAACCCAAGATGGCCGCCGCTAAAAAAAAATACAACTTTTCGTCATGGATGTCATTTTCATGGATTTTGGGGTCGCTTATATCGAATACGGGGTCAAAACCAAAATACAAAATGGTGCCGACGAAAATTTGACATCTTTTCGTCATGGGTGACATTTTCATGGATTTTGGGGTCGCTTATATCGAATACGGGGTCAAAACCAAAATACAAGATGGCGCCGACGAAAATTTTACATATTTTCTTGATGGGTGTCATTTTCATGATTTTTTGGGTTTCTAGTAATGAATATAGGCTTTGGTTATTACCAAATCCTAAGATGGCCGCCGATAAAAAAATTACAACTTTTCGTCATTGATGTCATTTTCATGGATTTTGGGGTCGCTTATATCGAATACGGAGTCAAAACCAAAATACAAGATGGCGCCGACGAAAATTTTACATCTTTTCGTTATGGGTGTCATTTTCATGGATACGTTGGTTAATATGTCATTAACTGCTGCTCAATATGTAATGCTACAAAAAATTTAGATTGTAATATTTTATATGTTCCATGTAATGCAAAATGTTCAAATAATTTTTTAATCCTTGTGACCGGAAATTATTTCGTTTTAGGTACTTATTTCACGAAGCTTTTTTTTAAAAATACCTACTTACTACAATAAAGTGAAAACTAATTTTCTTTTCGGAAGTCGGTGTCGGTACCTATTGTTTTTCGTTTTTCGACACAGGAAAGTTATTATTTTTCATGTTTTAGTTTTTGTTGGTACCCCATATTGGGTATACTAAATACACCTGTTTACCCTGTTAAACTGTACGAGCTTGATGTTATATTAGGGTATGGTGAAAACAAAACATAAACAAACGATCACAGTAATCGCAGGTCATTTGATGTTTGTTATTGAAGAGTTCCATTGTCTATTTCCGAAGATCTTTATCAGATCGTAATAAATTATACAATAAAACCTTCCCTGAATACACATACATTTATCGACGAAAACCCGATCAGTACCGGATCAGTAGTTTTTAAGATAACTGCGGATACATACGGGTCGAATAGATAGAGTACCTCCTTTTTTTGAAGTCGGTTAAAAATAATAAGCTACTTTTTACGACGACGCGACGGTTTGTAACAGTTACCAAATGCATATTCAAAGTGCCAACCTTCCTGAATCAACTTCGATAAATTAAAAAATAATATCAAGGATCAATATTATTTGAGTGGTGTATAAAATCGAGCGCTCAGTAGTTTCAATGAGTGCGTGCGCGTAATGTTGCTGTGTGCGACTAGATACCTAAATTTGAGTTCGTCGAAAATGTAACAGCGTCCTTAAAAAAGCATATTATAAAATCAAGGACTACGTTGAAGATAAAAACATTTGGCCTTAGCTCCTTCTGCGCATGCAGCTTCCCTGGTAACTTGTAAACGGCACAAATATGTGGATGTCTCTAACTATTCTCGGTCTCATTTTTTCTTTCCTTCTTTTTATTAGACTTTTTACAATGGTTTTCAATCATCTTTATAGCCCTTTGCTAAGAATAGTTACAGCTCTGATAACAAAATTTGTGCAACATGTTAAATTTAGTCTTGTTATACTTATTTTTATTATTTTTTTACCTTTGTATAGATTCTTTTACCGATTGTTTTGTGAATGTGTAAACATTGTAGGCCTTCTAGATGCTAGTTAACATTTGTTAACTTTTTATATAATCTTTTTCTTTTTTTTTAGTTTCTTACGACTTATTGTCATAATTCGAGCCTACGTTGTCCCCCCATATCTAAGTACTAATGCTGTAACATGGAAATATTGTAAAACCAAACCATTTTTAAAAGAGTAACCATGGAGTTTCTTGCCGATTCTTCTCCATAGGAAACGACCAACCCGAACCGTGCACATTTTGACGACGTTTTATAAGTGCCCATGTAGGCCTAAGTGAAATAAAAAAAATTGATTTTGATTTTGTTACTTCTAGGCAAGCGTGCTTCACCGTCGACCACATCATCACTTACCATCAGGCGAGATAGTGGTTAAACGCGAGCCTAACACACATAAAAGAAAAAAAAATATAGACTACTAAGACAGCAATCTTCTTTACGTATTGATTGGACTCCAATTTTCCTCCAACTGTTCGACCAGAATATCGCCTGTACAGCTCTGTCGTACACCTCGTTCAAGTCTTGTAAGGTGCATGTTGTTGTGGATATTCTGTGAAGGGGCTCCACGGGCACTGTTTTGGGATGGGTCAAGGATGCCCCATTTTACGAATTATTTATGAATGAATTTTAGCCCTGTCTGACACTTTCTAAATGCGTTTAGTGCTAAATGAATTTGATTAACAACAACTTCTCTTCGTGAAAAACTAACCCTTAAATATTTTTCCAACATACCTACATATTTGTAGCAATCGTTGGCATTCGCACTGTATGCGCTAACCAGAAACAATTAATTGAATGTCAATCAACGTCGAATGAAATGACATCTGACTGTCGACATTGGTGAGCTGTCAGGAGAGTCGGATATAATCCGTTTTTGACGGACATTCATTGTGAATTTAAAAACAGGTTGTACCAAAGTTTTATCCTTTTGTAGATATTTGTCTACAGCGGATACATTTTAATACGTAGTTATATTGGCCAAATTTTCGGGTGATGATATTACAGAAAAAAAAAAACAACAATGGAACAAAACAATAACTGATTTTGAAACAAGAATAACATGCCTTAAATATGAAGCTAATTTGAATTTGGAATTCAAGTCAAACCATAGTTATCACAGTTAAAAGTGATCCGTTTGGCACTTGTTCCACCGACGAAGAGTAGTCAATTATCTATCGACTATTTTCTCGCTGAATAAAGGTAAAACAGATATAAGATCCCGTGTCGACAGAAGCTACACATATAGTAATAGTTGATCGCTGGATGTACACACTGCCGGTGAGTACTCACTCACCACAAGTTTGTCGCAGCGACAAGAGCTAGCAAAGTTAAACTCGCTCAGCGATGCTCGCTTGCTCGCTTGGCGGCCAGAACTCACGCTGAGAGACCAATCAGCAGTCTAAGTCCAGTGCGGCCGCCCCGAACGAGACGACGTCGCACAAGAACACTCGCTTATAGCCGAGCGACAAAACTATCGGAACTACACACTCGCTGCTCGCCAATTCGTTTTTAGTTTCTAACTTTACTCGCTACTCGCTGATCTTCGGCGATGGGACAAGTGCCTAATAAAACGCAGAACAAAACAATACCAAAATGCTGTCGGAAGCTCTTGTGTGTTTTTAGTTAACTAGTTTGGGAAAATTAATGAATCGACTAATTTATTATTAAAATATATCCTGCCGTTAGGTTGCTACGAGCGTAAAAAGTGTCCCACGTACAGGATATAAAGGTAACACGGTAACACGGTATCCCTTGCCAAGACTGGTGTCAGATATCCTGATATCTGACTATCCGTAACGACTGTCAAATATGTAAAAAATACTACCGGCCCATGTTTCTTCGTAAAGTTTTCCAACAAAAAGTTAATTTAAAAAATCAAAAAACCCAACTGCTTAAGAAGCGAACTTAAAATACGTAAACAAGAAAAAATCATGCTGTGCAGTTGGAGGATATTTACGCAACCTGGCTGACCAAAACCAGATGTGTACTACGACAGCACAATTTCTTTTTTTCGATTTATGTACCTTTAAACATATAAATATTATATATTTTAAAAATAATCTTTTTTTTAAAATTTACAATTTGATATTCATTTCGATTGCTATGCACTTCTGAAATAAATCATCGACCTTACCCCGAATTTATTTAACCCCTTACAAAAACACCTTGTTTTCCCAAACCTTCAATGGGAAATTTAATCCATGGGAAAAATACACCTCAATTAAATACTAAATAATGTACACAATACCACGGCAAAGTTTTCCCATTATATTTCGATCTAGTTTTGTTTCGTTCGCTCGATACACAATTACTGGTCCCTAGAGTTCTATTATGGAATGTCCGAGTTGGAAACTTCACGCTTTTTACACTCGTGGCATTAGCAGAGGTCTTAGGTAGCGTGAAAGTTTTGTAGCTGATACTTTGTCTGATTCTTCGCCAAAGAAATAGGGTCAGGCAAGTACACTTGGATGGATTTGGAGGAGGCCTTTGCCGGCAGTGAGCAGTGTAGGCTAAATAGTAAAAAACTAGGCAGGAAGAAAAATGCAAAGTGAATTGTCGCTATTTTAAAGGAGGACATTGGCCTCTAGATAAATTGAGATTCTGTCAGCAAAAACAAATGTCGAAAAATCTAAATGTAAGGTATTGGTCTCGTGTCACATTAATTTCCGCTTGAGCTTTTGATTGCAAAGGCCCTTTGGACCTCTGAGTTTTCTTATTTATATATGGCGTATATTTATGGCACAAAAAACAAGAAAAGAACATTCAGAAGAGATCCTGTGGACAGGCCATGAATATCTACTTAGTTGTATTTCTTTTCAGTGTAGTGATAAAAATCTTCAAATACGTCCGGCTAAACTTATTGACGAGTAGAAGCAAACTTTTGAAAAATAAATGGTCTTTTAAAACTAAACGGTTCACATTGCATTTTACTTTATTCATCTAAAACCGTTTAGAAACTTTGAAAACAAATCCGTTGCCAAGTAAAGTTATCTGTTGCAGGCAAGTTGCAACGCAAGAAATTTAGTTTGGACATGTTGCATTATGTGTGTGTGTGTGTACTATAATTTATGGATGCAGCTGTGTGTTCGTTTTGTAAATATACCAGAGGACATAAAGTTAAGGTCGCAGTGTGGGATGAGCTGAGCGATCTGGTTCATAAAATACGATTAGATATATTATGTAGTCACAAGTGGTGATGAGTAAATGTTCTATATCATATTGCGGTACAGATATAATGGTATTATTAATTGCAATACACGGTGCTGTTTATCTTGTCAGGTATTTTTCACTATCGTTTTTATTAGGGTTCCGCAACCGAAGGATCCAAACGGAGCCCTATTGCTGTCACTTATGTCATTGTGTCAGTCTGTCTGTCCGTCTGTCCATCGTCTGTCACACAATTTTGTTTCAAAGAATTTTATAGTTTCCTATTGACCTATGAACTTGAAATTTAGTGATTAGGTTTATTATTATGTATATTGATTATTTACTGATTTTTTTCTTTGGTACGAAGTCCAACACGCACTTGGTTGGTTTTTTAGGGTTCCGTACCTCGAAAAGAAAAAACGGAACCCTTATAGGATCACTTTGTTGTCCGTCCGTCTGTCCGTCCGTCTGTCTGTCTGTCAAGACCCTTTTTCTCAGGAACGCGTGGAGGTATCAATATTAAGCTGAAATTTATATCAAATATTCAGGTCTGCTGTCCTTTAAAGCTGTAAAAAATCAAATTTCTAAGCCAACACGATCAAAAGATACAGCCGTTTATTGCGCAAATTTTCGACACTCACAAGGGAATCAAAACCTACAGGGTACCCCCGTGAACTCAGAATCTTGTAACTTGGTACGAAGCAACGTCTAATGAAAAAAAAGCCCAAAATCAAATGAAGTTCTTGAATTTTCTCAACATAGGAAAAGGGAACAGAATTGAATTAACTATCTGCCAATCAAAGTAGGAAGATGAAGGAAAAATTGCGAAAACCCTACATTTTTTGTTACATCATGTAATAAAAATAATTTTAAAATTTACTACCCATTACTACCCATTTCCGCATGAACGTTTAGGGGTATTAAATTTAAATTCATATCAACTCAGGTCTATTATTATAAACCTGAGTTGATATGAATTTAAGCTGAAGTTTGTACGGAACCCTCGGTGCGCGAGTCTGACTCGCACTTGTTTTTTTTAAATTAGCCGTCACTGCAAAGCGAATACCCAGAGTTATTTTGTTTTTGGATTCCCTGAGATAGGAGCCTTTTTGGTCACACACGGGGTTTTTTTTTGTATCGCTAATATTGCCAGTAAATAAGTACCTGATTTATTTCACATAAGACATCTTATGAGATGATATGAGATATTTTTATTTTATTAAATTTTTATGTCTTGTTAGGTCCTGATTATTTATAACGTTAAGACTTGTTTTACCAATGCTTGGATTGTGTATACGAAGTAAGTCTGTCTTCTAAAGATTTCGTTCTGATGAGAGCTATGGTTTTGAATGACTGACAGATGTCAACTTGACGTAACACTAAGCACTAGTTTTTGGCGCGAACAAGAGAAATCGGAGAGGATATCGAGTAAGAATATGGCAGGTTGGATTGAGTTGTGAATTCGTGATAAAACCTAAGGAGAAATACAGTAAGAGTTACTGATTGTTCGTGTAGATTAAACTACGTGCTTAGTGAAATGTCGTTAACGATATTCTCCAACACATGACGTGATTAGTTTTTTAGATTACAAGCAAAGAAGTTTGTGCAACTACACAGTATTCCCTACAAGTATAATAAAAACATACATAATGGCTCATCAACATAAATAATCATCATTTCAGCCGAAAGACGCCCACTGCTGGACATACGCCTCCACAGACCGTCGCCACACTGATCAGTCCTGTGCGTTTCGCATCCACCGGACTCCCGCAACCTTGGCCAAGTCGTAGCTCCATCTAGATGGAGGCCTTCCAACGCTACGTCTTGCGGTACGCGGTCGCCACTCTTGAACTTTTCGGCCCCATCGGCCATCCGTTCTGCTAGCAATGTGACCTGCCCCCTGCCCACATAAATAAAGATACGTTTTTATAGGACATATTATATAGTTGTCTCGAGACCACTTAACACATTAGCTTGTCGAAAATAGCAGTTATAAAAAGTACTGCGAAAGTAGTGCTGTATTGTGATTGAGAAGAAATTCTTCATAGGTATTTTAGCTAAAGAGAGCAGTGGTTGCAAACGGCGCCGACGTACGTGTCGTAGGTCGAGAGTTCAAATCAGGCAAGCGTTTTACGTTGTGTAAATTATTTCATCATCACTGCTCCTAAAACAGTGAAAGAAAACATCGTGAGGAAACCGGCATGTCCTAGGACCAAAAATTTAGAGACATGTGACATCCACCAACCTACACTGAGCTTGTGACCCAGCAGTGGATACATTAAGGTTGATGACGATTTTAGCTAAAGCAAACAAGGCCTGTGCCCATAGTGCTGGTGTAATTATAGACACAAGATAGAGATTTGTTTCTGGGACGACACAACTTGTGTCGCCTCTGGTATACTGGTTCTGGGCAGTAGGCTGGTGTGGCTAGTCACTTATCAACCGCACGTAGCCCTTCCGCTCGATTCTGTAGACATCTCACCGTGATGAATTAGATGAAGTGGACTCGAAGTAAGCTTCATTCCAACCGATGCCAGGGATTGATGCTTCACCCAATTTTTACCCAACTATAAGGAAAGGGTTATGTTTTTCGCGCGTAATATATATGTATGTAATATTCTTTATTACCTCATATCTTTCAAACTGCTAAAACGGATTTATATTATTATTTAGACAGACATTTTAAGGAGGACATTACTTTAATTTAATATCTTAAAATATTTTATGTAATTGTACATTCACTTTCAATGTCAATCTTGATTTTTAACCCCCGCCGGAAAAAAAGGGGTGTTATAAGTTTGACGTGTGTATCTGTGTGTCTGTCTGTGACATCATAGCGCCTAAACGGATGAACCGATTTCGATTTAGTTTTTTTTGTTTGTCGGGAGTGTTCTTAGCTATATTTGAATAAAATCGGTTCAGCCGTTCAAAAGTTATGGGCGTTTTACAGTTTGAATCGGGGTGTTTTCGCAAGATATCGTGTCATAATTACGTGTTCAATAGATTGCCGATCGAAGCTTATCTATTATGTATGTACTAGATAAATTATGTAGCACTAGCTGTTACACACGGCTTCGCCCGCGTTAATATAGATTTTGTCAATCAATTGTGTTTGTCGACAAACAGGGTGAGAAATATCCAAATTTTCAGTTTTAGTTTTAATCTAAATCGTACCATGACTCCTTTGATTGTTTTGTGCTATTCTTCATAGTGATGATTTGGCCATCCACGCCCACTTGTAAAACTCAGCCTGTATATATACAGGAAGCTATAACGTAAAACCGATTGACTTATTTCATTGAAAACGTTGGTCAATACAAGTAAAGCTTACAAAGGAAACAAACAAACTACAGTCACAGGTTCTGCTATGCTGCAAATCGAAGATACCATAATTTTTATCTTCAGTTAATTGACATTCCTTAATTACGCCATTAATCATGGGTACAACATATTAGGACGCTGCTATATACTATGTTGTATGTCATTTTACTTGGTGCTAACACATACACATTCTGGCCCTCGAACATACGCGAACATCATCAGCAGCTAGCTTGTAGCTGGCCGTAGGTAAAGCATGGCTTTTCCAAATACGCTCCTGCTACCCTAGAGCTTTGTTAATAGTAATAGAAAAACTAAGTTTGACTGGAAACTGGAGTCTTTTGAATTGAACTGATAAATCAGTGGGGATTATTGGAATTCGACGTATAAGCACGGTTTCCCCTTTTCTCATACCTGTTAATATATTGGCACTTATTATATTTTGCCCTTATTGTGTAATACGAAGCCTCATCTCATTACATAATCTTAATAAATATGCAGATCTCAATCATTTGTTATCAAAAATATGCCTGCAAAGTTTCAACCAAATCGGAAGCCACAATTAAAAGTTTAATACAAAGAGCAGCTTTTCCATTTCATCATCATCATCATATCAGCCGAAAAACGTCCACTGCTGACATAAGCCTTCCCCAAGCGTCGCCACATTGACCCATTTCCCATTTACCCCTCAAAATTCGAATTTACAAAAATCCTTTCTTAACGTTAACTATCTTAATACGAGTTGCATTATAAGAAGTTACTTACAAAATTAGTCACCTCCCTTTTCTCTCCCTTTGTGTTTTATGCAAAAAGAAGTAGCTTATGTCCTTCTCTTTTTTCAAACTATATCCATACCAAATTTCATCTAAATCATTTCATAATAAGAAGGAGTTACATGATAAGAAGTTACATACAAAAAGAACCCTCCCCGCTTTTCTCTCCCTTCGTGTTTTATGAAAAAAAAGTAGCCTATGTCCTTTCCCGGGTCTCAACCTGTATCCATACCAACTTTCATCTAAATCAGTTCAGTGGTTTAAGCTTAAAAAGGTAACATACAGACAGATAGACAGAGTTACTTTCGCATTTATAATATTAGTATTAGTATGGATGAAATAAAATGTGTCGGAGGTTTTTTACGTTTTGAAATTTTACTTGTAATAAACCATGTTTGTACAAATGTGCATGCCTTACGGTCGAATCACTGGAAATATGTACTTTGAATAACACCATTGTAACAGTGTTTTCTGCAAAAATAAATAATTTGATTTGATTGATTTGACATCGTTAGATACGTCTTGACCGCCCAAGTGTTCTTAGATAGGTGAATTTAGTAAAAACAAACATGGCGGATTTTGGTCGCTATTTTAGTGTAAGTAGAATTTTTTTTCTTCCAAATCCATTGTGTGGGATATCAAAATGAAGGGTTTTAAGAGGTGATTACAAAAATATATACCACTTATATGTTTAAAAGTAATTTGAAAAAAAAATATAACTAAATAGTTGTAAATAAAATAAACAAAAACCCGACTGTTTAAGAAGCAAACTAAAAAGCTGTAAACAAGAAAAATCATGCTGTGTTGTGAGAATCAGGGGGCAAGTCAATTCGCGAATATGTATCCTCCGACTGCACAGCATGATTTTTTCTTGTTTACAGCTTGTTAGTTCGCTTCTTAAACAGTCGGCTTTTTGTTTTTCATCTACGGTATTTTTATAGAATAGCACTGGTGGAATGAGAGTTCACTTCAAGTTACTTCAAGAATAGACTGGCTGGTTATTTGGCAGCATATGAACCAATCTTGCTGCTGTCCATTTTCATCTTCGTTCACTCCTCGCTCCGCGCTCTCTACCACCTCGCCATCTCCCGGACAAAGTTAGCCAGAGTCCATTAGAAAGTTCTTTTCTTTCATGCAGTAACAAATATGGCCAGAGGGCTCCCGAGCTTGGCTATGATTTTATGCTTGATTTCATGGCGTCTTGAGAATAGTGGAATTCTTAAGTGGCTAGGGAAAGATGGTGCTGCAATATGTAACTTGTTATTGTTAATGGTATGACTACAATGAGGCATTTTTATTGCTTAGATCGTAAAACGCAGTTAATGCAAAGTGATGACCCTTGAAATCCCATGAGATCATCAGACTAACCCCTGGTTTCTGAATTAAGAATTCGAAATGGAGTATTTGTTAAAATCTACTTAAGCATGAAATCATTTTAAAGTAGGGTTCGACACCTTCGTTGTTCCTCCTACTCAATTTAGAAACCGGGTGTAAGTCGATATGTTTAAATTTACCCAGACTCTAAAAGCGATTACAATAATTATGAGGTTTAAGCCTTACAGAAATAAAAAAACTTACTTTACAAAAAATACTACCGACTTCCAAATAAAAACATTACATAAAACTTTATTTTTGGTAGTCGATGTCTTTGGTAGGTACATTTTTTTTCGTTATGTCTGTACTGTCTTCCAAAAAGGAAGTAATTTTTCACTTTACTACAAGGTGAAAAATTACTTTCTTTTTAGCAGTCAGCAGTATTTTTTTGTAAAAAGTTATTTTATTTTCACTTTTGGGAAAACTTTTATTATGCGTACAGCTAAGGAGTGGCATACCCTGCCAGAGTCTGTGTTTCCCGATAGGTACAATTTAGGGGTCATTAAGTCAAGAGTGAATAGGTTATTTCTAGGCAAGCGTGTTTCACCGTCGACCACATCTTCGCTTACCATCAGGTGAGATAGTGGTCAAGCGCGAGCATATAGACAATAAAAAAAAACATGCCTTTAGTAAGGTACCTATGATGTCGAAAAGGTTACCCAAATATCATGAAACTTGAACATAACCGGTGAAATCAGAGTGTTCCAAGGTGAACTCTACACTTCTGAGTGCCCCTTACGTACGTGCGTGCGAGCGTACTGGCGTGAAGTTTTTTTATTTTTTTTTATTATTATCAATAGGCTCGCGCTTGACCACTATCTCACCTGATGGAAAGCGATGATGTGGTCGACGGTGAAGCACGCTTGCCTAGAAAAAACCCATTCACTCTTGACTTAAAGACCCCTAGATTGTAGCTATCGGGAAACACAGACTCCGGCAGGGAATTCCACTCCTTAGCTTTACGCATAATAAAAGTGTCCCCAAAACGTTTTGTGCGTATGGGCGGCATGTCCACCATGTACCGATGACGTATCACCGTGCGTCTGGTTGTCCGATGATGGAACGGGCTGGGCGGAATTAAATCATGCAATTCCATCGCACACTCCCCGAAATGTAACCGATAAAATACCGACAAGCTGGCAACTCGGCGACGATGTTCAAGGCTCTGGAGCTTTGATTTGACCAGTGCTTCATCGCCGATGAGTCTCTTGGCCCGCTTTTCGATCGACTCTAGTGCATCTAGCTGATATTTGGCAGATCCGTCCCAGAGATGAGAACAGTACTCCATGCACGATCGAACTTGCGCTTGATACAAGTTGAGTAGCTGTTCCGGCGTGAAGTACTTTCGCACCTTCGCAAGGATCCCCAACTTTTTGCAGCCAGCTGAGCCTTTGCCTCAATGTTTGGCCCAAAATTGAGAGTTGATGTCAGCGTAACGCCAAGAAGCTCAAGATGGTCCGTTATTGGCACGGTCACATTACGGAAAGTTGGAGCCGGGTGAAATTGGCTCTTTTTAGCGGAAAAAAGACACGCCTGGGTTTTAGCAGCATTAAACTTGACCAGATTGGCATTACCCCATTCGGAGACTGCCTGCAAGGACAAGTTCAAACGCTCCACCATGGCCTCACGGAGAGACCGGATCAGTGGCCCGGTAGCACGTGCGTTGGACAAGTAACTCTCAGCAACAGTGCTGTCGTCTGCATACCCAAAGGTGCCGGGTTTTAGCAGATCGTTGATGTGCAACAAGAACAATGTTGCCGAGAGTACCGACCCCTGAGGGACGCCGGCATTAATATCCAATTGGTCCGACGAGCAGCCATCGATAACCACTCGAATGGACCGATCCCTCAGGAAGTCTGCAATCCAATCACACAGACCACCGGGCAGACCGAATGAAGGAAGCTTACCAATAAGGCTTTCGTGCCAGACCCTATCGAAAGCCTTTGAGATGTCGAGGGAGACGGCAAGCGCTTCCCCGTGCCTCTCGATGGCCTCACTCCATATGTGAATGGCATACGCTAGAAGATCCCCAGTAGACCGATTTCGGCGGAAGCCGTATTGGCGGTCGCTAAGGATATCATTACTTTCTAGGTATGCCAGGAGCTTAGTGTTTAGTATAAGTATAGTGAAGAGTATAGTGGAGCTCCATACTCTTCAGCGGAGTGGGCCAGTGACCCATCAGGTTTCAGCAGTGGTGGTAGTGAGGGACGGCAGAAGTTCGATTCGACCGACTTAGCCAGGGACCAAAACGCTTTACAACCTGCTGGGTAAGAAGCAAGTTTGGTGCCTATTCGGCTAATGTGGTCGAACCGAGCCCTTCGCAACACCTTCTTGCAGGACTTGGCAGCCCTGTTGTAGGCTCTCTTCTTCTGATCCACGTCACTCTCTTTGCGCGATCGTGCGTCGGCCCATGCCAGGTATGCCTCATGCTTAAGGGCATTGGCGCAATGACATTCGGCGCCAAACCATGGCCGGTCAACGCTGGACATTGTTACGTCAGAGAACGGGATGTAGTACTCCATTCCCTGACGCAACACACCCGTCACGGCGTCCGCGCACGACGAAGGATCAGCCGAAGAAAAGCAAGTAGGCTGCCAAGGATAGCATGCGAAGAAAGATCGCATGCCATCCCAATCTGCTGACCTGTACCGCCAAACCCGCCAGGTGCCTCTTGGGCTGGGATCGGGCGGGGAGTAGACGGACACAGACTTCACCAGACAGTGGTCGGAACTACCCAAAGGTATCGACACAGAGTATCTGTCTGGATCTGTTGTCAGCAGAAGGTCCAAGCAATTGGCCGTGTGCGAATCAACATCCGGCACCCTTGTTGCCCCATGGACCAGCTGGGTTAGATTTAGCGCAAGCGAAAGCTTACGCATCTCCCGTCCAGCATGGTCACTCCTGGTGGTGGGCATTAAAGTCCCCCAGTAACACTAATTGGGCGGAAGGGTACCGTTGCTGTGCCACATCAGCCGCCTCACTAAGGTACTCTGTGAGCCTGGTTGTCTCCTGATCTCCTGAATGCGAACGGTAGACACAGGCGTAGATTTTATCCAGACCTGTGTCCACGAGAGCCCACAGCGTTGAGAATCTGGAGTCCTCAAGGTTACGGAGACGCCGATAGCAAGTGTTGTCACGGGCGTACATACATACACCCGCACGTGTTCTAAAATTGTGCTCCAGGGTAAACCCTGGGTATGATAAGTACGAGATGTCTGAAGGACTCGCTATCTGCGTCTCGGTAAGAAAAAACAGCGCTGGTTTCTCAGCCTCCAGGTGGTAGTGGACTGCAGAGAGATTTGAGTGCAGACCTCTAATGTTGGTGAGGTGCACTTTGTGGGGGAGGGGGTGCAGCCGCTGTTTAGATCCAGTATTCTTTTTGCTTGTCAGTTTCATAATGATTGAAGAGTGAATGGAGGAGTGGAGAAGGAAGTGAGACGAGGTTCCACGCTGCTAACCTACAGACACGCACTTAAAGGCCGCCATCATTGGGACACTAGTCTGGAGACTGCGGGGACGCCCGAGCCCACCCGGAATGTCCATCGGGCCCTCCCCATCTGGTCGCCAACCAGCACGATGGTGCATTCCGGGATTTTTCGACAGTTGGCGGGGCAGCCCTTCGTGTGTGGCTGGCACACTACTTGGATCCCCAACTACCTGCGGTCGGCCAGCGGCGCACCGTGCCTCGGATCCCGCTACCCTCCGCGACTAGTCTCCCGATACGTCCATAACAGTGCGCGTCAGGCTAGTCAGCCTCCTCACCGAGAGTGTCTCCACGTTGTCGTCGTGGTGGGGCTTGCGCGTCTCAATGATCTTGGGGCTTCGCCGGTAGAGTTACTCATGCCGGAAAGGCCCAAGTGAGAGACCTGACTAAGAGAGACACACGGAGGGGTCGCTCCTGATCGACCGACGGTCGTCGGTTGGCAAAGGATGCGACCAGGCCGCAGCGGTGCAGGCGCACCAATGCGGCAGGCGTTTCTCTCCTCGCGGGGATTCCTTTGAAGAGAGAACTTTCGGCGGGTTTGCTGAGCTGGGTTGGCCGGACAGCGAACAGAGGCATGTTTAATGCCGCCGTCGGGGGCTTGGCTTAACCGCCTGGCCTAGAGGAAGGACACCTCTAAGATAAAAAACCACCTAATCCTAAGCTTGAGGCGCGGCGAGAGGATGAATGGCTGGAGGGACTTCAGTCGTTAGCGCTTCACCTGTAGAGCACCTGCCGCACTCTGCAGTATGTAGGCTTACCTGGGTAAAAGGCTCTGCCCAGGTGGACTTTAATTCCTATACTACTCGTGGGAACAAAAATGGAGACAAATTATAAAAATAAAATTGACGAAGAGGTGAGGAGTGATGCAGGGTCGGAGTCCGACGCTGCATCTGGCGCAAACGGCTCACAGAGCTTAGAGCGCGAAGTTGATTGGGCTGCTGCGAAGAACCGAAGGTTCTTCAGGAAGCGCCCCAAATTGGGGGATGGCCAAGGGTCGTTTTCTGATGACGAGCTGGCCTCGGCCCGAAAGATCCCTACCAGTATGCGGGGTGGGGGCCGAGACAGAGGAGTGGGGAGGGGGCTCACCGCCCAGGAGGCTGCCCAGCGAACCGAGAGGCTTGCCACGGAGGGGCGTCACAACGGATCGGACTCTCCATCCGCTTACCGGCCCATCGTGCTGCTCGATGAGGTGGGCAAGCTCTTTGAAAGAGTCATTGCAGACCGCCTCGTCGGGTAGCTGGTGCGGGTGGGGCCGGATCTGGCAGAGAGCCAGTTTGGTTTCCGCAGAGGGCGCTCTACGGTGGACGCCATCATGCGCGTGCGAGCCCTCACGACGGGGGATGCAGTGGCCCGGGGTGGGGTCGTCTTGGCGGTGTCTCTAAACATCGCCAATGCCTTTTACACCCTGCCATGGAGCTGCATCAGGGAGGCACTCCGGTATCACCGGATGCCTCGCTACGTCTGTCGTGTGGTCGAGGCCTATATGACGGACAGGGCCGTCATCTACCCCGGTCACCAGGGAGAGTGGAACTGGCGAGAGATGTCGTGCGGTGTCCCACAGGGATCGGTCCTGGGGCCGCATCTGTGGGACATCGGGTACGACTGGGTACTGCGCGCCGATCTTCCTAGTGGAGTCAGCGAGGTATGCTACGCTGACGACACGCTGGTCCTGGCACAGGGAAGTTCGCACCAGGTGGCGGCTGAAAACGCGACACGTGGGGTTGCGACAATCGTCGAAAGGATCCGGCAGTTGGGACTCGAGGTGGCCCTGCACAAGTCCGAGGCCATGTGTTTTCACGGTCCTCGGAACGTGCCACCGCCGGGATCCCAAATAACGGTAGGAGGGGTTCACATCGGCGTCGGGTCGACGATGATGTACCTGGGACTCGTCCTCGACAGCCGGTGGAATTTCGTGGAGCATTTCCGACGTTTGGCTCCCAGACTGGAGTGGGCGGGGGCTGCCTTCAAGCGGTTGCTGCCCAATCTAGGGGGTCCAAACGCCTCCTGCCGGAGGCTCTACGCGGGGGTCGTGCGGTCCATGGCCCTTTACGGGGCACCGGTATGGGCGCGTTCCCTGAGGCGGCGACCAGCCCGCCGGTTGAACGCGTCCCAAAGGGTCATGGCCATCCGGCTGGTCCGGGGATATCGCACGGTCTCCGGTGAGGCAGCGAGCCTCCTTGCCGGATTACCGCCATGGGATCTAGAAGCAAAAGTCCTCGCGCAAATATGGGAGTGGCGCGAGGAGGCGAAATGCCGGGGCGAAACTCCGTTGCCGCGACAAATCGCGGCTCAGCGGACAGAGCTCCGGCAGGATCTCATGGCGACATGGAGTGGACGATTGTCGCAACCCAGCGCTGGGCACGCCACAATTGCGGCGGTAAGGCCCCTCTTTGAGGAGTGGCTTGAGAGGCGTCACGGCGCCCTCACCTTCTGCCTGACGCAGGTCCTTACCGGACACGGCTGTTTCGGGAGGTTCCTGTTCTGGATAAGGCGGGAGGAAACGCCCGGGTGTCACCATTGTGAGGATCGCCCGGAGGACACGGTAGAACACACGGTGGAGGTCTGCCCCGCTTGGGCGGAGCAACGCCGTGTCCTCGTGGAGGCGATCGGCGGTGGCGACCTCTCGCGTCCGGCCCTGGTCAAGACCATGGTACGGAGCGAGAGGGCATGGGAAGCTGTCACCTCCTTCTGCGAAGCAGTAATGCTCGCAAAGGAGGAGGCAGAACACGTGAGGGAGACGCAACGGAGGCACCCTCACGCGCCAAGCCGCCGCAGGAGACGCCCTGGGCGTCGGGAGTCGCAAGCTGATACCCAGCCACCGTAGGCGCGGGCTTGCGGACGGCGAGTAATGGGTAGCTCGCCGTCCGATAAGGACCAGGCCCGAGTCGACGGCGCGTAGTGTTCCACGCGGGCCTCAAAGAGATGTCAGCAAAATTGACGGGGCCCACTAGGGCCAATGCCTGTCTGGGTCGCGGATAAATTTGAAAAAGAGTTACCGCGGCCCTGGCTCAAGCAACTGAAGGAGCACGGGTGGGTTTTAGTCAGTAAAAGTCTGACACGCCCTCCCGCTTCACCCAGAGCGGGAGAAGTCATAGGAGGATATCCCACAAAAAAAAAAAAAAAAAAAAAAAAAAAGGGCTAGTCAGCCTGCAGTGGAACAGCTGTCTCGACCCAACTCCTCTAGTGGCTACACCGGGCATCATACCGGCTGGGCCGCTTGGCGGTACGTCTTTGCCCGGTGCGTGGTCGCAAGCCTTCGGCCGAAGCCTACCACCAGAAAAATGATGTTATGTTATGAAATGGTATAAACAATAAAAACACATGCAATTGCAGCAATCCCGAGAGATTTGCCGCCATTTATTGAAGAGTTGTATTGTGTATCTCCGAAGTTCTCCATCAGATCTTCACCAATTTAAAATGGGACCAATTCGGAACATATTATTTGAACAAAAAAATAATTTTCAAAATCGGTCACAATTGACGGAGAAATCGGTGAAAAAACATAGAGCCGAACCTTTTTGAAAACTCGGATAATAAATCGACCCATAATTTGTTTACGCAATATTGTAACTAAAATTAATAACAATTTTTTTATTAGCTACACATCATATACTCGTATTACGAACGAGTAAAGCTCTTCATAGTTAAACAGGTGACGCCTGTTTCCCAGAATTAACCTGAACAGCCTTTGATCATCTGAGCGTGATTCAAAATGGTTGTGCATTATAAGCATGAATATGGACTATCAGAAAATGGAATATTACGGCAATCATGTGGTTGGTAAGGCCTAAATTCGGTTTGTGAGTTTGTGAATTGAGAATACAAATTTTGATAATAAAACTTTTATGCCTCCACCTGAGTCGATTACCGACTCAGCTGCCATGAGAATGGAAACAAACGGCGTAAGTACGAATTGGATTCGTGAACTAAGAAAATTGATATTATTTTCCATGAAAGATGCAAAACTGATTACCGCTAAAAGATAACTGCAATTTAAAGACAGATCGTAAGCCATAACGTGAGCTTGAAAACAGAGTTCCTTTTCAAACCTTTCGGGTACGAAACCTGTAACGTTACTAAAAAAGATAAAAATAAGGCTTCGTACGACGTGCCGCCCGCGCAAAACGACTGACTGAGGGATCAACTACCGCCGTTGCCGCCCGCCTCTTCCAAGTTGGCGAAGGGGCAACCCAGGGCAAAAGACCAGGGTGGCTTGGTACGGTGCGATTGGACGGCTGGTGGAGCGCTACCGTGAGATGTGTTCAGCGTGCGCACCCTGCGCGTACTGCTGGAGGGTGCGCGCGGCCTCAGCGCGCAAACTTTGTTGATAAGAATATACTTTGTAATTCAAGGCTAAAATATGTGTCCTTCAAATTTCGCAACCAAAACCAAAACAAAAAAACTGCCACCCGTTTTTCCTCGTTCTGTCATATCTTCTCAATTTCAAATTCAAATCTTTATTATAAGTAATGCCGCTGCCCTTATTATGAAAATCATAATGTGCAACCAGCTTATAGAAGGTCTTGTCCATGGTATGTTATGTCTATGGCTTAAGAAAATAAAATTGGATAGACAGATGTCAAATCAGATGAAAATAAATGAAAATTTTACAAATTAGCAGTAAAAATAAGTTGTGAATGTTAAAACAAATCCGAGATAACTAAAACTATGCTTTTCAGGTGCTAACAGTATCAAAGAATAAATAAAAGTAAGTCACATGAGTTGATACTATATCAAAAGATAAAAAAGGTGTGGTTTGAATAGTGTTATAAAACGTAAATATACTAAAAGATGTGAAACTGTAAAGCAGAATACCACAAAACTTGAGAATTCAAAAGTGCGTATTGGTTGAATTCGAAAGCATTTATTTCATGCGTTGAGATTTAAAAAACCCGGAATCATATTTTTAAGCACTTTTACCAGCTTTCTAGAAGTAACAATAAAACCAAAAAATAACTTTTAACAAAAAAATAAACCGACTTTCAAAACAAACACTACAAAGCGAAAAATAACTTTCTTTCCGCAAGTCGATGTTTGCTTTGGTACCAATTTTTTTCGTTTTTGACACCGACTTCCGAAAAGAAAGTTATTTTTCGCTTGGTAGTGTTTGTTTTAAAAGTCAAAGATTGCGACGAATTGAGAACCTCCTCCTTATTTTAAAGTCGGTTAAAAAAGAAATGCTTTGCAAAATTAACTTTTTCTCCTTCACCTACCCCGCGAAGACGACGGGAATACTTGAAAAGAACAATAGTTTAAACAAATGCCGGTGATCTCATTACGGGCCGTCTCGCATCGCATTTCAATAACGCGACGAGCATAGAGTGCGGAATGGGCAGAGATTAGAGCTACCACTGACACCAATATTTTAAATCACTTCACTCAACTTGGGCTAATTTTAATGGAGTGATTTAAAATATTGGTGTTATTATGAAATTGTCAGTTTAATTGTACGGTCGACAACGTTAATTCATGACATTCTAATTCAATTAGGTCGAATTTTGGATAAATGTATTAGCAACAAAATTGTTATCGATTTAATAAGACAGTGACAGTTAGTTTACTCATATTTCTGTCATTTCATTGACATGCCACCATTTTAATATTTACTTGACGTTTTAATATTCTGCATTTTATAATTTTTATTTAAAAATAAGCTTCTGTTATCAAAATAGTTGGTATAGGTTGTTTATTTCTTGGTTTGTTTCGAAGTGTTGACAATGCCGTGTATAACAGTGACCTCCGAGACGCCTCGATCTAGCTGTGGCTATGTTATTATCTTACTTAACTGTCGATGGTGGGGCTTGCGCGTCGTAGTGGGGTTCACTCGTCTCAATTTCTAGGAGGCTTTGCCAGCAGCGTCATTCATGCTGGGAGGTCCAAATTGAGAGACCAGGCCATGTAAAAGATGACACAGACTCGAGTATTGACAATGCTTTCTCTAGCATAGGCCGGCGAGGCGTCTCGGTACTCTGTGACTACGGACGTGCCAATCGTAGCGTGCCTGCGTAGCTCGTAGCTCGTCGTCATAATGGAATTCGTAGCCGCATGCTACGCCGTA
This sequence comes from Orthosia cruda, assembly GCA_964057195.1. Taxonomy (NCBI): domain Eukaryota; kingdom Metazoa; phylum Arthropoda; class Insecta; order Lepidoptera; family Noctuidae; genus Orthosia; species Orthosia cruda. Next base: position 6,508,292 of record OZ059841.1, on the reverse strand, counting down.
GCTAGATTCACCGTAGGTGAGCTGTTGATTTTTCGGATTTTTGTGGTTTTGCTGGATACTTCAGTTAATATTGGAGAGAATAATTGTGTTAGTAGAAATTGTTTTTTTTGTTAACGCCCCTTTCTCTTTTCACGCCTCTGACGAAGTTTGATCCACAAACGTGAAATGAGAATTATGTAGATTACAGACGGGAAAATCGTTTAGAAGCACAACATCAAAGAACGATGTAATTTCTGAAAATACCCTAATATTTATATGCAGATCTTGAGAGAGGCAGAGACTCAGAGTTTCAGTTATCATCGAAGCCGCATCGAAGAGTGATTGGCAATAAATCATAATAGTAAACATTACTTTTTAACCGACTTCCCAAAAAGGAGGAGGTTCTATGTTCGACATCATGTTTGTTTTTTTTGTGTATGTTCACCGATATCTCCGTCAATTGTGGACCGATTTTGAAAATTCTTTTTTTGTTTCAAAAAGTATGTTTCGAAATTGGTCCCATTTTAATTTGTTGAAGATCTGATGAAGAACTTCGGAGATATACAACAGAACTCTTCAATAAATAACGGCAAATCTCTCGGAATTGCTGCAGTCGCATCGTATATCGTAGGTACCTACGAAAGACACCGACTTCAAAAAGTAAAGTTATTTTTCACTTTGTAGTGTTGTATTTGGAAGTCGGTGGTATTTTTTTGCAAAAAGTTTTTTATAGTCTAAATTGTTTCACTGCAGGGCTTCTCTTTCTTTTTCTGTTTTAGACAAGAAACAATAAAATTTTCACATAAAAAAAACATCCTTCATACAACTGAAACTTATTGAAAAACATTCCTTATTTAGCCTTCTATCCAATCTCCTGCAATGCGGATTTTCATTCATGAATTATTTGAGTGATCTACTTGCGGCGTCGATATCTTGTTACCCAACCGCCGATAAAATAGAGATTCTGTGTTCTAACACAACTTGACAAGGGATTGAGGACTGTAGAATAGGGGAGCTAAAATAAATAGGTTGGTAACATTATTATTAAAGGAACTTTTTTCGTTTCTATTATTACAACCTGAAAACTACATAGTTCTACTATTGAACATACGATTAGTTTTTCAATGAACGCTCGAGCAAAGATAATCATAAATAACATCACGCTTGTATTTCTGAGAGGGGTAGGTTGATGTGTAGGTTTATTACGATATCCTTTTTCTAGCTAAATTATTTTAGAAAGTCTGGGTGAGGTTTATGAGCAAAAAAATCCAGCAAGCTATTTTAATCTATTTTAGGTAGTAAGCTAGTTGAAACCTTAACATTATTTTACTCAATTTGGGCATCGAACTAAATACCTTAGGCTACTGTTATCTACAACTATAATACCGATTTTATAACTCAAGCATTGAACTGAGGACCTCACGATCAGCAGTCGTGGCTAAAGAGACACGATATATCCCCGAGAAATCATGCTAGTCATAAATTTATACCAAAAGAAGGACCGAACACGGCCACGAATATCCATTACCCTATTGACTCTGCTTAGCCTGTACCAACACGTCACGCATAGTATTACAACGTTCAATACGTCATCGGTGACGCCACTCGTGACGCGCAAACAAATGGCGCTGAGCTAACTCGGGGACGTCAAGATTTGACATGAGACATTGCTGAGTTGTGAGTGGGAAGGGCGGTTACACACATTAAGTATTACTACTTTAGGAGTTGTAAGTACTTTTTTAACGGAAACAATATATTGATCAGCTGTAGTGGTATTCTGTAAAGAATTCAATATGAAATCTAAGGTGAGTTGAACTTGAAATGAGCTGTCATCCATAGCTTCAGTGCAACAGTTCAAGCTCACTTCTGCCAATTTGAAGAGAATAGACTGGCAGATAATATTAATTATACAAATTCTTGGTATAATAGATCTCGACTAAAGATCGAATATTAAAGAATTTAAATCATTTCAAGTTAAGTGTGTAATACCGGCCTTAAGAAGGCGATTAGGATGTAAACGCATTAGCACTCATATCAAATAATGTTTTAAGCATTTATTAGAGGCCCATGCTCAGCAGTGGTCGTGTTCAGGTTGATAAAAATCGCCTATAGAATGCTTTGAAAAATTATAACCTGCAGCGAATGAAAGAGCGACCTAAACACAGAGCACATTTACAAATGCAAGGTATAAACCCGTATTTGCAAAAGCATCACCCGCTTAATCATGCCAATTTACAACCAACTGTTTACGCGAACGCAAAATCATGCAATTCAAAATACAGCTTTGAACTGTAGAAACACGAGAACCGCGGAAATCGCTTTGTCGTGCGTTTTTCATGCCAAATGCACTGTGTGTGGGTAGCTTAATTGATTCGTGGCCAAAGCACACTAATCTTTGAATGCATTTACATAACATTATGCTTGTTAAATCTGACGAGGTAAACTGAATTGCGAACTGATAATGCACTTATGGAATCTGGATTGAAGAATTTTTGTGCTAGATTTGCTATTTCATTTTAGCACAAAGTATGTAAGCGGTGGCGCGCAGACAGAGAGGCCACTACGTTCAAAGTTTCATTTTTTTTCTTTTTGCGGGCGTTTGGCACGTCATCCACAAAATACTGTAACGAAGTTGCATTGGCTGCGATACCTTTATTAATTATTTTTACAGGCCGAATATACTATAAATTCATTAGTATATTAATAAATTTATAAGGATCTTGATGTCAAAATTGTCACGCCGAATCGATGTATTATTATGTTTGTGAATTATATACTAACTACTCCTTTTTAAAATTCAGAATCAATATAGTAGCAACCCTTGTCAGTCCAGCAAGTTTAGGTGTCAATTTTCGTGGACGGCGGGTGTGGTCCTTCTGTAAACTTTCTATTTTGTGATTTCAGTAAGTGATGAAGCTGGTAGGTAGCCAAATTACCTTTCACAAGCCACCTAGAAAACTATTTTGGGTTCAGCTAACAGTCTGTCCTAATGCACCTGAATGTCCGTATTTTACATGAGCGAACACTGCTATACCCGCAAATTACAATACTTTATGTCATCCAGAAGCAATAGTGAGAAGTTACAAGTAAGTCATCATTTATTTACCAAAATTCTTAGCCTAATAACATCAAAACAGAAAATATAATAATATCATCATCCGTACGCAAAATACGCGCTTAGACGTGGAGTTGCGGACACCAGCCCGTCTTAATCTAATCTAATCTAATCTAACATCAAAACAGTTGCAATAAAAAAATATGGCTATTACTTATAAGTAGCCCCGACTCCTGTCTTCTAAAACATTTTTTTTTTGTTTTTTTTTTATTTTTTATTTGTATGTGTGTGACTAGAAGCTATTTTCTTGACAGTCTTTTTATGTGCAAGCAATTTTTTGGCATACCTACAAAGCTTTAAATCAGGATAAGAAATGCTACTTGTGCCCTGATAAAGATTACAATTTTAGTGATTTAACAGACAGGAAGCCTAGCTGCCTAAGCGACCCTTTAAAAATCCTAAGAACCGTCATAAGATTTTCGCAACTGTGTTTGATTACCGTGTTTGTTATGTTGACAACACTGTTACTTCATTATAGTGCGACTGTAACATCTTGATATTTTGAAACTGTTAGAAATATTAATGTTAGTAATTATTGTTAGTAATTACTGTTAGTAATTAATGTAGTAATTAATGTAAATAATTAATGTTACTAATTAATTATATTACTTAATGTAAGTAATTAATGTTAGTGTTAGAATTGCTATAATAATGTTTTCAGTGTGTTTGTGTTGTATATTATTATAGTGTTTTATAAAAATAATAATGATAGTCCCTTTTCACGCCACAACGGTTCTCTTTTCGCACAGACTATATCTGAACCAACACATACAGATTACATTGACACACACCATTAGCCGTGGGAGACCCGCACCTGAATACATTATCTAATTCCAACATAGTTACATCCAACGAAATGGTAATACAGACAACATAACATAGCATTTACCCGCGACTTCGCTTCGTATCAATTCCACTGACATTGAGTATATTTTCGGGATACTAAATAACATGTCAATTTACGGCTCACGAATTTATTAATTGTTAGTAATTGGTATCCGGGAGAGGGGATGAGGAGGAGAGTTAGACCGGTGCGCAGGTAGGAGGACGACCTGCAATCGACAGCAGGAGCGTCATGGAGGAGAAAAGCACACGATCTTGCATGCACTGTGTAAGAGTCTGGGGGAGGCCTATGCTGAAAAGCAAAAATAGTACATTGTGTATTAAGGGCGGTAATTAAGGAATTACGATCGAGACTCTAATAGAAGCCCGAAGTCGAAGACTGAGGGCTTTCTGAGTCGAGGTTCGTAATTCCCGTACCGCCCGTGATACATACAATGTTTTTCATCACATTTGCGAGTAATAATTATAGCTTTAGTACACAAGTCAGCACAGCTGTTATTACGAAATACGTGAACTTTTTTTTAAGCGGTTGGCGAATTTTTACCCACACCATAGATTATACAGTGTTTCGTTCAGAAACTTTAAGGGCAAATACTTACAGCCATGACGGAATGTCATCATCATCATCATTTCAGCCGAAAGACGTCCACTGCTGGACATAGGCCTCCCCCAGGCGTCGCCACATTGACCGATCCCGTGCGTCTCGCATCCAGCGCCTTCCCGCAACCTTAACCAGATCATCAGTCCACCTAGTGGGAGGCCTTCCAACGTATCGTCTTCCGGTTCGCGGTCGCCATTCCAGAACCTTTCGGCCCCATCGGCCATCCGTTCTGCGAGCAATGTGCCCTGCCCACTGCCACTTAAGTTTGGCAATTCTTCGGGCTATGTCGGTAACTTTGGTTCTCCTGCGGATATCATCATTCCTGACGTGATCACGCAAGGAAATTCCGAGCATAGCCCTCTCCATTGCCCTTTGGGTGACTTTGAGCTTTCTGATAAGGCCCATTGTGAGCGACCACGTCTCGGTCCCATAGGTGATCACTGGCAACACACACTGGTCATAGACTTTTGTCTTGAGACACTGCGGTAAATTGGACGAGAAGATACCACGCAACTTCCCGAACGCCGCCCAGCCGAGTCGGATTCGACGGTTGACCTCTTTCTCGAAATTGGACCTACCCAACTGGACCGTTTGTCCCAGGTAGACATAATCGTCTACAACTTCGAGAGTAGAGTCTCCGACCTTGATAGGAGTGGGTGTTACATGGGCATTCACCATGATCTTGGTTTTGTCCATGTTCATTTTAAGACCCACTCTTTCGGAAGCTCTACTGAGATCATCGAGCATTTTACTGAGGCTCTCCATGGTCTCAGCCATGACCACTATGTCGTCGGCAAACCGAAGGTGAGTAATGTACTCGCCATTAACGTTGATGGAATGTAAAAAGAATTAAATAATTTCGACGTTTTCATACTATAACTATTATAATCGATTATTAAGAACATTAGTTGAGTATTTAAGTAACATGTAGCGAGATTGCAAAGAAATTCCTGTTTAGATAACATTTTAAGACAATTTTTCAATTGCGTGTAAACTCCTTGCTTGAACTTGCATGACCTGTGTGCTGTGCCATAAATTAAAAAAATATTACTTACCGCCCTAGGGTTTCATGACAAAAAGAAAGCCCGAGGCTGTTTAGATACTTTTTACGTGCAAGTGTGATGAAAAAAACTATTTATACCTGAACAAGATATAATAATAATGATATAAAATAATTGATTACCGAGAAGATTGGAAGGAAGAAGGGGAGGCATTTGCTCTGCAGTGGTACAGAATAGGCTGAAAATAATAACAATAATAAAATAATTAATTATAAGTTTGTATATAAAGGTTATTTGAATTTAAATAAAAAAATGTATTTATTTCTGAACTAACACAAACTTCTAGCATTCACAAATACAATTCACACAGTCTAATTAAAATAATAAAATATAATATGGATTCAAAATATTTTGTCATATAATTACATGAAATTAAAAAAAAAAACAATATCTCGATGCAAAAATTACGTTGAGCCAGTTGTAATAACTGGGCATCGGCTACACGTAAAAGAAGGACAAACAAACACAGTTTCGAATTTATAATATCAATAGATGAAACTAACTAGGGACAAACACTTAAGATATTATTTACTTAGTATTAATTATCACCGTTCTAAATGAAATCAATAATGCATGTATACAGATACTGTTAATATGAAAATATTTGTATAAGTTACGTTATAATTATTCGGTACGCCAATGTTTCCAAAATACGCATGTGACTAAGAAAGTAACACCAAATAATGTTGATGGATGGAGAGGGAGTGGAAGGCCAATGAAAAATATATGGATTGTGTAAGGAATTACACAAACACCCAGAGCCGCAACAACTATCCGTAGGTCATACAAATATTTGTTGCCTGCGGGAATCGAAACGGCGACACGCAGCGCAGCAGCCAATCGCTCAACCACTGCGCCAACCGTGCGCCCAAAATTGATAATAATTATGCAAAATAAGGCATATTCAATCATTCTAGCGGAGCAGTTGTCTAAAATGGACAGAAGTTTCCATAGCCCCTACTAGGTGTACTAAAGATCAGAGGTCTAGCTTTCCAAAAAAATAGGGTCGAGATCGAATAAACGCTGTGTTCAAAATACCCAGTGCGTCCCCAAAGTCTGACGGATTTGACATTGTTTACCGTTTAGATCAAACATTCGACTTGTATGCTTTCAGTCTCTGATATAAATAGGCTGTATCTACTGATTATATAATATTTTAGACACAAGGTGTTTCTGTATTTTATATGTATGTAAATATGTAAGTACGTATGATTGTTTCTATGTGGCGTTTTAGAGACCAAACGCGTTGGCCGATTTTGATGATTCTTACGTCAATCGATTAATCTTAACCTTACGATTGTCACTGGCTACATTAAAATTGGAAAATTGAAATATTTCACCATATTGTGGGGACCCAATCATTTTTTTCCCTTCTAAGCCAATCATGAGGGGTATCAAAATAAAGAGTTTTAAGAGGTGATTTCAAAATTATATGACACTTATATATTTAAATGTACCGAATACGAGACAAAAATATAAATAAATGTAATAAATAAAAATAAAAACAAAGAACCCGACTGCTTAAGAAGCGAACTAAAAAGACGTAAACAAGAAGAAAATCATGCTGTGCAGTCGGAAGTTACATTTGGTTTTGGTCAGCCAGTTCGCGAATATGTATCCTCCGACCTCACAGCACAGCATGATTTTCTTTTTGTTTACTTCTTTTTAGTTCGCTTCTTAAGCAGTCGGGTTTTTTTGTGTTTTAATTAACCTTATTTAATTTGGTACTTTTTGTTTTTTGAATTGTTTATTTTACTGTAGACGCTTTTACGTGCACTTGTTTTTACAATATTCTCACACATATGTATTTTCCCAACACGAATGATGTAACCAAATACTTGTAATTAAAACTGATGTGTCGGTGGAGTTTCTTACACGTTCTTCTCCATAGAGACGAATTGCGCTTTCAAATGTGCAACTAGATTCATCTTCTTTTTGAGTTTAATAGTTCAAAAGTACCTTTAAGGTTTAGTTGAAATAAAGTATCTTGATTTTGAATAAATTTTCTATGTATTTGTATGGAAAATCCATAGCTAGTTTATAATCACCAGAGTCTAAGCGAATCGAACTCCAAATAAATTATCGCGAGATTCTGTCGGCTGATCCCCTTGTATTCTTTGCTATCAAACTAAACATGATTTATTTCAATTTTGCTGCGAAATTACGATTTAATTAAAATGTTATTTGAAGTGAAACGCGATTCCTCTTAATTGAAAGATCCTCTGTATTAGATTGAGGGTCTTTTTGTTTTGTTCCCTCATATTACAAATAAAAACCATGAAAGTAGAAACTACTAAATCTATACTAATATTATAACGCTGAAGAGTTTGTTTGTTTGTTTGAACGCGCTAATCTCAGGAACTACTGATTGGAATTGAAAATTCGTTTTCTGTTGGATAGTCCATTTATAGAGGAAGGCTATATAACGACACGCTACGACCAATAGGAGCGGAGCATAAATGAAAAATGTTGCAAAAACGAGTTTTTTTTCCTTTTTGAGAGCTTCCGTTGCGTGCGCTGCGTAAGCGGTTAAAGTTATGCAACATTCATGTATGTATTCGCGTGGGACAGCTAGTTGATAATTATTTTGTAGTTTTTTCTACTAAATCTGATTTAGAGAAAGACCTTCTAGAAAACGCAAGTTTGGTCATGTATGGAGCACTGCTCTCACCTCTCCGACGGATCTGTCAAATACCAACTTGACAGGCCAAGAGGTTGATCGGCAACGGTGCACTGATCGACTCAAAGCTCCAGAGCCTTGAACATCGACGCCGAGTTGCCAGCCTGTCAGTCTTTTATTGGTTACATTTCGGGGAGTGTGCGCTGGAATTGCAAAATTTAATTCCGCCTAACCTTTTCCATCATCGGTCTACAAGACGTACGGCAATGCGCGCGTTTTGCGAATACTTTCATTGTGCGTATAGCTAAGGAGAGGAATTCCCTGACGGAATCTTTGTTTCTTGATAGCGACAACCTAGGGGTCTTTAAGACAAGAGTGAATAGGTTACTTCGGGACAAGAGTGAATAGGTTACTACCCACCGGGGCAATGGTTACTTCTTGGCAAGCGTGCGCTTGCCTAGAAGTAACCTATGCCCCGGGCGGGGGGTCAGTAGCCGTGGCTTGATTAGATCATATTTTTTTTTTCCAACATTCATATTTGTAGCAATCGTTGTCATTCGCACTGTGTATGCGCTAACCAGAAAGAATTAATTGAATGTCAATCAACGTCGAATGAATTGACATATGACTGTCAATATTGGTGAGCTGTCAGAAGACAGGTATAATCCGTTTTTGACGGACATTCATTGTGTATTTGAAAACAGGGTCGGACAAAGTTTTATGCTTCTGTAGATATTTGTCTAGAGTGAATAAATTTTAACATGTATATTGGACAAATTATTGGGTGATGAAATTACAGAAAAAAGTCAATGGAACAAAAGGATTAATTCTCAGTTCCGCAGGTTTTGAGACACCTGGAAACTTTGGATATTTCAAAGGGCCCTGGTCCCGATGCACTTCCTGCAATATTTTTCAGAAATACTGCCAGCAATATATGCGTTCCCCTACAAATAATTTTTAATCTATCCCTGTCACAAGGAATATTTCCTGATTCTTGGAAGCGAGCTAACGTAACACCGGTGCTTAAGTCAGGCCCTTCAGATGACGTCGAGAACTATCGCCCGATATCAATATTGTCAACCTTATCGAAAATCTTTGAAAAGCTTGTACATAGTGTACTTTATCCGTTGCTGCATAATATTATTGCACCGCAACAGCACGGTTTTGTTAAAAAAAGATCTACGGTAACTAATCTAGTAACATATTCGGAATATATTTTTAATGATATAGATGTTGGTATTCAATTGGATTCAGTCTATACTGATTTCCCGAAGGCGTTCGATAAGGTTGACCACGAGCTGCTATTGAGAAAAATTGCGTTTAATGGCATACGTGGGAACCTGTTGAGGTGGTATTTATCGTATGTTTCCAACAGGACGCAGCGTGTTGTGATAAATGGTTACCAATCATCTTCTATAGCCGTGACATCAGGTGTTCATCAAGGATTAATTTTAGGACCCCTTCTCTTTATATTATTCATTAATGATATAGGCAAATGTTTCCAAAATTCAAAACTCCTTTTATACGCTGATGACTTAAAATATTAAAACCCTAGCGATTGTCTTGCTTTGCAAAGTGACTTAAACAGACTTTCTGAATACTGCGTGTGTAATAAACTAAAACTAAGCGTGCCTAAATGTTGTTATTTGAGCATTACCAAGAACAAAAACATTCTCAGCTACGAGTGCTCTCTAAATGGTGTCATTTTAAATAGAGTTACCATGGTTCGCGATATGGGTATCATTTTTGATGACAAACTTCACCTTGATGTACACATCAATACAATTATTAACAAGGCTTGGCGCATGTATGTTATGCGATCAGCCACTGAATTCATGCGCCCTCAGACCTACCTCTATCTATACAAGTCCTTAATTAGATCTCAGTTGGAGTATGCAGTTTCGGTGTGGAATCCCCTATACATGAAATATTCTAACTGCCTAGAAATGGTACAAAAGAAATTTATAAGGTCTATGACTTACAGATGCTTTCATTCTTCTGCGTCTTATGTCGATTTACTGCGAAAATATAATCTTCTAAGACTTACGGGCCGTCGTATGTTTCTGGAGACCGTGCTCCTGTACGACTTCTGCAGAAATACGTATGACTGTGCCGATATTTGTAACAGAATTTGTTATTTAGTTCCCAGGAGAATACATGTGTGTGCAGCGCGCAAGCAACTGTTGTTTGCGGTGAGAGCATGTAGAACAAATGCTGGTGTTCGAGCACCGTTGCGACGTCTTGTTGACAATTATAATAAACACTTCCTTGACATCGATTTATTCTGTGCAATAGGTGAAAAATTCCAAAATTAGATTCGCAATGCGATCAAGGAATTAGAGAGGAATTGGATGTGGAAAAGATAGAATTATCCTTTTCATCTTGGATTATTGTAGGTCAATATGTTTTGTTTAGTATTCATTGCACATTTACATATCATTAGATTATATGATTATACATACTTGTTATTTAAGGTACAAATTAACTGTCTTTTTTGCAATAATATTTTTATTACTTTTAATTTTTCTTTGAAGCGTGTTATTCATATTTTGATTGTATGCTGTGAATAACGCTGTTGATTACATAATTGTTAATTTTAAGTTTTATGTCTTTATGCTTTATTATGTAATTGTTTGTTGTTTAAAATAAAATAAAAATAAAAGGATAACTGATTTTGAAACACGTAACATTCCTTAAATATAAAGCTAATATGAATTTGGAATTAAAGTCTAACCGTAGTTATCACAGTTAAACGTGATCCGTTTGGCACTTGTTCCACCGACGACGAGGAGTCAGTTAGTTATCGACTATTTTCTCGCTGAAGAAATGTACAAAATATATAAGATCCCGAGTCGATAAAAGAGACACTTATAGTAAAAAGTTGATCGCTGGCTGTTCACACTGCCGGCGAGTACTCACTCACCACAAGTTTGTCGCGGCGACAAGAGCTAGCAAAGTCTAACTCGCTCTAAAGTATACTCACTAAGCGATGCTCGCATGCTCTCTTGGCGGCTAGAACTCACGCTGAGAGACCAAGAGAGCGGTCGACAGTGCGGCCGCCCCGAACGAGTGGTGCGTATAATCGCCCGTCGCACAAGAACACTCGCTTATAGCAGAGCGACAAAACTATCGGAACTACACACTCGCTTCTCGCCAATTCGTTTTTAGTTTCTAGCTTTACTCGCTACTCGCTGATCGTCGGCGTGGGACAAGTTACTAATAAAACGCAATTTCATAAGAACAAAACAATACCAAAATGCTGTCGGAAGCTCTTGTGTGTTTTTAGTTAACCAGTTTGGGAAAATTAATGAATCGATTCATTTATTATTAAAATATATCCTGCCGTTAGGTTGCTACGGGGGTAAAAAGTGTCCCACGTTCAGGATATAAAGATACGACTTTACGACTTCTCGGTCGGCTTTCTGTCTAACTGGAAGAAGCTGAATACCAGAATTTTACATGAAGCGACTGACTATCTAATTGCTACAACCCCAGTATAAGGGAAACACAGTATACCTTGTCAAAACAGATATCCTGATATCTGACCGTAACGGCTGTCTAAGAAGTAAAATGACCACCGGCCCATGATTCTTAACAAAGTTTTCCAACAAAAAGTTAATTAAAAAAATCGAAAACCCAACTGCTCAAGAAGCAAACTAAAAAGACGTAAACAAGAAGAAAATCATGCTGTGCAGTCGGAGGATACATTTACGCGAGTTGGCTGACCAAAACCAGATAATATTTTCTTACGTTTACGTCTGTTTAGTTCGCTTCTTAAGCAGTTGGGTTATTTGATTTTTTGAATTAATTTTTTTTATTTATAACTTTCAAGTTACCAAAATTTTATCGAATTAGATATATTTAAACACATAAGTATAACATATTTTTTTAAATCACCTCTTGTACCCTTTTTTTAGGTGTACCCCACAGGATGGCTTTGGAAGAAAAAACAATTGGGCCCCCACAATAAAACGCACAAAACTGCCATTTTTCTATTTTCCAATTTTAATGTAGCCAGTGACACTCGCAAGTTTAAGACGAATCAATTGACATAAGAATCATCAAAATTAGCCAACGCCTTTGGTCTCTAGAACGCCACATAGGAACAAACATACATACAGAGACTGATAAACACATTACCCTCCTTCGGCAGTCGGGTAAAAAAGACGCTAACGTTTGGGTTGATTCTTCTTTTAATTTTAATTAAAAATATTACAATCTGATGCTCATTTCGACCCCACTATGTACTGCTGAAATAAAATCATAGACCTCACCTCGTATTTATTTAAAATCATTTAAAAACACCTTGATTTTCCCAAGCCTTTAATGGGAAATTTATTCCATGGGAACAATACACCCCAATTAAGTACTAAATAATGTACACAAGGCCATGGCAAAGTTTTCCCATTACATTTCGATCTAGTTTTGTTTTGTTCGCTCGATACACAATTACTGGTCCCTAGAGTTCTATTATGGAATGTCCGAGTTGGAAACTTCACGCTTTTTACACTCGTGGCGTTAGCAGAAGAGTTAGGTAGCGGGAAAGTTTTGTAGCTGATACTTTGTCTGATTCTTTGGTAAAGAAAAAGGGTTAAGGCAAATAATACTTGAAATAATTTGAGGCAGTTCTAGCTAGCTTAAAAAAAAATCGTTGCCCCACACTAGAAACTTCTTCCTGTATTGTGGATGCGTTCAAAAACATTTAAACTAACATACACAAGACACCCAGATCCGGTACAACTATCTGTGGGCTTTACAAATATTTGTTCTGTGCGGGCATCGAAACTGCGACACGCAGCGCAGCAGCCGATTGCTCAACCACTACGCCAACCGTGTCGTCAAAAGTTGTATTTCTTGCAGTGATAAAAATCTTCAAATACGTCCAGCTAAACTTATTGACTTCTTTCTACTCTGAAGCAAACTTTTGAAAATAAATGGATTTTTTCTAAACGATTCGTATTGCATTTTACTTTATTCATCTAAAAGATTTTAGAAACTTTGGAAACAAATCCGTTGCCAAGTAAAGTTATTTGTTGCAGGCAAGTTGCAACGCAACAACTTTAGTTTGAACATGTTGAATTATGTGTGTGTGTACTTTAATGTGTGGAAGTAGCTATGTGTGTAAGTTTTGTAAATATACCAGAGGACATAAAGTTAAGTTCGCAGTGTGGGATGAGTTAAGCGATCTGGTTCATAAAATACCATTAGATATGTAGTCACAAGTGGTGATGAGTAACTGCTCTATATCATATTGCAGTACAGGTATAATGCTATCATTCATGGCAATACACGGTGCTGTTTATCTTGTCAGGTATGTATCACTATCGTTTTTAGGGTTCCATAGTTAACAAGAAACCTTTATAGTTTCGCCATGTCCGTCTGTCCATCCGTCCGTCCGTAGCATAGCTCAGAGACACTACGAGAGAGAATACTAGAAAGCTATAATTTGGCATGCCTATATTGATCACGCGAACAATTTGGTAAAGTAAAATCAAGAAAAAAACATTTTTTATGGTACCTCCTGTATACATAAAGTAGGAATGTTTTTTTTCGTCTATCCCATGATGGGGGTATCGTGGGAAAGGCCTTTCAAAAAACTACCGGTCTGTGAAAACCATTTTTCGATTCAGGGATCCATTTGCGTAAAATTAAGCTTGAAATTGCTAATTTTTATTAGAGTCAAGTGTCCCTCCCCCCTCCCAGCTAAATGGTTGCTTTTGGATTAGTACAAACCTACTAGATACTAGTTCAATAAATAACTTTTAAGATCTGGATTGTAATATTTAAAGTTAACTGGTCGCAATCAATGAAAATTCTACAGGTGACAAAATTCTGTGAAAAATTTAATCATTGTAACTTTGTAACGCTAATATTTCCATTAAGTAAGTACCTGATTTATTTCACAAAAAACATCTTCCTACTTTGATTGGCAGAGAGTTAATTCAATTCTGTTCCCTAATCCATTTACCTATGTTGAGAAAATTGAAGTACTTCTTTCGATTTTGGACTTAGTTTTTGTTAATTTTGCTTCTTCTAGTCTCACCTCATCACGGGAGGCGCGGAGACAGAGAGCTATCTTTATTTTATTTGGTCTCTTTATCTTGTTAGGTCCTGACTATTTATAACGTAACGTAAGACTTGTTTTACCAATACTTGGATTGGGTCCACAAATATTGATACAAATAAATAAGTCTAATAAAAAACATACCTATTTGGCTCACCAACATAAATAGTAACTTTTATAGGATTTATTATATAGTTGTCTCGAGATCTCTAAATACAGTAGCTTGTCGAAAATAGCAGTTATAAAAAGCTAATAGATTTAGAAGAAATTTTGCATAGTTATTTTAGCTAAAGAAAGAGCAGTGGTAGCCCAGTGGCAACGGCCCCGAGGTCGAGAGTTCAAACTCAGGCAAGCACTTTGCGTTGTGTAAATTATTTCATCAGCACTGCAAAGAAAACATTGTGAGGAAACCGGCATGTCCTAGAACCAAAAATTCGAAGACATGTGTCATCCACCAACCTGCACTGGGCCCGCGTGGTGGATTCCGGCCCACCTCTCTCACAGAGAGGATGTCTGTGTCCCAGAAGTGGGGACATTATAAGGCTGATGATGATTTTAGCTAAAGCAAACAAGGCCGGTGCACATAGTACTGGTGTAATTAAAGACATACGACAGAGCTTTGTTTCTGGTATAACAAAGCTTGTGTCACCTCTGGTATAGGGGCAGTAGGCGGGTGTGGGTAATCACTTATCAACCGCAGGTAGTGCTGCCGCTCGATTCTGTAGACATCTCACCGTGATGACTTAGGTGAAATGAACTCGAAGTAAGCGTCATTCCAACCGATGCTAGGGATTGACGCTTCACCTAATTTTTACCCGAGTATAAGGAAAGGGTTATGTTTTTCGCGCGTAACTTGTATGTTTGTATATTTATATGTATGTAATATTCTTTATTACCTCATATCTTTCAAACCGCTAGACGGATTTATTTAATTAAGACATCGTTAGATACGTCTTGACCGCCCAAGTGTTCTATAGGTGAAGTTATTAAAAAAAAACAAACATTGCGGATTTTGGGCGCTATATAGTACGAGCCCCTGTTTAAAAGCAATACGAAAAAAAAAAACTAAAAAGTTGTAAATAAAAAAAACCCGACTGTTTAAGAGGCGAACTAAAAAGCTGTAAACAAGAAAAATCATGCTGTGCAGTCGGAGGATCAGGGGGCAAGCCAATTCGCAAATACGTATCCTCCGACTGCACAGCATGATTATTCTTGTTTACAGCTTTTCAGTTCGCTTCTTAAACAGTCGGGTTTTTGATTTTTAAATTACCTTTTTTATTTACGGTATTTTTTATAGAATGGTGGAATGAGAGTTCACTTAAAGTTACTTCAAGAATAGACTGGCAGGTTATTTGTCAGCATATGAAATCAATAAAAACCAATCTTGCTGCTGTCCATTTTCATCTTCGTTCACTCCTCGCTCCGCGCTCTCTACCACCTCGCCATCTCCCGGACAAAGTTAGCTAGAGTCCATAAGAAAGTTCTTTTCTTTCATGCAGTAACAAACATGGCCAGAGGGCTCCCGAGCTTGGCTATGATTTTATGCCTGATTTAATGGCGTCTTGAGAATAATGAAATTCTTAAGTGGCTAGGGATAGTTGGTACTGCTATTTGTAACTTGTTAGTGTTAATGGTAGGCCTAAAATGAGGCATTTTTATTGCTTATATCGTAAAAAGCACTTAATGCAAAGTGATGATCCTTGAAATGCCATGAGTTCAAGTTTCATGAATAACCTCTTGTTTCTGAATTAAGAATTTGAAATTGAGTATTTGTTAAACTCTACTTTAGCATGAATTCTTAACATCAATAATCCTCATACTCAATTTAGAAACCGGGTGTAAGTCGATTTGTGTATATTTAACCAGACTTTTCACATAGTAATACTTCTTGTGGTGATCATGGTGGTGGCTTTAATTATGGGATTTAGGACATACAGAAAACTAACTACCGACTTCCAAATAAAAATACTACAAAATGAAAAATAACTTTCTTTTGGAAAATGTTGTCTTTGGTAGGTACCATTTTTTTCGTTATGGACTCTATCTACCAAAATTTATTATATATACAATATTTTCACTTTTTTGTTGTACCTTCATTCGCATTATATTAGATTAACAAAATAACAAATTCTCAAAATATTAGATTCGCTAAATATTATGTTGTCAAAATAGCTGAATTTGTACATTTGACTTGAGATGTGCATTTTATATTTATACTTAATGAACTTTATGTGATTTGTTCGATAAAAATATCCGGTCAACTTAACATGACTTGGCTATGAGTAATCACATAACTCGTGCCTTGATCCCAGAATCATATCTGACTATTCATGAAATTGCACCTGAGACGGAATTATCTCAGTTTTTTTTGTATTATTTTAACACCCATGGTTGCAAAAAATTACATAGGATATATTCAGGCAGCTGAATATGTCCTTTGTAATTTTTTGCAACCATTGGGTGTAAAACATCGAAATTCCGGCTAAACTAACACTCTTCCAGTTTTTAACTTTATTAAAAATAGAAGCCCATACACAAAATATAAAATTACAAATAAATGCATATCATAGTCCTGGTAAAAAAGAGCAAACAATATGTTGAAAAAGATAGGAAGATTGCCAACATAATAACAGACTGCACCTCCAACAAATTACGATACTAAAATGTTTAGACATGTTATTACCATTAAATAAAAAAAAACTTTTACTTAAGCAAAATTTTGTCAGTCGGTCAGTCTTCAACAGCCTTTGTAGACAGCGACTTCTTACGAGAGATTGCCGTCGCATACCTACATTTTATTTTTATTAAGAGGTTATGATCCCACATGTCAAAAAGCCAAGGTCTAATATTATTAATGACAATGACAATTTTAGACCTTCACCTTTTTCAATTTTTCGGTTTTACATTAAATATTTTAAAATAAATAAAAAGGGAAAACAAGGTCTTGACTTTATTTAATTTGAGTGCTTGATTGTACTTTGGCTATTTTGAGAATATAATATTTAGCGAATCTAATATTTTGAGAATCTGATATTATGCGAATAAAGGGGCGTGATGTTATGTTATGAAATGGCAAAAACAATAAACATACGTCCGATTGCAGCAATCCCGAGAGGTTTGCCGTCATATATTGAAGAGTTATATTGTATATCACCGAAGTTCTTCATCAGATCTTCACCAAATTAACATTGGACCAATTTCAGAACATATTCTTTCAAACAAAAAAAGAATTTTCAAAAACGGTCCACGATGGACGGAGAAATCGGTGAAAAAAACAGACATAAATTCGAACATAGAACTTCCTCCTTTTTGGAAAGTCGGTTAATAAATCGACCCAGAATTTGTTTACGCATGTACCTATAATTAATAACTTATTTTTATATCAGCTACTATAGTAATCAATTGACAATACATCAAATATGTCGTATTACGAACGAGCAATGCTCTTCATAGTTAAATAGTTCACGCCTGTTTCCCAGAATTAACCTGGACAGCCTTTGATCATCTGAGCGTTATTCAAAATGGTTGTGCATTAATCAAATGTGGACATAAGCAAGAATATAGAATATCAGTAAATATAGTACTACGGCAATTTTGTGGTTGGTAAGGCCTAAATTCGGTTTGTGAGTTTGTGAATTGAGAATACAAATTTTGATAATAAAACTTTTATGCCTCCACCTGAGTCGATTACCGACTCAGCTGCTATGAGAATGGAAACAAACGGCGTAAGTACGAATTGGATTCGTGAACTAAGAAAATTGATATTATTTTCCATGAAAGATGCAAAACTGATTACCGCTAAAAGATAACTGCAATTTAAAGACAGATCGTAAGCCATAACGTGAGCTTGAAAACAGAGTTCCTTTTCAAACCTTTCGGGTACGAAACCTGTAACGTTACTAAAAAAGATAAAAATAAGGCTTCGTACGACGTGCCGCCCGCGCAAAACGACTGACTGAGGGATCAACTACCGCCGTTGCCGCACGCCTCTTCCAAGTTGGCGAAGGAGCAACCCAGGGCAAAAGACCAGGGTGGCTTGGTACGGTGCGATTGGACGGCTGGTGGAGCGCTACCGTGAGATGTGTTCAGCGTGCGCACCCTGCGCGTACTGCTGGAGGGTGCGCGCGGCCTCAGCGCGCAAACTTTGTTGATAAGAATATACTTTGTAATTCAAGGCTAAAATATGTGTCCTTCAAATTTCGCAACCAAAACCAAAACAAAAAAACTGACACCTGTTTTTCCTCGTTCTGTCATATCTTCTCAATTTCAAATTCAAATCTTTATTATAAGTAATGCCGCTGCCCTTATTATGAAAATCATAATGTGCAACCAGCTTATAGAAGGTCTAGTCCATGGTATGTTATGTCTATGGCTTAAGAAAATAAAATTGGACAGACAGATGTCAAATCAGATGAAAATGTCAGAGTATAAAATATTCTAAGATTGTACAAATTAGCAGTAAAAATAAGTTGTGGATGTTAAAACAAATCGGAGATAACTAAAAGTATGCTTTTCAGGTGCTAACAGTATCAAAGAATAAATAAAAGTAAGTCACATGAGTTGATACAATATCAAAAGATAAAAAAGGTGTGGTTTGAATAGTGTTATAAAACGTAAATATACTAAAAGATGTGAAACTGTAAAGCAGAATACCACAAAACTTGAGAATTCAAAAGTGCGTATTGGTTGAATTCGAAAGCATTTATTTCATGCGTTGAGATTAAAAAAACCCGGAATCATATTTTTAAGCACTTTTACCAGCTTTCTAGAAGTAACAACAAAACCAAAAAATAACTTTTAACATAAAAATTAAACCGACTTTCAAAACAAACACTACAAAGCGAAAAATAACTTTCTTTCCGCAAGTCGATGTTTGCTTTGGTAAAAAAAAAATTCGTTTTTGACACCGACTGCCGAAAAGAAAGTTATTTTTCGCTTGGTAGTGTTTGTTTTAAAAGTCAAAGATTGCGACGAATTGAGAACCTCCTCCTTATTTTAAAGTCGGTTAAAAAAGAAATGCTTTGCAAAATATAAATTTATAAATTAAGCCCGAGACACTCTCTCAGAGAGAAATTTAAGGAGATTAATGTAATGACTGTGCCTTCTCAGTATATTTATGAAAATCTTTTATATGCCCATAAAAATATAAAATTGTTTAAAAAATACAGTGATATCCATAACATAAATACTAGGAACAAACACAAATTTGTAGTACCTACAACAAGGCTCAAGAAAATAGGTGGCTCGTTTAGATGTCAATGTGTACGCTTTTATAATAAGCTTCCAAGCCACGTGCAAGATCTAAGTCTTAATAAATTCAAGTCTTTCATTAAACGTAAGTTGTGCCAGAAAGCGTTTTATACAAAAAAAGATTACATTGAGGACAAAAAGGCTTGGGATTGAGCTGCTCCAATTAATTTTGTTTTTTTTTATTATATTTTGCACTATGCATTTTGTTATTATAAATATTTTTTTTATTTTTTTGGTTTTCTTGCAATGACAAGAATATTTACTTTTTAAAGTATTATATTATTTTATTTTAATTATTGTGAATGTGAAGACTATCTGGATATTTTTTTTTTTTTTGTTTTTATTTAAATTTATCTTAGTTTTTAATCATGGTCTGGCAGTTTGAGTAGTTTATGCGGCCTACCCGAATGTCCTTTCTTTGGTATTGTTCGTCGAATCGTTGAGCTCCTTAAATTCTGAGTTGAGCTGCTCGGTTATTGACAAATGCGTGCACTGACTGGACAGGTCCACTCAATCTGGCTGGTTCTTTCCTCAAAAGACCATTTCAGACATCAGTCTACATGGTCTTCACATGATCTAATCAAGATTTTGTCAGGACTTTAAAAGAGACTGTGACCTCTGAGTTTGTTTCGGCCTTTCTTCTCAGAGTAGTCAGATAGGAAACGCCGACCTCATCTAGTTTTAAAAATATGTTCGACATGTAAAAGTGTTTGTACAAACCAACTTACAGAAATAAAATCATTTATCATTTATCATTAAAATTAACTTTTCCTCCTTCACCTACCCAGATCCTTGACTACCCCGCGAAGACGACGGGAATACTTGAAAAGAACAATAGTTTAAACAAATGCCGGTGATCTCATTACGGGCCGTCTCGCATCGCATTTCAATAACGCGACGAGCATAGAGTGCGGAATGGGCAGAGATTAGAGCTACCACTGACACTAATATTTTAAATCACTTCACTCAACTAAGGCTAATTTTAATAAAGTGATTTAAAATATTGGTGTTATTATGAAATTGTCAGTTAAATTGAACGGTCGACAACGTTAATTATGACATTCTAATTCAATTAGGTCGAATTTTGGATAAATGTATTAGCAACAAAATTGTTATCGATTTAATAAGACAGTGACAGTTAGTTTACTTATATCTCTGTCATTTCATTGACATGCCACCATTTTAATATTTACTTGACGTTTTAATATTCTGCATTTTTATTTTTATTTAAAAATAAGCTTCTGTTATCTAAATAGTTCGTATAGGTTGTTTATTTCTGAAATAAAATATCGTTGGCAGTTAATTCCAAATTCAAAACATAACTTCTGAAGTATCAAAAAATACTTTTAATTCAATAAACAATCGTTTGCAATGAGCTCAAAGCGCAAAATTGCAAAAGCCTATGTCCGCATTGACACGAAAACAACATAACAAGAAAACAAATAACAAATTTTAATGCTTTGAAGATTTCAAACTAATTATCAGACAAACGGGTCATGTATCCACTTGCTTGACTGTACGGCTACAAATGCTACTAAAACCCTCATCTTAAGGTTCCCCTAGTCGACGGCACGAACTTTTTTGCGCGCGAGGTTAAAATGCATGCCATCTCATCCGACAACACGTGTGAATGAGATAGATGCTGTGATGAGCAGTAAGAAGCCAGTTCGCGTACGAATTAGCACTTTTGCAAACTTGTATCAAAATGGATGATGATTTAGGACGAAAACGAGCGCGCAATATTTAAAAACAGACCTTTGGGAGTCTAGATATCATGAAAAAACTACTAAATGTATATTTTCAAAATAAAATTATTTGCATTGTTGAATTACTAATCTATCCCTGTATGGAGGCCGTTTTGCAATTTTCCTTCTTCTTATGGTATTTATTTCCGCCCAAATATGCGTTAAAATTAGTGTTGAAATATGGAACTTTCGACGCTCATGACTTTACAACATTTTATTTTTTAACTTTTTTGTTTCCATACCGGGCTAGATAATGATGAGACAAATAGTTTTTTTTTTTTTTGATCGTACATCGTCAAACAGAGAAGTAATCGCTAGACTACGTTTGTATGGAAGAATGATCGACTAGTGTAACCTTAAGTCATTTCCTCCATTCGAGTCAACCTCGACAAAGCCTCGCTCAGCAGCTTGTTTTTTATTGACATTAACGTCCTAGAGTAGACAGTTTGTCCTTTGCCATGGCGAGTGAAGTGGAGGAAGTTTTTATCAAAAATACTTTTTTTTAAGAGTATTTATATTAACTTTCTTGTCCGTTCTTCTTTACAACAAACTGGAAGATGACTACTAATACTAGAATGATTTATTATTAAGTATTAGTTAAATTATGTTGACTTTAAAAAATTATGAAATAAATAAATAACTTAATGATTTAATTGAAGAAAATGATTAACCTTTGTATTTATTCTAGTAGTCAGAATTGTCATAGACCGTCAATTTCTATTAGAAAACGGTGACACTCATTGGCACGCTTGGTTTATACGTCAGTATTAAAAATGACGTAGCGTCTCTAGCATTGGCTGGAGAGTCAGCTCGTGGCGTGCCTGCGTAGCTCGTAACTCTCGTCATAATAGAATTGCGTGCTACGCCGTAGATATATCAGACGTAGGTTAACTTTTGATGGTGGGGCCAGCGCGTCGTGGTGTGGCTTGCGCTTCTCAATGATCTTGGAGACTTTGACGGTAGAAGCAATCATAGAAGGTCCCAAGTAAGAAACCAGACCAAGAAATTGGTGTCACAGACTTCCTTGGTTTGTTTCGAAGTGTTGACAATGCCGTGTATAACAGTGACCTCCGAGACGCCTCGATGTGGCTAGCAATAATATATATAACACATACATATATATATAATAACATAGCCACACCTAGGTGTGGCTATGTTATTATCCTTCTTAACTGTCGATGGTGGGGTTTGCGCGTCGTGGTGGGGTTCACTAGTCTAAATTTCTAGGAGGCTTTGTCAGCAGCGTCATTCATGCTGGAAGGTCCAAATTGAGAGACCAGGCCATGTAAAAGGTGACACAGACTCGCTTGGTTTTTAGGTCGAGTATTGACAATGCTGTCTCTAGCATAGGCCGGCGAGGCGTCTCGGTACTCTGTGGCTACGGACGTGCCAATCGTAGCGTGCCTGCGTAGCTCGTAGGTCGTCGTCATAATGGAATTCGTAGCCGCATGCTACGCCGTAGCTAGATTCACCGTAGGTTGGCTGTTGAATTTTCGGATTTTTGTGGTTTTTCTGGATACTTCAGTTAATATTGGTGAGGATAATTGTGTTAGGAGAAATTGTTTTTTTTTGTTAACGCCCCTTTCTCTTTTCACGCCTCTGACGAAGTTTGATCCGCAAACGTGAAATAAGAATTATGTAGATTATAGACGGGAAAATCGTTTAGAAGCAACATCAAAGAACGATGTAATTTCTGAAAATACCCTAATATTTATATGCAGATCTTGAGAGAGTCAGAGACTCAGAGTTTCAGTTATCATCGAAGCCGCATCGAAGAGTGATTGACAATTAATCATAATAGTAAACATTACTTTTTAACCGACTTCCCTAAAAGGAGGAAGTTCTATGTTTGACATTATGTTTGTTTTTTTTTTGTGTATGTTCACCGATATCCCCGTCAATTGTGGACCGATTTTGAAAATTCTTTTTTTGTTTGTAAAAGTATTTTTCGAAATTGGTCCCATTTTAATTTGGTGAAGATCTGATGAAGAACTTCGGAGATATACAACAGAACTCTTCAATAAATAACGGCAAATCTCTCGGAATTGCTGCAGTAAAAATAGGCAAAAAAAAAAATAGGTACCTACGAAAGACACTTCAAAAAATAAAGTTATTTTTCACTTTGTAGTGTTGTATTTGGATGTCGGTGGTATTTATGTATTTATTTGCAAAAAGTTTTTTATAGTCTAAATTGTTACACTGCAAGGCTTCTCTTTCTTTTTCCGTTTTAGACAAGTAACAATAAAATTTTCACATAAAAAAAGACATCCTTCGTACAACTGAAACTTATTGAAAAACATTCCTTATTTAGCCTTCTATCCAATCGCCGGCAATGCACGGTTTTCATTCATGAATTATTTGAGTGAACTGCTTGCGGCGTCGATATCTTGTTACCCAACCGCCGATAAAATAGAGATTCTGTGTTCTAACACGACTTGACAAGGGATTGAGGACTGTAGAATAGGGGAGCTAAAATAACTATGTTGGTAACATTTTTATTAAAGGAACTTTTTTCGTTTCTATTATTACAACCTGAAAACTACATAGTTCTACTATTAGTAGTACATACGAGTAGTTTTTCAATGAAAGCTCAAGCAAAGATAATCATAAATAACATCACGCTTGTATTTCTGAGAGGGGTAGGTTGATGTGTAGGTTTATTACGATATCCTTTTTCTAGCTAAATTATTTTAGAAAGTCTGGGTGAGGTTTATGAGCAAAAAAATCCAGCAAGCTATTTTAATCTATTTTAGGTAGTAAGCTAGTTGAAACCTTAACATTATTTTACTCAATTTGGGCATCGAACTAAAGACCTTAGGCTACTGTTATCTACAACTATAACAACGATTTTTTAACTCAAGCATTGAACTGAGGACCTCACGATCAGCAGTCGTGGCTAAAGAGACATGATATGTGAAATCATGTTAGTCATAAATTGATACCAAAAGAAGGACCGAACACGGCCACGAATATCCATTACCCCATTGACTCTGCTTAGCCTGTACCAACACGTCACGCATAGTATTACAACGTTCAATACGTCATCGGTGACGTCACTCGTGACGCGCAAACAAATGGCGCTGTGCTAACTCGGGGACGTCAAGATTTGACATGAGACATTGCTGAGTTGTGAGTGGGAAGGGCGGTTACACACATTAAGTATTACTACTTTAGAAGTTGTAAGTACTTTTTTAACGGAAACAATATATTGATCAGCTGTAGTGGTATTCTGTAAAGAATTCAATATGAAATCTAAGGTGAGTTGAACTTGAAATGAGCTGTCATCCATAGCTTCAGTGCAACAGTTCAAGCTCACTTCTGCCAATTTGAAGAGAATAGACTGGCAGATAATATTAATTATACAAATTCTTGGTATATATAGATCTCGACTAAAGATCGAATATTAAAGAATTTAAATCATTTCAAGTTAAGTGTGTAATACCGGCCTTAAGAAGGCGATTAGGATTTAAACGCATTAGCTCTCATATCAAATAATGTTTTAAGCATTTATTAGAGGCCCATGCTCAGCAGTGGTCGTGTTCAGGTTGATAAAAATCGCCTATAGAATGCTTTGAAAAATTATAACCTGCAGCGAATGAAAGAGCGACCTAAACACAGACCATATTTGCAAATGCAAGGTTTAAACCCGTATTTGCAAAAGCATCACCCGCTTAATCATGCCAATTTACAACCAACTGTTTACGCGAATGCAAAATCATGCAATTCAAAATACAGCTTTGAACTGTAGAATCACCAGAACCGCGGAAATCGCTTTGTCGTGCGTTTTTCATGCCAAATGCACTGTGTGTGGGTAGCTTAATTGATTCGTGGCCAAAGCACACTAATCTTTGAATGCATTTACATAACATTATGCTTGTTAAATCTGACGAGGTAAACTGAATTGCGAACTGATAATGCACTTATGGAATCTGGATTTTGATCGAATTTTTGTGCTAGATTTGCTATGTCATTCTCAAAGTATGTAAGCGGTGGCGCGCAGACAGAGAGGCCACTACAAACAAAGTTTCATTTTGCACGCACACATTGACATTACGATTTTACAGGGATTCCCGGGCAATATTGGACAGAGCTCAGTCGCCGCTGTCACGAACGCTTTGTGTGGACGTTTGGCACGTCATCCACGCCATTTAACATACGTTAAAATTACTACAATATTCAATAATATTAAGTAATTAATCATATATTCACGCAACTGGTAATCACACAAAATAACAGATTGTAGAATTTGTACCATCTGTAACAGATACTGTTTTAGGGCACTTTTCCACCAAAGATGTTCGGAGTAGCGAGGCGTTGTGCTATGAAAATTTAAACTAATGAAATCATTTGATTTTCTTATCCTTGCTTAGTGTAGCTCTGGTGGGAAAGCGCTAGCAGATAAAATACTGTAACGAAGTTGCATTGGCTGCGTTGCCTTTATTAATTATTGTTACAGGCTAAATTTACTATAAATTCATTAGTATAAGGATCTGCATGTCAAAATTAACACGCCGTATCGATGTATATTATGTTTGTGAATGTATACTACCTACTCCTTTTTAAAATTCAGAATCAATATAGTAGCAACCCTTGTGAGTCCCACAAGTTTGGGTGTCAATTTTCGTGGACGGCGTGAGTGGTCCTTCTGTAAACTTTCTATTTTGTGATTTCAGTAAGTGATGAAACTGGTAGGAAGCCAAATTACCTTTCACAAGCCACCTAGAAAACTATTTTGGGTTCAGCTAACAGTCTGTCCTAATGCACCTGAATGTGTGAAATTTTACATGACCGATCACTGCTATACCCGCAAATTACAATACTTTATGTCATCCAGAAGCAATGGTGAGAAGTTATAAGTAAGTCATCATTTATTTACCAAAATTCATAGCCTAATAACATCAAAACAGTTGCAATAAAAAAATATGGCTATTACTTATAAGTAGCCCCGACTCCTGTCTTCTGAAACAATTTTTTTTTTTTTTGTATTTGTTTGACTAGAAGCTATTTTCTCGACAGTCTTTTTTATGTGCAAGCAATTTTTTGGCATATCTACAAAGCTTTAAATTAGGATAAGAAATGCTACTTGTGCTCTGATAAAGATTACAATTTTAGTGATTTAACAGACAGGAAGCCTAGCTGCCTAAGCGACCCTTTAAAAAATCCTAAGAACCGTCATAAGATTTTCGCAACTGTGTTTGATTACCGTGTTTGTTATGTTGACAACACTGTTACTTCATTATAGTGCGACTGTAACATCTGGATATTTTGAAACTGTTAGAAATATTAATGTTAGTAATTATTGTTAGTAATTAATGTAGTTATGAATGTAAGTAATTAATGTTAGTAATTAATTATAGTACATAATGTAAGTAATGAATGTTAGTAATTAATGGACGTAATTAATGTTAGAATTGTTATAATAATGTTTTCAATGTGTTTATGTTGTATATTATTATAGTGTTTTATAAAAATACTAATGATAGTTCCTTTTCACGCCACAACGGTTCTCTTTTCGCACAGACTATATCTGAACCAACACATACAGATTACATTGACACACACCATTAGCCGTGGGAGACCCGCACCTGAATATATTATCTAATTCCAACATAGTTACATCCAACGAAATGGTAATACAGACAACATAACATAGCATTTACCCGCGACTTCCCTTCGTATCAATTCCACTGAAATTGAGTATATTTTCGGGATACTAAATAACATGTCAATTTACAGCTCACGAATTTATTAATTGTTAGTAATTGGTATCCGGGAGAGGGGATGAGGAGGAGAGTTAGACCGGTGCGCAGGTAGGAGGACGACCTGCGATCGACAGCAGGAGCGTCATGGAGGAGAAAAGCACACGATCTTGCATGCACTGTGGAAGGGTCTGGGAGAGGCCTATGCTGAAAAGCAAAAATAGTACATTGTGTATTAGGGGCGGTAAGTAAGGAATTACAATCGAGACTCTAGTAGAAGCCCGAAGTTGAAGACTGAGGGCTTTCTGAGTCGAGGTTCGTAATTCCCGTACCGCCCGTGATACATACAATGTTTTTCATCACATTTGCGAGTAATAATTATGAATTATGGCTTTAGTACACAAGTCAGCACAGCTGTTATTACGAAATACGTGAACTTTTTTTTAAGCGGTTGGCAAATTTTTGCCCACACCACAGATTATACAGTGTTTCGTTCAGAAACTTTAAGGGCAAATACTTACGTAGGTATACAGCCATGATGGAGTGTAAAAATAATTAAATAATTTCGACGTTTTCATACTATAACTATTAAAATCGATTATTAAGAACATTAGTTGAGTATTTAAGTAACATGTAGCGAGATTGCAAAGAAATTCCTGTTTAGATAACATTTTAAGACAATTTTTCAATTGCGTGTAAACTCCTTGCTTGAACTTGCATAACCTGTGTGCTGTGCCATAAATTAAAAAAATATTACTTACCGCCCTAGGGTTTCATGACAAAAAGAAATCCCGAGGGTTTTATATTAGGCATTACGGCCAAGTTAACCTGTATGTTTAGATACTTTTTACGTGCAAGTGTGATGAAAAAACTATTTATAACTGAACAAGATAATAATATGATGTAAAATAATTGATTACCGAAAGGATTGGAAGGAAAAAGGGGAGGCCTTTGCCTTGCAGTGGTACAAAATAGGCTGAAAATAATAACAATAATAAAATAATTAATTATAAGTTTGTATATAAAGGATATTTGAATTTAAATATAAAAATGTATTTATTTCTGAACTAACACAAACTTCTAGCATTCACAAATACAATTCACACAGTCACATTAAAATAATAAAATATAAGATGGATTCAAAATATTTTGTCATATAATTACATGAAATTAAAAAAAAAATAACAATATCTCTATGCAAAAATTACGTTGAGCCAGTTGTAATAACTGGGCATCGGCTACACGTAAAAGAAGGACAAACAAACACAGTTTCGAATTTATAATATCAATAGATGAAACTAACTAGGGACAAACACTTAAGATATTATTTACATAGTATTAATTATCACCGTTCTAAATTAAATCAATAATGCATGTGTACAGATACTGTTAATATTAAAATATTTGTATAAGTTACGTCATAATTATTCGGTACGCCAATGTTTCCAAAATACGCATGTGACTAAGAGAACCAAATAATTTTGATGAATGGAGAGGGAGTGGAAGGCCAAAGAAAAAAGTATGGATTGTGTAAGGAATTATTTGAACTAAAAGACATTGTTGACAGGAGAGAAAGAAAGAATACAACGTATTGCGCCGACCCCAAGTAACATGAATAAAAACTTTTTAACAAAAAAAAAACGACTTCTAAACTAAAACATAAAGCGAAAAATAACTTCAAACTTCAGTCTCTTTTTTTTTTTTGTTTTCTTCTTATATCTCACTACCTGACCGCCGCGGCTTCGCTCCCGTCAAAATTATAGTCTATGTTACTCGGGAAGAATGTAGCTTTCCATAGATGAAAGAATTTTTCAAATCGGTCCAGTAGTTTCGGAGCCTATTCGGTACAAACAAACAAACAAACAAACAAAAAAATCTTTCCTCTTTATAATATCGGTATAGATTTCAATTCCAATAAGCCCAAACACGACTAGAATATATTATTTTATTACGGAGTTCTAGTTTCTACCTTCCGGCTTCATCATCAGATCAGTTCGATGGTACCATTTTCATCAGTACCATTTATTTATATGTTATGAGCTTCATCACAATCACTTAACTATTCGAGATATCTTGTACCCATAACATAGTTATTGATTAAGGAGTTCCAGTGGCCATATCTATATATTTGCTAATTTTGAAGCCGCTCAAGTTTATCAATTTGTACTTCAGTGAGGTCAAGCATAGATGGTATCAGCATCATTATTAATCGGTTTAAATTTTTTAAAATCATTTGGTAGATTTGAGCCACACACAAATACTAACAAGACAAATTATATGAAAGCTTGTAAAAACCTCTTCGTTCAACCAGAAACATATTTTATTCATGAACCATCATCAAACCCACATAACACGGAAAGTATCCAGCCAATCACAATGTTTCACTCATGGTGCCCAAAACCACGCTTTATGACATTATTTGGTATGCAGCATTTTAACGCCCCCATCAATCTACCGGCTTATGACGTCATAACATGGCCGACATGTTTGAGTTTTACGCCGTATTTTTTACATTTTATTAAATCATAATGTCATGGGTTGAAAAATGAGGACATGAGTGATACTTTCTCTAGTTATGAAGGGGGAGATATATTGTTTTGGTTGGCTTCCTAAAAAATATGTCAGCTTTACTGATAAGCTTACTGAGGGTAATGGAATTATAGCAAAAGTGTCAGCTATCTGTCAGAAAAATGACATTTATTAACACGCCGCTTTTCTGATGGTCACCACTATCGGATCTGGCTTTCGCGGATAAGGCTGCTACTAATTTATTGAGAAAAATAATAGTATTTTTTACTTCTATAAAAACTTTTTTTTTCTTTTATTTATTAATAAATTATTTTTTTGTAAAATGGTCAACTTACTATCTGTGACACAAACCCATTGTGATAAGAGTCTCTTGTGGTAGCTAATAATATCGCTGCTTATAAACTAAAGTGCCACAAATCCAAATAAGGTTTTGTTCAGGAGACCTAATTAAAAAATATCATTAAATTTTTTGTATGTTTTTTTTGCACTCTCGCTTTCAATGCTTTTGTGTCATATATCCATCGATGCGTATTTGTATTGCCTACCTCTCCATTCCATTTTAACTTTGTTGTCACTATAACCCAAAGTTGACTAGCAGCACATAATTCCCTTTAGCATATCAAATATTTCTCACAAGTATATTCATATTTCGAACAAAAAAAAGTCCATACGAAGAAAGAATTAAAGGGTTTTGTTTAAATTTTTCATCACAACCTTATTGAATAAAGACAATCTTCTAACTAAAAAAATAATATAAAAAACCCTTCCCATTGCACATTGCCATTTTTAAATAAATCAAAAACTTAACTTTTTATGACAAAAATAGTGTCAAATCCTTCGTACTAGTAACTAACAAGAGATCAGCAATTTCACTTAAGGTCTATTGTTTTTTAACCGACTTCCCAAAAAGGAGGAGGTTCTATGTTCGACATTATGTTTGTAATTTTTTTTTTTTTTTTGTTCACCGATATCTCAGTCAATTGTGGACCGTTTTATAAAAATCTATTTTTGTTTGAAAAAGTATGTTTCGAAATTGGTCCTATTTCAATTTGGTGAAGATCTGATGAAGAACTTCGGAGATATACAACAGAACTCTTCAATAAATAACGGCAAATCTCTCGGGATTGCTGCAATCGCATTTCTGTTTATTGTTTATACCATTTTATGACATAACATCACGCCAGTACGCTCTTTAGTAAGGTTGGGTATTAGAGGAGAATCAAACGCTCTGACTGCTAGTTGATAACTGACTCATTTATTAGTAATAATTGGTATTTAAGTACACGAGTAACATACATAGGTATATGCGGACTTAGAACATAGCTTATACACTACACCTTCCTCGAAAGGAAAAAATAAAATAATATGATAGTATTATTTTATTTTAATGAGTAAACAAGATATACATTTAATACACATTTTAGTACAGTATGTTTACAGTTTTGTGTATTTATTAAATTGTTTAAATGAATATAAGTATTAGAGTACATGATTAACTTGGAAATATTAAGTAGAAAATATTATGAATGATATAACTTAGTCCTATTCTTATGAACTAAATCTAGTTTTCCATTGTCTTTCAATATCTCAACATTTGGCGAAACATCTTTAACAACTAAATATGGCCCATTATAAATACTTTGGAATTTGTTTCCAGTCTCGTTTTTCACTAGAACTAAGTCATTTTGTTTATACGTAATAGGATTAGAATTTTGATCATGCTTGTGTTTCCTTAATGTTTTGCTTTCTAATAAATTATCATACGCTTCTTTTTGCGATGTTTGCAATCTGAATTTCAATTCTAAGGGATAATTGTCAAAGTTATAAAGAGGATCTACTGATTGTTGGCTTAAATTGGTAGGTATATTGCATCTTTTTCCGAATACAAGTTCGAAAGGCGTAAATTTAGTAGCAGTGTGAACTGAGGTATTATAGGCAAAACACCAAAACGGTACCCACGTACTCCATGAACTCGAATGGTTATTCGTTTGAATTCTCAGGAAATTACCCAAACTTTTATGAGTATTTTCCAGAGAACCTATTGTTTCGTGATGGTATGCAGTAGAATTTAAAGTAGTTATATTGAGAAGTTTACATGTTTCTTTGAAAACAGTTGACATGAATTCTGTGCCTCTATCAGTAGCTACTCTAGCGGGGATACCAAATCTAAGTATAAAATTATTAACTAAATTTTTCGCTATCTCCTCAGAACTTTTAGTTATCATAGGATAAGCTTCTACATATTTACTTAACTCACATTGGATAGTTAAAATATATGAATTATTATAATTATCGCGATCTAAGGGTCCTACTACGTCTAGGAAAACTTTTCCCATCGCCGAGTTGGCTGTTGTTGTAACAACCAACGGCTCTCTAACATAATGAGAAGTATGTTTTTGTTTTTGACACTTATCACATTTCCTAATAAATTGTTGCACGTCTCTTTCAAGACATGGCCAAAAGTAATATTTCTTGATGTTATTATACATTCGTCTTATACCAGCGTGGCCACTTGTTGGT
The DNA here is from genome assembly GCA_964057195.1 of Orthosia cruda. NCBI lineage: Eukaryota > Metazoa > Arthropoda > Insecta > Lepidoptera > Noctuidae > Orthosia > Orthosia cruda. The sequence continues at coordinate 6,476,266 of OZ059841.1, read as the reverse complement.
AGAAGATGAAAATCATTCAATATTACCTTTCGGTTACGACTTAATTTCTGTAAACACTTTTTTTATAAATACATCGTAAATTTGACTTCTTATAAAAATTAATTCGTGCACGTTAATTTTCTCACAAAAATATTTCAGTTCCCTCACAAATGCGGCTGGCGTCAATTGTGATTGGCAAACTGGATTTATAAATAACGTCATTCTCGATGACGAATAACAAAATACATTATTTTCTTTTTCTATCTCATTAGACCTACGTAGGTTATTTAACTTATTATATTCTATAAATTTAAGTTCTACAGACATCCTCGATCTACTATGGATCTCCACGACTCTTGGTTGCGCCAATCGTCAGTAGAACCCATAGCACTTGGAGTATGTTGCGACTCAAGCACTTTTCTATGTTGCGAACGTGTCATAACCGTGATTATACTTTCATGCATATTTTTTAAGTCCGTTGATGTGATAGGTAATCGTGACATTGAATCCGCTGGAATATTTGTGGATCCTTTGAAATATTCTACAATAAAATCGTATTCTTCAAGTAAAAGTCTGAACTTCATAAGGCGACTAGATGGGTCTCGCATGCCAAATAAATAAATTAGAGGTTTATGGTCGGTTTCAATTACAAATGTACGGCCATATAAATAGGGGCGAAAATGTTTTACTGCCCATACTATCGCTAACAGTTCTTTTTCCACAGTAGGATAGTTGATTTCGGCCTTATTTAAATTTCTACTCGCGAATGCTATTGGTTTTCTATTGTCATTGCACAAAACTGCGCCCAATGTATATTTCGAAGCGTCGGTTTGTAGTATGAATTTACAATTACTAGAAAAATTAGGGTACTGGTGGGCTCGAAATTATAGATTTTAAAGTAGAAAAAGCGGTTTGACATTTTTGATCCCATATGAATAATGCATTTTTCTTTGTTAACTGTGTTAAGGGATATGCTATATTGGCAAAAATTTTAATAAATTTTCTGTAATAGTTTGCGAACGCGACAAATCTAATTAATTCTTCAACATTTTTCGGAACTGGCCAGTTTTTCAAAGCACGTATGTTCTCAGGATCGGGCAAAACACCTTCGCTCGATATAACATGTCCTAAATACAATACATCCTTTTTAAGAAAGTTACATTTATGAGGATTTAACTTTAAATTTACCTGACGCAATCTTGTAAAAACATCTATGAGATTTTTGGTATGGTTTTCTAATGAATTTCCAAAAACAATAAGATCATCTAAATATACCAAGCACTTTTCGTAGGTCAAACCCGACATTGCAATAGTCATTTTTGAAAACGCATTAGGGCTTGTTTTTAAACCCATTGGCATTCTCGTCATCTGGTATTGTCCTGATACGGAAGAAGTACTTTTATCTACGCTACCCGGAACTTTAAACTGTCCAGAACAAAATGCTGTATATTTCCGACTTTCGGGGTCAAGGTTACATTGGTAATATCCATTGGAAAGGTCAAGAGTAGAAAAGTATACAGAACCCGAAAGAGAATCCAATATTTCAACAATATTCGGTAGAGGAAATTTGTCATCTTGTATACAGTTATTTAATTTCCTATAATCAATTACCAAGCGCCAATTCTTGTTGCCCGTATTATCTATCTTTTTAGGGACCAATAACAATGGACTTGACCATTCAGATTGACATGGTTCAATTATACCTTCCCGTAACATGTTACTAATCTGCTTGTTTACTTCATGTTTTTGCGAATGTGGTATTCTGTACGGTTTACTAAAGACTGGTTGAGCATGGGGTTGTAAACTAATTTGATGTGTGTAAATATTTGTTGTCGTTAACTTATCACCTGGCAATAAAAATTTATCGGAAAATTTTGCACAAATATTTTCAATCGCGATTTGCTCTTCGTCGTTCAAATGGTTTAAATTTAATAAGCTAAACAAGTTTTTAACACCGTCTGCGTTCAAATTTCTACACTGTTCAAAACTACACAAATTATAGTCACTAATTTTATGTAAAGTTGGTTCAATAGTATCAAGGTGAACCTCAGTATTATTTGTGTTTAGGATTAAAATAGGTATCATACCATTTACGGGTTTAACTAATACGCTGGCAATGAATATTCCTGTTCTTAATTCAGCCGAACAAACAAGACACTCTTCGGTAATGTTAGTAGGTATGTAATGAATTGATTCGGTCCTTGGCGGCAAAGTCAAATTATAAGAAAACCTTGAGTTATTTGATTGTAAAGGCAATGTTACTTTTTCATTTGTGATATTATTATTTAATGTCAAATTTCTACAACCAATATTTAATATAGCTTTGAATTTCGTAAGAAAATCCTGTCCTATTATAGCATGTGCCATACACAGCAAAGAATTAAAAACATAGAACTTATGATTAAATAAATTTCCTCTGTCATTACAATCGCTCAGAGTTAAATAAACATATCCGATTGCTTCTATTGTACCACCGATTCCGCTTATCTTAATGCTCTCTTTATGGATCGGTATGTTTAATTCAATCACATGTTTATATTTAATGGCACAAATTGAAGCGCCGGTGTCAATTAAAAATAAGTAGTTATACTTATCTACGTATAATTCTATGCAACAATGACTATTACTTGCAAATACAAACCCATTATTCACGAAAAAACTTGCTCTGCTCCCCGGTTGAATTAGTTTTTGAGGGCTCATCGTCGTTTAGAACGTGAATATTCGCATCACAACGTTGTACGTTCCGTTGATGACCTCTAGAGTTGTTGTACCTTTTATAAGAGTTATAGTACGTACCTCGATTCAGTTTAGGCTGACCTCGACTATGGTTCTGGAACGGACGACCACGGCCTCGGTAGATGTCGAAGAAGTCGCACCTCGATGGACGGAAGGCCTGCTGAAATTGTTACACGTGGAAGCACCTCGAAACTGGCGGGTGTCTCCAGAAAAACCTCGATTATGCTTACCTTGAAAATAATTATTACGGTTCCTATTAAAAGTTAAAATATTTTCAGACTGAGACGGAATTGCAATGGTCTCTTCATCTATAGCTGCTTGCACCGCGTCCTTTAAGGTTTCATATTTTTGTGCAGCTATTATCGTACTGAGTCGCCTATTGCGTAACCCGTCGGCAAAACGTTTAATTGCTTGTTTTTCGTTTAAAGGTTGTAAAACCTTCAGATTTTCCGTTTTGCCTTCGGCTTGCGCTATAGATAAATCCATAAATAGCTCAGTCAACTCCTTACCATAATCATTAATCGACCTTTGATCTTGTCGCAAAGTTTGAAGTTTACTTTGCAAGGCGACGCTACTTTTTTTAGGCAAAAGAATCATACGCATATCAGTTAGTAATGCATCAATGGATGGATAATCAGATTTAAGTTTTAACTTTGCTTGTTGAGACAGACGACTCTTTAAGACAAAATTAACTAAACTTAATTTACACTGTTCAGTTTTTAAAGTAGAGCTATAGTAATCGATACCATCAATTATTTGACGCGTCGTCGATTCCTCATTGTTCATGACTGGTAACAAACTCAGGACTACTTTTAAATTAAACTCCATTTTGGATTCAAGATTCGATGTTGAGCCAAATAGTTCACAACTACTCTTAGCAGTTTCACGTATATGCAACTTATTACAAAACTCTTGTATTTGAGAATATAACTCTGCAATTTTATCACAATGCGATTTAATTAATGACAAACTTTTACCACTAAATATCTTATCATCTATTTGTTTTCTTATGCTTGGAAGTAAAACAGAATAACTATCATACACAATAGTTGCCTCATTCAGCTTTTCTTTCAAACGCTCTGGGGTCCTCCTTTCAAAACTCAATTTAAATACATTTTCTTGAATTTTTCATATATATCATTGAGCTCATGAGCCATAATTTGACATTTTTAAAGAATAAGAAATAATTAGCAACCTTAACGACTAATAAAAGGATATATAAATTGGATTACCATAGTTCAACGCATTTTCATCGGTTTCAGTTCACTTTTATGCACTCTTGATACTTCACTTTACATCACTTTTACGTTATACGATATCACACATTCGGTTTAAGCACGAAATCTTCTTTAGGACGTGAAGGCTTGGCTGGGCTTGGCCCCAGGACTGTTTGAACACGACGTACACCTGGTATTGAACGCCGAAAATCGCGTTGCACACGCCGAACATCTATTTTCTTCTCCAGTTCCTCTACGAACACGCTGAGTAAACGAATTTCTCAAGGTTCGGTTTAAAGATATTTATTTTCTCAAAGAACAAATTACAGTTCACTTAAAGAGAAACTTAACTAAATTAACATTAGGTAGTAGTTAATATTATGTCATTCATATATCGAAGGAAACATGACGTCACAGTAAAATTATTAAAACAAGGGTAGATTAACAATAACAAACAAATCAGTTTTAACAAAACTCATATATACCTTCATCTGTTGTCAGTAGGAAAACAATAGTAAAACAAAATAATTACTCTTACTCTAATATTATAAAAAGGAAAGATTTGATTGTTTGTTTGTTTGTAATGAATAAACTCAAAAAGCACTCATCCGATTTTGGAAATTCTTTCACCAGTAGAAAGCTACATTTTATATCACGGAAACGGGTCCTGTGGGAAGGACCAGGGGAGCAAAGCCGCGGGGAAAAGTTAGTCGTCTAATATAAAGTTCCGTAGACCTTTTTTAAAGGTTAATATACTAGTACACTCTCTGACAATTTTAGGTAATCTATTGTATAACCGAACACCCTCACATTGGATAGTTTTCATGCCGTATAAGGTTCTCACTGTTGTAGGTTCTAAGTCGTCTTGGTTTCGAGTATTGTATCTATGAATCTTCTGTTTGAATGATATATTTGTGTGTATGTTGGTAGTTAGAATTTTTCGGATAGTCATACATGTGTGATACGTATACAGTTGTTGTAGGTTGAATAATTTTGTTTTTTTGTATAGTAGTTCCGTAGGCGTATAATAATCGTAATTGAAGAGTACTTTAATGATTTTATTTTGTGTTCGTTGCAGGTGTTGTTGATTTGTCTTCGCAGCTTGTCCCCATACTTGGATCAGATATTCCAGATGTGGTTTGATTAGGGTGTTATAAATAGTGTGTCTTAGCTTGTAGGGTACGCATTTTGCAATGTTACGTATTGCTCCGGTTAGTGGTAGTATTCGAGATCTCACGTAGTCAACATGCGCTCTGAATGTCAATTTACTGTCCAGAATTAGGCCCAAGTATTTCTCATGCGTTGATTTTCGTAGTGGTTGGTTATTTATTGTGAGATTTGGAACTATTGGTATTTTTTTATTCTTTGCTGCAAAAATTATATACCCTGTTTTGCCAATATTCATAGTCAGAAGATTCTGATCGAGCCACATGTTCAAAACGTTAAGATCCTTCTGTGCTTCAGGTACAATATCATTGATGGAGTCGCCAAAATAAAAAAGACAAGTATCGTCTGCGTACAATGATATGTGTCCAGTCAGTCCAGCGGTACTTATATCGTTAATGTATATGAGAAAAAGCAAAGGACCCAGGACTGATCCCTGGGGAACTCCGCACAGTATATTGGCCGTTGTGCTTTCAAATTTATCAAGTTTGAAGATCTGTTTCCGGTTAGTCAGATAAGACTCAAACATTTTGTAGGCTGTAGAAGTAATACCTATGGTTTTCAGCTTCTTAAGGAGAATAACATGGCTAACAGTATCAAACGCTTTTTTTAGGACGATAAAAACACCAAGCACTAGTTTTTTCTTATCTATGTTATCTTTTATTTTAGTTATTAAATCAACAGTAGCCGAAAGTGTGTTTGAGTGTGGGCGAAATCCATACTGATGCGTATAAAGAAAATTCGTATTTGTTAGGTGTTTAAATAAGCGGGTGAACAAAACCTTTTCGAAAATTTTAGATAAAACAGGTAACACTGAAATGGGTCGGTAGTTCCCGGGGTCAGTCCTAGTTCCAGACTTATAAATAGGGGTCACTTTTGCTATTTTAAGACTGTCCGGAAACACACCACTGCGAAGACAAATGTTTATGCAATTAGTAAGGTTAGTTATAATGAGGTTCTTAACACATTTAATCGATTTTGTTGTTATTCCATCGATTCCACAGCTGGTATCATTATCCAAATTATCTACAATTTTGGATATCTCATCCTCAGTGCAGGTTTCTAGATTTTTAAGTTGAAGGTCTGTATCTGGAGTTGTCAATGTACTTTGTGGGTTTAGATTTGTCTGTGTTATATTCTGAGCCAATAAAACACCAATAGAAGCAAAATAGTCATTAAATGAGTTACAGATTTCTGTACCAATCGTTATTACTTTATCATTAAACATTAGTTTAGGTAGATCAAAGATTTCGTTTGTTTTATTTTTAGCTAAGGTGTTTATCAATTTCCACATTTTTTTAGGGTTCTTAGTACATTTTTTAAATGCGTCATAGTAGTAGTTCCTTTTATCTTTTTTTATTTTAAACTCTACTCTTTTTTTTGCAGCTTTATACTTTGACTGCAATTGTATGTTTTCTGGATTTGTCAAACAACCATGCCATAATTGATTCCGTTCATTGATATAATTAATAACTGTTTTATTGATCCAGTCCTTTTGTGGTTGGTTTAAAATTTTGTATTTTATTAGTTTCGAGTAATTTATTCTTTTTATAATGTATTGTTCAAGAAGGGCATAGTTGGTTCCTATATCTATCGCATTATCCTTTTGTATGTTGTCATACAGAGCTTTGTAATCAATCGCGTTATATTTAACTTTTTGTTTTAGGGTCTGTTTGTACTGTTTGATTTCTAGGTAGATTTGTTTATGATCTGAGAGGGTAGATTCGATTATTGCCATGTGTATTTTCGCGTTCCATATATTAGTACAAGCATGGTCAATTATTGTTTGACGAAGGTTTGACGAAGTATTCGTTCATTAATCCACGTACGATGACAGTTCTTATAGCATTTGTACAGGAAATGGCTGCTAGTATCAGCAACAAACCCAAAATTATCATCATCACAATGCTTATTGCAGAAAGATGAAATTGTAGCTGGTCGGTATTAGCCACATTCGATGCTCCAATGCCATGTTGGTTTATTATCACTTCTTTTCGTTTTGGAGTGTTAGATATTCACATTGTAAAAGTTTATGATTATTCTCGAACAAAGTTCAATAACGCAACGTACACTTAGAACGAAATCTGTACCACACACAGTGCGCCTGCATTGCGACCCGACACCCCATCTCCAAACATGGCAGGGTCGCCATGTAAGGTTGGGTATTAGAGGAGAATCAAACGCTCTGACTGCTAGTTGATAACTGACTCATTTATTAGTAATAATTGGTATTTAAGTACACGAGTAACATACATAGGTATATGCGAACTTAGAACATAGCTTAAACACTACAAGGGGTACGTAGTTCTCTTATTACACCGGTTATGTTCAAGTTTCATAAAATCTATTCTGGTGTTATAACGCAATAAAATTAGTACCTAGGAAAGACACTGAATTCAAAAAATAAAGTTATTTTTCACTTTGTAGTTTTGGATTTGGAAGTCGGTAGTATTTTTTTGCAAATGTTTTTTTTTATTATAGTTGATTTATTAGTTATTACCTACTGAATAACAGGTTTTAAATATTACTACGCTTGTATTATCAGTCTGCGTCAGGGGCAACTAAGTATTACGTTTAAAGATTAGAATAAAAAACCACTTTGCCAGAAGTACGTTGTTACAACCTCATGATCTTCTTTTTATTGAGACAGCAACACGCCGATTCCAGTATTGCTGGTAATCTGTGTCTACTATGAATTCATGTTCATTGTCAGGATAGCCTAGGATGGATGCATTGCACAGAAATTTGGTTTATAAGCAGCGATATTATAACGACCCAAACAATTTTTTTTAGTAAGCTACAAACTTTTAGGTTCATTGTTTTTCTGGCGCAAAACAGTAAAGTTTCGTTACGGTTTCGAGACACCATAAGCAGCTGTTATTAGACATTTACATGTAATGGACTCAAATACAAATAATGTGTTTGAATAAGACCACTTAAAGTTAATTTTTAAATACCATATAACATAAAATAACATCACGACTGTATTCGCCGAAGGGTTGGGCAGCGGTAAACCTACAGAACACCCACATTTTGCCAGTTATATTGATGTTCCGACTAGTCGGTAAAGCCGATTATCCGGCCACTTCTGTAGTCGGCGATAAGTCGGCGACTATTCGGCAAAGAGTCAGAATCAGAATCAGAATCAGAATTATTTATTTGCCAGCAATGTAGGTACAAGTTTGAGATGGTACAGAATTGGGTGTTTCCGCTACATTCTGCCTTACGGCGTGCAAAAACATTATTTTTTGAAGTTACAATACAAAAAATGTCATTGAGTAGTTATCTAAAAAGGCATCAGAAAAAAAAAAAAAAATCACAAATAACTAATTGTCACATACACGACTGTGTATGTGACAATTAGTTATTTGTGATTTTATGAGGATGAGTTTATTGATTCGTAATCGACTGATTACGAATCAATAAACTCATCCAGGAATTAAAAAGAAAAAAATTGTTATCATTTAAAATGTCACATACATAGTCGATTACAAATCAATAAGCTCATACAGGAATTTAAAAAAAAAATGTTATCATTTAAAATGTCACATACATAGTCGATTACAAATCAATAAGCTCATCCAGGAATTAAAAAAAGTATATATATATATTGTTATCATTTAAAATATCACACACATAGTCGATTACAAATCAATAAGCTTATCTATGAATTATAATAAAAAATATATAATTTAAAAATGTCAATTACATGAAAATTTAAAATACAGTTATAAATCTTTATCATTCAGGAAGTCATTAATAGAATAATAACATTTTGCTAATAGTAATGTAATCAATTTAGTTTTAAATATACGAATAGGGTGTTCTTTTAAATTATGCGGAACTTTATTATATATGATAGGCCCCATTGACATAATATTCTTTCTTAATAGTGTTGTTTTATATTTACCTGTATGTAATAACTTATTATATTGTTGTCTTAAAGGACCTGAGCGTAATCTAATGCTGGCTAGTGTCGGAAATAAATTTAAATTCGATCTAACAAAAATGGACACTTCCAATATGTATAGAGACGGGAAGGTTAGTATTTTCATCGACCTAAACACAGGCTCACAGCTTTCAGTAGTTTTTAAACTTGACATTGATCTTATGCAGCGCTTTTGAGCCTTGAAAATCTGCTCCCTCTCGCTACAGTTGCCCCAGAAAATTACTCCGAACCTCAATATCGATGCAACCAAACCATGGTACGCTGTTAGTAGTGTAGTATGGCTTACTTTATGCGATAAGTTGTACAGAACGTAAGCTAATTTACTCAATTTTTTACACACGTCCTCAGAATGAGGTTTCCAAGTCAGATTGCTGTCAATTAAGATTCCCAGGAATCTTGCTATATTTGTTGAATCAACTGTTTGCCCATTATAGCCGACAGTTAAATTAGCGGGACTAATCCGTTGGTAAAAATGCATTACCTTCGTTTTTTGTAAATTTATTATCAAGTTATTCATGTTAAGCCAATGAATAATACTCTCCAATGTGTTATTAATCTCACTTTCATATTTTTTTAAGTCCGAACATTTTACTATCACAGTACTATCGTCCGCAAACAACACCATAGGGTGATGTGTTTGACGGGGTAAATCATTAATGTATAAGAGAAAAAACGGTGGTCCCAGAACGCTACCTTGCGGTACGCCATGTTTGACCTCTCTACAATCCGAAGTATATTTAAGTTCACGTTTAGTTTTTAGGCATACTCGCGTGATTTCTGTGTATTGCAATCGGCCACGAAGATATGATTTTATTAGATCTAGGATATTGCCTCTTATACCATAGGCGTAAAGTTTTTTTAAAAGGACATCATGGTTTACGTAGTCGAATGCCTTAGTCATATCCGTCAAAATTGCACATACAGGATTTTTATTGTCAACATTTGTCATAATATTAGTTAAGAGATTATATATTGCCATATTAATATTTTTATTTTTCCTAAACCCCATTTGTTCCTCGCTTAATATATTATATTTACTCAAAAATCTATCCATTGCTTGATAAATAATCTTTTCAAATACCTTAGAGAATATTGGGATCAATGCTACTGGTCTGTAATTGGACATATCTTCTCTATTATTTTTTTTATGTAGAGGTTTTATTACTACGGTTTTTAGGCTATTAGGGAATACACCAGATTCAATACTACTGTTCAGAATATGACTTAGAGGCCCAGCAACAACATCACTAACAAATTTAACAACACTGGTAGTAATACCATCGTACCCATAACTTTTTGTATTTTTAAGCGATTTAATTGCTCTTATTATGTCATATGGGATTGTCGGTGACATAAACATTGAATTCGAGCCATTTACTAGGTCATTAATTCCGTCAGATGTGTCATAAGATACACTTTGTACTTGGTCAATAAAGAAGTCATTAAACGATGTTGATATTTTCCTCGGATCCTTTATTGTCACATTATGATTGTCAATTTTTAAAATAGGTTCTTTAATATACTTATTATTGTTGATAATTTGCCAGGCTGCCTTGGATTTATTGTGGGCCTTATTAATAATGTCATTATTCTGTGCCCTTTGAGTAAGTTTAATGATCTTTTTTAATCTTTGCGAGTATGTCTTAAATGTTTTTTGATTTTTGCTTGACGGATTCAATCTATATTTCCATAGCAGGTTTCTTTTTTTCCTACTACAGAGTTTAATGCCTTTCGAAATCCATTTAATTTTTGTTTCCGATCGAATTGTAATCCATTTCATTGGCAAACACTGATTGTAAAGAAGCATAAAAATTTCATTAAAAATATAATAAGACTCACTAGGGTTACTCTCGCTGTAAACGTCTGAAAAGGACAAACACTTTAAATGATTTTTAAACTTAATCAAATTTTCCTTTGAGTAGTCTCTTATCTGAGTGCGCCAATACTTTAATTTACAAGTTCTACTGACTTGAATTTTGAGTATTTGAGCTGAGTGATCAGATATTGCAAAATCCATTACTTCAGCAATACATTTTAAATTTGGGCTCAGAGCAAAATTATCTAAGCAGGTAAGGCTCCTTGGCCGCGTAGGTTGGTTTATTTTTAAGATAAGGTTGTAATTTAGAAGCAGAGATTCAAAGTCTAAGGTGCATCTGTTACGTTTTAAAATATCTATGTTGAAGTCTCCACATAATACTACCTTTACATTTGATTTATTGCACAATTTTTTTAAGACAGTGTCCAAAGTGTCATAAAAAAGACTAATATTAGACATATTCGGTGGTCTATAAATACATACTACTATTAATTTATGATTAATTATTTCTATAGCACAGCATTCAATAACGCCTGTGATAGAAGAACTCTTTACATCAGTTAGTTCCTTGTAATCGTGGTGGATCTTAAGTAAAATACACGAGCCTCCTCGCTTATGCTCTCTTCTCGAGTAACAAGCTGCTAGCTTAAAGTTTGGCACATTTATTAAATTTTCTTGACCAGATATGACGAAGTGTTCCGTTAGGCATATCATTTCAATACTGATTTGTTTTTGCAATAGATCTTGGATATGTAATGTTAGCAGGTCCGTTTTATTAAGGAGGCCAGCTATGTTTTGGTGCAAGATGTACATATGATTATCAAAGAAAAAACTCAGAGTTATCATTAGATTTATCATTTACCATTAAGTTCGATGTATTTTCAGTTCCACTATGTTCTCCTTCAACTTTAGAACAATCTTGATCGTAGTCAATTAATATTTTAGATCTGATCTGGTCAAAAATATCTCTCCATCCGTGTTTGTTAATGTTGCCTGTATTATAGGAAAACATGTCAAGAGTCAGAGTGTAATTACTGTCAAAAAAATATGCATATTCATGGTTTTTTATGTCCAAACTTAGAAGGTTGTTGAAAAGCTCGACTTTATAATTGTGAATCAAAGCCCCTCTTATATACGTCGGAGCGCATATTACAATATTTGTGTGTTTAATGGATTTCAGTGAGCTTTTCAATTTTTCGAGGATATCTAGATACTCCTTATTTTTTAAATCGTTTTCTCCAATGAAGATCAGGCAATAGTCTTGCATTGTGAAGTATTTTAGGTTGGCCTCGACGATGCTTAATAATTCTTCTATAGTGGCGTTATGTAGCAAATAATGACAGTAGTCAAATTGATTACAGAAAACTTCTTCAATTAACGGCAGTGTTCCTTTGGTACACCTAGTACTCATTATGGCGAGTTTATTTTTATGTTTCACTTGAGATACGCCTAATGGTTTTTTTAGAGCAACATTGCCCCGGTGTGAAGATGATGTCAGGTTTTTATTTTGCGTCAATGTATCGGTCATCTCTGTAGTCTGAGTTTCTTTGTCGAGAGTGTCGACTTTATTTTCCATGCAATAATGGATCGAAGTCGTGTTGGAGTCATTATTTAATGCAATTGGTCGGATCCTGTACGGCTTTGATTTTTGTTTGCTCGATGATGAAGGTGTATTAGTTTTTCTGCCAGGAGTCAAACAGATCTTTTTACATGTCTCGACAGTCTTTAGGGCTTTATCTAAATCGGATTTCAATCGAAAGTTTTCACTGTTGAGGTGGTCTATTTCCTGATGAGCACTCATAAGTTCCATCTTAAGTGCATTTAATTGTTCGTTTAAGTCGCTGACATAGTCACCGTCATTATAATCATGCAGGCTGTCCGGTACGCTCATCATTGTGGTGTCAAGTAACGTCTTTTCATCGTCATATGTTAAGAGCGATAAATTAGTCAAAGACCCAGTGTTCTGCTTGCGAAGTGTGATATTGTCTGTATCCATGTTTCTCTGTGGTTATTTATGATGTTGTTTATGTTATAAAGCGACCTCTGTCAGCCAGTTCTTGATTTGTAAAAGCTGGTGTACAAAGTAATTTATGTCGCAAAAAGTCTTCGGTAGTGTGTCCCGGAATCGAACTTGAATTGCAAGGCGAGCGTCTGCTAGATGTAGCTTGTTATTTAACTGAGCCACAATGCAATTACAATGCTAAGTTAAAATTAAGTAGCGTATGTTAAAGCATGACAAATTTGAATCTGGCAAATCGGTTGGTATGAGTAATTTGCCAAGATTTTTTTTCCACTTCACGTAGGTACTCCTTTGTTTGAAACACTAATGTGAACACTTTTTTATGTTGAATATGTTCACTTTGAATACTGTTTGGTTGATTGTTTGTTTTGATCTAATAATATCGCTGTTATTAATACTCTTAATTGCCACTTTTTATTTATTGTCAATAGTCACGGGTGTTTTTTTTTTAACACTTATTATTTCACTCACTTTTGAATTAGTCACTTTGATAACATGTAATGTGAGTGCAGACTATCCGGCTTCATTTCATACATGAGACTTTCTTTTTGACATGATTTAATTTTAATTGAGCTTTTTCATTTTAATGAACAATAAGCCCGCAAAACACTGCTTTGATCCGTAAAAAAGCAAAATTCAAGTAAAATGCGAAGTAAACTGAACATGTGCCGACACATTCCGACACTCTTGCAGGTGGTGTTTTCGACTTGCGCGCGAATCAGCTGTGAATGAAGCGACACGGAAATACGCCAGAAAGCGTGATCGGTTTGGCCGACCAACTAGTCGGCTAACTAGTCGGCCTCTTTACAATCTACTAATCGGCTAGTCGGCCAAAGTCATAATCGGCATCTCTAAAAAATATACATTTAGAAATAAATGATTCTAGTTAAATTATTATAGTGATAAAAGTATGTAAGGCCTATGTAAAAAAAACAAATAACACCCACACAAGCACAGCCTTTTTCCATTTAACTCCTAAACAAAAGCCGATCTTTTTCATTCCAGTAAACGAAACGCAAAACACCGTAGGAATACCTCAAGTCCTTTATTTGTAAAATACCTTTGAAAAACATCAATTATTTCGATACTGCATTTCGGAACATGACCCGCACGAAATAGATAGATACAGAAGGTTAACCAACCTTCTGTATCTATTGCAACTTGCAATATTTTCTTGATGAGGTAAATACAATTGCCCCTAAACTCATCCGAAAATGTGAACCTGATGAAAAGTGATGGATGAAGCCTACGAAGGGAACGAGTAACATAACATCACACCGGAACGTTCTAAAGGTTTACGCAGATATGTACAGTTCACCCTGGTACACTCTAGTTTCACCGGTTGTGTTCAAGTTTCTTGTTATTCGGGTAATCTATTCTAGCATAACTGTGAGCATTATAGATACGTACCACAATTAAAAAGTGAAAAAATATAAACTTTTACAAAAAAATACAACCGACTTCCAAATAAAAACACAACAAAGTTAAAAATAACTTTAATTTCGGAAGGCGGTCTCAAAAAACGAGGAAACAAAAACAAGAACACCTACTTCCGAAATTAAAGTTATTTTCCCTTTTGTAGTGTTTTTATTTGGAAACCGGTTATATGTAAAGCTAAATACGTGTGTACGCTATGTCCGTGTTTAGCTTTACTTTGGAATTTGACGGGTTTATAGGAAACTAACGTTTGGTACTAACTTTTAATCAATCTGCCTAGCACTTTCCGAACAACGTTGGTTTTCACTCTAACAGCTGTGTATGCATATTTAAATGGTGCGACTGCCTATCGGACCTCCACAACCTTCCACAGTTTGGCTGTGCTCAAAATTTGGAAGAGAAGCGCTTAGTACGACCAGTCGGATTATGAAACAAGTGCGGATGGCACCTTGAATTTATTTGAGGTCTATAAAATACTGGCATTAGTTGTATCCAGTTAGACTAGAAGCTGACTAATTGGGAAGGCAGATTGTTTTAAAGTCGAGTCTTAGGCCACGATTCCAACTGGAACCAGCTCGCATGCAATATGCAATTGCGTGCTACCGTGGTATATAATGCGATCAAATTCAAATTAAATTTATGCATTCATAATGTACATACAGGTGGTAAATATAAGTTACTACTAGTCAATTATGGACCCTGCCTGGCACAGCAACATTCTAGATACTGTCAGTGTCTAGGAGAGAGGAATAGCGCTTAATATTTTCCTTATTAAATAAAATTTCAGTTATCCATTTCCTACCTATCTGCTTTTATTTGGTTTAATGTACTAATAGGTGTGTGCCTTTCTATGTTTATGTTGTATAATGAATTATTATTGCTTATTAAATCAATCGGTTAAATTTTTGTATTACAGTTAGTTTATTTGATTAAAAAAAATGGATTATAATTAGATTAGTCATAGTTTATATTTAATAAAATTAATACGTAATATGTTCATTTTATATTTTGAGTCAATTAGTTATTAATGTCATTTACTTATCGATTTAATTGTTATTTTATTTTTTATTGAATTTATCCGTCAGATATTCGTAAATTGTGTAATAACTTTTATTAATTAAGAATTGTTCATCAGTAAAATGCTCGATGACCTCAGTAGAGCTTCCAAAAGAGTGGGTCTTAAAATGAACATGGACAAAACCAAGATCATGGTGAATGCCCATGTAACACCCACTCCTATCAAGGTCGGACACTCGACTCTCGAAGTTGTAGACGATTATGTCTACCTGGAACAAACGGTCCAGTTGGGTAGGTCCAATTTCGAGAAAGAGGTCAACCGTCGAATCCGAATCGGCTGGGCGGCGTTTGGGAAGTTGCGTGGTATCTTCTCGTCCAATTTACCGCAGTGTCTCAAGACAAAAGTCAATGACCAGTGTGTGTTGCCAGTAATCACCTATGGGACCGAGACGTGGTCGCTCACAATGGGCCTTATCAGAAAGCTCAAAGTCACCCAAAGGGCAATGGAGAGGGCTATGCTCGGAATTTCCTTGCGTGATCACGTCAAAAATGATGATATCCGCAGGAGAACCAAAGTTACCGATATAGCCCGAAGAATTGCCAAACTTAAGTGGCAGTGGGCAGGGCACATTGCTCGCAGAACGGATGGCCGATGGGGCCGAAAAGTTCTGGAATGGCGACCGCGAATCGGAAGACGATACGTTGGAAGGCCTCCCACTAGGTGGACTGATGACCTGGTTAAGGTTGCGGGAAAGCGCTGGATGCGAGACGCACGGGATCGGTCAATGTGGCGACGACTGGGGGAGGCCTATGTCCAGCAGTGGACGTCTTTCAGCTGAAATGATGATGAATTAAGAATTGTTTTATTTTATTTATAAATATGTAGGGAAGGCTTGTCAAGAAAAGCCTTATTTCATGGGTCCTTTTCGGGCTGGGAGCTAACTCCCAGCCCGAAAAGGACCCAAAGAAGAAAAGAAAAGAAGTTCGTTTGTCTAAACAAACGAACTTCTTTGCTTATATGTAGGGTCACAATATAACGTTATGTATTGGAGAATAACGTTAACGACATTTCGCCATCACGTAATTTGTATCTACACGAACAATCGGTAACTCTCACTGTATTTCTCCTTAAGTTTTATTACAAATTCACAACTCAATGAAACCCAGAATTTTCTGCCTCGATCTCCTATCTCATTGTCCTTTGTTCGCGCCTAATACTAGTGCTTAGTGTTATGTCTAGTTGACATCTGTCAGAGTCATGCGAAATCATATCTCTCTTCAGAACGAAATCTTTAGAAATGCCGACAAATATATTGGTTTTATTTACTTGTATCAATTGGGCAATCTTGCCCTCAAGGTAATTAAAATTGCATGCGAGTTGCTCAATGCTCATTGCAGTTGAAAACGTTACCTATGTCTGCATCCGTATTCTCTCGTTGTATGGAGTCGACCTTCTGTACCTATCTATTCTCTAGCATGAAGCATAGCGCGCGTTTCAAAATAGAAGAGGCTAACCCGATTTGTGGCTTTTCTGTGACCACACGTACCGAGTTACGGCGGACAAAGGTAAACATTATTAGAAATTAAATAAATATTATGGCTACGAATGGCATTTACATTTTTGTTTGTTTTGTTTTATAGATTGCCTGGATGTTGGACAATGTTTGCGGTTGTGTGGGGACGACAAGTTGGTTAAATATTGTTCTTTAATAATTTTAATGGTTTTGGTAAAAACGTGTTATTCGTATGAATTTGCCAGAGTCAAATTAATTTATTTAGACAAACTATGGAAAATGTAACAGCTATCGGTATTTGATGACGATAAAACGAATAAAAACTTTTTTACACAAAAATATCAGGATTTCACTAGCCAATTTAATTTGGTCTTGTTAAAAGTCACAATTTCTTCGGTATTTGATGACGATAAAACGAATAAAAACTTTTTTACACAAAAATATCAGGATTTCACTAGCCAATTTAATTTGGTCTTGTTAAAAGTCACAATTTCTTCGGTATTTGATGACGATAAAACGAATAAAACTTTTTTACACAAAAATATCAGGATTTCACTAGCCAATTTAATTTAGTCTTTTTAAAAGTCACAATTTACAAAAGAAATGCTTAAAATATCCGACTGCTTCAGAAGCGAACTAAAAAGACGTAAACAAGAAGAATATCATGCTGTGTAGTCGGAGGATACATCTTCGCGAGCTGGCTGACCAAAACCAGATGTATCCTCGGACTGATTTTTAGTTCGCTTCTGAAGCAGTCGGGTTTTTATATTTTTTTAATTAAGTTTTTATTTATAACTTTTTAGTTAACATTTTTTTTCGAATTAGGTACATTTAAACATTATATGTGTTACATTTTTTTGAAATCACCCCTTAAAGCCCTTTATTTTAATACCCCACACGATGGTTCTGGAAGAAAATTTAGAAAATTAGGCCTCCACAATATGGCGCCCAAAATGCGGAATTTTTTTATTTTACTATTTTAATGTAGCCAGTGACACTTGCAAGGTCAAGCTAAATCGATTGACGTAACAATCATCAAAATCAATTTTGTCTCTACAACGCCACATAGGAACAAACATACATACAAACATAGACTGATAAACACATTACCCTCCTTCGGCAGTCAGGTAAAAGAGTTACTAAATTACCTTATATTATTAGTTGCAAAATTCATCCTCATTAAAATACCAATTAATTTAATGGTAGACCAAACTGTTTGTGTACACTCTAGTTCACAATTATATTCTCAAACATTTTAGTAATTTGTTAGCCAAAGGCTTGATAAAGACCTAATTAGTGGCTAATATTTATTTTATAAAGCTGGTGATCCTTTGAGCTTAAGCTAATTTAACTGTACTATAAAATTGCTTATGTGAAGTATAACTGCTTTAAAATTCAGTTGCACGATTTGACCCGAAAACACTTACCTACATATATACATTGCAAGTTAACAATAAAAAAAAGCTTGAAAAGAGAGAAATATAAAAACCTTTGTAACAAAATAATTAAACCGGCTTCCTAAACAAAACTGTACAAAGCGAAAAATAAGTTTATTTTCTGAAGTTGGTGTAAAAACGAAAACAAATTGGTTAAACATCGCGACTGCCGAAAAGAAACTTATTTTTCGGTTTGTAGTGTTTTGTTTTCTTTTGGAAGTCGGTTTAATTTTTGTCTTAAAAAGTTTTTATTATCTAGTGTTATATTTTACAATATTGACCTAAACCTAAATAAATGTTACTGAAAGTTGATAAAAATTACATAAAAATGAGAATTCCAAATTACATAAGATAAGTTAATTATTATTGGAATAATAATTAACACATACGTTCCTGCAAAACACACCCCGTAGATTATTTACTTGATTTAAAATTAAACTTTAGTAATCCAATAATGACTTTGAGAATTACTGTTTGATTTTGTAAGCTCTAAAGAAAACCACGGAGGCAAACTTTTTGACCTTATATTAAATCTAAAATGTTTACTTTGTGTAGAATGTAACAGGTTCTTACATTTACGCTATTTTGTTTTTATAACAAAAAGGCCTACAACGAAGAGCAGTTTTATAGAGGAACTGACACAGAGAACTTTTTACATTCTGTCTTACAAAGTTTAGGCTATAATTTCAGCAAATCATATAATAATCCGGCCAAGTCCGTGTCGGATTTCGCACATTTAGTGGTTCCTTCCAAATCGCAAAATCAAGTTGGTTTTTATAGGAAATATGAAGGAATTTTAAGGAAAAAATCTGATTTATCAATATATTGGTATTCGTTAGTAAATTTTGCAAAAAAATGCTGAATTTGGTGACTTCTCATTCCTTTGTTTTACAATATATTTTTAAACAAAAGATTATAGTATTTACCTAATTAATGAAATCTTAACAACGAGCCCACTCGATGGGGTAGGTCAACTTTTTTTTCACGCCCCCTTTATCTGTTTATGACGCTCTTCAAAAACATAAAAAAAAATATTGTTTGCTTTGGGTCAACAAGATACTTGTACTTTGGCTGTAAAACCTATGTGACAGACGACGGACAGACAGACGGACACGTGAGTGATAGCAATAGGGCTTCGTTAGGACTCTGAAACCCTAAAAGCTATCACTCAAGGATATTTATCCATTTGAGGCAATGCCAAAGACAGTTTTTTTGTATTCATAACTACATCGGTCATCAAGTGCTACTGTTTAGCACGAAGCCCTGGATTTGATTCTGGAGCCAGGCAAAGCATTATTGTTTTTTTTTCGTCTGGATTGTCTCGGTTAAAGCCCGTAGTCTGAATTTGTGGCCGGTTGATGGCAAAGGCTCGCATTATCATCATCATTTCAGCCGAAAGACCTCCACTTACGGAGATAGGGCTCCACCAAGAGTCACCACATCATCCAGTCCTGTGCTTCACCTATCCAATGGATTTCCACGGTCCTAATCGGTGTTTTGCTATGCAAAAAATTACGAATAGATATACGTCCAATTAGCAGTGGTCGCCCAGTAGTTACGGTTCCGACTTACGAGTTGTAGGTCGTGGGTTCGAACTCAAGCAGGCGCTTTAAGGTATTCACACATATCAGGGCCGTGCCCGGGATGTGGACGGACCGTGCCCCGTCAGGGGCTCAAAATATATCGGTGCGTACATTGTAAATGAATTCGTTCACACACGTCCGTGCACGGGCCGTGCACGGGCCTGTGACGGAGCTTCAATGCCTGGGCCCGGCCCTGTCACGTCCCGGGCACGGCCCTGATATGTGTGGATAGACCTTAACTATGTGTAATTTATTTCATCACCACTGCTCTCAAAGTGGTGAAGGAAAACATGGTGAGGAAGCCGGCATGTACTAGAAACCAAAATTTCAAAGACTTGTGACATCTACTAATCCGCCCTGCTCCCGCGTGGTGGATTATAGCCCACTCCCTCTATGAGAGGAAGCCTGTGTCCCAGCAGTGGGAACATTAAAAGGCTGATGATGTGATGTGATAAATCCAATTCCACTTTAGTCAAATAACCTAACCTCACAAATAAAGCTATTTATAAACCAAAACAATTTATACAGGAAGCTAGCTACTACATCCGCAATGATTAAATTGTGCTTCCAAAAAATATTTGTACTAAACATTTTACGATGCACTCTCGGCATATAAAAGGTAACGTCCCTAAAATATTGAATATTACGGTGGCCACAGAGCATCGAAACGCCTTCGCGGACACTGCTAGATAAAATATAAGTGTAAGAAAAATATCGATTATGTGTATTACATGAGTCATCATCTGTATTATAGAAAGAAAAATAAAATTATCTTGTAAACATTGAAAGAGTACGTACTCAACTGAAATAAATAGTGTCTACTTAGTAAATAACCTGTCCACTAAACGGCCATCTCTATTTTGTTCTGACCAGTATCAATATCAGAACATAATAAAAATGGTAATGTCAAAACTTTCTATAAAAATGAGCGTGTCAGTGAATGTCATCGTTACATTATAGAAATTGACAGCCCGTGACAATTTTACTACAACAAAAAGCTATAACTTGTGCTCAGAGCACTTAAAGGGGCACGATTATAATTATAATTAATAGCGCTTCTTTGTGGCTATGTCTCGTATACCAGTCCCAGCATTCGGGCAAAAAGTGCACGTGTCCATATAACTTGCTTGCCATTGTGGCATTCTCTAATCAGGAGTCATTACGGCTCAATGGCTTGCAAACATCTTGCATCTTGTTTATGCAAGTTACAGAAGCATGTATATTTTCGAACTTATACCTACATTTTTTTTGTGGTATGTTTCTCTTTCTTTCTTTCCTTCTGGTCACTGCCGTCGTGGCAATTCCGTACTCTATGGTACTCCATGGTTTTATAGCCTCCCGTTACAAGGATATTACTTGTACCTGCCGATACTGCGTTTCCTTTTATAGTTTTACGCTTGTTACTTTTATGGGAATGAGCAGTTTGCTTTATTTTATGTTACAATTCTCAAAAGTTTGTGTGATTACAATTACCTTTGTAGCTATTACTGTGAAAGTATTAGTAATAAGTAGTATTATTTGTGGATTCGTTTATCCTCGCACTGCAACGCCTTGCAGCAATTATACCAATGGAACACAAACTTATACTTACTATAGACCAAATTTCCTCGCGATGTTTTGTTTCACCGTTGTCAACGATGTGTTAGATGCGTAAGATAAACTTGCAAAGTACACATTAATTAGAAAAAGTTACATTGGTACTCATGATTGTACTGTGATTTGGACCCACAACGCACGACAGACATACAACATACATATAGGATATGATAGATGGACCCCTTTTTTCCGCACTTCTTCTTCTTTCGTTTCGATTAACTCAACCATTCAGATTTTGTCCGATCAGTATGTAGCTACTCGGACAGCTCTGTCATTCGCTACGTTCAAGTCCAGTAAGGTGCAGGTGGTTGGGCATGAAGGGCAGATAAGGAGGTGGGCCATAATCTTGCGAAGGGGTCGCACACTGGCTCTGTGTTTTGGATGGGTCTATGATACTCCATTTGGTCAGGTTGTTTTTACACCGGCCAACCTGGGTCCGCAATCGGACTTGGACTTCCACACTTGGACTTCCATTTGATCCGTTGTGCGTGAAGGCCTCCTTTCTCTGAGAGGAAATGGGCCGTATCCACCAAGCGGGCTCAGTGCGGGTTGGTGGAAGTCATATGCCTTCGAATTTTTGCTTCTAAGTCACATCAGTTTCCTTACGATGTTTTCCACCACCGTTTTGGGATCACTGGTGATGAAATAATTTCCAGAATGTAAAGCGCCTGCTTGTTCGAACCCACGACCTACAACTTCTAAGTCGCGGCCATTAAGCCACCACTGCTCTTTACTTTAACCAAAGCAAATAAATGGAAGATTATAAAAATGTTAACATTTATAATTATGTTTACCTTTTTCCCGCATTTCACTCCCGTGGCCAAGTCCCAAAAAACTGTAATTTTTTTTTAAAGTTAAGGTGCCAATGACACTGTTCTAACAGTGACAAAACGTTTATACCTGTCGAATTCCTAAAATACACATTTTACAATTAAAGGTTACCGTTGTCTTAAAATGTCGAGAGCTTCCTACAGCCAAAAAAATTCGTCGTTTTTACAAAAACTTAAAACAACAATGTCCGATAAACACCAAAAATGATGGTGACCATACTTTATGGGCATTTATTCTCCACCTGTCAAGACCGCACTCTACGTACAGCCAACACGAAAAAAATGACGTCATGTGCTCTATGGTCGTGTCCTGGATTCCATTTATACTGCAGTGGAAAACAAATCGGTGAGTAATGTATACTGGAAGAAAAACGCTTGATTAATTTCTAACTAACATAGTTTTAGTCTTACATCAGAAAATAAGAGTGGCTTCATTAATAATATCTATGTTTTTTTTTCTACCAGGTAAGATTAATGGAGTAAAAAATAATAGTTGTTCTCAGATGAAGCAACTGAGCAGATTTTATTAACGCTCTTGTGACACCAATCCTTCCGTCAGTACATACACTTGATGAAGTTACACAACACACACAAACAATCATTTCACCATTACAGTTTATTACTTACAAACCTAAGGTCACCTTAGGGGTTCTCTATCCATTTGCATAAAAACTTGAGAATATAACATGGCATACTTTTGTTTATCCTAATTATATTGTCGCATAACAGCTTACGCATATATTTTTTAGCATATTTACTCTAATCATAATAATGTTTAAGCATAACATTCTATTAACTCCAAAAATGTTAGACACTAATACACATTTTTATACAATATAAATAAATAATTCTTATTTTATAATAATACGGTTTTTTGTTTTTTTCTGGCTCCTCGCTGCACTCGCCGCGATCGCGCTCGCTTCGCTCGCATTTTTAATTGTCCCTCGTTTTCTGTTTAAAATTTCGTCGCTCGCGCTATACTTCGCTCGCTTCGCTTACTTTCTGTCAGCTAGGCTCTTGATACCCTGGGAACCAAGTTATTTTTTTTATAAAGTAAAAATTATGAATATACTTCGAAATTTTCATATTTACAAGCAATTGCTAAAAATATACACCTAAAATAAAAAAACACGACTACCTTGTCAAAAAGTGATTATTGTCAAATGCATGATAGTTACATACTCGTAATATTATATATAATAAATCAGTTGGCATGAAAATTCTAAATAAAATACGTAAAAATAACTCAAATTTGTTTCCGTTATTCCTATTTATTTTTATGCCTTATTACTATTATGCTAATAGTCATTAGTGCTAGTAACATTATGCGAAATAAAATAATGCCAAAACAAATTAGTCTTCAAGATAATTAAGCCAACAAAAACTGTATGCAAAAAAATTATGGCCAAGAATTTTTATGGCAAAACAAATTATGCCAAATCAGTTATGCCTAAGTATATTAGTAAAAAGAACATTATGCGAAAAAAAGGGATCACCACCTTAGGTCTTTCGTTCGCTGTTTGTCAAATGCACTTATTTCAAAAAAAGAACCGCCAAAACCTCAAAAATTTCTGTATTGAAGAGCAATTATTGCGCAAAATCGCCTTAGTTATGCTCTTGCAAGATACGTAATAGCCTGCCAAAATTTTTAGTACGATGGTTCTTCTTCGTTTAGTACTAGGCAAGGCTCTATCTGCTAAGCAAGCTAAAACAAATATCTTTTACAGAGTTAAATATCGCAGAAGATCCTCAACGAAGAAGAAAATAATCAGCCAGCTGTTGTTGCCAATACCAATCTACCACTCCCTAATTTTCACACATACATACATAAACTCACGCCTTTTTCCTATGGGGTAGGCAGAAACTACAGAACGCCACCTTTTACGGTACTTACATACTTATTTTCCTTCATTCACAATCATACATCTAGTCATACACGCACGCCGGTTATGAGTACTACGCACCTGGCCTTTCTGAAGAACATCACCAATAAGGTCTATGTATGTCTTTCTAGGGCGTCCCCCACCTCTTTACACAATTTTCAAGAAAAACACATTCCTTGTCTAGACACATTTAAAAACCGTACATCACCGACATCCTCCAAGATATCTGGTTACCACATTTCTGTCACACCTCAAAGCTCACCACACGAGGGAACGCTAATTAGAAGACGGGAAAGGGATACAACGAGTCGATAGGAACAAAAGAAAGAGACGGTTAGAAGTGTGTCGGTTGCGATTCGATAACATAATTTGTATGCGAAAACTGAAGTTATTGCTTAGAAAGGTAGGGTGGATATATTATTGAATTTTTGAGGATATTTTTGTGAATGATGTGGTTTACTTTAATTTCTTATATAATTATCATGATATTTCTTTGTATATATGTATTTTTATTGTGATCAGAGAGAACAAAACTTTCTTTTTTTTTACTGTGTGTTGTGTTTTTGTGCATTACACGCAAAATACTATTCTTCTGCAATATTATCCCTCCACCACTCTTGGTAGACTTATAAGAATGCCTAAGATGTTAAGCCTTTGTGATGTCGATATCAATTATAAATAAATAAGCCTATTGTATTTTATCCTTACTGTTTATGGTCTTAGAATAGGTTAAAGGTAAAAACTGCAAGATTTTTATATTAACCGATTAAATATTTATTTAATACCCAACCGTAATCATTTAAACAAAATATAATAGGGGTTAAAGTAGGAAATTGCCGTTTTATTGTAATAGGTACTTCGAATTGACATAGAACCTTCATGGTTTGAGGTTTTTGAGTGAAACTTTTTTCACATGGTATCTATGAAGTTCTTCTTTTAAAAAATGAGCAACATTTGATTATCGACTTTCAGTTTTTTTTTATTCAGCTTATCCAACAAGAAAGATGGATACTGCGAAAATTTTAGTGATTTTTGAATACGAGTTCCGACGCGGATCTAACGCGGCAGAAACAGCTCGCAATATCAATGTTGCGTTTGGAGAGGGAACTGCTAATGAACGCACCGTGCGATGTTGGTTTAAACGCTTTCGTGATGGAAACTTTGATTTGAAGAAAGAACCACGTGGAAGACCGCCCACACAGGTAAATAACAATGAATTGAAAGAGATGGTGGAAGCCGATCCGAGTCAAACTACCCAGGAATTCGCGGCATGGTTTAACGTTACCTTACCAACAATATTAGCTCATTTGCGTCAAATCAATAAAATAAAAAAATATGAAATATACCTCATGACTGATCTGCAGAAAGAAACGCGTGTTGAAACTTGTGTTGCCTTGTTGAATCGATACAGAAATGAAGGAATATTGGATCGAATTGTGACACGTTAACCGTAAGGGATACATGCAATGGCTGACCCCACGCCAAACGCCGCAACAGTGTCCTAAAGCAAAGCTTACCAATAAAAAGATAATGGTAACTGTTTGGTGTTCTCAGCTTGGTGTTATTCACTATAGCTTTAACGGCTTTGTCAAACAATAACGGCAGATGTCTACTGTGCCGAACTCCGAACAATGATAGCAAAACTAGCAGTGAAACAGCCCCGACTCATGAATCGATCTTCACCATTATTGCTCCATGATAACGCGGGACCTCATACAGCACGAGAAACCGTTTTAACTCTACTTGAACTGCAATTAGAAACCATTAGTCACCCTCCGTATTTGCCAGACCTTGCTCCAACGGACTACCATTTTTTTCGTGATATGGATAATTTTCTACGTGATAAAAAGTTTTCTTCTCAGGAGGCAGTACAAAATGCTTTCACACAGTTTGTCGAATCTAGATCACCAAAGTTCTATCGCAAAGGCATAAATCACCTTTCTATTAGATGGCAGCAATGTATAGATAATAATGGTAATTATTTTGATTAAATAAATATGTTACATAAAAAAAAATCGGCAATTTCATACTTTAACCCCTAATATTAAATGTGATTACTTCTATTTCATTACAAAGACAATGTAATAGTTTAGGTTATAATTAAATTACTTATTAGTCTATTTATAAGGCTAGATTGTAATAAGATTAGGGTCCATCCCATCCCATTCTAGGAACCCTAGAAAAGGAAAAAAAAAACTTCTATTTCAAGAAGCTATGTTCGGAGTTTCCTTGCGTGATCGGATCAGAAATTAGGACATCCGCAAGAGAACCAAGGTTACAGACAAACCCAAAGAATTGCCAAACTTAAGTGGCTGTGGGCAGGGCACATTGCACACAGAACGGAAGGCTTCCCTCTAGGTGGAGCGACGACCTGGTCAAAACCGCGGGAGTCTGATGAATGCGAAACGCAAAGGGCCGATCAGTGTGGCGACGCTTGGGTAAGGTCTATGTACAGCAGTGGACGTCTTTCGGCTGAAATGATGAAGTCAGGAACAAGAAACAGCCATATACATGAAATATATTCCTTCCAAAAGTTGAAATTAAATAATGATTATAAAAACCCGTCCAACATTTCCCAATCACATGGTGCCCCTATCCCTGAGCGGTAAGCACACGAAACGTAATGAGACATATCTCGTTTTATGGTAATTGAAACTATAACATACAACGTATAGCGTACGGAGCTTTTTACATAGACGTCACATATTACATTGTTAGAGATTTCGTTCGATTTTCAGGTTCAGGTGGGTTTTTCATTATGAAAATTCTTGATACTATAAACTTGGGGTTTAATTTTGTTTCGTAATTGGCCAGCTGTAGACAAATCGATAGTAGAAAGCTACAACGTAAAGGATTGAGCACGTGACATTTTAAGAGCGCTTGGCATTTTTGACATTTTACCAGTCGCTAACGCGACGCTTTCGTTAAGGCACAGATACCCCTCAGTAGTTGATTACAAAAATTAAAAAAAAAAGTGTTATATTAGACCATTTTCTTAATAATTTGATCTAAGAAAATTTCGAGTTTTATTCGTATAACATAGTTTAATTAATTTGTAAAGTTATGCCTAAAACAGACAAAAAAACGACAATCAAACCAATTTTTTTTTTTAATACGTGGCGTCTCGCAGTTCGGCCAAAGTAGCCGTCCTCTGCTTAACCGGTTAGTCCGGTTAAGCAGAGGACGGCTACTAAGCTATGTAGCCTCCGGCCAGGCTTAAAGTTTCTAAACCTAAAGCGACAGCACTAAGGGCTACCCCAGTTGGGGTCGGATCTCGGCTCAGGGCGTCGCTTGGGGGATGGCAAAGGCCGGATCTGATAAAGTGATTCTACCATCCGTTCGGAAAAGCCTACGTGGAGAAGAACGGACAAGAAACTCCAATAATATCTGACTGGCATTTAACTATGGCTCAGCACGCGGGCTAGCTTATATGATTCGAAAAGGATTACGCGACGAGCCTCTGCGGTGAGGACGGAACGAATATGTATGTTAATTTGTATGAACGGAGGGTTCGTACTATTTACGAACCCACTGACCGTCCTTGTAGACAAGGCTATCGAGATCCTTAGTAATGGACTCATACCTCGAAAAGAGGTTGGCGCATTCAGCGGGAAGGAGAGAGCCCGCATTCCGGATTTCAGTATCCAGAGCACGGGCTTGAGGGGTCATAAAAATGGAGTACGCGCTAATAATATTTTTAGCGACGCATATATATGGCTTTTCTCCGGAGGGGGCGACAGGGGGCTGGCACTTAGCAGCAGGGGTGGTGGAAGCCACCTTCTGGCTTTGTGCGGTCATAGGGGCGGCCATAGGGGCGGCGGGGGGCATTGAGTCGGGGATAATAATTGGCGCTGCGATGGGAGTAGCCATCAGCGCTGGAATCGGCTGGGAGCAAGACTGAGGAGCCACACTTTGGTGGTTCAGCTTACCCCAGGGTGAAGACCTCTGAGGGGCTAGTCTGGGGGGGGGGTTAAGTGGTAGGGGCTTGGCGCGCTTGGCGCGCGTCATTACGCCTGGCCATTTTAGGCGCAAGTTTAGGGGCTTTTGGGCAACCACGGTAATTAGCCGGGTGCCCGACTTGTCCACAAAGCACGCAGCTGGGAGGCTCCGTGCATTGTGATCGGTCTTTTGGACGGGAACAGTCCTTGGTACTGTGCTCTCCCATGCACTTAACGCACCTGGGAGGAGCGAAGCAATTGGTCTGAGAGTGACCGTAGAGTTGACAGTTGTGACACTGACCAACGAGATGGGGACGGTATGGCTTTTCAATGGAAATGCCTGACAAGTTGCATACGGTACTGACATTAAAAATGGGATTGTGACCCTGGAAGGGGAAACACACGACAAGGACCATGTCGTAGAGATCTCCGCCTCTTGCTTTGTGCAATCGGTGGACCTCTGACACAGGGACTTTTTGCGCTAGTAAATCCTCTCGGATTTCTTCCGTCGGGATCTCCTTCGGAACGCGCTTTATGACTACTCTAGTGTACTTACTCCCTAAGTATGGAAAGATACTTTCCTGTCTTTGAGAAAACGAGTTAAACCTCGATAATCACTGGGAGTGGGGACTTGAATTCTGATGCCTTGTTGGCATGCAGTGGCCTTGGTGAAATTAATTTTACGCGCTACACAGGCGCTTGATATGTCGCTCCATTTCCCTTTATCTTGAACATAAATGTGTGGAGGAGGAGGAGGCTTCCTAGTGGTAGTATTTACTACTACCATAGGGCTGGGCGTGCGGTTTGACCGCTGAGAAGGACAAGCGGGGACGGGGGCAGGGGAGGGTTGCCTGTCGGGCAAGGCCGGCGGCAGAACTGGCTGGGGAGAGGTCTTAGCTACTGGCTTTTTGGCCTTGGTAGCGTGAGGGGGACTTTTCCTCATTTTCCTCTTTCCTCCAGAGTGGACTATGAAGTCTCTGTCATCAGAGTCAGAAGAAGAGGACATGGTGGCATAGTCCTCTGACAAATCGGGCTTAATGGGGTCAATTGGGGGATTTTCTAACACCTGATCGTTGCGGTCAGCTACTGCTCAGTATGGACACAGCCCTCAGTACTGTAAGGCGATAGATGGCGCTCGAGAGCCGTCATGAAGTTGACAACTGTGAAGATAGCAACGCGTGGGCCGCTCGCCTAGCTCGCATATTGCACCGAGGCTCGCGTTCTCTTTTCTGGCGGACACCGACGGCTTAGCACCTACCTAACATTTTATTGTACTGCATAAGTTTATTTTTAATTAAATATTTTATACTTATTTTCCCTTGTTTTTCTGAGCTCTTACAGTTCAGAATTGGGATTGAACCATTTCAGCCCACGTAAGTGTTTTAAAATAATAACTGATGATATCCTAAATAAGTACCGTGTTTGATTATTGCTTGAATTTATTTAACACTTGCATTTCACTTTACTGTGTACCCTAAATCCTACCCTATCTATTGCTTCTTGTGATTATTTTATAATAATGGGACACTATGAAAAAAAGTAAATGTAAAAATAAGGATGACAGCGACAATGGAAAATCTTTGCGTCGCCGTCTAGTCAAAGATGTTACTAGAACAGCTGAACTAGAACTACACACGTAGATTACTAGAACGCATAATATTATTAGAAAATCAAGTCTTGCTAGGCAGAGTTATCGTGATACCCGCATCCGAGGGTAGTTCTGGCGCCGCGTCGAATGGGGCAAATAAGGACGCGAGATGCCCAATCTTCGTTCCTATACGCCGCCGTCACTATCCGCGGTACCCTTCGTGAACCAATTGCCACCAGTACTTAACAAAATTCCGTTAGCGCGTGCCGGAAACGGGTCCCCGCAGGCACACACTAGCAAAGGATCCATGCGTTGGAGATAGGCTCAATTTCCTTAAGATATATCGGTCGTAGCTATCCAATACCGGAATTCGATCCTCATATTTCTTTGATTACAATATCGAAGATTACAATAGAACAATGGATTAGAAAAGTTGAGGGTATTTTAAACATGTACGGTTAGGACGAAAAAACTGCTATATTTAATTGTTCCTCTAAACTAAAAGGCTATACGCGGTCATTACGAAACTAATTGCTACCTAAAAAAAAAAAAAAATGTAGTTACTGTGGCAAAATAGGTCATATAAAAAAGGAATGTTTATAACTTAATAATCGTCGTACAATTTCTAACAAAGAATACGGTGCGCGTAATCACTGATGCGTCGGGTAGTTCTAAATATTACATGGCCGTAAAAATGTATGATTTCTCTGTGTACGGTTTTATTGATTTTGGAAGCGCTTGCATCACAATAACAGAATCAGTAGCTAATCGATTAAAATTAGAAGCGAGTCCTTGTGAAAATATTGTTTTGTCCGGTCCTTGCCAAAATTTATCCGATCGGTGTAGTAGTTGTTAAAATTCATGTTGACGAGGCTACTTGTAATTTTACAATTACAAGTCAAAGCCTTACGGCTTTCACATAGTATCTGACTGTGCTCAAGATATTGGCACTATAATAGGCCATCATTCCACCGTATATGTGATTAAAACACCGACATCTTTAAAGATATTTAATGCAAATCAATTTCTAGAACTACCTACCATTGCATGTAGTGAAGTTGAGTGCGTCAAGTTAGTTTCGGATGACGAAGTAATTTTGCAACCCGGTGTAAATGGAATCCTATTATCTTGTTTTGATTTTGTCTCTGTTTGATTACACTGCGTGCTACTGAATATAATACTCCGAGGGCGGAGTGTATTATTCCCGAATGCGACACCGAGGTTATTGATGGCAAAGTTGTCTTAAACATAATATTAGTAATGAGGTTATAAAACTACCGCGCAACCGATGCGTGGCGCGAGCGATGATACCGGTCACGGACGATAATAATAAATACAAAATAGGGTATTTACCTGGAACCAAACGTCGTGACTGATCTAGAATCTTTACTGCACGAATATTGTGATTGTTTTTCGGGTAGTGAAAATAAAATTGGAAAATGTTCAGTCCAAATGCACATTGAATCAACTGATACGAGAACGAAGCCCGTATTACTGTCCGTATCAAATGTCTTTAGGATACCGGAAAAAGTCCGTGATACTGCATCAGACTTATTAAGTAAAGGAATAGTGGAGGAATCAAATTCCTCATATGCCAGTCTCGTCATATTGGTCCCCAAAAAGTCTGGTGAAATACGCATGCGCGTGGATTACCTTGCATTAAATAAAATTACTAAAAAGGAACGCTATCCTTTACCCGTAATATAAGATCAGTTAGACCGGTTATCCAAGCAACGCGTTTTCAAATGTCTTGATATTATGTCAGCCTATCATTGCATTCAAATTACCGATGATAGTAAACAGTATAAAGCGTTCATAACACCGGTTGGGCACTACCATTATACGCGTATGAGCTTTGGATTGGTGAATGCACCGTCAGTTTCAGCGCGCAATGGACAATATTCTGGATTGTTTACGTTTCCAATGTGTGACAGCATATTTATATGATCTCGTTTACGCTGAAAATTATGATGATGCATTGCACCGTCTCAAAACCGTAATTGACAAAATACGAGATGTTAATGTGGCACTCAGGTTAGACAAGTATTCTTTCTTAGTTTCAAGTATAGAGTATTTAAGGCATAAGGTGTGTGATGGCGTCCAAATTAGGCCGTCCAAGTATAAACTCACGGCTGTTCATGACTTTGATGTGCCTGGAAACATACATCAGGTACGTCAGTTTATGGGTATTGCAAATTATTTTGGGAAGTATGTGTCTAATTTTGTTAGCCTCGCTCGTCCTATCACTATGCTAACCAAAAAGGACCAACCATGGGTATGGGGTGACAAACAGTCTCTTGCATTCCACCACATTAAAACCATTTTAGTAAAACAACCATTCTTGGCGTTGTTTAATCCGGATTATGAAACGAATACGCGTCCAAAACAGGGTTAGGTGAAATATTGCTTCAGAAGCAGCCGGACGGTGCGTGGAAACCAGTCGCATATGCGAGTCGTTACGACTACGTCTGTCGAACAAACGTATCACGTTGAGACATTGGCTGTTGTCATGAGCCTGAAAAAGTTTAAGGTATAAGTATCAGGTTTAAAATTTATTCTAGTAACCGATTGCAGCGCGTTACGCTGGACATAGACCAAACGTGATTTGTCTCCCCGTATAGCCCGGTGGTGGCTTGAAGTTCAAGGCTTTGATTTAACTGTTGAGTATCGTGCCGGCAAATCCATGGCTCACGCGGATGCGCTGAGTCGTAATCCTGTGGATTCAGTAATGAGATGTGTTGAAAAGGACCTAATTGAATGTGTGCAGCAGGATGACGACTCGTTGCGTACCCTCGTGGACCAGTTGAAGGATGAGGTTGCGAAGGGCATAACTAATGGCTTGGCTAAAGATTTCATGTTTGAGAGTGGCGTATTATTTAGAAAAGTTGGACATAGTCAAAATGTAGTCGTGCCACGAATGTCACGTTGGTCTCTCGTTCAAAGTTTCCTTGATAATAACGGTCACGTTAATTTTAATAAAACTTACAATGCCATAAAGTCAAAGTATTGGTTTCACGGTATGTGTCGGTTTATCCAAAAGTACACTCGTGGTTGTATATCGTGTCAATATGCTAAAAAACCAACTGGTCGTCGTGTAGGCTTGTTACATCCAATTGAAAAGGTGGCTGTACCTTTTCACACGGTTCTTGTAGACCATCTTGGCCCGTTTTGTAAAAGCCCATCAGGCAAAATGCACATTCTAGCAATAATAGATGCCTTCACGAGGTTTATATGGATCGAAGCTGTTCGAGACGTCAGTTGTAAATATGTGTTGCAGACGTTTGACCAATTAATTAAAACTTTTGATGTTCCAAGTCGTATAATAAGCGACCGAGGCAAAACTTTTAGCTGCAAAGACTTTAAAGAGTATTGCACTCAAAGGCAAATAAAGGCAAATCATGACGGCGGTCGCTAGTCCAATGGCGAATAGGCAGATAGAACGTTTTAATAGGACTATACTTGATACCCTTCTAGCATACGTTGGTGACCATAATGACTGGGAGAAATACTTACCTAAGGTATAGTTAGGATTAAATTCTAACATAAATAATAGTACGGGTAAGGCACCATTGGAACTTCTTTATGGGTTTCGACCTATACTAGTAGGCGATATAGTTGTGCCCGATAGATCACCAAATTTAGACTAGTTGAGTGAAATTACTGTCACCCGATCAGCTAAATTGTCTCAGCAGGCAAAGGACAAGTATGATCAAAACGGCGTTATGAAGCTCCTTTTAAGATAGGTGATCTAGTTCTCGCCGAAAATAAGATCATTCGTGTTTACGCAGTGGTAAACTTATGCCGCGTTTTGACGGGACATATAAAATTGTAAAGGTCTTGTCTCATGATCGGTACGTGATTAAGAGTACACGTAACCGTGGCCGACTTTATGAAAATATTTTGGCCAGGGATAAGTTAAATCTTTACATTCCGATGAGTCAAATAATTCTAATTCTGAGTAAAGAATTACGAAAGTAATGTTGTTCAGGACGATTTATTTCATTTGATTAGTGCACAATAAAACATCGTTAAATGGATCCATTTTAGTAATTTTTAATATTAAACAATATTTATGATCGATCTTTGTATCAATAGCGCTAGCCTTCAGAGGCGTTGGTAAAGGGTTAACATAACCTTACAAACCAAATTCAATAATACATCTAGCCTTAAGAGGTTGTATTCTTGATAATAAGTCGTGTGTCGTCCTTAGGAGGAAGACGATGCCTAAGGAGGCTATTGTGACACGACATTTATGATGTGAACCCTGAAGGTTAAGTCATCATTATAACCACAATTTAGATTGGGTTATGAAAACATTAAGAAGTTAGTCATACTGACACGGTCGACCGGTTATTGCTAAGTCAGTTTATGTTGGCATTCAGAAGCCTACGCACTGACATTCAGACGTCAGTTCAAATTGACATTAAGACGTCAATCACACTGACATTCAGACGTCAGTTCAAGTTGACATTAAGACGTCAATCACACTGGCATTCAGACGTCAGTTCAAATTGACATTAAGACGTCAAACACACTGACATTCAGACGTCAGTTCAAATTGACATTAAGACGTCAATCACACTGACATTCAGACGTCAGTTCAAGTTGACATTAAGACGTCAATCGCACTGGCATTCAGACGTCAGTTCAAGTTGACATTAAGACGTCAATCACACTGACATTCAGAAGTCGGTTCAAGCTGACATGAAGATGCCAACCTCACCGCATCGTCGTCGCATCGTGAGTTCGTGAGCGAGCTGTGCCGTCATCAAAACCAAGAGGCGAGAGCTACGCGGGGCGCGCAGCTGTTTCAGGAAGGCCGACTGTAAGGCGATAGATGGCGCTCGAGAGCCGTCATGAAGTTGACAACTGTGAAGATAGCAACGCGTGGGCCGCTCGCCTAGCTCGCATATTGCACCGAGGCTCGCGTTCTCTTTTCTGGCGGACACCGACGGCTTAGCACCTACCTAACATTTTATTGTACTGCATAAGTTTATTTTTAATTAAATATTTTATACTTATTTTCCCTTGTTTTTCTGAGCTCTTACAGTACCGACGATGAATGGGCATTCATCGTCGGTACTGAGGGCTGTGTCCATATCGATGGGAGAGTCACCTTCCTCATCGGCTCAAGTTTTGGATTTGGACCTAGTATCTGCGTGGAAAGCGGCTACGCGCTCCTTGTACTTTTTGTACTGAAGACGATCGGACTTCCTACGAGGAGGAGGCTTAGTAGCCGAAGTCTGGGGCTTTAGAGGGCTACGGTCTCTCTCAGAGGGAATTGTATCTGGCTTTTTAAGAACCTCGCCCTGTGAAAGGATGGGTGATCTAGGCCCGGAAGTGGGCCTGACGGGTGGGGAGGGTGATCTGGGAGAGTCCTTCTCCTCACATGGCACGGGGGCCATGCTAGGTTCGGGTTCCAGTACATCATCCACGATCGGATTTATGTTTGGTACTAGGGCTTCTAAAACTGTGCCAAAAAGACAGGCGAGTCTACCTCGGAGATGACAGTCCTGAGCGAACCTCTCCTTAATTGTTTTAATGGCGTATTGCACATTTTCTGGGAGATGACTTATGTCAGAATAGGGCGGGGGGGCAGGAGCACTGTAAGGTGCACATCTGGCAAGGGAGGCAAGAATAATCTTGAAACGGGACTGCAATCAAACCAAAAGCGCCGGGCGTATTTTAATGAAATTGTCTCCATCTCAAAGAAAATTTAATCTTTATTTAATATTATAAATACTTATACTTATAGTACATACCTATATATAATATATAAAGAGGAAAGATTTATATTTTTGCATGTTTGTATTTTTGTATGTAAAGAATAAACTTAAAAACTACTGGACCGATTTCAAAAATTCTTTCACCGTTGGGAATCAAAACTATCCCCGGGTGACATAGGCTACTTTTTATCCCTGTATTCCCACACTAACTAAACTACGCGGGTGAAACTGCGAGGCGTCCGCTAGTTATCTATATTTTGATCAGAGGGTTTTTTTTAAGTCATAGAATAATAAGAAAAGTATAAAAAATTACAAAATTTTGGATCGCGCGTGTGTGAAACGAGTGCGCGTTTTTTTTTCCTCAAGGTCGTTGGCGACAGTCGTCTTAATAAAATGATACTTGTCTAGGGCCTCAACACTGGCAATTTTTTTTTTAAAGATGCAAATGGCAATAGCGTCCTTCTTTCTGCAAATTACAATACCAATACATTTATCAAATGTGATTATTATATTATTATTCTTTCTCTTCATGATTAATTGTAACCGTCATCACGAGGGTTTTATTAAACAGTGGACGTTGACGGTCTGAAATGATGCAGCTAAAAACATTGCTGAATCATTGCCGAAATTAATCAAATTAATATGAATTTAGGAAGAAAGGATTTGGGAAGGCTAGCGCCAGTGCAAGTTAAATATAAATAAAAGAAAGAATATTGCATGTGTTGGCTCTTATAAACCAACATTCCTGACTGATTTTCGGCGCCCACAGACAGGTGCGACGATACAACGCGACAATGATGCGATAATGCATTTACTTAGAAATAGTTCTACGGGTAATACATCCTTAGAGCAATATATATAAAACCGGCAGGCTTATTACGTATCTTGCAAGAGCAAAACGATAGCGATTTTTGCGCAATAATTGCTCTTTAGTTTTTGGCGGTTTTTTTTAACTATAATACTCCATTTGAAATAACATTTGACATGGTTACAAAATACTTACAGAGTTATATCCCCTAAACATAAGGGTGACATTAAAAACGTAAACCTGTTAACAAAACCAACTGTTTACTACAGCTACCATTTGTCGTATCACCAATGCAATAGAAGTCAAAATCGGTTGACCGGGCTGTAAAATGGGTTTATTTAAACGTCTATTGTTATCGCAAATTGAGTTTAAGTGCATTTGTCAAACAGCGCGTGATTAGCAAACAATCCTGTAAGACCTACCATACCTACACTGTAGGTAATACCGACTTTTATGATACAAAGCGTTTGATCGCGCGATGATTGCTGATTGATGTTTCTTACGTAATAGGCCTGCGGTTGTCGCAATGTCGCAAAGTGGCAGTCAGTGGGTACCTTTATCTTCTAATTTCACCGTGAAACTATTCTCGTACCACGAAAAGCGAACTACTCTATTTTCCGTGTCAAATGTTATTACCCACCTATAAACTAAAGCTCTCGTGAAGTAACATCGTAATAAGATTACAGGATTGTGATATGGCTTTGAATGTTAAAATAATGTTTTATTTAATGATTTTACAACAGAAGTTAAAGGCATTCAAATGATGAAATGTTTAATTGATATTAATATGAATGCCATGTTTATTGTCACTCACTGGTCGGTAAGACCTGACATAGAAATCTGTCTGACTGATTTTGAAACGGCGACAACAAGTTTTCCTACAAACAGTTCTAGAGTATGTTGTATTCATAGAACTTGTAGGTATCCGTAGATTTATATAAGATTTATTGTATAATTGTCGCAATGTCACACAGCACCTGTCTGTGGGAGCCTTTATCTTCTCAAGCTTCTTTTAATGTAACTGTAGAATAATTTCCAGTGCCAGTCTGTGAGTGCCTTGTCTTCTAATTTCGCATGAAGCTATTCATCAAATCAAATCAAATTGAATCTTTTTTATTGTGGGCATAGGTTATACAGACAGATTTTAGGTAAATTTCAGTTCCATTATGTCCTACCTAGTAGGCATACAATAATTAAGTAAATAAGCTAAATAATTATATGTATTACATATAAAGCAAATCTTACAAAATAAGAATTAGGTGCATGGTGACAGATTGTAGTAGGTACTAATTATTAAGAAAATCTTGGATCGTGTAGTAGGCAATGTCAATTAAAAAATTGTAAGATAACTTTTTCTTACTCACCAGCCAGCTCAGGGGTAGATATTCTGGATGAGACAATTGCAGGGATGATTTCGCATGAGGGTCGACAGAAGTAAAAGTCTTTATATTTGGTCAACTATTTTATTAATACACAGGCATCACTACTGCATCACAATTTTAAAGGTATCCCACTTACTTGTAGATGGTATATAAACTACCCTTTAAACTTAGCATCAGATGTATGATATAACAACCAGCATCGTTCCTTTTGTGCCGATTGCATCACGTATCTCACCAGCCGAAGTATCATGGGTGTCCGGAGCCTGTTGTTAAATGCTGTGTAGCTTTTCTTAACACATGTGGTTGACCAAGTTTATTTTATTTATTGTTATTAAATTAATCCTAAGAAGCCCTGTCGATGGGAGAAAATGCGGTATTAGCATCATACAAGCACATGTCTCACAAGCATGAAAATATAGTTCAATTCCACGAATACTCACAGCGCTTGCTGGCACATAATAGTTTTAAATTTAGGGCTGTTTCCCTGTCTCCTGCGAGTCATTTTAATTACTTATTCTCTTTTTCACCAGGATCTTATTTTTTTACTTGTTCGGTATCCATTCGTAATGAAAAAGAAATGTCACTCTCGTCGGCCATAGACATTGAGAATTTTATTGACACATAGAGATGTCATGTCTATATTTTCTTTAAGTAATTATGTATACTAGACATTAATAGGCTAGACATGTAGGAGATTGTGTGCTTGTTGAATTATATTAATACACACAATATCTAGCGGGTTTCGTAAAGAATTTATAATAATTCCGCCTCGACCTTAACGCCATCTAGTACTAAAGTGCCTCAACCACCTAGTGACACACCTAGGTGAGAAAGTACACTTGATAGTTACTATTCCTGACACCAGATGTCGCCGCGAGTCATTACGGAAATATATTTGTTACAAAATTACGTAATTTATATTTGAATAGTGGCAGTTCCTTAGCGTTTAAAATGTCCACAGGTATCCTATTGCAAATTTTAGATGCCATTCCGATAAGGTGAACTGCTTTAGTTTAGTGCCAAGTAATTTCCAAATAAGATTACAGATGTCGCTGTAAACATCAGTTATTCAAAGTGGTCAAATAATTTTGTATACATAATATAGTTATCTTCGTAGATGTATTTTATAAAAATGGTTGTGGCAATGTCGCATAATGCAGTTCTGCGGGTGCCTCTATTTTCTAAATTTACCTTGAGCTCTTCTCGTAACACACAAGGCACATCCTACCTACTCTATTTTACGTGTACCTATAAACTAATTAAAAGCATTCGAGAAGTAACTTCGTAATAAGATTAGAGGATTATGATGTGGCTCTGAATGAATCACAGATATAATTGTAACTAGATGACGTGATTGTATGTACTTCGCGTGCCAAAAACAGAGTAGAATTACGTTAAATGATTGTAATTTGAGCTTTTCATTTAGCATTATCGCCACTGGAAATCCACCGAAATCTGCCATATTAAGCTGAAAAGACTGTATAGAAAAAGTTGGCAGAGGCATTGGAAATGTTTTCTTTCATTGGTAATAAATTTGTTTTTAAGTTGTGTGTGAAAAAGTGGCACGCTTGGTTTTCATACAGATGGAGGGGCTTGCGTTATCTAGAAGTTATTCTAAATGAATCGTTTTATGTTTGTTTGAAGGTATTTTAAAGCATTAGCACCTCTTTTCAATATGGGTAGCTTGACTTCTTTGCAGTTTATGAGTAGTTTTATTATTCATTAGCTTCTGCAAGCGGGTTTGACTGCGGCAGTCTGAAATTACGGTTAAGAATCTTTATTTCTCAAAAAATTACAATGGCATTCACTAACATGAGAAACTTACATATCTAAACAATTCAAGTTATGTTGAGCGTACTTACAGGACAACCAAAGTATCACAGCATAATGCTTACAGATAGATTGGTCAATTAGTTAGTCTCTTTACACATAATCAAAATAAGGTATCCAAAACTTAAATTACCAAATTTGTCCCAAAACAAAAAACAGGACAAGCCAAACAAAACCGTTTTAAAAACAAAATACTTGCAAAACAAAATCAAAATTACAAAAGCTTTAGTAGGTAGAAGTAAATAAGTACAAAGAATTAGTGAACAGTTGACAAGAAGCGCCATGTTTATGTTGACGCTGAGCATAATCGAACTTTTTCTGTGGGTTATTGCTTTTGCTGAGCAATGTGTTGTTTAAGTGTAGTAGTAGTAATAAGTAGTAGTAGTAATATTAGTAATACTATAAAAAGCATCATCATCATCAGCTTATAGCAGTCCACTGCTGGACATAGGCCTCTCCAATTGCACGCTATTTGCTTCGATTTTCGGCAAATCTCACCAGCCACCCTGCGAAGATCGCCGCTCCACCAAGCCTGAGGGCGTCCTACCTCCGCGGTCTCCACTCAGGAACCCGCCTATGCCAACGGTTCTTCGCCTAATATGGCCGGCCCATTGCCACTTCAGCTTGCTTATTCTCTGAGCTATGTTGACAACTTTTATATTAAAATCATCCTATGGTCTAATCCAGGACATGATCTATCCGTGTGCCAGGTTTCATACAAATCCGCTCAGCCATTGAGGCGTAACTGGGTAATCAAACATACAAACTTATAAGCTTCCACTTTTTAACCCCCGACGGAAAAAGAGGGGTGTTATAAGTTTGATGTGTGTACCTGTGTATATAAGTATTGGTGTATCAGTCTGTGGCTCCTAAACCGATGAACCAATTTTGAATTCGACTTTTTTTAAAGCTGGCTTTATCGAAAGTGTTCTTAGCTATGATTTATGAAAATCGGTTCAGCCGTTTAAAAGTTATGGGCGTTTTACTGTTTGAATCGGGCTGTTTCCTCAAGATGTCGTGTCATAATTACGTGTTCAATATAAATTGTCGAAGCGTGCCTACTACTAGATAAATAAATGTTGTTAAAAAAAACGAAACAAAAAATACCTGGGATTTTGGAAATTTTTAATTTTAACTTGTGTTACATTAATTTATGATAGGATAGTAGAATGTTTATTTTGTCGTAAACATATCACTTAAAAATTTTCACAAGATTTTTTACTCAATTTTTCTTAATTTAAAAAGAGACTGCACTTTACTCAACAGACCGCTACATTAAGACGCTGCCTAAACAGAATTGATAATAATTGTCCCTTAATTATCGGGACAGCCCTCCCCTCGGAGGTAGGGGATGACGTGCAAAATATTTGGTCCATCAACAGTACAATAATGCGCTACTAATGGCCCAGAGAATTAGGCTAGCATCTTAATGGTGATTTATTTTTAGTAGCGGGGCTGTAATTTAAGTGTTTTGTAGGACAATTTAAATAAAAATCTCTTACAACGTTATCCTCGGTTTCTAGAAAGAAATTAACAAATCGTCGCACATTAAATTCAAATGAAGTAATCATCATCATGATCATTGCAGCCGAAAGAAGTCCACTGCTGGACATAGGCCTCCCCCAAGTGTCGCAATATTGACCGGTCCCGTGCGTCTCGCCTCCAGCGCATGCCCGCAACCTGCCCCAGGTCATCGGTCCACCTAATGGGAGGCCTTCCAACGCATCTTCTTCCGGTTTTCGGTCTCCACTCCTTCGGCTCCATCGGCCATCAGTTCATTCTGGCGGTGACTTTAGTAGGTATCACAAGCATAAAGTTATAGGTTAAATTTTACTTTATATCGTTTTTATTATTTTTACAGTAGGAATTTTCCCAAAAACCTCAAACCCATCGTCACAGTAATTTATCACAAACAAATGAATGATGTAGGTACATTCATAATGATCCCAGCTAAATGGTGTGAATAAGCAGAGAAGGTAATTGTTAGCTTTTTTATGTTCGCTTTTAAAATAAAGCATCTATCATCATTACTGTCTTTGTTTGATGTGAAAGATGCTTTCAGACATTTTTATTGTTAAAAGCAAGTCATTTTAGGTTTTAGCAGAGATTTTTCAGGTTTAAGTACACGAAATTGTTTTTTCAAAATGCTTTTGTGAGCTATTTTGTGAAGTTATTAGGCCTAGCGGTTACGGGCATAGCTTAGGGCTTGAGGTTCAGTCACCAAATCAGTCAAAGTGTAATTGGGATTTCCCCATAATCAAGATAAGAATGCTTGGAAACACGCTGGTCCTGCTCCATAGGGCAATCTTTAGTGTAGACAAAATCAAATTTGGTAATTTATATTTCTATTCATAGTTATTGTTTTAATATTTTTTTTTTAATGAAATTGACTAACACACTGTTCTGTTGTGGTTGAAATATGTATTTTACCCATGTTTGCAATAATTGTAAGTATGTGAGAACCATGTTCCTATTTATCAAATTAATGAATTTACCTGTTAATGCTTTTAATACTTTATCCCTGTATGCTAGAGCTATTCAGAGTGCATCGTCCTCACATGTATGAATTTATTAATGTATGTACGTATTAAATATTGTAAAAAACTTGGCTGCTACTACATGTGCTATGTTGATTAGATGGAAGAAAACTATTCTTGCTGAATTCTTAATAAAATATTTATTAAGTGTACTTGTTTACAATGGAACGGTCGAAAGTGTACTCAACAGTATTAGTAATAATTTCGATTAACATTAAGTAAAAATGCTTATGCTAGCGTGCTAAATAAATGTGCGATGTAATCGTACACACCTACTTTTTTTTTAAAAGAGTAAGTATGGAGTTTCTTGTGCGGTCTTCTCCATAATAAGCTGAATGCACGGTAGAATCAATTTATATTACTTGTAAATTTAAATTTTTAATTGTGTGACGTACAAAAGTGCCGCTTATTGGCCCAGTTGAATAAATATATTTGACTTTGACTTTCCACGCGGATTTTTTTAGTAGTAACCCAGATTCAAGTCAAGCGACTAACAAAATATCTGAAAAATCAGGGTTACCTATGTTTCATCGAAAAGAAATTGACAAATTATCACTTCCCAAACAATTTTCCGCATAATTTCATTTGCCAAATTATTACTTAATTATTTTACGCAAAATAAAATAAGCCAAATATTTAGTATCGTCAGTTTTCAATTTACCATTTCTATTCAGTCAATTGCTTAGTCAATGACAAAAAATTGGGTTACCTATGTTTCATCGAAAAGAAATTGACAAATTATCACTTCAGCATATTAATTTAAGTTTAAGTTGCAATGAGCTGCTCCTGTTTAATAAAATTTTAGTAAGCACTCAGAGGGTATGCAAAAAGAAACATTTTGAGCTGCATATAAAAGTAGCAAAAATACTTTACTTGTCTATGAATATATGGATTTTATTTCTGGCTTCTCGCTGCGCTCGTCGCGCTCGCGCTCGCTACGCTCGCATTTTTAATTGTCTCTCGTTTTCTGGCATAAATGTCACGTGCTATACTGCGCTCGCTCCTTTCTGTCAGCTAGTTTCTTGATACCCTGGGAGCCAGATGTGGGGGGATGTTTACTGTCTAAAGATTTTTTGCTGTAGTAAATCATTTAATTAAAGACCAAATGCCTTAATGACACTATCTTTAGTAATATTCTGCCAAGTAAAAATTTCACCAAATGAAAATGTGCGTACCAAAAATTATTCCGAAAATTGCATTGGTATAAAAAAAGGTTGCTCAAATTTGTTTGGGTAGTAAAATTTTGTCAAAATCTTTTCGGCAAAACAGCAGGCTCCCGAAAAATCACATATACCTCTGCCATACCACTATGTTATGTACTATCTTTCTCTCCAAACCGCTATGTTACGTACTATCTTTATCTCCAATCCCCTGTGGTATGTACTATCTTTCTCGCCAAACCACTACGTTATGTACTATCTTTCTCGCCAAACCGCTATGTTATGTTACTATCTTTCTCTACAAACCGCTATGTTCTGTACTTTCTTTCTCTCCAAACCACTATGTAATGTATTATCTTTCTCTCCAAACCGCGATGTTATTTACTATCGTTCTATCCTAACCGCTATGTTATGTAGTATCTTTCTCTTAATAAACTCAACCTCATCGTTATAGGCCTTTCCCAAAGTTGTCCATTACACTTTCAGTAAGAAAAAGTACAACCCTTTTTAACCCCCGACGGAAAAAGAGGGGTGTTATAAGTTTGAGGTGTGTTGCTGTGTATCTGTGTATCTGTGTGTCTGTGTATCTGTGTATCTGTGTATCTGTGTATCTGTGTGTCTGTCTGTGGCATCATAGCGCCTCAACGGATGAACCGATTTTGATTTAGATTTTTTCGTTCGAAAGGTGATTTTATCGAGAGTGTTCTTATCTATGTTTGAATAAAATCGGTTCAGCCGTTCAAAAGTTATGCGCGTTTTACTGTTTAGAACGTGATGTTTTCGCAAGATAATGTGTCGGGGGTTTTTTAAATTCTGAAATTTTACTTGTTATCTGTCATCGTACATATAACAAAGTACCATACACTTGCGTACAGTTTAAAAATACAAGCCCAGCCGAAATGCTCGTAACTAGCGACGAGTCGTGTTACTTGTCGGTTTAATTTTACTGTGCTCGAATGTACCTAACATAGTACCGTCTGTGCGAGAGTGTACGTCGTTGCGTACATTACTCATAAGGGGTGTAGGGTTGGCGAGTGGTTGGTTTTAACCGACTGCGTTAAGGAGAGGGGTTTGACGTTGTCGTAATAAAATACTAGCATACAGATGTCCCATCCCAAAGGAACCGTGCCGATGTAACTAGCGTTTTTCGCGTGATTAACATGATTATTTTTATAAGCACATCGATCGCGTTCGGTTTCGTTCGACGACTATAGATGGTCTTAGCACCGACTTGCAAGTAAAATGATTTTCTCGGTTCACGACAACTTTTTCTTTAAATACAGTAACGATTTGTTTTATAGTATAGTTTTGCACGTTTTTACAGTTTCATTGTACCAAAACGTGTCACATTACAAATAAAAAAGCACGAGTGGCATGCCTCAGAAATTTAAAAAGCGTGCCATCTATTGGAATCAATTTTGAAATGATCCGTTCAAATATTTTTTTAAATGTGCTGTTAACAGCCCAATTTTCCATTAGAGTGTGCTTAGAAGAGTTGATTAAGCAAGAACATACAATATTTATGATCAATTCCAGAAAATAAAATTTTTACACACAATTCAATAACAAATCGATGCATATCGCGCCATCTAGTGAAATTTATTTGAACCAAATTTTCTTTGTATGTGCTGGGACCCCGTGATGTTGTGTTTACTCTATCGATATTTACAGTCTATCATCATCATTATAATTTAAACCGAAAGACGTCCACTGCTGAACATAGGCCTCAC
Source organism: Orthosia cruda (assembly GCA_964057195.1). Classification (NCBI taxonomy): domain Eukaryota; kingdom Metazoa; phylum Arthropoda; class Insecta; order Lepidoptera; family Noctuidae; genus Orthosia; species Orthosia cruda. The sequence continues at coordinate 6,431,390 of OZ059841.1, read as the reverse complement.
CCAAGTGTTGCTACATCGACCGGTCTCAAGCGTCTCGCATTTTTTTATATTGTTATTGTTGTTAGGCTTGCGCTTGACCACTATCTCACCTGATGGTAAGCGATGATGTGTCGACGATGAAGCACGCTTGCCTAGAAGAAACCTATTCACGCTTGACTTAAAGACTCCCAGATTGTAGCCAACAGAAAATACAGACTCTGGCAGGGAATTCCACTCCTTTTCTGTACGCATAATAAAAGTATTCCCAAAACGTTTGGTGCGTTTGGGTGCGATGTTCACCATGTACCGATGACGCTTCGCGGTACGTCTTGTAGTTGTAGTAGATAATGGATCAGGCTAGGAGGAATTAGTTCATGCAATTCCAATGCACGCTCCCCGAAATGTAACCGATAAAAAACTGGCAGGCTAGGAAATCGGCGCGATGTTCGAGGTTCTGAATCGACCGGATTCCCACAACTTTAACCAATTCATCGGCCCAGCTAGTGGGAATAACTTGAAAATTAAAATTGAAGACTGGCCCGCAATGGCAGAGGAGAGACTTGTGTGTGGCCTTAGCCCAGCAGTGGGCCATAACGGGGTACTTAGATCAGTTAAGATTGTATCTATTGAGCTGCGGAGCATGAGTTACTGGATCGTGGTTTACACCTGCCCACACCCCTCCTTTCCTTTTTACCCGACTGCCAAGGAAGGGTTATGTTTTTCGCGAGTATTTTGTATATTTGTAATATTCTTTATTACCTCGTATCTTCCAAATGGCTGGATGAATTTAGTATCGTTATCGTAAAAACCCAAGTGTCCTTAGATAGGTTTTGAAAAAAAGCAAATAGCGGATTTTGGGCGCCATATTGTGGGTGGCCCAATATTTTTTGTTCTATACACATAGAGTGGGGTATCAAAATGAAGAAGTGGTGATTAAAAAAATATATATCACTTAAAAGTAATTCTAACAAAATATATAACTCAAAAGTTGTAAACAATAATGTTGATAAAATCAAAAACCCGACTGCCTAAGAAGAGAACTAAAAGAGGTAAACAAGAAGACTGATGGAAAGAATGTCCGTGGAATTTCTTGCACATTCTTCTCCATAGAGACCTACTGACGCTTGCGAATGTGTCAAAATTTTTTTTTTGTTTTCTTTTCAAAAGTACCTATAAGTTTTAGTTGAAATAAAGTATTTTGCTTTGTTTATGCACGTACTTTTGCACAATAAATCTCCTAAACCGATGGTTAGTCTCCATCGAGATTGGCCACCGTGGCTGATACCGGTTAGATGGATTATATCGGTTAGCCTATGACCCCAATTACTTCAAAAAAATCAAAAATGGTCCCAAATAAAATATACATACGAATACATATTTCCCTTTCGTACCACCCCTGTTTTCCAGCTAAATTGAGGCTAATAATGTCACGCGGATCAAAGGCTCTTTGTCGAGGCACATTTGCATGGCCGAATATGTAATTTAATAAGCCTACACGTTAAATTGTTGGTGTAAGTTGAGAGGTGCGTGTTGAGCTTTTTAAATTAAGTGAATTAGTAAAATTGAAGCTGGTTATATTTTTTATTTTTCGATATAAAATATGCTCGTTTTTATTTTGAATTTGGATTGATTTGAGGATATGTTTTTAATTAAAGGTAGTAAAGTGGCTATTAGGTCTGAGGGTTCTTTAAATGATGTATCACATCACACTACCACACCACTAATATTATAAAACCTAAAGTTTGTGAGTGTGTGTGTTTTTGTATGTTTGTTACTTCTTCACGTTCAAACGACTGGACGGATCTGGATGAGATTTGACACAGATTATAGTCAAGAATAGCACATAGGACACTTTTATCCCGGGAATATATCCCCTCAGGGTAATTTCGACTTTCAAGCGGTCAAAGCCGCTGGCAGAAGCTAGCTAACTAGTTACACTAATAAAGGATCCTACAGAAAGGCGGGACGCGACAGTGCTACAACCAAGCGACAATGTTTTGTTTTTGTAATCATTTTTCCAAACTTTATGATAACGCGTGGTCGCATTGTCGCATTGCGCCTGCATTTTTACGGGACCCTTAAGATTGTAGACCATGCGACGTTTTAAGAGTATCAGTTTTATCTTTTTTTTTCATTGAAACTTGCATTATGTTTTTTTCCTGATACTGTTAATCCTACTTAGATATAATATAAGTAGTACCTTTTTTTGTTTTGAGGCCAATAATGTGACGCGGATCAAAGGCTCTTTTTCGAGGCACATTTGTTTGGCCAAATACGAGTATGTAATTTAATTAGCCGAATTTTTTTTATAAGTTGGTCGACTATTTCTCGTAAACTTGTGAAGCCTTTATACTTAGCTGTGATAGTTTTCCTTAAATTTCGTTAAACTACTGCCGTGATTTTTTTCACATATCCAAAAGCAACCATTTAGCTGGCAGGGGGGTACACTTGACTCTTACAAAAATTTGCCAATATAAGCTTAATTTGTGTTTAGCTTAGTAGCACATCATCGCTTACCATCAAGTGAGGTAGTGTTCGAACTTTAGCCTATCAATAATAAAAAAAACCGGCCAAGTGCGAGTCGGACTCGCGCACGTAGGGTTCCGTACCATTATCGCTAAAAACGGCACAAAAATCACGTTTGTTGTATGGGAGCCCTACTTAAATATTAATTTTATTCTGTTTTTAGTATTTGTTGTTATAGCGGCAACAGAAATACATCATCTGTGAACATTTCAACTGTCTAGCTATCACGGTTCATGAGATACAGCCTGGTGACAGATAGACAGACAGACAGACGGACCGCGGAGTCTCTGTAATAGGGTCCCGTTTTTACCCTTTGGGTACGGAACCCTAAAAACTGGCCAAGTGGACTCGCGCACTGAGGATTCCGTACAAACAGCTAAATTAACCAAAATAATTAAATAACACTACTGAAGTTCATAAACTATGAGGGCACCGAACATTGCTCTAACGATAAGATAATCAGAATTGAGAGACAAAATTAACTTTGCCGTTGGAAAACTGTAGTCGACATCGACGATATTAACGATATTTTTTTTATGTAGGTACAAATTTACGGTTACTTGTGCTATAAGACAATGCTTCTTGCCAAATTTCTTGATCAACGAGAAGTACCCTGTATATTTTGATTACCTTGCAAGTATCAAATATGCGTCATTAACTGCTGTATCTCTTGATTGCGTTGACCTTTTTATATATTTTTTTTTGGGTTTTAAATCATCCAATGACTTCTCCCGCCTTGGGTGAAGCGGGAGGGAATTAAGTTAACGACAATCGGAGAGTTTATAAAAATAACTTTATTTAACCGACAGAGTAACAGTAAAGATAATAACGTCTTAATCCTAAAGATACAAGGTTCTTATAGCTAAATTATGATAAGATGACAATTGTAGCGTGACGACTATGTCCTACATTATAATTACTTACTCACTAGATTTGGATGAAGCTGTACTGCTGACAAAGCTAATTGTAGTAGGGCTACCACACTTAACTAGGGCGTGTCAGACTTTTACTGACTAAAACCCACCCGTGTTCCTTCAGTTGCTTGAGCCAGGGCCGCGGTAACACTCTTTCAAATTTATCCGCGACCCAGACAGGCATCGGCCCTAGCGGACCCCGTCATTTATTGCTGACATCTCTTTGAGGCGCGCGTGGAACACTACGCGCCGTCGACTCGAGCCTGGTCCCGACGCCCAGGGCGTCTCCGTTGCGTCTCCCTCACACGTTCTGCCTCCTCCTTCGCGAGCATTACTGTTTCGCAGAAGGAGGTGACAGCTTCCCATGCCCTCTCGCTCCGTACCATAGCCTGAACCAGGGCCGGACGCGAGAGGTCGCCACCGCCGATCGCCTCCACGAGGACACGGCGTTGCTCCGCCCAAGTGGGGCAGTCCTCCACCGTTTGTTCTACCGTGTCCTCTGATTGTGTTGACCTTGAAGTGTGATATTTTCACAGCTGCAAGGGGTTGCAAACTTGGGTATACGATATTAATTTAACAGACAGACGGACAACAAAGTGATCATATAAGTGATCCTTTTTTTCTTTATGAGGTACAGAATCCTAAAAAAAGAAAAGAAACACATTATGAAATTTTCAATCCTATTCGGATAACCTATGGGAAATTTCGAATTTCAAGAAAAATTGCGTTTCCATAATACTTCTAAAAGCTTTTCAGTTGTTACCAACTTTTTAAGTAAGAACCTACTTATGAATTGTTATGAAAAGTCACAATAAGCACTTTGTTTCGTCCGAAATGTTTTGTTCCGACACTTTAATGTACTAAATTAAAACTTTTTAGGTATTACAAGAAAAACTTCATGAAAAGAATTTGAATTGTAAGCTACGTGATATTTCGAATACAATATTGTATAGCTTTGGCCTGCGGTTTCGCCCGTAAAACTTGAAATATCACTTATTTTTTAACTTTATTAGTATCAACAAAATTCTTAATAATTAATTACGATGTAGCCTAAAAGACTAATAAGCAATTTAACTCTAACTTAATATGCTACGTTTTAGATTATGTTAAAAATAAAGAATAGTTTCCATTTGCACTTTTACACAAGTCCGTTACACTTTTTTAGTCTGATATATTTGTAAAAACACTATGTTCGTGTGTTGTATGTATAGCACAGCGTTGTCACTATTATTCATTCACTTTGTACACTACACAAATTCAAAAGGTTTAGTTCTTTTTAGCCTACGCACTAAGTCTGTATTGTCTAGCAGCTGAATAGCCTCAACATTCACGTGTCGATGAAGTCTACGATCGTGAGCTTCAGCAAATATTTGGATGATGATGGTGACGAATTCCGTTTTAAGGTCACGGTGAAGATCGTCATTGCAAAATATCACATGGGAACATACTGCCGCAATACATACTCTAGGACAGGAGTCACCAATACTTTCATTTGGGATCGTTCTTTTTAAATGATATGACCGTCACGGTCCGTAAGGTTTAAAGACACCTACCGCCCCAAAGAGATCCTGAATATAGATAGATAGATAAATCATTTTTCTCAAACATGCTTGGAAATTTGAGCATTATTTTGACAACCTTCTTCGAGATAAATCAAAATTGCAGTACTGGCCAAATACATGCGAGCAGCGGCCGGCAAAAGTTGTATGAAAATCCATATCTGTCGTTTGTAGCGGCCAAATAAATTACATAGTAATCTCATATCTGTCGTGTAATTTAAAAATGGAACGATCTTTTACTCCGAATCATGGCAACCAAGGAGGTAACATATCATAGGTTTTATTTAAATTTCGAACTGGCTTGCAAATAGAAAGCTGATTATTGAAAAAAAAAAAATGGAACACTTTAAGGCTTGGCACGCACTGCGATTTTTATTTGCGCGGTTTTTTGTAGTATTATTCCCGCGTGTTTTTTTTACTGCAACGCGTGCGGCTTCATACAATTCCATAGGCCGCAGAATGGGCGGAAATAAAATCGTGCGAATAAAAATCGCAGTGCGTGCTAAGCCTAACGCGGGCATAATTATTGTTGTTCGATGTTCGTCATTGATTTTGAAAAGTAATTGTATTTGACAAAATGAGTTCTAGGTACTACTTAGTGTTTAATTTCCGCGCATTATTTGAGAAAAGCACTATACAAGCCTTGGCCACAACTAGGCATTGATTGACTTACGTATGTGTGCCTCGGCTTCGCCTCGGCCCACATTTACACGTGAGTAATAGTTTTTTTATTTTTATTTTTTGATTGTGTTGCTTAGTTCTTAAAAAAGTTTCGATACAAAAAAGATCGTGCTTAATAGTACAAATGCAACACATTTCATGCAACTTCGTATTTAAATAGATAATTTCAACTTGTACTTGTACGTGTATAAATAAAACTTTCACGCAAATATAACTTTTGTTTTAGTCTGTAATAAAGAAAACTTGAAATTCCCCATTTTGTACGTGGCTAAAACGCTATCCGCGAAAAGTCAAAAAAAGAAAACTCATTCTTTTTAGTCTATGTCCGATCGCCATTGTTAGATAGATGCGCGCGCATAGGAAAACTGATTAATTTTGCCCGCCATTACGAAAAAAAATTCACAACTCGTTTTCACTGTTGGAAATGATTAACCCCCGACGGAAAAAGAGGGGTGTTATAAGTTTGAGGTGTGTTGCTGTGTATCTGTGTATCTGTGTATCTGTGTGTCTGTGTATCTGTGTATCTGTGTATCTGTGTATCTGTGTGTCTGTCTGTGGCATCATAGCGCCTCAACGGATGAACCGATTTTGATTTAGTTTTTTTTGTTGGAAAGGTGATTGTGTCGAGAGTGTTCTTAGCTATGTTTAAAAAAAACGGTTCAGCCGTTCAAAAGTTATGGGCGTTTTACTGTTTGAATCGGGATGTTTTCGCAAGATAAATGTGTCGGGGGTTTTTTAAATTTTTAAATTTTACTTGTTTTTAGTATTATTTTCATCACAAGTGTGTTGAAAAACGTCGTATGATACACATGTGTACTGATGATTACCGTCCTCCGCTCTCTTAAGACCCTCACCCTGAAACACAGGTTTGAAAGAACCTATATCAGGCAGGTCCCTACCAAACATAGAAATTCTTGTATATAATCTTGCAGTTGTAATAAAATATTGTTGTTATAGTTTATATATAAGCACTATTTATAACATTGTTTTAGAAATAATACTACTGCACCTAATGGAAATTTTTGTGAACGTATTTACTTTTTAATAAATTATTCTTATTCTTAATTATTCTTATTCTTACCTAACGGCTCGGGTCTCAATGGCGCCTCAGCGGTAATCACCAACATTACACACTTGTACCATAATGCACTATTATGGGCTTTATCGATCGTGAGAATAATTTAATACGTTAGAGAAAAAAATCCCGGTTATTTCTATTATGATCAATTTTTTAGTAATAGAATAATTGCTGTAAAGGATAACTAAAAAATATTTTAAGTCAGATTGCAAGCTTTAAACTAGTGGATATCGTGCTTGTAAAGTTAAGCGCATTACTGTCAGATCAGTGAGATTTAAATATGGGGAATGGCTAAAACAGCCTTTCCCAAAGTGGGCGATAACGCCCCCTTGTGGGCGCTGCAGGCCTAATAGACCGATAGCGCTAGGCTATTTTGATGTCATAAGTTTAAAAAATTCTAAAGTTGCTTATTTCTTGCCTGTGGATACAGTCGTACCTATGAAGGTTATTATTGCGTTTTGTGTCAGATCTGATACTTGCATTTTCAGTAATTCGCTGATTTGTGGTTGATAATTTTTATTCAAATCAAAACGGGCAAAAAATATTTAAAGTTTAAAATATTTATGGTATTATATCTAGGATAGTTTGCGGAGTGTGCAAACCCAATTTGTGTCATAATCGTCCAATGCAAACTGACATAGGGTCAATATGTAAAATATAGTACAAAAAAAAAATTACAGTTTATGAAATAACTATTTCCTTTATCAGATCACTTACATATGCCTATTAAATAAATTTGTGCCAAATTAGGGCACGCAATTTTAAGATTTTTAATTATTTTGTTTTTCTAAGCTACAAACGCTTCAAAAAAATATTACAATCATTAGAGTTCACTTATTTAATATCATAAATGCATGAAAAATCGACATTGTAAATTTGTGTCATTTTCATTCACGGTAAGTATTAAAATGAATAAAACACAAAAACAATGGTTGTGGTCGAAGCGGGCGGACGCGGCGGCGGCAAACGCACGCAAACTCGTTCGTTCGGTACAATTTCTTCTTAGATGCGAAGCGTTCATAAATAAATAACATACTTATCATATTGAGTATTGATTGACTATTATCTTCGCTACGTAATGAACAAATGTGTAACCCATAGAGATAAAAATAATGAAGTGCTAATTTTGTACACAGCGCGTCTGCAATCTCATTACCTACGAATGTCAATGGTCAATGCTTAGAACTAGAAGACGGTCAATGTGGTCAATATTATTTTAGATTGACGCTTCGATTCGCTTCGAATTTAAACCTGAAAGCGGTAGGTTGGTAGGTATGCCGACACCTACCTACCTACCGCTATTTCATTATACTGCATCTCGATATCCCGCGCCCCGCTTCGGTTAGGTAGTGTACTAGGTACCGCCCTTTTTGCGTCGACCATAGCCAAATGACTTGTTTGATTTTTTGCCGTCTTTTTTTAATTACAAAAACAAGGGGCTGACAGGTACTAGAGAAACAGTCACCCGATGCTGCGATAATATTGGTTGATGAGTATGTCGGCGTTAATTTAGCGGGCGAGCCCTGCAAGCTAAAATAGTCCTTACGGTGATCAGATATAGATTTGGCCGATTGTACCTACAGTCAGTAAGACAAATAATACACGAAGTAAAACAATACTAGATATTTTTGTTGTGTGGTGATAGTGATTATTGGTGTAGTTTTATTTCAGCACGGTCCTTAAAACAGTCTGCTTTTCCGTCATTCCTTACAATGCTTAATTCTATGAACTTTAACAATCCCCTTTCACAAAGGACAATCACTGTATGTAACGTCCAGTATCCACATATCAACACCCAATTTGAATAACATTATAACTTTAGTTACACATTGGTACAACTTTATGTCATATGAAATCAGCAAGGACAGACCTTTATTTCTGCCTCTTAACCGTATTTAAGAGGCAGAAATAAAGGATAAGAAAATGTGAAATTTAATAATTTTATTTGATTTGTAAAATGGAATAATTTTATTGTAATTAAAAATGAACAATGTTTCTACTAAAGTATACTTGTCGATCAAGTTCCAATACCTACACAAAAGTTTTGGTAACAAGGGTTTCTTTGTTTTAAAGTAATTTAAATTGACATACAATGTAATACATTTTAAATTTTGCTCTATTTATATTTTACTATATTGTAATTTAATTTGAGAGCAATGGTGGCCCAGTGGTAACGGCCGCGACTTACAAGTTGTAGGTCGTGGGTTCGAGCCAAAGCAGGTGCTTTACTTTGTGTAAATTATTTCATCACCACTGCTCTCAAAACGGTGAAGGAAAACATCGTGAGGAAACCGGCATGTCCTAGAACCAAAAATTCGAAGACATGTGACATCCACCAACCCGCACTGGGCCCGCGTGGTGGATTACGGCCCATCCCCTCTCACAGAGAGGAGGCCTGTGTCCCAGCAGTGGGAACATTAATAGGCTGATGATGATGATGATATTGTAATTTTAAGTTACAATGCTTTTCTTCTTAAATCTAAACAGTTAATTTAAATGTTATCATTGTAAAGAAAGATGCAGTGTTGACATCGAGAATAGGTTTTTAGTACATCAATTGAATATAGTAGTATCAGCATAAATGGTCTTGGAGAAAAACTAAGAGTAGGAATGAAATAAACATTTTTTTAGACTCATTCAATATTACAGATATGTGGGTAAGAAGAATAATGCAAAAAAATGTAGAAGTAATTGCAAACGATAGGCGTCGTAAGCATTAGGATAGGACAGGATAGATGGACCCCCTTTTCTGAACTTAAACTCCCATTTGGTCTATTGTGCGTTTAGGCCCCCTCTCTGTAAGAGGTAATGGGCCGAAATCCACCACGTGGGACCAATGTGGTTTGATGGATGTTACTCGTACATGTCTTAGATTTGCATTGCAATGCAATGCATTTTTACTTCAGTGTTTTGAGAACAATAGTGATGAAATAATTTACACAAATTAAAGCACTTGCCTGGGTTTGAATCCACGACCATACTTGTAAATTGTGTCCGTTACCACTGGGCCATCACTGCTCTAGGATCTACTATCCACTGCGTGGTAAGCTTTGCAATAGGGGGAATGCATTTCATTTATATTTGGTAGGCTTGCGCTAGACTACTTCTTCACCAGATGGTAAGCGATGACGTGGTCGACGATTAAACACGCTTGCCTAAAAGTTACCTATTCACTCTTGACTTAAACACTCCTAAGTTGTAGCTATCGAGCAACACAAACGTACAATCTACGTATTCCCAAAATGTTTAGTGTGTATGGGTGGGATGTCCACCATGTACCAATGGCACATCGCCGTAAGTCTTATAGTCCGATTATGGAATGGGCTAGGTGGAATCAGATCGTACATTTCCATTGCACACTTCCCGAAATTTAACCGATTAAAACCGACAAGCTCGCAACTCGGCGACGTTGTTTAAGGCTCTGGAGCTACGATTCGACCAGTGTCTCATTGCCGATCTTCTTGGTCCGTTTTTTGATCAACTTAAGTGCATGAAGCTGGTTTTTGGCAGATCCGGCCCAGAAATGATAACAGTACTCCATACATCATCTAATTAGCGCTTGACGAGCTTGACACAACTTGAGCAATTGTTCTGGCGTGAAGAACCGTCTCACTTTTGTGGGGATCCCCAATTTTATGGCAGCCAGTTGAACCTTTGCCTCAATGTATGGATCAAAATTGAGGATCGTGTTAAAAGTAACGCCAAGAAGCACAAGATGGTCCATTATCGGCACGTTTACACCTCGGAAGGAAAGAGCCGAGTAGAATTGGCACATTTTAACAGAGAAAAACACGCCTGAGTTTTAGCAGCAAAGAACCAGACCAAATTGGCATCGCCCCATTTGGAGACTGGCTTCAAGGATAAGCTCAAACGCTCCACCACAGCCTCACAAAGGTCAAGGATGGAACGAGTACCTCTCAGCAACAGTGCTGTCGTCTGCATAGCCAAGTTTCAAGCACTTTACTTACTTTACCAACCCTTGAGGGACCCCGGTATAAATATCCAATTGGTCAGACGAGAACCCATCGATAACGACTGGAATGGACCGATCCCACAAGCAATCTGCAATCCAATCACACATACCATCACCAGGCAGACCGAATGAAGGAAGCTTACTAATAAGGCTTCCGTGCCAGACCCTATAGAAACCATTCGAGTTATCGAAGGAGATGGCAAGCACCTCCCCGCGCCTCTCGATGGCCTTACTGCAGATGTGAACGGCATAAGCTAGAAACCCTGTAGAACCGTATTGGCAATCACTTCAGGATGTCATTAGCTTCTAGGTATACCAGGAGCTTAATATTAAGCACACGAAGAGATGGGTATATAATTGGCAGGGTCAGCTCAACTTTCCTTCTTGGACACGGGCTGTACGTTAGCTTACTTCCAAGCATTCGACTCTTTCACAGTTTCACACGAAAGGCAAAATAGACGTGTCAAAATCGGAGACAGTTCGGGCGCACAAGTTTTAAGGACAAGTGTAAGTATCCCGTCCCATCCCGTCGGGATCACTAGCTTTGTTCAAGTCGAGGTTGATACGAACATCCTTTTGATGGATGTGAATGTCCGACATATATGTCTCACATCCACCAGGAGAAAAATACATCCGCGCATCACCAGAATGCTGACGCGAAGATTATGCAAAAAGAGGCAAAAAAGTTTGCCTTCTCCTTAACGAAGCGGGCCAGCGATCTGTCGGGTTTCAGCAGTGGTGGTAGTGAGGGATGGCAGAAGTTCGACTGAACCGACTTACCCAGGGACCAAAACGCTTTACTATCTTCTGGGTAAGAAGCAAGTTATGTCCCTATTCGGCCAATGTGGTCGAACCGAGCCCTTTGCAACACCTTCTTGCAGGACTTGGCAGCACTGTTGAAGGCCTTTTTTCTGACATACGTCACTCCCAAGGTGAAGTTATCGACACAGAGTATCGGCCTGGATCTATTGTCAGCAGAAGGTCCAAGCAATTGGCCGTGTGCGAATCAACATCCCCCGTTGCTGTTGCCTCCCGAACCAGCTGGCGGATTACCGCTAACGAAAGCTTATGCATTTCCCATCCAGCATGATTACTGCACTGGTATGGGAAGAACCACGTTACTGCTGATGGTGAGCATTAAAGTCCCCCTGGATCATTAATTGGGTGGAAGGGTACCACTACTGTGCCGCATCAGCTGCTTAACTGAGGTAATCTGTGAGCCTGCTTGTCTCCTGATCGCCGCTGTGCGAACGGTAGACACGGGCATAGATAATTTTATCCAGACCTGTGTCCACCAGAGCCCAAAGCGTTGTGAATATTCATTGAATTATAATAATTATTAAAAAACGAGTTTATTAGCTCTTCCATAGTACTTTACATGTCTTTTTATCTAAATCTAACATTGACACACATTGTAATTGTTGCTTACAATAATATTTAACAAAGTTTTTTTTTGTCGGTATAATTCGTAATCGTACAATAATATTCACAGAAAAAATCTCTCAAATGTTTTCAAGACTCTATTGTAACCGTAGTTACAATGTTTTTCATATTAAAAATGCTAAATATCTGTAAATTGTAAAATTGCGAAAATCATACTTGCAGTGGTTTTATCAAAACTGAAAGAGCAATTAAAATTAGTAACATGAAACCTAAAATAAAGCAAATAAACTTTACAAAAAAAGAAAATAGCTGTGTTGAAAACTATGCAATGTTGAGTTACTATGTTATTCATATTGGGTGTCGACATAACACATTTATTAAATTCAATCTCCATTTTAGTCTTTCACAGCTTCATACATAACTAACTTTTAAGGCCCACTTGCGCAAAAAACTTAACTCAGTTGCTAAGACTAGGTTAAATTGACAGTTTGTTATACAATATTGTCAATTTAACCTTTGTCTTTGACCTTTGTCAATTTCATCTCGTGTTAGCAACTAATTCTGAGTTAAGTTTTTCGTGCAATGGGCCTTAATCAATCAAATACATCATAAATAACGCACGCACTTTTTTGTTGCAACTTGCAAAGACCGAATGTAAACAAATAAACGCGCCGCGCGTATGGCTTGCCGGCACCCGCGCCGCTTGTGCCTGCGCTTATCCCCGCGCTCGCCCTTCGTGCGAAGAAGTCTAGATATTTTTTTTAGAATAATACGATTTCGTGGATAAAAACGACACAAATTATGAATAGTGTTTTGTCACACCATAATAATGAAAAACACATAAACTCTAATAACTTGTATTTTCTTTTGTGGATTTTACAGGGTGTTGTAGTAAAAAAATAAAATATCTTTAAAAGTCGTGGATGAATTTGACACAAAATATTTTAAACAACAGATATCAGTACTCTAAAACGCGTAATACCTATTTAACCTTCTTTAATATTCTTTTAGAGCTAGTTGGCTACGTGTTAGGTACTGGTTAAGTATTAGGATTCCCGTGGACAGAGATGACACAAAATGCCTATGTACATCAGTTACTACTTCGTTATTATCATGAAAGTAAAATTTTCATCTCTAATTTTCTTTTCGTCCGATACTGGTTGAAAAGACAAACAGCTAAATTTCTACCTATGCAAATACCTAGGATGACACAAACTAAGGTATTAGGTTGGGCAAATGGTCCGGCAACTATATGCGAAAAACAAACAACTTTAATATTTTTGAAACCTCAAAACCTAGCGCTATCGGTCTATAAAGGGGGGCGGTAAGAATCCCAGAAAAAAAGGAGCGTTGTTTAGTGGGCTTGGGGGGTGATTTGTAATTTCATTTAGCTAGGAGGCCTCTTAGACACCGACTGCATGAGCTATCGACTCTCAACTACAACTTGTGAACATCAACTAATATTAGTTAAGAGATTGCTCAAACTCGGTTCCATATTTCTCTCCGCGTAGTTCATATATCTGTCCTGTTTTATTGAATATATAAAATAAAAATCATGTCAATCGGTCGCTCCGTTTTGAAATGAAAGTAGACACAAACAAACAAATAAAAAAAACTTAATTCAAAAAATCAATAAACCCGACTGCTTAAAAAGCGAATAGATTTAGGTACATTTAAACATAAAAGTGTTATATATTTTTGAAATCACCTCTTAAAACCCTTTATTTTGGAACCCCACACGATAGGGATGGAATAAAAAAAAAATTGTCTCCACAATATGGCGCCCGAAATCCGCCATTTTTCTATTTTTCAATTTTAATGTAGCTAGCGACACTCGCAGGGTTAAGACGAATCGATTGACGTAAGAATCATCAAAATCGACCAACGCGTTTGGTCTCTAGAACGCCACATAGGAACAAACATACATACATACATATATACAAAGATTGATAAACACATTACCCTCCTTCGGCAGTCGGGTAAAAAGGAAACAGACATACTTTCGCATTTTAATAGTTATTAGTACCCTAGATAGGTAATTTTCCTAGAAAGTAGAACGCGGGCAATCATGTTTTAACAAGTTTTTGTTAAATAACACAATAAAGTTTTAAAGTAGGTGAAAAAATGGGGACGCTAAAAAATAATTTATTCTCAAAGTGGGCAGTAGACAAAATAAATTTGGGAACCCAAAACAAGTATCTCCTCGCTCAAGAACATTAGTTCGTTAATACTTACAATAGTTCGAATCACTCGGTTGACGCCCATCGGATTCGTGAAGGGAATATCATTCATACAAATATTTGCGTACGAATAAGATGGATAATAATTTACAACGGACGTATTTCTCGCTCTCATCGCTGAGATCCTGTCTCTGTAGTGTTAAGGTGCAAAAAAGTGTGACATCGCATTCCAGCAAGGTGAAGACTTATATCAGTTTTCAATTCTGTTTCAGTCTACTATTTTGATATTCGTGTAGTTTAAAAATATCACTAATACTGATATATTAGTTACAATCTTTTAATATTGCCAGGCGAATATATTAGTACTACCTAATTTTGAGAAATATCGGTACTAACCTATCTCTAAATGTGGCAATTTTAGTTCCTGAGAACCTCGGGCGGGGCGCCTTGAATCAGCACAAAAATCAACTGTCATTTCATATAGAATGTTAAGTCCAGCGTACTTATATAATAGAGGTCAGTAAGTGTACGTCTCAAGGTTGCACCAAATGGGAGTCCAGCTCAGCACGTATCAGGTAAATATACCTGACGCTGATATTCTGCTGGATCTCTGGATATATCCTTTAAAAGTGAATAATATAATGTTTTTGCTCTGAAATATCCCTTCGAAGTTTGGAATAAAGTTGGTGCATGCTATTGTCATTAAATCTTGAACATCTTCATAGGTAAGTCTACTCCGAAATTTATTTTTCCACTGCGATGGCTGACGATATCTATTCCGTTGTTGAATCGACGGCAGTGAAGACAAAGCACGGTATAAATTATTAAATGGCGTAATCAAGTAATACAAGTAAATTATGTTGTACTGTTTACTTAAGGTCCACACAGAGAATGGGTCGGCAGTCTGGATACGAACCGCAGTCCGCCATTTGGGGACCCCTGCTCTAGAAGATAGAGTCCAGAGGCCCTAGACAAGTGCCATTCTATCAACGAAAACGTGGCGATAGCGATTGGAAAAATTACAAAAATGTATGGTAATGTGTAATGTCAAATGCTATCGAAATGTCACGCCAGTAAATCCATTCTGCCTTGAGCGGTGATTGACTTACAAACAACTAACTTAAACCTTTACACAACAAATAAAATTTAAAAAGCCTCAGACTCGTTTGTAGGGTTCCGTACCCAAAGGATAAAAACGGGACCCTATTACTAAGACTTCACTGTCCGTCTGTCTGTCTTTCTATCTGTCTGTCACCAGGCTGTATTTCATGAAGCGTGATAGCTAGACAGTTGAAATTTTCACAGATGATGTATTTCTGTTGAAAACAAAAAATACTAATAACAGAACAAAATAAATATTTAAGTGGGCTCCAGTACAACAAACGTGATTTTTTTGCCTTTTTTTGCGATAGTGGTACGGAACCCTTCGTGCGCGAGTCCGACTCGCACTTGGCTGGTTTTCTTGGGAAAAAATCCCGTTTCCAATAGTAAAAAGCTCATAAATGTTCAGCCATTCTAAAGTTATGAACTTTAGAATGGCTGAACCGATTTTAATCAAACATAGGAAAGAACACTCTCGATAAATTCACCTTTCAAATAATACATCAAAATCTGTTCAACCGGTTAGGAGCTATGATGCCACAGATAGATATAAAATATTTTTGATTTGACGTCACACACATCCAGCATCGCGCAAGCAAAGTTTTCACGGCGATTTGAACAAATACAAAAGTCCGACATCAACCGTCGGGCAATTGCCCGGAACACAACACCCGTCTGGTCAGTGGATACTCCCTTTTCAACGAAAGACTTTCCACCCTGTTTCGTATACCTCCAAACTGGTGGCTATTGATTTGAAATTGTGTTCATACATAAATTTCTGTGACCCAAACACGATAGTGTTTCTAATGTATTTACATTAGAAACACAAAATGAATGAATTACACATATTTGAATTACACATGAATTACAAATATGGGCGTCACTTTTGTGTTGCAACTCGTATTTGGTTGGTTGTATAGATTTTTTGAAATTTGATGATAAATTTCTAAAAATACATATTTTTGCATTATGGTCCTCGTTTTAAGTTCCGTCTAGCTTATCAAGCTGTATTAATCATCAAAAAAGGTTAACATATTCGCGAGCTGGCTGGCCATATACGACTGCACAGCATGATTTTCTTTTTAGATCGCTTCTTAAGTAGTCGGTATATTTGATTTTTTTAATCTACTTTTTTATTTATAACTTTTTAGTTAGCTTTTTTATCGAATGACCTTTAAACATATAAATGTTATATACTTTAGAAATAACCTCTTAAAACCCTTTATTTTGATACCCCACAGGATAGGTTTGAAAGAAAAAAAAAATTGAGACCCCACAATATGGCACCCAAAAGACGCCATTTTTATATTTTCCAATTTTAATGTAGCCATGTTTACAATCTAAGGTTAAGATGAATCGATTGACGTAAGAATCATCAAAATCGGCCACCGCGTTTGGTTTCTAGAAAGCCACATAGGAACAAACACACATACAGACTGATAAACATATTAGCCTTCTTCGGCAATCGTATAAAAATAGAACGTGCCTACCCAAACACAGTTCCTCTGTTATCAGTAGAAGGTTCTCATAAATTGCTAGAAAATTAGAGCTCTAAATGCAAGATAAAGCAGATCATAATTTATTCCTTCTAAACAAAGCCGTTATTAGACCCTGTAAGTATTTGCAGAAGAGATTTCAGTTATAAAGGAAAGTTACAAAATGGACGTGTTGTATTCATGTGTTGTTGTCTATATCATTACTCACTTATAACTGTATGTATGTTCATCATAACTTCATAAGAACATTGTCATCGTGAAGGGTAAAGTCATGGACATTACGAGTATCTTACTATTTAATAAGAATGTTCTTTCTCTTTGTACGGGCCCGAGTATCAGGAGGTACATTTGCGCGCTAGTTCTGGGTGTAAAATGAGACGCAGTGTTCGTAATAATAATTTAGTCTATATAATCAATTGGAATCACAGTTTATGTACAAACACGATCAAATTATCTAACTAACCACACACAATACCCTATCAGTAAATAAATACTAGAACTTAACTATACTATTAGAATCTGTATTACGTATTACGACTGTTACGCAAGACACACTTTATTTGTTTACATAAACACGAGAGCGGAAGCCAGGAACACAACTAGTCGCTCCTGTACTGCGCAGAAGTATTTAAAACAGTATAGAGACGTATGAGGTGTGGGCGGGGGTTGTGAATGCCGCGTCGTTGCCAAACTTCTAAACAAGAATTTCGGATAATATCGGCGCCCGCACATTACCAAATATGGCAGTGTTTTGGATAGTAGGGTCCGCTGCCTGTTGCCAAACCTCAGGTTGGAATTTAAGAGGCCTATCAGGGTCCATAGCGCCCGTGCATTACCTAATATGGTAGCGGTTTTTGGAGTTTAGCATCGAGTTATGACGACCAATCACGAGTCCCTTGCTCGGGACCAGACACACCCCCAATGTATTCCTAGAAATGCTAGGCCTACTTACAATAACTATATGGATTGTTATGACATCCTGTTCTATTCTGAACACTCTTATTCTTTGTTTCCTTGGTAGATAAATCTTGGTCTTGGTCTTAGAAAGCTTTAACGGAGACACTAACGAGCTATTTCCAAGCCACTCTGTCTTCAGCTCTTCTCATGGCCGTGGTTACCTTGAGTTCTTTAATCCACCAGATCTGATCGGATCAGCGAGTAGGTGCAAGTCTTCGTAGTCTACTGCCACTACAACCAGTTTTTCAGGTTGTTGTCTCCGGATGATAGGAACCAAAGTAACTAAGGACTCATTGGTAGCAGATCGTTTCTGATCGGCTCGAGCTCCTAGGAATGGAGTTAACACACAGTCTCAATTTCGGCGCTTGAGTACAAAGACCAAATTACGGCCAAAAAACTGGGCATCCCAAATAGAGCGAAGCGATACTTTACGCCTGGACAGCTTATTACACAAAGTAACTCTATACAAAGCGCAACTCCGATCCTACATGAAGTATTGTAGCCGCCTTTGGGATAGCTCAGCTAAGTATCAGCTTGTCGCGACAAGAGGCTAATTGGCGACATTGAACTGATGGATACCAAGCTTCACAGCTTGGCTAATCGCCGTAAGGTTGCCTGCTTGTCGGTCATCTAGAAACTGTACTTCGGTGAATGTGCTTAAGAACTACACGACGTTATCCCACCGGCCCCCTTCTACCATAGGACATCTAAATGCACACAAGTTACTATCCTTACCTGGTTGCTATTCCACCAATTCATACCAAGCGCTTCCAAACATCCTTCATAATGCGCACAGTGAAACAAACTTTTTTTTATTTGTGTTTGAAATCATCCAATGACTTCTCCCGCTCTGAGTGAAGCGAGAGGGCGTATCAGACTTTTACTGACTAAAACCCACCCGTGATCCTTCAGTTGCCTGTGCCAGGGCCGCGGTAACTCTATTTCAAATTTATCCTCGAACCAGGCACGGAACTCACTACCTGCGTCTGTGAATCTCTTCAAAGTTAGAGTGAACAGGCTTCTTCTGGGTAAGCTCACTCCACCGTCTACTCTGGCTCTGTCACCTCTAACCTAGACTAGAGTCAAGAGCAAACCCACCACAAATAAAAACAATAAAAAAACATCGTGGAGAGCCTGTTTTTCTCGAAAAAAGAACAAAATTCAAGAGATTGCCGGTATAATCACGTTTAACAAAAACAGCAAATGAAACGATAAGCCATACCTACGTGATGTTTGCATATATACCGTTATTGAACATATTTTTCGAAAGGCATACGTTTTTTTATGTAAGTAATCAACATTTGAACCAACACCCGGTTTGAAAACTAGTCCTCCACCTAACTATATACACATTTAAGCACAAAAGGACACTCCTTAAGCCCCCAGATTTAGCTGAATAGGCCTTCTAATTTACGGGGGCCGTTGAACCTACTACAATAGCTTTAAATTCCGCTATAGTGTTACAATCTATTGTCTAACAAGTGCTGAGATTTTCTACAGTTCCATAATTTGTTGTTAAAGCTTGTATAGGGTGTCGCAGAAATAATGACCAGATTTTTGCAGGCAATTGATATTTTTTACAAGGTTTTTGTTTTTCTTATTGGTATAACTGTAGCCCACACTTCAGTTGTAAGAAAACTAGAATGAGCTAAACTCGTGTTCAATTGAAACGAAACTCCATGCTACGCTATGCCTGATCAAGAAGCTCTGGACAAGTGGTATTCGATGTCAGTGAAGGTGATAGTCGAAATGTCAAAATGTATGGGATTGATCACGTGATTTTTGGAGGAGCTCGTGGCTAAATAATAACAGCCGCATGGGTCGATCTTCAAGGTTAAGCAACGCTTGACGAGGTCGGTCCGTGGATGGGTGACCATTTCAACATACCGAGTTTCCTCCGTGCCTCGGAAAGCACGTTAAGCCGTTGGTCCCGGCTGTCATTTGAAGATCTTCGACAGTCGTTACGAGTAGTCAGAAGCTTGAGATCTGACACCAGTCTAGCCAAGGGGTACCGTGTTACCCAGTTACTGGGTTGTGGAGGTCAGATAGGCAGTCGCTCCATGTAAAACACTGGTACTCAGCTGAATCCGGTTAGACTGGAAGCCGACCCCAACATAGTTGGGAAAAGGCTAGGCAGATGATGATGATCAAAAGATTTTTGGATATCGCTTGTCAATCCCATACAGTTTTGTATTTTTGACAATCAATATCGCCACGCTTTGGATGATAGAATGTCTACGGCTTAAGGTCAAAGTTTTCAATCGAATTGCCGTCGGCTGTTTATTTTTTCTTTACGCTCTCTTTTATCTTAACCCTGATAATCTAAGTCTTTTCCTAACAGTATAAATAGATGGATAGACAAATAAAAAAAGAAAGAAAAAAAAACACATTTATTTGACACAAGCCACACCATATAAACATAAAAAAAGAAAACTCAAATCATTAAAAATGTCCAAAGCCCCGACAATTTTATATTATTTCATTATTTTTAAACTACATCAATTTAACATGTAGTGAACACGCTTCGATCGACAATCTATTGTTGAACACGTTATTATGAAACGATTATCTTGCAGAACATCCTGATTCACACAGTATAATGACCATAACTTTGAACGGCTGAACCGATTTTCATCAAACATAACTAAGAATACCTACCCGATAAAGTCACCTTTCAAACAAAACAAAATCAAAATCGGTTCACCCGTTTAGGAGCTATGATGCCACAGACAGATACATAAACACACAGGTACACACGTCAAACTTATAACACCCTTTTTTTCCGTCGGGGGTTAAAAATAAACCATTTCCTCCCAAATGATACGCTATTCTTAGTAGTTTAATAACGCCAAAAACTAAAAAATTGTCATTACATTAAATTAAAATATGTCATACATAATTGGCCCGTGTTAGCTACTGACTCGGAGTTAGTAAGATGACCCAGGGTGGAGCAAGCATGCCTAAGATTTTTAATAACCAACTTCATTACAAATGTAAAAGTCACGATGACAGGTCATAATGTTTACGCCACCCTGTATTATTTGTAAGTTATGTGTCTTTAGTATGTTTTGCATACGGCTTTCACATTAGTCGAATACTAAGCAAGATTGATGAATAGTTTAGATACTCTTATTATGTTACGGTCTGATTTTAGACTTACTTAAATATCATAAGATAGTCTTTTGAAACAATATGTCGGGTCGGCCTAAAGTCGTACTTATGGTTTATATCAAACAACAAACTTATTACAATGTGATCTATTTACTTAGATTATACCAGCGAGATAGAATTATAGCATATAAGTGTACTCTACCTAAAAATTTATTTCACACAGGCCTATATGGGCACTTATAAAACTTTAGTTTATTGTAGTAATTGTAGTTTTTGTCAACTTTATCAGATTGTCACCTAGAACCCAAGAATATATCAGAGCCTTACTTTTTTAAGGCTGAATACGATAAAATTCAAAGTCATTTAATGTCTATTATATGGGTTACAAGAATTTGACCTGTGTCTAAGTGTCGATGAAATAGTTAATGTTTTCTATAGAAACTTAAGAAACACTATCTCTGAGACGATTCTAATTAAACAAATGACGAGAAAGAATATCCACTATGGTACCCGCGAGACCTCATACGGCTTTTAAAAGAAAATTACAAATATCATGTTCGTTTCAAAAAATATAAAAACCCACTAGATTTGTTAGCATTTGAAAGATAAGGGGATGACTGTAATACACTTAGAGCAACCTCTTACAAAATAGTAGTTTATGAAACTGTTGCATAATGAGGGGTATTAAAACATGAGTGTGTGTTTAAAAACCGAGCCGTAGACGAGGTTTTTAATAGTTTTGACACGAATGTTTTAATACCTAGTTATGTGCAGTTTCATACACTACTTTATCTACACTCATAAATTGGGATTGAACCTACTAAATACCTCTATTTGCATTTTCCATGCTATAAAATCGTGATAGCATTTGTCATATACTTTTCTTGACTTTGCTGGTAATTAAGAGTAATTTCCTTCGCCGCATCAAAAATATCGGGCGGAGTCAAATTTTCTTCACATTCACTGATATCAGACATTTCACACACAATAATTTAATTAACTCATGAAATTCAGTACAGCAAAACTTGCAAAACGTATGAATGGCGCCAAAACCCAGCACATCACCGCATTAACCGCGCATGCGCTAAGGCTTAGCACGCACTGCGATCTTTATTCGCGCGATTTTTTTCCGCCCATTCTGCGACCTATGTAATTGTATGAAGTTGTTCGCATCGGTAACGAAATCGTGCGGAAATAATTCCGCAAGAAATCCGTGTTTTGCTACAGAATCCACCGCACCACGGCGCGAATTTTATTCGCCCGAATATTTTGAGCTCTATGAACAGGTAGAAGTAAACAAAATTCGCGCGAATAAAAATCACAGTGCGTACTATGTCTAAAGCGGGCATTGTCATAGACAATTTAAAATTGGAATCAAATCTTTTTATAATAGGTACTATAAAATGGCATTACAAAAAAAATATTGATGGAAACTCCTTAGTGATTAACTTCTTGGATTTGTCCTGTATCGTAATAGAAAAAAAATTGTTTTATAGCATTATTTTGTTAGAGAAATAGTGTTATAATAAGATTCCATTTTTAAATTTCGGTATTGTGTTTATAAAGTATGCCAATATAAACTCGTTTTGAATTTTATAATTCGAATATTACGATATGAGAGTAGATAAAGTATATTTCTAGCCTAGAAGATGGAATATCTAAGAACCCAAAATTATTCTGGTCCTTTAATAAAAATAAAAGAAACGGTAGTAGCACAACCCGGCTCAAATGTTCTTTGAAAACAAAGAAGATAATAATGGTGAAGGCATTTGCAATTTGTTTGGTGAAAATTTTGCTCTAGCTTTCAGCTGTCCGACAGCAATTCCAGCTCAGTCTATGCCAAACACAAATCCTAACGTACCCTCCTCTACATTATGTAAATTATCTATTGATTCTAGAGAAATCTATAGAGGCTTAAAATGATAAGATGAAGCTAAGGGTGCAGGCAGTTATGGTATCCCGCCAGTCTTTATCAAACGCTCTGCTAAGGCCTTAGTCGAACCGCTTCACATAATATTTAGTAGATCCTTACAAGAAAGCGTCCTTCCACATAAATGGATGGAAGCTATAGTCGTACCTATTTTTAAGGCTGGAAAAAACGCTTTGTTGACAACTATAGGTTTATCTCAATTTTAGTAATTTTTGGCAAGATATTTGAAAAAATCATTAGTAAACATCTCATGTGGTATCTCAAATCACAAATTACTGAGTACCAACACGGCTTTATTAAATCCAGATCTACCACCACTAACGTTCTGTGCTTCACTTCTGCTTTATCTGATTGTCTTGATAAACTTATCCCAGTAGACACAATCTACACAGATTTTAGTAAGGCGTTCGACAAAGTCGACCATACCCTCCTTGTTACAAAACTGGGTCAACTTGGCATAGACGGTACATTGATTAACTGGTTTGAATTATATTTATATAACAGGCATTCTAGGGTAGACGCAAACGGTTATTTTTCCAAAGAATATAGAGCCACGTCGGGCATTCCGCAAGGATGACCTTAAAATCTTGAAACTCATTCAGAGTAATCAGGACGCTCTTAAGCTACAAGAAGACATCAACCGACTAGCGCTCTGGTGTAAAGAAAATAATATATTATGAAATATTAGCAAATGTAATTATACCCAATTCACGCGAAATAAACATCCACAACCTAACAAATATTTTATTGAAGGAAATAAAGAAACTATGTGTTGTCCGTGATCTGGGAATTCAGCTCGACAGCGCACTCAAATTTGATCTCCATATCTTAAACACTGTGTCCGATATTGGAATATAATTCAGTCATTAGGAACCTACATTACGATGTCAATATTAAACGCTTAGAGAGTGTTCAATGCGCATATGCGTGTTCAATGTGTGTGTGTGTGCTCAGTTATGCAGATCATTTAGCAAAGCAGATAACCAGTTACAAAGATAGGATGAAACATTACCAGATTAAAACATTGTCTAGACGAAGGGAATTAATAGATTTAATATTTCTATATACAATTATTAACGGGTCCATTGACTGCACCGAACTCCTGAACTATCCCAAGAAAAAAAGTTTTCAATCTATGGGAAACACCTTACTCAAAAACCCAAACTCGGTCACTATGCCGCTGTAAACAGACTCTGTAGGCATTATAATACTTTGTCGAAAACTTGTGACATTGTCTATTGTGAGCCATTGCCTAAATTTAAAAAAGTCATTAGTTGAGGTTTTAAGGTATTTTTAAGTTATTCAATAGTTTTATGTTTCAGATTTTAATAAAATTTTATATTTTTTATAGTTTATTTTAAAAGTGATTTGCCCTCTGTAACAAAATTTTCTTCAGTTCAGTTTAGTATTATTTCATTATGTTTTTATTTTAAAATTGTTTAACCTAATAGTGTTTGTAAAAAGTATATTTACATTTTGCTACTGTTAAAGATTTTTTGCCGTCTGGTTTGCCATATTGTGGGTAAATCCCTAGGTTAATTATATATAAGGGGAGTATTTTTTTATAAGTATGTCATGGTTGGATTTGTTGTTTTCTTTTTATATGTTTTACAATTAACTATTACCTTATAAATAAGAGGTTATATTTTAGTGTCTATTTAGTCGATAATCTAAAATACATGCTGTGGCCTCCTATAATTGAGGGATACTTCATATTGATGATTCATTGTGTTTTTTGTGTACATCTTTCGTTGGGGGTCCTAAATAAATATATAAAATACATAAACTCATTTTGGTACAATGAAAATTGCAATAAAAGATTATTAAAAAAACGTCACTGTATTTAAAGACCAAAAAAAAATTGTCACGAACCGAGAAAATCTCTTACCAAGTCGCTGCTAACATCATATATAGCCGTGGTACGAACCTAACGCGATCGAAGTACTAATAAAAATAATCATCTTAATCAGACGGAAAACGCTAGTTACGACGACACGGTTTCTTTGTATGGGACGAGGCATCTGTATGCTAGTTTTATATTATCTGTGACAATATTCCTGCATACAGTGTAGTTTTCTACCATTTTTTTATTATTTACTAATAACAGTATTTCCAGAGACTACTTTTTACAAACAAACAGACAATTTTACCTCTTTTTGATAGTAGTTGAAATTGAAACGACGTCCATTCAATAGATATGAAGCGATACGAAGGATGAAATCACTTCGAATGGCAATATGAGGAACGGAACGGGAGTAAGAAGACTATGCTGCTTTAGAAATGCGGGACAGTATATTATTTACCAGCAGATTATAAATACTTAAAAATATGTCTTAGAAAAATCTTTTCAACAAAAAATCAAACTGGCTTCCAAAACAAAACACTTCAAAGCGAAAAATAACATTTTTTTCTGAATTCGGTGTCGATGTTAAATAATATACTGTCTGCTGGTAAATAATATACTGTCCCGCATTTCTAAAGCAGCATAGTATATAATAATATATATATTTTTAGTTTTGGTAGATAATGGAGGTAACATGAAAATACACTACATCTTATGACAATCCCATTAGTTTTGGTAGATAATGGAGGTAACATGAAAATACACTACATCTTATGACAATCCCATTAGTTTTGGTAGATAATGGAGGTAACATGAAAATACACTACATCTTATGACAATCCCATTAGTTTTGGTAGATAATGGAGGTAACATGAAAATACACTACATCTTATGACAATCCCATTAGTTTTGGTAGATAATGGAGGTAACATGAAAATACACTACATCTTATGACAATCCCATTAGTTTTGGTAGATAATGGAGGTAACATGAAAATACACTACATCTTATGACAATCCCATTAGTTTTGGTAGATAATGGAGGTAACATGAAAATACACTACATCTTATGACAATCCCATTAGTTTTGGTAGATAATGGAGGTAACATGAAAATACACTACATCTTATGACAATCCCATTAGGCCAAACACGACTGGGATACATTGAAGTTCCAGTGGCCATTGTGGTCAAATGATTGATGAAAATACCAAAATAGCCATATGTACGCCTATAATATTTGAGGAGTTCGATTTCTCTAGGATCCCATCACCAGACCCTGGTTTCCTTATCATGGTACCACCTTTGGGATATCTCTTTTTTAACAAAAAAAGAATCATCGAAATCGGTTCATAAACGACGAAGTTATCCGCGAACAAACATAAAAAAATGTATATTCGGTCGAATTGAGAAACCTCCTCCTTTTTGTGAAGTCGGTTAAAAATAAGAATAGATGCTTCATATAAAAAAGTTTATAAGTTTAGACTCCCTTCGTTTATAGTATATATTATGTACTGAGTTCTTTTTGAGCCAGCCAAATAATAAAAGATATTTCATGTTTGTGCCTATTACAAACACTGGAACAAGGGCTTTCTACTTATTCTGGAATTGTTGTACAGAAAATTTATGCAGCAAATCAAACTTATACATACTATACGTCGATAGTCTACACACTTTGTCCAAGTGTACGATGTTGGTTCAGTACCCTTGGGATAATGGAAAACTTGTGATGATAAATTAAACCGCCCGTGTTTAGTGTGGTAATATCACTGATTTATTTTTACCCGACTGCCGAAGGAGGGTAATGTGTTTATCAGTCTACGTATGTATGCATGTTTGTTCTTATGCGGCGTTCTAGAGACCAAACGCGTTGGCCGATTTTGATGATTCTTACTTCAATCGATTCGTCTTCAACGGCTACATTAAAATTGGATAATAGAAAAATGGCGGCTTTTGGACGCCATATTGTGGGGGCACAATATTTTTCTTCCAAACCCATCGTGTGGGGTATCAAACTAGGGTTTTGAGAGATAATTTCAAAAATATAATTCTTATATGTTTAAATGTACATAATTCGGAAAAAAAATTACTAAAAGTTATAAACAGAAAAAGTTCATCATCATCATATCAGCCGAAAGACGTCCACTGCTGGACATAGGCCTCCCCCAAGCGTCGCCACTTTGACCGGTCCCGTGCGTCTCGCAACCAGCGTATCCCTGCAACCTTAAGTAGTACTTACTTACTTACCTTAGTAAACAAGAAGAAAATAATGCATGCATATTCGCGAGCTGGCTGACCTAAACCAGATGCACTCCGATGCACAGCATGATTTTCTTCTTGTTTACGTCTTTTTAGTTCACTTCTTAAATAGTCGGTTTTTTTTATTCTTCGCTAGTAGTTGTAGCTTAATCTACTTAATGTTACTAAATGTTTGGGTTAACCGTACCCATACCATGACCATGCATTACATTTATCCAGTGGTATAAATTTTGTCAATGCTGCCCCAAGGCTGGTCCTAAGTTCTAAATCCTCCTATTGATGAAGGTTCGTTTGTAATTTCAAATTCATCACCTACCTATCTGCCCAATTCACATTCCTACATCCACGCAATTCATACTTACCCTACAGACGTCCGCAGACCACGTAACAGTTAGTGCATTACTTACAAAATTTGCATTTCTAAACGATTTACGTTTCAGCAGACCTAATGAGCTTTTAATGACTCCTATTTATATGAAGTTCTTAAAGTTTTTAGCACTCATACTTAGGTCTTGGGCATCCATTCATCATTAAAATAGCCTAGATAACATTTTTTTTTTTTTTTTAAATTTTATTCTGACAATTGATGTAATAATGAGCTATGCTGTTGGTCGCTGTTGGGAGACTGGCCTCCTCCTCTTTAAAGAACTCATATTCTTTATTGTACACAATACAAAAATAATTGTCCCAATACATAAAAAACATTTCAACAAATAAATTACCCGACTTCCAAAACAAAACACACCAAAGCCAAAAATAACTTTCTTTTCGGAAATCGGTGTCTTTAGTAGGTACCTATCTTTATCGTTTTTGATTCCGACATCCTATAAGAAAGTTATTATTCGCTTTGTTGTGCTTTGTTTTGGAAGTCGGTTTAATTTTTTGTTAATATTTTTTTTATTTTCTTTTTTTAGTTGTGGTACATATCTATAACGCCCATCAAGTTATACCTGAATAGATTACCCGAGTAACATAAAACTTGACGTGTGGTCAAGTTTTTTTTTTACCTTTTTGAAATCAGTTAAAAAGGCGGCGAATAAAGGTCTACTATCCACACATATCAAGGCCGTGCCCGGGACGTGACAGGGTCGGGCCCAGGCATTGAAGTTCCGTCACTGGCCCGTGCAAGGACGTATGTGAACGAATTCATATAAAATGTACACACCGCCTTTTTTCTGTGCCCCTGATATCACATGTTTTCGATTATTATTTAATTCTAGGACATGCCGGTTTCCTCACAATGATCTCATTCACCGTTTTGAGAGAAAAGGAGAAGAGATTTATAAAAAAAAAAGTGCCTGACAAACCGAAATGACTGACACACTATCGCAATAGCAGAGGGCAGATGTTTGTGGACAAGGCCGAAAAGTATTAAATGTAATAGTAATAGATTGAAAAATAATAGTAAGAGATGAAGATAATTTCATTAAAATACACTCTGCGGTTATGGTGCAATTGTCGTTTTTTTTTGTATGTCAGTATGTATGTTTTTTTCCTATGTGGCGTTTTAGAGACCAAACGCGTTGGACCATTTTGATGAATCTTACGTCAATCGATTCTTCTTAACCCTGCGAGTGTCACTGGCTACATAAAAATTGGAAAAGAAAAACATGGCGGATTTTGGGCGCCGTATTGTGAAAAAAAAAAAAACTTCCAAACCCATCGTGTGGGGTATCAAAATAAAGGATTTTAAGAGGTGATTTAAAAAATATACAACACTTATTTGTTTAAATGTACCCAATTTAAAAAACAAAAACTAAAAAGTTCTAAATAAAAAAAGTTAATTAAAAAAATCTAATATCTGATGTACTACCTGATTTAAACAAAGGTATTATTTTACTTTAACTTTATACCCGACTGCTTAAAAAGCGAACTAAAAAGAGGTAAACAAGAAGAAAATCATGCTGTGCAGTCGGAGGATACATCTGGTTTTGGTCAGCCAGCTCGTGAATATGTATCCTCCGACTGCACAGCATGATTTTCTTCTTCTTTAGGTCTTTTTATGCTTTCGATGCTCTCCACGACGCCAAAGATAGAAGCAGATGGCGCAAATTGGTGAAGGAGAAGTTGTTTCCACGAAGACCAGGGAATCACGACCCTCATTAATGAGGAATACGATGCGAGGAGAGATGTCTTTTTAGTTCGGTTTTTAAGCAGTCGGGTTTTTTGATTTTTTCAATCAATTTATCTTCATACAACTAGCGAACACCTCGCGGTTTCACCCGCGTAGTTTCCGTTCTCGTGGGAATACAGGGATAAAAAGTAGCCTATATTACCCGGGGATAATGTAGCTCCCCAAAGGTGAAAGATTTTCTGAAATTGGTCTAGTAGTTTTTAAGTTTATTCGTTACATACAAAAATACATAGAAGACATAGAAGTATAGATTAGTGAAACCACCTGCCTGGTTTCGAAAGAAGACCTATTAGCTCGTTTCAACTCGTTTGTCGCATTCTATATCACTGGATCTCTATTGCTGACAGGAGAATTTGAGATGAAGATATTGCTAATTTGATAATCAATTCAGTTTACCTTGTTACTATACACCCAAGAACATTGTCGCCTGACTATCTTATTGGTAAATTAGATACCACAGCTCCTAATCCAATTAGCTGCTACCTCTGCTCACCGACTGTTCTGTTAATATTGTACCAATTAGCGGTTCAATTAATTGAATACATGCTGTTTCAATATGTCAACTGACCGGTAATTTGCGGTTGACGGTCGGTGGTCTGGTTGAACTGTTTATTTTATTTGTAATTAATTTATTTGGTTGTGGAATATAATCGAATTATGAGGTTAGGTGTATTAATTTAAATGATTGGTTACGTAATTGGGAACATTTTTATTGTGTGTACAGCTTAGGACTGGAATTCCCTGCCGGAGTCTTTGTTTCTCGATAGTTACAATCTAGGGGACTTTATGTCTCGAGTGAATAGGTTATCTCTAGGCAAGCATGCCTCACCGTCGACCACATCATCGCTTACCATCAGGTGAGATAGTGTACAAGCGCGAGCCTAAAGACTATAAAAAAGATAACCTTAGCGTTTATGGGGTTTTGCTAATTAATTGAAAAAGCAAAAGAAAATCAAATTCATCATGGCTTTTATAAATACCTTTGCACCACCCAGAAAAAAGATCTTTTAATTCAACAAAACCCCTCTTAAGTTTCATCCCCAAACTACCCTACATCGGCTAACATTCATTTCTCTTCTAAAGAAACCGCGCGGCATTCTTTTATAATTTTCATCCCCTACAAAAATTAATTAGTACAAGATTAAGAGTAATAAGCCTTCTGATTTATAAGGGTTGTGGCCAAATGATACCCAAGCCTTTTAGGGGTCCGTACACAAAACGGCAAATAGAAAAACCTTTCACCTTTCGTTAGGTTGTCCCTCATTATGGGAGGGTATTTCAATGTGCACTTATACCTCTTAAGGGGTAAAGGGCCTTTATATTGTATTGCTTGAAAATTCAATTTAAATGTACCTTCCCCTTTTCTATGCAATTAACTGATTTTATGCTGTACTAGCTGCTACTCGCGGGTTTCCCCACGTGAATAGTGTTTTATTATTCAAAGGGAAAAGTATCCTATGTGTTAATATAGGTTATATATACTAAAGTCGCCGCCAAATATTTAAAAATAAAAGTCATTGATCCGACTTGTACCTTATGTAACTTGAAAACATGTTTTTTTTATTTATTGATATATTTTGACAATTTTGGTCTCAAATGAAAGGTATAGGCTTAGAACCATTTTATCCGTTTAAATCATGTAAATCGGTCCACGCGTTTAAGAGATATTAACTCATTACTGAATGCCAAGTAAAAAGAGTCACAGACGCCCCTTGCCGCGATACGTTTGTTTTGATCGTTTTAGCGACACTGTCTTTACATTTTTTCGTATCGCTTTGAAATATTGGAATACATTGGTAGACTAGACAGGTGTTAATGACTTTTATTGTTTTGTTATGTGGCGGTGACTGTGTGCAAAAACTATACAAATCAGTTTTGTCGTTTTTACTTTAAAGAAACAAAAAACATACAAACTTTTATAATATTAGTAAGAAATAGGATTGTTTACCTGATTCAATTTAAATGTACCTTCTTCTTTTCTATGCGATTACTAATGTATCGCAAAAAATATGTAAATGTAGGGTTATTTTATTTTTCTGTTAGATTTATTTATGCAAAGAATCACATTCAATATTGCATTTTAGGACACAATATTGCATAATAAAATTGGACTATTACGTTCCCATTGCTGTCACGAAAGCCTCCTATCTGTATCATTAATAAATGATTTGATGATGAAACCAATATTCATGGTTTGAGGCTGGGGATGCCTCTGTCCATTATTGAGATGTGGACGGTTTTCGAATGAAATGTTAGTGATGAAGATTTTGATATTTTATTCAATTCTTTGCTCGCTTTCTCACCTGATGGTAGGCAAAGATGAACCAAGCTTGCTTAAAGTAGTAACATATTCACTCTTGATTTAAAGACCCTCAGGTTAAATTCGATCAACAGTGTTTGGCCGTTTAACAAAAAAAAAAAATTGATTGTGTTTATTGGATAATATATAATGCGGTGTACTCCATACCTTTGAATGAGTGAATTAATCGTTTATTTCCTAAATGTAGGTATAGAAATTAGGTGTTGATTTTGTAGAACAGTCCCGATATATTTTGCCTTACGGCATACAACATGGTTAAGTTTAGTATACCCTAACAACCCAGCATTAAATTCTTAGATCACATCTCTCTGCAGAAAGAAACTAAGAAGAAAGCAAAAATAAGCGTTGAAGAAGCAAAGTCAATTCCGCCTGGTAACTCGCTTTTTAATTGGCTGGCACACCGTCGTCGGCTGCCAATCGGAACTCGGCATAACTACCCCCACCAGGTAATATAAACTTTGCTCGGAAAACTGATGCTCTGAAGTAATTGAAAAGGGTATTGGGTAGATGCACTTTTGTTTGTTTTGGATCAGCAATTAATAAAATGCAACTGTTTGTCATTTTTGGTGTAAGTTCTTTTGGTAAAGTGCTAGTGATGGGATATTTTATTATAAGCTTGTAGGGAATACTGTGTAGTTGTCAGGAAAAGCCATTATTTGCATGGGTTCTTTTCGGGCTAATACGAGATAAACAAATGAACTTCTTTGCTCACACATATAACTAATCACTTTGTGTATTGGAGAATAACGTATTCCATAATAACGACATTCCACTATAGCACGTAGTTTGATATACACGAACAAACGGTATCTCTCACTTTATTTCTTTCAGTCAACGCTGCAATAAGCGTGGCCACCTACTGGGCCCAGACAATCTAATTAAATGTGCCATCGAAACGAAAAGAAGAAGACTTTCAGTCCAGTTTTATTACCAATTCACATCTCAACTCCTCAGTCCTTGACCGATCTCTCCCGTTCGCGCCAAAAACTAGTGCCTGGTGTTACGTCAAGTTGACATCTGTCAAAGTCATTCGAAACCATGGCACTCGTCATAACGAAACCCACAGAAGTGCCTACAAGCTTTTATTTGGTAGTATAAACACCGGAGTTCATTTTAAACCACTTTCCGGTGTTCGATTGAGAGATTGCACACACGTTTGTTTTAAAAGGCCAGAAATGAGAATACAGGATATTCAGGATAAATACTTTTATTCACTTGAAATGTACACTGTAGATACATAAAACTTACTCGACGAGTCTCCAAAACAGAATCCCCTTTGGCGCATTGACCGTTAAGTCCATGCGCAAAAACTCACATCCGTTAGTGTATTGACCCCTGGTTCAATATAGTATTTTAAATTACCCGAGCGCAGACATTTGGCGGTATATTGACCACAAAATCTAAATAACACGAACACAGACATCCGTTGGTGTATTGACCGTTGAGTCAATACAACATCTATCAATCTGCCTAGCCTTTTCCCAAATATGTTGGAGTCGGCTTCCAGTCTTACCGGATTCAGCTGAGTACCAGTGTTTTACATGGAGCGACTGCCTATCTGACCTCCACAACCCAGTAACTGGGTAACACGGTACCCCTTGGCAAGACTGGTGTCAGATCTCAAGCTTCTGACTACCCGTAACGACCGTCAAAGGTCTTCAAATGACAGCCGGGACCAATGACTTAACGTGCTTTCCGAGACAAGGAGGAAAATCGGTATGTTGAAATGGTTATCCATCCACGGACCGACCTCGTCAAGCGTTGCTTACTCAGGATGATCGACCAGTGCGGCTGTAATTATTTAGCCACGAGCTCCTCGAATTAATTCACCATCTATTTATGTAAATAACTAATCTGACTAAATAAGTACATGTAGTATTTAATTAGACTAAAATGCTAATATTTGTTTTTCGTGACAAAGCATTTTTTAACCCCCGACGGTAAAAGACGTCAATCTGGAATCGGGAATCGGAATCGCGGTTCGCCATTTGGTGACCTCTGTTCTAGTCATTGCAAGCGGAGCATGAGGTCCTGCTTTGGGATCAAGCAAAGTGTGATGGTAATACTTTATGTGAAATAAGGTTATTTCAGTTTTCCAACAACAGATAAACAAAAGAAAACGAATTAGGTTGCAATAAGGATGTTTCCTGGGTAAAAAAATGATAATTCTATTTAATCCGTCAGTGAGATTATTAAATAGTATTGGACCAGTATTTATGGATTTATCAATTAAATAAAAATTGACAAAGATAAAGCGCTTCAAAGTTCAGGAGTGGGGTCTTATGACGTCACTTTGTCAGTATAAAGTGCGATATTTTAACGCACGGTATCGTCGTAATGTTTTATTTATGTGGCAAAAGAAAAATACATGTCTTATATTTTAAGGTTACTGATGGACTTAATAAATATTTTTTGTCAACTACCCTATTCCATAGGTAACAATAACGCGGAACCACATTCAAAGTAAAGCTTAACGCTCCTACCCGCTTTTTATTTAAGTTTAATTAAAACAGTGTCTTTGTTCAGCGGTAGAAAAAGTTGCCATTTTATTTAAACCGCTTAAATGCGGACAGAGGTGTCCGCCTTTCATTATTTTGTATTGTTTTTTTGTTAAACCTTTCCAGAACTTTTTATAGCGGCAATGAAAGGTAGTTTTACAATTGAAAAAAGCTGTTTTTATAGGTTATTATAGTGGTTTTTATTCAAAAAGTAAACAGTAACAGTTAACAGTCTCGTAGTCTCGTTGGTCGCACTATTGCTTAGCATGAGGTCCTATTTTTCTTTTTTTTTGACGGTGGGAAATCATCTAACGACTTCTTCAGCTCTGGGTGGATTGGGGGGGCGTGTCAGACCTTTACTGACTAAAACCCACCTGTGTTCCTTCAGTTGCTTGTGCCAGGGCCGCGGTAACTCTCTTACAAATTTATCCACGAAACAGACATGTATCGGCCTTAGCGGACCCCGTCAGTTTCTGCAAACATCTCTTTGAGGCGCGCGTGGAACATTACGCGCCGTAGATTTGGGCCTGGTTTTTATCGGACGGCGAGCTACCCATAACTCGCCGTCAGCAAGCCCGCGCCTATGATGGCCGGGAATCCCACACAATGGTGACACCCGGGTTTTTCCGCCCGCTTAATCCTGACCAGGAATCTCCTAAAACAGCCTTGTCCGGTGAGGACAGCGTCAGGCGGAAGGTGAAGACGCCGAGTGCCTCTCAAGCCACTCCTGAAAGAGAGGCCTTGTCGCCGCAATTGTGGTGTGCCCAGAGCATGACGACACGAAAGGTGAAAGGTGTTATTCGGTTTTTCGATCTGGATCTTCTTAGTAGCAGTCCGGAGTCTGGACTTATGCTCGGTTGATGACAATAATCCCGGAGTCATGGGACAACAACATGTGATTTAAATCATCATCACCATCATCAACCTTTTTAATGTGCTGGGACACAGGTCTTCTCTCTAAGAGAGGGAATGGGTCGTAATGCACCACGCGAGCCCACTGCGTGTTTGGTGGATGTCACATGTCTTCGAAATGGTTCTAGGATATCTCCTCTCACAGAAAGCGGGCCTGTTTCACATTAGTGGGACCATTATTGGCTGATTTCGCTAAATCTGGCATGCCCTGGGTAGTCAGCCTCCTTGCCAACTGGCTAATTTGTTAATTTATTAAAGTAATAAAAATATTTTTAAAATGTGTTTTACACTCTTTTTGTGTTTTACATGGAAATTGTCTCGAAAGCTGTGGATAAAAAACTTTTTCACAAAAATAAACTAACTTCCAAAGCAAAACACTTATCAGAGCAAAAATAACTTTCGTTTCGAAAGTCGGCGTCTTTGGTACCTCTTATTTTTTGGTCTATTTGCGACACCGACTGCCGAAACGAAAGTTATTATTTCTCTTTTTAGTGTTTTGTTTTGTGAAAAAGATTTTACTTTTCTCTTTTATAGTTTTGGTACACCATCACTAAAAAATGAGCAAGGTAGCTCAAGGATTGACAAAATACGTCAATTTACTATTCGTGCTGTTTCTCGCTAAGTCAAAAGTCAAATGTATTTATTTCAACTGGGCCATTAAGCGACACTTTTGAACATTAACAATTATCAAGTAATAAAAATTGATTCTACCGTGCATTCGGAAAAGTAGCTTGTTATGGAGAAAAACGCACAAGAAACTCCACTTACTCTTTAAAAAAAAAGGTTTTTACAATATTTACATAAGTACTACAAACATTAATAAATTCATATACCTACGTGAGAACGATGCACCCAGAACTACTATACCTACTACATATAGGTATAAAGTATTACAAGCACTAAATGGTAAATTCCTTCACTTGATAAATAGGAACATGGTTCTCACATACTTACAAATATTGCAAAGGCAAAGCTGCATGAGACACTAGTCAGAGACTCTCTCTCGGCATTGTACTTCACTAAGTCCATTAATTCCCTGGCCTCAAACAAGCGCTCACTCAATTACTGTTGTGATCTTTCATATTTCTCAAAAATATCCTTCAGTAAACACTCCTTAGATAATACATCATTTTGGAGGCACTGAGTATCTACATCATATTTTTCCCTACATCTATCTAGCTCCCACATACAGGTAATTAATCTACTTGTTGGGTCATACTCAGAAAAAGTGTACATTTGGTATCTTTTCTTGTCCCACTGCTTCATATTAAATTAAATATCTAATATTATGATATATTTTCTTTTTTTTCCCCTTGCTGTTATATAAGTCTATTAATATGAAGATTTTTTTGTTACTTAAACTTTAATTTTCATTAAAAGAGTATATTTTTTTAGTGTCATTTTTTTTTAATAAATATCATCATACATTTTTTTTGTGTCCCAATGACTATAACACATTTTGAGAGATGAATTGTTACGAATATTCATCGCTTTACTTAATGTTGACTATAGCTATATTATTCCTTATGAATAAAGTTACTAAATAGGACCAATTTTATTCGTTAATCATTTATAGAATAATTTATTTTAATTAAACTAATCTTGTCCCAAAATTATGAAATTTCGTTACTCGTTAGTAACACGCAATAAAATTTAAAACGCAAGTATTTAAATTGGTTTAAATATTTTTTCCTATTCTGGCAACACTATTATCTACGTCAAAATTACTGTCACGGCAGCCATTATGTTTTCGCCGTTGTCGTGAAGTCAAGACGTGTATCAAGTGAAAATTTACAAAAAAATCCTCAGGGTGATAAACGACTATTATTGTGGTAAGTTTATTATATTTTTTATTTACTTACTATGATATTTTCTTATTTTTTGTATTATCTGAACGAATACGCTCAGTGCCTGCGTGGTAAACACGTGGTTTACGTAAAAATATTTTTAGAGGTTATAATTTCTCAGAATTTATTGTCAGTTTCGTTATATTGCGTTACGTTACGACATCAGTTTACTATACCTTATGACATCAGTTTCGTAACGAAGATTCTCAGAATCAGTTTAGTAACAAATTTTAAATGTACACTTTTTCTGAGTATGACCCTGTTATGTTAACACGATCCTTTCTTAAAGAAATATTTAATTTTAAGAGATATTGTTTTTCGTTTCATATTTTATTTTATTTTAATATATTTTTTTTAATTTATTGTGACTCATGACAATAGGACATAATGGTATAGTGTCTTCACCAGTCAAATCTGTTATAAAATCTGACTCACACACTGGTTCTGACTGAAAACTGCTAACTAACTCATTATATAATCTACTAGCTGTCTCACGCGGCTTCGCTCCCGTCATCGGGCTACCTACCACCCCCGTTTACGCAGCGCACGCAACGGAAGTTCGCAAAAAGGAATAATTTTGCCCGTTTTTGCAACATTTTTCATTTATGCTCCGCTCCTATTGGTCATAGCGTGATGTTTTATAGCCTATAACCTTCCTCAATAATCGGGCTATCGAATAGTGAAATAATTTTTAAAATCGGACCAGTAGATCCTGAGATTAGCGCGTTCAAACAAACAAACAAACAAACAAACAAACTCTTCAGCTTTATAATATTAGTATAGATTAGATTTTTTACACTGCTCGCTGACCTTAGCAGACTCAGCGATAGATAGGGCCTTATGGGCATTACACAATTCATGTTCAAGTTCCGAAACACGGTTTAAAGTTAGTTTATACGTGTCACTGCACTTTTGATAATTTTCCGCCTGATACTGAAGTGCCTGGTGTTGTTCGAATAAGGAGTTCAGGTTTATGTTGCATATCTTGAAAACTGCTAGACCAATTTAATAAAACTTATATTATTCCCTAAGTTGAAAGATACTTAATCCAATAAAAAAAGAATCATCACGATCCGATAAATAGTTTCGGAGATATGCGTGGACAAACATACATACAAGTATAGATCCACTTATTAAAATTTGGGTCACGTGTTTAGATTAGAAGCATACAGAAGACCTACATAGACCTTATAGGTGATGTTCTTCAGAAAAGCCAGGTGCGCAGGTACTCATAACCGGCGTGTGTGTATGACAAGATGTATGAATGTGAGTGAAGCAAAAGAAGTATGTAAGGATCGTAGCAGGTGGCATTCTGTAGTTTCTGCCTAACCCCATGGGAAAAAGGTGTGCGTCGCCCACATTGAGTAACATGTGAATATTGTGCAATTCCAACAATATTACTTATATACTTTTTGAAATGAATTGATAACCTACTTTTTTTAGAAGTCCGTAAAATGGCAAAAATATATACGGGTCTGCCAAGCGCTATCGAAATATCAAGTGAATCGATCACGTGTCATAGTACCACCTTTACAATTGGTCATTTTGCCATCGCTGGTAAAATGACTCTTAATCTAAAGCCTAAGGTCTCGGGATCACCTGGATGCAAAAATAACAGCCCGGTTAATGCGGCGATGCTTGAGGGAAGCCTATGCTCAACAATAGATGCTTCTCAACCATATACGCTTACAACCATACATAGCTCGTTAAATGTACATACGTCATGGCTTTGTTTTCACCACTCGAGTCAAAACTAAAATGTCACAAACATGTAATTCCACCGGCTTTTAAGCTATTGCATAGCTTCTATCGCGGGCCTTGAGCGTGGAGACCGAATCCAGAAATTCCGTTACGAAAATAACATTGGTGATCAATGTGGACCTTATGCTAATGAGAATAAGGGTCACTTTTGCTTGTCAAAGAAAAGCGACCTTGTTTTTTTTTTGCGGGGGTAGGTAAACGTTTAAGGGGGGGGGGGTAAATCCTATCTTGTTCTTCTGGACGGAGTAGCTGCGGGCAGGGGGGCAATTTTTTTGTCAGAAATGCGCTAACTCCAACCGTTTCTGAGATATGAGGGTTTTAAAATTTTTGTTGGTCGTAAAAAAAATTCCTTTTATCGGTCTCTCTGAGCTGTTTCTGTGACAATGGTGATCAATGTGGACCTTATGCTAATGAGAATAAGGGTCACTTTTGCTTGTCAAAGAAAAACGATCTTATTTCAATGCGAATAAGGGTCATACATTTTTAGGAGTATGATAAAATTAAAATATTGTGGTTTTGCAACTCTATATATACAATTCGACATTCAGACGCATTTTCCAGGACCGGATCTAGAATAAATGCTATGCAATAGCTTTACCGCGGCAGTCCCCGAGTGCCACACGTCTTTTTATTATTATTGATAGGCTCGCGCTTGACCTCTATCTCACCTGATGGTAAGTGATGATGTGGTCGACGATGTAGCACGCTTACCTACAGGCTTCTAAACCTACCTGCTTTCCCTTCAAACCGTAACACAACAATGCCTGCTTTTAGAATGGCTCCGGTATGTACTTTCCTTTATAGTATTATTCTGTAAACATTTCTTCGAAATTCAAACGAATTCGAACTATGAAATTGAGTTTTTTTTTTTTGAAAAACAGAAGAGTTCGTCTTCGAATATTTTGTCCAGTCACTTGATTGAGGTTTGAAATAGGAATTTTAGAATGGCTATTTGTGGCATAGACCAATTTTGATTGTTTTTCAAGTTTATAAAAAAGTTAGAATAATCATCCTTGGATTTGTCAATAATTGTGACACCAGTTATGAAATATGAATGGTGTCTTACGATCTACTAAATAAAATCTTAAATTCAAACATTCACTGATAGGCAACGCACAGCTTAAACAGTTAGATAGCTAGATGCATACAATTTTGGACAAGATTTCCTTATAAAACAAAGGTCTAAGAAAGGATTTCTGAAAATGCCGCTCCCAATAGGGAACGAAAGTTTGTATTGGATTGACATTGTTTGTCATTTTGCTGATGAGAATCCCACTGGGCAAATAGCTTGTCATAAATAAAATAAGGGGTGAATTTAACTTGAGCTAGCCGCAAGAGAAATCAGGGCTTTACAAATGTCAGTTGGTATGAAGGTATCGTCAAAGTTGCGGGCAACTTCTAGATTAGGTACGCAAAGAACCGCCAAATATGGCGGAAGAATGGGGAGGCCTATACCCAGGAATAAGTGATTCATAATATAATAAAATAAACACCCTTGACGGAGTTTTACTTTGTGTAATTTATTTCATCACCACTGCTCTCAAAACGGTGAAGGAAAAAGTCGTGAGGAAACCGGCATGACTTAGAACCAAAAATTCAAAGACATGTGACATCTACCAATCCGCACTGGGCCGCTTTAGCCTACCCCCTCTATGAGAGGAGACCTGTGTCCCAGCAGTGGGAACTTTAAAAGGTTGATGATGATGATGATGAGGCAAGAACTACAAAACCTGTTACGATCCTTACATATTAATTTTGCTTGTAAGAATAAGAAAGCGAGAAAGTATGTGTAAGATTTTCTATTATAATTAAAAATTTGTGAAGAAGTATTTATCCCTAAATTCCCAAACAATCCTCTATTGTCATTCAACTTCGAGTAAAACTGACTAAAACGAGGTCAATCTTATCTTCTCTAAATCTGTTCTGCCTCAAAAGTAATAATGCAGGTCCTAAAGAAAAATAATTAGTGTAAAGGATAGTAAAATAACGTGTAAGTAGGCCTATAGACTTCGTGTATGTGCACATCAAAGTTTCCAAATGTTGGAACAGAACGTAAGCTTGATCTTGTTTTGAGTGGTCCAAGTCAGAAGTGGGATGTTCAATTAGCTTCATATTTCTAACTGACCTATTCCTTTACAATTCAAAAGTGTCTGTAAATGGTTTCATTTAAAAGTGATTTGTGTTTGCGTTGCCAAATATTAAACGCTGTTCGGGTCGTTCATCACCATCATCAGATCAGCCGAAAGACGTCCACTGTTGGACATAGGCCTCCCCCAAGCGTCGTCGCCACATTGCTCGGTCTCGAGCGTCTCGCATCCAGCGGATCGCCGTAACCTTCACTAGGTCATCAGTCCACCTGGTGGGAGGCCTTCCAACGCAACTTCTTCCAGTTCGCGGTCGCCACTCCATCACCTTCCTGCCCCATCGGCCATCGGTTCTGCGAGCAATTTGCCCTGGCCACTGTCACTTAAGTTTGGCAATTCTTTGAGCTAAAATCTACATTTCTGATTCGATCACGCAAGGATACTCCGAGTATAGCACTCTCCATTGCCCTTTGGGTGACTGTAAGCTTTCTGATGAGGCCCATTGTGAGCGACCACATCCCAGTCATATGTCATCTCGAGTCGATCATCAAGGCTTTATTATAGCAATGATTGCCGATGTTGGTCCGTGAATGGATGACCAATTCAAGTTTACTAGATTTAAATTAATCAGCGACTTAACTAAAGTGATGAGTATCGATACTTATGATGACAGACTCTTAGCGTTGGTCAAATGGTTGTGAGCGATACTGCTGAGCATTACAGCAGGTGGGTAATTATCCAATGACTTCTCCCACTCTGGGTGAAGCGGGGAGGGGAGGGGGCGTGTCAGACTAGAACCCACCCGTGTTCCTTCAGTTGCTTGTGTCAAGGCCGCGGTAACTCTCTTTCAAATTGATCTGCGACCGAAACAAGCATGGGCCTTAGCGGACCCCATCAGTTTTTGCTGACATCTCTTTGAGGCGTGCAAGGAACACTACGCGCCGTCTATTCATTATTTACCATCCGCAAGCCCGCGCCTACGGTGGCCGGGAATCGGCTTGCGACTCCCAACGCCCAGGGCGTCTCCTGCGGTGGCTTGGAGCATGAAGGCGTCTCCGTTGCGTCTCCCGCATACGTTCTGCCTCGTCCTTTGCAAGCATTACTGCTTTGCAGAAGGAGGTGACAGATTCCCATTCCCTCTCGCCCCGTACCATGGTCAGAACCAGTGCCGGACGCGAGAGGTCGCCACCGCCGATCGCCTCCACGAGGACACGGCTTTGCTTAGTCCAAGCGGGGCAGACTGCAGACCATAACACCCTGGGTTCGATTCCCAGGTCAGGCAAATTGTTATTGGGATTTGCCATCTGGAATTTCTCTGTAGCCCAAAGCCCGGCTTTGTGCCGGGTTGTTGTAAATAGGCTCTCCCACTATAACATGGGATTTATACATATCTGTCAAAATGTAGGTGTAATATAGGTACATTTCTGCTTAACCCTTCAGGACATATCTTTTTCTGTTTTATCTTTTTTAAATGCTTATGCATACCACGGGGAGATAACGCCGTTATGTGGGATTCCAACCGACTAAAACTCCACGCTGTCCTTCTGTACTGCTTATGGTGAGAACACGGGCACGCGTTAGCACTCGTCCATGAACCCGCCGCGGCTGCCCGTCACCGGTATCTCCTCTGGGGAGTACCTCCCATAACCGGCGCATTAGAACACAGCGCACGCCGTGAACTCCCTATGGACCAAATCAGCACATGGGCGCCAGAAAACCCTATGGTACCCTTGTTCCCCCTGTGACTTCAGAACAGGTACATACAGGTGTGATGGTGTTATGATTTGATAAATAAATATGCTTACAAACTGAAAAGTTTTCTTAAATGAAACGGCTGTTCTCTTATACCTCACAACCCTGGTATTACCTGCAAAATACTGAAAGGGGCAAGCACCAAAACTTACTGTACCCAATTTTAAACTCTGCTGCTTTTACAACTACACCTTCTCCTCAACTCAAATCACACCTTCTACCTTTGAAAACAAGGTTGAAATTCCTTTGTTAAAAACAGGTTAGTTACTCGTAATGGGCGTAATATATCGGATTGTAAAAGCCTGAAGATTCGTGAAAGTTTCAGCCGCTGGGGAATGAGTGTTGGCTTACTTATAGCCATTGAGATCGTTTTGTCATAGTTCCCAGGCTTTTCTGCTGCCCTAGTACTTTTGGTTGCATTTACTGTGCACTGTTCTAGTTTCGGTTGATTTTAACTTGTTTTTACTAAACGGGATACTTGCCCGGATTTGAACTCACGACATCAAGCACGAGAGGCAAGATCTTAGCCACTGGGGTAGTTGCCGGACACATACAAAAGCAGGGCATTAAAATTTTGTAATTATAAAATGGGGAAGCACTCCACGGGCACTTTATATACCCCAGGGTCCTCCCTTTGCCAAACTTAGACCCACATTTAGTCCCATTTGGTCCGTTGTGCGTGCAGACCTCCTCTTTGTGAGAGGGAATGGGCGGTTATTCACCACGCGGGCCCTGTTCGGGTTGGTGGCGGTTACATGCTTTCGAATTTTTTGTTCTAAGACATGCCGGTTTCCTCACGACGTTTTCCTTCACCGTTTTGAGAGCAGTGGTGATGAAATAACTTACACAAAGTAAAGTGCCTGCCTGGGTTTGAACTTGTAAGTCGCGGCCGCAATGGGAAAAGTGCTCAAAAACTGGCTGTATTGCCACGTTGGATGGCAATTATTTGGCCAAGATAAGGACCCTTTCCATGTGCTGATGGTGATCAGCATGGTGGTTTCGGTGCCCCTCTGGTCACGTGTAAAGTGTACTTTGCTTGGTTAGGTCATGCCTAATAGAGTTTTATCCCCAAACGGCACTAACTTCTAATTAAGTTGTTAAAATAGTTATGTAGAGTTAACAGTATTCATTCAATTATAATGACTTTCTCGGTTGAGTAAATGTCAAGCAAATGTTTAACAAAATAATCATTTAACACTAAAGACCAAAAATTATAATTCCCAACCCAAATTGAATAAATAGACACAAATTACCAAATTAATGTGAGCTCCACTGACAGCGAACGAATGGAGAATTAATTGAGTGAACGAATAAATGAATGAACTGTTGAATGATTCAGGATTAAATGAAATATGGGTCGTCTGCGGATTGTAATTTGTTTTCTGTGATGGCTGGATTTAACTGGCATTTATTTCATTATTTATTTGTTTTGTTTCAGGATTATATCTTATTCATTTGTTTTGTACGAGCAGTAATGTGAAATTGATAAAGGATTAATATTTACAGCTTTTTATTTTGCTTGGTAATAGTTTTTTTTTTTTTTTATAACCTATAGGCTAGCGTTTGACCACCATCTCGCCTGATGTTAAAAAAGTTATATTATAAAAAGGTTTTGTAAATTAATTAAATTTATAACTCCCTACGAAAACAGAGGAGTGTTATATGTTTGATGTGTGTATATGTGTTTTTGAGTAAGTGTGTATCTGTTTGTGATATCATCACTCCTAAACGGATGGAATTTTTATTTTTTATTTTTTGTTTTAAATTTGAGTTTCTCGAGAATGTCCTTAGCTATGTTTGGTTTGGTTCAGCCGTTCTAAAGTTATTGACGTTTTACTGTATGGAATCGGAGTGTTTTCGCAAGATATCGTGTCATAATTACGTGTTCAGTAGATCGTGGATCAAAGCGCGTCTACTATTAGATAAATTATGAGCAAGCAATAAAAATTTGTCGGGGGTTATAAAAAAAATTCTTGTTACTTATCTTTATGAATTAGGTTCTTAGTTGACTACATTTGCTAAGGTTATCAAGAGCTCAGCTTCAAGTTTAAGCAACGCTTGCCGAGGTCGGCACCTGGATGGGTGGCGATCCATTTTACACCGAGACTCCTCCGTATCTCGGTAAGCACGTTAAGCCGTTGGTGTCAGTTGTCATTGGAAGAATTTTGTCA
Organism: Orthosia cruda; assembly: GCA_964057195.1. NCBI lineage: Eukaryota > Metazoa > Arthropoda > Insecta > Lepidoptera > Noctuidae > Orthosia > Orthosia cruda. The sequence goes on along the minus strand of OZ059841.1, from coordinate 6,386,943 downwards.
GTTATTATGGAGAACATTAATTGCGTATTGTGACAGTTTTGGAGCAAAAACCGTGATAAAATGCGTGAATCAAGCCTATCTCAGAGGCCGTGCTCGCCCAGCAGGGGGTATCATGTTACCCAATTACTAGTAAAGTAAAGTAAAGTTTATTTTATTTGCAAAAGTTGTAGGTTCTTGACATCTATACCAATATTATAAAGAGGAAATATTTTTTTGTTTGTTTGTACCGAATAGGCTCCAAAACTACTGGACCGATTTCAAAAATTCTTTCACCATTGGGAAGCTACTCTATCCCCGGGTGACATAGGCTACTTTTTATCCCTTATTTACTTATATACTTACTATTCCCATGGGAACGGGAACTACGTGGGTGAAACCGCGAGGCGTCCTCTAGTAAGGTATAAAAACAATTGTGATCCCTGTACAATCTACCAGATTAGGCAAGCAAACATTAATGAATTAAGTAAACGATTAGTTAATCAAAAAACTAGTCTCAAAATACAAAATTACGAATTACAGTTCAAAAGTGATACAATTAAATAACGGATACAATATAATATTAAATTGGTATGGCATTAAATTGCATAAAACATATTATGATTATATTAAATTAGAAATTAACATTAGAATAAATTTTAGTTATTGTCATTTAGAAAATCGTTAATTAAGTAGATTAACGATTATTGTCATTTAGAAAATTGTTTTCAATCAATAATGCTGTTAACTTCTTTTTAAAATTGCTTATTGTGTTATCTTTTTAACCTACTTCCCAAAAAGTCAATTAAAAAGATAACACAATACGCATCGTTATCAATCGACTGTATTTTTTTTTTGTGTGTTCCCTAAGAACTTGTTACTGGGTGAACCGTTTTAATCAAGATTTGATGCAGAACTTCGGAGATATACATCAGAAATCTTCAATAAATGACGGCAAATCACTCATGATAGCTGCAATTGCATTTCTGCTTATTGTTCACACCATTTTATAACATAAATTAACACTAGTAAGCTCTAAAGGGGTACGCAGATGTAAACAGTTCACCTTGGTATACTCTTATTCCACCGGTTTTGTTTAACTTTCATGTTATTGGGTTAATCTATTCTGGATTCACTTTGGGCATTATTGGTACCTAGCCTATATAACTGGTCCATTATGTACCACAACTAAAAAGTGAATAATAAAAAAAAACTTTTTACAAAAAATACAACCGACTTCCAAATAAAAACACTACACAGTGAAAAATAACTTCAATTTCGGAAGTCGGTGTCAAAAAACGAAGAAACGACAACAAGAACACCGACTTCCGCAATTGAAGTTATTTTTCACTGTGTAGTGTTTTTATTTGGAAGTCGGTTTTACTATTTCAGGTACTAGATTATGGAGGTCACATTATCTCCAACAAACTAGACTGGAGGCCGACCACATAGATGGATGCACCTAAATACATAAAGCAACTGCCTATTTGATATTCACAACCCAGAAGCTGGGTATCAGGAAGCCCCATCTTAAAAATCAAATACATCGCGATTCTGTTAACTGTACACAAAGTAGGTACTCAATCCCCACACTACAAACCACATAAAATAGTACAAACTATAATTGCGTAACACACATAGTTAGAAGTGACGGGTCTGACGTGACGTGACATCGTATCACGTCGCAGTGTGATACGTCACGATAATATCACGCTGGGACGAGGGTCGGGTCGTGACAGCAGCTCGTTTAGGACCGACTTTTAACGGATTTGAACTGGGTTTCAGTTACTTTGCGGGTTGATATTTTGAGTTGGTTTAGTAGGGAACTTTATTTAATAGATTTCTCGATTTTTAAACAGGTCTACGGCACATATTGATGTAAAGAAGTAGGCACATCTTAAAATTTAATGAAATGCTCGTGTGACGATTTGATCACGTTTACGGGGAAACCTTGGCTAAAGATCGGCCAAGACAGAGGTTTGGAAAGATAAAGGGGAGTGCTTTGTCCAGCAGTTGGGCTCAATATAGGCACACATAAAAACTTTAGACACAACAATTTCAGTCTCACGGTTTACCCCTTAATTTATAATAGTTCTTTCACGCAGCTAAGCCCCTGTAGCGTATCCCAAATGACCGGTGCGTTTTTTTTTCCGACTACGGCGAAGCAAAAGGGAGGGTTATGTTTTTGACCCGTATGTGGGTGGGCATGTATGTATGTATGTATGTATGTTCATCTGTTCCCTCATAAATTCTATAATACAAATCATAATTTGACAAATGATGTTATTGGGAGCGTCTTGTTTGTCCGCTGGCTACGCAAAATTACATTAAATTGAATAAGCCGCCCTCTAGGGGGCACGAAGTCAAGAACAAAAAACAATATTGTCCCACCCCATAATATGTGGTATCATTGAACAGGTATTTTAAAATGAAGGTAGGGTCTATACATCATATTTTTGTCAAGCGTACTGTTTAAGAGATATAACCCGTCAAAATGAAAATTAATTTTGGCCGGACTACGGCGCGGCGTCACAAAATGAAAATTAATTTTGGCCGGACTACGGCGCGGCGTCACAAAATGTTTGTTGATCGATATGTATGTATGCATTTATGTTTATTGGTTTCCTCAGGTTCTGCAAGAACCCCAAAATATTTAAATATAAATTAGTTTCAATCAGTAGTCGGGGTTTTGTTTTTTAACTTATTTTATATTAAATTACAATAAAGCACTCTCCATACTTCTCTATCTGTACTAATATTATAAGGAGGAAAGATTTGTATTTTTGTTTGTAACGAATAAACTTAAAAACTACTGGACCGATTCCAAAAATTCTTTCACCGTTGGGGAAGCTGCACTATCCCCGGATGACATAGACTACCTTTTATCCCTGTATTCCAACAGGAACGGGAACTACGCGGGTGAAACCGAAAGGAGTCAGCTAGTATGTTATAAATGCGAAAGTAACTCTGCCTGTCTGTTACTTTTTCACATTTAAACCACTGAAATGATAGGGGGTGGAAAGGGGGGTAGAAGTTTGTGTGGTAAACCAACAATTTCTCATGTAAGGCACACACGTACAAAATAATTGCGCGATATAAATAAATAGGCTATTAGAAGTACTAATGCTACGTAGACGAAATCGCGGGAAACAACTTAGTCAGTTATAAAGTAGCTCTCTACCAGTGAAAGAATGACCTTATTCAGACTTTTTTATTATAATTGATATGCTCGCGTTGACCACTATCTCACCTAATGGTTAGCGATGATGTGGTCGACAGTGAATCACGCTTGCCTAGAAGTAATCTATTCACTCTTGACTTAAAGACCCTTAGGTTGTAGCTTTCGGTAAACCCAAAATCCAGTGAGAAAAAATAATCTTTACAAAATTATCTAGTTTAGATAGAAGGATGGAATCACAGACACAAATCTACTAGATAACGCAAGCAACGCAACTTTCATACAGGTGGAGGGATCCATCTGTATGAAAACCAAGCGTGCCACCTTTTCACACACAATTTAAAAACTACTTAATTACTAATGAAAGAAAACATTACCTATGCTTTGGCCAACTTCTTCTATACAGACTTTACAACTCAATATAGAAAGAAAGAAAGAAAGAAAGAAAGAAAAATTGTTTATTTGCGCCAGGCACGACGTGACAATATGGCATTTTTAGGCATTTATTAGGTACGAGACTACGAGTATTTTGATTATCAATACAAGTAACATATATTACCACACAAGCAACAAATAACTGACACACCGTATGATTTTAATAACATACTAGCAACAAATAAACGTCAAACTTTGCATAACAAAACATCTTTATCAATACCAAAACTTTCTCCTGGGAATGTTGCCACAGAATTCTTCCGTATATTTTCATTCAACGACGACGCGACGACAAAGTTGCTCAAACCGAACATTGAGCATTGATCGTCCTACAGCGAAAGTGCCGGTATCTGACAATTGGCCGATTTAATTTTTATGATGCCATCATGACGTCATAAAATTACTACCGATCTATCTAAGCATTACTTTTCTATTATTCAACATATACACAGCTTCAAAGCCAGAGGTGGCTTTGAGCCCAGGGTGAATTATAATGGAAAAGAATATGCTGGCAGTAACGCTGCACATGCTTTTTCCGATTTTTTTTCCAGTGTTTTTTTACCCGACGCCCCTCTTTTAGATTATAAAACAGACAGTAACAATCAGAAAAAACATGCTAACTTTGTACATATTGATGCAATTAAATCGAGTGATGTAGAAACAGCTATAGATAAACTCAAACCTAACTCTGCCGTAGGACCAGATAACATTCCCGCATACATCATTAAAGGATGTAAAGATCATATAATATCACCTGTACTGCATATATTGAATCTGGCATTATCTACCGGAAAGTATCCACAGCGTTGGAAGATATCGCGAGTCCAACCTATACCTAAATCTAATGTAACTTCTGACGTAGAAAATTTTCGACCCATAGCTATTCTCTCTGCATTCCCAAAACTGTTTGAATCAATATTACACAGGCTTATTAGTTTCCAGATACAACCATTTCTTTGCGATTCCCAACATGGTTTTCGATTTAACCGCTCTGTTAATACGAATCTTCTAACGCTGGTGGATCTTATATCGCAGCACTTAGATAAAGGCATACAGGTTGATGTTGTATATTTTGATTTCAAAAAAGCATTTGATCGGGTAGATAACGACGTATTGCTCACCAAGCTCAATAACTTAGGCTTTTCTCCGAAGTTACTCAAATTCTTCGCAAGTTACTTACGAGATCGTCAGCAATATGTTCGACACGGTTGCTTTGAGTCCGCACCATATCATACTCGATCTGGAGTAAGTCAGGGTTCCATATTGGGTCCCTTGCTATTTATCATTATGGTCAATGACCTTGAGAAGGTCCTCAAACATGCCAAATGTTTACTGTATGCTGATGATGTTAAGTTAATATTTGGCTTGGAAAAAGTGGCAGACTCATCTACTCTGCAGGGAGACATTGACGCGGTCTATCAGTGGAGCATGAATAATAAGTTACTCTTCAATATTGCTAAATGCAGCGTTATGACCTTCAGTCGCTTGCGTAATCCCTGGCATGAAGAGTACTTTTTAGGCGGTGATCTGATAGCCCGCGTTAATTCTGTAAAGGATCTCGGAGTTCTGTTCGACGCGAAGCTCACCTTTCATGAGCATATGAGGACACTTGCTGCTGAGTCATATCGAAGACTAGGATTTGTCCTTAGAAATATGCGCGAGTTTACCAATCCACATGCCATTAAACTTGTATACATGGCCTTAGTCAGGAGTAAACTCGAATCAGCAGCAGTGATCTGGAACCCGTATGAGAGTACCTACGCCTTACTTCTGGAAAAAATCCAAAAAGCCTTTCTTCGTTTTCTTTATAAAAAACTCTTCGGATATTACCCCTTCCTATACCCTACCAAATTTCTACTTGGTGTTTTAAATTTTAATTCTCTCGAAGTAAGGCGTAAGTACTTCTTGCTTATCTCAGCCTGCCGTATTATGCGGGGAGAGTCCGATTGCCAGGAGCTCGTGGCGCAGTTGTTGAGGCTGTTTGTTCCTATGGTGCCTAAACAACAGCTGAGACCACGAAGTCACCGGCTTTTGGCCGTACCTTCTGCACGTACGGTATCCCGAGCTAACTCGCCTATAGTTCGGGCGCTCACAATGCTAAATGCCCTTCTGACATCAGCACCGGAATGTGACCTGTTTGCTGGTAGATGGATAGATGTGTGTCGTGAATGTTTAAGTTTTTGTGAGAAGATGGATGAAAGTTAGATCAGTGAATAATTGTATAATTATGTATACTTTGTAATTTTTTTTTTTTTTTTTTGTTTTTACTTTTGTTACTTTTTCTGTTATTAATTCTTATTTTTTTTTGGATTTTCTTTTATTTTTTTTTTGATATATCGTGTTTCGTTTTAATTATTTTTATTTGTATATTGTAATATTTAATTTTGCCTAATTCTTATGTTTCGTTTGTGTTTTTTTTCTTCTTTTTTTTGTATAACGCCTTAGGTTAGGTGACCTGTAAAGTTATACATCTACACTTAAATAAATAAATTAGATTCCGCATAAAAAAAAGAAAGATAAGTAGATAAGATAAGATTAAGTAATCGATTTAAACTAACAATTTGACTATTCGAAAGTACACAATTATACATCTATTTTTTGACTCGAAAACTTTACAAAATGTTATTTATATCGATTTTTATTATTTCGCGGTCTTTTGTTTTTCGTATTGTAAGTGCTCAGAAAAACAAGGGAAAATATGTATGAAATATTTAATTAAAAATAACCTTATGCAGTACAATCAAATGTAATGTAAGCCGTCGGTGTCCGCAAGAAAAGAGAACGCGAGCCTCGGTGCAATATACGAGCTAGGTGAGCGGCCCGTGCGTTGCTATCTTCACAGTTGTCAACTTCATGACGGCTCTCGAGAGCCATCTATTGCCTTATTGTAGATAACGTAATAAAATATTTTTTTCAGATACCGGCTCTCTAGTTATAGGACGGCAGATTGAAACATTGAGCATTCTCCCAGTTTGCGACCAGAGGCTCATTGCTCAGGAGAGTTGTCAGGTTTAGTGGTTAACTACTCAACTGTTATTGGCGCTGTCTGATAAGAGGTGGGCTTAGCCGAAGTATTAGGTGCTAGGTGTCTTATAAAGTTAGTTGGGTCGAATTGAAGTGTGGTTTAATTTGAAGGTAAGACTTGGGCAGTGGATGAAAGATTAACTGCTGTGTCAACGGTCAGTTTCTCGGAAGACGATTAATGTGAGTGAATGCCAATCTTAGATTAAACGGGTTTTAAGTTTCTGTGACGATAGTGTGTTAACAATTTGTCATTGATGTGTAAAATCTCGAATTAATTACTTAAGGCGTACAGTGCTTACATGATTCCGTTGTGCAAAAGGAATAGTGCTATTTATCTTGTATAACTCCGTCTCTATCACAGTGTTACCATGATAGTTACCATTACCATTTAGAGAGAGTAAAGAGCAAACTTTGTGTGTCAGAAAAGCTTTTACAAAATTTACAAATTATCAACGATACTAGACGACGATGGGTTATCGGACGTATATTTAATATGTTTTATTTATATATTTGGTTTATACTTACACATACTTCGACACACATTCTGTGTTATATATATATGTCGGCGGAGTAGAACTTGACGCTATGGATGCGGACGAATCATCTTTTAACTTAATCATTCCGTTTTGTTTAATTGGCAACTTTCAGCTTCTGATTCAAATCTCAGTTCGATTTTATTCGATTGACAACAATTTATTTTTCTTATGTCATAATACTTGATTTCGATTGGATGTTATAAGCGGTACTTTGCTGGATGAGTTCTTTAGCCAATGAAAAGCAAGGAGAGTCTATGCTGGCTCTCTAGAGTGGAATGTCGCACCAGAAATCGCAGAGATAGAAAAGATAAGCGCGGAGGCGCATTTTGGAGTTGAAAAGAGTTGAGAAGTCTAAAGTGGCGTGTATGAACTTGAAAAAGTGTGTTTTTGTTGAGAGAAAGCGAAACGATTGGTGATCGAATTCGCTGCTCCGTTATTGGACCAAGGACTATCTCTAAAATGGCTTAAGTTACATGCTTTGCGCATGCATTTTACCCACAAGACTGAGGGTATATTTATGGTAGCCCTCATGTTTTCGACATATATTATTTTATTTTTATTTTCTTTAATATTTTTTTTATTTTTTTTTGTTCCGTTTCCGTGAGTGTGTCCATGGCAAACACAGTGGGCCTTCTCAGAATACCTGCGCAGCGTGACTTTATTTTTAGAAACCACTTGTTCCATTTTTCAGTTAAGAAAACCACGTTCAATAGGTGACATGCAGTTTTTCCAAACTATATTTTTTTTGTGGTTTATCATACAAAATATTTGCGCAACTGTTACTAAAATGATGAATCGTTTCTTCCTTTGAAAAATTAGTAGCATGCGCGACCCAAACCACAAAATTAAAATCTTTTGAAGGCAAATTGCTGCCCTAACTAGTTACGATAATTATTAAAGCTTGTGCCCCAACTTTCATCAAACTTTTACAAAAGCATAATATTTCTATGTAAAACAAAATGGCTAGTGTCTGACCGAAGTTTGACTTTTGGCCGAAGCCGAAGATGATATATCGGTATATATTTTTTTTTTTTTAAAGTAATAACCTCAATAAACTCAGGTCAAGATTGGCTATTCATTGAATTAAATAATGTTTTTTTATATTACCTTGATTTCGTATGTGTGTCCGGCATTTAGTAATGGAATTTTTCAAGCACTTCCTGGCATCCAATTAAGCAGATTAAGGCGTTCTTATCTAACTTTGGAAAAATATAAATAATATGTAACTTGGGAGCTGGTCTCATGATGGAGCCGGAAGGTGGCCATAGCAACTCCTCAACCAGACAAGGGATGTTTGAACTCATTGGATATGTATTAAATAAATAAATGATTTTATTTCTTTAAGTTGGTTTGTACAAACACGAGATTACGATTTTTTATACGTCAATCATATTTTTCAATAATAATATTTTCTTATATACTTACCAAAAATAATAACACCACGTTTAATTTCGACGCTTGCTGGCAACCTTCGGCTTCTGTCAAAATGTGTGCCCATTTTAGCCGAAACCGAAAATTTGTCCGGCGACAACCGAAGCCGAAACTTCAGTCGGCCACTAAAACTGGCTATCCCGAATATCAAGCTTATTATTATAAACATTGTAAATCACCAGTTTGGCGAACATTTCGGACGTTTTCCGGTCATTGTGCGTATGATTGATGACCGTAATTAGCGGCTTTCAATAGTATTTAACATAATGAGTCTCAGTTTTATTGATACACTAATTATGCTTCCTGGCGTTGTTCGTTTTGTAAAGGGGGTTGGTTCCTTTATTTTGTGGATGTTTATGTTCTGTCATCATAAGTTTTAGTGAGGGCTGATGAATAGTTTGGAGAAAGGAAAATAATAAACAAATGATGACTTTGCTTTATTCAGCATCTGCTTCTGGCCAGTTTGGAAGCTGTTTATGAAACAAAAAAAGACCTTATACTTCTTACTAATACGTATAAGGTCTTTGATAGAGTTCTAAAAAAACGGTTTTTTTTCTGAGATAAAAAAATATATTAAAAAAACATGAAAAAAACAGTTTTTTTAGAACTCTATCAAAGACCTTATACGTATTAGTAAGAAGTATAAGGTCGTCATCGTATATGAGTTGATATTACATTTTTTTTTTGGATAATATGAAAATACCCTTAGTTCTTTGTTAAATTGTACATAAATGTCTTAAAATAATTGGCAACACCCACTGAAGTTTACCATTTACGGACGGGGATTTTCTTAATAACAAAGAAAAGATGATTCTGATTGTAACAAACTAAGTATTTTCTAAGCTCATAATAATCGATTTAAACATAATTTGAATTTAATTAAAACAAAACAACCAAATTTAGTGTTTCACTTTTTCTGAAAAAAAAACCATGTGGAAAAAAAACGACGGTGCCAAGTTTTATTGTGTTATTTTCAAGATAGTGAAAAAATAACATTTTGTTTTTTTTTTCAATTTACATCTCTAGTCTTTGGAAACAAATGACAAACTAGAACAGTTCAAAAATATCGAATTTGTCATTGGTTTTTACCCGACTGCCAAAGGAGGGAAATGTGTTTATCAATCTATCTATGTATGTTTGTATGTATGTCTTGTTCCTATGTAGCGTTCTAGAGAGCAAACGCGTAGGCCGATTTTGATGTTTCTTACGTCAATCGATTCGTCTTAACCTTTCGAGTATCACTGGCTACATTAAAATTGGAAAATAGAAAAATGGCGCAGCCATATTATGGGGGCCAAATTTATTTTTTCTTCCTTTCCCCTCGTGTGGGGTATCAAAATAAAGGGTTTTAAGAAGAAATTAAAGAAATGTAATACACTTATATGTTTAATTGTACATAAGGGGAAAAAATGTTAATTAAAAAGTTATAAATATTTCTTCATCTTCTTCTGCCGATATTTGGAAGTTCCTAGGAACACTTGGTATCGGCAAACCGCGACATTTAGACCTTCCTAATTCTATCGACTTAGATGATCTCAACCATCATTTCTCCACTGTGCCTACAATGGATCATCTAACTAAGCAACAAACTCTGTCTCTTCTTTCTGGTCTGACGCGTCCTCACATTAAACCTTTTCGTTTCATTCCAGTTGAACCGGGAGAGATCAAAAAGATCATTCTCGCCATCAAATCCAAAGCAGTGGGATGTGATAATATCACCCGTGGTATGGTAATCACTGTTTTGGATCATCTCCTATGTCCCATCACCCATATCGTTAATTTTTCCTTGTTTACCGGAGTATTTCCTTCCTTGTGGCGTAAAGCCAATGTTCGTCCACTTCCCAAAGTTTCCAATCCCACTCTTCCAACCCACTTCCGCCCCATTTCTATCCTTCCCTTCCTATCCAAAGTGCTCGAAGCCTGTGTTCACAAACAATTTTCAAACTTTGTGCAGAGTAATTCACTCATTAGTCCTCTACAATCTGGGTTCAGGCCCGGGCACAGCACTGTGTCCGCCCTCCTTAAAGTGACTGGCGATATAAGGGCGGGACTGGAAGATACAAAAGTCACAGTACTAGTGTTGGTTGATTTCTCGAACGCCTTCAATACCGTCAGTCACGAAATCCTATTAGCCATTCTTTCCTATTTGATGGTCTCCCCTAAAGCACTGGGATGGTTCACCTCTTACCTTCAGGAGCGTCAGCAGTCGGTTCACGTTGGAGATTTTTCATCTCGTTGGTGTGATTTGATAGCTGGCGTTCCTCAAGGCGGCATTCTTTCTCCTCTTCTGTTTTCTATTTTTTTTAATCTTATTACTTCCGAACTTCAGTGTGCGTATCATCTGTATGCTGATGATCTTCAATTGTTCTGTCAAGGGAGTGTCAACGAAGTTCCTGATGTTATCGGGAAGTTAAATAACGACTTAATAGCGATAAAAGCCTGGTCGGATAGGTTTGGCGTTGCTATAAATCCCAACAAGTGCTAAGCGATCATCATTGGGAGTCCTCGCAGCATCGCTAAGGTGGATTATGCAACTTTGCCACCTGTTCTGTTCAACGGTACGATTGTACCATTTAGTGGTGACGTAAAGGACCTTGGCTTGCGCATCGACAGTACTCTTAACTGGCGTACTCAAGTTGCAAGTGTCAGTCAGAGGGTCACTGGAACGTTGCGGGCTCTGTATCGTTTAAAAAATGTATTACCTTCGAACACGAAGGCAATGCTTGTGCAGGCCCTAATTTTTCCTATCATCGATTATGGCGACGTGTGCTATTATGACCTGAATGCAGATCTCCTCAACAAACTTGACCGTCTTCTAAATTACTGCATTCGATTTGTTTTCAATTTGCGTAAATATGATCATGTCTCTGCTCATCGGTCACTTCTAAAGTGGTTGCCCATACGCCAACCCAGAGAGCTAAGGGCACTGACTACCTTATTTTCATTTCTTGACTCATCCAACTCCCCTAGTTATCTGGCCCCTCACTTTCAATACATTTGCGCCAACCACAACAAAAATCTTCGCTCTTCTCATAACCGTCTTCTTCAATGTCCCACTCACCGCACTGACTTCTTTCACTGTTCTTTCTTCGTTCAGTCTATTTCTCTGTGGAATGCGCTCCCTCAAGATATCAGGATGGCAACCAACCGATTGGCATTTAAAGTAAAAGCTCGCGAGCATGTTCGTATGAAGATGGCAGTAGTATCGTCACAGCGATAATGTATTCCAAATAACTGCTACCATTAACTGTTTAAGTATTAGTGTATTTAGTTTATATGTTTGAGTAACTATTGTATGTATTTATATTATGTATGTATAGCTTTGTATTTGAATATTAGGTATTTATTTATTTATTTAGACTTCATGCACAAAAAGGTACAAAGGCGGACTTAATGCCTTAGGCATTCTCTACCAGTCAACCAAGGGTGGTGAAGAGATAACAAGGCAGGTGCATTATTTAAAGAACTTAAAAAGAAAAAAGTTGTTATTAAAATACTAAAATAGGTAAAATACACGTACATATATATTGAATATAATATATACTTATATTAAATATATATTTTTGAAGTAACAGAGAAGAAGAAAGTGAGATGACTCTTCTTAGTTGTGCTGAAAATAAAACCGCAATTTCCGCTTGAATGCAAATCGACTTGTAGCCGTCCTGATCTCGAGAGGAAGCTCGTTCCAGAGAAGAATGGACTGAATATTGAAGGAAGAGTGAACAAAATCACTAGTATGAGAAGGACAAAGCAAGAGGAGATTATTGGAAGAACGCAGATCCCGAGCATGTGAAGAACATAGATATTGGAATTTAGACATAAGATAGGAAGGAGGGGTGGGAGAATTGAGCAGGGTGAAAAGCGTGGTCAAAGCGCGTAACCTTCTTCTCTGGCGAATCGGCAACCATTTTATCTCAGACCTGTAGTATGACACATGGTCATACTTTCTGAGGTTAAATATGAATCTAATACAGTTGTTCAAGACCCTATCTAGCTTATCCAGTAAGACCGCGTTCATGTCAAAGCAGCACACGTCACCATAGTCAAGAAGTGGGAAAATTAAAGTCTGCACAAGCATAATTTTCGTTTTGGCTGGCAGAAACCTCCTCAAACGATACAAGGATCGCAAAGTACCGTTGGCTCTCTGACTGACACTGGACACCTGACTTTGCCAGCTAAGTGTCGAGTCAAGATGCAAACCGAGATCTTTCACACTAGGGCTAATGGGAATGACGGAACCATTGAAAATAATCGGGGGAATAGAGCCAACCGCCATTCTACGCATCATGCGCGGGCTTCCAATAATAATGGCCTGACATTTTGTGGGGTTTACGGACACCCCAAATCTGTCAGACCAATCCCTGATAGCATTCAAGTCCCGGTTTACATCTTCTATGGCGTCCGATAAATCTTCGATCCGCGCCGATGTATATAGTTGAAGATCATCGGCATAAAGATGATACGAACACCGAAGACAGTGAGTTATAAAATTAATGAAAATGGAGAATAATAATGGAGATAGAATACCGCCCTGTGGAACACCAGCATCCAGGTCACGCCAATTCGACGAAGTCTCATCGACACGAACCGACTGCTGACGTCCCCGAAGATAAGAGGAGAACCATTCCAGCGCTTCGGAAGAAACCATAAGATGGGAGAGGATAGATAGGAGTATATCGTGACTGACAGCGTTAAAGGCATTGGAGAAATCAATTAATACTAACACAGTGACCTTAGTATCCTCCATTGCTTCTCTAACGTCACCAGTCACTTTAAGGAGTGCGGTGGCAGTACTGTGGCCAGGTCTGAATCCAGACTGGAATGAACTTATAAGATTGTTTCGGTGAATAAATTCCGAAAACTGCTTGTGAACGCAAGCTTCGAGCACTTTGGATAGGAACGGGAGAATGGAGATTGGACGAAAATGACTAGGTAGGGAGGGATTTGAAATTTTAGGAAGTGGACGTACGTAGGCCATACGCCACAGGGATGGGAAATGACCGGAATCGAGAGAGAAATTGATGATATGGGTAATAGGTGGGAGAAGAAGGTCGAGGATCAATGTGACCATGTAACGACTAATGTCATCATGGCCCACAGCCTTGGATTTTATGGACAGGATAATCTTTTTAATTTCATCCTCGGTGGCTGGAGAAAAGCGAAATGGTTCTATGATAGGACCGGGTAGGCTGGTAATGGAATTCACCGTCTGAGACAAGATTTGGGGATCCAAATGGTAAGTGGTTGTGAAGTGACGGTTGATTTCATCCAGACCAATCGTCTTGGGGAAATCCACATGACGATTCCTACCGATACCGAGAGTTCCGAGGAATTTCCAGATATCGGCAGGAGAAGAGGCAGAGATGTTTTCGAGAATATGGCGGCGTTTGGCGTTGCGTATCATCTGATTACACCGATTTCTTGCAGCTCTGAAGAGGCACTTATTTTCTTCACTGCGATTCTTTTTAAATTTACGAAAGGCACGATCCCTGCGTCTCATCGCCATACGTACTCCCGTCGTCAACCATGGAGCAGGTAGACGCCTAAGCTTTACTCTCTTTACAGGAGCGTGTCTATCGTAGAGGGCAAGGATCGTCCGATTAAAAATACGCAGTTTGTCGTCAACCCCTATTGCCGCTGCAAGATGATCCCAATCAAGTTCCGAAGCATCCCGACGCAGCCTCTCAACATCCAAACGTGCAAAACAACGAATGTGCAGAACTTTAGGGAGAGGTTTAGGTGGTTTTAGGACATATGAGAGGAAAATGAGATCATGGTGGGAAAAGCCAGGTGCAGGACACTGACCATGAGAGGAAACAAGGGAAGGAGAGGACGTAAGGATTAGGTCGAGCCACGTGTCATCGCCTGAGGCATTGAGATGAGTAGGCTGCAGTGGAAGAACATGGAGACTAACGGACTTAATGATGTGAAGGAGTTTATGGGAACGAGGGGATGGATGACTAAGGTCCGTGTTAAAATCGCCCATGACGACACAATGTGCATACTCTGACCCTATCGATTCCAGTGCCAATTCAAGGTTGGAAAAGTAGTCAACAGCGGGTGGGCAGTAGACTACACCAAGTAGGGTCTTGACACCTTTGACATAGATTTCCAGAAAGAGGTACTCAGCAGAAGCATTATAGGGTGAAGGAGAAGAGGCAATGATTTTGAAAGGGAAATCACTACGGAGATAGATGGCGACACCACCTCCTCCCTTTCCAATTCTATCGTTGCGGATAAGAATGAAACCGGGAAGAGGGTAGGTGGTAGAGAGAAGATGAGGTTTGAGCCAGCTCTCCGAAACCAGCACGGCGTGGACATTGGCATCAGAAAAAGTGTCAAGCAATTCACCGTAGTGACTTGGCACACTCTGTGCATTAATATGACAGACATTAAATAAATGATCATTTTGACGATTAAAGATCCGACGCACAAAGTCACCAAGAGTGTCGGTCGAGGAAGTGAAACTAGCATTAGCGGAAGAGATAACCGATTCAACGGCCGAGTGAAAAGAATCATCGTTGGAAGACATAAAATAAAAATAATATAAATACTTAACAAAATACAATTAAATAATACCTGACGGTGCAACACCACTATCTATGCACCACCCACCAGCCGCACCAGTATAATATACAAATATACCACTATCACCTATATGACATCATAAAAGAGAAACAATCAAATATAAAAAAACAAAAAAAAAACAAACGCAAACGAAATAAAAGATACTTGAAACAGTTACATTAAGCAATTACGAAAATACGTTGACAAAACACAAAGCAAACATGGAACGAAAAGATACTAGAAAAAGGTACATTTAGCAATAACAAGACGCAATTGACAAAACACAAAACAAACATTGTACAGCGGAACATATGACACCACATTAGCATTACATGAATAAAATTTATCATAAATGACGGTCGGGGCGACAGTGACGCAATTATAAATTCAAAACATTTTGACAAAAAAAGAAAATAAATAAAACTATTCATATACCCTCACAATCATTCTACAAAAACATAAAATATTAAAAATTAAGTGGGTAGACGTGCAATATAGAAATATAATATTTACGTGAATTATGTCGCCCCAAACACAACTAAATAAGTGTAAATAGTGTAGAGTAAACGGTGTAATTAATAGTGTTTATCGTGTAAATAGTGTATATCGTGTAAATAGTGTATATCGTGTAAATATATTACTGATTTCTACGCACTTCGATAGCTGTCCTGCTCCCTGCTGCGGCAGTTAATTCCCCAGTCTTCTTCGGGTACTTCGCCACCAAGGGATTGAGTTCCTCCAAGGAAGAAACTTTGTGCCGCGCTCCGTCGGGCGACCTGACAATGATGATCCCATCCTGAGTCCAGCATGCCTGCATCCCGAAGTGCGAACGCGCCGAACCAAAAACAGCCTGTCTAGTTCTGGTTAAGAACTCCTTGACTGTAACCATGGAGCCCTTCAAGGCAGATTTCGCCCGCCAAACCGCAGCCTTGTGATCCACATTGGAGAACCTCACCAATACTGGCCTGCTGCGCGTGGGACCTTTGCTCGATGACCCCAGCCTATGACATGCTTTGATCGAGGAGGCAGTAATATTCGGCAGAGCCATTTTACTGTGCAGTAAGTCCAGCACCAGAGCTTTGCAGTCCTCCTTGTCGGCCTCAGCAAATCCGGTGAATATCAGGGCTTTACGACGAGTGCGTGTCTCCAACCCGTCCACCATCCTGGAGCACTCTGTGATCTGCCTCCGTAAAAGTCTCAGCATTCCGAACATCAGCTCTCTGAATGTCCGGAACTCTTCAGCGATCTTGGCAACGGTGTCCTTCGCGGGTCCAGCACACTGAATCTGCGCCTCCAGCTCATTCATCTTCTTGGCAAAACATTCTTCCAAGTTCTTCTGCGCAGATAGGATGTCGGCCAGCTGAGACATTATGATGTGAGTATTATCTCCCTCCTCTTAGTAGTTCTTAGTGGTATCCTCTTACAGTGTCTTTGAAAGCACTAGTGAACAGCTGGTAGGTGATGAAGTTTTCCTTTATTACATGGACTGTATTGCCAATATCAGGATGTGCTTATTAGTGGTATATAAAACCAATATTACTGCAGAAATTGTGGAAAAATACTTAATAATAATTTAAATCAAAATTGCGCAACGAAAACGCGTCTTTACTTAATTGACACCTACCGCCGATGTTTCGTAATTACTAGTAGTAGTATTCGTAGTATCGTGATTTACTTTAAATATTGCACCTACCACTAATTGTCTCTGCATCACCCAAAGGTCGACTGGTAGAAAATGCCTAAGGCATTAAGTCCGCCTCTGTACATTTGTGTGCATGAAGTATTAAATAAATAAATAAATAAAAAATGTTAATTCAAAAAATCAAAAATACCGACTGCTTAGGAAGTGAACTAAAAAGACTTAAACAAGAACAAAATCATGCTTTGCAGTCGGAAGCTACATATTCGCGAGCTGGCTGACCAAAATCAGATGTTTTTTATGTTATTTAGATGATGGATTACTTTTAAAAACAAGTGAGTGTTGGCCGGTTTCTGATTTGAGTATTTGGAGTTCGTAACAAACAGCGACCTGTTAACGTCAAATTTTGACAGGTTTTCAGGAATCCGGGGTTAGCTTTTGAATTGTGAAAGAAAGAAAGAATTGCGGTTACTTAACTGAGTTTTGTAGAGAATTTCACAGAATATCATTACCAAACATTTATTTGTCATTTTAACGAACTGATTTTTACAGGCTTGCCTACAATTAAGTGGTGGCCCAGTGGTAACGGCCCCGACTTACGTGTCATACTTTGTGAGTTCGAACCCAGACAGGCGCTTACTTTGTGTAAATTATTTCACCTCCACTGCTCCTAAAACGGTGAAGGAAAACGTCGTGAGGAAGCCGGCTGTTCTATCTAGGCTATCTAAATAAAACCTTGGATAAGTTACCTCCTTGGTTGCCATGTTTCGGAGTGAAAGATTATTCCATTTTTAAATTACACGACAGATATGAGTTTACTATGTAATTTATTTGGCCGCTAAACATGACAGATATGGATTTTCATACAACTTTTGCCGGCCGATGCTCGCAAGTACAGCAATTGCGATTTGTCTCGAATAAGGCTGTCAAAATAACGCTCAAATTACCAAGCATGTTTGATTGTAAACGCACCCACGATACAGGCAGAAATTCCTAGTGTGAGGCAACGTTTTTTTAAAGAGATAGAGAAGAGAAAGAAGAAAGAGAAAACTATATTTTTTTCAATTTAATTATATTAATGTAAAATAAAATAATTCAGTAATAATAATGTTTAATGCATGTTAATTTAGGATGATAAGGACAGGAGAATGATGATTGCAATGCTTGTAAAAAGGCTGCTAAGTCATAAGTACTAACATTACATAACACCAATATTATATATTTAGTTCGCAATAAACATTTTGACTAAAACTATTAATTAATAATATATGTATAGCTGCGCCTTCCGGTGAGAAGGCCTCCCTCCAGCTAGGCCTATGATCTGGTTCAGGCTATGGGAATCCGCTGTATGCGAGACGCACAGATACGATCATTGTGGCGACAATTGGCGGAGGCCTATGTCGAGCAATGACTGAAACGATGACGACAATGATATGCGTTGATAAATGGACTATCTATCTACATCCAAATCAATCTATTATTTCATAGTGATTTTGTTCCAGGTTATCAATTATTTCTTGACATTCCACACGGAAAAGAAGATTCGAGTAGAACGGTGGGTAAGGCTGAAAAAAATATAAATAAATATAGATACCAGTTATTTATTTTAGTTCACTTATTATTATTTTATGTTGCGTAAAAGTAAAACTTTTTGTTTAGAAAAAAAAAATCCTAGATTATTATTTCGTAAAACAATCAATATTTTATGTATTCCTCTAAGCAATTCCTTTAATTTGATACCAATATCATGAGGATGTATAAATTAATAATTAATACGTGAGGTGCATACCCAGAATAGCACTACACACAGGAGGAGGAGGGTACAGGTATAAAGTATTATAACTACGCACACAGATGCTCTGCAGTTATGATATTAGAAAAAATCGAATTTATACAATACAAATATATTCATACAGTCTTCAGCAGTTCCAGCAATAATGTTCTGCTTATCACTTGTTTTTGCACACTAGTAGTAAAAGCATAAGCTGCCAAACTTAGCCGCCCTGCAAGTGATATTGGAAACCCGTTTTATCGACGAATTGTAGCTTCTCCTTATCTAATATAATGTCACAATCAGTACTTTTGACATTCGGCAAAGCAAATTCTATGCACTTAGTTTTTTACCATTTAAAACTAAATTATTAGCAATGATCCAATCCTGAACCTACCGTAGGGCGTTATTTACGTCGTCAACGTGACAAGTACGTCTATTTATTTTAAAATAAAAGATCTGTCATCAGCAAATAACACCATGTAACCATGTGTTTGCCAATAAACAGGATAAATCATTGATGTATACTAAAAATAAGAAAGGACTTAAAATTGAGCCCTGGGGTACCCCCATTTTCATGTTTAACGCCGACGAATTGCCATCGTTTATTTGAACTAATTGGTGTCTATCATTCAATTAAGATTTTACTAAACTTAACGCTAATTGGCCTGGCCCTTAATGGTCAAGTTTTAGAAGTAATCTTTCATGATTAACGTAATCAAATGCCTTTGACAGGTCGCAGAAGATACATATTGCATCTTATGCCTCTTTCTACGCATTTAAGAAATGTTTTAATAGGGTGACACCAGCGTCAGTTGTACAACGTCCTTTGGTGAAATCATACTGTATATCATGCAATATGTTATTCGTATTAAAATTAATGAGCATTTGATTTAGCATTATCTTTTCAAATATCTTACTAAATATTGGCAACACGGATACTGGTCTATAGTTATTTGTGTCTTTACTGACCCCGGATTTAAAAAGTGGTATAACCTTTTTATGTTTCATT
Source organism: Orthosia cruda (assembly GCA_964057195.1). Classification (NCBI taxonomy): domain Eukaryota; kingdom Metazoa; phylum Arthropoda; class Insecta; order Lepidoptera; family Noctuidae; genus Orthosia; species Orthosia cruda. The sequence continues at coordinate 6,367,374 of OZ059841.1, read as the reverse complement.
TGATCCGAAAAGATTACACACAAATTAAAAATTACAGCTTGGTACGGCGCTATAGTCTGAATAATGGAGGTACAAGCTTTGATGGACATTCTTGAGTAAGTAGCAACGTACTTATTAAAAGTTTCAGTGTTAATCTATGGCTTAAGTTCATACAAGTCGTAAAGTCTTTCCCTACTTTTCCTTAGTCCTTGAGTCACCCAGTCATTGAACAAAAACTTAGGGCATATCGTTATAGTTTTCTTCTTAAAAGTATTATTGAACTCTGTTTGAACTACTGAGAAAACTTTTTTATATAAAATACTAGCTTCTGCCAGCAGCTTCGCCCATGTTTATTAAACCTTCCTCTTGAATCACTCTATCTATTTAAAAAAACCGCATCAAAATCCGTTGCGTAGTTTTAAAAGATCTAAGCATACATAGGGACAGACAGCGGGCAGTGACTTTGTTTTATACTACGTATAACAGAGCAGTGGTGGCCCAGTGGTATCGGCCGCGACTTACAAGTTGTGGGTCGTGGGTTCGAACCCAGGCAGGCGCTTTACTTTGTGTAAATTATTTCATCACCACTGCTCTCAAAACGGTGAAGGAAAACATCGTGAAGAAACCGGCATGAAAGATTCGAAGACATGTGACATCCATCAACCCGCACTGGGCCCGCGTGGTGGTTTACGGCCCATTCCCTCTCACAGAGAGGAGGCCTGTGTCCCAGCCGTGGGAACATTAATAGGCTGATGATGATGATGTATAACATAAAAGGATAAGGATTACCATCATTCACTGTGTGGTCCTGATCTCCTAACTTACTAATTAAAGGGCTGTTATATTTATTCATTTTACCGGATGTTATTGGTCTGGATTGAAACTGCACTAGTTATTTTGGTATGTTGGACTCAAAGGTTACCAGTAGCCCAATATGATATGAAGGCAGACAATTTATAATGGCTTTGTATAAGCAGTCGCAGAAACAAAAAACATTATCAATACATGTAGCAGTAGTCACAGTTCTTCGTTGTTGTTCCATAAACACATGTGACAAATTAAAAGATTAAAAGAGATATAATAATCTCATCATATCAGCCGAAAGACGTCTACTGCTGGACATAGGCCTCCCCCAAGCGTCGCCACATTGACCGGTCCCGTGCGTCCCGCATCCAGCGGATCCCCGCAACCTTCACCAGGTCATCGGTCCACTTGGTGGGTGGCCTTCCAACTTCCAACGCTACATCTTCCGGTTCGCGGTCGCCACTCTAGAATTTTTCTTCCCCATCAGCCATCCGTTCTGCGAGCAATGTGCCCTGCCCACTGCCACTTAAGTTTGGCAATTCTTCTGGCTATGTCTGTAACCCTGGTTCTCTTGCGAATCTCTACATATCTGATTCGATCACGCATGGATACTCCGAGCATAGCCCTGTCCATAGCCCTTTGGGTGACTGTGAGCTTTCTGATGAGACCCATTGTGAGCGACCACGTCCCAGAGCCATAAGTCATCACTGGCAACACACACTGGTCATAGACTTTCGTTTTGAGACACTGTGGTAAGTTGGACGAGAAGATACCGCGCAACTTCCCGAACGCTGCCCAGCCGAGTCGGATTCGACGGTTGACCTCTTTGTCGAAGTTGGCCCTACCCAACTGGATCGTTTGTCCTAGGTAGACATAGTCGTCCACAACTTCGAGTGAAGAGTCTTCAACCTTGATAGAAGTAGGTATAACATGGGCATACAACATCTCCTTGGTTTTGTCACTCTTTCGGAAGCTCTACTGAGGTCATCGAGCATTATACTGAGGTCCTCCATGGTTTCAGCCATGACCACTATATTGTCAGCAAACCGAAGGTGAGTGATGTATTCCCCATTGACGTTGATGCCTAGATAGTTTCGAAAAACTAATAATGATATCCTTTATTATTTTAAATGAAATTTTCCATATAAACTTTAACATCCCTTAAATCGTATTTTAGTAGTTTTGAAAAACTTATAATGACAACCTTTACTTTAAAATCAATAAAAAATATATAAAATATTTGCTGTTAGTATTGATGCCAATTTTCAAATATATAAGCCCAACAAATTGCCACCTTTAACCTCCATTGGGGGTAGAATTTCTGGAAATCAATAAACTCATTACTTTTTTTATTAACCAAGAGCGTAAGCCTACTATTTTAGATATTTTACCTTCCAAACCGAAAAAAAATCATAAAAATTTCAACCCCTACTTTATTCCCCTTAGGGGTGGAATTTCTAAAACCTAATAATTACATGAATTCTTTTTATCAACTCCAACTCTAACTTACAAACTATAGAAATTACATACAAACTTTCAACCCCCTTTTTAGCCCCGTTAAAAAAACCCCGGAAATAATTAAACTCATTGTTTTTTTATTAATCAGGGGAGAAAACCTACAATTTTAGATGTTTTACCTTCCAAACCGAAGAAATTTCATATAAAGTTACAACCCCTATTTTATCCCCATAGGGGTAGACTCCAAAACTAATAAATACACGGTTTTTTTATCTACCTAGAGATTAAATCTAAAAATTCACGTGTCCAACTTTCAAACTGTAGAAATTACATACAAACATTCAACCCCCTTTTTACCCCCTTAGGGGACGAATTTCCAAAAACCATTAAATATGTTAATTTTTAATATAAACCAAATGCGTAAATCTAAAATTCCACGTGTCCAACGTACAATCTGTAGAAATTACATACAAACTTTCAACCCTCTTTTTACACCCTTCGGGGTCGAATTTCCATAAACCAATAAATATATTAATTCTTTTTTTATGAACCAAAAGCGTAGATCTAAAATTTCACGTGTCTAACTTACAAACTGTAAAAAAATCATACAAACTTTCTACCCCCTTTTAACCCCTTACGGGTCCAATTTCCAAAAACCAATATATGAATTAATTCTTTTTATCAACCAAGAGACCTTAGTGAGGCGGCTGATACGGCACAGCAGCGGTACCCTTCTGCCCAATTGGTGTTACTGGGGGACTTTAATGCCCACCACCAGGAGTGGCTTTTCCCGTACCAGCGCACTAATCATGCTGGGCGGGAGACGAGAAAGCTTGCGCTTGCGTTAAATCTCGCCCAGCTGGTCCGGGGGGCAACGAGGGTGCCGGATGTTGATTCGCACACAGCCAATTGCTTGGACCTTCTGCTGACTACAGATCCAGACCGCTACTCGGTGTCGGTATCTTCACCTTTGGGTAGTTCCGACCATTGTCTGGTGAAGTCCGTATCCGTCCACTCCCCACCCGATCCCAGCCCAAGAGGCGCTCGGCGGGTTTGGCGGTACAAGTCAGCAGATTGGGATGGGATGCGTTCTTTTTTCGCATCGTATCCTTGGCAGCCTACTTGCTTCTCTATGGTTGATCCTTCGTCGTGCGCGGACGCTGTGTCGGATGTGTTGCGTCAGGGAATGGAGTACTTCATTCCGTTCTCTGACGTTGCAATGTCTAGCGCTGACCGGCCATGGTTTGGCGCCGAGTGCAAGCGCGCCAACACGCTCAAACATGAGGCGTACCTGGCATGGGTCGACGCTCGGAAGCGCAAAGCAAGCGACGTGGGTCAGCGCAAGAGAGCCTACAATAGGGCTGCCAAGTCCTGCAAGAAGGTGATGCTAAGATCTCGATTTGACCACATAAGCCGTATTGGGACCAAACTTGCTTCCTACCCAGCGGGTAGTAAAGCGTTTTGGTCCCTGGCTAAGTCGGTTGAATCGAACTTCTGCCGTCCCTCACTACCACCACTGCTGAAGCCCGACGGGTCACTGGCCCACTCCGCTGAGGAGAAAGCAAACTTGTTTGCCTCTCTTTTTGCGGAATCTTCGCGTCTGGATTCTGGTGACGCGCGGCCCACTCCTTCTCCTGATTGTTGCGAGACGAGTATGTCGGACATTCGCATACATCAAAAGGACGTTCGTAGGGTGCTGCGCAATCTTGACGTGAACAAAGCTAGTGGCCCCGACGGAATTCCAGCAATTGTTCTCAGAACCTGTGCGCCTGAATTGTCTCCGATCCTGACACGCCTGTTTCGCCTTTCATATGAGACGGGAAAAGTGCCGAATGCCTGGAAGCAAGCTAACGTTCAGCCTGTGCCCAAAAAGGGCAGTCGGGCTGACCCGGCCAACTACAGACCCATTTCAATAACGTCCATCCTCTGCAAGAGTATGGAACGAGTGCTTAATTCCAAGCTCCTGGCATACCTAGAAGCTAACGACATCCTCAGTGACCGCCAATATGGCTTCCGCCAAAATCGGTCAACTGGGGATCTTCTAGCGTATGCCATTCACATCTGGAGTGAGGCCATAGAGAGACACGGGGAAGCGCTTGCCGTCTCCCTCGACATCTCGAAGGCTTTTGACAGGGTCTGGCATGAAAGCCTTATTGGTAAGCTTCCTTCATTCGGTTTGCCCAGTGGTCTGTGCGATTGGATTGCAGACTTCCTGAGGGGCCGGTCCATTCGAGTGGTTATTGATGGCCGCTCGTCTGAATTACTGGATATTAATGCCGGGGTCCCACAGGGGTCAGTACTCTCAGCAACGTTGTTCTTGCTGCACATAAATGATCTGCTAAAACCCGGCACCTTTGGGTATGCAGACGACAGCACTGTAGCTGAGAGATACGTGTCCAACGCGCGCGCTACTGGACCTCAGATCCGGTCTCTCCGGGAGGCCATGGTTGGGCGCTTGAATCTGTCCTTGGAGGCAGTCTCCGAATGGGGCGATGCCAATCTGGTCAAGTTCAATGCTGCTAAGACCCAGGCGTGTCTTTTTTCCGCTAAAAGGAGCCAATTCCACCCGGCTCCTTCTTTCAGAGGTGTGACCGTGCCGATAACTGACCATCTTGAGATTCTTGGCATTACGTTGACATCGACGCTCAATTTTGGTCCATTCATTGAGGCAAAAGCTCAGCTGGCTTCCAAAAAATTGGGGATACTCGCGAAGGTGAGACGGTACTTCACGCCAGAACAGCTGCTCAACTTATATCAAGCGCAAGTTCGATCATGCATGGAATACTGCTCTCATCTCTGGGACGGATCTGCCAAGTACCAGCTGGATGCACTTGATGCGATCGAAAGACGGGCTAAGAGGCTCATCGACAATGAAGTATTGGCCGAATCTAGGCTCCAGAACCTCGAACATCGGCGCCGAGTTGCCAGTCTGTCGGTTTTTTATCGGTTACATTTCGGGGAGTGTGCGTTGGAATTGCATGAACTAATTCCTCCTAGCCCGTTCCATCATCGGACTACAAGACGTACGGCGTTGCGTCATCGGTACATGGTGGACATCCCACCCATACGCACCAAACGTTTTGGGAATTCCTTTATTATGCGTACAGCAAAGGAGTGGAATTCCCTGCCGGAGTCTGTATTTCCTGATACCTACAACCTGGGAGTCTTTAAGTCAAGAGTGAATAGGTTTCTTCTAGGCAAGCGTGCTTCATCGTCGGCCACATCATCGCTTACCATCAGGTGAGATAGTGTTCAAACGCAAGCCTATCAATAATAAAAAAAAAAAAAAAAAAAAAAAAAAGAGCGTAAATCTAAAACTTCACGTGCCCAACTTACAAACTGTAGAAATTACATACAAATTTTCAACCCCCTTTTTACCCCCTTAGGGTTGGAATTTAGAAAAACCAATAAACACATTAATTATCTTTATCAACCAAGAGCGTAATGTAAAATTTCATGTGTAAAACTTGGGGAAAACTGTCTTGAAATTCACTTGCAAGATTTCACCCATACATCTTAACAAACTAACTGAATAAAATGGCATGTAATCTAAAAGTTTGTATTATAAAATGCTTATGTATGCAAATTACAAATTACTCACAAGTACATTAGGTCTTTGAAGTGTTTCTGGCGCGTCGCATTTGATCCAACATCTTTTAAATATTGCAACAATGAAAAACACAAATAAAGCAATTGCAAATAAAGATGAACCTATAATAATGAAGAGATTCTGGTTTACAGCTTCTGTAATTTCTGCACCTGAAACAACTAAATGTGTTTATCCTTTTGAACTGTAACTTCGTGAAGTTTTGAACTGTAACTTCGTGTTCATAATATTATATTACTGAAGCGGTGAAATGCATAATCATCTGAACGGATTGCATTTAGAAAGGCTAACAAAATATATAAAACACAGGAGAACCCCTGTGGCGATTTTTCTGCCTGGAGTTAACTCGTGGATTATCCGAGCAAGAGAAATACAGAGGATAGACACATTCGAAATGTGGGGCTGAAGGCGGATGCTCCGAATACCATGGACAGCCAAACACATTTGTGTCTTCCTTTCTCAACTCAATATTAAGACCCGATTGTTTACAGTTTGCTTACAGCGTATTTTTATCTTTTTCGGCCACATAATGCTAAGGGGTTGCCAACACGATGGTCTGACCAAGTGAAAGAAGCTACGACCTCAAGAAAATTCCAGCCGGTGGTGATCCCAACTTTGGACTGGAGTCGATGCAGGCAGAATCTCCATTTAAAGGGTCCAGTGACCACGATCCTCAGTAATGAGAGATTGATTGAAGAAGAGGAAGTGTCTTCACATCATCTATATATTAAGATTTAGTTTGCCACCACTCACATTTGTGTTTCCTTAAAAAATAGTAACGGTCCTAATACTGCGCCTTGAGGAACACCATTGTACATGTTTTACAGATCGTTAGCATATATCTTATTGTTTTTTAGTAAATAATATCTGTGCGTAATATTTAGCGTTTGGGCATAAAATGTTCTTTTATTTCAATTGTTTCAATATTTTAGAAAATAACGATGGTATTAAAAGCTTACCTCCGCATGTGTTTCTTAAGTCAAATTCAAGTTGACATTTGTTACCGTTTAAACAAAGCACGGTATCTGTAAAAATTACAAGATTACGTTGGTATTGTACTGAATATTATCTTTATCAATTAACTAGCTTCTACCAGAGGCTTCGCTCGCGTGATTGTTAAAAATTGTCCCGAGGGAACATATTCCCAGGATAAAAAGTAGCATATGTGCTATTCTTGACTATAATCTTCAAATTTCATCTCGATTCGAGAGAGTTCATTTTGGCTAGATCGTATTACAAACACTTTTAAATTTATAAAATTAGTAAGATTTTTAGACTGCTGTTGCTTAAACAAAGTAATAATACATTTATAATCCAAGTCGCTTGTTTTGAGATATTCTTCTAACATTCTCCCTTCTGCAATCCTTGTATTTAAACACACTCCGGTTTTTTTGTACAATTGAACATCAAAGTAAACTTGATCCCTCGACATTATCCATTCAACATGCGCAACCTTATCTCCTGATTCATCGGACAAGTTTGGTCGTCTGATTTCAAATTTATCTTCTGGGTGGAAATCTGTAAAATCTCTTTATATTAAATAGAGTAGTATTCATTTGTAGCCTAAAGCTAACTTGTACCATAAATTACTAAATAGGTAAGTTTAACTCTAAGCCAGTCTTATCTCAAATATATTACAATTATTATACTAGTGGCTCTGTGAGCTGCTGAACTCGCGAGTCTGTCTTTTTGATATTTTTGTTGATTCAGTTTTAAAATGTTTCAAAATGGCTGCTCACATAATTTCAAGAGAATCGGTTGAGAAATGAGACCCGTAGAGGAGACAGCCGGAAACCCATTCGAAATCATTTTTACCCAAGCTGAAACGGGGACACTTCGCTCGCGTTTCGCGCTCGCTCAGTCAATTAAATCTCTGCCATGCCGATTTGGAGGTATGCGGAACAGGGTGGAAAGTTCCGCAAACCTCCATTGAAAAGGGAGAATCCTCCGACCAGTAGGATGTTGTGTCCTGTCCGGGCAAATACCCAACGGTTATTGTCGGATTGTATGTTTTCAAATCGCGCCGAAAACTTTACTATCGCTATGCAAGATTTGTGTGACGTCATGTCATTAGTTTGTACGTGGCGACGTTGGTACCGCTACACCGACAAACATCACGCCCTGAAGGGTTGGGCAGAGGCGAACCTACAGTACACATTCATTTCGTCAGTTATATTTAATTCTAATGACATAGGGGATGAGCTTGTCGCCATTAGCTGGGCACAAATCGAGACTCCGGGCTGCTACTTAGAAATGCCAGATGGAGCAGCCCAATTACAATCTGCAATTATTATAGCTTGTTATTTATTGACGTTAATTGAATATTTTTCCTGTTGTCGTGCTGGATGCGTCGTGAAAAGACGACCGTTAAACTAATATGGATCTCAATCTCGCTTCGCGGTCGGTAAAATGTTTTTTTTGTGCTAGCTTTACGCTTGTTTTCACATTAAATATATATTTCTTTTCTTTAGAAAATGAAAGACATTAAATGAATATCTTGATAAAGCAAAGCAGAAGGTGGGGACCCGGAATAACTTGCTCCGTCGTCTTATTTCCACCAACTGGGGGGCAACACCCGATATTCTCCGCACAACCGGCATGTCTATTTGTTTCTCTGCTGGCGAGTTTGCTTGCCCAGTGTGGCACCGATCCACCCACGCAAAGCAAGTAGAAACCGCCCTAAATGAGACGTGTCGGATAATATCGGGCTGCTTAAAACCCACTTCATTGAATAAGCTCTACCCACTAGCAGGTATAGCACCTCCTGCTGTACGAAGGGATGTCGCATGCGCGATGGAAAAGAAGAACCAGGAATCCGATTCCCGACATCCCCTATACGACCACTTAACAACTCGGGGTAGACTAAAAAGTCGAAAGAGTTTCCTGCGAACCACACGGGCGATCCAGGATAGGCCGTCTAGGGAGAGGAGCAAACTGTGGTTAGAGAAGTTCCCTCGTGACTTCATTAAGCCCAAGGAGCATCTTCCCCTCGGTCATGAACTGCAGTGGCCCATATGGAAGGCACTGAATCGGTTGCGTACCCAGGTAGGCCGCTGCAAATTTAATTTGGCAAAATGGGGGATTATTGGTCCATTGCACGCTGGGTGCGAGTGCGGTGCTCCTGTACAGACCATGCCCCACTTGCTGGAGTGTCCCGACTGTCCATTCACTTGCACCTTGGATGACCTGTATAATGCATCTGACGCTGCAATAAACGTGGCTACCTACTGGGCTCAAATAGTTTGATCAAATGTACCATCGAAACGAAAAAGAAAGAAGAAGAATATCTTGATAGAGAATTAAAAAAAAAACAATAAGTAGGCAAGATAAAGGAAATGTTACGCGACGTTCGTCCCGAATTCTAAATTCTCGTTCTGTTCGTCGGTTTTTTTTTCCCGAATCATACCTCCACAAGCCACGTTAAGAAACTTCGTCCCAAGATGAGGAAATGGGACCTGCATTTCCAGTGAGAAATACTTATAAAATTATCATAATTTTATGATCACTATTGAAAATGTAGTAATCATGACTCACATTCTAACCTTTTATACTATGTCGAAGTAATATAAAGCCAGTATGTACATCCGATGGCAATTTAAAATATATATCCATTTTTAGAGGAGTTCCAATATCCCGCCGTCCATATCCAAATTTAAAAGGTGCGTTTGTTATCTGAAGTTTAACAGGATAGTCTGAAATAAAAATAATACCTGTTTAGTAACGTCAGGAAGTCGAATGGTGAAGTCTTTTTTTATATTCATTGACGAATCATGGTAATCTTAGCTCAAGTTTATAAGGTAAAAATTTCTTTTTACAAAGAAATACTACCGACTTCCAAATAAAAACGCAACAAAGTGAAAAATAACTTTCTTTTTGGAGTGTCTTTGGTAGGGACCATTTTTTTTCGTTATGGACACCGACTTCCAAAAATAAAGTTATTTTTCACTTTGTAGCGTTTTTATTTGAAAGTCGGAAGTATTTTATTGTAAAATGTTTATTTTTATTTTTAAGCAACTGCCCAAAAAGGTGGCGGTTTCTCAATCCGACCTTATTTTTATGTGCGTTCGCGGATTATCATAAAAATCGGTTCACAAACGACGAACGTTTGTGAACCGATTTTGATGATTATTTTTTTGTTGCAAAGGAGATATCTATGGGTGGTACCAAGATAAAGAAACCAAGATCTGATGATGGGATCCCAGAGAAATCGAGGAAACGCCTCAAATATTATAGGCATACATATAGCGATTTTGGTATTTTTATCAAAAATGAAATCATTTACACTCAGAAAGTGTCATTTGGTGAAATGGAATTGATGAAGAATACAACAGATGGCCACTTGAACTCTTTAGTGCTAAGTATGTCACAGGTATAAGATATATCGAATAACTAACCGACTATGCTGAAGCAAATACTTATAAATAAATGGTACTGATAAAAATGGTAACATCAAACTGATCTGATGATGAAGCTTCAGCTCTGAATGGATCTTAGTCGTACTTGGGCTTATTGGAATCGTCATGAGCAATGCATGGTAAGACAAATTGTTGTGCAACAACCAAAAAGGTTTTAGATAAGTGACATTCTATAAATGAAAATGTCACGCTAACGACTGAAAAAGTGTTAAACATTAATGGGACTGTCAAGCGCCATCGAAATGTCGCATGATCAGTAGCTTACAATTTGGCATTTCGACCATCGCCATCTCTGGTCTTATTAGTATCTAACACCTTTAAACGAGCGATTCTTGTATATATGTATCAATATATATAATCTGAATCTTGGAAACAGCTCCAACGATTTTCATGAAATTTGGTATGCAGAGGGTTTCCAGGGGTGATAAATCGATCTAGCTAGGTTTAATTTTTAGAAAACATCGTGTTCTCTATTTTCACCAGAGCAAAGTTCGCTTGCCTAGGTACTTATTTATTCATTCGCATATACATTTGTGTTTACAGGTAGGACCCAAGGTAACAAAAGATATAAGAAAAGAAGAAAGAAAAGAAAAGAAAAAGTGTTTATTTGTCACAAACCGACATACATTATAATAACATGCTTATGCTAAACCCTCCTTAACAATAGTATTAGTAGTACTTAAATTAAGTTAGTAAAGACGAGAAATAAATCAAACAACAATAACATATATCTACATTTTTATATAACAGAAAATAAATAGGGTGATAAAGATGCCAGGCAGATGCATGTCGTGATTGTGGCAAGAAGGCTTCCACTCAGCATAATGCTGTGCCGTGGAGGACCCACAGCACGGCGCTGATTTTAAGTGGTCGCCTAGGACGTGACGTACGGAAACCAAACCTGTTGTGTAAGTTAAAATAGATACAAAGAACATAAAATAAATACGTATACAGAAGACAAAAATAAACCACCCAATTTATGATGGGCGGCGCCCAAGTCCTGTGCGGTGTGTGGTCATATGTGTATGAGCAGTCTGCGTGACCACGATGCTTGAAAACAACAACAAAGGAAGAAGAGAAAGTGTGATGCCTAATGAAAGAAAGAATGCCCCCACATCGCTGCCTGTGAGGGACCTCATGTCGCCGCCTCAAACCGCCTGGATACGATGCCAATGGATTATGAATCTTAAGTAAGTAATTTTAAAACCTAAAAAGATCTATTTATAAAATATAAGTTGTTCAACCTTCTGTTCATCTAATAGTTTTTTTTTAAAATGAAATTTAAAACTTTGTTTTGTTTTCAGTGATCTTATGGGAGGTGGCAAATTATTCCAGCAGTGAGTGGCGGCATACTTAAAGCATCCCTTAAAGGCAGTAGTCCCACGACGAGGCAACGAGAGTGGTTTGGACGTGGAGCGGGCGGAGTAGCTGTAGTGATCGTATCTCCAGCTAAGCTTTTTAAACAGGTATTCTGGTTTGTGTGTTTGAATAACGCCGAACATTAAGACGGCTAAATGCAATTTCCGTCGTGCAGCCATTTTTAACATGTTATGTTTATTTAAATGCGGTGTTATATGATGCCTCCGGGGTACACCGAAGCAGTAACGCGCACACGCATTTTGTACCCGCTGTATTAGACGCTCTGTGCGAGAAAAGAGACACGGTCCGTATACAGTGTCACAATAATTCAATTTAGACAGTACCAGGCTGTCCACCAATCTGTTCCGCATTGCAATACTAAGAAAGTCTTTCACCCGGTACAGAACCTTTAGCCTATAAAAACAGTTTTTACAACACCATTGATATGCGCCTCAAAACGAAGTTCTGGGTCAGTGACTAGACCTAGATTGCAAGCGGTTTCCACCCTTTCAATGATTTCTCCCTAGATTTTAACTTCGGGCTTCGCAGAAAGAATTGATTTTATTTGATTTCTGCTTCCCATGACCATAAACTTAGATTTTTTGGGGTTCAGTACAAGTGAGTTGCCCGTAGACCACGACGCAATTCTGTCTAGCTCCTCATTTAGGGTACTTACACCGGCTGCTGTGTTACTAGTATTGAACGAAACATACAACTGAGTATCATCCGCGTATACGTGGTACTTGCAGTTTTTAATACACGCAGTTAGATCGGCACTATAAAGTATATAGAGTAACGGCCCGAGCAGCGATCCCTGGGGAACGCCCCTCGTGATTATTTTCGGGGAAGAAGATACCGTGGAACCGTCTTTCTTACGCAACTCGACCCGCTGCGACCTACCCGTTAAATAACTCTCAAACCAACCCGCTGAATGGCTGTCAAAACCGTAATATCTTAATTTGGATAATAAGAGACGAATATTAATTGAATCAAATATATGATAATAATAGATATGTAATATATCTTTTCATATTGTCGCACCCTCTAGGTCACCCCACAAAAACTGATCAATCACATATTCGCGCGTTCCTTATTAACCAGTCCAGTTCAGACAAAATAACCGCTCTGGGTATCGGCACAAGTTACATAGATGACAACACTCTAAATTTCATTCTCTGGAATACCGCCAAAGAGAAAAAAATGGACGGGATAGAAAAAAATGCATGAAACACTGAGAGACATTATTATGTATCGTAACTGCCCGACACACTGGTGCAAAATATAATAGATGGATCAAAAACCAAGTATTAATTGAAAAACGTTATTACAAAATTGACGATTTCCTTAATGACTTACTTATTATAATTATGTTAAAAAGAACATCTATTTACCTATTATATGGGTAATTGATATTGATATTATTGATGTTTGCAAAGAAATAAAAGATTTGATTTGAAAAAAATTAAGAGAAGAATAAACGTACCTCTTTGGCCAGCCACATCAATAATTGACACCACGAAACAATACACTAACACAACACAAATTCTCATAATCATTTTTTTAATTAGCTTATCGTAATACTATAATTTTAGAAGCTTATTTTGTAAATCTGCCTCTTGTTTTCATGTATATTCTCTTTCAGATTTTCATTTTTATTTATTATATATACCTATTCATTTTATTTTATTATATTTTGATAGACTTGTTCTGGTTTAATAATGTCTGCGTGAGAACTTTGCGTGGACTACGAATGAATTACTAAAACCAATTGTGTATCCTGCTTTGAAATTTTCCTGTTAATCGGCACAACGTTACTAAAATTTGTCACCTGACCCTGAATTTAATATTAAGAAAGACAATCTATTTATTGTTGAGTTACTTCAACATGCAAATTAGTGTGTGTCGGTTAGGCGTACTTTTCCTGTATCAGTTTTACAGGAAACTTCGAAGTACTTTTCCTGTATTGCTGTAGACGGTAGCTCGATTTCTTCGACTTCTTATTTCTCCGTAGACAGGAATCTCCTTCAGTCCAATATTCTCCGTCCTCTCTCGAGTCCTGTTGGCCGTCGAAGTATTGCTCTTGTTGCGTGCTTGTTGATAATGTCTTCTTAGTCGCTGTTGACCAAGACTGTTTTTTATTAAGTACCCACAACCTCACTATTAGTATAATCACAAGACATCTGTCTACATAATATACGACATCCCCACTAATTTTATTTATATATTTATTATATGCTTTATTGTACAACTTTAAATTCGATTATAAAAATAAACATAAAATTAATAAACTACAATGGGCGGCAACTTGGTATGGACAGCAATTGTCTGGACATGCAGTAGGGTTGTCATTGGTGTGACATTAACATTGTTATAATACTATAATTATAATAGATACACAGATAAATACATATGCTATGTAATATATACATAAATACATACATAATAAATATAATAGCGATAAAATTAATGATGAATGACTCTATTGATAATCACAATCACAAATCAACACGATAAGACGAAGACAGTGATAGATAATGTTCTTTTACGAGTCTTTTGAACCCAGGCAATGATTGGATCTGGCAATGCATTACACAGATGAGTAGCCTGGACAGTAAAGGATTTATCCAAAAAAGTCGTGCAATGTGTTGGAATTTGAAGTTGTAAGTTGTCTGATGACCTAAGAAATTTTGTGTGAGAATCACGGAGAAACTGAAAATGTTTCTTAAGGTAAAAATAGCTTTTAGTTATTCTTATCTATTTTAGTTGGTATCATATAATAATAATATAATATCTTAGTGCCAATCCGGTTGTACCTAGTTACTTCGGTAAATAAGTAATGTATACTTTCTAGCATTCATATAAATTACTAAATCAAGTAGGTAACACAGATAATTACTATACAAACAGTAATACTCAATCCAGTTGAATATTAGGTATGTTTTAAACTAACAAGCTGACATCACATCTGGTAGAAACATAATAGACATTCCGTAGGTAGGTAGGATTCATTATTGGTTTTGTATAAAGTTTTCTATTTTTTGTCTTGCTAGAATAGCTGCCGGTCTGCGATTGCGCTGAATTGGTGAGCCTTGTGGTGGAATGGGAGCGACAACGTTATTACTTGACTTGTCCCGGGGCTCTCATCGGTGCCGCTTTTGGGACTACTCCAAGTCTCATCATCGCTCATCTGATCATGAGAAGGACCGGGGGTTACATCGCCTACCCGTAGCGCTAGCGCCCATGCACACGAGACGGTTTTAACCCGGCCCGGTTTTTTGCCAGCGCCGGGTAGACACCGTCCGAGCCTGCACACAAGACGGTTTGTACACGACCTGGTTTCATGGAGGTGCGGCCTTCATTCGCTATTTTAATTCTGTTAACTACGGACATACAAAATGTTGAGTGTTAAAAAGAGAAAATGTATTATTGCGTGGTACATGTATAAAAAGCTAAAAAAAGACGACAAAAAATACAAAGACGATATTGGGTACATCCAATGTTAACAGAAAGAGAAGATAATGGTGCATTTCATACGCTCATTCAGAAACAACTGATGAACCATAACAGAAATTTGAGAAGAACTTTCGAATGAAAAAAGAAACATTTAACAAAATGTTACACATTTTGGGACTCAAACTTAAACATGAATATACAAATATGCGCAGTAGTATATCTCCAGCCGAAAGATTGGCTATTACTCTACGGTAAGTAAAAGAAACGAAAAACTAGCCCATGTAAGTACAAATAGCTATTTATGCAACTGCCATGAAATGAAGGTTATACATGATGTGAGTATTAAAATATACCAATTTCGTACAGTTGCATACAAGGTTTTATGTACGACTGGGAAATACACCTATGGTTTGGAATGACCAATTCTCGAAATGTCTGATTTTAAATTATCCAACTCTCAAAATGTCTATTTCTGAAAATATCCAAAGCTCTTGTACATTTTGAGATTTAGGCAATATGATGAACCTGAATGTTAAGTATCACGAAAATAAGTTTATTTAGAAAATATTGATTTATGCTTCATTGCCCCCGGGGCATTTTAATGTTTTATTAAATTTTGTTTTTGACTACGGCATACTACTCTGTACAAATGTAAAGTAACAATGTGAAGTACTAGGATACCATCAACAACCAGGAATAATTTAGTTTTCTTTAAATGTATTTTTTTGACTTCATCGTTTAAACCTGGCCGAGCCGATTGGCTTTCGGAGGAAGTACTTTACCTGTAACAACTGGGACTTTTCAATCAATCTAAATAACACCTGCTTGATCATGTTTCCCTGGTAGTTTGAATTGAATGTTTTCGATTTATTTGTATAGTTTGTTGATTGAAAAATCACTTACTTTTTAATTCATTATTTTTAAATGCTTATTAAATTTTTGACATGTATAAAAAATATACTAACTTCAAATACTGATTGACTATACTTTTGTCATTCGGAGTAATGGAGCATACTTTCAGCAGGTATTTCGGGTCAGTGGGGAATTTCCCTAAACTATTAAACTGCCCCGGGGGAAACGGAGCAGAAACCAAAATATCTTTGTTTACCTTTTTAAATTATGGAGATTTCTTTCTTTCTTTTTTAAAAACTTACTTTCGAAAACGATGCAGTGCGTCGAAATGATAGTTATTTAAAGTTTTATTTTTCTATAATTAAGTATTTATTAATATTTATTTCTTAGTAGGAAATCAGGTTATATTTTTAAGTGTTATAAACAAAACAATTTTCACAATTTAAACATTAAAGTCAAATTCATCCAACTCAGAATATACGGTATCAGTACGTGAATGGGCTCAATTGGGACTTTATAATAAAAGAGTGGACTGTATTAACATAGGTATATTACTATAATTTACACTATCAACTCAGATAGAAATAGGTACAAAGAAATGCCCGTAAGGCCTCGGTCTCGAATTTTGCGGGCGGCGGAGCGGCAGCGGCGGCGGCGCGGGAGAGCTCCCGCCGCGCCGCTCCCGCGCCGCAGTTTTCGAGACCCGGTCCATTTGACGATACGCATAAGATCCTGCCGCTCCCGCTCCGCTGCCGCCGCCGCCCCGCTGCCCGCGGAATTCGAGACCGAGGCCTGATGGATGGCGTCTGTGAGCTGAGTGGAGCGGTGGGTGCGCAGCCGGCCATCGCGTCGCAGGTTCGGTCCCCCGACACCCCGCACCTGCGCCGCGGACGCCCGCGCATAGTGATGCGCCAACATATTCCCCGGGTTGAAGGGAAGTCTTCAATTTTCGATTGGAAAGGGGCACATGCAGTTGAAAGCACGACGAATGGTGCCCCGCTTCGTCTTCAGTTCGGCCACTCTCGTGGATAGGTCTTCGTGACCCGGCCCAGGGACCAGAGCAGAGGCGGCGTTGTTTTGTCCTTCACCAGGACTAAGGACCCCGGCTTCACTTCACCTCTGGAATGAAACCACTTGGATTTTTTAATCTTCGACGGTTTGTAATGTTGTTGAGGTTGTTGGCCGACTTTCACTGTATGAACTGTAGCCGTGTGCCCGATAGCCATATGTACCAATATTTTTCGATGGAACAGCGGTTTGTAAATTATGATGTTAGTTTCGGCTCAATGGGTTAAGAGTATGATGCTCCTTTTTGATATTTTAATTATTTCTAGTACTTCAGACTGAAATGCAATTATGTCATCATCGGTAAACGAATCAACTGTTGGCGCAATACCTTTAAAAAAGTTCATAATTCGGCTACTGTCTTCTTTTTCTGTAGCGTCTAAGAACTTCATAAATTTCTTGTGGTCGGCAACCTTTTTAAGAAATTTAATTTATTCATAAAACACATGTTTTTTTGTTTTAGCTCCTGACCCAGACTTGGACTCTTTTACTTTTTTAGCATTCATCCAGCTATCCCTCATATTAGCCCATTTTTTCATTACTAATGTTCCTGGAAATAAAAATATTATTCATAACGATAAGTTTTGTTGATAATCTAATAACCGAAGTTACAAAAGATAAATAATGAAAAATATTCAATGCGTTATTTATAAGACCATTCCAAAATGTTGTTCCTTTAAGCATTATTAGTCTTCTTTTTTCTAGTAACTTTGTTTTTATCTCTTTAGAGATATTTTTGGTACCTGATTGGCGATGTGTCTCTGGTGTACATTTCAAGGATGCAGTTTGTATTAACTGGGTTATATAGACAGCAGCTTACTCGATGTCATGATTTTTTTTCAGAGCTACCTACAAATTTACGTTGTCCTCGATATAGTCTCTGAATTCCTCCCAGTCTGTGTTGTTATTACAAAGATACTGTCTCATCGGTCTTTCAATTAGATAAGTGCTTATGGAAACTATCACTGGGGTATGTTCAGAGCCACCATCATGGCAACTTTCTTCACCCAGGTATAAGTTGGAAAGTCCCTTATATACGAAGAAGTCCAACAGGTCAGGTATTTTGTTTGGATCTGTCGGCCAGTATGAAGGTTCTCCTGTGCTCAGGGTAAATATATTACCATCATTTAGACTCTTTTTCATCTCTCTTCCTTTGGGAAGAGACAGTCGGGAACCCCAACTAGTGTGCTTAGCGTTCCGTTCTCCTCCACACAAGAATCTTTGTCCTAGAAATCCAAAGTAGTCCGAGAATCTTTCTGCTTTTGTTGCATGCCTGGGTGGGCAGTATATCGCTGATAGGACTAGCGAACCTTACTTATCTTGCACAAGTACAAAGTTGCTTGTAATTGGTCAGTTTTATATTCCTGAAGAACTTCATGCTTTATGTGCTTTCTTATTACGATTGCGGTTCCTGCATGCGCTGTTCCATCAGGATGTTGTGTAGAGTATGTACAATAGTCCTTAATCGAAAACATATGACTTGAGGTTAGGTGAGCTTCAGATATAAGCAGCACATCAATTTTCTCGAGATCAAGGAGTATTTCCATGTCATGTTTGTGTTTTATAAGTCCGCTTATGTTCCACGTTGCCACTCTGTATGCACACATTTTACCGAACTAACTTGCTGATCAATGTTGTACGAAGTGTCATCATTGATGACATTTGATCAAGGAGTTTGTCTAGCTTTCAAGCTTGTTGTGTGAGTAGAATTTCTAGTTTAGAGTCTGTTGTATAACTGTGATTTTTGGTGACTGCTGCGTAAGTTGGGTTCTCCTCATGATCGCTGTGATTTTCTTTGCGTATATTTAGCTGTCTGTAATGGCTCTTCTGGATTACATTTTGCAGTTTCGGTGTTAGGTTAGGTTCGGTGCTTTGTTTGGTGTGCTACCGGGAGTTGCATCTAGGTCTAGATAAGAACAAGATAGGGTGGAATGCTTGCTGCACAAATTTCTTGCTGCCAGTAGGCGACCAGGCTTCCATGGAGTATTCGGTTACCAATTTCTCACCTACCGGATGATGTTAAGTGATGATGTGATCGACGGTGAAGCACGCTTGCCTAGAATTAACCTATTCACTCTTGACTTGAAGACTCCAAGGTTGTAGCTATCAGGAAGCAAAGTAGCCTGCAGGGCATTCCACTCCTTAGCTGTACGCACAATGAAAGTATTTTCAAAACGCGTGGGATATTCACCATGTACTGATAGCACGTTGCCGTACGTCTTGTAGTTTTTCCATCATCGGAAAGTGCTAGGCGGAATCAAACTGTGCAGTTCCATCGCACAATCCCCTAAATGTAACCGATAGAAAACCGTCCAAAAACACATGGATAACATCACGGCTAAATTCTCCGAAGGGTTATGTAGAGGTTCACCTATAAAAGGCTCACTTTTCTTTGTTGTTTTAAGTCACATGGAATAATGGGCGAACCTTTTTTTGGGACAAACCCGCCACACTGTTCCCAAACCACTTCAACTCCTGAAAACCGGTATCAACAGTGGCGACCACCAGAAAAGCGCCGAGGCAATGAAGCTCGAAGAAATCCCGGCGAATGAATTTAACTGTCTTGGATCCGCAATGAAATTAATCAGAAAAGAAAAACAGAGAAGTAGAAAAAGACTAAATCCCGACTGCTGAAAAATCACGCTAGGTATGAAAGAAGAAAATATTCTCATCTCAGAGGATAACCGTGGTCGTATGCGCCTTTGTAGAATATAATGTAGGTGGCATACAACGTGCAAAAAAAATGATCTTGTCTTCGGGTCCCCTATAGGGCGCTATATTCAATTAAATGTGACGTCACATAGCCTATTATCAGCGTACAAACAAGACGCTTCAAACGACATCTTATTTGTCAAATTATGATAAGTAGTTTAGAAGTTATGAGGGAACAGGTGAACATATATACATACACACAGATCGCTCAAAAACATAACCCCACCTTTTGCTTCGCCGTAGTCGGGTAATAAAAAGAAACATAATTGCCACTTCCCTCTATTTCAAGCAGGAGACAGAACAAACAAGGTCAATAGTCACAAAAGATCGTTTACAACTGGGATAAGTCCAGTTGCCTAGCACCACGGATAAAGAATTATCATTCTCAATATCAAGGAGTGAGCCTATTGCCACCAAATGGGAAAAAATCTAGGCTCCGGGATGCTTCTGAAAAATTCTAGATAGAAGAACCCAATAACACCTAGCCTTACCCGGCAATCGAACCCAGGATTTCATTCTCACTAGTACCGCTTACGAACACGAAACCAACAAGGCGGTCATTGACATCAATTTTAAAAATTTCGATTAAAAGCATTTTTTCCCACTTTGTATTACAACACACAACAAATATTTATTCGTAAAAGAACATATTTTACGCAAATAGCATCATTTTTGAACGACATATTAATATTGACTAACTTTCTATATAAACATTTCACTTTTTGTGGACCTCTGGGTCCCGAGTCCCGACTGAGGTTTATTGTCATAGACTAAATTGCGTCACAGATGAGAAAACACTTTGAAGAATGTTTAATTTATTTTAGAAATATAAACCCTGGTTTCAATTATTACTTGCAGATAGAAATGACACAACGGTTTCTTAATAATCTGTCTTTTTATCATAAAGGTATCTTTTCTTAGTCTGTTCTTGACTGCGAACTCGCTTGATGGAAAGCCATGGAGCCATAAACCTCTGGGAGTTTCACTCTTGATTTGAAGGCCGAGATTACATGGAAAGTTATAAGGAATACAGAGCATGGTAAAGATTTCCACATTTGGCTGAGCGCTTACTAAATATGGAGGCGAGGTGTTTATTACGACTAGTCGGGATATCTACCAGGTGCGGATGATACACTGCAGTACGTGGTAGTGGATGGGAGATTGTGAGATCAGCGTAAACTCTATATAGTAAAATTTTAACATGCTCCTGAGTACTTTCACCCACTAAAAGATACTTAAGAGGAAATGTGGTCACAGACATCCGACTGAATTTCCTAAGTAAAAAGTCATAGTTTGAGGTGTGGCTCTCGCCTGTTTCCTTATCCAATATTGGACCAATTTAAAATATATTTCAAAATGAAAAAGAAATATATATATTGTGCCCCTAGATTTTCCTTTTTAGGGTTCCGTACCCAAAGGGTAAAAACGGGACTCTATTACTAAGACTCCGCGGTCCATCTGTCTGTCTGTCACTAGGCTGTATCTCATTAACCGTGATAGCTAGACAGTTGAAATTTTCACAGATGATGTATTTCTGTTGCCGCTATAACAACAAATACTAAAGAGAGGAGAGGAGGAAATAGGCAAGAGCCAAATCTCGAATTATGACTTTTTACTTCTTGTAATTAGTTAAGAATATGTCAAACCCTACTCGAATGTCAAATTTTGACAGATTTTCAGGCGAGGGAGGAGTTTGACAAATACTTAACTTCAAATTCTAATTCAGAAATCAGGTGACACCATAACTGACGCATCTGCAAACTTACTCTACATCAATGCAGAATTATTTTGTGATTTCCCAAAGTTACATACATTTTATTTCATAATATTTATTGAGTACACACGCCATTTTATTGAATTTCCCTCTGCCTGTAAGTCATTTGCGTTCTGAGGGTACCACAGTAATATTGTTACCAAGTTTGACGATCCGTTGATACGATTTTCGTGAGAACCTATTGGTTTATTTGAGAAATGTTTATTTTTTGTTGTTATTTGATTTTTGACATTGGAGACTTTTGTAAAAGATGTTTTGTTTAATGTGGCTTTTATTGCTTTGAAAATAAAAAGGTTGATTGAGATCAAATTGCTTTGTGTTATAAGTTATTCGTCAAAATGTGGCTTCATTTAATATGAGATAGGTTATCCCGCGTCGTCTCTCATGTGCCTATCTCAAAGGAGGCGAGAATATCACAATACTCAAGTAGCCCATAATACTCAGCAACAGTGAAGCTTTTTATTAGTGACAGGATTTAGTAATCGGATTATTACTACCAGTGATCACCTTTTACAAAACAATGGGAACAACCACCTTGAAAATAACAAATTCCCAAATTATTATGTTTTAAACATACTATCCACCTAGTGGGAGGCCTTCCCACGTATCGTCTTCCGGTTCGCGGTCGCCATTCCAGAACTTTTCAGCCCCATCGGCCATCCATTCTGCGAGCAATGTGCCCTGCCCATTGCTACTTAAGTTGACCAATCTTCGGGCTATGTCGGTAACTTTGGTTCTCCTGCGGATATCATTTGTGACGTGATCACGATCACAAAGAAATTCCGAGCATAGCCCTCTCCATTGCCCTTTGGGTGACTTTAAGCTTTCTGATAAGGCCCATTGTGAGCGACCACTAGGTGGACTGATGACCTGGTTAAGGTTGCGGGAAGGCGCTGGATGCGAGACGCACGGGATCGGTCAATGTGGCGACGCCTGGGGGAGGCCTATGTCCAGCAGTGGACGTCTTTCGGCTGAAATGATGATGATGAACCGGTGGTAGAGAGTCAAATTAAATTGCAAGCTTTGATTACACACACAAACATCCGGGATAGGTAAAATTAAATACTAAAAGCTTGTTAATAATTTACTTTTTATTAAAAGTTAGATAATAAATGTTCTATGAGCACAACCGTCGCCGGAGAAAAACCTATAACGTTTTAAATGTCAGTACCATTCATTTCGTCGCCGGCAAATGAATTTTTCGTGCAAATCACTGTTCAACTTTTCTCCAATAATATTATTATTTAAGCGATTTTTACATACCTGTGTCGTTTTAAGTATATTGATGCCTTTTTTCGTTTGATTTGTCGTATATCATCGAGTACAAAATAACTGGTATATGGATGTCAGATAAGTTTTCGCACGTGACTAAATAAAAACAGCCGGATTGCATGATCTTCCAGGTTAAGCAATGATTGTCGAAATCCGTGCGTAGATGCCTGTCCATCCATTAGAAGACGTGACCAATATTCAAGCCGTTGGTCCCGGCTTTCATTTATAGATCTTTGGTAGTCCTTCCGTTTAGACAGAAGACAGGAATTCTGACACCAGTCTTGCTAAGGGGTACAGTGTTACCCAGTTAGAACTGGGTTGTGGAGTTCAGGTAGGCAGGCGCTCCGGGGAAAATACTGGTTCCCAGCTGCAGCAGACCCAACCTGACTCCAACATAGTTTACAACATACTATACCTAGAAATCGAATTCGAGATCAAAAAACTTTTTAACAAAAAACAAACCGACTTCCAAAAAAAACACGTGTGTCTTTGGTACCTATTGTTTTCCGTCACTGACTTCGGAAAAGAAAGTTATTTTCCGCTATGCAGTGTTTTTATTGGAAGTCGGTTTGTTTTTTTCTTAAAAAGTTTTTTGTTTGTCTCTTTTTAGTTTTGATAGGTACCTCCAATTTCAATAAAAATCATATATAGCCAAAGTGCATCTCATGACGATTGCAATAAGTCCAAACACGACTAGGATGTTTTCATTGTTTTATTTCGGAGTTCCAGTGCCTACCTGCAGGCTGCATCGTCAGATCAGTTCGATGGTACCATTTGCATCAGTGCTATTTAGTTATGAGTATTTGCTTCATCATATTCGTTTACCTATTCGAGATATCTTATACCCATGACATACTTAGCATTAAGGAGTTCCATTGCCCATCTGTGGTCTTCTTCACCAGTTCCACTTCACCAAATGATACTTTCTGAGTGCAAATTATAGCATTGTTAATCAAAATACAAAAATCACTATATGTGTGCCTATAATATTTTAGGAGTTCCCTCGATTTCTCCAAGATCCCATAATCAGATCCTGACCTGATGACTATGGGACCACCTTTAAAGAAAACCCTTTCAAACAAAAGAAGAATTTTCGAAATCGGTTCAGGCGCCTTTGAGTAATCGGGGAACATACATAAAAAAACCGACGAATTGAGAACCTCCTCCTTTTTTTGAAGTCGGTTAAAACTGTAAACAAAAGTGTTGCCAATTTTAAATAATAACCTCAATTGTGCAGTTTGCCGAAAAGTACTATAACATAGTGCTAAAATTGTAGGCATATCTTAAACAATTAAAATCTAATGCTTTTTACTAATGAAATAAATGAGAATATTTCTTACACACAAACCTTGTCCTGGCAATTATGAACAGAAAGTGAATAAATCATAATATTACAGCTCTCGTAGCATATTATAGTGAATTGAAATAAAGCTTTATAAAAAGACTGACTTTGTGATTATAAAGATATTAATTCTACGCAAGTAATTTTATGAAAATGTGTGTTTACTAAGTATGTAATATAAATCTAAGTAGACTTCAGTAAAACTGTAATATAGTATCACATTAACTTTTATAAGTATCGCGTTTTTCATATTGCCGAACCAAGTTAGCTTTGCGTCTTATTAAGTTAAAGTAATTAAATAAGTTAAGAAGTCATTAAGATCTATTTGATTATATATGTATATGTTATGGACCAAGTTATAAATACGGTATTATTTATAATGCCCACACAATTTGAAAAATGCCTAATATGAGTAGGCAATTTGCACTAAAAGTAAATAATGAAATTGAACGGGCTTTCTGAATAATGCCCATCAGTCCATCACTTATTGGGCAGGGTAATAAAAAAACTGTGTTTTATTAAATTATTTCAATGTTGACATTGATTTTAATATAAAATCAGTATGGTAGTTATTAGGATTACTATATAAGCAACAAAGTCGGCAGAGCCCGGGCCCTGTAGTAACCTAACATGAAGGTGATGACGGGAGCTGAGTTCACTCGTTTTGCTCGCTCAGTACTGTTCCCGTTATCCTCTTGGAACTAACCTATCCACGTCCCAAGCTCGTTTCGCTCGCTTTTAGACAAATTCCTTGAAAATAGCAGCACCGCTTACAAATTTTATTTTATACTATGAAAATTACTTTTTCGTAGATATTTCTTGCCAATTACCAGTAACAGTAACGTATCAATATTAATAATGACCAGACAATGTGGTAAATAATGAAGTTTTAATCACAATTAATTTCATTGCCCGATTTGACTTAACTTATTCATACTGCCCGGGCATTATACATAGTGCCTTGATTAATCACTTGATCCATGACATAGATATATACCACTAATTCTTATGCAAGACTTTGGATTTGTGCAAAATTTTGCACAGAAAGATTACTAGCGACTCCCACTTGACCACATTAACTGGGTATCTATACTAATATTATAAAGCTGAAGAGTTTTTTTGTTTGTTTGAACGCGCTAAACTGGTTGAAATTGAAAAATTATTTTTGTTATGGATGGTCTATTTATCGAGGAAGGTTATAGGCTATATAACATCACGCTACGACCAATATGAGCGGAGCATAAATGAAAAATGTTGCTGAAACAGGCAAAATGATTCCTTTTTGAGAGCTTCCGTTGCGTGCGCTGCGTAAAGGGTTTAAGTTACGCAACAATCATGTGTGTAGGGTAGGTAGGGTAGATACGTAGGTAGGTAGCCAGTTGACGGGAGCGAAGCCGCGTGGGAGAGCTAGTCAATATATATAAAGAAAAAAAAAAAATCGTGTTTATATTTCTTAATAATACTATTAATTTATCATATATGTATTGCTAAGCCAGCCGGTTGGAAGGCCTCCCTCTAGGTGGGCCGATGACCTGGTTTAAGCTGTGGGAATCTGCCGGATGCGAGACGCACAGAACCGATCTTGAGGTGACAATTGGGGGCGGCCTATGTCCAGCAGTGGACGTCTTTCGGCTGAAACGATGACGACGATGATATGTATTGATAAATGGATTATCTATCTACATACAAATCAATCTATTAATTCATAGTGATTTTGTTCCAGGTCATCAATTATTTCTTGACATTCCTTACGGAAAAGAAGATTCAAGTAAAACGGTTTGTAAGGCTGAAAAAAATATAAATTTGTATAAATAAAAAATATTTATTTTAATTCACTTATTAATATATTATTTTATGTTGCGTAAAAGTGAAACTTTTTGTTAGGAAAATCGATAGATTGTTTTACCCTTTCATTTGATACCAACATCATGGGAGTGTATAAATTATAAATGGTTCCACCATTTTTAGGTGTCCGCCATATTGCATTTAGAACAAAATCATTTAACTAACCGTGCATTGTCATCCAAACCAAACGTATATGCAAAAGTTTAGCCTCAATCGGTTGGGGAAAACTGCCTTAAAATTCACTTGCATGATTTCACCCACACATCAAACTCCATACAAACTAACTTACTAATATGGCATATTATCTGAAAGTTTGTACAGAAAATTGCTCATATAAGCAAATTAAAAATTACTCACAAGTACATTAGAT
The DNA here is from genome assembly GCA_964057195.1 of Orthosia cruda. Classification (NCBI taxonomy): domain Eukaryota; kingdom Metazoa; phylum Arthropoda; class Insecta; order Lepidoptera; family Noctuidae; genus Orthosia; species Orthosia cruda. Next base: position 6,341,067 of record OZ059841.1, on the reverse strand, counting down.
CTTTGAATTGTATCTGGCGCGTCGCATTTGATCCAACATCTTTTAAATATTGCAACAATGAAAAACACAAGTAAAGCTATTCCTAATAAAGATGAACCTATAATAATAAGGAGATTGTGGTTTACAGCTTCTGTAATTTCTGCACCTGAAACAATTTAATGTTTTTATCTTTTGAAGTTTTGAACTGTAATTCCGTGTTAATAGTACTATTATCAACCAGGCAGGCCATCACGCGCTTTAATATCAAACCACGGTGGTGGCGGGGATGAGATCAAGCGACGCATGGCTATGGCTAGGTCTGCCATGGATAGGCTGAGAAAAATATGGAGGAATCAAAATATCACCAAAGCTACGAAAACCCGGCTCATACGGGCACTTGTGATCCCCATATTTCTTTACGCGGCCGAGAACTGGACGCTAAAAGACACTGAGAGGAAGAGAATAAACGCTCTGGAAATGTGGTGCTGGAGAAAAATGCTTGGAGTGTCGTGGACGGAGTTTCGCACTAACATATCCATCCTTCAGGAGCTCGGTATCAGGCAGCGTCTATCGGCTATAGTCCAGGCTAGAATACTCCAGTTATTTGGACACGTGTCCCGCCGAGGCAACGACTCTATCGAGCGGCTTGTAGTTCAGAGTAGAGTGGAAGGAACGAGAGCGCGCGGCAGGTCGCCCATGCGATGGACCGACCAGATTAAGTCTGCAGTGGGTGGCCCATTGAATGAGTGCACACGAATAACAGCCGATAGCGACGGATGGTGTCGCATCGTTAGGCAAATTATGTCAACCCGATGTCTCACTGCAACAAGATGACCACGACCGCTCTGCCAAGAGTGTACCGACGAAGAAAAGGGGAGCACGGCCTACTGTGATAGGTATGAGTCACACAGGTTTATCATAATTTGGGAGCAAAAACCGTGACAAAATTCGTGACTCAAGCCTATCACAGAGGCCGTGGTCATCTGGCAGTAGTGGGTCAGAATTAAGAGCGCTTACTGAATCAGTGAAATGCATAATCACCTGAACGGATTGCATTTAGAAATATTTTTTTTATAAAACGTCGTCGGCTCCAAACATATAAAAAAAAAAAAAACATAAAATTTTAGGTCCACAACACATTTGGTCAAAAAATCAAATAAATCTTGAGAAATCATTATAAATAGTAGCACAACTAAGAAGTATTATTTCAAATATATAGGTCGTCATAACTGACCTCACTTAGTTTGCTATGACGTGCCTCCAGAACATCTGGCAAAGTCACCGTATACGTTTTAATTTAAAGGAGAAACCCTATGGAGACTTATCTCTATAGAGTTAACACGTGGATAATCCGAACAAGAGAAATACAGAGGATAGATACATTTGAAATGTGGTGCTGTAGGCGGATGCTCCAAATACCATGGACAGCCAAACGTACAAATGTGTCTGTCCTTTCTCAACTCAATATTAGAAATCGATTTTTTACAGTTTCCTTCAGCGTATTTTGACCTATTTCGGCCACATAATGCTAAGGGGTTGAGGCCGGCTTGCCAACACGATAATCTGACAAAGTGAAAGAAGATCCGACCTCAAGAAAATTCCAGCAGGTGTTGATGGCAACTTTTGACTGGAGTCGATGCAGGCAGATTCTCTACTTAAAGGGGTCCAGTGACCACAATCCTCAGTAATGAAAGACTGATTGAAGAAGAAGAAGTTTCTTCACATCATCTATCTATTTAGATTTAGTTGGCCACCACTCACATTCATGTGTTTTATTTAAAAAAATAGTAACGGTCCTAATACTGTGCCTTGAGGAACACTATTGTAGATGTTTTAAGATCGTAAGCATTTTTCTTGTTATATTTTATTAAATAATTCCAGTGCGAAATATGTAGCGTTTGGGAATAAAATGTTCTTTTATTTCAATTGTTTCTATATTTTAGAATATACCGATTGTATGAAAAGCTTACCTCGGCATGTTTTCCTTAAGTCAACTTCAAGTTGACATTTGTTATCGTTTAAACAAAGCACGGTATCTGTAAGAATTACAAGATTACTTTTGTATTGTACTGAATATTATCTTTACCAAGTAACTAGGTTCTACCAGCGGTTTGGCCCTCGTGAAAGTCGAATTTCTAGGATAAAAGTATCCTATTCTTGACTATAATCTATCTCTGTGCCAAATTATATCCAGATCTAAGTTTTTAAGCTGACATGGTCACTATCATTAGAATTAATACTTGTTTCGGGATATTTACCATGTATATCAAAATATTTTTGGTTGAGAGCTCGATATTTCGGCACCGTTACAAGCGCCATGATAACGAGAACTAAAGTCTTTGCGGGTGGGCAAAAACTAAATATACATGGTAAATATCCCGAAACAAATATTAATTTTATCCAGATCTGTTCAGCCATTCTAGCGTGATTGAGTTACACATCAACACATCCAAACTTTCGCATTTATAGTATTGTTAGATTTTTACAGTAGTGTTGCTTAAACAAAGTAATAATACATTTATAATCCAAGTCACTTTTTTTGAGATTTTCTTCTAACATTCTCCCTTCTGCTATCCTTGTATTTAAACACACTCCGGTTTTGTTGTACAATTGAACATCAAAGTAAACTTGATCCCTCGACATTTTCCATTCAACATGCGCAACCTTATCGTCTGATTCATCGGACAAGTTAGGTCGTATGATTTCAAATTTATCTTCAGGGTGGAGATCTGAAAATTTTCTTTATATTAAATAGAGTAGTATTCATTTGTACCCTATAACAAATTTGCACAATAAATCACTAAATAGGTAAGTTTAACTCTAAGCCAGTCTTATCTCTAATAAAATGATTATCTAATCGATTGAGAATGCAACCGGTACACCTATAGAGAAGAACAGCCGAAAAGCCGGACATACGAAATTATTATTACCCAAGCTGAAACGGAGACACTTCGCTCGCGCTTCGTGCTCGCTCAGTCAATTAAATCACTGCCATGCCAACAAACATCACACCCTGAAGGGTTGGTCATAGCACCTACAGTACACATTAATAATTCAATGTAATAAGGGATGAGCCTATTGCAATCAACCGGGTACAAAGCGAAACTATGGGCTGCTACTTTGGAATTCCACATGGAGAAACCCAATATCACGTTGCAATTATAACTTGTTATTTATTGACATTAATCGAGAATTTTTCCCGTTGTTATGCTGAACTGCTGACTGAGTCGTGTAGTCCTTTAAACTCATTTGGAATATGGGTCTCAATCTCGCTTCGTGGTCGGTGAATTGTTTTTCTAACACGCTTTTAGTAGCTTGGTATACATGTATGTATCTATGAATCTATGTATCTATATAACGGAATCTTTAAACGTGATTTTGAACCCCTTAAAAACGTCGGCTTAATTTGAAACCTTGCACACTTATTAAGGACCGATGACAATGCAATCATATAAATAGTTTGTCCCATTATCTTTACCAGGATCTTCAGGATTAGTGATTGAACTAAAAAGTTTAAAATAAATAATAGTTTAAAAACCTAAAAACCCGCTTTATTTGAAAAACAAACTAAAGAGTAGAAAATAATTTTCAATAAATACAAATTAAGAATAGTGTGATTAAAAAAAAATTAAGTATAGGGTTCTTTTTAAGATATTGCCAAAATGCCTCTACTTTTACCAATATGTGTAAATAAAATATTATAACAAGTAACATCAAGAACCCCACGCTTTTTTGCTATATTTTTTTTTTTTTGTAATAACACTATTTTCAATTTAAAATTATTTTCTACTTTTTAGTTTGGTTTTCTATTAAAGTGTATTTTTAGGTCTTTTTTGTGCTAAGTTTATGCTTGTATGCACATTAAATTAAAATGTGGATAGAGAATTTAGAAAACAAAAAGTGGGCATAAAAAGATACACTGAGATTAAGAACATTCCTTACATTTTCACCTGAATCACACCTACCACAAGCCACGTTAAGAAACTTCGTTCTAAGAAAAGGAAATGGGACGTGCATTTACAGTGAGACATATTTATAAAATTATCATAATTTTATCATAATTATCATATTTTATGATCACTAGTAAAAGATTTCGTAATCATGATTCACATTCTAACCTTTTGTACAATGTCGGAGTAATACAAAGCCAGTATGCACATCCGATGGCAATTTAAAATGTATATCCATTTTTAGAGAAGATCCAATATCCCGCCGATCGTATCCAAATTTAAAAGGTGTGTTTATTATTTGAAGTTTAACAGGATTATCTGAAATCAAAAAAAATATATTTAGTAACATCAGGAAGTCGAATGGTAAAGTCTATAATATATTCATCGACGCATCATGAGAATCTAATATAATCCCTACTTATCCCTACTTAATATTATAAATGCGAAAGTAACTCTGTCTGTCTGTCTGTCTGTCTGTCTGTCTTTGCTTCACGCCTAAACTACTGAACCGATTTGTGTGAAATTTGGTACAGACATAGTTTGGAACTTGAGAATGGACATAGGATAGTTTTTATTACAAAAAATAAAATATAAAATAAAATTTATTCCGGACATACAGCGCCATCTATTGGTCAAGAGTCGGCATCAGAAGTCACTATTCCACGCGAACGAAGTCGCGGGCAAAAGCTAGTATTAATATATATAATAAAGAGGTAAAGTTTGTGATGTTGTGAGTTTGTGAGGTTGTAAGCGGTAATATCTGGATCTAATGAACCGATGTTGAGATTTCTTTCACCAGTAGAAAGCTACATTATTCTTGAGTGTCAGGCAATTTTTTTTTTTTTTTTTGATAGTCTTGCTTTTGACCACTATCTCACCTGATGGTAAGCGAAATAAATACAAATAAATTAGAGATCCTTATGAATATTGAAATCCTTATGAGATCATTATCAACGAAGGCGACGCGAAACACGATAACAATTGGTAAAATGTTAAAAATGTATGGGATTCCCAACGCTATCGAAATTTCACGTGATGTTATATTTTGGCATTTCAACAGCCGCAATCGCTGATACGAGTAGAATGACACTGTCTAGAACCTCAGATCATCTATCCACGTTATGAAAAATCATCCAACGCTGGTTATTCCAGTCCGACCGGCTTTCGGCTGTCCATTCACATAATAAATCATTCTTAAGATTTTTGTTACCACGGGCAGAAAATTGTTAGTATTTTGCTCGGAATCAGAAACATACCTGGTCCAATATTACGTAATGGCTTAATACCGCTGTGCATATCCATGTTTGAATTCTGTTGCCAATTATTATTTACATCCGTTTGTTGCTTATACCGACGGTCGTGTTCATTGGAATGTTGTGGAGGTCGGTAGGGTTGACCATCACTACCATCTGATCGAGATGATTGACCAACAGTATCAACTGTTCGTGATACTTGACCAACACTGGTATCGGGTCTTGGTTCTTCTATTAATTGCATTGGTGGTGTAGTTGTATACTGTCGCTTAATATCATCTGAAACTAAAATAACTAACATTTGGAATACGAATATTATAGTGTTGAATGCAATTCAAGAGCGCCTTTTCGGGCTCTTAGGACAAGGTTATAAGGTATTAACTGGAAAGCATCATCTGTACAAGGGTTCAAAGTTAAGGAGGAATCATATATTTCGTGATTTTTCAAAAGCCTGAACTACACGACGAACTATCCCATCTTTTTTCCCTGGTTAAGTATAGCCGTAATAGGAGGTACAGATTGTTCGACGTATCTGAGAGCTGAACCATCGCTCGAGCCCAGTCTTCCTCGTACAATTTACGCGTCCAACGCTCTCTTGGATGATAAACCTGATTGTGATGTATTCGCGGATAAATAGAAGGATATCTTGTCTGTATGTCTGGAGTATTGTGAGATGATCGTATGAATGCCGTGTATTTATAAGTATTTCATTGTTGTTGTAATATTTTGCTTAGAACATATCTTTAACAAATGGCATTGGTCTTCGGCCGTGTTACGTTAAAGTATATAGCTTAAGATTGTATGGTTGGAAAACAATTTTTGGCATTTTGCTCGGAGTACAATATTACCTTGCATACTAATCAATGAGGCAAAGTGTCTGTTTGGATCATGTTGGTAATACCGCCTGTTGTATTCGTCATAAGAAGGTGATGGTTGTCGGGGTTGTTGACCAATACTACCGGTTGAACGTGATTGTTGACTAACACTACCGGTCGAACGTGATTGTTGATCAACACTACTAGCTGTTCGTGATTGTTGACCAACACTTGTATTCTTCTTCTTCATTTCGTGTGAGGTGTGGCCACCTCTGGTGTCAGAGTTAACACTTGTATTAGGTCTTGGTTTTTGGTATTGCAATGGTGGTGTATTTGTATACTGACGCTTTGAATCATCTGAAATTAAAAATAATATACTCACGTCTGGAAGTCGAATGGTAAAGTATATAATGCATTCATGAATGCATATTGGGGCTCTTAGGTCATCGTTATATGGACATGCTAAAGTTATATTGGGATCAAATCGTTTGTTATATCCGCCAGGCTTAATCTTTGTTAACAAAAGCTGATCCAGCCTTAAAATTGTTTGACAATGGACATATGTGTCCCCCAAGGGTAGCCACATCGAGCTGCGCTATGCTTCTTGAATCCAGCGGAAACACGCAGCCCTCACCATTATCATCAGTTAACGTTATGGGGGACCTTCCAACGCTGCCTCTTCCTGTACATGGTCACTCCGGAAACTTTCGGCTATCCAACCAGCAGTTATTAGTATTCAATAGTTCTTAAAAAACAAACTTAGCATACAAACTGCCTAAAATTGTACAATAGAAATTAAACATGGTGGTATTTTGGTCGAAGTTACAATCTTACCTGGTCTACTGTGATGATGTGATGATTCAAAGCCATTGTTTGGATTCTGTTGCCAATTATAATTTACATTCATTTGATGGTAATACCGCCTGTCATGCTCATAACCAAGTGGTGGTTGTCGGGGTGGTTGACCAACATTACCAGATTGTCGAGGAGGTTGACCAACACTACAACGTGATCGTGATGATTGACCACCACTACCACGTCGTGATGGTTGACCAACACTACCGCGACGTGGTGTTTGACCAACACTACTGGTTGAGCGTGATGATTGACTAAAACTACCAGAAAATAGTGATGGTTGACCAATACTAGCGGTTGGTCGTGATCGTTGACTTACACTACCAGAAAGTCGTGGTTGTGTTTGTTTTGGTTGATGTGATGTCCTTGGTGGTGTATTTGCATGCTGTTTATATGCATCTGAAAGCAAAAATAATATACTAAAATATCAAATTCGAGTTATATCGTTCTTACTCCTACTTCATTGCTGAATGGATTTAGAGGAAACTTGGCACACGGATGACTATGAACTAAATTAGGACATCGGATAATTTTTATCCCGATTCCAATGGTATAAATTTTGACATTTACGCGGGCAAATCCGCTGTCATAACGCGGAATGGTCATAAAATGCAACCGATGTAAAGTAAAATATGAAAAATACACTATTCTTTGGCTACAAGAAAACAATTATTTTTTTCAGGGACATACTTAAATATTAAATAAAATAAACAATAATAATCACATTATCTACTAATATACACCGTGATATTTTAGTCGTATTACAAAGCCAGGCCACATAATGGATCCTATGGCTATTCATAAAAAGCCATTCATAAAAAAAATATTTATGAACACTTGAATAACATAAAAACATGAAAATATTATTCATTATTATGACACATAAAGTAGTATGAAACACCTTTTTGCGCTAATATAATGAACTCTGATAAAGAAATCGCCGTCCCTTGCTATTATTTTAATATTTGCGTTATTTTTTACTTTCGACGTTTTAAACATAGCACTTGCCTTGTTTTCTCTTCACCAACTTTGGTTGACTGGTAGAGAATAGTAATAGTAGTAGTAAATAGTAATAGTAATCTTCATTCACAGAAATTTGTAAATTTTTCATAAGTAATGCTTAAACTAAAGTTAAAATACACAGAAGCAGAAGTATTAGCATTTGAGGCCGAACTATGCATAGCCTGTATTCAGCCTTCAAAGCCGTTTCCCTTGAGTTGCATTTAATAGTAGGTATTTCGAATATGATGATCCCATGTTTGAATGTACTTATCTAATTCAAAGGTCATAAGTATATAATAATACAAAATTAATAAATTACGTAATGCAAACTAAAGATGTTATCCATTATAAAATAGAAATGGATGAAGATTTAAAAAAATAACAGATAAAACAAAGAAAAACAAAAATACTAATGGTTGTTGTGTAACTAGTCCTCTCTTAGTGTGTGATGGAATTGAGATGAGTGAGTGTGAGAGGGTGTGCGAGATTGTGGATCGTTTGTTGCTCTTATGGCTATCTTCGTTATTAATTTACAAAATTAGCCCAGTGCCATTTAAGTTTTTTACAGTGGTATAGGGCATCCGTATCCGTCTGTTTGTTTTTTTCCTTATATTTTTATGAGCGATTTTTTGAATTCTTCTTATTTTCAATAAATTTCTCTCCATACCTCTTTGACATGATCTGATTTTGGATTTAATTTGATATGTAAGCTTCCAAGTTTGGCTAGCATAGGTTAATGAAGGCAATATACAGGTATCCATAATTTTTTGCTTAACAATTATTGGCATATCACTTTTCATATTTTTTTTGGACTCTTACCAAGTATTTGAGATTCTCCAGTCTATTTCTTGTTGGTTTCTATGTTTAAAAATTTAATTTTGCTTATCGAGATATATATAGTGTATAGTGAATGCGAGAGCGTATAGAGTATATCGAGATGTGTATAGTGTCGACATACTCTAGCGCTTAAGAATAAGAATAAGAAATTGTATTTGCTCATTTATTAGTTATACTGGATGTTTATTTGAGTTCGACATAATTTTGGTTTTTCTGCGGTTTATTTCTAGGCCTACATGTTGAATTGCGGCATTTAGGGCGTTCATCATTGACTGCAGCTCGGTTTTATTTTCCGACAGCAAAACAACGTCGTCGGCGAATCTTAAATAGCTTATATAGTGACTATTTATATTTAGGCCGGCCTTTTCGCAATTCAGTTGTCCACTGACTTGTTGTAGTACGTCTATTAATATTGTTGGAGAGATAACATCTCCCTGCCTTACTCCTCTTCTGATTGGTATGGAAGATCTGTTTTTTTTCAATTTAATCCTATTGTTACAACTTTGATACACATTTTGTAGAACTTTCAGATATGATGAATCAACATTTTACTCTTGTAGAGACTTCCATATTGAGTGATGGTACAGAGAATCAAAGACTTTTTAAATATATGGTAGAGCGGCCTGTGAAATTCTTGGTATTTATATATAAGCATTTCGATAGAGTGGTTATGATCCACAGTAGAAAAGCCTCTCCTGAACCCTGCCTGCTCTACGGGTTGGTGCATTTCAACAGTGTTTCTGATTCTATTTTCTAGAATTGAAGAGAAACTTTTTGTATATTGAAGACAACAGACTTATTGGTCGATAGTTACTAATATTATTTGGGTCTCCTTTTTATACAGTAGGATAATATCCGATATGGTCCATTGTTTTAGTATATTAGCCGATTTTAGAACCAAGTTAAAGAGCTGTGTTAGAGGACCTGATAGATAGAGATCTCCTAGTTTCAGGGCTTCATTGGTAATTTTTTCAGGTCCTGGGCTTTTTTCATGCTTCAGCTTTGCAATTCCCTTCATTACTTCAGCTTCATCAATGTCTTGTATATCTGAAGATGTGTCACCCGCTAGAGTACGGACTGGCTCATTGTTTTCACACCTGTATACATTTCTGTAAATATTAGTTGCGACTTCAAGTATTTCGTTTCTATTGCAAGTTGTTTTATTTGAGGTTTTTAGTCCTTCTATCCAAGTTTTATGTGATCTCAATACATTGTTAGCTCTCTTGAAGCTGCCAGACTGTATTACATGTTTTTCAATGGTTTTCTTACGATAGGTGTTGTAATCATACTCGATATATTTGCTGGTAAGTTTGTAGAGAGCTTTAAGCTCGTTTTTCTTGCTTCGTGTTTTTGGGTTAGTTTTTTGGACGTCTTTTTGGTTTCTCAGAGTACCAATTCCTCAGGAAGTCTGCAACCCAATCAAATAGCCCACCGGGCAGATCGAAGGAAGGAAGCTTACCAATAAAGCGTTCATTCCAGACCCTGTCGAAAGCCTTCGAGATGTTGAGGGAGACGGCTAGCGCTTCCCCGTGCCTCTTAATGGCCACGCTCCAGATTTGAATGAAACATCGTGAAACGGGAAACCTGGGACTTATAGTGAGTTTATTATATGATTGTGCTCCCTTGGTGTAATTGCTGCAAGGCGTTCCAGTGCGAGTATAAACTAATAAATCTTCTTCTTCTTAGAGTCGCTTCGACCAGAACTCAGCCACGTTGACAGCCCTAGCGTACACACACACAGCGCACAGTCACATTATGGCTGATCGGAGTACCCCCAGCTGACCAGGTTGTAACTACAGCGGCACACTTGGCGTCGCAGCCTATTTAGGGATTTCCAGGTCACGTCAGGCCATGACAGTTTATTCCCAGCTGAGAGCTTTTCTGCAGGATCGATATAGTAAGTTGGAGGAGGGTATTTGAGGAGCCACAATTTCCTACGTGCTTCGCCAGGGCTGTTACCGTATGTTGTTTTAACGACTTAAGGAAGCTGTTCTGACTCTTTAGTCGCCCCCGTGATTGCTCCGCGTTGTACAGTAGGTGGGGTTATCGGTCTCCTGCTTGTGCTTTTCGGAGGAACAGGCAACTTCCCTAAGGACCGCCAGAGGGGCTATTCCTGCCAGCGGGTATAAGTACGCAAGCGGAGTTGGTAACTAATAAATTAATAAATATGATAGAAGATTCCCAGTGGACCGATTTCGGTGGAAGCCGTATTGCTTGGATCATATTGAATCATTCAGCAATTTTCCAGTCTCTAACGAAATGTGAACTAGGCGTGTCAGGATCGGAGGCAGTTCCAGCGCACAAGTTTTGAGAACAATTGCTGGTATCTCGTGTGAGCCACTGGCCTATGGACGACTTTTTCGTGGATGCGAATTTCCGATATCTCTCAAATCCATCAGGAGAGACAGGGGGCCGCGCGTTACCAGATTGTAAATGCGAAGATTCTATAAAAGGAGAGGCAAAAAAATTAGCTTTTTCCTCAGCGGAGTGGGTCAGTGACCCGTCGTGTTCCAGCTGTGGTGGTAGGGAGGGGCGGCAGAAGTCCGATTCAACCAACTTATCCAGGGACTTGACTGCGCTTTACTACCTGCTGGGTAAGAAGCAAGTTTGTTCCCTATTCGGCAAATTTTGTCAAACCGAGCTCTACGCATGATGAAATTTTCAATAATCTTAGTACAAACAATTTTCTTTTATTGATTGTTTTGTTTGTAGACTGATTTCAGATTTTATTAGTAATGGTCATTCAAATTATGTTTATTTATTTATTTATGTACACACAAAACACTTAAAAGAGAAAATACATATAAAGATAGAAGAGCACAAAGGTGCTGCTTATTTCTAAAGAAATTTCTACCAGCAGACCTGCGATAGTATTTACTTTTCAAAAGAAAGACTGTTAATTATGGTTGTAGAAGCGCACACAACTCGTTTTTTTTCAAAATATTTCATTTTACTTATAAATTAAATAAAATGGTTACAAAGTTACAAACTAAATATTTGTCTTTTTTTTTTATTTATTTGTTTTAGGTCGCTTTTTAACATCTAAGGTCATTAGCGACCACAGTAAACATTATATTATAATAGGTTACATTAGTTTATAATTAGAATAGGTTACATTCGTTTATACATATTTATCAATTTCAAAAACGTTAAGGTTCGTGTATAACCATCCTTATTTAGACAATCTTTTAGACCAGAAGGTACATTGCAAATTTGTCTTTCTTGACTGTAAGCCGTGCATTCAACTCGAAGGTGTATAACTGTTAAGTCCACTCCACATTTGCATTTGTTTTTATTAGCTTTAGTTATAAGATGAATGTGAGTTAAGTTTGTGTGTCCTTTACGTAATCTGGTAATTACCACTTGATCCCTTCTAAATCTGAATGAAATAGATTTGTCAAAAATTGAATTTCTTATACCAATTAATTTAGTTGTATTTTCTATTTTCCAGTAATGATCCCAAAGAATTTTGACTTTATGTTTGAAGTATTTTTTATTTCGGTTGGAGTAGATTTTATTGTTTTGCAAATCTCATTTTCATTGGCCGAATTTTTAGATTCAGTATCCGCTCTTTCGTTGCCAACTATACCTTGATGACTTGGAATCCATATAATTTGAAAGTCATAATTATTATTAAGAAGATTTATAATTTTTTGTTTAATATCAACAATAAGCGGATTTGTATTGATAAAATTTTGTAATGCAGTTAGACATGATTTCGAGTCGGTATAAATAATATATTTTTCTGAATTAGATTTAGTATGTATTATATCTAATGCTTTAAGTATAGCTATTGCTTCGCAACTAAAAATTGAATTAAATTCCAAAGTCTATATCGTCTACATCTATCATCATCAGACACTACTGCACCTCCTGATCTTCCATCCATAACTGATCCATCGGTAAAGAAAGTTTTACAATCCTGATATCTGTTATTAATTTCATTATACATTTTTTATATATACATTGAGTTGTATTATACTTTAAATTTTTGGCTAGTTCTAAGTTAATGGGGAATTCAATGGTTTTCCATGGACCGCAGGTAAGCAATTATTTTGTAAAAACCGGGGGGATCTTAAGTTTTAATTCTTTCAAATATTTAGCTGCTCTAATTCGTAAAGGTTGCGATAAATTAGGTCGAAATTCATATTCTACATCTGTAAAGTTGATTTACTATAGTAATTGTAAGTTGGATTTTCAGGACAGGGTAGTATATTTATAGCGTACACAATTACAAGTTCCTTTCTTCTAAATTTTAATGGCATTTCTCCAGCTTCAGCTAAAATGCTTTTAATAGGGCTTGTCACTTCCCTCCGCGCGCTCGCATTGGTTAGCGGTGATCTGTTTGCTCCCTGTTTTTAATTGCAATTGTCGTGTTCCGAAATTTATTTCCGGCTTGTGATTTGCTTGTCAATTGTGTATCATTGTGATAAGTGCTGGTATCGTAAGTTTTTAAACGTGTTTACGTCCGTTATTTAGTTGCAATTAGTTAATTTCGTCAGCTATCGGTGAGTACATTTACTTTTCTTGACGTGTGGGTATATCGAAATAATTGTATCGTCCGTTAATCTTTCACTTTTTACGTTCTAATACGCTTATTAGTTTAATTTTTTCAAAAGTAATTATGTTATCTAACAATGATGACCCACCTGATCGTGGTGGGGAAATATTATTCCGCCGTATAAATAAACCAAGGTCGCCGACGACCTCCGCTAATGCTAAGCGTTTATTTAGTGAAATGTCTCCTTCTTACATTTCACCCGAAGATAGATCTAAGCGAATGCAAACATCAGAGTTAATTGTAAGGTCTTCGCCAATATTGAATGTCACTAATGTAAGCAATGACGACTATTGTGATTTGGTTACTCAGGCGTCTGCGTACCTGTCTAAAATTAACGATCTTGTTAATGACCAAGGGTCCCGCATTAATGTTGCAAATAAATCCGCAATTATGGACATGACTCAGCGCATAACGGCTATTGTCTCATTGCTAGCCATAAAATCATCCGCCAACGAGACTAAGTTGGCCAATACGGAACGCGAATTAGAAAAAATAAAACATAATACCGGTGTCGATATTGCCAAGTCTGATGTCAACAATGCCTCATATGCTGACAAATTAAAACTTCGTTTACCTAAAGTAGTTCCACAAGTAAATGCCCGCGCCAAACTTCCGTGTCTTGTGGCCTACCCCACTGATGAGCGTTCAACTGATTTCGCAACTTCTTCCGCGACTAAACAAGCGCTCATGAAAGCAATAGATCCTAGTGACGGCTTTCAAATTGTAGGTGTCAAGAAGGCTGCGAAGTCTGGCGTCGTGTTACGTGTCGCTAACGATTTACAAATCAAAAAGCTACAATCGGTCGATGCCATTAGGTCCGCTGGCTTGCGACTTGAAAAACCAAAAGGCCGTAAGCCTCGTATTTTAGTTAAAGACGTCCCATCCTCAATGGAGGACAGTGCCTTTTTGCATGCGTTGTATTGCCAAAACATTAAAGACGAGTTGTCATTAAAAGAAGACGAATTTATTAAATCAACGAAAATCATACGTAGGCGTTCGTTAGACAACGGTCGGAAATGGATAGGCATTGAACTCGAGTCCGCGGTCCGGAAACATTTAGTCTCGACCAAGGATAAATTGTTTATTGATTGGGCGACTTGCCGTTTCATTGATGATGTCGATGTAGTACGTTGTGCACATTGTCAACAGTTCGGTCATGTTAAGAAACACTGCACTATTAAATCACCTACCTGCGCTAATTGCTCTGAGACACATGAAACCAAAGACTGTCCGCATAAAGACAATTTAAATTATATACCGTCTTGCGTGGCGTGTAAACGCTCTAAGAAACCGTCTGACCATCGATGTGGATCGGATGGGTGTGCCACTTATAAACTTAAACTCGAACAACTTATCCTCAACACCAACTACTAAAATAATGGATAGATTAACAATAGGACAATTAAATCTCCACAACGATAGGGTAGCGACTTCTGAACTTGACAAACTAATTATCGATTATAACTTAGATATCGTGCTTGTTCAAGAACAATATCAAAACGCGCGTTTACGTCACAAAGTAGTACAGTTGGATGGCAAAGCACGAGCTGGAATTTACGTGGCGCATTCTTCTAACTTCACAGTAACGTCTTTGCGTAATCTAATGACACCCCATTGTGCCGTTGCGGAGGTCTCATCGTCTTCTTTTAAAGTTTACGTTGTGAGTTGCTACTTTCAATATTCAGACCCTGTTGCTCCTCATATACATACTCTCCGTCACGTCTTGCAGTCGCTCGCGGGCTGCAAAGTTATCGTTGGCGCTGATGTTAATGCGTCATCATCACTCTGGTATGGCAAAGTTCGGTCTACGGATTATGATCGACGCTGCGCTGTTGAAGATTTCATTGCTGAAATGAATCTGACTATTCATAATACCCCTGAAGCACCACCAACTTTTTGCAGCCAAATGGGCGAATCTTGTATTGACGTCACACTTTCTAGTGCAGACGTACGCTTGGATAGGTGGCGTGTCCTACCGGACGCGTCTTGTAGTGATCATCGCTTGATCGTGTACGAATTTGTTCCAGTTTTTACTCAGGGTACGTCACATGTCATTGGTAACTTTAGGTATAAATGTAAGGGTGCGAATTGGGAATTCTTTAGCTCGCTTGTTGCGTCTCACGCCAAAGACTTCACTCGTGATGGGCTTTCAGCTGAAGAAAGTGCTGAAATTATGTCAGACACCTTCACTTACTGTGCTGACATTGCCATTGGTCGTGGATCTTTGACCAATATACGTAGATGTGATTGGTGGTGTGACTACCTAACTGAACAGCGTAAAAATTATCGCCGAGCGCGTAAACATCTTAACAAGCTTAAAAAACGTAAGGTTACCGGTGACCCTCTTTCCATTGCGTTAAATACGTTTAGACTTGCCAGGTCCCGCTACAGAGCATCGGTGGAAAAATCAAAGGGTAATTTATTGCGCAAAGTAGTAGAAAAATTAGATAAAGAAGGTCCGTGGTCTCCTTTATATCATGAGTTTAAAGCCAATCGATCAGTCGACCTCGCGTTTGTTCAGAATATTAAAGTAAATAATAAACACACTACCGGTATTGAGGAAACAACTGAAGTTTTGCTGAATACTCTTATACCTGATGACGTACTGGCTAATGACAACGAATACCATCAACAGATCAGAGCGTGGGCAGCTGTACCACCTGAATCACCAGCGTCAGACCTTCCATCCACTGACGAATTTATTAACGTTGTCAAGAGGTTACCACTCAACAAGTCATCAGGTGAAGATAAAATATCTAATCGGATGATTATAGAAGCGTGTAAAACAGCCGGTGATGCGATTTTAACCGTTTACAACCGTTGTATTGCGGAGGGCGTATTTCCTCGTATTTGGCGACGCGGATTTATACGAATAATCCCGAAAAGTGGCGACAAACCCCCGGACGACCCGAAGTCGTACCGGCCCATAACATTACTGCCATCTTTGGGAAAACTCCTGGAGCGCCTTATCGTTCCACGGTTGCTACCGGACGGACCAAAATTTCATAATAATCAATTCGGTTTCACTATTGGAAAATCGACTGTAGACGCGGCCCTTACTGTTAGGAAAATAGTTAATACATCTGAACATAAGTATGTAATTGGGATTTTTCTAGATATTTCTGGGGCTTTTGATAACGCATGGTGGCCAATGCTATTACTTAAAATGAAAAATCGAGGCTGCTATAGAAATATATACAATTTAGTTTACTCTTACTTTTTAAATGGTTCCGCGAAACTCAAACTCGGCCATCATTCCATGTCGAAGTCTCTCACCATGGGATGTCCTCAGGGTTCGGTTATTGGTCCACCTTTATGGAATTTAGGCTTTGATGATTTTCTCGCGATTCCGCTTCCAAGCGGCTGTTCATTAACCGGTTACGCGGACGACGGTCTTCTGCTCATTCAATCAAGTACTCGAGCTGGACTCGAGAACTTGGCTGACACTTGCCTACGATTAATATCTCAGTGGGGCGATCGTAACCGCCTGACCTTTGCTCCGCATAAAACTTATCAGCTCATTTTGAAAGGTAATCTTAAATCGTGTCCTACTATTAAATTTAATAACGTTCCGGTAAAAAGGAAGCAGTCCGTGTGCTATCTTGGTCTTGTGTTAGAAAGGAATTTTGCATTTATAGATCATATTAAAATCGTCGGCGAAAAAGCAAAAAAGAACTTCTATGCCTTAACGAGAATATCTAAATCTACGTGGGGTCTGTCTTTTTTGACTTTAAAGACTATTTATGGGGCTACTTACTTGGGTTGTATCTGCTATGGGGCGCCTGTTTGGGCTGATAGGGCCACAATAGGGGCGGTACGACGTAAGTTACTTCAGAGTCAGCGTTTGGCTTTGATATTCTTATGCAAAGCATACAGGACGGTTAGTACTGAGGCCTTACCGGTACTTGCTGGCGTACTTCCGGTCGACCTTGAAGTGCAGCGACGTGCTGCAATGTACTATTCCGCAAAAGAGACCATGGACGCGGACTTTTTAACGCGGAGTGACCGTGCCAAAATCTCTAGATTATTTAAACCACATATTGACGTCTGGGAGGAACTTTTATCCGAATGGCAATGTAGGTGGGATAATTCCATCAAGGGCCGACACCTCCACCAATTCTTTCCATCCGTTCGCGTGCGGCTGGCCAGGACGTGGCTGGAGGTGGATTACTGTGTTGCCCAATTTCTCACAGGGCATGGTAACTTTAAAAGTAAATTATTTTCCTTCAAGCTTGTTGCCTCGCCATTATGTCAGTGTTCTACATCTGACTGTGAATATATACAATCTGCACATCATATCTTATGGGAGTGTATTCTTTGGCAGAATGAACGCAATACTATGTTGAATAATGTACAGGCTGTATCAGGAGCCGTTTACTATACGGACCTTGTGGAAACTAGAACAAATTTCCGTGCGTTCAAGCGCTTTTGCCATACCTATTATTGGAATCAAATATAACAGCTCACAATGTTAGGACCCATTAATATTAATGCAAATTTTTATCCGTGGTGCTTGGCAACTGGGCTTATCCCAGTTGTAAACGACCCTTTGTGCCTATTGGTCTTGTTTGTTCTGTCTCCTGCTTGATATGGAGGGAAGTGGAAATTTGTGTTTTTCTTACTCCTCCATTTTCTTTTCTGATTAATTTCGTTGCGGGATCCAAGACAGTTAAATTCATTCTCCGGGACTTCGTCGAGCTTCATTGCCTCGGCGCTTTTCTGGTGGTCGCCACTGTTGATTCTGGCTTTCAGGAGTTGCAGTGGTTTGGGAATAGTGCGGTGGGATTGTCCCAAAAAAAAAAAATAGGGCTTGTTTTAAACGCACCAATACTAAGACGAAGAGCAGTATTTTGAATACTTTCTAAGGAATTTAAGGCACGACTTTTGGCAGAATCATATATAACAGAGCCATAATCTAGTTTTTGCCTAATTAAAGCGCGATATGTATTAATCAGGCATTTTCTATCAGAACCCCAAGTTGTTGATGATAGTACCTTAATTATATTTAACCTTTTATGGCATTCAGATTTTAGTTTATTTACGTGTGTATTCCAAGTCATTTTTTTATCAAAAGTTTATCCTAAAATTCTTAAATTATTTACTTCTTTTAGACTATGTTCATTTAAGGTTAATTGTATGTTTCTAGATTTACTATTATTTTTAGACAATACCATGAATTGGGTTTTAGTTTTAGAAAATTTGAATCCTGATTTCGCGGACCAATCTTGAAAATTATTTAGAGTGTTTTGTATTAATTTTAACGTAGGATTCAGTGTCCTGCCACTACAAGTTAAGGTTAGGTCATCAGCAAACAAAAATCCTTTAACTGGTTTTTCCATAGAAGACAAAACATCATTTATTTCTATTAAAAACAAAAAACACTAAGCTCCGCTCCTTGAGGTAGCCCATTTTCTATGGGATCAGAGTTAGATAAAGTATTATTTATTCTTACTTTAATTGATCTTCCTGACATGAAGTTTCTGACGAACGCTAGGACATTCCCTTTGATTTTAATATCTTGTAACAATTTTAGAACCCTGTGTTTCCAAACCATTTCATAAGCTTTTTTTATATCCATAGCTACAATTACTGTATAATTATCATTTGCAAAACTGTCAAGAACTTCACTTTCAATGTTCATTAATTGATCGAAATTGACGAAATCCATATTGAAAAGGAGAAAAACATTTATTAGTTTCTAAATACCATCGAATTCTTTTACTTATTATTTTTTCAAGAATTTTACAAAGATTACATGTTAAGGATATGGGTCTGTAACTAGAGTCTAGACTTGGTATTTTTTCAGGTTTTAATATGGCAATAACTAAGGCTTCTTTCCAGTTATCTGGAAATACCTGCTTTTGCCATATAAAGTTGTATAATTTAAGTAAGTAATGTAGTCCACTGCTGGGCAAATGTTTAATTATAATATTAGATATATTGTCAGGTCCTGGACTAGAATTTCCTATCTGAGATAACACCGATAGCAATTCATGCATAGATATTTCCTTATTAATTGGGTTAGAATTATCAAACGTATCGAAATTACATTAAATTTCCTGACTATTTTTGTATTGTACAAAATCATTATCATAATTATTCGAGCTAGAGTTGGTTGCAAAGGTTTTAGCTAATAAGTAGGAAGTTTCAATTGATGAGACAACAGATGTAAAGGTACCGTCAGATTTTTCGAGAACAATATTGTTGAATCTATTGATGCGGTGATTAAGTTTTTGTATCTTTTTCCACATGTCCCCAATAAGGGTTTTATTGTTAATAGATGATACCCAATTTTCCCAATGCTTTTGTCTTCTTTCTTTGAGAAGCCTTCTATAGAATGCTCTTTTTTTCTTATATTCAATTTTATATATCGAATTAGGGTCATGTCTAGCAAATTTTTTAAACAGTTTTAAGGCCTTTTTGGTTTCTCTTATTGCGGTTTGACATTCATCATTCCACCATGGCAAATTGTTTTTCCTGAACGAACCAGATGTTTTTGGTATTGACTTGTTAGCGGCTTCAATAATTACTTCGGTGAACTTTTCAACAATATCATTGACATGATAATCAAAGGTAGAACTTAAAGATGATAATACAGGAATAATTTTATCGATCTCTTCTCTAAATATTAGCCAATCAGCTTTATCAAATATCCATTTTTTAGGTAATTGTATCTTGCATAATGAGAGATTTAATTGTTATTGGAAAATGGCCACTGTCATGCAAATCATCTAAAGCATTCTATTCAAAATATGACGTAATATTTTGTGAAGCCAAAGTAAGATCAATATTGCTCGTACGACCAGTATTACTGTCAAAATGTGTAGGTTGGCCGTTATTTAATAATAGTATATCCTGGTGTTCATCAAGCCATTCAGCTGTTATTCGACCTCTCGTATCACATTTTTCAGAACCCCAATAAAAATGATGGCTGTTGAAATCACCCAAAACTATGCAAGGGGTCGGAAGCTGACTAATTAATTGATTGAATTCGTTTATGTTAAGTGGAGTACTATTAGGTGGATAAACATTGCATATGGTCATAGCGAAAGGAAATTTAATTTTTATGGCTATTACTTCTAAAGATGTGTTTATTTGTATTTCCTCAGGAAAGGTATATGGTTTGATAAACATAGCTAATCCACTACTGGCCCTGTAACTCTGCAACCGATTTTTATAAAAACTTTCGTACCCATTCATAGAAGCACAATAACTAGAAGTGAAATTAGTTCCTTGTAAACAAATGCAGATTGGACTTAACCGACTGACTAAAAGTTTTATATTTTCTAATCTTTTAAAGTAACCGTTAACATTCCACTGTATAATGTCCATATTATTGATATATAACTTTAAGTAAGTAACAAATAAATAATATATATATATATATTTTTTTTCTTGTTACTTACTTAAAGTTAAGACAAAGATAAATGTATGTAGTTAAATAGTATCCTTTTGTTCAGTAACAATGGAGGTAGTCAATATTTCATGTAATTTTCTTGATAGGCGCAAACATCTGTTTTATAAACTCTTATTAATTTTACAATGTAAATTGTTACACATTTTAATTAGGTCTTTTACATTTTCTGTATAGGAATATACTAATTCTTTTATATTTTGTTTACCACGTGAAATATCTAATAGACTTATAAATTGATCCAAGCTTATAGGAAATGCTTTATCACTGTTTAATTCTATCATACTGTCTTCAATATCTTTACAAACTTCTTTTTCATTTCTGAGATCAGTCTTTTTTAATTTCTTCTTTGCCTTAGTTTTAACTTCCACATCTTCAATTGAAACATTGCTGCCTGTTTCATCTGTCTCAAATTCTATTATATCAGAATCATCATCTTTTGTATGCCCCATAGGTTGAGATACATCAATTTTTGACGCATCACTGACAGTTGGAGAATGAATTGTTTTTTTTTCCTTTAGGGGTAATTTCAGGTTGTGGGAATTCTTGTATCATTTGAGAATTAAATACGGGGTCTGATTTTTATCAAATATTATATTTATTTCTTCCGCTGTTTGTTTATTTTTTTCTTGAGGATAAGTCTTTGGTGTGTTTTGCGGACAGTTTTTGGCTAAGTGGTCCATTGTATTGCAAGAAAAACGTTTTAGGGCCATCAGTAGATATATAAATCCAGTAATTTGTACCTTCAAAGCTCAACTGTATTGATTCTGGAAGACGTGAGTCATCTTCTGGGCTAATATATAATTGTCTTCTAAAACTTAATACGTGAGAGAATCCAGGATCAGTCACACCAATTTCCATAAATGTTATAGGCGACATTATTTTTATATTTAATTCTTCGAATTTTTGTTCAATGACATAATTTGGTATTACGGGACAAACATTTGACAATACTATTCTTTTGTTTCTCGTAATTAAAGGTTTTATTTCAAGAATATTTTGATGAATATTAATCTTTTTCTTTTCTTCAATAAGGTTGTCAGCTGTTTTTTTTTTAATCTAGGTATATACATATACGTGCATTCGATATACGAGATATAAATCGAATAGATGACGTTGGTATAATAGACGATAGGGCAATAAGGTACTCCCTGAGTGTTATTCCATCGATCGAGTCCAGTATAATTGCTTGATCTTTCTTGGGAAAACATGTTGTTGACGTCACATTGGCATAACTTGAAGTATTGGGTGTTGGATGCAACTGTGTAGGTATTTGAGATATTGGAGGTATTTGATACGTTGGAAAGGATGTACTTTTATTATTATTTTCGGGAACTTAGGTTGGTCACTTAGCTATATCGGCGTTACGGGAATCGCAAAATAAGTACTTGATTCACTTCGTGTCAGAGTCAGTTTATCTATACCAATATTATAAAGAGGAAAGATTTTTTTGTATGTTTGTACCGAATAGGCTCCCAAACTACTGGACCGATTAAAAAATTCTTTCACCAATAGAAAGCTACATTATTCCTAAGTGACATAGGCTATATTTTAATCCCGAAAACGGATCCTGTGGGGTGGTCCACGGGAGCGAAGCCGCGGGGAACAACTAGTTAAAAATAAATTACAAAGAGTTAGAATGCCGACCGACCGCTTCAATTGATTGAAAGAGACTTTTACATGTACGCAATTATTGAAAACTCTCGATACGATCGGAGCGGCACGTTACAAACTAAAAATACAAAGGTTTTTACAGCTACAAAGGTAACACAATAAATATAGAACTGTTAACCATTTACAAAAGAACCGTCGGCATCACAACAAAAACCTTACGACTATTATGCTAAATTCTTAAAGTTAAAACAATAAACAAATTGGGCAAGATAACAATATGCAATAAAACATCTGCGGGCTCGCTGTGAGAAACCATAACCTAGCGGTATATTACCGTTAACTTAAAATTTTATTTACATACTAAGTTCTCTAAAGTAATACCTATTGTATTAATAAACAATTAATGGTGACGCTACATCTATATATATAAAAATGGTAGGAATGGTCAATGTATGGGAATATCAAATGCTAACGAAATGTCACGAGATCAATACCTTACAATTTCCCCTGTATATAGCCTAATGCCATTATTCCAGCTGCTCATACTCATGCTCAACTTAACTCAAACTGGAAATTGACAGTTGTAATTGATTGGATTGTTTTTTAGGGTTCCGTACCTCAAAAGGTAAAAAAGGTACCCTTATAAGATCACTTTCTTGTCCGTCTGTCCGTGTGTCACCACTGATTTTGTCAGGAACGGGTGGACCTGGCAAGTTGAAATTTATACCAGATACAGAGGTCTATAGTCCCTACTAGGTGTATAAAAACCAAGGTCCTGAGGCACCGCGATAAAAATATATAAGCAAATTTAGTTTTTCGCAAAAACTTGTAAGTACCATAATTTACTTTAATTTTCAACTTTTTTTAATTTTCGGAATTTTCCCTTTACTTCTGCTGTTAGCTTGCTTAGCCTTGCTTTTAACCAAAATTGACAATTCCAGGTCAACCGGAAGTAACCTATAGGTTTTAGGTCGAAAACCTATATAGTAGTTCCCGTTGACCTAGAATCACGAAATTTGGCAAAAAGTAAGGTCCTACAGCACAAATAAAGGAAAAATTCAAAAAAAATAAAATGTTGAAAATTAAGGTAAATTATGGTACTTTCAAGTTTTCGCGAAAATCTAGATTTGCTCTATATCTTTAAAACTTAGCCACCAATAACTAATTTTATTATGGCGATAAAATTCAAATTCTAAATCTTTATTTCGAGCGAAGACTCTTGAAGGGTTAGTAAAAATGTGCATCAAAACTAAGCATTAGTAAACAACACGATACGGTGACATATGTAACTGGAAGCAGTGAACTACGTATATATACGAACAGTCCACTCTGTCAGCAATAATTTTCAGAACCCTGTTAGGGCTGTCCATATGTCGGCCCACCATTGATGTTGCGCGCTTGCGCATTATCGCGTAAAAACAAACGCGCCGCCGCAAACATCTCCGGCGCACTACAACGCCAAGGCAACCCCATCAGTTTTCTGAACGCGTTATTATACTGGACACGAAGGGCTCCATACGACGCCCGTGAATACTTATCACACAGGCTGCAAGTATACAAGGTGGTACAGAATGCTCTAAAGGTGACGCACCTTTATTTCTGCAGTACAATGTGCAAACCTGCGAGCTATCATATTCGCACGCTCGCAAAGAGCCCTCCGTTCCCTTTCAATGCTTATTATTGACACAGACACCGTCCTTTAAAGCTTATTATTGACACAGACACCGTCAATATGACAACTGAAATGTTGACTGCTAAGCGCCTTAATCAGGGCATTCATATACAAATTGAAGAGGGCAGGGTAGGCCAATCTAGGGGAGATTCACTCCACACTCCAATTGATAAGGCTCCGACAGCACACCCGCCCACCGATTTCTGTTGATCTGGCTTCCATACCAATGCCTGAAGATACTTATAAGCTCGATAGGCAAGCTTATAGGTTCAAGTTTTCTCCAGAATATATCTTAGGAAACCAAATCAAAAGCCCTAAACCGATTGAGAAAGCAAGCGAAATCAGGTGTTCCTCTTTTTGTGTACTACCTGACGGCCTGCTTGAGACACAGAACTGCACTATCTGTAGAAAGTCCTGGCCGAAACCCGAACTGATTGCCGTGCAGCACAAGATGTTCGTTTAGCTGTGTATCAAGCTGACCATCATGCACCTTAGCGACTATGGTTGCTAGAGAAATAGGACTATAGTTTCCCCTATCCGAAAGATCACCTGTTTTACTTTTAACAATGGCAACCACCGTCGTCCCCATTAGGCAAGTATGAATGACCAATACATCAATTGTACAGCATTGCCAAAACCCTCGGTAAGTGAGGACCGACGTATTGCCAACGCTCGAGCTACTGAGCCCATCATGTCCTTACATTACCTCTAGACGTAGACCTAATGAACCTGGCCACATATTTGGCACTGAAACGTGTGCCCAACTTGCCACAACGGGGCTCGGCATCCAGCATCTCACAAGAGCTCCCTAGGAATGACTTTAAACAAACCGATTTCTAAAAAGGTTTGCAATATCCTTCACATAACTCACACCATTCACACTAATAGGCAGGCCTGGCCGAATGCTCAATTTATTAGCGCTCTTCCAGAAACCGCGCAAAATCACGCTTTGAATGCTTAGAGCCAATTATGTCCATCTTTATGTGTATCTTTGTCTGTGTAATGGGTAGGTACGGCACCCTCGGCGCACGAGTTTGACTCGCACTTGGCTGGTTTTATTTTATACTAACGTGCTCAAGTTAATCCTAGACGCCGCAAACGTTACCGAACTCTTTTAACACAAAATCAGTAGAATGATAGTCTTAGCATGTACTTGCAACGAACTCGTACTTATTTACTTGATGGTTCAGTTTTCATTCAAAACCTACCACACAATTTTAACCCCTGACGGAAAAAGAGGGGTGTTATAAGTTTGACGTGTTTTGCTGTGTATCTGAGTGTCTGTCTGTGGCATCATACCTCCTAAACGGATGAACCGATTTTGATTTATTCTTTAGCTATGTTTGAATAAAATCGGTTCAGCCGTTCAAAAGTTATGGTCGTTTTACTGTTTATATCGAGGTGTTTTCGCGATATCTTTGTGTCATAAGTACGTGTTCAATAGATTGCCGATCGAAGCGTATATACTATGTACTAGATAAATTATGTAGCATGAAATAAAAATGTATCAGGGGTTTTTTAAATTTTGAAATTTTACTTGTATGTATATATAAAGAATTTAGTAACGTCTGAGGCTTCTGGGCTCTTGGTTTATTGAGTAAACAAATGTCAAGCTGAAGAATCTTATGCCAAACACGAGAGTTGTGATTGGTGTGGTAAAAATAATAAACTAATAATAACTAATAATAAACTTACTTCTTTGGCCAGTTACACCAATAACGAACACCACGAAACAATACACTAGCACAACAGAAATTCTTCTAATCATTGTTTTATTTAGCTTATCGTAATACTAGAAATGTATAAGCTTATTTTGAAAAACTGCCTCTTGTTGCCTTTTTTAATATTTTCACATTCAGATTTCCTTTAATAGATCATTTTATTTATTTATATTTTGTTAGACTTGCTCAGATTTAATAATGTCTGCATGAGAACTTTACGAGGACTACTAAGGAAATATTAAAGCTAATTGTTTATCCTGTTTTCCTGTTAATTGGCACAACGTCACTTAAGTTTGTCACCTGACCCCGATTTTTAGGGTTTCGTACCCAAAGAGTAAAAACCTTGGGAGGACCTTATTACTAAGACTCCGCGGTCTGTCTGTCTGACACCTCGCTGTATCCCATGAACCGTGATAGCTAGACACTTGAAATTTTCACAGATGATGCATTTCTGTTGCCGCTATAACAACAAATACTGTTAACAGAATAATATAAATATTTAAGTGGGCCTCCCATACAATAAATTAGTTTTTATCGCCGTTTTTTTGCGATAATGGTACGGAACCCTTCGTGCTCGAGTCCGACTCGCACTAGGCCGGTTCTTTACATTAAGAAATGCATAATGTATTTATTGATTTAATACTTCATGCACACAAACGTATAGAGGCGGAATCAATGCGTTAGTCATTTTCTACCAGTCGACCTTTGGGTGATGCATAATGCATAATATCAAGCCTGATTCCCTGAAGGGTGGTGTATCATAAGTGAACCTCTGCGGAACAGGTTCACTTATGATACACCATACATTTCGCAGTTATGTTTAAAGCCCATGTAATAGGATACCCGGTTCAATCATCATATTCAGCCTATTAATGTTCCCACTGCTGGGACACAGGCCTCCTCTCTTTGAGTGGTGAGCCGTAATCCAACACGCGGGCTCAGTGCGGGTTGGTGGATGTCCGCATTCCGCAGAGAATCTCAACACCGCCATTCAGAAAATGACGTCAAATGCACAACCCCATCTATCGAATATGGAGTTCAACTGTCCGAGTATCTTAATTGCGTGTGTTGTGATATTTTCCTTCATGAACACTTTATATTCATCTAACTTTTGACAGAGTGAACCGATTGCATGACAAAAATTTAGTAATTATTAAAATTGCCCACAATTTTAATGGTTTATTGGTTTCGTACATTTTACGTGATCCGTGCACAGATATACAGACAAACAGAAAAAAAAACTAAAAATGACGGCAATGGGTTCTGTTGGTTATCCTTTAACACCCTGGCTATTTAGTTTGTTTGGAAATATTTTCGATGTACAGAAATTACTTTTCAACAGATTTATTATGTGTATTGATGATGATTTTACAAAAGTACTTAAAGGAGCTGTCTATCTGCCAATACGTTTTCCAACTATGTTTAAGTCGGTTTCCAGACATTCATCATCATTATCATTTTAGCCAAAAGACGTCCACTGCTGAACATAACGTCCTCCCAAGTGTTGTCACATCGATTGGTCCTGTGCATCTCGGATCTCTTGGATTCCCAGGTTCCGGACCTTTACCAGGTAATCGGTCCACCTAGTGGCCCACCTTTCAACGCAGCGTCTTCCGGTACGCGTTCACCACTCCTGTACTTTCTAGTCCATTGGTTCCCAACCTGTGGTCCCCGGACCACTGTTGGTCCGGAATTGCTAAAATATGGTCCACGACGGGTTTAAATTGTCAAGATTTTAGACTGAAAAATAATTATAATAAAAGTAATGTTGTGTTTTTATGATAATTTTGAAGTAAGATTACATATGCATCCAATTTAGAATTCATAATATAAGTTTATTTTTGGAATTTCACAGTTTAGAATATAATAAACTTTACTGTATGCCCAAATTAGGTTAATTTTTCTCTGGACTTGGGGTCCCTGCTAACAACAAAGAAATCAAAGTGGTCCCAGGTCAGTTAATGGTTGGGAACCACTGTTCTAGCCCCATCGGCTATCCGTTCTGCAAGCAATGTATCCTGCCCGCTGCCACTTAAGATGGGCATTTTTTCAGGCTTCTTTTTAATACTGGTACTTTACATGGAGGGACTACTTAGCTGACTTCTAGAAACCTACCAGTGCCCTCGTTGAGAGTGGTTCAACCTTTAAGAAGTGAAAAGGTTACAAACAAATAGGCAGACAGACAAAGTTACTTTCTCATTTATATTAAGTATACACTGATAAATATTGGTTGTTACAATACCGTGAACCCACCGTTACAAAACGGTGAAGAAAAACATCGTGACGAAACAGGCATGCCCTAAAACCAAAAATTCGAAGACATGTGACATCCACCAACCCGCACTGGGCCCGCGTGGTGGATTACGACCCATTCCCTCTCACAGAGAGGAGGCATGTGTCCCAGCAGTGGGAACATAAAAAAAAGATCTGATGATGTGATGTGGTAATACCGTGAAGGGCCGATCCGGTAGATGAAACGGTATCGATTTGTAAAGATTTAAAAAAAAAAAAACACAAAGTAAAAATCCGACAACCAAAGCAAAACGTTATTTGAGCGCACGGTTGGCGCAGTGGCTGAGTGATTGTCTGCTGCGATTCCCGCACGGAACAAGTATTTATATGACCTACAGATAGTTTTTCCGGCTCTGGTTGTTTGTGTATAGTTTCTAAGTTTGTAAATGCATCCACGATACAGGAGAAATTCCTAGAGTGGGGCAAAGCTAATTTAAAAAAACCGGCTAAGTGCGAGTCGGACTCGCGCACTAAGGGTTCCGTACTAATTATATTGTATCGCAAAAAAACGGCATAAAAATCACGATTGTTGTATAGGAGTCCCACTCAAATATTTATTTTATTCTGTTTTTTGTTATAGCGGCAACAGAAATACATCATCTGTTAAAATTTCAAAAATCAGTGACAGACAGACAGACAGACGGACCGCGGAGTCTTAGTAATAGGGTCCCGTTTTTACCCTTTGGGTACGGAACCCTAAAAAAACGGCCAATTGCGAGTCTGACTCACGCACAGAGAGCTTTTTTTTTTTATTTGAGATGGGTTTGCTCTTGACTCTAGTCTAAGTCATAGGTGACAGAGACAGAGTCGACGATGGAGTGAGCTTACCCAGAAGAAACCTGTTTACTCTAGCTTTGAAGAGATTCGGGTTGAATGCATTCGGAAACACAGACGCAGGTAGTGAGTTCCATTCATTCGCTGTGCGCATTATGAAGGAAGTTTGGAAGCGCTTGGTGTGAATTGATGGAATGGCAACAAGGTAAGGATGGTAACTTGCAGTGCGTCTAGATGTCCGATGGTAGAAGGGGGCTGGTGGGATGAGGTCGTGGAGTTCTTGAGCACACTCACCGAAATACAGTCTGTAGAAGACCGAGAAACAGGCAACCTTGCGGCGATGAGCCAAGCTGTGAAGCTTGGTATCCACCAGCTCAATGTCGCCGATGAGCCTCTTGGCTCTGCGTTCCACCGAGTCAAGCGCGGCAAGCTGATACTTTGCTGAGCCATCCCAAAGGTGGCTGCAATACTCCATGCAGGATCGGACTTGCGCTTTGTACGGGGTTAAAAGCTGTCCAGGCGTAAAATATCGCTTCACCTTATTTAGGATGCCCAGTTTTTTTGCCGCAATTTGGGCTTTATACTCAATTGAGGCGCCGAAGTTGAGACTGGATGTCAACTCCATACCTAGGAGCTGAAGCCGATCAGTCACTGGAACAGACGCACCCCGAAAAGTAGGCGCCCGATCAAAAGACTCCTTTTAGCGGTAAAAAGACACGCCTGTGTTTTGGTGGCGTTAAAAGAGACCATATAAGCAGCTAGATTAACTAAAATAAATAGGTAACATTACTAACGTTCATAAACAATGAACGCACCGAAAATTGCTCTAACGAAGGTTCAACATTAAATTTGCCGTTCGAAAACTGTTGTCCCCATACAATATACTCGTAGGTACAAAATTTTAACTTTTCCAAGTAAACTTTTATAAGTTCGGTCGTCTATTACTCGTCAACTTGTAAAGCCTACTTATCTGTGATAGTTTTCCTTTTAATTTCGTTGTATATATTACTGCCGTGATTCGATGTTTTCACGTATCCAAAAGCAACTAGCTGGCAAGAGGGGGAGGGGGGGAAACACTTCACTCTAACAAATAATAGCCATGTAAATCTTAATTTTACGCAATCGGATCCCTGAATAGAAAAATGGTTTTCACAGACCCGTAAACAATTCAATTTATTTTTTCAATATTTAAATTTTACTTCTTTATCGGCGTGATTAATATGTAAATCCATGAAAAATTATAGCTTTCTAATACTAAGAGTTTCTGAGCTAAGCTGCAGGTGGACGGACGGACAGACGGACTCTGCTTACTACGGAACCCTCAAAAGTCCAAAAATAACTTTCGGTCCGGAAGTTGGTGTTGCAAAATGATAAAACAAGAAGTACTAAAGACATTATTATTTCTAAATTTCTTTTTTCTTTACAAAAATCATTTCGAATTTTGGAACTGTTTCATGTACCGGATCGACCCTCTATTGGAGAGTATATTATGGATTGGTAGAAATCTCTGCAAAGCTGGGTACCTACCTTAATAGAATAGTAAGAACTAAGATATTGATAATTCTCAGATAGATAGAAATAAAATATTTCATTCGATTATGTTCGAGTCAAGAGGGTAAACTAAATGCAAAGCAAATTGAATTTCAGCCTGATTCGATGGATTCCGTGTGGAAACACACGCTTCTCTGTTTGTACAGCCTAAAACACAACGAGCTTTGTAATAAATTGCCAATCTTTCAGGAGGTAAAATAACTTACAATTAATATTAATAACATTGTCTAAATGGGACTAAATCTGAAATATGAAAAAAAAACAGCTGGTAAATACATTTGTGTTCACGTGGAAAAATACAGTCGCGCAATTTCAGGGAAGATCTAGTAGAATTCTCCATATTAATGATTTTTGAAATATTGAAAATTAATTTTCAACATTCATTCCCGTAATATGCTAGTATTATATTATCTGCGCCCGTAAACTCACTGATTTTAGGCTCGCCATAAAATGTATATGTCATGGCCCAAGTGATGAATCAGTCCACAAGGTGTAATTCTCGGGAATTATGAATCAAGTCAATAGTATTAATGAATACCGATTGAAAATTCCATATTTATCACATTGTCTGGTCTTCATGAATATTGCTACGTAACGGTTGAGCAATTCGATAATTATGATCCATGAATTAGTCCAAGAGCGAGCAAAGCGAGCTCGGGAGTTTAGGGCACCCCGACACGGATAGATTAGGCTCAAAGGAGGGAGCCGAAGTGAGCGAACTCATCTCCGGTCGTCTCCTTCGTGTTTGGTTTCTTTAAACCTTGCAGATAGAAATAGTCTACTTTGTTGCTTAAATAATAATCGTAATTACGAGTACATATGCTATGTCAATACATGCCAACATTAAAATAATTTAATAAAACACATCTTTTTATTACCCGCCCCAATAAGTGATGGGCATTATTCAAAAAGCCCGGTCCATTTAATAATTTTATTAGTTTTCATCATGTTGCCTACTGATATTGGGCATTTTTTGAATTGTCCGGACATTATGAATAATGTCCAGACATTAAGTATTAATAATTTGGTCCATAACATATAGCTCTCGCTCATATGGCTCTCGTTCGTAAAAGTGCGGCGGCCAGCACTCAAGGAAATCGACCAAGGTGCACGAAAATGTAAAATGTCACAGGAAGGTACTTTGTGATAACATCCAGGGTATCACGAAGCCCGCCATCCGTCGTCTGGCTCGCAGAGGTGGCGTGAAACGTATAAAATTGCGAATTATTATGACTTAGAATAATTTTTGTCTTAATATTTGTTGCGTTAGTAAAATTATATTAAATTTTTCATCTCCTGCTCATACAAAATCAAATTATATGTCATGCAAACGTAATCTAAAGGCCCCTTTTGGGCGAACGTGACGCAAATATATTTTCCAAATAGTATAAGATAGCGTCCGTGCCATTGGACACTGATTTATGCCCTCGGTGTATAACATATAATACTATTAAAATCACACTAAGTAGAATCCTTCTTACTCATTTAAAATAACTAGTTTTCTTTTTTATTTTAAGCAGAAATAATCTTAAATTCATAAATAGTTATTAATTTAAGAAAGTACAAGGTGTTTTCTATAAACGTTGGCAATGATGGTCGAAATGCCAAAATATAAGAGATTGATCACATTTTTGACATTTTTCTAATGCAAAAAACGGTGCACTATCGCGATGTTTCCGTTGATTGAATATCACTTCTAGAGAGGTGCTAATGAATTTCCTGCTAATTATTAGTTTTACGTCATAATTGGTCATTTTGTCCTTGTTTCTGAGTACAATAACTGAAACATACCTTTGAAGGATTCGATTAATAAATAAATTGTTTTCCTTATAGTCCCGATCGGGCAATACATTATTGTGTTTATTAGTACCAATTAGAAATTTATATGCAACAATCCGGAATCTGGATTAGCGAATCAATAAACCCGCCAAAATTTCGCCGCTCTCTGCAACTCCTGAAACCCAGAATCAACCATGGCGACCACCTATAAAGAGCTGTGAGAAAGAAACTCAACGAGTCTCTGTGAAATGATTCAAGTGTCTTGGATCCCGCAAAGAAATTAATCAGAAACAAGTAAAATTTCAAAATTTAAAAAACCCCCGACACATTTTTTATTTCATGCTACATAATTTTTCTAATACTAGAGGACGCCTCGCGGTTTCACTCGCGTAGTTCCCGTTCCCGTGGGAATACAGGGATAAAAAGTAGCCTATGTCACCCGGGGATAGGCTACTTTTTGACAATGCGGGAACATTAGTACATTCCCCAAAGGGTAAGGCAGTGGTGTACCAATGTGTAACGCTGTAATAAAAGTGAAACCAGACGGGATTAAGGATGTACCGCGACACGAAAAACAAAAGAGTGACGCACCTAACGTGCACCCACTTTTTGATAGTTAATTTTAAGTTGACAAGTCAAAATTTTGTAAATTGCAGAGTTAATGATCCTTGGAGTTGCGACGTTTTCTCACAAAATTCTTTTTAGTATGTTTCCGCTTCCTGCTAGCAGCCGCTTTTCAAATTGGCGATGAAGTATTCAGAAATGAGGGAAATTTTCACCCTTCACCAATTGTTGAGGGGATCCAAGACCTATGCCAGGTTTTAATTGTTTAGAAGTATATGGCCTTCCGCTACTCATTCCTTATGAACGTTTAAAATTGCGCAACTAGTGTTTCGCATTATAAGTCAATTGTTGCGAAAAATAAATTTTTTGAACCATTTAAAGGTCATTATTACAAACAAAAATATATCCGAACACTTTTAAAAAGTTTGGACATTTTCTAATTAGTTTTAATTTTTCATGTTCTTTCAAATCACAGTTTTGTAACAACAATATTAAACAGAACATTATTGTTTGTATATGTTGCAGCCAACACGAATAGATTACGCCGTAGTAATACGGAGTAAGCTTGGCTTTATTTGCAGACAATAACTCACCTTTAATCATACTATGAGTGTGCATTACAGGAAAATGATATAAAAAATCAAAACTCTTCGTTCCTTCCTTCCTTTCCTAACCTTCTAACGTTTGTATTCAGACATTGACTCCCAGACAATAAAAATTACAAAATCATATCAAAAAATTATAAATATCTAGAGGACGCCTCGCGGTTTCAGCCGCGTAGTTCCCGTTCCCGTGGGAATACAGGGATAAAAAGTAGCCTATGTCACCCGGGGATAGAGTAGCTTCCCAACGGTGAAAGAATTTTTGAAATCGGTCCAGTAGTTTTGGAGCCTATTCGGTACAAACAAACAATCAATCAAACAAAAAAATCTTTCCTCTTTACAATATTGGTATAGACTAGCTTCTGCGAGCGGCTTCGCCCGCGTGTAAAAATAGATAGAAGCCGATTCTCAGACCTACTGAACAGGCATATAAAATTTCATAAAAATCGGGTAAGCCGTTTCGGAGGAGTATGGTAACTAACGTTGTGACACGAGAATTTTATATATAAGATAAAATTTAACAAACTGATCAGACTACACACATAGTTAAAATAATCAACTTTAAAATAATCTTATATAATCAAACAATACAATAACACATCATAATCATCATCATCAACTCAGCCGAAAGACGTCCACTGCTGAACATAGGCCTTCCCTACCTTTTTACAACACATAGGAAATTAAAAATAATAAATTATTAGACAACACATAACCGTTTCAAACCGAGAAATCCGAAACAAATGCAGCCCGGAAATATTAAACCGAGTTCTAAGGCAAAAGAATACACAGCGAAAAATAAGTTTGTTTTCCGAAGTCGGTGTCGGTTTGACCTTGTTTTTCGTTTTTCGTCACCGACTTCGTAAGACTAAGTAATTTTTGGCTTTGTAGTGTGTTGCTTTGGAAGCCGGTTTGCCTGACACGAGCTGAGCTGGACTCCCATTTGGGGCAACCTTGAGACGCACACCGCACTGTTTTTTAATCGTTATACCTACTATTTGAGGTATGTTACTATGCCACTTTTATTTCTTGTTTGATTTCGTTTTCTTTTTTTTGTATGTTGGCACCTTCTTTTTATATAAGTATCTCGTGTTAATTGAAAATTTAATTGTGATTTTGTGTGTCGTGCTGTGTCTTTTGTGTGCACTAAATACATCTTTTATCTGTCTTATTGACATTAAAAAAAATAACTCTATTTATTACCACGAAATTTATTTATAGCCAGAGTACAGCTCATTTCGATTCCAATAAGCCCAAACACGACTAGGAGACCTTGTTTTATTACAAAAGTTCCAGTGTCTACATTCCGGCTTCATCATCAGATCAGTTCGATGGTACTACTTTCAACAGTACAACTTTGGTTCCTACCTGTAGTTTTTATAATTTTTCGACACCGACTTCCGAAACGTAAGTTATTATGCATTTTTTTAAATTTTGCTTTTGAATTCGGTTTACTTTTTGTGAAAAAGTTTCATGGAAGTCGGTTAAACATTGGAAAGTACCTTTATTATGTTTCTCTCAGTATGGAACCACTACCACCACCACCGTCTTTATGAAGTTTTATTATTTTGTAAAACTCGTTGGTGTTCCTAATAAATAAATAAATTATACCTTTTACGTCTATTGCTATTATGCTTATACATACGTCAACAAAATTAAGCAGAAACTTAAGGCACCTTGTGCAAGTAGACCCAACAATAACAAAACAGGAAAAATAATTATTTAATTTTCTGGCTTGTATTCTCATAGAGACATATATCTGTCAGTCTGTTAAAACAATTTTTGAAAGTGACAATTCTATATAGTCCAGGGCTGAAGACTTTGAAAATGTTAAAAAGTAGAAAAAAAATTGTAGGATGAAACCCATTGGAACAGGCAGAGAATGGGCCTTTTTAACCAACTTCAAAAAAAGTAGGAGGTTCTCTATTCGTCGAAATCTTTTTTTTTTTTTTTTATGTATTTTCCCCGATTACCCAAAGACGCATGGACCAATTTCAAAAAATCTTCTTTTGTTTT
This sequence comes from Orthosia cruda, assembly GCA_964057195.1. NCBI lineage: Eukaryota > Metazoa > Arthropoda > Insecta > Lepidoptera > Noctuidae > Orthosia > Orthosia cruda. Next base: position 6,305,816 of record OZ059841.1, on the reverse strand, counting down.
GAAGGGTATACTTCCTAGTTGGTCCCATAGTCATCAGGTCAGGATCTGATGATGGGATCCTAGAGAAATCGAGGGAACTCCTCAAATGTTATAGACATTTATATCGTGCTTTTGTTATTTTCACCAACAATGTAATCACTTGCACTCAGAAAGTATAATTTGGTGAAATGGAACTGATGAAGAAAACCACAGATGGCCACTGAAACTCCTTAATGCTAAGTATGTCAGGGGTATAAAATATCTCGTATAGTTAACCGACTATGATTAAGCAAATACTTATAAATGAATGGTACTGATGAAAATGATACCATTGAACTGTTCTGATGATGAAGCCGGAAGGTAGGCACTGGACCTCTGAAATAAAACAATGTATCCTAGTCGTGCTTGGGCTTATTGGAATCGTCATAAGATGTACTTTGGCCATAAATGATTATCATGTTAATTGGAGATACCTACCAAAACTAAAAAGAGAAAAATAAAAAACTTTTTAACAAAAAATCAAACCGACTTCCAGAACAAAAAACTACAAACCAAAAAATAACTTTCTTTTCCGAAGTCGGTGTCGAAAAACTGAAAAAAATGGGTACAAAAGACACCGACTTCGGAAAAGAAAGTAATTTTTTGGTTTGTAGTTTTTTGTTCTGGAAGTCGGTTTGATTTTTTGTTAAAAAGTTTTTATTTATAATATTTCTTAACGATCTAATTGAATACATTAAAAACATTTAACCAGATGCTGACTTGATAATATTTGCTGACGATACGAGTGCTGTTATAGCTGCTGATAATATGGAGACCTTAAAGTGTAAATTAAATGTTTTAATAGCTGCTTGTGAAAGCTGGTTTTCTATGAATAATCTTAAATTGAAAGTAAGTACGACAAAATGTATGATATTTAGATCTACAGTTAGGAACAATGCTTTAATAAACGTAGAATCCTTAGGCAGGCAAATTTATACAGTAGAAAGCCTAAATTTTTTGGGGTGCAAATAGATTATTTGCTTGGTTGGAAGCCGGAACTGGATTCAATTGCAAATACAATAAGCAGTTCGTGTTATGCGATCAGATCACTGGGGGATATTTTGTCTATTGCCCAACTTCGTACCATCCATTTTGCTCTAGTTGAATCTTAACATAAATACAGCATTACATTTTGGGGAAATAGCTATACATATAATATTATGGTGGCCTTTACTATACAAAAGCGAGCATTAAGAACCATGCTTCGTTTAAACCAGACAGAATCATGTAAGGAGTATTTTGGTAAACATAGAATTTTAACGGTACCGTGTCTTTATATTTTTGTTCTCCTTACTCATTTAAATAAAAACTTAAACGAGTTTGAAACAGACGAAGAAAGAAAAACTAGAGTAGATACTCGCAGAAAAGATCTTCCTACTATTTTGCAGGCAAAGCTTAATATTGTCAAATACTCGTCACGCGTGCAGTCTGTCAATCTGTTTAACAAATTACCAGCGGAATCAAAGAATATTGAGAATGTGAACATGTTTAAAAATAAACTCAGGGCTTTGTTAATCAATAAAGCCTATTATAGCATTGATGAATTTTGTAATGACAAATACCTAAAAACTAGTTTTTTAGATCTCTTTTGATTTTGTTATATATGTTTTTTTTTGTTTGTTTCTTAATATTTGACATTGAATGTATTTTGTTGCTTTTTGCAAGGGACTTTGCTCTGTATCAATAAGAATAATAATGTTTGTAAAGTATATTTTTATTTATTTGGATAAAATACGTTCTATCTTCGATGATGGGGGAAGAAAGAGGTTACTTGTGTTGTAATTGTTTATGTTGCTTCTTTTTATGTAATATGTTATGAAATAAATAACTTGAACTTGATGAAACCTAAACATGGTCGGCTTACCACGGTCTCGCACATCTTAATGACTTTTATTTTATTATTTCGTTAATTGGTATATGTATTACGCAGAAATTTTTAGCAACGAATTATTGATACATCATTCAGTTAATATATACACATACAGGTTTATCGGTGACCAAATAACTCTGCGCGCATTGTGACCGTGAACGTGCAGAACCGAATTTCATTATAATTTGTTAATTATTAACAGGATACTAATGAAAATTCACATAAATTTAAATGCATTTACAAACTACAAAATAACGTTTAAAGTAAGTAGTTAGAGCTCTTATTCAAAATTTTAGGACCTATTAAAGTGTTTTTATATTTTCTTATATAATCTATGAACGGTGCATTATTTCTGTATTTTGTATTGCACCAATAACTATAACTTACTCTTAATAAGTCATGTACAAAATATGTTGAATCCACTTAAAGGTTTAAGAGAGTCAGCAAAATCACAAACATTACTCCAGCATGATCTCTAATAACTTCGCAGCCGAAGAAACAAACAAATACAAAATACGTTGCAACATTTACCTCGTCTAGACAACTAATTATATAATTGCTCTTATATTTATTTCAATATTCCCATTAAAAAAGAAAACGTCTGACTGCGGTAAAGTTACCTCAGCAGGAAATGTCCGAACGTATATATATTATTTAATTATTACTATTTGGAAAATTTTTAGGTACAAAGGTTTTTGTACTTATTTAAAATAAAATAATATTATTCTGCCGTATTACTAGGGCTTATTTTGGGTTAGTTTTGGGTTCTGACTGGTCTGGTTTTATGAATTGAAGTCTTAATAATAATGTTATGTAGAGAAAAGGAAGAAAAAGAAGCAAGGAGCTTCACGGACGCTTCTAACGGGTCCTACACGGGTCCGATGTAGATCTTTTAGCGTCCGTGGCCTGGCTGCGATTTGGTGACCACTTCGGGGAAACCGAAGATTTTGTCTTTGCGAGTTATGATGACGAACAACTACCGGCAATTCATTGTGAAAGACGGCACGGCTGACATCTGTCGGGCATCTCACTGGCCGGGGGAATCTATTCGACACATTATCTCCGATTGTTCTAGTAGCTAACGGAGACTATTTGCATAGACACAACCTTGTAGCCAGGATTATCCATCAGCAACTTGCTCTTAAATACAATCTTGTGGAATCGGAAGTGCCTTACTATAAGTATGGGCCCGATCCAGTACTCGAAATTGACAAGTTGGATTGTGATCGGTCTATCATCACTGACAGGACTATTGTTGCCAAAAAGCCTGATATAGTGGTGATAGACAGACTAGAGCGTCGCGCAATGATTGTTGATATAGCGGCCCCCCATGACCTCGTGAAGGCTGAGAGAGATAAAAAAAGTAAGTATCTTGATATGGCTCGCAAGTTTGTCGACATGTGGGATGTGAATACAGCGATCATTGTGCCGATAGTCGTGACGGCCAATGGCATAATAGCCAAGAGCCTCGACGAATATCTGAGGAGGCTCTCGTTGGGCAGCTGGATTAAGGGCTTGATCCAGAAAGCGGTAATCCTGGACACGGCGCGTATAGTTAGGAGGTTCATCTCTCAGGAGCCTTGACCACCGGTAGCTTGGACCCTGTTCCCGATACCGGTGGGCTACTATTTTTTTTATTTTTTTATGTTTTTCTTTTTTGTATGTGTTTTATATAAATATTTAAAAATTAAATTAATAAGAAAATAGTTAAATAAATGATAAGTAAAATGGCGCCAAACAGACAAGAACACATTTAAAAATGTATAAACTATTAAGAAATAGAGATGCACCATAAATAAAAAAAGATTGTGAGTCAAATTCAAATTCAAATTCATTTATTAATTTTGTGAACATAGGGTAAAATTACAGATGTTATAAATAAAAATGTTGGTCCATACTATGTTCCGCCAGAAGGCATATAAAATATTCGGCATAAAAAGGTAATAGAATGTCACATTAACAAAATAAAATGAAAAAAATAAAGTCATTAGATGTCACAATTTCATGTCAAAAAATAATAATTAATAATAATATGTCAATAAATTAAGATGGCACATAAACAAATAGATAGTAACTAGTCACAATTTCGTAATACAATAATAATTGAGATAAAAATGTCAAGTCTGAATACCATTATCATATGGGAGCAATATATTATTATACAGACAGATGTCAAACACATAAATATTATTTTAATTTATCATTAAGATATTCATTAACAGAATAATACGCCTTGTCATTCAATAATTTAAAAAGCTTACGTTTAAACTCATTCATGTTACTGCTTGACACAATTTGATCAGGTAATTTGTTATAAAGTTTTGGAGCCATTGCATAAATACTAGTGTACATAAATTTGGTTTTAGTGCTTAATGGGTGCAACTTTTTTGAGCGCCGCTGACTTTCGACAGATTTATACAAAAACATGTTGTTTTTTACAAACATACAGGCTTCATAGACATAAAGTGATGGTACAGTCAATATTTTGAATTTTTGGAAATGTGATTTACATGAATCCGTTCGTTTTATTTTACATATGGCTCGAATAAATTTTTTCTGTGCTATTAATACCTGCTCAACCTTTGTCGCATTACCCCAAAATATAAGGCCATATCGTAAAGTAGAGGCGACATAACCATGATAAGCTGCTAGGAGCGCTGTCTTATTCACAATTTTGCCTAGCATATACAGAGCATAGGAAAACTTACTGAGCTTTCCACATACATTATCGATTTGAGTCCTCCATGACAGGTCGTTATCAATATGCAGTCCAAGAAATTTTGTAACATTAGTTTCAAGTATTTGGTCACCTTTGTAGTTTATCTGGCAATGTGAAAGAGATTTTTGTCTAATTTTAAAGTTCATAATTTTAGTTTTAATTAGGTTAATTTTAAGGTTCTTAGCGTTCAGCCAGTCAACAATGGTAACAAGACTAGTGTTAATGTCATCTTCTATTTCTTTATTACTACCAGTATTGTATATAACTGTGCTGTCATCAGCAAATAAGGACATTTGGTGCATGATTACTTGTGGAAAGTCATTAATGTAGCAAATGAACAGCAAGGGTCCCAGCACAGAACCCTGCGGAACACCGTAACAAAGAACTCTAGAGCTAGATGAGTATACTACTTCAGTTTTGGACTTAATATCCACTTGACTAACCTGAGTAATTTGCTTTCTATCCTCCAAATAAGATTTTATGAGATTAAGCACGTTACCTCTGATGCCATATTTATTTAACTTATTTAACAGTACTTTATGGTCCACATAGTCAAATGCCCTGGTCATATCCATATACATTGCCATTACTGGTTTCCTATTGTCCAAATTGTGATGAATTTTTTCCAAAAAATTGTATATGGCCATATTAATGGTTTTCGTCTTCCTGAAACCCATTTGTTCCTTGCAAAAAAGATTGTTTTTCAAAGTAATTAAAAATAATTTTCTCAAAGATCTTTGAGAAAATCGGTATAAGTGCTACAGGTCTATAATTACTTAACTTTGTTTTGTCATCCTTTTTATGTAATGGTTTGATAATGGAAACCTTTAACTTTTGCGGGAAGATACCATTTTGAATACAGTTGTTTATAATGTCACTTAATATAGGTGCTATGAGAGGAGCCACTGCTTTAACTACCCTTGTGTCAATGTCATCATATCCTGTACTATTGGTGTTTTTAAGATTGTTAATTATAGTAATAATGTCGTTTGGTATGGTTGGTTCCATAAACATAGATTTATGCGATCCTGATGTATTAACACTTTCATTCGTTTGAAAACCATTGACATTCGTTGAACTGAGTCTACAAAATAATCATTAAATTGCTCTGCTATAATTTTCGGATTTGTTATACATTTGTCATTCACATTAATTAGATCTATATTAGCTTTAGGAATGTTAGGTTTCATACTATTTATTACCTTCCAAGTTGCCTTAGATTTGTTGGTACTTGTTCCAATAAAATAGCTATTTTGAGCTCGTTGTGTTAATTTGATAACTTTTTGATATCTTTTTGAGAACGTTTTAAAAGCTTTTTTTGAATCACTGTTTCGTGTTAGTCTATATTGCCACAGTAAAGTTCGTCTCTTCTTACTACAGCATTTTATCCCCCGTGTGATCCACTTTGGCCTCACTACTGTGGATATTCTACGTTGGATAATTGGGAAGCAGAGATCGTAGAAAAGTTTAAACAAATCATAGAATGAATTAAAACTTTCATTTGCATTATCCGTTTCGTAAACTTCAGAGAAACTAAGACTGGCAATACATTTCCTAAAAAGATTAATGTTTTCCGTGCTGTAGTCGCGTTTATTAACATAGTAATATTTTAAAATACATGTTCGCTGTACAGGAAACTTCATCATTTGTGCTGTGTGGTCAGACACACCTAGCTCCAATATTTCACTTTTGCATCCCCGTATATTGTGTAGAAAATTGTCTAGACAAGTACCACTACTAGGACGCGTAGGCTTTTTTATTTCTATATTAAGATTAAACTCCTTTAAAAGATGTTGAAATAGAGTAGAATGTTTAGTCTTCTGAAGAATGTCAATGTTAAAATCACCACAGATTATTATTTTTTGACTATTTTTATAGCAAAACTTTCGTAATAAGTAGGTTAAATTATTAGAGAAAATATTCATGTTACTTTGATTCGGAACTCTATAAACGCACAATATTATAATTTTGTGGTCAGTTAATTCTACCGCGCAGCATTCAAATACTCGTACGTTAGGAATGTTAACACTTTTTATTAATTCTATTTCAGAGAAACTAATGTGATTGTTAACTAGTATACACGAGCCACCATTTCGCTTTTGTCTAATGAAGCATGTAGCCAAAGTATAGTTAGGAATGCTCAAAAAGTCAACGTCACTCTGCTTCATATTATGTTCCGTAAAACAGAGAATATGAACACCCTTCCCACTGTTTGCGAGAGTATCCAAATGTTCCGTTATTATATCACTCTTTGTTAATAGACCATTAATATTTTGATGCAATATGCATAAGCTGTCATAGACGAAAAAAATGTTGATTAGAGACGTCAGTGTCAGTGGCACATGAACAGTAAGAATTAGGTGAATCGCAAATTATAGGATCTTTAGACGATGAGGTTTTGCACAGATTTTTTACTGTATTTACGTTACAGTTAGTACAAACGTAGCTTTTCATAGCCTTGAAAATATTCGTGATACCGTGGTTGCTAATTCGACCACTACGTCTGTGAAACATGATATAGTCCCACGATAAGTTTAAATTAGTGTCAAATAATGTGGCATAATTATAATTTTGTATGTCTTGGTAGAGAAGGTTGTTAAATATTTCGATTCTAAAGTTATACATTGTCGAGTAATAATCATATTTATATGTCGGTAAGCATAGTATTACATTTGTATGTGTTATAGCTAATAAAGTTTCGCGTATAGTCATTATTATATCAAAATAATTATTGGTCTGTCGAAAGTCATCCTCCCCTATAAATATTATACAACTATCAATATTCGTGTAATCAGTTAGTTTAGCTTGAATGTTGCTTATTAATTGTATCAATCCACGATTTGGTAAAAGGTAGTGACATATTTGGTGACACGGAAAAGTGTTTTCAGCTATAGGTAATATTTTGTTAAATTGGTTGCTACTTATAATACATAGCTTGCTTTTCTCTTCTTGAGTCGTATTGTTGGTCAGCCTTTTAGTAAATTGATCCAATTTGTCCTGAGGAGCAACTTGTGTGGAGGTGGTGAATAGTTCCGGAGATCCATATCTTGAGTAATCCTCTCTGCGTTGTTTACGTAAAGTTTCTCTAAGTGGTGTATTAGATAACTTAGTTCTTTTATTTGGTGTTCCTATCTCGCTAGCTAAGTTCTTAGTTGCCTTAACCACAAGCTTATGTTTAATATTCATATTCTCCATTGTCATCTTTAGTTCTGTGTTTTCAATAGACAGATTATTTATCTCCTCGTGAGCCACCTGCAACTGTGAATTAAGTTCACTAATTTGACGTTTGAGATCTTCCATTTCCTCATTCTCGTCATTTATAATATTTGGGACGCTACTATTTGTGGCGCCCTCTATTGTCGAATTGTTTGAACTACATTCATCGAAAGTTTATATTGCTGATTCGGATCGTCGCCGACTGCGAAGTGTAATGTTCTCAAAGAAGTTCATTTTGTTCCGGTTTTTAATAATTAATTAACAATAGGAAAAAAGTCGAGTTCAATATAGTGGGATACGAACTCGAGCCCAACAGAGTCAACGCACATTAATAGCTAAAGCTTCAACCGCTGCGCCAAACACACGTTACGTAGTAAGTTCCAATTAGGTGACTGGATACCTCTCGATCTGATACCGCTTTCAAGTCATTAAGTATCGGGCAGGTCCAAAATTCAATTCTTTGTTTGAAGAACGTACGTTTCGAACGGTTAAAATTTAAATTAATCTCATTATATTCATGTTTCCAGTCACTGTTTTTTCATGAGTTAGGTCAAAAATCATGCAGCATATCACTAGTAATAGTTAATAATTACACACATTCACAGTTTATGTCATAAAAAAAGTTTGCGTTCTTTGAAATTTTTATATTGTTTATAACTTCACTTTTTGTTAATCATTTTCCTTCATAACATTGTCACATATGTATAGGAGTGTCCTTTCACTAATTCACTTTGTCTTATCACTTAAATATTATTTGTTTATTTATAAAAGATTTTAAATAACGGAGCTGATGTTTACTTTGACAATCTATGTCTACCCACGTCAAGCGCGGCAAGTTGATAATTTGCTGAGCCATCCCAAAGGTGGCTGCAATACTCCATGTAGGATCGGACTTGCGCTTTGTACAGGGTTAAAAGCTGTCCAAGCGTAAAGTATCGCTTCACCCTATTTAGGATGCCCAGTTTTTTGGCCGCAATTTGGGCTTTGTACTCAATGGAGGCGCCGAAGTTAAGACTGGATGTCAACTCCAAGCCTAGGAGCTCAATCCGATCAGTCACTGGAACAGACGCACCCCGAAAAGTAGGCGCCCGATCGAAAAGACTCCTTTTAGCGGTAAAAAGACACGCCTGTGTTTTGGTGGCGTTAAAGGAGACCAGATTGTCATCACCCCACTGGGAGACAAGGCTTAAGGTCAAATCTGTCCGCTCTACCATAGTCTCTCTCAAGGAACAAACTTCATCCACGCTGGTTATTGCGCTGGACAGGTATCTCTCTGAAACAGTACTGTCATCTGCGTACCCAACAATACCAAGCTGAAGAAGGTCATTGATGTGCAGCAGGAAAAGAGTTGCAGAGAGAACAGACCCCTGAGGAACTCCGGAATCAATAGCCATAAGGTCAGAGGAGCAGCCGTCTATGACTACTCGGATCGACCGTTCGCAAAGGAAATCTGATATCCAGCTACAAAAACCAGCGGGGATGCTATACGCAGGAAGCTTACTGAGTAGACTTGCGTGCCAAACCCTGTCAAAGGCCTTCGAGATATCCAGCGAAACAGCAAGTGCTTCGCCGTGTCTCTCGATGGCTTCGCCCCAGCAGTGCGTGACATACACAAGAAGATCGCCAGTAGACCGTCCCCGGCGAAAGCCATATTGACGGTCACTGAGGAGATTATTGTCTTCAAGGTAGGTCAGCAACTTACTGTTCAGTACCCTTTCCATAACTTTGCACAGAATGGAGGTAATGGCGATTGGACGGTAATTGACAGGGTCTGCACGGTTGCCTTTTTTGGGCACTGGTTGCACATTTGCAAGCTTCCAGGACTTTGGTACCGTTCTTTTTACAAGAGAGAGGCGGAACAAGCGTGTCAACACAGGAGAAAGTTCGGGCGCACACAGCCTCAGTACTCTCGCTGGTATGCCGTCAGGCCCGCTGGCCTTGTTCACGTCTAGACTGCACAATACTCTTCGGACCTCTTTGGTGTGCACAGCGGTCTCCGGCATCGAAGAGTCACAATGAGGGACAGTAGGTTGTTGCTTGGATCCAGCGTCCAGACGTGAATTGCTAGCAAACAGAGATGCAAATAAATTTGCTTTCTCACTTGCAGAGTGAGCCAGCGACCCATCAGGTTTCAGCATTGGAGGTAAAGTGGGACGACAGAAATTCGATTCAACCGCTTTAGATAGGGACCAAAACTGTTTACTACCCGGAGGGTGCGATGCCAGCTTGGCCCCAATATGTCCAATATGGTCAAAACGTGCCCGACGCAAAACCCGCTTGCAGAACTTGGTGGCAGAATTAAAATCTCTTTTCCTCGCACGAACCCTACGCGCAGAGTCTTTTTGGGCCTCAGCGTGGGCACATTCTGAATTATACCAAGGTCGGGATTTGTGACCGAGCGGAATGTCGGAGAATGGAATGAAATACTCCATTCCCTGCCGAATCACATCCGCAACCGCGTCCGTACAGCTCGAGGGGTCACCCGAGGAGAAGCACACATGCCGCCAAGGATAAGACGCAAAAAAGTGCCGCATCTCGTCCCAGTCTGCTGACTCGTATCGCCATACTTGCCTCGTGCCTCTAGGACTCTCATATGGAGGAGAGCAAGTCGACACGGATTTCACTAGACAATGGTCAGACGTTCCCAGCGGGGCTGAGACCGATACCGAATGACTGGTCGGATCAGTTGTCAGCAGAAGGTCTAAGCAATTGGGTGTATGGCCATCAACATCCGGTACCCGCGTTGCCACATTCACCAGCTGGGTTAGATCTAGCGATAGAGAAAATTTGCGCGCCTCTAACCCGGCATGGTCAATTTTCCGGTACAGGTACAACCACTCCTTATGATGGGCGTTAAAGTCCCCCAGAAAATTAAGCTTCGCTGTTGGGTACCGTTGCTGGGCTATGTTGGCTGACTCCATGAGGCAGTTAAAGAGCGCTGTCGTCTCCTGGTCACCAGTGTGTGATCGGTAGACGCCGATGTAGAGAGACTTCTTCGCGCCAGTGTCCACAAGTAGCCATATGGCAGAAAAACCCGATTTCTCAAAGCAACGGAGACGACGACAACAAATGTCTTTGCGGACGTACACACAGAGCCCAGCTTGCTTCTTGAACTTGTGTTCAAGAGAGTAACGTGGGCAGTTGAGGTACGCCACGTCCGACGGGGTTGTTATCTTCGTCTCCGTTAGGAAAAACAGGTGCGGCTTCTCGGTCTCAAGGTGGTGGTGGACCGGATCGAGATTATAGTGCAACCCCCTGATGTTAGTGAGGTGCACTTTTAGTGGGAGGAAGTGCAGCCGTTGTTTCACCATATTCTTCTTCGCTTTGGTCATTTTTTTTTTTTTGAGTTTGCTGGGGAAGAAGTTAAACTGTCGAGGCGCTGCCCAGTGAACCAAGTGGAACACTGGAGCTAACCCAACCTGTGGGGAACTCATTTGGAGACTGCGGGGACGCCCAAACCCCCCGGATATGGCCACCGGGTCCGCCCATCCAGTCGCCAGCTGGAACGGTGGAGCATACCGGGATTTTTCGCGAGTTGGCGGGGCAGCCTTTGGCACGTGGCTGGCGTGCTACTTGGGCCCCCTACTGACTGCGGTCGGCCAACGGCTGGCACCGTGCTTCGGATCCCGGTACCCTCCAAGATGCGTTACCCGGCAAGTTTAGCCCAGAGACCAAGACCGGTTCTGAACAGCGCAACTGACATCCTCCCAAAGGCACTGGCAGTCCCACACACCGACGGAACACAGCAAGCTGCTTGGCGCCGGACTCCGGTGGGATGGTGGTCGCGAGCCAGGCGACCCCTTGCGGAGCCTACCACCGCTTAAGTGGGATCATTCAGCCGTACCACAGGCAAGCCCGTGGTGCCGTTGCCCGGGATGGACCGCTAGGAGGTAGATCCCATACCCATCCCAAAACATTATATTTAAACAAACTCCATATTAAATTGATATCGCAAACTTGCCCGCGTTGAAAACACAAATGATCCTGAAAGTTGATACAATTTAGAATTTCGTTAAGTATTGTATTTCGGTTACATAATGATGGGTTTAAACGAGAAATAATTAATGTGGGTGTAAAATAAAGTTTATCTATACCAATATTATAAAGAGGAAAACTTTTTTTGTTTGTTTCTTTGTACCGAATAGGCTCCGAAACCACTGTACTGATTTTGAAATTCTTTCACCTTTGGAAAGCTGTCTTTTTCCTGAGTAACATAAGCTATATATTATTTTCAAAAAAATTAGAAATCCTTATGAAAATTGCAATAATGTAACCCAAAGTAGCAACATTTTTTTGCCTATAAAATTCATTATTTGGCGTGCGCTGATAAAACTATTGATTATACATAAAAATTATGTACTGTATAATTAATGTACTCTTTATTACCTACAAAAATATATTTATCTCATTATCATAGTTAAGTCACAATAGCAACTTTTGTGTTCTAAAACCTAATTAGATTGCCGGTAGAAACAATAGTTAGTTACATTCGTATTGTAGTATTAATTGCTATTCAAATAAATAATTTAACAAATTGGTAGGTATGCAGGGTAGAGTAAGGTAGGGTAGGTCCTATATATGATAGGGTAGGTAGGTTGGCCGGTAGGGCAGGTGAGTAGATTAGTAGGTAGGTGGGTAGGTAGGTTGAGTAGATAGGTAGGTGGTAGGTAGGTAGATAGCCAGTTGACGGGAGCGAAGCCGCGGGTGTCAGCTAGTTATTACATAAATTAATAGTTATGTCAATGAATAGCTGGCGATCGAGGCTAGAGTTTAAAAAAACTTGTTTCCATGACCTATAGGTATTCTAAGTAATTTCCTCAACTCAACTCAATCAAATTATCTTTTTAACCGACTTCCCAAAAAGGAGGAGGTTCTATGTTCGACATTATGTTTGTTTTTTTTTTGTGTATGTTCACCGATATCTCCGTCTGAAAATTCTTTTTTTTTTGAAAGAGTTTGTTTCGAAATTGGTCCCATTTTAATTTGGTGAAGATCTGATGAAGAACTTCGGAGATATACAACAGAACTCTTCAATAAATATTGGTAAATCTCTCGGGATTGCTGCAATCGCATGTCTGTTTATTGTTTATACCATTTCATAACATAACATCACGCCAGTACGCTCTTAATGGGTACGCAGATCTCTCATTATACCGGTTATGTTCTAGTTTCATGAAATCTATTTTGGCGTTAAAGTTACCTTACTATGTTTATTAGGTAGGTACAACTAAAAAGTGAAAATAAAAAAAACCTTTTTGCAAAAAAATACAACCGACTTCCAAATACAAAACTACAAAGAGTAAAATAACTTTATTTTTTGAAGTCGGTGTCCATAACGCAAAAAAATGGTACCTACGGAAGACACCGACTTCAAAAAATAAAGTTATTTTACTCTTTGTAGTTTTGTATTTGGAAGTCGGTTGTATTTTTTTGCAAAAAAGTTTTTTATAGTCTGTTATTTATTGACAATAACCGAGGGTATTCTACCGTTGTCATGACGACTCACTCCTTTGGCGCAGAGGAAGCTTCTTTCAAACGATTATAGCCCTTAGTGTGCCCTTCGCGAGATAGGCAGTAACACCTGAGCGTTGCTGGCTTTCTTTGAGGAGCTTGGGTGGAGCAAATGACCTACTTATTTCACGTAAACCTAAAATACGGGCTTGGGCGTAGAGTTGCGCATACCAGCCCAACATACATTCTTCCCTGTGAGCCGACTAAAACATGTACAAGCGCCTTCCTTAAGTTACCAATAACATAGCAATGCGTCATAGATCCAGGTATAGAGCAAATAAGCTACATGGTAAGTAAGTAAGTAATTCTTTATTTTGCAAATATGGGTACAGTACATTTATTTATTTAAACTTCATGTACAATGGTGATACATAGGCGGACTTAATGCAGCAAGGCATTCTCTACCAGTCAACCTTTGGGTTAAAAAGGACACAACAGGTGGTAGGAGTACAAAATACAAATAAAAAATGAACAATAATTAAAGTGGGATATTAGTAAACTTTCTAACTAATAAAATACATAAACAATTTCTAAAACAATAGACTAATAAATATTATAATAAATATCATATTCTAAATGAAACAGAAATTTAAACATAATAACTAAGACGAAGACCGTGAGTACATGGTGATAAACAGATTAAAAGTAGGTTAGGCCATATTTGACCAAGAGGCATGCAAAAGTTTTAATTTGGCGCTAAAAATGAGATAAAGGCGAGAATAAAATCATTATATAATCGAATATTGGCCTTTTGAATAAAAAATATACAAAATGTTTGTTATTAAATTGCCTATCCATTAGTGTTAGTATAAACTTTAATTAATGAACACTTTACGCAGACACACCGAATAGTTTTAAATCACAACTTATTATATCTAGGTCACCCGCAACACAATTTATTCGATTACAATTATACATTTCATTTCATTTATTTATTCACAAACTATAAACATTGTGTAGAATATTGGGTATATAATGACAGGAATTGGTGGAACATAATTGCAGTAAAATGATCACTTAAAGATTAATTAAATTATTATAGCAAATTGTATATTGATTTAAAATATGTTACAAATAGATGTAATGTCATATTAATCCAACAAATATAAGTTGCAAACCATTATATCATCAAATATATCACAAAAATAATAATAAATAGAATATCAAATTGATCAAATATGTCACAAAAAAACAATTGGCTTAAGAATGTCAAAATAATCAATTAGTACGTCAAATTAATCAATAAATATGTCACAAACATTATTAGAAAGTCAACTAAATCCAGTGTATGTCCCAAGAACTATAATGTCAAATAAATCCAAAAAATCTGTCACAAACAATTTAGAATGTCAAATTAAATAACATTAATACTGCTAACAAAAGATAGTTTTACTTTACCCAAGCTAACTCCTAACTAAAACCCGGTTCCCCTAAACTATTAGTGTTAATAAAACGAAGAGATAGTTCATAATAACAAGCGAATACCGGAGGCTTAGCACGGCGTTTGCAACACGCAATATTGGTCTCATACATCACGGGTAGGAAACGCAGCTTTGAGCAGGGTGGAGTCCGAGAAACAGCGGATTTGTTTCTGATTGGTCAGTATATTGACGAGAGAACGAGTTCTAGAAAGCGATTGCATTTTAAAGTTTAGGACAAAGTGATAGTCTATCAGGGATAACGACTATCATTCAATGGTTTGTCGATCGAAGAGATGAATCTTAGGCCCTTTACTTATGACGATAGGCGATGTTGCGCACGTATTTTCTAAGAAAAATTTAAGTGCGTATCAGTCGAATTGCATCACATTGCGTCACTGTGAACATACTTGCAATTTTACTTAGTAAAAATCTCTTATCGGTTTGATACAAATCGAATTGCATCGCGCCATTTCCAGACGATTCATTGCATTTTCACGATATCTTTACCCGTTTTTGGTAATAGGGATGTTTCCTGGGTAGAAAATGATAATTCTTTTTAGTCCGTCAGTGAGATTATCAAATAATATTGAACCCGTATTTTATGCTTTATCAAATCAATAAAAAATTATAAAGTTAAAGCGTATCGTCACTAAGGCAGTATAAAGTGTACTAGGGGCGCGTGACGATTCACGGTATTTCAACGCATTATATCGTCGTCTCTGTTATGTTTACGTGTCAAAAGAAAAATACGTGTCCAATATTTTTTATTACTCTACCTGTCGGGCAAAAAACAAGTTTTCAGTAAACTAGCCTATTGTATGGGTTTTCTGAAAAGGTTCGTATGAGGCATTAGGTACTGCTATAAAAATAATTAGCTGAACATCTGGAAATCGTGACGCTCTCCATACTTCGACAAGCAAGCATTGCAATATGCATTTAAACAGTTACAAAATAATGACCTTTTTGTCAATATGGCAACAAATACAGTGCTGCAGTAGGTAAAGATTTCTAGAACATGAATTGAAATACAAGATAGTGGCTTTAAATCCGATTTTGGCCAATTTCAAATTGATTCTCGTAGCGCTGTATGTCTCTTGGTCTAAGGTGGTAAAACAATATTTTTTTGATCTTTGGATTTGTAAGTTATTAAAAGCCTGCAGTGGCACCACACCCTTTTAATACCTCTGGGCGCATTTAAATTATAGGGAATAGTAAATATCAACTAGTTGGAAAATTATTTTTAATATTCTATTTATAGGAAGTGCTTAGTTTTATCCGTGGGATTTGAATGGGGTAAGCAGGATCGAACGTTCTCAGTAGTTTGGTTTATTTAGTCGTCACCGGACTGGTGAGACTTTTCGTCTCAGCAGTTCGGGTTTGATCTAATATATGTGGTCACTTGTAAATAATCTAAAGAAGTTCACAGTAATTTTACAGTTAAGTGGTTTCTTAAACACTAATTTAGCCGATATAAATCCTAACTAATATTATAAATACGAAAGTAATTCTCTGTCTGTTAACTTTTCATGCTTAAACCGCTGCACCGATTTAGATGAAATCTTGTAAGGAGATAGTTTGAGACCTTGCAAAAAACATAGGATAGTTTTTATCCCGGCAATCATCCTTAAAGCGATGGAAAGGGCGATGGAAGTGTGTATGGTGAACTAATAATTTCCCAAGTAAGGTGGCCCATACACCTACAATATTATTGCGCGATATAAAGAAAATACTGTTCGAAGTACTAATGCTACGCAGGCGAAGTCGCGGGCAACAGCTAGTCAAAGTATAAATTGTGAAATGGACCCCAGATGTCTTGCCACGAAGCTATGAAATAGAGAGTTTCAAACAATAATTGAAGCGAGTTCAAATACATGTGACTCATCATCTGGCTAGCCTTTTTCCCAACCATGTTGCGGTCGGCTTAGATTCTAAGCGGATTTAGCTGAGTACCAGTAGTTCACATAGAGCGACTGCCTATCTGACCTCCACAACCCAGAAACTAGGTAACGCAAATCTCAGGCTTTGAATATCCGTAACGACTGTCAAAGATCTTCACCTGGCAGTCGGGACAAACGGCTTAACGTGCTTTCCGAGGCACGGAAGAAACTCACTAATATAATAAACATGTAAGACTGTTCGAAGCAATCTTTGCAATCGACCACGTTTAGCTGACTCAGCGATACAATGCGGTCGCACCAAATGCGCCGCGAGCTCAGTGCATTACGGACAGCAAGCGGATGCTGTCATTTTCATCATTTCCTCATTTTAGCGATAGCTTAGCGTAAAAGTAACCTTGTTAGCTCTCAACAATAAACCTTTGAAAGTGATTTGAGTTTTTAACTTAGTAGCGTAGCGAAACCCACCAGGTACCACTTAGGTCGCGCCCCTACATTTTGGTCCTTCGAGCCGGATATAGCATATTAGCATATAGCATATTTTAGCGGCATAAGTGCCGGAAAGTATTCGCAAAACGCTTTGTACCCATACGTACAAAGTGTTTTGCGAATACTTTTATTGTGCCCTCAGCTAAGGAGTGGAATTCCCTGTCGATGTCTTTGTTTCCTGATAGCTACAACCTTAAGGTCTATAAGTCAAGAGTGAATAGGTTACTTCTAGGCAAGCGAACCTATCGTTAAATAACACAATAAAAATAAACTCTTTCATTTTGCCAATTCAACAATATTTATTGCGAGTTTTACGCTGTCGAGTCGACGGATTTTTAATGGATGCAAATGCGTGTCAAGCACGCGCGGGCGCGTTCAATGAAGTAACCCTGTCATGGTGCTGGTATTACAGTTTTCTATAGACTGAAAAAGGGCAGTTCAACTAAACTAAACGATCACCATTTCAACCAGCTGTCACGCTTCACAACATTAACAAGAACTTTAATTCTTCTACCCTACTGTTCCACAGTTTCGACATAAACGGACCCAGAGGGCTGTCCCTCAAAATGTTATTTTATGTTAAAATGGAAATGGCACGTGACGGACATAAAGAAACGGTCGAAAATGTATTTTATGTTTTTAACATACAGCCTGTAGACTTGTTTATATACAGGCTGTTTTAAAATTCGTGGTGGGATAAGAAAAGATTTAAGTAGACATGACTACTGAGATGACAAGTGACAATTTATAGCAATTTATAATAGAGGTTTCAGAAAGACAAATTCATGTTGTGCTGGCCTTGTACGTAGTACCAAAAGCATATCATAATATGCCACACTATCCCAAAGACTAACTAGAATTAATGTTTAAATGTACCTGTAATTATACCGGTACTGATTCAAACCCAAAATCAATGCATTTATTTCAATTAAACCATTTAACAGCCCGATAATCGAGTGCTTAGAAACCGGGGGTTAAGCAGTCGGGTATTTGATTTTTAAATTAACTTTTTTATGGTTTAGTGTACCATGTAGAGTTGTACTTAACATAAAAAGTTGTCATACTCTTATGACTGCGATCTCTTTATGGATTAGATCTGTTGGGTAGCGCAAAGAATTTCTTAAGCTCACTTTGATAACAGCTTTGAGCTCTATCCACTGTTATAAGTGTGCTTTGCCCAGCTGCTTCGCAAACAGAGATACCGTATTGAAGTACTGACTTACACAATGCGAGACATATTGTACGCAGAATTTTAATGGGTGTGCAGTCACGTTGTTTTTCATTACGTATATTAGTTTTCTAACGGGACAAGCTAGCTGGTGTATATGTGGATAGAATGAAAGATTTTCTTCTAGTGTGGTACTTGATTGAGGTAGTGTTTTTTACTCGACGGCCGAAGGAGGGTAATGTAAAATCGTAATATAAAAGTATAATCGTAAAATTGTAATCAGTCTATGTATGTATGTTTGTTCTTATGTGGCGTTCTGGAGAACAAATGTTGATGATTCTTACGTCAATCTATTTGTCTTAGCTTTGCCAGTGACTCTAACTATATTAAAATTAGAAAATTGGAAAATGGCGGCTTTTGGGCGCCATATTGCCCAATATTTTTTATTCTTCCCTACCTATCGTGTGGGGCATCAAAAAAAAAGGGTTTTAAGAAGTGATTTCACAAATTTATAATACTTATATTATTAAATGTAACTAATACGATAAAAAATGTTAACTTAAAAGTTATATATAAAAAAAACTTAATTCAGAAAATAAAAATCCCGACTGCTTAAGAAGCGAACTAAAAAGGCGTAAACAAGTAGAAAATGATGCCGTGCAGTCGGAGGATACATCTGGTTTTGGTTAGCCAAACGCGAATATGTATCCTCCGACTGCACAGCATGATTTTCTTCTTGTTTACGTCTGTTTTATGATTGTGCAGGTACAGGTTGAAATAAATGGGGCACCGATTGAGTGCAGCAATACTGACGACGACTATCAGTGACGCTGGAAATCCAGCTGCTTTGCTTGAAAATCCTCCATTTGAAATTGGCTGCCCATGACAATTCTAACCATAAATATAACATACGGATCTCCTAATATAAAGGGTCACCTTCCAAGACCGTTAGTAACTTGTGAAAAGCCTGGGCAGATTGATTTTGACACCATAAACTTGTGCACATTGCGCAGTCACGCGCAGTGGGATTCCCTGCCGAAATCTTTGTTCCCTGATAGCCACAACCTTGGGGTCTTTATGTCAAGACTGAAAAGGTTACTTCAAGGCAAGCGTGCTGCACCGTCGATCACATCATCGCTTACCATCAGGTGAGATAGTGGTCAAAGTGAACCTACCGATTATACAAAACCGGTCAAGTGCGAGTCGTACTCGTGCGCCAAGGGTTCCGTACGTACCCATTATACCGCCATAATAAAATTGGTATCATTTTTATTGGTGGTTAAGTTTTAAGTGTGTGTGTGTGTGTTGTAATGGTTGAGTTGCTAACGTGTGGTAGTACAGGGTATAAAAATCAAGGTCCGAAAACTTGTAAGTATCAAAATTTTACTTAATTAACCACTTTTTAATTTTTTGGTATTTTTCCTTTATTTGTACTGTAAACCTTACTTTTTTCATTGTCAATTTTGTTTAAAAGCAAGGTCTTACAGCACAAGTAAAGAGAAAATTCCCATAAATATAAAAATAAAAATTTTGGTACCTACTTACAATTAAAATTTCCCCATATCTTTTTATCGTGTTGACTCAGCACCTTGATTTTTATGCACCTAATAGAGACTATAGACTTCAGTATCTGGTATAAATTTCAACTTGCCAAGTCCACCTGTTTCGAGAAAATTGGTGATGACACATAGACAGACAGACGGACAAGAGAGTGTTTTTTTAAGGGTTTTTTTTTACTTTATGGTGTACGAAACCCTAAAAAGGCACAAAAATTATTAGTAATGGCGTTTCCAGTGCCGCGATTTCGTTTCCGTGCTCTGTGCCTCCCACGGAAAACCAGAAACTCCTCTTTTCCCAAGAAGTTGACTCCATGCAACATAAGTCACGAATCCCGGAACATAAGTCACGGGAACACGAGACTCCGAAACAAACTCAAAACACATAACAAGAGTATCCTATGTCAAACGCGTTCAGTCGCAACTTCAGTAAAGTTTGTCAAATTTAACTGAAACTGTGATACAATCCGGTTTGGCGTCACGTTTTAATTGTTCTGTATTGTTATCTTAATTTTGTTAATAAGTTTTGTCAAGTATCTGTTTTTGTTGTTTACTGTTAGGGAAACGCTGCTGCAGTGTATGAGGTCCCGGGTTCGATTTCTAGATTGGGCAAAGAGTTAGAATAGAATATACTTTGTTGTACACCAAATTAGTCACACAATTATTTATATGATTGGGTTTATTGTTTTTTTGTTATTGTCTCGCGCTAGACCATTATCTCACCTGATAGTAAGCGATGATGTGGTCGACGGTGGATCACGCTTGTCTAGAAGTAACCTATTCACTCTTGACTTAAAGACCCCAAGGTTGTAGCTATCGGGAAACACAGACTCCGGCAGGGAATTCAACTCCTTAGCTGTACGTATAATAAAAGTATTCTCAAAACGTTTTGTGCGTATGGGTGGGATGTCCACCATGTACCTACCAATGGCGCATCGTCGTACGTCTGGTAGTCCGATGATGAAACGGGCTGGGGGGAATTAGATCACGCAATTCCATCGCACACTCCCCGAAATGTAACCGATAAAAAACCGACAAGCTGGCAATTCGGCGACGGTGTTCAAGGCTCTGGAGCTATGACTTAAGCAGTGCCTCGTCGCCGATGAGCCTTTTGGCCCGCTTTTCGATCGACTCTAGTGCATCAAGCTGGTATTTGGCAGATCCGTCCCAGAGATGACAACAGTACTCCATGCATGATCGAACTTGCACTTGATACAAGCTGAGCAGCTGTTCTGGCGTGAAGTACCTTCCACCTTTGCAAGGATCCCCAGCTTTTTGGCAGCCAGCTGAGCCCTTGCCTCAATGTATGGGCCAAAATTGAGAGTTCATGTCAACGTTACGCCAAGAATGAGCTTCTTCAAGATGGTCAGTTATTGGCACGGTCGCATCACGAAAAGTTGGAGCCGGGTGAATTTGGCTCTTTTTAGCGGAAAAAGGACACCCCTGGGTTTTAGCAGCATTAAACCTGACTAGATTGGAATCGCTCCATTCGAAGATTCAAGCGCTCCACCATGGCCTCCCGGATCTGCGGCCCGGTAGCCCGTGCGTTGGACAAGTATCTCTCAGCAACAGTGCTGTCGTCTGCATACGCAAAGGTTTCAGTAGATTAAAAATCAGTCAGTGATCTAATAGCAGTCCTGAGTCTGAACTACTGGTCGGTTGATGGCAAAAGGGCCATCCCTTATTACACTTAACACTTTCAAAGGAAAGTTACATAGGCACTTTCAGGTGGTCCTAGGACATTTCACTTCTTGATTTATCACTCCAGCAAAAATAATTAAATCGATATCGCTTTAATTAAATTGAATCTATATTTTATTGTCTATGTTGATATAATTTAATGTTTCTATTGTTAAAATTTTAATTTAATCTGAGTTATATTGACATTAACTGTATTTTAATTGAATTTTGATTTAATTGACATAACCTGTGTTTACATTTGATTTGACATTTACTTTAAGTATTTTAATTTTATTTGATATAAACTGTATTTTGTCTTGACCTTTTTTATATTTTGGTTTTATTTTTAATATAAATATTGTTGATTAGGTTGATTTTGGCAGACTCTTTACTTTAATATAACCTGACATAAACTGTATTTTAATTTAATTGAACGCGTATTTTAATGTTGATTTTAATTGAATCTTTATTTTTATGTGTAAATTCAGCTTTATTTGTTATTCCAATTGTATTGTAATGGTATTATGTATATTTATATAGAGCTTGTAAACTCTAACTTGTGTAGGCTGTGGTACTCGTATTGTTATGTACATTCAATTATTGCCTTTAATTGAATGTGCATAACAAGATAACAGTATCAAATTTTTACATTGTCTGTATAAATTAATGTTGACTTGTGTGTGCCCTGGCAGTTGATAGTGTGTCTTGCTCTCTCTAATTTCTCTCTGATGGTGGCACATGTGTAGGATCATTCGGTTTCCTTCATGATAGTTGAGCTGAGTGGTGCCGATCCATGTATCATCCATATATCACGGGCGCAATCAGTTGGGATTGGTCATAACTTAGCTGCCTCGGCCTGTTCTCACATATAAGTATTTTTTCAACAAGAATCATGTTAAACACTTTTGTTAAAGAGTAAGTATGGAGTTTCTGGTCCGTTTTTCTCCATAATAAGCTACTTTTCCGAATAGACGGTATAATCAATTATTATTGCTTTCATATTTAAAATTTTGACATTCTAAAGTGTCGCTTAATGACCTAATTTAGCCTTTCCCAAAGTGGCGATAACGGGGGCTTAAGGAGGTCGGTAAGAAACCCAGAAAAATATGGAGGCGTTGTGTAGAGGCTTGGGTGGTTATTTGTAATTGCATTTAGCTAGGAGGCCTCTTCGACATCGACTGCATGTGCTCTCTACTCTCAACTACAACTTGTAACATCAACTAATATTAGTTAAGAGATTGCTCAAACTCGGTTCGATATTTCTCTCCGCGTAGTTCATATATCTGTCCTGTTTTATTGAATATATAAAATAAAAATCATGTCAATCGGTCGCTCCGTTTCGAAATGAAAGTAGACAAACAAAAAAATAAAAAGGCAACAGATATACTTTCGCATTTTAATAGTTATTAGTACTCCTAGATAGGTAATTTTCGTAAATAGTAGACCGCGGGCAATCATGTTTTAACAAGTTTTTGTTAAATAACACAATAATTGATTAATTTTATTTAAAGTTATAGTGGTTTTCAAGTAGGTGAAAAAATGGGGACGCTAAAAAATAATTTATTTTCAAAGTGGGCAGTAGACAAAATAAGTTTGGGAACCCCTGGCCTAATTGAATAAATAAATTTTGATTTTGGATTTTGTTGTATAACTCGTTGGTGATCCTTTAATAAATAAACACATGGGACTTAAACACAACTGGTGAAATGTGGGTGAACCATAGGTGCACCTCTGCCCTTCGGAAAATACAAGCGTGATATTATGTGTGTGTGTTATGCATGGGCGGGTGTACTAGGCACACTATATTTCACTAGCTTGAATTTCTTCGAGTTATTTGTTCCACGTCTGTTTAGTCACACAGAAATAGACAAATCAATCATATTCAAATTTAAATTCTTGACTACAAACTAAGTTTATAGAATTTTGGAGATGTTAACGTTAGCTAGGTTCTTAGAACAATTGAGCAATTTAAAATGGTTATAAAAAATATACATACTCAATATTGCAGTTACATATACACTTTACATTATATTATATTAAGAGATAGACCTTCCTATTCTACCCTCAGAACCAAAAACGGCACAACTTATAAATTGTACATCTCGAGTAATATGAGTTTAAACCTTTTTTATGTTTTTCTAAAAAATAAACCATTTGAATGTATTTATGAATGCAATTATTTGCATATACATAAGGCCTACCTTATGGTACGTGTAGAGTTTTTTTTTTAATATTTTCCTATTATTAGTAAAAATGTTAATTTCCCTTGCAACTTAATAAAAAAAATCGAATTAAACTATTTATTTAATTGAAAAGTTACAGATAACCAAATGTGACCTTTCATTTTAATATATATCTGCCTAGCCTTTTCCCAACTATATTGGTTTCGGCTTCCAGTCTAACCGGATTCAACTGAGTACCAGTGTTTTACATGGAGCGACTGCCTATCTGACCTCCACAACCCAGTCACTGGGTAACATGGTACCTCTTGGCAAGACTAGTGTCAGATCTCAAGCTTCTGACTACCCGTAACGACTGTCAAAGATCTTCAAATGATAGCCGAGACCAACAGCTTAAAGTGCTTTCCGAGGCACGGAGAATACTCAGTATGTTGAAATGGTCACTCATCCTCGGACCGACCTCGTCAAGCGTTGCTTAACCTTGAAGATCGACCCCTGCGGCTGTTAATACTATTTTAATATTAACAGGAAAATTCACATTTGGTTTTTAATATGACAATCAAAGGACAATTCTGCGCAATTGTCTGTCCTTATTTAATAGATCCTACAACTCTTCTGCACAATAAATAATATTACACAAAATGGCAACAGCTCACTTGTGCATTCGTCCCTTTCTTTAAAAAACATAATATTTTGGAATGTTCACATTAGATAGAAAAGTTAAGGTCGATCCACACATATCAGGGCCGTGCCCGGGACGTGCCAGGGCCGGGCCCAATCATTGAAGTTTCGTCACTGGCCCGTGCACGGACGTGTGTGAACGAGTTCATATAAAATGTACGCACCGATATTTTTTTGTGCCCCTGACAGGCCACGTTCCGTCCACGTCCCGGGCACGCCCCTGATATGTGTGGATAGACCTTTATAGTTAGATCGACATTTTTATTCTAACACCTATCAAAGAAGCCTTCTCTACTTAGCAAGGCATCAAAGTTGTAATGAAATAAAATTCTTGTTTATACATTTTGTTCCCTTCGACTTTATCGACGTCAAATGTGACTTTTTGGTTAGCAGATGTGAATTTGGATGTCAGATGTGCCGTTTTACCTAGCTTAGCTTATTTTTGGGGACAATGAAGAAAAAAAATTGAAAAAAATCGAGCATTTGCGCCTTTTTATCTGATTCCGAATATGTATACAGTATGGGCAAAAAATCGTGGATCAAACGAAACAGGGGGATAGTCGGGGTTATTTGCTACTATCAATAAGGCACACTCACACATACACACAGAGTCATACTAACATCTTTAACTGTTCCTTCATTTTGTTCTTGTTTATAAAATTTACTTTAAATAGTTTAGTTATCTAATTATCTAAAAATGGAGGAGCTCGTGGCTAAATAATAATAGCCGCACGGGTCGATCTTCAAGGTTAAGCAACGCTTGACGAAGTCGGGCCGTGGATGGGTGACCAATTCAACATACCGAGTTTCCTCCGTGCCTCGGAAAGCACGTTAAGCCGTTGGTCCCGGTTGTCATTTGAAGATCTTTGATAGTCGTTACGAGTAGTCAGAAGCTTGAGATCTGACACCAGTCTAGCCAAGGGTTACCGCTGTTACCCAGTTACTGGGTTGTGGAGGTCAGATAGGCAGTCGCTCCATGTAAAACACTGGTACTCAGCTGAATCCGGTTAGACTGGAAGCCGACTCCAATATAGTTGGGAAAAGGCTAGGCAGATGATGATCTAATTACCTAAAAATATGTATATTGATCCTAGGGAGAAGTGGTACCATCCAATACAAGCTTTACTACATTCTCCCGGGTAGTTCTAGCCATTGAATTATATTGTGAAAGAAACGTTAAAGTAATAAACTATTTTATTTATTTATTTGCAGTAGGTCCGGTTTTGCCAACCTGTATAACAAAAAATTTTGATGCTCTTTTTTCGTTGACGCTACAGTATCATAGCAAATTGAACAACCCACTACAACATTGTCCGCATTTTTTGAAGCGGATCTAATAGATTTGACGTTGATTAATTGAGACACTTTAGGTTGGTTCATTTTGGCATAACTGGGCCACGTATTGTAAAACAACCGGCCAGGTGCGAGTCGGACTCGCGCACGGAGAGTTCCGTACCATTATCGCAAAAAAAAACGGCAAAAAATCAAGTTTGTTTTATGGGAGCCCCCCTTATATATTTATTTTATTCTGTTTTTAGTATTTGTTGTTATAGCGGCAACAGAAATACATCATCTGTAAAAATTTCAACTTTCTAGCTATCACGGTTCATGAGATACAGCCTGGTGACAGACAGACGGACCGCGGAGTCTTAATAATAGGGTCCCGTTTTTACCCTTTAGGTAAAGAACCCTAAAAAGATTACCTCATTACATATAGAATGTTAGAAGTTTTCGAGTTCGACCATTCGACGAACCTAATATTTTCATTTAGGGCATTTAAGTTCCTCCAAACGTACTGGTCATAATTAAACGAGTATTTCTTTTACCCAACGAATTTCGATGAAAAGATAAAAGAAAATAAGATATCATTAGGAGATAATTATGTTGTCAATAAAAAGAAATGGGTAATTATTGCAAATGGGCCGAATTGCAGAAGACTGTTGCCCTAATTTTTTATGTTCATGGTTTTTGTTATAAAATTGGGTAAAATAATCATAAAAATAATAATTTAGGTAAACTTGCGCATTCAAGGTTTAGGAGAAATTGATTTAAAACATAATATCCATACATATATAAAAGTAAAACATAACATGCTTCATGCTGAGGAGCTCGTGGCTAAATAATAACAGCCGCACGGGTCGATTTTCAAGGTTAAGCAACGCTCGACGAGGTCGGTCCGTGGATGGGTGACCATTTTCAACATACCGAGTTTCCTCCGTGCCTCGGAAAGCACGTTAAGCCGTTGGTCCCGGCTGTCATTTGAAGATATTTGACAGTCGTTACGAGTAGTCAGAAGCTTGAGATCTGACACCAGTCTTGCCAAGGGGTACCGTGTTAGCCAGTTACTGGGTTGTGGAGGTCAGATAGGCAGTCGCTCCATGTAAAACACTAGTACTCAGCTGAATCCGGTTAGACTGGAAGCCGACCCCAATATAGTTGGGAAAAGGCTAGGCAGATTTTTTATAACATACTTCATGCCTGAATTCCCAGAGGGGTAAGGCAGAGATACCCAATCCATATTTCGAAGGTTATGTTTAAGTTTCATATACATAAACAATGATTTAAATGCACAGCACTAATGAAAGTATTTAGTTGACAAAATACCAATATTCAAATGAGATTTAATGACTCGAATTTATAACTCTCTAGCTCCTTAGGTATCCAAAATCCAAGACATGCGCGAACTCAACAAACATACAGTTAATATTAACATTATAAGCGGGATATTTACCATGTTTACTGTTTGTAGCGAGTTTCCGATATTTCGGTGCTGTTGCAAGCACCATGATCACGGATAAACTGAAGTCATTGCGGGTGGGTGTTTATGAGGAGACAAAACGTCTTAGTGTTAGTGACCATGACAGTTTAAAAACTTAAACATACAGTTTAGTGTAATATGTTGGAATAGTTCTTCAAACAGGACTATTCGCAAACCGAGTCTTTGCTTAAATACAATGCTTAATTTGATGATATCTTCTATACACACATGTTCCCACTGCTGGGATACAGGCCGTATCCACCATGCGGAATGAAGGAGAAGTTTTTGTATTGCATCTATTGGAACATTAAAAGGCTGATGATGTTACACTCATATCCTCACCCACACCTCACCACATACACCTTTAAACTTACACACATACTCACCAACACATACGCTCAATTGTCATAACCTGTGAGAAGAAGAATTTAATATTTATATTTGTTTATATTTAATATTTTTCCAAATTCATTTTAGACGGACACAGTTCACAATTTTTGTAATATAGAAAACTAGCTGACCCTCGGGGCTTCGCTCCCGTCAACTGGCTACCTACCTACCCTGCCTACCCTGGCTACCCTGCCCCAAACCTGGCTACCCTGGCTACTCTGGCTACCTTGGCTACCCTGGCTTCCCTGGCTACCTTGCCCCTGCCCTGGCTACCATGGCTATCCTGGCTACCATGGCTACCCTGGCTACTCTAGCTACCAAGGCCACCCTGGCTACCCTGGCTTCCCTGGCTACTCTGGCTACTCTGACTACCCTGGCTACCTTGCCCCTACCCTGCCTACCCTGGCAACCATGACTATCTTGGCTACCATGGTTACCCTGCCCTAAACCTGGCTACCCTGGCTACCATGGCTACTCTAGCTACCCTGGCCACCCTGGTTACCCTGGCTTTCCTGGCTACTCTGGCTACTCTGACTACCCTGGCTACCTTGCCCCTACCCTGCCTACCCTGGCAAACATGACTATCCTGGCTACCATAGCTACCCTGCCCTAAACCTGGCTACCTTGGCTACCATGGCTACTCTAGCTACCCTGGCCACCCTGGCTACCCTGGCTACTCTGGCTACTCTGGCTACTCTGGCTACTCTGGCTACTCTGGCTACTCTGGCTACTCTGGCTACTCTGGCTACTCTGGCTACTCTGGCTACCCTGGCTACTCTGGCTTTTCTGGCTACTCTGGCTACTCTGGCTACTCTGGCTACTCTGGCTACTCTGACTATCCTGGCTACCTTGCCCTTACCCTGCCTACCCTGGCAACCATGGCTATTCTGGCTACCATGGCTAATTTTCATAAGGATCTCTAATTTTTTTGGAAATATATTATAGCCCATGACTCTCAGGAATGATGTAGCTTTCTAATGGTGAAAGAATTTTTTTAATCGGTTCAGTAGATCCAGAGATTACACCTTACAACGTCACAAACTTTACCTCTTCATAATATTAGTATAGATGAATAGCCGACCACTGTCTCGTAAGATACTGGTAACCTAGTTTAAGAGGCAGGGTTCCCTAATTGCGAACCGATCTTGTTCATCCAACGGCTATCTAAGTCTCTTCTACCAACCCAAACAGTTGTATTTTTTTTTTGTAGTTATTAAAATTACAAATCTAATAATTTTAAATTAAATAAAAATAATAGCCTCAACGACACGTCCTATGACTAGTCAAATAACCCGGCTCTATCTGTTCCCGGTGCAAAGCCCAAAACGCTTGCTGCATTGCCACGTTGGATGGCAATGACTAAGCTTTGCACAAAGAACGAGCCGGAGCGGGAGTCACCCTTTCGTCACGGAGCATGTGCCCTATATCACTAATGAGCTTCTTGGCCTCAGTGCCCCAACCGCCCAAGGTCTCAACGGCAATGGGCACAAAATGGTAACGGTTGACCAACGGTGCGTACTTCACTCTCTTCCCCTCAGGAGGCTCTCTGCCGCTGCTGACGGTGAGAGGACGGTGCAACCAAGATGGCTGGCAGCAACTGTGTTGACGCAAGTTGCGTCACATGTTAAGCACAAATCTAATTATTATTATTACTTATAGACCACAAAAATGGCATTTTTTAAAATTTTGTTATTATCACATAACACGGGGTGAGACTCTTGATATTAACCGGACACAAATCTATACTGCGGTCTGCTTCGTAATAATCTCAGATGGAAAAACTTAATATCACTAGTAATAAACTTTTGCAACTGCAGCATTAGCGCAGAAATGCTTTTAAATTGTTATCAAGAAGCTTTCTTCGTGACAATGTTTTAGATTATAATCTTGGTGTACAATAAAGTGTATATCTCACTTAATATTATAAATGCGAAAGTTTGGATCATCATAGCTCCTAAACGTATGAATCGATATTGATCACATTTTTTTTATTTGGTAAGTGACTTTGATGAAAGTTTTCTTTGATGAAAATCGGGTGTTTTTCACAAGATATCGTGCCATAATTACGTGTTTCTATAGATTGTCGTTCGAAACGTGTCTACTAAAAGGTATATAATTGCTGTTTAAAAAACATGAAACAAAATTAAAAATTTTAGGGGATTTTGTGTCGGGGGTTTCTTATTTTTTTTTTTGTTATACACTATGTATATTTGTATCCATGTAAATTATTCTTATCGTACTAATATAATAAATGCGAAAATTTGGATGGATGTGTGTGTGGATGGGTTCCTTTGGGTCACAACACATTTCACGCGGGCGAAGCCGTTGGCAGAAGTTAGTAAGTAAATAAATGTTTTTCTTCACGTCCTTTGCACTAAGCACAGTAGATCTTAATAGATGAATATGCCCATATAAACTTAAATTGATAATAAGCTTTCATTGCAGTATGATAATAATGTAGGTCCTGTAGTAATGATTGTTGATGTTGTACAGCAAATGTGAATATGCCTGTTTTGTATTGAAAACGAAACACACGAACATGATGTATTCAAATAATCTTAATTCACCGAACTACAGACTGCATTCACTAATATCCCAAAGACGACAGAGCGAGATAGAGCCACATACTATCCCTTTCTCCCCCTGAAACGTATACCTTTTCATTATGACTTCAGTCGCGTCGCGAACTCAATCCCGAGCGAACCGATAGCGCTCCCGCCCAAAAAATATCTAAAAGAATCATAATAAAACACGTGCATTCGAATTCCAAATTCAAAAGTGACGTTTCAACTTTTTAAAGAACAACAGTTTCGTGCAAAGGTGTTAAAATATACAGCCGGAGAAGTTTGTAAAAAGTTTAGTTGATAAAAAAAATATTGTGGTGACTTTGTCGTTGATGCCAGATTATTAAGATCAAAATAACCTGGGAATATTTTGGTCGAGGACGCCGTTTGGTTAAAGACAGTTCAACTGTTCGAGATTTATGGATCTTGGGTTTAGTGTGAGTAGATATTAAACTATTTTATATTTTTTAGAAAACTTTTGCAAATTTTTTAGCTATTTTCTTTAGTAGTTTTAATTTAGTGACAGTGACTAATTGAATATATTTTATAAGATCTTTTTTCTTGGAACAGTTCTACATTTGCTGGCCGTAGTAAATTATGGGAAAAGTTGAAAACTTGTAGTCTAGCAACGAAATAAAATAAACCAATATTTTTATTTTGGTTTAGCTGATTTTGGCTCAAGGTTAGATCATAACGTGACCTAATTATGATTTGAATAACGAATTGATTTCTCATATAAATACAACTATGATAAGAGTGGTGAGAACAGTAACGAATTTTTAATAATACTCAAGAATATAAAGTGATAAATTCGAAACAGGAGATGAAAGCTTAATCGATGTGACAGATTTCCATCTTTTAGTTCTTTATTGCTTTAATGGTTTGCGATTGGAGAGGCCTTAGTGCCGGTTTTTTAATCGAGTAGGTACTCATTTGGAGTTATGAATATATCAAACCCTACTATAATGTCAAATTTTGTCATTTTTGTCAGGCAAACATAGAGTTTGACAAATTCTCAACTAGAAATTCTAAATTCAGAAATCGAGGGTCGAGGGTCCTGTCAGTGTCCATGCTGATGATGAAGATGCAACAAGAAAAAAAAAACAATGTGTTCATAAATAATAAACACGTCAAGGCATATATATATTATTCTGAACTATAGAATCGCATTAATATAAATTTCAATAAAATAAAAAATAAAAAAATAAAATTATTAATTGTATTTTTATTTTTTCACAATGGTGAAGGAGCATTACCTTTCAGTATAATTTTTATTCTTCTCCTTTCTCTGTTATATATTTCTGTTGTAAATTAAGTAATATTGTATGTAGGTATGTTTATTAAGTGTAAGTAATATTATTTTTGATATTTTGTACAATGACAGCTCTAAATTCCTTTCCTATCATTCGGTCCATCCAAAGGTTGTCTGTAAGAGATTGCCTAGTGCGATAAGACCGCCCATTGTACACTTGTATATTTGAAAGTTAAGTTTGTCCTGTATGTTTTTTTGTGGTGTACAATAAAGTATATAATAAATAAACTTCATTCATAAAAAATGAATGCAAAGCATAATGATCCTGATCTAATGACGAATGAGCCTAAACCTCTGCGTCTAGAAGTTTTAGACAAAGGATTTCTTTTTTAAACTTATACATGATTGACAAACTTCAATTAGTTTTGTATGAGGTACACGAGTTTTTATATAAAAAACTCCATAATATTATTATTATTACATGTACGAGCGGGACTGATAGCCCAGGGCCTCTAGACAAGTGAAATTCTATAAAAAAAAAAACGATAGTAAATGGTAAAAAACTTTTTAACAGAAAGATAAACCGACTTCCAAAACAAAACCCTACAAAGCGAAAAATAACTTTCTTGCCGGAAATCGGTGTTTTTGGTAGGTACCTATTTATATTCGTTTTTGACACTGACTTCTAGAAAGTAAGTTTTAGGTTAAATTTTTTGTTGTTCTTTTTGTTTTGGTACCCTACATTACAATCAAAATACGCATTATTAAGGATAACTTAAAAACTAGTGGTCAAATCTTGCATCAACGGGACCACATGAGAAGCACTAGCTGTCAAATACAAAAAGAATCATCAAAATCGGTTCATAATTGGTGGAGTAATTGCGTACCATACATACTTTTTGAAGTCGGTTTGAAATATTAAAAATGTATGGGATTGACAAGCGTTATCAATATGTCACAAATGTTGAAACAGCAAATTCCATTTAGACCGCCGATTAAATTATCAAAAAATATTGAACACGTAATTTTTGCTTATTCAAATCAATAAAAATCACGAAGATAAAGCGCATCAAAGTTCGGGAGTGGGTGCTTGTGACGTAACTTCTATGTAAAACGTGTACCAAGGCATGACGTCATGCGTTATTTTAACGCACTGTTTCGTCATAAGTACTCGTTAAAGTGATAAAAGAAAAACTACGTGTCCAATACTTTTTAACCCCCGACGGAAAAAGAGGGGTGTTATAAGTTTGACGTGTGTTGCTGTGTATCAGTGTATCAGTGTGTCTGTCTGTGGCATCATAGCGCCTGAACGGATGAACCGATTTTGATTTAGTTTTTTTTTGTTTGAAAGGTGATTGTGTCGAGAGTGTTCTTAGCTACGTTTGAATAAAATCGGTTCTGCCGTTCAAAAGTTATGGGCGTTTTACTGTTTGAATCGGGATGTTTTCGCAAGATGAATGTGTCGGGGGGTTTTTTTAATTTTGAAATTTCACTTGTTGGAAAACGATGACGGACTAAAAATATTATATATATTTTAATTCACCATCCCTATTCCTTATATTTTGGTATTTCGACATTCGCCAACGAATATAGAATGACTCTTTAGAAAGCCTCTGTACTATAATATTACGAGAAATACTCATACCTTAGTAAAAAATTATTGGAGCCAATCAGCAAAGTTAGTTTTGCGTGTGATTACCCAGTTGATTGCATTCGATCAAAGTTAAGTCAGTATCGCAACAGTAATTAATACGGTTGGCTGAAATTGATTAGTAAATTTAGTTCAACTGTTGTTATAAAGTTTGACTTCAATTGTTTTGTTATTATTATTTATATGACTCACATGTTTGGTATAAGCTTATTTTAGAGCTTTGGCACCTAAATTGGTAAATACTAATTTAGGTCTTTTGAACATTAATTTAAAGTTCGTTTTTCCATCATTTAAACTGAAATATAAAAGGGGTCAGATTGTTTGTCCGTAGGAGCTAATCTCTGGAAAGCAAACTATCGTATAGGGCCTTAGGCTACATTTATCCTGAAAAAAAGTGCGCTGTGTCTATGGTGTCTCTTAGAAACCATTATTTCTTCACGGTAATATTAAAAAAAATGCTTATAATAAATCTATCGAAAAAATATTGGTTGGAACAGTAAGCGGTTTTCATAAATTACTATTAATAGTAATCCAAAAATTATTAGGTTAAAGAAAAAAAAGCTAGTCTTTTTTCCCGCGGCTTCGCGAGCGTGGCTCACCCGAAAGTCCGACGTTTTGAAGGGGGTGAAAATCACGTTCAAAGATTCCGTTACATAGATACATAGATTCATAGATACATACATATCAAGCTAATAAAAGCGTGTTAAAAAAGAAAGATTAGATTGTTTGTCAGTTTATTTGTAATGTTAAAAAAAACTGAACTGATTTTGAAAATTCTTCTACCAGTAGAAAGCTACATTATTCTTGAGTGAAATATGGCACAAACAATCTAATCTTTCTTTTTTAACACGCTTTTATTAGCTTGGTATGTATGTATCTATGTATCAATGTAACGGAATCTTTGAACGTGATTTTCACCCCCTTCAAAACGTCGGCTTAATTTGAAACTTTGCACACTTATCAAGGACCGATGACAATACAATAATTTAAATAGTTTGTCCCATTTTCCTAACCAGGATAAGAACGAAAAAGTGAAAAATAACTTTTTAGTTCAATTTACCATTAAGTTTTTTTAAAGCCACCATCATCGCTTAACATCAGGCGAGATGGTGGTCAAACGCTAGCCTATAGTTTATAAAAAAAAAAAAAAAAGACAATTTATTATAATATACTAGCGGACGCCTCTTGGTTTCACCCGCATAGTTCCCGTTCCTGTGGGAATACAGGGATAAAAAGTAGCCTATGTCACCCGGGGATAGAGTAGCTTCCCAACGGTGAAAGAATTTTTGAAATCGGTCCAGTAGTTTTTAGGTTTAATCGTTACATACAAAAATTAAAAATACAAATCTTACTAGCTACTATTATTACTAGCTTTTCATCGCGGATTCGCTCCCGTGGCGTACCCCACAGGATTCTATTTCGATATAAAAATATTGCCTATGTTAGAATTTTCTAAATCGGTTATGCAGTTTTTGAGTGTATTCATTACAAACTTAAAAACAAATATTTTCTCTTCATAATATTATTAGTGTAGACAATAGATATTCGGCCTCTCCTAATAAATGGTCAAACAGAAATAAATCATAAATCTGTTCGCAAACAGGTTCTCTTCGCAAAACATATTTTAGATCGTTCTTAATATTATAAATCAACCTTAATTAAAGACTGCCTTAAGTTATAACAAGTACTAGGTACACATTAGATTTTATCGTAGATTAAACATAGTATATAAAAACAAATAACAAACAATGTAGTCCAATAATAAATTAGGTACGTTATTAATTTTAGGCTTTCTCCAACCCGCACTGGCGAGGTTCAAGTCATGAGGCCTGTGTCCAGCCTTTGTCAGCAGTGGCAACATTCCTTTTTTAGGGTTCCGTACCCATAGGGTAAAAACGGGACCCTATTACTAAGACTCCGCGGTCCGTCTGTCTGTGTCTGTCGGTCTGTCTGTCTGTCACCAGGCTGTATCTCATGAACCGTGATAGCTAGACAGTTGAAATTTTGACAGATTATGTATTTCTGTTGCCGCTATAACAACAAATACTAAAAACAGAATAAAATAAATATTTAAGTGGGGCTCCCATACAACAAACGTTTTTTTTTTTTGCCGTTTTTTGCGATAATGGTACGGAACCCTTCGTGCGCGAGTCCGACTCGCACTTGACTGGTTTTCTTAAAAAAACGTTGCCCCACACTAGTAATTTCTTCCTGTATCGCGGGTGCGTTTACAAACATATAAACTCAAATACAGAACACCCAGAGTAACTGTCTGTCTGTGTCTGTGTCATTAAGCCAAAAACCAACTATCTGTGTGTCTGTGTCTGTGTCATCAATATGCTGATGATGATGATGATATGGAAAAAATCTGTTTTCAAAATATGATCCCACATTTCCGGTAATTCCTGTCTAATACATATAAAATGAAATCTTCTTCATCAATACTTCTCTTCAAGTCTTCATCACAAAATCCAGTTTTAAAATACTCCTTAAGTAAAGAAAACATTTTCTATTTTTCCCTACTACCTGTACCTACCTGCGACTTTGTTCGCGTAAAAATAGCGTTATTCCGGGATGAAAATATCTCTTTATATGCTAATTCCGGGATACGTTACACCTTGTATTAAATTCTGTCTATATCCGCTGACCCGTAATGTCGTGATTGAGGCGTCTGCCTTATATCGGAATTTTTACTTTATTGGTTTTCTTTGTAGGTTTTTTCTTAAGTCATAAAATAGCCTTTGGTCATTTGGAATCATAAGAACGTTTTTTAGGGTTCCGTACCCAAAGGGTAAACACGGGACTCTATTTCTAAGACTCCACTTTCCGTCTGTCTGTCTGTCACCAGGCTGTATCTCATGAACCGTGATAGCTAGACAGACAATTTTCACAGATGATGTATTTCTGTTGCCGCTATAACAACAATTACTTAAAACAGAATAAAATAAATATTTTTTCAGTACACTTGCTCATAAAGTGGCTCTAATTTACCGCAATTAGGCACATAATGACACCTGTAATCAAACTGTGACTTTTTCGTTGCTATTATTCACAAGTGAGTTATAGAGTTTTTTTTTAATTTACTGGTTAAGTTTCTTTGTTCTAAAAAAAGTTTCGATACAAAAAAGATCGTGCTCAATACTACAAATAAATAAATGTAACTATTGCTTGCTCATTTCATGCAACTTCGTATTTAAATAGGTAATTTCAACTTGTACGTGTTTAATAAATAAAACTTTCACTCGAATATAACTTTTGTTTTTCTCTGTAATAAAGAAAACTTGAAATTCTCCATTTAGTACGTGGCTAAAACGCTATCCGAGTAAAAAAAAGAAACCTCATTCTTTTATGTCTATGGCCGATCGCCATTGTTAGATGCGCGCGCATAGGAAAACTGAATAATTCTTCCCGCCATTGCGATTTTTTTTTCAAAACTCGTTCTCACTGTTGAAAATGATTTTTTTGTATTATTTTCTTATACCATAATGTACTAAAGTGGTGTTTTTTTTTCCCATACAACAAATATGTTTTTTTGCCGTTTTTGCGATAATGGTACGGAACCCTTCGTGCGGGAGTCTGACTCGCACTTAGCCGTTTTTTATATTAACTATGGACCGCGACTACTTCTGCGTAGCATTAGATCATTAAATAGCTTATTTTTTATATTGTAGGTGTGTGGGCCGCCTTACTTGAGAAATGGCTCACCATACAAACTTCTACCCCCCTTTTCACCCCCTTCAAAGTGATTCCCTAAGCAAGAGCTATCCTATATCCTTTCCAAGGTCTCAAACTATCTCCATACCAAATTTCATCTAAATCGGTTCAGCTGTTTAGTCAAGAAAAGGTAACAAACAAACAAATAGAGTATAACTTTCGCATTTATAAAGCTACTTAAATGTTAACGTTTGACAAGTTCTCAACAGTGAATTGAATTTCTTAACTTCAAATTTTCTATTAAGAATCTGCGGGGTAACAGTTTTGCTCACTTTATTATTTTGCGTTTAGCTATCTGGTTTCCGAACGCTGAAATCGTTCAGTTTTACTATCACAATGAAACTAGAAAAATATCAGCCGTAAAAAACTGCTGACCAAAACTATTACATAGGTACA
Organism: Orthosia cruda; assembly: GCA_964057195.1. Lineage (NCBI taxonomy): Eukaryota > Metazoa > Arthropoda > Insecta > Lepidoptera > Noctuidae > Orthosia > Orthosia cruda. The sequence continues at coordinate 6,268,687 of OZ059841.1, read as the reverse complement.
AAACTCCATGCTATTGCCTCGGGGTTACGAGTAACTGACAGTTCTCCAGTTTTTCGTGATATATCCGATGTAAAAATACAATAGAATACCAGTGTTTTTACGGTGAAATAGTGTGTGTGTGATATCTGTGAAGTATGATGATGTGTCTACTATTTCACTGCCTATCCGATTTGACCACCGTTTTAGTGACTCTTGTAGGTACTATTAATTTATTTGTTATGGCACTCTAAAGAATTTTTCACAGAAACATTGATGGCTAGAATTTATTCAAAGTCAAAGTCAGAAATATTTATTTCAACTAGGCCATTAAGCGGCACTTTTGAAAGTCAATAATTAATTTTTAAATGTAAAAATTGATTCTACCGTCCATTCGGGAAAGTAGCTTGTTATGGAGAAGAACGGACAAGAATCTCCATAATTACTCTGTTAAAAAATAAGGGGTATATAATATTTTCATAAGTACATACATTAATAAATTCATATATGTGAGGACGATGCACCCAGAATAGCACTACATACTATACTACGTATAGGTAAAAAGTACTAAAAGCATTAACAGGTAAATTCATTAATTTGATATATAGTGAGATAACTGAAATAGCATACGTAAATCAAACAATATTTCTTAAACAAAACTGTCCAAAAGGAAGTTGATTATTGACATTATGGCTTTGAGCGGGCGCACAGCCAGTACTGCGTTAACACTGGGGAATATATACGCCTTAAGGTGCTATCTACGCCTCAATGTTAACGCAAAATTTCAATATTGAACCTCCTTTTGAACAGTTTTGTTTGCAAAATATTATTTGATTTACTGCTGTGTTAATTATGAAGAAATTCCAGCCATCAATTTTTCTGTGTAAAAATATTTTTAAACATCCAAGTCGTTTTGGAGGAGTTGGAAACTTGTTGCGAAAAAATATCGTGATGTTAATTTTTTTTTTTAAAGCAAAACTATTAGTTACACGAAAAAACCTTGTGTTCAAAATTATGTAAATGAATCAGTAATAAATATGTCGGGTTTTATCTATAGTACGGACGTCAAAACAAATCGCAAGCACGCCATCTGGCGGCAAAGCAAGAACAAAAACGCTTGCGTCGAGGGAACAGCAGAATATGGCAGTAGAGTACTGATAGCCTTAGAGCTAACATGTCGTAGAATCAGTATTGATCTGTAATATTAGTAAGCAAGATTGTAACTGTAACTATTTAAAATAAACCCAGTGTATCGAATAATTTCTGTGATTTCATTTGCACGATTGTACCCATCGACCTGCCCACACACGATGTCTTAACCTAAGGGAAATACATTCTGACTTCCCGATGGTTTGCATCTATCGGCCAGCCTTGATGCGACAAATATATATTTTTTCCAAACCTTTTAACCTAGCCGTTACTAAGGAGTATGCTTTAGAAAGTTACCGTTTTACGGCACCAAAGGGTATGTAGGCGCTTAATACTATAATCCTTGGCGAGTGACAAATATCTACAAATAGCAGCTAACTGTTATTGATAATAAATCTCCTCATAATTTAAAACAACCAAAATATTGACTGTGCTAAATATTTTAATACAAACCGTGCCAACCTATTTGAATAAAACTAGCGTGATATAATACACAAGCCTTAGAGGCGGCAGCTGTTGCGTTCAATATAAGTGCTCTAGGTTGTATAGAGCGACACTTTGTATAATGGCTCTATATAGAGCTTATAGTTATTAGATTTAGAATAAATAAATGGTGTTTAATATTTGGTGCTGTTTCTTTGGAGTGGAACCTTCTTATATTTAATACACTAGAATTCCAACTTCTATCGTAATATTATAAAGAGGTAAAGTTTGTGAGTTTGTGACGTTTTAAGGGGTAATCTCTGGACCTACTGAACCGATTTTGTAATTTCTTTAACCATTAGAAAGCTACATTATTCCTGAGTGTCATAGGCTATAAAATATTTTCAAAAGAAATAGAGATACTTATGAAAATTGCAATAATGTAACCCAAGGTAGCAAAATGTTGCCTATAAAATTCATTCTTTGGCGTGCGCTGAGAAACTACGGATGTCAGATAAGAATAATTAGGTAGGCAGGGTAGGCAGGGTAGGCAGGTTAGGTAGGGTAGCTAGTATAGTATAAATTGAAAGTTTATTTATGAAGCTTGTTATTATTTGAAAAAATAATATACGATATAGATGAAACTTTACAATGATATAAGAACAACACTTAAATAGGCTACAATATTTAAAAATATACTCGTTTCAGCCCTCGGCTTTACCCGCGTAATAAGTGTGTTATTATACTAAATGAACAATATACCGAGATAATAAGTACCCTATGTGTTAATCCAGCAACCTTCTTGCTTAAGTGATTTCGGCAGAGCAAAGAGAATGACAAATTCCCTTAATGTTTTTCTTCGGTATATCCCTAAAATATTGGGCTTTCAAAAAGAGTATCTTCACCAATAAAAGGCAATACCGAAAAAATAAACCATAACAGTGCAAAATTTGGCTGCGGGTGAATAGCTGCTTGTATCAAATATATCTTCTAACTAATTTGATGTGAACGTTTGTACACAAAATATAGGTTTGTGAATTCAATACCGAAAAAATAAACTTTCGGTGTGCAAAATTTGGCTGCGGGTGAATAGCTGTTTGTATCAAATATATCTTCTAACTAATTTGATGTGAACATAAAATATAGGTTAGTGAAATTAATACCGAAAAAATAAACTATCTGTGTGTCAAATTTGGCTGCGGGTGAATAGCTGCTTGTATCGAATATATCTTCTAACTTATTTGATGTGAACATTTGTACACAAAATATAGGTTTGTGAATTCAATACCGAAAAAATAAACTTTCGGTGTGCAAAATTTAGCTGCGGGTGAATAGCTGATTGTATCAAATATCGGTGTGCAAAATTTGGCGGCGGGTGAATAGCTGCTTGTATCAAATATATCTTCTAACTAATTTGATGTGAACGTTCTTACATAAAATATAGGTTAGTGAAATCAATACCGAAAAAATAAACTATCGGTGTGCAAAATTTGGTTGCGGGTGAATAGCTGTTTGTATCAAATAAATCTTCCAACTAATTTGATGTGAACATTTGTACATAAAATATTGGTTTGTTAATTTGGATATTTTCTTAATCAATCACGCCACGGCTGATCGAATTTCAACTTTCACGCGGGTAAAGCAGCTGTCAAAGCTTTCATAAATTTACCGAGATCAAACTCTTTGACAAGTGTTCTCACGTCTTCAAGTAATTGTTATATTGCCAGATGTATAGCCCCACTGCTGTTATAAATGTTTACAAACATTTTCTAAACAAACGTTTGATCACAATGTTCAAAAAATGTGTTCATATAATACCTTTAAACGAGCAATTCATGTACATATACGATAATTACGATACGATAATTCTGATTTTTATGAAATTTAGTATGCAAGGGGTTTCGGGGGCGATAAATCGATCTAGCTAGATTTATTTTTTAAGAAAACGTCGTTATGTTTATTTTCACCTGAGGAGAGCTCGGTCGCCCAGGTACTGTTAAGTAATCCTAGTAAACACACAATTTTTTAGATAATTAATTGTAACAAGTGCTTGCATTCAGTTAGAGTGCTTTTTCTTTTGTAAACATTTTTCATTAGTATAGGAACACTTAAAACATCTAACAATCCCTAACATAATGTAACAATTCTTATCATTTGTTAGTAAATGTATTAGTGTGAGAAAATCTTTGTAAATATTTTTATTATAATTCCAACACAATTTGTCAAAATGGGGTTCTATATACCCATCTGTTACCCAGTGTGAGTGCGGTGTTCCTGTGTAGAATATGACAAACATTTTGGAGTGCCTCAAGTGCCTGTGCATCAGCATTTAAGAGGACCTAATGAACGCCACTGAACCTGCAGCTAACGTGGCTACCTGCTGAGCACGAAATATTTAAAGAGTTTTCCATCGACTCGAAAAAAATAAAAAAATCCAACGTTAAAATTATTTGGTTATTGTGTAGAAAAAATTTATTAAGCTCAAAAAAATTCTGATTTTATATTTTTATTTCGCCTTTGTTTTTTTTTCTATATTAGAAGAATACTTTTATTACGTACAGTTCTGTCTAACCTCTTAGGGATAAAGATCGTATTGTCATAATGTGTTGTAAACTTTTCATAAAATATGCAATATCATCTTATCATCATTTTAGTCAATGAAAGTCTGACACGCCCTCCCGCATCACCCAGAGCGGGAGAAATCATTGAATGAATTCCTATCCAAAAAAAAAAAAGATTAGGTTGGCTTGCAGTCTACCCAGAATCAGGTAAACACCAGCATTTTATGTGAAGCGGCTTCATTTCTGGCGTGTCGTGATCAATAAAATCTGACACGCCCTCCAGCTACACTCAGAGCGGGAAAAATCACTAGATCAATTCCCATCCAAAAAAAAAGGTTAGCTTGGCTTGCAGTCTACCCAGAAGCAGGTGAACACCAGCATTTTATGTGAAGCGGCTTCAATTCTGGCATGACGTGTTACCGACTGACTGGATTGTGAACCCTGTCACTGTGTAACACAATACATGTTTCTAAGACTGGTTGTCCAACTTTCGGATTTCTGATGACCGGTAACGGAGAGACAAAACTTAGAATAGAATAAAAAGTCAGAGTCAATCAAAATGCAGTAGGTTCTCCTCTTTCTCACACCTCGGTAAAATGATAGATTTTATTTAAGGTTGCCCTAGTAGATCATTCTTGCATACAAACGTAGTCTAGCGATGACTCCACTGTTCGACGGTGAAAGTTAAAAAAAAAAAAAAACAATTTGTCTCATCATTATTAATTAGGAAACAAAAAAGTAAAAAAAAAATAATTTGTAAGTTATGAGCGTCGAAAGTTCCTTATTTCAAAACTAATTTTAACGCATATTTGGGCGCAAATAAATACCATAAGAAGAAAGAAAATTGCAAAACAGTCACCATACAGGGATAGATAAGTAGTTCAATAATGCAAACAATTTTATTAAGAAAAGATACATTTAGTAGTTTTTTCATGATATCCATATTCCCAAAGGTATGTTTATAAAATTTCGCGCGCTCATGTTCGTCCTAAATCACAATGCATTTCGCTACAAATTTGCAAAAGTTTGTATTCGTACGCGAACTAACTTCTTACTGGTCATCACAGCATCTATCTCTTTCGCACGTGTCGTCGGATGAGATAGCATGCATTTTAACCCCGTGCACAAAATAGTTCGTGCCGTCGACTAGGGCAACCTCTCACATAGGATAGCTTACAAAAGTGACTTTTATCAGTCAAAAAGTCCAAATATAGTTTATTTATTTATTTAAAACTTCATGCAACATACAGATACATAGTTGGTTACATTCTATCTTCTTCTTTGAAAGCCAGTGTCGATTCCTACACTAAACACATGCAGCTCAACACCAAGCATTAAAGCTACAGTGCAAGTATTATATTATCTGTGGCTATAGTGCGGTAACACGTGTAAAGCGAATATTTATCGTTCCGCACAGCTGCGGTGCATATTACTATTTTCATTTCTAAACTAAACATATGCATACAATATATTAGGTGGGAACTGTCTTTTGTTAGTATTAGTTCGGCGAGACTACATTTATTAAAATCATTTATGAAGCACGAGACAAACTTGTATGTCCTAAATACATAGCATAAATACAAATACTTTAACCGGTTTATCCAATAACAAAATATTTACTTACCTACCTAAGTCAGAAACTTAGGTATAATTGAGATCGGTTTATTTATTTCCAATATTTTGGACAAACTTGCAAAGTTTGTCACGGTTGGCGTAGTGGTTGAGCGGTTGGCTGCTGCGCTGCGTGTCGTGGTTCGATTCCCGCACGGAACAAAATATTTGTATGGCCTACAGATAATTGTGACGGATCTGGGTGTCTTGTGTATGTGAGTTTATATGTTTGTAAACGCACCCACGATACAGGAAGAAATTCCTAGTGTGGGGCAACATTTAAGTAAAAGAAAAAAAAACCTGCCAAGTGCGAGTCGGACTTGCGCACGAATGGTTCCGTACCATTATCGCAAAACGGCAAAAAAAAACACGTTTGTTGTGTGGGAACCCCACATAAATATTTATTTTATTCTGTTTTTAGTATTTGTTGTTATAGCGGCAACAGAAATACATCATCTGTGAAAATTTCAACTGCCTAGCTATCACGCTTCACGAGATACAGACTGGTGACAGACACACAGACAAACAGACGGACTGCGGAGTTTTAGTAATAGGGTCCCGTGTTTACCCTTTGGGTACAGAACCCTAAAAAGTGGATTAATGTATCCTAACTGTAAAATATGAATGTTTTAATACAATACAACCGAACGTAACAATGGAATGTTTAGCAAATTCAGATTTTTCTATCTCAGTAATTATGGTTGAGAATTTCAGATAATAAAACTCAGCAAAGGATTGCCTCGGAATTGAAACTACATTGCACATAGCACAAAATAACAATTACGAATTCAATCAAATTGTATTTGAATTTATTATCTACAAATACAGTTTATCTATCTTTTTGGTGATACCTGCATATCTGACGGACAAACTTCGTTTTCATTAATTAATTCAAATCTTTTAATTTGTTAAAAATACCCTACCTTGCCTATATTTTGTCAAATTTTGACGTCGAGGCACAATTCAACAATTCCTACACGAAAATGCGTCTTAAATGTGAATATTTTTTATGAACAATAATTTGTCCATTTGCTCACTCCATAAACAAAAGAAAAGCGCCACATACAAAGTAGGTACATCACAAAAAGCCGCGTTACCTCAAAGGTAGGTACCGACTCGTGCATTACGTCTGAGTGGACATTACTTTGGGTCAAAGTCCCCATTGTTTCTCCAGAAAGGACCACTGAGGGGTCATAATTAACCACTGACCTAAAGGAGGGTCATTTTTGACCCGCACTGACGTATTAAGGGGCGTTTATCTTTAAATTGAAGCTTTGTTTTTTTTGTGTAGTTTTTCAGGGAATTCTGGATAAAAGGAATACATTTTAGAGAGGTTTGTCGTGGTGGCCCAGTAGAAGAGACCTCGCATCTCACAATTCGCATTTTCACAATTATTGTAAAAATATCTGTCTGTGTAATCTAAAAGTTAAGACAATGGTGTCTTATCCCATACAAAGAAACCGTGCCGACGTACTGTACTGATTATACTGATTATTTTTTGCACATCGATCGCGTTCGGTTCCGTTCCACGGATATAGATGGTGATCTATCTATCGCCGTGGAACGGAACCGAACGCGATCGATTTACAAAAAATAATCAGATAAAAAACGCTAGTTACGTCGGCATGGTTTCTTTGTGTGGGATGAGGCATCTGTATGCAAGTATAATATTATCTGTAGTTAAGATAAGATTGAATTTGTGAAGATGAATAAACGTTTTTTGTTTATTATTATTATTTATCTCGTGCTGGAGGTTGTGGGTTCGAACCCGGGCAAGAACCAAAAGTGACTTACTTTTCAATTTATATATACTTTCTAAGTTGATCTTGGATATCGCTGTCAACGGTGAAAGAAAACATCGTTAGGAAACCAGCAATCTTATTACGTAAGTGTGTTCGGCAAGGCAAAAGGCAAAGAGTATGAACAATCGGCCAAACACATGCGAGATAAAAGACGCGATGTGGATTTCCGTTTATGTGATTGGTTGGTTGTTCATGCTCTTTGCCTTGCAGATTTCAGTTACGCAATAAGGCTACGGACTTGTTATACACTTATCACACTAATATTTTAAAGGCAAAAGTTTGTGAGTGTGTTTGTATGTTTGTTGCTTCTTCACGCTCAAACGGCTGGACGGATCTGGATGAAATTTGGCACATCACATCATCAGCCTTTTTAATGTTCCCACTGCAGGGGACACAGGCCTCCTCTAATAGAGGGAGTGGGCTATAATCCACCACGCGGGCCCAGTGCGGATTGGTAGATGTCACATGTCTTTGAATTTTTGGTTCTAAGACATGCCGGTTTCCTCACGATGTTTTACTTAACCGTTTTGAGAGCAGTGGTGATGAAATAAAAAACACAAAGTAAAGCGCCTGCTTGGGTTCGAACCCACGACTTACAACTCGTAAGTCGGGACCGTAACCATTGGGCCAGAAAATATGAAATTTGGCACAGAGATTGATTATAGTCAGGAATAGCACATAGAATACTTTTCATCGAGGGAATTATGTTTCCTCGCGATAATTTTCGACTTTCAAGCAGGTGAAGCCGCTGATAGAAGCTAGTAGTTAACATAAGTCTGATATCGACAACCCGCCTTTAGCAAGCGTGGTGATCAATGTTCGTGTCTTCTCTATATGAGAAGAGGCCTAGAATTATTATTATTTTACGGAATCTCAGGGAAAAGTGTAGGGGTATAAAGTACCTGTAGAATGATTGATTAGGTTATGAATATTTGTAAAGGTAACACTCAAGTAGGTGGTAAATTTATTTTATTAGAATAATGGCTGGCCAGATTGTGTTGCTAGACTGTAAGTGACGGTCGCGGATAAATTTGAAAAAAAGTTAATTAAAAAAATCAAAAATCCCGACTGCTTAAAAAGCAAGGATACATGTGATTTTGGTCAGCTAGCTCGCGAATATGTATCCTCCGACTGCACAGCATGATTTTCTTCTTGTTTACGTCCTTTTTTAGTTCGCTTCTTAAGCAGTCGAGTTTTTGATTTTTTGAATTAACTTTTTTTATTTATAACTTTTTTGTTTACATATTTTTTCGAATTAGGTACTTTTTAACATATATGTGTTATATTTTTTCAATCACCTCTTAAAATCCTTTATTTTGATACCCCACACGACGGGTTTGGAAGGAAAACAAAATTTGGAGACCCACAATATGGTGCCCAAAATCCGCCATATTTTTATTTTCCAATTTTAATGTAGCCAGTGACACTCGCAGACGGTTAAGACGAATCGATTGACGTAAGAATCATCAAAATCGGCCAGCGCGTTGGGTCTCTAGAACGCCACATAGGAACAAACATACATACATAGAGTGATAAACGCATTACCCTCCTTCGGTAGTCGGGTAAAAAGAGTAACCGTGGCCATGGCTCAAGCAACTGAAGGTACACGGGTGGGTTTTAGTCAATAAAGGTCTGACATGCTCTGCCAATTCACCGGGAGAAGTCATTAGATGATTGACCACCCAAAAAAAAAAAGATTTCAATTGACACTTTCGGAAATTAGCTCTTTCGCAAATTTAATATGTATTTATGTCTTCAGCAAGTTACATTCTTACTAAAATTAACGTCTAATAAAATTAATAACTATAAAATCTTTTTTAAACAAGCTTTTTCGTATTCTTCTCAGCAAACACTTTCATTTGATACCCTTATCATGGCAGTGCACAAAAAATAACTAGACCGCCTTCTCGGGCCGTCCGCCATATTGGATTTATAGGATAACTGTTTTAAAATTCAGTTGCAAGATTTGACCCGAACACAAACATACATTGCAAGTTAATTAAAAGCTTGTAAAATTATTGGGAATATTATTTGTTAAATACAGGTCTTCGGGTCCCAAGCCAGGAGTTAAACACCGGGGCCCATAGCGGCGTTAGGATTCCTGGACCCTGTCTGAATCTGCACCCCACGAAACTGCGGTTCGCAGCAGTGGAAAGCTAGGGATTTGCAAGGAGCAAATCAAATTGTGAGATATCCTGGTACCTATCTAACAGGTGGGAAGTGGGACGACTACAAGATTTATGAATAGGACTTACCTTAGATTCCTGCGGTAGACTCCTGGGGGTCGATCAATATCGTGCCGTGAGGTTAGGGATAGGAGAATATATATATATATAATAAAGGAGAATGATTGGATTGGGACCACCAACGCGTTCTGATCCGTTCGGCTACCAGGCAGACACACACGCGAGCGCTTCGCTGCGCGTGAAAATAAATTCTAAATCACGCTCGCGGGCGCCCCACAAACCGATTGCGAACGGCGGGCGCTATTAGCTATTGAGAACAAATCATTGAAAAATAGCTCGATTAGCTTATCAAATCACAAGACACCGAATTTCTCGTGTGCTCATTACAATTTTTTTTCTACTCTGTCAAGTGTCATCTGTCAAAATCGTTGACAGCCCACCGACACGGTGTTGCAAGTAAATATAAAAACTCGGGACGAAACATTTTTCTTCTCAGTTGTTCTCAATTACTGTTTTTTAGCATTTTCACTTGTCTTGTAGCTTTCAGATGTAGAAGGTATGATTATTCATTACCAGTAAGAAATTCCTAGGGAGAGCGGAGCAAGTTTTTTATTAATTTAAAAATGTTTGCGGCAGGTAGGTTATAGAAATGGTAAGCCAGTTTTTTTTTTTTTATCTAATGTAGGCTCGCGCTTGACCACTATCTCACCTGATAGTAAGCGATGATGTGGTCGATGGTGAAGCACGCTTGCCTAGAAGTAACCTATTCACTCTTGACTTAAAGACCCCTAGATTGTAGCTATCGGGAAACACAGACTCCGACAGGGAATTCCACTCCTTAGCTGTACGCATAATAAAAGTATTCCCAAAACGTTTAGTGCGTATGGGTGGGATGTCCACCATATATCGATGACGCATCGCCGTACGTCTGGTAGTCCGATGAAGGAACGGGCTGGGTGGAATTAAATCATGCAATTCCATCGCACACTCCCCGAAATGTAACCGATAAAAAACCGACAAGCTGGCAACTCGGCGACGATGTTCAAGGCTCTGGAGCTTTGACTTAACCAGTGCCTCATCGCTGATGAGTCTCTTGGCCCGCTTTTCGATCGACTCCAGTGCATCGAGCTGGTATTTGGCAGATCCGTCCCAGAGATGAGAACAGTACTCCATGCATGATCGAACTTGCGCTTGATACAAGCTGAGCAGCTGTTCTGGCGTGAAATACCTTCTCACCTTTGCAAGGATCCCCAGCTTTTTTGCGGCCAGCTGAGCCTTTGCCTCAATGTATGGCCAAAAATTGAGAGTCGATGTCAACGTAACGCCAAAAAGCTCAAGATGGTCAGCTATTGGCACGGTCACATCTCGGAAAGTTGGAGCCGGGTGAAATTGACTCTTTTTTACGGAAAAAAGACACGCCTGGGTTTTAGCAGCATTAAACCTGACCAGATTGGCATCGCCCCATTCGGAGACTGCCTGCAAGGACAGGTTTAAGCGCTCCACCATGGCCTCCCGGAGAGACTGGATCTGAGGCCCGGTAGCACGAGCGTTGGAAAATTATCTCTCAGTAACGGTGCTGTCGTCTGCATACCCAAAGGTTTGTGCAGCAAGAATAAAGTTGCCGAGAGTACCGACCCCTGAGGGACCCCGGCATTAATATCCAAGTAGTCCGACGAGCAGCCATCGATAACCACTTGAATGGACCGATCTCTCAGGAAGTCTGCAATCCAATCACACAGACCACCGGGCAAACCGAATGAAGGAAGCTTAGCAATAAGGCTTTCGTGCCAGACCCTATCAAAAGCCTTCGAGATGTCTAGGGAGATGGCAAGCGCTTCCCCGTGCCTCTCGATGGCCTCACTCCAGATGTGAATGGCATACGTTAGAAGATCCCCAGTAGACCGATTTCGGCGGAAGCCGTATTGGCGATCACTAAGGATATCGTTTGCTTCTAGGTATGCCAGGAGCTTAGTATTGAGTACACGTTCCATACTCTTACAGAGTATGGAGGTTACAGATATGGGTCTGTAGTTGGCCGGGTCAGCTCGACTGCCCTTCTTGGGCACGGGCTGTACGTTAGCCTGCTTCCAAGCATTCGGCACTTTTCCAGCCTCATACGAAAGACGGATTAGGCGTGTCAAGATCGGAGACAGTTCAGGCGCACAGGTTCTAAGAACAAGTGCTGGTATTCCGTCAGGGCCGCTAGCCTTGTTCACGTCAAGGTCTCGCAGCACCCAACGGACGTCCTTTTGATGGATACGAATGTCCGACATACTCGTCTCGCATCCATCAGGAGGAGGAGAGGGCCGCGAATCACCAGGATTCAGACGTGAAGATTCCGCAAAAAGAGAGGCAAATAAATTTGCTTTCTCCTCAGCGGAGTGGGCCAGTGACCCGTCGGGTTTCAGCAGTGGTGGCAGTGAGGAACGGCAGAAGTTCGACTCGGCCGACTTAGCCAGAGACCAAAACGCTTTACTACCTGCTGGGTAAGAAGCAAGTTTGGTCCCTATTCGGCCAATGTGATCGAACCGAGCCCTTCGCAACACCATCTTGCAGGACTTGGCAGCCCTGTTGAAGGCCTTCTTCTTCTGACCCACGTCACTCGCCTTATGCGATCGAGCGTCGACCCAAGCCAGGTACGCCCCATGTTTAAGCGCGTCGGCGCGCTTCGTTCGGCGCCAAACCATGGCCGGTCTTCGCTAGACATTGTTACGTCATTGAGCGGAATGCAGTACTCCATTCCCCGACGCAACACATCCGTCACGGCATCCGCACACGACGATGGATCAGTCGAAGAAAAGCAAGTAGGCTGCCAAGGATAGCATGCGAAGAAAGATCGCATGCCATCCCAATCTGCCGACCTGTACCGCCAAACCCGCCGGGTGCCTCTTGGGCTGGGATCGGGCGGGGAATAGACGGACACAGACTTCACCAGACAGTGGTCGGAACTACCCAATGGTGATGCTATCGACACAGAGTATCTGTCTGGATCTGTTGTCAGCAGAAGGTCAAAGCAATTCGCCGTGTGCGAATCAACATCCGGTACCCTCGTTGCCCCCTGGACCAGCTGGGTGAGGTTTAGCGCTAGCGCAAGCTTACGCATCTCCCGTCCAGCATGATCAGTGCACTGGTATGGGAAGAGCCACTCCTGGTGGTGGGCATTAAAGTCCCCCAGTAACACTAATTGGGCAGAAGGGTACCGCTGCTGTGCTGCATCAGCCGCCTCACTGAGGTACTCTGTGAGCCTGGTTGCCTCCTGATCTCCACTGTGCGAACGGTAGACACAGGCGTAGATAATTTTATCCAGACCTGTGTCCACCAGAACCCAGAGCGCAGTGAATCTTGAGTCCTCAAGGTTACGGAGACGCCGACAGCAAAGATCGTCACGTTCGCTCGTGGCCTAAAATTGGTTTTATAAGAGTGAACGGAGGAGAGGAGTTGGAAGTGAGACGAGGTTCCACGCTGCTAACCTTCAGACACGCACTGAAAGGACAGCATCATTGGGGTACTAGTCCGGAGACTGCGGGGACGCCCGAGCCCCCCCGGAATGTCCATCGGGCCCTCCCCATCTGGTCGCCAACCAGCACGATGGCGCATTTCGGGATTTTTCGACAGTTGGCGGGGCAGCCTTTCGTGTGTGGCTGGCACACTACTTGGGCCCCCAACTACCTGCGGTCGGCCAGCGGCGCACCGTGCCTCGGATCCCGCTACCCTCCGCGACTAGTCTCCCGATACATCCCTAACAGCGCGCGTCTGGCTGGTCAACCTGCAGTGGAACAGCTATCTCGACCCAACTCCTCTAGTTGGCTACACCGAGCATCGAACCGGAACACGGCTAGGCCGTTTGGCGGTACGTCTTTGCCCGGTGGGTGGTCACAAGCCTTCGGCCGAAGCCTCCCACCAGTTAGTGTCACCTGATTTGCACCACCCGGGGACCACGTGTAGGGAATCAGAAAAAGGGTACGTTCCTAAGGACGTGGGTGACTCGGCCCCCAAAATCGTTAGTCAGTCAGTTAGTTATGAAAATTCTTTAGAACCTGATAGAAAGCTACCTCAATAACTGAATGCAACATAACCCGGCAAAATATAATTTTGCCGTGACATACACCACGTGAGTAAATCCGAGGAACAAAGTTATTGCCTCAAAATGTCTAGCCTACATAGGTATCCTGTACTGTGTCATCATCATCATCATACCAGCCGAAACACGTCCACTGCAGGACATAGGCCTCCCCCAAGCGTCTCCACACTGACCGGTCCCTTGCGTCCCGCATCCAGCGGATCCCCGCAACCTTCACCAGGTTATCGGTCCACCCGGTGGGAGGCCTTCCAACGCAAAGTCTTCCTGTTCACGGTCGCCATTCTAGAACTTTTCTGCCCCATCGACCATCCGTTCTGCGAGCAATACGCCCTGCCCACTGCCACTTTTGTTGGGCAATTCTTCGGGCTGTGTCGGTAACCCCGGTTCGTTTGGGAACCCTGGTTTTGTACTGTGTAGGTTGAAATTAAAATCTTCAGTAAACTTAACTCTGCTAACATTCACAATAACCTAGATACTCTTAACCTACTTAATAACGGTATATAAAAAAAACACACATATCTATAAAAAAAACAACTTTTGAATTCTGAAACCAATTTTCGGGCCGAATATAACCATTTTACGAACACAAAAACTTTGCCAATTTAACTTCACCGGGCGAACGTTTCCAATCCATTGGTACTAATATTATAAATTCGAACGTAACTCTGTCTGTCTGTCTGTTACCTTTTCACGACTAAACAGCTGAGCCAATTTAGATTGATTGATTGATTTCTAAAGGTTTTATACCTTTAAGTTAACAAAAAAGATCTTGTTCTAAATATAAACTAACATACTTCAAATAATGTTCAGTAGGCTTAATCGCCTCTATTGACATATAATAATTGATATGTTGACAGTTCTTAATTAACAATATATTAAATTATGTAGAGTTTGCAGACCCACATTTTAACAAGCTTTTGTTTAACTTGCAATGTATGCAAGTGTGTTCGGGTGAAATCTTGCAACTGAATTTGAAAGCAGTTATCCAACACCGATTAAGATGCAATTTTACATACACGTTATGTATGGATGACCATGCTTGGTTAGTTAAGTGACGTCATTCTAAATCCAATATGATGGACGGCCCAAGATGGCGGACTAGTTATTTTTTGTGCACTGCCATGATTTGGGTATCTAATGAAAGGGTTTGCTTAGTAGAATACGAAAAATGCTTGTTTTAAAAAAAACATTTCATTGAATAATTTTATTAAATTAAAGTTACCCACCCAATTAAATGATCGCTTACCATCAGGTGCAATAGTGGTCAAGCGCGAGACGATATTAAATTAAAAATAATTATTTTAAACCAAGAAAACGAATACCCAATAATATTATTTTTTAGGTCTACTAACTTATACTTAATTAGTTTAATATTATCTATACAAATCAATGTGCTGAACCAATTTAGATGAAATTTATTATGTTGACTCTGGGAAGGACATAGGATAGTTTTTATCCCGGAAATCATCCTTAAAGGGTTGGAAAGGGGAGGTAGAAATTTGTATGGTGAACCAAAATAAGACGGCGGGTTAATATAATTACGCGATATTAAAAATTTGGCTATTCGAAGTACTAATGCTATGCAGGCAGAAGTCGCGGGCAAAAGCAGAAGGCATATATTTTTGCTAAAAAAAAATTAAGATCCGACGAGTAATTCTTGTGAGTCTCGTAAATTCAGCCTAGATCTCCTGGGAAAGAGGTTTTTAGCCTAGAGATTAGGATGTAATTTTCTCTCAGGATTGGTTAAGATTTCTTTAGGATAAGCTGAGGTATGAGGGTTGTGTGGCTAATAAAATAAGATATTTATCTGAATTCGATGTTTTAGATGAGTGCCTCAAAGATAATGCAGAAAAATATGAAATGAGGAAATCAATAAGTAAAAGTAATAAATAAATTAACATAAAAATAAAAAGCTAATTCATAAAATCAAAATAATATTTTTCGAATTAGTGATATTTAATCACATAAATATTATATATTTTTAAATCACCTCTAAAAATCCTTTAATTGATACCCCACACGAAGGATTCGGCAAATACAAAAAATCCGCCATTTTTCTATTTTACAATTTTAATGTAGCCAGTAACACTATCAATATCAAAATCGGAATAAAAAACGCCTTTGGTCTCTAGAACGCCACATAGGAACAACAACAATACATAGACTGATAAACACATTACTTACCTTCGGCAGTCGGGTAAAAAGTGTACACATTAGAAAGTTAAACCAAATAAAAACAGATACATAGGAAATAAATAACTAATGTTAATAAGGAAAATATTAAGCACTATTCCTCTCTCCTAGACACTGACTGTATCAAGAAAGTTGCTGTGCCCGACAGGGTTCATAATAGTTTCTGAAACTTCTATTTACCACCTGTATGTGGCATATTATGGATGCAATAAATCTAATTTGAATTTGAAAGAAGATTGTGCTAAAGTGTTTGATTGTCCTACCGGCCCCCTTCTACCATCGGAAATCTAGACGCACAGCAAGAATCCATCCTTAACTGGTTGCCATTCCACCGATTCGCACCAAGCGATTCCAAACATCCTTCATAATGCGCACAGCGAATGAGTGGAACTCACTACTTGCGTCTTTGTTTCCGAACGCATTCAACCCGAATCTTTTCAAAGTTAGAGTGAACAGGCTTCTTATGGGTAAGATCACTCGATCGTCGACTCTGTCTCTGTCATCTCTGAACTAGACTAGAGGCAAGAGCAAACACACAAAATGAATAAAAAATAAAAAAATGTGGTCTACTCGTCGCAAGAGTGACTGCTGAGCGTGAGGTTCTAGGTTTATACCCAGTTCTATTCCTAGGCAAACGGGCTTCACCGTCTACCACATCATCGCTTAACTTTATTTATTTCATTCTAATACCAACAAATAATACCTCTGGCATTATTTCAACTCATATTTATTTTATATGCCGGACGGATGCTATTGTTTAAACTAATACCAAAACATTTTTAAGATATAAGGTACAGTCAGCAAAAATGCTTTGTATTAAAAAAATAAAAGATCTGTAATTGAAAAAAAAACAGTTAAATCAAAAAAAAAATGTTAGCAAACGTCTAGTTCAATAATAAAACATTATGACTAATAATCAACTGTATTATAATTTTAGTACCTCCTTGTAACCGTATATTAAATTTTTTGCAAAAACATCAAAACATGAACAATTTACTTATAATCTAAAAATTACAAAATATATCAGATAATGCACTCTTAATTTATATTAAAATTTACCTGACAAAGTTATTATTAAGTAGGTACTTATTATTTACGTCTAGGTACCTATCTAATAAAAACTACGACAGGTACATTTTCACAAAAAAAAACTTTTAATCTAACCATTGTATAATCAAATCAGTCATTCACCATATCTACATAGCAATGAAACAAATGACGTTTTTTTAATAGCGTGATCATAATCTGAACAATTATTGCAAAGATCTGAATAGTAGGTTTAATGAAACAGCTTTCGTCTAAATACTGTGTTGTCATGACGAGATCTTTGATTTTATTTATAGCAATTGAATGTGCTATAAAACACCAAAAACCGTTGGTGTGAATTAAATTAATTTTCTAACGCCCATACTGAAAAATATGGTTAGGTTTTACTGTGCTGACTGTACCAAATTCAAGTTGTTAGTATTCTTTCGCAGATTAAATTTTATTATTTAAAGATTGGTATTCGTTCGGAATTGTAAATAAATATGAGGTAAAACAAATACCAGTGGTATTAGTTGTTGGTATTAGAATGGAATAAACCCTTAACATCAGTCGCGATAGTGGTCTTACGGGAGACTATAATAAATTATTCAAATAAAACTTAAGGCATATGATTAACAAATAAAAAGACTATAAAGATTGACTTTCTCTGCCCATCCCTTCGTAAATAATTGTCTGATTTTATTTCACGTAAAAAATCTTCGTGGAATGATAGCCAAGCAAATTGCAACAGCATGAAAAGAACGTTAAAAAAATAGCATTTTTACCAAGAAAAGTAAAACAATTTTCACAAAACAGAAAAAAAACGACTTTCTTTCGTAATAGCACTACTGCACTAGGTTTATTTTGTCTTTGTTGCTGGTGTTTGCTAATGAACGAAGATCAGATACTTGCGAAGCGTCAGGGAATTCTCTCATCTTCCTAGAATTTTTAAGAAGGGAGCTTGGTACGGTTTTCTGGGCAGTTCTAAGAGATTATATCTATAATCTTAGAGGATAGAAAACATACTTTCTCTTTGTTTGTCTGTGTTTGCTTATAACTCAAGATGCACTTACCAGATTTGTGTAATTATACAAGCTTTTATTTAACTTGCAATGTATGTATGTATGCGTGTTCGGGTCAAATGTTGCAACTGTATTTTAAAGCAGTTATCCTCCACCGATTAAGATGAAATTTTGCATACACGTTTAGTTTTGATGACAATGCATGGTTAGTTAAAGGACGTCATGGCGGATTAGTTATTTTTTGTGCACTGTCATGATATGGGGATCAAATGAAAGTGTTGGCTGAGAAGAATACGAAAAAAGCTGGTTTACAAAAAAGTTTTTTTTATGAATAAGTTATTTATTCTCATTTAAACCAATCTAATAAAGGTTAGTTTATTTTTAGACTTAGATAATGGTCTTGAATTAAGTCTACATGGCAATGGTGGTTATAGTTAATTAAATATTTTTAAACCCGACGGAAAAAGAGGGGTGTTTTTGTATCTGTGTATTTGTTGTCTGTCTGTGGCATCGTAGCTCCTAAACGGATGAACCGATTTTGATTTAGTTTATTTTTATATGAAGAATAACTTTGTCGTAAGTGTTCTTAGCTGAAAAATGCAAGCTTTCTGCGAGATTGCCATGGGAGCGAAACAGCGTGAGGAAACTAGTTAATTTATAATGTTCTCTAATTTGGGTATATTAGACCATTAATTAGATCCCCGGGCACAGTTTGTACAAAATTGTTTAACAGAGAATTTTGCACCCAAATTTATACTTAAACATATATATTAATTTACTTAGGTACATTTATTTGAAACCGCATCATTACACCAAATTTGCACCGACATCATATGCTCCAATGAACATTATAATAAACGGTTCAATAAATATTAGGTATGCTTTACATTATTTTGAGTTTGAAATTGCAACTCAAATTAATTTAATTATTTTATCTACACTCACAACGTAATGTTCCAAATATGAATTCAAAAAATATTGTATAAACACGTACTTTGTATTCAAGGATAGGTAAAATTAATAAAAAGAAACATAACAGTGCAACATTTTCCTTCGATTTTCAACACAGAACAGAAAAAAACCTGTGATTTTCAAACAACTGCATCATAAAATAACTTTTCATCACACTTGCACGTAAACAGTATCAAAACATACAGGTTAACTTAGCCGTAATGCCCCATATAAAACCCTCGGGCTTTTTTGTTTGTCATGAAGCCCTAGGGCGGTAAGTAATATTTTTTTAATTTACAGCACAGCACACAGGTCATGCAAGTTCAAGCAAGGAGTTTACACGCAATTGAAAAATTGTCATAAAATGTTATCTAAACAGGAATTTCTTTGCAATCTCGCTACATGTTACTTAAATACTCAACTAATGTTCTTAATAATCGATTTTAATAGTTATAGTATGAAAACGTCGAAATTATTTCATTCTTTTTACACTCCGTCATGGCTGTATACCTACGTAACCGTTAAAGTTTCCCTTATTTGCCATTAAAGTTTCGGAACGAAACACTGTATAATCTGTGGTGTGGGCAAAAATTCGCCAACCGCTTAAAAAAAAGGTTCACGTATTTCGTAATAACAGCTGTGCTGACTTGAAGCTATAATTCATAATTATTACTCGCAAATGTGATGAAAAACATTGTGTGTATCACGGGCGGTACGGGAACTACTTTTCTACTAGAGTCTCGATCGTAATTCCTTACCTACCGCCCTTAATACACAATGTACTATTAAAAAATTATAGGAAAACCAACCAAAACTTCGTTTTTCACCGCTGGCAGCAGCACCTCACAATATTTATTGTATAAATTATGTCTGGTACTTGTTTTCCTTTTTTCAGTTAATACATTTTTGGCGGTCGTGTATTTTAAATTTTCTAATTTTAATGTATCCAGTGACACTCGTAAAGTTAAGGGGAATCAATTGATGTAATAATAATCAAAATCGGCCAACGCGCGTTGTACGCTTAAAAAACGTGCCGAGCAATGCCGTGTGTACATAGCCTAAGAAGATATTTTCAGTGATTTGCAATGGTGACAATGATTGCGCCAAGACAATGTTACCATTGTGTCAAAAAAAAAATATTTCGTTATCTACTCAATTCATAAGTTACGTGATAGTGTTGGAATTGTGGTTTGACTACCAAAAAGGCGCTAGCTGATTTGTTTGTAGGGAAATTAACACCAAAATTAAACATAATTATGTTTCAGTTTTTTTTTTTTAATGGAGTTCAATGGCACGTCTTCGCGCCATCGGTAAAGCATAACAATGCCTTATAATTAGGAGATTGGAAAAGCTGTAACAAGTCAAATTTTAAATTTGTATAAACCCCGACACATTTGTATTTCATGCTACATAATTTATCTAGTAGTAGACACGCTTCGATCGACAATCTATTGAACGTAGACAGATAAACAAATACACAAACACACAGGTACACACGTCAAACTTAATACACCTCTTTTTCCGTCGGGGGTTAAAATCGAGAACACTTCGTGCAGTGTTAATGTGCAATGATTCTGGCACAATCTCAGACCAACAAAAAAAGATAGACGTAGCGTCGCGAACATCAAAAGTGAAGCCACATTTTTATCTATGTGTGTTTGGAAGGGTTGCCATTTGTTGATTTTTTTTCCCTATAAAATGGGTAATAATATTATTGTGTGGGTAGGATAATATTGTTCGAGTAAGATATTGTTGAGTATGGTATTGAACCTCGAAAGTAAACGATTAAGGTACATTATTAATTATAACTCACGAAAAGAAATATTTTTTTTGTTACATCGCAAAATCTATTTAAAAATAAACAATTAGAAAGTGGCTTTACATGCTTATGATTTGGAGATCACCTTTTATGCAATCCTTGCTTGTATTAGGAGACTTCATTCTTCCGCTTAGCAATATCCATTAATTTGCAAATAGACAAATTTTAAATAATAGAAAAAGCAAACTTTATGTGAACGAGGGTTATACAGAGAAAAAAATGCGCGTATTTGTGTGATGTGTGGGAGTATAGGGGAGAGTGCGCTAATGTGTGAGGGTGTATAGTTTGTATGAGTTAAAATTAGTATATACAGAGGAAAAAAAGGCGCGTATTTGTGTGATGTGCTATATAGTTTGTATGAGTTTAAATTAGTATATTTAGTTCTACTCTGGGGTATATGTTTAGGTGTAAGTTAGCTTAGCCTGTGACAGTGTCTTGGGATCGGAAGAAGTAAAATACAGCTACTTCCTATAACCATGCTCATAGAAATTCTATTAAAGGTTATAAGTTGCTGAAGCGTAAATCATAACATCGTCAAGTGTATGAGTCATTATGCAAATTGTTTTGAAATAATATAGATAATTATATTTTCAATCAACTTTATTAAATTCAAAAATACCACCATAACAAAATCACTGACACCAAAAAGTAATACAAAGATAAATGGTACTATTAGATAAAGATAAATGTACTATTTCTTATAGCTACTATCCATTTACTTTTTGTTTCATTATTATTTGGAAATCTAAAATATTAAAATAACATAAGAAAAGAAAACAGGAATATAACTCGAAGTAAGAAATCATATTAATTTTGTTTAATCGAATGGGGTAATTTGAAATCATATTATGGCAACCCACGCACTTTATGTCACTGATTTCAAAATCAAAATCAATTTTTTTATTTCACATAGGCCTACATGGGCACTTATAAAACGTCGACAAAAGGTGCACGGTTCGGGTTGGTCGTTTCCTATGGAGAAGAATCGGCAAGAAACTCCATGGTTACTCTTTTAAAAATGGTTTGGTTTTACAATATTTCCATGTTACAGCATTAGTACTTAGATATGCGGGGACAACGCAGGCCCGACTTATGACAATAAGTCGTAAAAAACTAAAAAAAATTAAATAAAAAGATTATATATTAAATAAAAAAGTTAACAAGTGTTAACTAGCATCAAGAAGGCCTACAATGTTCACACATTCACAAAACAATCGGTAAAAGAATCTATACAAAGGTAAAAAAAAAAATAAGTATAACAAGACTAAATTTAACGTGTGGCACAAATTTTGTTATCAGTGCTGTAACTATTCTTAGCAAAGGGCTATAAAGATGATTGAAAACCATTGTAAAAAGTCTAATTAAAAGAAGGAAAGAAAAAATGAGATTGAGAATAGTTAGAGACATCCACTTATTTGTGCCGTTTACAAGTTACCAGGGAAGCTGCATGCGCAGAAGGAGCTAAGGCCAAATGTTTTTATCTTCAACGTAGTCCTTGATTTTATAATATGCTTTGTTAATAAGGATACGTTTGATGTAGTTTTTGAACCTTCCATCGGTCAGTTCTATAACTGACTTTGGCAACTTGTTATAAAAGCGTATACTGTTTATAAGAAAAGACTTGCTAGTTTTCGTTAATCTGAATTAGGGTATTACAATTTCGTGCTTACTGCGTGTATTTAAATTATGGAAGTCGCTTCTAGTTTTGAAAAGCCCCATTTTTACGGACATACAAAATACATTCCAAAATATAAAGTGAAGGTAGAGTCAGTATATCGATCTCTTTAAATTTTTCTCTGAGGGACTCGCGAGGACCCATTTTATAGATTGCGCGGATTGCCCTCTTTTGTAGGATGAAAATTGATTCAACGTCTGCTGCTGATCCCCATTTCGTTCGTTGAGGTTTTTTGTTCCAAGGAACCTACAATTCATAGTATATTTAATAAATAAACGATGTTATTTCAAGTACTTACATGTGAAATGTGATTCCGTGAGACTTTTTATGTGCTTTGCTATTGTTTTTACAAGTTTTCACTACACAGGTAGGCATAATTCTATTTTTTTTAAATATATGTTAACTAGACGACGACTCGTAACGTACTAAGAGCGTTGAGCGTTTTAGTGCAGGTGTGTGCGTGAGAGTGTATATTTAGTTGGAGGAGCATAGTTTTGTGGCTTCACTTATGATGTTCGCGACGTTACGTCTATCTTTTTTTGTTGGTCTGAGGGCACAATTGAATTAGTAAGCTTGGGCCACAGGAATCTAACCAGCATTTTAAGACGACGATAGTCGCCAACGACCAAACGTAAGGGAACAAAACGCGCACTCGTTTCACACCCGTGCGACCCAAAATTAAGTAATATATTGTAATTTTCTTATTATTCTATGACTTAAAAAAAGCCTCAAATTAAAAATATAGATGATTAAATTGTCTTTGAGATGGTGATAATTTCATTAAAATATGCCCGTCAGTTATGGTGCGATTGTCGGTTTTTTGTCCTTGTTAGACATAAACATTACAAATTAATTACACTACGTTATACGAATAAAATTCAATTTTCTTTTAGATCAAATTATCGAATAAAAACCGGCCAAGTGCGAGTCGGACTCGCGCATGAAGGGTACCGTACCATTATCGCAAAAAACGGCAAGGAGCCCCACTTAAATATTTATTTTATTCTGTTTTTAGTGTTTGTTGTTGTAGCGGCAATAGAAATACATCTTCTGTGAAAATTTCAACTGTCTAGCTATCATGGTTTATGAGATAAAGCCTGGTGACAGACGGATAGACAGACAAATGGACAGCGGAGTCTTAGTAATAGGGTTTTTACCCTTTGGGTACGGAACCCTAAAAATAGTCTAATGTAACATATATTTTTCAAAAAAAATATGGCTGGCAGTTCAGACATGATTCTTATTTTAAAATCAGCTACTGAGGGATATCTTTCACAATACTATAATCTTCTGATGTTCACAGTACAAAGCAATATTTCTTCTTCAGGATTTATTTCAGTGTCACTGATAAAAAGAGGTGATATATTTTATCTGGTTGATTTAGTCTGATTGGAAAGAAACATAACGTTGGTATCTTCACAAATCTTTGTACATTAATTGGATTTATAGATACGTATGCTAGTTTTCTTTAAAAGGGTAGGCAGAAATGTAGATACAAGTTTATGTAGGTTTAGGACACTCATTTATTAGTAGTAAACCTTTGGGTTACAAAATCAAAAAAATAAAATAAAATCAAAATCAAAATTTCTTTATTCAATTAGGCCATTGAGCGGCACTTTCGAAAGTCAAAAAAAAAGAAAAAAAAATGTAATAATAATTAATTCTACCGTCCATTCGGAAATGTAGCTTGTTATGGAGAAGAACGTACAAGAAACTCCACACTTACTCTTTTAAAAATAAAAGTGTTTTACAGGTATTTGGTTACAATAATCTTGTTGGAAAAATACATACATATATGTGAGAACGATGTAAAAAAAAACCGCACTTAAAAGAGTCTAGAGTAAAACAAACAATTAAAAATACAATAAATAGGTAATTAAAAACAGGCGGAGGCAGCTAAGATATGACCAATCCCAACTGATAGCGCCCGTTCACGAACATGACACATGGATCGGCACCACTCAGCTCAACCATCATGAAGGGAACCGAATGATCCAACACATGTGCCACCATCAGACATTAGAGAGAGCATGACACA
Source organism: Orthosia cruda (assembly GCA_964057195.1). Taxonomy (NCBI): domain Eukaryota; kingdom Metazoa; phylum Arthropoda; class Insecta; order Lepidoptera; family Noctuidae; genus Orthosia; species Orthosia cruda. The sequence continues at coordinate 6,244,174 of OZ059841.1, read as the reverse complement.
CACAACTGCCAGGGCACACTGAAGTCAACGAACGACACATAGGTACAGTAAATGGTAGATTTACAGTTGGTACATAGTACTCACATATGTGCTGTGCAGTTATATAATCCAAAAATAAATAGAGTTTATACAACACAAATATATTCATACTGTCAGTCAATCAGTCTCAGAACTGTTTATATGCAAAGAATAAATAATCGAAGATTTAATATAAAAGTTTTTCAAACTTTCCTCATAAATTTTCTTTCTATGATTATTTAATGTTATCTACACCCCTTGGTAGCGATATATTACTTCCAGACAACTAAGTGTCGATTAAAACACATATAAGTTACACAATTTAGATTGTTTCCAAATTTGTCCCCGATAGAACGGCGGAAAGTTGTTGAATTTGATTTTAATCGCCTTTTACAGTTTGTGTACGCTTCTGGAAACAATATTAGCTTGTGATTGGCTTTTTGCTGCTTCATCTTTTGTTATAGAGAAGCTTAGAAGGAATGAGAATTGAAAAAAAAACTTTTTAGGCAGTTTCTATAATTACGAATAAAAGCCAGCCGGCGTATTCTAAAACTACATAATCGTTGTCGTAACATCAAAGTTCTATAGTTACTGTTTTTCACTAAAGACTGGGTAACTGTAGAACTTTACGAAAGATAGCTTCGTGTTAACAATTTTTAATCTTCTTTGATGTTTGAAGTCAAAATACGATACAGATAACAACAATGTGACAGCGATACTATGACTGTTTCTATAAAAAAAACACTTATATAAATAAATCAAACCGACTTCCTAAACAAAACATATTCGGTGTATTTGGTACCTATTGTTTTTCTATTTCGTTGCCGACTTCGGGAAAAAATGTTATTTTTCACTTTTTAGTGTTTTGTTTTGGAAGTCGATTTGTTTTTCATGGGCGGGTAACATTTTCATCAGCAGTTATTTATAAGTATTTGCTTCATCATCTTCATCACATCATCAGTTCCTGACCTGACAACCATGGAATCAACTGGAAAGATCCTTTCAAACAAAAGAAGAATTTTCTAAATCGGTTTAGACGTCTTTGAATAATCGTGGAACTAAAAAGAAAGTAAAATTTCAAAATTTGTACAACCCCCGACACATTTTTCTTGCGATAACACTCCGATTCAAACAGTAAAATGCCCATAACTTTTGAACGGCTGAACCGATTTTATTCAAATATAGCTAAGAACACTCTCGCTAAAATCACCATTCAAACAAAAAAAAACTAAATCAAAATCAGTTCATCCGTTTAGGCGCTATGATGCCACAGACAGACACACAGATACACAGCAACACACGTCAAACTTATAACACCCCTCTTTTTCCGGCGGGGGTTAAAAAGAGATTCCGACGAATTGAGAACCACCTCCATTTTTAAAGTCGGTTAAAAAGCGTTGTTAAATCGTTGTGTCGCTCTCGCGTCGCACTTGTCTGCGTTGGCATTTATTGAGCTGTAATTCTTTGCAAGATCCCTTATATAAGAAACTAGCTGTTCCCCGCGGCTTCACTACCGTGAACCACCCCAAAGGACCCGTTTTTGGGATAAAAATAGCCTTTGTCACTCAGGAATAATTTAGCTTTCTACTGGTTTTGAAGACTTTTTTAAATCGGTCCCGTAGTTCCGGTGCCTATTCGGTACAAACAAACAAAAATCTTTTCTCTTTATAATATTGGTATAGAAATGCTTTTCAATAAAAAAAATATCACTCTTCACACTAATATTATACAGGCAAAAGTTTGTGAGTGTATGCGTGTTTTTTACTTTTTCACACTCCAACGGCTGGACGGATCTGGATGAAATTTGGCATAGAGATATATTGTAGTCTGCACGTACAAAGGTCCATTTGAAGGACCAAGTGCGGAAACCAAACCCCCCTAACATAGAACATAGAACATATTGTAGTCTGGAATAGCACATACAATACTTTTTATCCCGGAATATGTTTCTTCGGGATATTTTAGAATTCTCCGGGCGAAGCCGCTGGCAGAAGCTTGTACCACTATAATATTGTAACGTTGAGTTGGAAAGCCTCCTACTAGATGGACCGATGACCTAGTGAAGTTTGCGGGGAACCGCTGGATACGAAACGCACGGGACTGGTCAATGACGCTTGGGGGAGGCCTATGTCCAGCAGTGGCCGTCTTTCGGCTGATATGATGATGATGATTATTATGGCGATTGGATAATGTACTAAAGGTACAGATTCTAACAATATTTTAAGTTACTCTCGTAACAGTTAAACACGTACTTTCGTAATACCACTAAAAATAATTAGCAGAGCCTTTAACACACTGTTATACCGACCGTTCCTGCAATATACGTAGACACTACGTAAGGGAACGATACGAACCGTAGTTTTAATTAACTTCTTACGCTAACTGGACGATTTTTGTTTTTTTATGGACAAAGCCTAAATTTTTTAATCATGTTTGCAATGGTTCAGTGAAGTTAAGCTGGGATGGGGGAACAAATTGATCTCAAGCCATTATTAAATGCTCAGATAGACCTGCAGGCTTATTACGTATCTTTTGGAAGAGCAAAACGATAGCGATTTTTGCGCAATAATTGCTCTTCAATACAAAAGTATTAGAGTTATTTTTTAAATTAGTGCATTTGACAAACAGCGAGCGGTTTGCAAACGATTGTGTAGGACCTAACATAGCTATACTGCAGGTAATTCCGATTTTTATGAAATAATGCGTTTGATCGCTATCGTTTTGCTCTCGCAAAAGATACGTAATAAGCCCGCTGGTAATCCTGCTATAACTAGTTTCTACTCGCGACTTCATAACAGTGAAATATTTTTAAATCTGATCTGAACTGCCAGAGATTACCTTTACTCAAGTTGAACAAATAACTTAACTTTTTTACCGATTATATAATATCTACTATTATACCCTATTCGCTGGAGCAAAAAATAAAAGGTAAGCAAACAAACGTCAAACGGGTATAACAACGCAATGCAAAATGGTTACTATTGTAGCACTCTCTAAATAATTATCATAATAGTTCCGAACTCCAGGCTTTTGAGATGATTTTTAATGTCAGCTATTAGTTTTGGTTTTAATAATGGTATTTATTTTTGTTTATCCATTAAAATATTGATATTGTTGTAAAATACAATTACACATGTTCTCATGATATTTTAGATTTTAATGGGAGGAAAGAAGATACTATAAAAACCTTTTTTATGGTTTTTTTACCTTCCATTTTTTGCTTCAGCGTAAAGAATATAGGTACCTACGTAACTAAGATTATGTATTTAAGACATTTCTTCCAATACATCCAATCAATACGCACAAAACGTTTTTGGAATACTTTCACTGTGCGTATGGTTAAGGAGTGGAACTCCCTGCTGAAGTTTCCTGATACATACATCATCATTAACATCATCATATCAGCCGAAAGACGTCCACTGCTGGACATAAGCCTCCCCACATTGATCGGTTCCGTGCGTCTCGCAACGCGTCTTCCGAAAAAATTGAAAAGTGGATCCAAGTTTCGGGCACTCAAGCGGTTATGTCAAGAAGGAATAGGTTACTTCTTGGCAAGCATGCGCCTTCGTCGACGACATCATCGCTTACCATCAGGTGATCATCATTACCTTACGCAAGCCTATCAATAACAAAAAAATCCGGCCAAGTGCGAGTCCGACTCGCGCACGAAGGGTTCCGTATTCAGGGTGGCGTCAACAATGTATGTATTTGGTTACACTCCTTTATTTGTGCTGTAAGACCTTACTTTTTGCACTCTTCGCCTGCCATCGCCGCCGAGCGGACGTCTCGCTGCCGCTCGCCGCTCTCGCTACCCCCACCGCGCGCCCCGCCGCGCCCCTCTCTCCTGCTCGTCGCGCTCTGCGTGACGTCACTACGGTCGCCGCGTCTCCGCGCGCCGCCCACAGGTGTCGCTACTAGTAACTTCGGTTACTAGTAGGGACATCTATTTTTGGCCCCTTCCGGGTAAAATCCACGACTGAGTGGTCCTTGGTGGATACCTAACGGTGTTAACGAAACCAAGTGGAGTGGTGACCCGCCCACTCGTCAAGTCCCGTCTGGACACGACAGTCAGAAGGAGTCGGGAGCAGGGTAGTTGGCCTTGGTAGATAGCCTAGTCAACCCCTGTCTCTGCCCCACAGCATTCACCTGGCACGGTCGGGTGTCTCTACCCCGGCGTGCCAGACTTCTGGTACACAAGTGGTGGGTGGCCCACCTTCGGTGGGTTTACCGGTACCTTAGGGCCCCTGTCACCCAATAAGATTGGTGACAGGAGTACAAGCTTAGGGCTCACCGAGGTACTCACCTCCCAGTCTCACCCGACTGGGAGGGTAGGATTGCACACATCTCCGGGCCCATCCACCCAGGGAAGATTTCCCTTCCGGCCTACCGGAAATATATTATTTTTCACCGACAATGTCGTTCGCGGCAGTAGTCGACCTCCTCCAGGAGATTTTATTGACCGAGCCCAAGCTTAAAAAGCGTTACGGTGCAGCCTTCAAAGCTGCCACCGCCCCCAACCTCAATTCGGGCCCAATCCAGTGCCCTGGCCCCATGGCCCATAAGCCATTCCCTAACGATGACTCACCAAGGTCACCATCCCCTGTCCCCAAGACTAGCCAAGAGACTAGAGCCCCAACCCCCTCTCAGACCACTGAGCCTATCTCCCGCCCAGACTCCCCTATGGAGCAAACTCCTTTCCCCGAGAATCCACACGATTTTCAAGTCGTGGGAGGTAAGAGGAAGAAAAACAAAGCCTCAGCCCAGGCCTCCAAGGCCAAAAAGACCTTTGTAGCAACTCCGTTTGCTTCACCAATTGCCTCTCCCTGTCCCTCTCCCGAGCCGACAGGCACCCAGCCCGCCCCCACTACCGCTTCCCAGCGGTCTAGTCGCCCCCCCAGCCCCCCAGTCACTACGGTCAACAAGACCAAGCCCCCGCCGCCGATATTCCTACAGGATAAGGCGAAGTGGACCGATGTGTCCAACCTCTGTAGGGATAATAAAATCCAATTTAATAGTGCCCGTGCCTGTCAGCAGGGCATTAAAATTCTAGTCCCCTCCTCAAAGGATTTCCGGGATCTAACCCGATTACTCAAAGTGCGGCAGTATTCCTTCCACACTTACTCCCTCCCCGAGGAGAAGTCCACCCGGGTAGTCATCCGAAGGATCCCAAAGGAGATCTCGACGGAAGACGTCCGCTTGGACCTCCTAGATCAAAAAGTTCCCGTCATTGCTGTGCACCGCTTGCACAAAGCGAGAGGTGGACAGCAATATGACATGGTAGTGGTGGAGTGTAGCCCTACCGAATCCCACAATCCCATCTTCGGGATTAAATCCATTTGCTCTCTTACCGGTATCTCAATAGAGAGACCGTATCGCCCCACTATTGTTGGTCAGTGTCACAACTGCCAACTATATGGGCACTCCCAAACAAACTGCTTCGCCACCCCCAGATGCGTTAAATGCTTGGGGGATCATGGCACGAAAGACTGTCCCCGTCCCAAGGACCGCTCAGAGTGCACGGAGCCTCCCAGCTGTGTGCTCTGTGGCCAGGTAGGTCACCCCGCCATTTACCGTGGCTGCCCCAAAGCCCCAAAACTCGCGCCCATAGTGGCCAAACGCAATGACGCGCGCCAAGCACGCATTGCTCCCCCAGCCCATGCCCCCCCTCGTCTAGCCCCTCAGAGGGATTCTCCATGGGGTAAGCTAAACCACCAAAGTGTGGCGCCCCAATCTAACACTCAGCCGATGCGCTGATGGATCTTAGGATCCCAGTGCCTATTACAAACCCGGCCACAGTGGCCCCAATACAAACCAACAAGGTGGCTCCTACCACTGTCGTTGGCGCGCGCTCAGCCCCCCCTGTAGTCCAACCCGGCCAGAGCTCTTATCGGTGTGTCGCTGAAACCATTTTCAACGCATACGCGATCTGGATGACTCCAGAGGCCCGCTCCCTTCACGCTGAACTAACATGTTTAGCCGACCCCAAAAACCCCTTTTCATGCCTCGAGGCCTTCTCGAGGTATCCTTCTATTACCAAGGAACTAGATAGCCTTGTATTTGTCAATGGACAATGGGTTCGCAATTAAGAAGTAATTGCCTCAAACCGAGATCCCTAAAGTTAGGTTTTTTCAATGCAAATAGCATTAACAACCAGCGTGATGAGATAGCCACGTTCCTTCGCGATCATCAGCTGGACGTCTTCCTCATTCAGGAGACATTCCTTAAACCCCAACAACGCGATCCCAAAATTGCCAACTATCGTATAGTTCGCAACGATAGGACCCGCTGTCACGGCGGTGGCACTCTCATTTATTACAAAAATGAGCTCCACTGTAGTGCTATCACCCCACTCGATCCCCCTTCGTACCTTGAGTACTCAGCCTGTCGGCTTGGAATGACTGGTTATCAAACGATCACTATCATATCCGCCTATTGCCCTCCTCCCTCGGCGTCATCGGTGGATAACCCAGAGGGTCTCAAAAAAGATCTTACCTCCCTCTTTAATTCGAGTCACCCCATTATCCTAGCGGGTGATCTCAATGCCAAACATATAGACTGGAACAGTACCGTTGCTAACTCTAGAGGAAAGCTGGTACAGAACCTAAGCAATACCCTTCATTATGACGTCATAGGCCCCCCGAGCTTCACTCATTTCCCAGGTAACGTCACCAGTAACCCGGACGTCCTTGATATAGTGCCTTGATATATTAAAGAACCTTCAGTTTCGTTCTATAGAAGTGCTAAATGAATTATCTTCTGATCACCGTCCTGTGATCATGCACCTAGGTAGTCGTTCAGGCCTCCCAGATCCAGGACAGCCACCCCCCACCAAAATAGTCACTGATTGGAGGAAAGTAAGTACTAAACTGAAATCCACAATTTCACCCCACTTAGACTCAATCCCCAGTCATATAAACTCGGTCGCTGACACGACAGCGGCGATCGACTCGATTACAACTCACGTACAGACCGTCCTGAACGAATGTTCAAGAGAGGTTCCAGTGCTGGACATCCAGCAAGGGAAACTCCCGGACGATGTACGGAAGTTGATAACCGAGAACTTTCGCTGTGTCGCAAACAGAGTTCACATGCGTAACTTACAGCGTGCTGTAAAGGAACGTATGGCTGAGCTCCGTTCTACGACATGGAATAAGATACTGAGCGAACTAGAGCCCAACCACCATGCCTTCTGGCACCTTCAGAGGAAGTTACGCTCCACTGAGGATTCTGCCATACCCCCACTTATTCGCCCTGATAAGAGTATTGCATTTGAAAACACTGAAAAAGCCGAATGTCTGGCTGACAGTCTCGAACTTCAATGCACACCCAGCTCCCAACCAGTAGACAAAGCTCACCTAGATATGGTAGACGCTGAAGTCGAACGTAGGACCTCCCTTCCTCCCGTTGAAGACCCTGATGACCCACTACCTCCCGTCACCCCAGACGAAGTAGTGGAGGTTATCAAAAGGCTTCGCCCCAACAAAGCCCCAGGCATAGATGGCATCACCAATAAGGTGTTGAAACTCCTCCCTGCCCAAATAATATTGCTTATGACGGCCATTTTCAACGCTGCATTGAGCAAAAATATCTTCCCCCAAGCTTGGAAACAGGCTACTGTAATAGGCATCCCTAAACCGGGTAAACCGAAATCGGAGCCTACCAGTTATCGTCCCATTAGTCTGGTGAATTCTCTCGGGAAAGTCTATGAGCGACTTATTTATAAGCGGCTCAAAGACTTTGCCGAGCGAAAGAGCCTTATCCCCAACGAGCAATTCGGCTTTCGCGCTGAACACTCGTGTATTCAACAAGTTCACCGTTTCGTTGAACACACTAGTGCTGGCTTCCAGCAGGGTAAGTTCACCGGTGCCTTGTTCTTCGACATAGCGAAAGCGTTCGACAAAGTCTGGCACAATGGCTTAATTTATAAGCTATATAATCTTGGTGTGCCAGATCGTCTCGTGCTCATCTTACGAGACTGGTTGTCGAACAGAACTTTCCGCTCACCTCACCCCATACGAGCCGGAGTCTCTCAAGGCTGCGTACTATCCCCTCTAGCTTTCACGCTGTACACCAGCGATATTCCAAAAACCAAAGGGGGCCAGTTGGCACTATTCGCTGACGACACGGCCCTCTATTGCAAAGGCTCAGTATCAAATGCCATAGCACTAAAACTCCAGAGAGCCGCCAACACTCTAGCCAAGTGGTTCCGCCTCTGGAGAATAGAAGTCAATCCCGACAAGAGTCAGGCTGTCCTATTCTCGAGGCCTGATCGAAAGTATAACTGTAGATTCAAAGACCCCCTTCCCCCTAGACCCATCACAATGTACGGTAAGCCAATCCCTTGGGAGAAGCAAGCCAAGTACCTAGGTGTAACCCTCGATAACCACCTCACTTTCGCCAAGCACATTAAGGCGGCGCGCTCGCGAGCCGCCTTCGCTATGGGCAGACTTCATGGGATGGTGAACGCAAACAGCAGCTTGTCACTTAGGTGCAAGCTGCGCATTTACACTGCGGTCATCCGTCCCATCATGACCTATGCCTGTGCTGTATTCGCACACGCAAAACCCCATGATATACACAAACTTCAGGTTATACAAAACCGATTTCTCCGAAAGATCACGAGAGCCCCCTGGTACGCTCGCGACGAGGAACTCCATGTCGATCTGAGAATCCCCACTATCCAACAATTCATTAAACGCATTTCCAAGCGTTTCTTTGACTCTGCTGTCGATCATAGCAACCCTCTAATTCAAGCGGTCTCCCGCTATGAACCCTCCAAAATCTCCAAAGTTCGCCGACCAAGGCTTGTCCTCTCTATCCCCGATGACGCCACTACTCTGCTCCAAGAGAGCAATAAAAAGACCAGCACAATTCGCAGACACAGACCGCCTTCGTTCCGCCCTCGCCGCCGAGGCCCGCCGCGACGTCCCCGACAGGATACGCAAGCCAGCCCGCGAGCTGTGCCTTAGTTAAATTATAGTTAGATAATTGGAGTTTCTTATTCGTTCTTCTCCACGTAGGCTTTTCCGAACGAATGGTAGAATCACTTTTAATAAGATCCAGCCATAGTGCTGTCCCCCCAGCGACGGCCTGAGCCGAGGTCCGACCCCACCTGGGGTAGCCCTTAGCGCAGTCGCTTAGATTTAGTAATTTGTGCCCTGGCTGGAGGCTATATAGCTTAGTCTCCACAGGCTAGCCCGGTTAAGCAGTGGACGGTCACCTTGACCGAACTGTGAGACGCCAAGTAGACAAAAAAAAAAAAAAAACTTTTTGCCAAATTTCGTGATTCTAGATCAACGGGAACTACCATAAAGGTTTTCGACCCAAAACCTATAGGGTACTTCCGGTTGACCTAGAATTGACATTTTTGGTTAAAAGCATCACAAGTAAAGGGAAAATTCGCAAAAATAAAAAACTTGAAAATTAAGGTAAATTTTGGTACTTACAAGTTTTCGCGGAAATGAAAATTTGCCCATATCTTTTTATCGTGTTGATTTAGGACCTTGATTTCAAATTGCTAGGTCCACCCGTTCCTGAGAAAATCGGTAGTGACACACGGACAGACAGACGGACAGACGAACAAGAGAGTGATCTTATAAGGGTTCCTTTTTACCTTTTGAGGTACGGAACCCTAAAAAGAACATGTCAAACTTTTTATTTCTTATGCTAACTTCCTTACACCCCTGAAACTTTCGTTAGTTGCCAACAATAAAGTCATATTCCCGCGAAACGTTCCGCCATTCCAGTTTGGTTAAAGTTGTAATGAAAGTAAACATGGCCGCCGGGAGTAGACAGTGAGTTTGTGTCTGTGAACTACTCCACTGCAAGTGTTAATTAACTTTTAAAGTATTCATGCTGGGTTATTGTTCTGGTTGGTGAAAGAGAGGTTCTGAGTTCGATTGCCGCGTTAAGGTTGCACTAGTTGATCATTCTTCCATACAAATGTAGTCTGGCGATTACTCCAATATTTGACGATGTACGTTCAAAATGAAAAAAATATATCAATTTGTAAAAAAATATATCATTATCTAGCCTTGTATGGAAACAAAATAAAAAAAGAAGTATTTTAAAGTTATGAGTGTCGAAGGTTCCACATTTCAACACTAATTTTAACGCATCTTCGGGCGGAAATAAATACCATAAGAGGAAGGAAAATTGCAAAACAGCCACCATACAGGTAATAGATTAGGGGTGCTAATTAAGGCAGCTTCTTTAAAATGTCATTCTCGTCTGCAAATATATTTAGTTGTCTAATTAATTAATAGGTCAGCGACAAACTTTTAGCGTCTAATAAATGGTTTATAAGCGACCATATATTGTAAAACAAGCTACTGTTAATATGACGCAACATGGTGATAATTCTTAAGCAACTAAATTTGTGATATGTCTACTCATTGCTAGCTTCTAATAAGTGTATCAACTTCATCTATAAAATAATATCAACGTACTCTAATTTCATAGAGTCACCTTTATTTTTATACTTTAGCATAAGTAATTGATGAGTGAATCTACTATATTTGAACATAAAATTTCCTTATTATTGTCATCAAATAATGGTCAATAAAAGCTATAATTTCATGTATTCGCCTATCTATTTATAATGTTACCATAAGTAATTGACTATTATACCTACCCAAATGAACATACAAAAAATATGGGTGGTATTTAATACTTTTAGGAAACGAAACAAAGTCGACGGAGCCCCGCTGCGCAGGGCTCCTATTTCTGTCTGCAGGGTCTAAAGTAACCTAACATGAAGGAGATGACGGGAGCTGAGTTCGCTCGCTTTGCTCGCTCACTTCAGCTCCCGTCATCTCCTTCGAACCTAACCTATCCGTGTCGGGGTGCCCTAAGCTCCCGAGCTCGCTTCGCTCGCTTCGCTCGCTCTTGGACTAATTCACATTTATTTTATATTTAATTGAATACGAGCACTCCTTAATCGTGTCATTAATGTAAACAAATACACGTGAACTCGTTGCTGCACGCACCGAATAGAGCTCGCTCATTGGTGCAAATGGCCGGTCGCGCCCCTCTGATTCCCAACGAGCGTCAGGTACCTACACTCCCGCGCTTGTGTTGCTTACTTTCACGAAAAAAGAATATGATTTATTAATTTAGTTGTTGAATGAAAAACTTTGATTGCTAATTTTGAGGCTGGAATTTGATTTTATTAGCAGACAGATGTTGAATCTCTAAAATATATAAAGTAGCTCACTTACAACATTAGTCGCTGAGTTATCAAATCAGAAGTAAATATATTTATCGGTAGCTCGGAGTCATATTAATTTACGCTCGTAAATTGACGCTGGTTTTTTGATATTCTGTTGGAGTAGTAAAGATGATGAATTAATATAATTGAAGCTGTTCTATTAACTCGTCGCCCACATATAAAAAAAGACGCTAGGTTGCAGGTGCTAAAGAAAACTTTTGTTGCCGCACATATAATTTCCCATAGATTAGTAGTTCAACAATGCAAATAATTTTATTTTTAAAATATACATTTAATCGTTTTTTCATGATATCCATACACCCAAAGGTTTGTAAAATTTCGCGCGCTCGTTTACGTCCTAAATCGTCATCCATTTCACTACAAATTTGCAAAAGAGCTAATTCGTACGCGGACTGGCTTCTTCCTGCTCATCACAGCATCTATCTCTTTCGCACGTGTTTTCGAATGATATAGCATGCATTTTAACCCCGCGCACAAAAAAGTTCGTGCCGTGGACTAGGGCTAAGGAGAATTTGTGTCTTTCTAATGCCGCCTCCACACGCTTGCAGTTTGCCACAAACCGCAAACACGTGCCGAACACTGACCACAATCACCCAACACATGAACACGGACACGGCATACACATGCTTGACGAACGTGCTTGTATATTCCGGATTGGCAAACATGGCAGACGACGAGCTTGTCATGGCAGCGATTACTTTCGGTTTAAACTCCTCATTTTTTCTTACAATTTAGCTTAGGATACACAAAATCTCACGATTCGTAAATTTGACCACCACTATTAACTCCGTCCGCCGCCCGCAAGCTAGCGCGTACTACTGAACTGAACAAGCGTCTGGGATACATCGCAAACACGTTTGGCGAACACACTTTGATTTGTGCATAAAAACAGATACCGATGCCGAACACGGGCAAACACAAACAAAAACAGGCAAACACAATCAAACACCCACCCACACGTTCATGTTTGTTGTTTGCCATTGTTCACCAAGCGTGTGGAGGCGGTTTTAGGAGTAAGTCTTTCTGACCGAATTGTGGCCAATCTCAGCCCAAACTAGCCATCAACGCTAGCAATAACAAAGTTCGAAACTGTGTACGCAAACACAGGTGTTCTCCCTTATCCCTAACTCTCATAGCCCGAAGGGTATGACCGGAGACAGATCAGACACAGGCAAAAGCAATGCCCGTCAAATTCCCAACGATGTGATGCTACCGAGAATTCCTAATGGAAAACCCAAATAGATGTTGCTCGATCCAGGAATCGAACCGAAGACCTAATGCTAAGTAGAGGCACTTATAACTACTAGACCAGGCGTTATTATATGGCGGACCGCATACCTACTTTGTGTGGACCTTAAGTAAATAGTCCATATAATTTACTTGTGTTACTTGAGTACATAAATCATTTATCCCGTGTTTTATCTTTGCTGCCGCAAATGAACATCTCCAAGATTTAAACATCAACACCAACTTTAGTCCAAACGTTTTACATAATATTATTTGAGTTTATTATTACAGTTTTAAGGCGCAGATACCCCTGACTAGCTGATTTTAATATGAGAATCACGTCTAAACGGCTAGTCGTAAATTTTTGCAAAAAATATATGTTAGACCTTTTCCTAATAATTAGATGTAAGAAAATTTTGAGTTTTATCCGTATAACATAGTGTAATGAATTTGTAAAGTTATGTCTAACACGGACAAAAAAGCTTCAATCGCACCATAACTGCCAGGCATGTTATAATGAAATTGAAACCATCTCAAAGACAATTTAAGTATCTACATTTTGCTCTAAAGCTTTTTTTATAAAGTCATTAGAAAATTACAAAAAAAACTACTAAATTTTTGTCGCGCTGGTGTGAAACGAGTGCGCGTTTTGTTTCCTCAAGGTCGTTGGCGACTGTCGTCGTCTTAACAAAGTAACACGTGACGTGACGATATAAAGACAGGGTGGGGGAGGGGTTGTAGTAAGCTTTAAAACTTATGGCAATCTGTGCTAAATAAATTGACATATCATTAATAAGAGTAGAACATCTATGAATATGTACATGCGTAGCGTTCACGTTATAAATTCATACAACCTTTGTACTATGCACAATGGTGTAGAACAATTTCAATTTATGCTATGCAGGACCAGATACATACATTATTCATGCAGTATTGCTACATTTTCGTTAGCTGGTAAGGCCTGCCTTATTTTGTACCTATGGAGCTTATTTTGCCTTGCGGGTTTCCATATATTAGTATAGACCAGTCAGTAATCTTTTCTGTCGAAGTTAACTTGCATTTATAATTTGAGCTGTTGGGCAGTGGCGACCCCACAGTCCTGATCTTCAGGGACAAGTCTTGTCCCTCATCTCTGGCTTGCCTTTATTGGCCGGTCGTTGTGAACACTGACGGGGAACAGAGCACCCACCTTTCCCTTCCCTTAATTGGGTGGCTTGAGTGGAGATTCGCAAGAGCAAACGTGTTCGGAGGGAGGAAGTTAACCCAGTAAGATGCTGATAGGGATTATGACCGTACTGCCGGGATTGTCCTGATAGCCGTGGTATACCTCTCCACTGCTCAAGGACGTCCGTATATGATGCCCACTTGGCGCTACGTCACTAAAGTGCTAGCGACTGTTTATGGGGGAAGGGGGGCATTAATTGAGTGTGCAAGCAATCCCTTGCCATTTTATAACCATCTAGATCAGAAGTGGTCAGGCAGGGGCCAGTAGTCCTTCTATAGTTTTAGGAAATCGATCCACGAAACCTCCTAAACCCATAGCCAAAAGTGTTTTGTCTCCATATTCTGCAATAGCCACCAGCTGGGGATGCCACCAATCTCAAATCTGAGCTGCTACTGACAAATTTGTAATGGAAAAACACAATATCACTTTTACTCGACCTGGGAATCGAACCCGGGATCTCACGCTCAGTAGTTGCACTACCGAAGTTAAAAGTGACAAGTTAGTAGTAGCTAATTTTTCTAATTTTACTTTGATCCTAACCTGCGTTGAATATTAAAAAAAAAAAACAATAAACCGACTGCTTAAAAAGTGATCTAAAAAGACTTAAACAAGAAGAAAAACATGCTGTGCAGTCGGAGGATACATGTTCGCGAGCTGGCTGACCAAAACCAGATGGATCCTTTTTCTTCTTGTTTACGTCTTACAAGTTCGCTTTTTAAGCAGTCGGGTTTTTGTTTTTTTAAATTCACTTTTTTTATTTATTACTTTTTAGTTTTTGTTTTTTAGAATTAGGTACAAATAAACATGTGTTACAAATTTGTGAAATCTCCTATAAAACCCTTCATTTTGATACACCACACGATGGGTTTGGAAGAAAAAATAATTTGGTGCCCCACAATATGGCGCCCAAAACCCGCCATTTTTTATTTTCTAATTTTAATGTAGCCAGTGACACTCGCAGAGTTTAGACGGATCGATTGACGTAATAATCATCAAAATCGTCCAACGCGTTTGGTCTCTAGAACACCACATAAGAACAAACATACATCGACTGATAAACACTCCTTCCTCCTTCAGCAGTCGGGTAAACGGTAAAATTGTTTGTTTGTATGAATTAATTGCTGGAATCAGGTACAGATACAATTACAAAAATATTATGTCCACTGTTTTAAAGCTACACTTTATATCGCCAAAGTGCACGGTTCCTGTGAGGTGAAGATGCGGGTTTTTTTTAAAAAACATTTTTTTTTATTGTCCAACTTCTTCAAATAAATGCTTTGAGTTTGAGTACTTTGTTTATCTCGATAGATAGCCAATGTTCTTCGAGACACCGTAAAACGCATCCTTATAGTTTTGTTATACAAATTAAATTCATTCTGTAAAACATTGCCCATGTAGCACAATTCCCATAATTTAAAACGAGACACTCAAAGAAAAACTAACAAAGCGGTTCACGTTAGATAAAAATAAAATATTTAAATAAAAACTGCTATAATGGCAAGTTTTGCTAATTTCCTTATCTTTGTGCAGACGACAGTTCTGAGAACGCTTGGAAAATAGTTAATTTAAAAAAAAAATGTTCTCAGAAAAGTTTCGTTTCAACAAATCTGCCCATACAACGTTATAAAACTAGTACAAACTGGCTTCAGTCAGCAGCAGTCGGATATTATTCCAAGAGAACGAAGTTATACCCAGGAAAGAAAGGGAAAAACCGGCTTTAATGTGTTTTCAGTATTTGTTGTTATAGCGGCAACAGAAATACATCATCTGTGAAAATTTCAACTGTCTAGTCCCGTTTTTACCCTTTGGGTACGGAACCCTAAAAATATAAAAGTAAGTAAGTATCATTTGTAGGTACTTCTCCAGGGTACAATCTATCTCTATGCACAAAATTCATCATAATTACTTCAGCGGTTTAGGCGTGAAAACATAACATAATTTATACAATGAGAAATTAATGTTTGCATTGCCGCGCAGGCGTCGTTAAAATGTATCTACCTCATATATATATATATATATCTATTATATATATATATACATCATTGAATATATAGACAGATAGAGTAACCTTCGGTTGGATATCACGTCATCAAAATTTTTATTTCTATGACAGACCGGTTTCCTCACGATGTTTTCCTTCACCGTTTTTTGAGCAATGGTAATGAATAAATTTTCACAAAGTAAAATGCCTGCCTGGGTTCGAACCCACTGCCAATGCTACTGCTCTGCCATTCAGCTAACCCATAAATAAATCAAAATGTACCATTACCGACATTAACACGGTTAGTAAACGCTTGGCACATAACTCTACGGTTGATTGGGTGTTCACAAATATTACTAATTGCCGGAACATAGTACTATATGTTGATTAGCCATGACGGCATTTGTTAGGTTGATAGACTTTCGTCATCAATAAAAATCTTTTCTTTCAACTACGTAGTAATGTTATCATGAATCACTACAAAACCGATCTCATTGGACGTCTTTTTTGCTTAGAACCAAAACAGTGCAGAAATGTTATATGAAATCTCATTGTTGCACAGTTTTGCATTATTGCACTCTTTTTTATTTTTATTTGGATATAAATTTATCATAGAGGTTTAATGTCTCCCATTAAGTTGAATGTAAGCATTAGATCAAAAAGATACTGGCTGAAAATAAAAATCGGCTAAATAAAATCGATATGTTGAAAAAAGAAAATAGGCGCGCATTTTGTACCATTGTAAAACTTTGATACTTCATAAATATAGCAAGAAAAGTTAAAAACAAATGGAAATAGACAACGATAGCGATATGAATTCAACTCCAGAAAGCTGCTGCTACAGCTGCAAATTAAATTGTTCGTAACCTTTTGCCTCAAAAGCCGCGGGATAAATATTTTTCGTTTATTTGTTTTGAGTAGTTATATTTTATCACGGTAGGTGGTAGATTGGTAGTTGAAAGAAAAGTAGATTACGCACCTCGCTAAAGTGAGTAATGATTGCACTCGTGCTAATTTAGAGCCCTCGCTCGTTATGTGTTATGTTGGTGCGCTCGGGCACCAACATAACACTCGTGCAATAAAAACTCACTTTGCGCTCGATGCAACAATCTACTATTTTAACCCCCGACGCAAAAACGACGGGGTGTTATAAGTTTGACATGTCTGTGTGTGTGTCTGTCTTTTTTGTTTGATTTTTTTTTTTTTTGTTTGAAATGTGACTTTGTCGACAGTTTTCTTGGCTATGATAACTATTTTCAATTAAAATAGGAATACCGCGGCAAGTGGAGTCAGTTTATTCAAAATAATGTTAATACATCGTGAAAATAAGATACAAGTGAAAATTAACCCTAAGGTGCATAATACGTTTATTCCTTGTACATTGGATGTCTCTTTATACCTAATTGTATTGCGATCGTGGAAGTCGAAAATTATCTCATAGGATTGTACTACCAAGATAAATGTCCTAATTCAAGTCATCGTCTACCCGTGTGCCAATTTTCATCCAAATCCGTTCAGCCATAGAGACGTGAACAATTAGCAAATATCTATACTTTTGCTAGTGTGTGTTGCCAGTGATAACCTATGGCTTAGAGACGTGGTCGCTCACAGTGGCCCTCATCAGGGCTATGCTTGGACTTTACTTCCGTGATCGAATCAGAGATGTAGAGATCCGCAAGAGAACCAGGGTTACCGACGTAGCCCTGTCCAATTCTAAGTAGTCATTATAAAATTAAGAAATATATTAAATTCAATAAAAGTATTAAGAAATATAAGAAACTTATAAAAACTCAAAATGTTTGCAAATATAATGTTAACCTTAGGAAAGATTTAAGAAACTTAAAAAACCAATTAAATATATGTAATAGTAAATTAGAAACTAGTACACAAATGTATGATGTTGAAATTCAGAACCTTGAAAGGGAATTATTGAGTAGGGAAAATACACTTACGGAAATATTTTGTAAATATGAATGTAGTCAACAGATGTTGAGTGAATGCATGCAGGAGGCTTGTGAGTTGGTGAACCTGGTGAAGTATAATGCAGAGAGGTGCGAATCATTGACTAACAACCTCACCTGTAGTTGCGCTGCCGCTCTGCCACCTCTCATGTCACAACATGTTGCTACTACAACTTTACCTATTGATCATACTGCAACAACTTTGAACCCCACCAAAAGTAATGTCTTAGTATTTTCTGATAGATTAGGAACAGGTTTTGGATCTTTGTTAAATAACCGTTCTAAACATACAATAGTGAACCATTGTTATCATAAACTGCAATTTAATGAGCTTATCCATAAAATTCAACAGACACAATTGAATGAGCAAAGTACTGTAGTACTTCTTATTGGAAATAGCCTTAGTATAACAAAAAAGGACATAGTTAATAGTATTGACACCCTACTTAAGTTAAGATTAGGCAAATTAATATTATGTGCATTGCCCTATTCTGGCAAGTTACTTGTTCATGAAAATGAATACATTTCTAGTTTGAATAACCTGATGCCTATTTTATCTTGTCGTCATAGGGACCGTTTATTGTTTTTTGAGACCAACAATTTTGTGTGTGATTTTGTTTTGATTGGGAACCATATGTTTCTTCCCAAAAATAGTCGACATTTATTAGCTACATCGTTAGCTTTTAATATACACGCAGTTATTGATAATTTAACTGAGACTAGGTTTAGTGATTTAACAGTATTATCGAGATTTTCTGATAATACTTTAAACGATGATTTTTTAAACGATTAGAGCCGACAAAAGAGAAGTCGAATAGTAATATTTTACTAGTATATCATCAAAATATAAATCGCTTCTCCGGCAAAATTACAGACGTGGAATTGTTAGTAGATAAATACCACATGTATATCATATGTTTTTTTGAAACTTGGTTAAAACCAGATAAGATGTTGTTTAATGTAAATGATTTCTCAGTTGCCAGCGCGTACAACAGATCCACAGTGGGTGGTGGTACCCTGATACTTTGTAATAGTCATTTAAAATATAAGGAAAGGAAGGATATCACTGCTTACTCTGTTGATCGCTTGTGTGAGGTAGCATGTGCAGAGGTCGAGGGGCATACTGTCTTGTGCGTTTACAGACCACCAGCATCAAACGTGTCATTGTTTTTGATAACAATGGAAGAATTATTAAGTAAACTATTCAGAGATGATAAATTAGTTTTTGTTTGTGGTGACTTAAATATAGATCTGTTAGTCAACTCGCCTGAAAAATGTAAGCTCATTTCATTATTTAAATCATTTAACCTAAAATATTTATTTAATGAACCAACAAGAATAACAGCAACTTCAGCATCTTGCATAGATAATGTATTCACTAATTGTAAAGTAAAAGATTCGTTTTTAATTAGTGGCGTTAAATCAGACCATACTGGTCAACTAGTATCTTTTGAGTCAGATAAAAAAATTAACCTAGCTAAATCAATTAGATTAAGACCACTTACTAAAAATAAATTAATCTCTTTTAATAATAATGTTTTAAGAAACCTTTATAACGCCACTTTTGATTCAAACGACCCCAATATAAATTACGGCACGTTGTTTTCAACAGTTTGCTAAGAATTCAATAAAACGTGTCCTGTAAAAACAGTTAAAGTCAACAATTCCAAATCGAAATTTAGTGAATGGGCCATTGTGGGCATAAGAAAAAGCCGAGATATCTACTATAATTTATATTACGAAAAATCTTTGGCTTCCGATCAAGTTTTTCACACTTATGTTAGAAACTATTCCAAAATATTCAAAAGAGTCTGCGCTCAAGCAAAATCTCAAATAATATTTAACAAAATTGGTGTTTCTAATAATAAAATAAAAACTGTGTGGCAATTAATTAATAAAGAAACTGAAAAGATACAACAACGCGATCAGAATGAGTTGTCTTTGAAAATAACTAATCAAACCATTTCTGATAGGCAAGAAGTCGCTGAGACATTAGAAAATTTATTTACCAACATTCCGTTAGAGGTTACGAAGTCTCTTCCTTCCTCTTCTAAATTAGCTGAAGCTCTTCTTAAAGAAAACTTTACTAAAGACATACCAATCTTTAAATTTAAACCAATATGTATTGATTCAATTAAAAACGCGTTCAAAAGTCTCAATATAAAGAATACTGAAGACTTGTGGGGGATATCCGTTAGGGTTCTTGGAGATATTATTGACTCAATTGCTCCTGTCCTAACAGGCATATTCAATCAATGTTTGGACAGCGGCACTTTTCCTGACTTAATGAAACACAGTAAAGTAGTACCAATTTTCAAATCAGGCTGTAAGAGTGATCCTTCTAATTATAGACCTATATCCGTGCTTCCAGCAATGAGTAAAATCTTTGAAAAATTCATGCTGGAACACATTCATGTTGTCTCACTTCAATTCAAATGGGATACTGCATAGTCAACAGTTTGGTTTCACGAAAGGTAGGTCGACAACGGACGCGGGAGTAAAACTCATCAGCCACATCTTGGAGGCTTGGGAGAGGTCCCAGGATGCCATTGGCATTTTCTGTGATCTCTCAAAAGCTTTCGACTGCGTCGACCATAACACACTGATCTGTAAATTACACCACTACGGAATTCGTGGAAAATCTGCTGATCTCTGGGGCGACGTCCTCCAGGTCTCTAGTCAAGATGGGCGTGCCCCAAGGTTCAATTCTCGGCCCTTTCCTTTTTCTTGTTTACATTAATGATCTCCCTTTTATGATGGCCAAATTATCGGATATAATTCTATTTGCTGATGATACTTCGCTAATTTTTAAAATAGATAGGCAAGATACGGATGTCAAATCAATGTCAACGAAAGTCTAATTGTTCTCTCAAGATGGCTCGCAGCTAACAATCTTTTACTGAATGCGAAAAAAACAAAATGTCTAAAGTTCTCTTTACCAAATGTACCACAACATGACCTAAACTTAAATCTTGGCGGCAAAAATCTTGAAGTTATAACGGAAACTGTATTCTTAGGGATTACTCATCATCATCATCATTTCAGCCGAAAGACGTCCACTGCTTGACATAGGCCTCCCCCAGGCGTCGCCACATTGACCGATCTCGTGCGTCTCGCATCCAGCGCCTTCCCGCAACCTTAACCAGGTCATCAGTCCACCTAGTGGGAGGCCTTCCAGCGTATCGTCTTCCGGTTCGCGGTCGCCATTCCAGAACTTTTCGGCCCCATCGGCCATCCGTTCTGCGAGCAATGTGCCCTGCCCACTGCCACTTAAGTTTGGCAATTCTTCGGGCTATGTCGGTAACTTTGGTTCTCCTGCGGATATCATCATTACTGACGTGATCACGCAAGGAAATTCCGAGCATAGCCCTCTCTATTGCCCTTTGGGTGACTTTGAACTTTCTGATAAGGCCCATTGTGAGCGACCACGTCTCGGTTCCATAGGTGATCACTGGCAACACACACTGGTCATAGACTTTTGTCTTGAGACACTGCAGTAAATTGGACGAGAAGATACCACGCAACTTCCCGAACGCCGCCCAGCCGAGTCGGATTCGACGGTTGATCTCTTTCTCGAAATTGGACCTACCGAACTGGACCGTTTGTCCCAGTAGACATAATGGTCTACAACTTCGAGTGTAGAGTCTCCGACCTTGATAGGAGTGGGTGTTACATGGGCATTCACCATGATCTTGGTTTTGTCCATGTTCATTTTAAGACCCACTCTTTCGGAAGCTCTACTGAGGTCATCGAGCATTTTACTGAGGCTCTCCATGGTCTCAGCCATGACCACTGTGTCGTCGGCAAACCAAAGGTGAGTAATGTACTCGCCATTAACGTTGATGCCCAGCCCCCTCCAGTCCAGATTTTCAGTAATTCCGTCATCACCCGGCGCCTTGTTGTTTTTGAGCTGTTTCAGAGCCATCCTAATCTCGTACAGGCTGACGTCCGGGATATCTTCGGTATAGTGCCGGGTCAATCTAGCTCTTGGGTCGTTTGCTAGACTCGCAACGGGCTTGCTGATCGATGTGTACAACTGCCCATAGAATGTCTCGATCTCCCTTAGAAGCTCCGGTTTGGCGGATACGATCCTGCCATCGTCGGTCTTCAGTTTCGAGAGTTGGCTCTGCCCAATAGCCAGATCCCTTGCAAACACCTTGGAGGCTTTATTTCGCTCGATCGCGTCTTAAATACGCTCGGTATTGAATCGGCGGAGGTCTCTTTTCAAGGATTTAGAGATCTGTCTATTGAGCTGCCGGTATTTGCACGCCTTATCTGAAGACTGCAGGATCATCTCACACCTCTCCTTCATAAGCTTGAGGGTATGATCAGAGAGCTTTTTGTTCCTATCTGTACGACGGGTCAGCGAACGAAGAACGTCAGCTTCCACGAACCCGTTGCTGTATTCATCCACGGAGCTCCCTAGGCATTCGAAATGATTCTGGAGTTCGAGCTGAAAGCTCTCGGGGTTTTGGACCTGGATCTGCGCTGGCCGGAGCGTGGACTTCATCAGTCGAGACCTTTCAAGCTTAATATTAATGTTCAATGTGCCTCTTACCATGCGGTGATCGCTCCCGGTTTTTACCGAATTGATCACAGAGACATCATTGAACATTTGCTTCTTGGTTGACATGATGAAGTCGATCTTATTTTTTGTTGCACCATCGGGGCTCTGCCAGGTCCACTTCCTGTGTTCACGCTTTTTGAAGAAGGAGTTCATCATATAGAGGCCCTCCATAAAACTGGCCAGTAGGTGACCCCGGTGGTTCCGTTGTTCAACTCCAAATTGCCCCACCTGCAGCTCATTCTCGTCTCGTTTGCCCAGTTTCGCGTTGAAGTCCCCCATGACAACGGTGAAGTGAGTTTTGAACCCTGCATGGCTCTGGAGATATCCTCATACATGGTCTCTACCTCATCGTCGGGGTGTGCCGAGGTTGGGGCGTAGACCTGTATGACCTTCAGCGAATATCTTGAGGATATTCTGAGTATAAGGTACGCCACCCTGGTCGACACACTCTCGATCTTCACCACGTTGTTCACAAGGGACTTGTGGACGATAAACCCGACGCCACCCTGGGACTGCCGGTCACCCTCTCGGAAATAGAGCAGGTTACCGGATTTGAGGATTATCGAGTCCTCCCCCTCTCTTCGGACCTCAGATAACCCTATAATACTCCATCGCAACCTGCTCAATTCTTCCTCGAGTTCGGTGACCTTCTCGTCGGTCCGAAGTGTGCGCGTGTTGTACGTTGCCAGGTCCAGTCGTCGGTGATGGTTGGGGTAGCCGGATCTCGTCCGGAGATTCTTAGCACCCCTTGCCATGCCATAGCCTCGACCGCTACCGTAGTCGAGGGTAGGCAAGCTGCCGGGTACTAGGGGCCATTTTTTATTTGTGCTATTCGTTGGGCGGTTTTGCCATAATCGCCACGCTTGGCAGGCGGGTTGGCGATCGCAGTATGGTTGTTATAGAAGCACAGAGAACGCTGCTGCCCATTCTCTGGTTTGTCCCTTAGTCGCCTCTTACGACACCCACGGGAAGACATGGGATGGTGAAATTCTTTACGTCCGGCACCATACGGAACATAGGGATTACTATCGATTCAAAATTGCAGTGGGGCGCGCACATTAGAACTCTTTCGGGTAGGTTAAGTTCGGCTGCATATGCAGTAAGGAAAATAAGGCAGCTAACCGATGTAGCTACAGCTAGGTTAGTATACTATGCTTATTTCCACAGTATTATGTCTTATGGCATTCTGCTGTGGGGATCAGCAGCAGACGTTGACTCAATTTTCATCCTACAAAAGAGGGCAATCCGCGCAATCTATAAAATGGGTCCTCGCGAGTCCCTCAGAGAAAAATTTAAAGAGATCGACATACTGACTCTAGCTTCACTTTATATTTTGGAATGTATTTTGTATGTCCGTAAAAATCGGGGGCTTTTCAAAACTAGAAGCGACTTGCATAATTTAAATACACGCAGTAAGCACTAAATTGTAATACCCAAATTAGATTAACGAAAACTAGCAAGTCTTTTCTTATAAACAGTATACGCTTCTATAACAAGTTGCCAAAGTCAGTTATAGAACTGACCGATGGAAGATTCAAAAACTACATCAAACGTATCCTTGTTAAAAAATCATATTATAAAATCAAGGACTACGTTGAAGATAAAAACATTTGGCCTTAGCTCCTTCTGCGCATGCAACTTCCCTGGTAACTTGTAAACGGCACAAATATGTGGATGTCTCTAACTATTCTCAATTTCATTTTTTGTTTTCTTCTTTTAATTAGACTTTTTACAATGGTTTTCAATCATCTTTATAGCCCTTTGCTAAGAATAGTTACTGCACTGATAACAAAATTTGTGCAACATGTTAAATTTAGTCTTGTTATACTTATTTTTACCTTTGTATAGATTCTTTTACGGATTGTTTTGTGAATGTGTGAATATTGTAGGCCTTCTAGATGCTAGTTAACATTTGTTAACTTTTTTATATAAACTTTTTCTTTTTTTTTTAGTTTCTTACGACTTATTGTCATAATTCGAGCCTACGTTATCCCCCCATATCTAAGTACTAATGCTGTAACATGGAAATATTGTAAAACCAAACCATTTTTAAAAGAGTAACCATGGAGTTTCTTGCCGGTTCTTCTCCATAGGAAACGATCAACCCGAACCGTGCACATTTTGTCGACGTTTTTTAAGTGCCCATGTAGGCCTATGTGAAATAAAAAAAAATGATTTTGATTTTGTTTTTGCCCGAAGAATTGCCAAACTTAAGTGGCAAAAGACAGGGCACATTGCTAGCAGAACGGATGACCGAAGGGGCAGAAAATTTCTGGAATGGCGACCGCGAACCGAAAGACGTTGCGTTGGAAGGCCTCCCACCAGGTGGACCGATCACCTACTGTTGCGGGGATCCGCAAGATGTAGGACCGGTCAATGTGGTGACTCTTGGGGGAGGCCTATGTCCAGCAGTGGAAGATTTTCGGCTGATATGATGATGATACTTCTGTGAACTTTCACGTCTAAAAATAGTATAAGTAGGCAATTAGAAAGTATAATATGATAGGATAAAATTGAAATGTCTGTATGTTATATACAAATAACATTTTATTGAATGCATGTGAAAGTATATAAGGTACTAATAACACAATTTTAAGATTTTTATCTGTCTGCCGGTTTTTAGCGGTTTTAGGTAATCTCTGAAAGAGCTGGACCGATTTTGACAGGACTTACACTGTTAGAGGGCTGGTGTTATATTTTTATCCCGGCAAAAGTCACAGTACCTGTGGGAAAATTAAAATATTACATAAAAAAATTACGAGTTTGACGCGGATGTGGTCGCGGGCAACAGCTAGTGTAATAATAAAAATAAATAAATAAACTGCTTTTCTATCTTTCTTTATTATTAATTAATTACAGCACTCAATGACAGTTTCGTAAACGCCATGTCCCATACCGCGGATATCGCCCTACCTATTGGAATACCGCGTAAGTAGGTCAGGTATTTTTGTAGCACGCGGAACACTGCCCGTAGTGCCCGTGCCCACGCCGTAATCGTGTCATTGGCAATTATTACGTCTGCTATGAAGCTTGGAGTTATGGAGATAGTTAGAAGGGAATGAAGTGAGGGATATGTACGGAACTGTGATAGAATTGTGCAAGGTTGCAACCTTGTCAAGGTTGCCCTAGTTGACGGCACGAACTATTTTGTGCGCTTAGTTAAAATACCGACGACATCGAGAGCGCGAAATTTTATAAACAGACCTTTGTGAGTCTGGATATATTATCATGGAAAAACGACAAAAAATATATTTTCAAAATAAAATATATTTTTGAACTACTAACCTATCCCTGTATGATGGCTGTATTGCAATTTTCCTTCTTCTTATGGTATTTATTTCCGCCAAAAGATGCGTTAAATTTAATGTTGAAATATGGAAATTTCGACGCTCATAACTTTCAAATATTTTTTTTGTTTCCATACTGCGCTAGATAATGATGAGACAAACTGGTATTACATTTTTATTTTAAACGTACATCGTCAAACAGTGGAGTAATCGCTAGACTACGTTTGTTTTGAAGAATAATCGACTAGTGCAAAGACTAAGACGACAGACTAAGTGTCTACAATGTGAAGCTTTGATGAAATAGAAATAAACAAAGAAAAAGTATTTATTTAGGGATGGAATATAAGTAAAGGATGATTCCTGAAAGAAATAGTAATGATATTTAGTACGTCAGTTAGATTATCAAAGAAACATTGGACACGTTTTTTTTACCTGACTGCCAAAGGAGGGTAATGTGTTTATCAGTATATTTAAGTAAGTATGTTCGTTCCTATGTGGCGTTCTAGAGACCAAAGGCGTTGGCTGATTTTTATGTTTCTTACGTCAATCAATTTGTCTTAACCTCGCGAGTATCACTTGCTACATTAAAATTGGAAAAAAGAAAAACGGCGGTGCCATATTGTGGGGGACCAAATTTTTCTTTCTTCCAAACCCATCGTGTGGGGTATCAAAATAAACGGTTTTAACATTTAATTTCTAAAATATATAACACTTACAAGTTTAAATATAAATAATTCGAAAAAATAATTGTTAAAAAAGGAGTTATAAATAAAAAAACCCATCTATAGCCGCGGAACGGAAACAAACACGATCGAAGTTCTTATAAAAATAACCAGCCTAACTAGACGAAAAATGCTTGTACGTCGGCAATCGGCATGGTTTCTTTGTATGTCGGCACGGCATCTGTATGCTAGTGTTATATTATCTGTAGTAATAGTAGTAATTCCAAGAGTTTATCACGTTTCTAAATCCTACTATGGATAAAAATCATCCCGCCTTCAGGAAACGTGGTGACCAAAGCTCATGCTCTGTATGAGAAGAGGTCTTTGCCCTTCAGTGGGACAATAACTGGCTTGCATTAAGTTAAATTTCGATAGGGCTGCCATGCATTAAAAAATAAAATCCCTTAAAATAACGTCTTTGTAAAAAGTATTTTCAGTAATATAACAACGTCTTGCACGTGATATACAGCTTATATTTTGGCTCGCAGTCTATAATCTTGTTAGCGCAGCCCCAGCGTGGAGCGAGGACTCATTTTAAAGGCGAATGGGGTCAAATTAGACGCTGAAGGCTACTCTGTGCAGACGGTTGAACGCCCTCATTTAGATAACTTTATCATTTATGCAACAGGGGGAGATGATATTTTCAATAATGTTATTTTTATTTATATCTTAGATAGCTATATTTATACTAATATTATAAGAACAAAACTTACTCTGTCTGTTTGTATTTTTATTACGTTTTCACGCTAAAACAGCTCAAAAAATTTTGATGGTTTTTTAATGATAGTTTTATCCCGCGAGTACGTTCCGTTGGTAAAGTTTTGTACTTTCAAAGAGGCGAAGCCACTGACAGAATCTAGTTTTTACCCGAAAACGGCGAAGCTAAAAGGAGGCAAGTACTTGTAGGTTAATTTTCACTTGCACCTTATTATTTGCCGATGTATTGCCAATATTTTTATGAAAGATGAGTTCCCACAGACCATCATCATCTGCCTAGCCTTTTCCCAACTATATTGGGGTCAGCTTCCAGTCTAACCGGATTCATCTGAGTACCAGTGTTTTGCATGGAGCGACTGCCTATCTGACCTCCACAACCCAGTAACTGGGTAACAGCGGTACCCCTTGGCTAGACTGGTGTCAGATCTCAAGCTTCTGACTACTCGTAACGACTGTCAAAGATCTTCCAATGACAGCCGGGACCAACGGCTTAACGTGCTTTCCGAGGCACGGAGGAAACTCGGTATGTTGAAATGGTCACCCATCCACGGCCCGACCTCGTCAAGCGTTGTTTAACCTTGAAGATCGACCCGTGCGGCTGTTATTATTTAGCCACGAGCTCCGACCACGAACGAACCAGTTCATTTCTGCATTCCTGGTAGTATTAATAAATAAATAATTAGAACAAATGAGTTTTAAAACGTCTATCGATATCATTTATTACGAATGCTTCATGCTCTTCTATATGTTTTTTCATAGGTGCGCTTCGAGTAGGGTTGCCATCTCTAAAATCTGGCAACCAGTACAAGAAATGTGAGACCCCGGATTTTGGAGCTTACAACGAACGAACAACAACGAACGTTTTCTGGTCTGTGAGTTCCCACAGACCAGAAAACGTTAATAGGTACTTTTAAGAACAAAAACTGTCTAAAGATTTTATGTATGAGCCTTGAAGAAAAAGATCATTTGAGTTACCTCCATCATTCACAAGTCACATTACATCAGTATTGGCTACAAATGTTTGACAAGCACCTTTGAGCCAATAACAAGAATGACGAATTAAACAATCAGAAAACAAGTAAATTCACCAAATCACTATATTCGTAGCCCAAAAAGCTTCTCTTATAAATAATAAAAAAAACTTCCGAAATTGAAGTTATTTTTCACTTTGTAGTGTTTTTATTTGGAAGTCGGTTGTATTTTTTGTTAAAAAGTTTTTTTATTTTTCACTTTTTAGTTGTGGGTACTTAACGGACCAATTCTCCAAAGTGAAGCCAGAATAGATTTACTCAGAAACAAGAAACTTAAACAAAACCGGTTGAATTAGAGTATACCAGGGTGAACTGTTCACACCTGCGTACCCCTTTAGAACGTGCTAGTGTGATGTTATGTTATGAAATGATGTAAACAATAAACAGACATCCGATTGCAGATATCCCGAATGATTTGCCGTCATTTATTGAAGAGTTCTGATATACATCATCTCCGAAGTTCATCATCAGATCATGATCAAATTTAAATGGGACCACATGACAAGCACCAGCTTTGAAATAAAAAACGAATTTTCATAATCGGTTCAACCAGTAACAAGTTCTGAGGTAACACACATTAAAAAAAATTAAAAACAGTCGAATTGATAACCTCCTCCTTTTTTGCGAAGTCGGTTAAAAATACAGGTAAAGATTTTATTAATTATCCTTGAAAATGAAAGTCATCCCTTTTACCTCGATCATCATTCACAAGTCACATCACATCAGTATTGGCTACAATTGTTTGACAAGCACCTTTGAACCAATGACAAGGGTCCAACAATTCCCTTCAGATCTCAAATCATTGGGTATTCGATTTCATGTCTTACAAGATTTTGTTTGTCATGTAATCCTGGTATTATTTGGATTGTGTTTTCTTGTATTGTTTAGTCAAGCGTGAGATAGGGTTACGTATCTACGGTCGGAGAGGTATTTTCTTTTTACTGCAGGTTCCTTTTGTAAGCTTTGAGTCTCGCTTGAAAGAATAGTGAGTGTTTCATAAATAAAAAACCTTCAATGTCGGAAGTCGGTGTTCCTGTTTTCATTTTTTGACACTGTCTGCCCAAATTGCAGTAATTTTTCACTTTGTAGTGTTTTTATTTGGAAGTCGGTTGTATTTTATGTAAAAAAGTTTTGTATTTTTCTCTTTTTAGTTGTGGTACATAATGCACCAGTTCTATAGGTTAGGTACCTTAAATGCCCAAAGTGATGCCAAAATAGATTCACCCAGTAACATGAAAATTGAACAAAACCGATCGAATGAGAGTATACCAGAGTGAACTGTACACACCTGCGTACCCCTTTAGAGCGTACCAGTGTGATGTTATGTTATGAAATGGTGTACACAATACACAGACATGAGATTGTAGCTATCCCGAGTGATTTGGCGTCATTTAAAATCATCTCGGGACCTGGGGCCACCAGCTTTCAAATAACAAAAGAATAATCAAAATTGGTTGAACTAATAAAAAGTTCTGAGATAACACACATTAAAAAAAACATTTTTTAAGTCGGTTAAAAATAAAGCCTATTTTTATTTTTTTAGTAAGGCTTGCGTTTGACCTCCATCTCGCCTGGTGTTAAGCGATGATGTGATCTACGGTGAAGCACGCTAGCCTAAAATAAACCTATTCACTCTAGACTTAAAGACCCCTAGGTTGTAGCTATCAGGGAACAAAGACTCCGGAAGGTAATTCCACTCCTTAGCAGTGCGCACAATGAAAGTATTAGCAAAACAGTTTGTGCGTATGGGAGGGATGTCTACCATGTACCGATTGCGCATGGCCTAGGCCTTGTAGTCCGATGATGAAAAGGGCTAGGCGGAATCAATTTGTGCAGTTTCGTCGCACACTCCCCGAAATGTAACCGACATAAAACCGACAGACTGACGACTCGGCGTCGATGTTCGAGGAGCTTTGATGCGACCAGTGAATCGTTGCCAATAAGCCTTTTGGCCCGTCTGTCAATCGTCTCAAGTGCATCAAGCTGGTAGTTGGCAGATCCATCCCAAAGGTAAGAGCAGTATTCCATGCATGACCGAACTTGCGCTTTATACAAGTTGAGCAGCTGTTCAGGCGTGAAGTACAGTCTCACCTTTGCAAGAATCCCCAACTTTTTTGCAGCTAACTGAGCTTTCACCTCAATGTATCGACTGAAGTTGAGGGTTGATGTCAACGTAACACCAAGAATATCTATGATGAAAGTGAGTGTAGCAAATGCAGCGTTGGGAGGCTTCTCACAATCTTAACCGGATGGCCTGGTCAAGGCCACGGGAGTTCGCTTGATTCGAAAAATAGAGGATTGTTCGATGTTTTGACACATAAAGAAGCCATTTTTTTCACCATACCATACCAATATTATTGTTGTTTATGTTTAGAATTGGTTCCGAAATATTTTTGTACTTATCTCTCTCTCTTATTTAGTGTTTATCTGTTTCAAATTGTCATTTTAATTGAAAATAATGTTTAGTCTAAGATTATATCAAATAATCCCTAATTCTTTATTCCTTGGTTGTACCTCCACATGCGTAAGCCTAAATTTTCTTATCTTACTCATGAGGCAGTACAAAAAAGAAGAAGTTCTATGCTATGGAAAAAGAAACCCACAATTTCTTCACACTTTCTAAATCAAAAGTTTTTCGATTCAGACCAAACGCTACGTACTTTTACCGAGTACAAAATGAAACTTATCTTACTTTTTGATAATGATTTAAGTTTCCCTAAAAGTCTGCCTAAGATATCTGGACCAATTTCCGTCCCAGTGTATTTTATCTGTCAAGAATCAGTTTGTAGAGTGAATTAAAATTGAAAAACTTTCCACTTACCTAGTTAATTTATTTTTTCCTAAAATCAAACCTGGCCTCATCCAAAAATGTTTGCCTTGTGTAAATATTATTTTAAGATATTAATTTTGAACTGACTCGCACTGAACATCTTATTAATTCTCTTTTCAGTTAACTTGTAGACAAAATGTCTTGTCAGTTGTTGTGATTAGATGATTAAAACTAAGACAGCCAATCATATAAGTTGACAGATGATTTGATTAGATATCAAAAGTGATGTTCCAGAAATATATGGACCCTGGGCCAGCACTATGTACACTATTTGTAATTATCGCTGTATAATATAGTAACCGATTTTTATTGATTATTTTAATTAATTTCACTTCGTTTCAATGTAAATTCATTTATTTATTTATTTGGAAACTCAACAGCTTGTAATAAGCTGTTGAGTTTGAGCATTTACATGAATAGATGTTCACCTCACTGTCAATGAACAGCTCAGTGCAGTTGCATCAACGTTACTAGAATCTTAGTAAACACATACAAATACACACTGCACAGTGACAGCGAGGTGGTGACAATTATCTCATAAGCCAATAACAGAGTTTCACTGCATGGGTAACTTGATTCAAATTAACTTGGGCAAGGAGAGCAACACAACATAAAATTAAACATGGTGCATCAGATGAGTAGTATGCGAAAAATGTCAGTTTGACAAAGATATTTGATTGACGTATGACGTATATCTGCAATAAAAAAAACAACACGAATTCATTTGAAGCAATCAATCAATGTCGAGAAGTAAACTGGGTCATCATGAAAAACAATTACTAAAAACTCCAAAACACATGCAAATCAAAGTCAAAGCAAAGAAAGACTCAAAGTTAACAACTCTTAAAACTGTCAAAGTCGTCAAACGTCATGTCAAACACAACTGTCATGGTTGCCCTAAAAATAGGGTTATCTTATTAAAAAACTTTTCAAATGATCATTATAAAAATGATCTTTTGAAAAGTTTCAGTCAAGTCGCCTGTTCTTCAAATTAATTTGTTAGTAATTTTATGAAATACCTCAATTTATTCCCTATTTATCTGTGTGTGTAGGCTAAAATCAAACATCTCCTTTACCATGTATATTTGAAAATTATCACCCAGTGCCTTCTCCCAAATAAGCAAGCGTCATAAATAAGCGTCTAGCAGGCACCAAAAGTAAGATTAAAACAATAACATTCCCTATTACGATCCATAAACACACCTCACACACGCTACTCCAGTAACACGTAACTTTAATGAATTCGCTGCTCAATCCTAGCCACGTCTCGATGTCTCGATTACTGCCGAGATCGGTCTCTCCGATTAGATATGAAATTGGATTCATTCTAATAGGATGTCGGTAGGCATACATCATGTTAC
This sequence comes from Orthosia cruda, assembly GCA_964057195.1. Classification (NCBI taxonomy): domain Eukaryota; kingdom Metazoa; phylum Arthropoda; class Insecta; order Lepidoptera; family Noctuidae; genus Orthosia; species Orthosia cruda. The sequence continues at coordinate 6,212,017 of OZ059841.1, read as the reverse complement.
CCAACGTATTTTAGTTTAGGATACGCTTCAGGCTATGTGAGGCTTGAGGGCTTGCTTATCTTGTAATAGTGAGAAGAAAATTTGTTCTCGGACAAATTTTTCAAGAAAATTCTCCGGACTCACTAGTCACCCTCGTCTATTGTATGAAAAATTTGGTACACTTCCAGAACGAAAAGATTAAACAGTTAAGAATCAAATCCAATCAAATCAAATCAAAATTTCTTTATTCAATTAGGCTATATATATATTAGGCAATTATTTATTAAATTATTTTGTACGTTCTGTAAAAGTTGTATGAAAATCCATATCGGTCGAGGTTTAGCAGCTAAAAAAATTACATAGTAAACTCAAATCTGTCGTGTAATTTAAATAAAATGAATGTTCGTTTACTCCGAAACATAGCAACCAAGGAGGTAACTTATCAAAGGTTTTAATTTTCGAACAGGCTTGCAAATAAAAATCTGTTTATTGAAAAAAACAAATGAACATTTTAACGCGGGTTTTTTTCTCCGTTATGCCTATTGTGTGGAAGTGTTTGTTAAGTGAGCAGTGTCCCGTGATGATCCGCATCACCAGGCGCAGGCCATTCTTGTCCAGGCGTAGTATAGGCCTGGTAAGCCTACCATCCAGGGATGGCAAAGCTTCTTTGGACTGCCTGCAGCCCGGTGTCAAGGTCCACCAGCTCTCCGCTTGTGTCTGGGTGAATTCCCGTAGCCACCTGCGCATTTGGTTGAAGGGGATGAGTACAACAGGCTTGGGTCTACAGTCCGCCGTACTGGATCCTCGTCTCGCAAGCTCGTCAGCCGCGTCGTTACCCAGCGATCCGCTGTGTCCCTTTATCCATTGCAGTGTCACCGTGTTGCGATTAGATACAGTTATTTGACTAGTGCGTTGTGATATTTTAGTATTAGTATCGATGCAATATTTTTTTTTGACGGAGAGAACGAGACATTTTATGTATATAATTTGTCGCATGCAAAACTAGGGTGGGTTTGCTAGTAATTTAATAAGTCACAAGAAAACTTTATTTAAAAATGCCCTCAATTCTGCGACTGTACGCTCATTGTTCATAATCAGTATAAAACTAACCACCGACAAACACCATACGATTACGTAGTTCCAGAATACGGATATTTCGTTCCCCATACGAAAGTCTCGCTCGCAGAACGCGCTTGTTACAAATACTTGGCAGAACACCGCATGTAATATTGTTATAAGAAAAACATTTTGTATAGAAACCGTTTTTATTGCGCGGTGAACATTTGTGTCGGTTTATGTAAATGGAAAATGGGGAGAAGTTTTGTGAGCTTCCTGGGTGAATTAAGTTTCGTTGTGTGTGTTGAAATAATACCTTATAACATGTCTAAACTTAAACTATAAGAGGTGAAAATGTTTGTTTATTTGCAGTTAATGATTTCTTGAAACAAATTACGTTTACCACAGCCGGGAGAGTGGAAAGAAACCCGAAATGATTCTAAACTTTTAATTATTAAAGTTAATTATAATTAATTATCCTAGAAGTGTCTATTCCAAGTCGAGGTTGGATCATGGAATGGTTACAACTACTAACTACAACTAGTTAACCTACGAATGTCCATTCCAAGCCGATGTTAGGACATGGAATGGTTACAATAATTAAATAGACTAACTAAAACTAACTAGCCTACGAGAATCCATCCTACACGATGTAGGAATATGGAATGCCTCTTTCTTACAAGAGATGCTCTTAAATATTAGTTCGGCATTGATCGATTCCTTGACGTCATGGCTGGATCGGTTCCAAGGTAATTGCACAGTCAGCAACTTCCTATGTTTATGCTCCGTACGTTTCTGTGTCAGCGAAAGTCTAGCTACGTGCGTTGACTTCGCGGTAACTGCACTGTCATCAAGGTCTATGTATGTATATTGTCCGCAATGTCAGCAGATTCCTAGGCATACGTAACACCTCCACCCTTAGAACGGCAACTATTTTAGCACATTGAGTGAAAAAAGTTGCCGGAGTCTTCTCGGGATCCGAGTTTTTTTTCAGGATTACGGTAGGAGACTGCTGGTTCTTGTGGTATGACAGGTGTTCTTTTGCGCGTTGCCCATTTGCACTAGTCCCTTAAGATCCACGGAGTACAAATTGATGTGAGTAGTTGACGTAGCTCGTTGTCCAGAATCGAAGGGTATCCTCATGATTTTGCGAGGTTGGCCTTTGATTTCATCGTCGGCATCTGCTATGGTGAACTCTTCAGATTTCAGTCGACATCCATCGGGAGTTGTAACGAAATAACTTCCTTGGAGCGGTGTGTAGTCTTGTTGGTGACAGATAATTTGTACTTTCGTTTGCTGAGGGAATTACAGGACGTGGTGTTGGTCATCGAGTTTCTTCATAGTTTTTTTCATCAGGATAACTGTAGTGGGATGGCAGGAGTCCCGCAGAACTTGATTGGTGATCGACTTCTGGATGCAATCAGATTTGGTGCGGATCTGGTGGGTAACTTCCTTCTCGCACCAGTTTGACTTCGGGCATTCAGCCTCCATGTAAGTGAATGTCAACTCGTTGGTTGCTAGGACTGGGAAGGATAGGATAAGGGCCTATGCATGTTTTTAGGTACTACGGATAATCTTTACCAACCCACGCTGGGCTCGTGTGATGAATTACGGTCCATTGCCTATCACAGAGGGAACATTAAAAGAAGCTGATGATGATAATCTTTATAGGTCGTAACTATTCTTGGGAGCAGAAATAAAATGAAAATTTAAAAACGAAGGATTTGGACCTACGGGAGCTGTCAATTAGATACCGGCTCCTTGAAATTATGGTGCTGGTCTGAAAAGTTGTTAATCAGGGTGGTTCGACTGCCCAACCAACTCTCTGGTACCCCATTAGAGTTACTGGTACACAAAGTGGTTCCAGAAATCTTATTAAGAATTCTGTTTAATGGTCACAAGTTAGAAAATTCGCTTTCGCGTGCAACACTTGGATGATGAATCAAGGATTTTAATAAACCGCGCAAACACGTTAGAGTTACTATGAAAAGCAAGGCCAAGGCGAAGTGCCTTAGAAATGGTATTTGGCTGTGCTGATCCATATCTAAACTAACCAAGTTGCCTAACTCTAGCTTATCTAAAAATATATTTCTACTAATATCTACAGTTCGTCGGTGGGCCTGACGTGATGCAGGTCCCCGCGCACTCGAGTTCCTGGGATGGTAAACCCTGAAGGTTAGGATTTAGGAGGGAGCAACACGAGAATAATTCAAATGTACTTACAGCTATTTCATTTCCGGTTCCTCTCTGCGAATCGATTTCCAGATTCTTCTCTCGGTCTGCAGCAGGTCCGTATGTTCAGGATATCCGGAACGGTGCTTGATAGCCACCCGGGTGACACGAGACGTGATTATCGATGTGTGATGTGTCCCGACGTCTCCCGCGGACATCCTACCGACTGCGCCAATTACGTTTACCACAGCCGGGAAAGTGGAAAGAAACCCGAAATGATTCTAAACTTTTAATTATTAAAGTTAATTATAATTAATTATCCTAGAAGTGTCTATTCCAAGTCGAGGTTGGATCATGGAATGGTTACAACTACTAACTACAACTAGTTAACCTACGAATGTCCATTCCAAGCCGATGTTAGGACATGGAATGGTTACAATAATTAAATAGACTAACTAAAACTAACTAGCCTACGAGAATCCATCCTACACGATGTAGGAATATGGAATGCCTCTTTCTTACAAGAGATGCTCTTAAATATTAGTTCGGCATTGATCGATTCCTTGACGTCATGGCTGGATCGGTTCCAAGGTAATTGCACAGTCAGCAACTTCCTATGTTTATGCTCCGTACGTTTCTGTGTCAGCGAAAGTCTAGCTACGTGCGTTGACTTCGCGGTAACTGCACTGTCATCAAGGTCTATGTATGTATATTGTCCGCAATGTCAGCAGATTCCTAGGCATACGTAACAAACATGATACAATTTCAAAGCTCTTTCACGGATATACATAACAAGCTAGCTTCACCATTTCTGATGCAATATACATAATTATGAACTCTTGTTACACAGTTTTTTTATTAAATTAATTTACCTTTTAACCCGACTGCCGAAGGAGGGTAATGTGTTTATCTGTCTATGTTTGTTTGTTCCTATGTTGCGTTCTAGAGAGGCATATTGTGGGGCTCAATATGGCGCCCAAAATCCGCCAACATCTGGTTTTGGTTAGCTAGCTTGCGTTTATGTATCCTCCGACTGCACGGCATGATTTTCAACTTGTTCACGTCTTTTTAATCCGCTTCGCGGTGTTTTGATTTTTTGAATTCACTTTTGTTTTAGTTAGTGTGTTGTTAGTAAATATTGTGTGGGTCAAACCTTGCAAATGAATTTCAAAACTTTGTATTTTCACATACACGTTTGATTTGGATGACAATGCACGGTTAGTTAAAAGCTTGTTTTAATAAAGTTTTTTTTATTCCATGTAATAAGGGGTGGAGGCTATAGCCAATCTACCCGGACACAAGTCCAAACCCCAGGCTGCTAAAATTACTATCTCAGCAAAATTTCTGTCAGGCTTTCATGATATTAGGGTAGTACCTATGTAGACTTACAGAACTTCTGAACCCAACTTTTTTATTCAAACTTTGGAATCGACTTGGCGGAGGCACTATCGTACTTCCATTTAAGTGGGTAAGTCTAAGTTTTTGAGTGGTTAGCTCTGAAGTTATAAAATCGGTGAATTATTAATATCACATCGCCTTATTTTTGCCTTTTCTCGCAGTTTTTTTTATAATAACGGGCTTTCTAGAAAAAATTATAGCTATCACGAGAAAAGTAAATCGGGGGCCATTAGGCTAAAAACCACTGCAGTCAAAAATTTTAAGACATTGGGCATTTTATACAAACTCTCACTGATTTGGTGTGTTGAATAAAGATTTTCACGGACGCTACCCGACAATGCGTCAACGTTGCGACAGCGAATTTTGATAGAATCTTTCATGTTCAATTTAATTAATTTACAAAAGGTGTGAGCCTTAATTGAATTACCTATTTTCTCTCATAAAGTCCAGTCCAGTCCTAACAGTGGACACATAATAATAGGCTAAGGTGGGGATCCCAAGTCGATAAAAGTAAAATTTAACAATGTAAAATCCCCCGACACTATATCTTGCGCAAATACCCCGATTCAAACAATAAAACGCCCATATCTTTTGAACGGCGATTAATATCAAACAAATCTAAGAACACTCCCGATAATGTCACCTTTCAAACAAACAAACCTAAAGCAAAATCAGTTCATCCGTTTATGAGCTATGATAGACAGATACACAAACAGACACGAACACACGTCAAACTTATAACACACGTTATAAAACTAGTTAAATGCTCTTTTAACTAGTTTTCTTTACTTCTAAACTAGTGAATTATAGTATTACGACCTTCTACAATGTACATGTCTAATTTTGAGTCGCTTTTCTTCAACTACAAAATTACTAGTAAATAGCTCTCCATGGGACCAGGACCTTATTATGTTTACCTTATTGTGTTTTGTTTATCCTAAATAATCGGTTTTGAGGAGAATCGTAATGTTTTCAGATTTTTTTAGTTACTTGGTAGAAACAAAATCGTATTTCATTTTTCTTTCTCAATTAAAGGAGTACGTCTCCTTCACAAAATCACCAACGAACTCATGTCAAGTACGAATCAAAAGAAAAATAATTAATATTTTATTTTTAGATCAGCCTGCCGAATGAGGCGCAAATTGAAAACCTCGTGGAAACCCTTTTTGCATTCTAATTGAATTTTTCTCAGCAAATAATTATTTTCGTACCTCCTCCCTTCGTTACAATAATTACTAAAAACAGCGAATGAAAGGTCCATTTGGTTTCAGGCCTTTTATAATAATGGTTTCGCGGTTTTTCAGTAAATTCATATTTTATTTTTTTATATCCTCATAATTTACTGGTTGGTCTAGAAAACTCTATTGTATTATTTTTACCGACCTCAAAAAAGGAGCTTTTGTGGCAATACATTTAGGAAAAAGGCGTAATTATTTATTTTTAAACAGTGGAGAGAGAGCAGTGTTGGCCCAGTGGTTACGGTCCCGACAGTTGTAGGTCGTGGGTTCAAACACGAGCAGGCGCTTTACTTTGTGTGGTTTTTTTCTTCACCACTGCTCTCAAAACGGTGCCGCCTTATATAACGTAATGTTGGTGAAGGAGGCCACTATAGAAAATCTCAGTAGACTAATAGGGGTATGCTCTCAAAACGGTGAAGGAAACATCGTGAGGAAACCGGCATAACCTAGAACCAAAAATTCAAGGACATGTGACATCTACCAATCCACACTGGGCCCGCGTGGTGGATTATAGCCCACTCCCTCTATGAGAGAAGGCCTGTATCCCAACAGTGGGAACATTAAAAGGCTGATGATGTGTGATGTGTAATGAAACAGTGGAGTATTGTACTTTTTTTAATACGGTCACGGTATGAAACATAGGTTAAGGTCTTGTCTTGCCAGATAGCAACAACCTCGGGGTCTTTAAATCAAGAGTTAATAGATCACTTCTAGGCAAGCGTGCTTCACCGTCGACCACATCATCAATTACCATCAGGTGAGATATTAGTCAAGCACGAGCCTATCCATACTTATAAAAAAGAAAAATGTCCTTTTGAACTTAATAGACTGGCAACGAAATTTTTCTAGCTTATGGGTCTTTGCCTTTGTTTAAATCAAAAATTCCATAACACGAACGTAAAAAATCGGAATAAAAAGTATCCTTTGTCCAAATCCGGGAAATGGTTTTCCTACGTTCCCATTCAAATTCGTTCAATAGTACAGGCGTGATTTTCTAAAAAAAAATGCGTAAATTTATTGCGTTGTAGATTTATTGTGTTCCTTAACAATATGTGCTATCTATATTTTTTATCTTATCCTACTTCTTTTTCTTCTTCCTTTCTCTTCCCAATTTATTTGGGTTCGGGCCTCCTTGTGCATCTGGTGGTCTGCCCCTAGTTCATTGCTTGGTGTTAATTTTGAGCCTGGTCTTCACGGAGCAGCTATCTTCACGTCTCATAATGTGCCCATACCATCTAAGTTAGCTCTCTCTGATCTTGTCAGCGATTGGTGCTACCTTGAATGATCCTCTTACGTATTCGTTCCGCGCTTTATCCAAGCGCGTCACGCCCCCTGCCCAGCGGAGCATTTTCATCTCCGCTGTGTGTAGCTGTTGTTCGTGATTCTTCAAATCTGCCCAGTTTTTGTTTTATTACTGCTCATTTTTAACCCCGACTGAAAAAGAGGGGTGTTATAAGTTTGACGTGTGTACCCGTGTGTTTGTGTATCTGTCTGTGGCATCATAGCTCTTAAACGGATGAACCAAATTTAATTTTGTTATTTTCATTGAAAGGTGACTTTATCGAGACTGTTATTAGCTATGTTTGATGAAAATCGGTTCAGCCGTTCAAAAGTTATGGGCGTTTTACTGTTTGAATCGGGGTGTTTTCACAAGATATCGTGTTCAATAGATTGTCAATCGAATATAAAAAATATCAAATATATAGATAAATTATGTAGCATGCAAAAAAACAGTGTAAGTGATTTTTTTAAATTTTACTTGTATATTATATTGATACAAGACGATGAATTCAATTCAATTCAAAAACCTAAAACAAAAACAAACAGACTTGACAAACACATTTTTTTACGACAGATTGTGGTAAATTTTAATCTTAACACAGCAAAATCCTTCCAATCGTTACCTAAGCCAAGATAATCCTGAGGTAGGTAGTCAATGTTCAGATTACCCAACACCACCTGGTCACATTAACCGGTTGCTCTGCGTAATGGCCCCTTGTAGACCCAGATAGCAGTTAATAAGATTGTAAATATAATTAAAGTTTGTATTTATTTTCTAGGTTTTGTATTTGTATTTTAAAAGTGTTAAAAAGGGATTAGTGGCTACATATTAAGAGACACACGAGTTGAACTTCAAGGTGAAGCAAGTTTGGCCGAATTGGTTTGTGACATTTCTTACCGAGACCACAGATTACTAAATAGTTACTAATGTATCCGAAAACCCTCCGTGTGTCATAAAGCACGTTAACGGGTCTTTTGTTTATTTTATTATTATATACTAGCTTCCGCCAGTGGCTTCGCCCGTGTGAAAGTCGAAATATGTCGTATGTAAAATAGTCTATGTGCTATTTCTCACTTTAATCTATCTCTGTGCCAAACTTCTGCCAGATCCGTCCAGCCGTTTGAGCGTGAAGAAGTAACAAACATACCAATACACACATACGCACACACTCACAAACTTTCGCCTTTATAATATTAGCCTTTAAAATAATTTATGATTAATTTGGAGTTTGGTTACATACTTAGTCCTACATCAACCAGTGGACAAATTATTCCCACTAAAAATACGCTCCAAGACCGAAAAAAACCACTTAATTCTCCAAACAAAAAATTCACGGATCAACACGAAACTCCAACATAATTTATATTCCCGTGACCTTCAAATGACATTGAGCATATTATTACAACATTTCCGCGAAAAAAATGTCCCTGTCGCCGACATAAACGCTCCCTTTCCCTTCTCTGCCATGATTTGCATGGAAATATGAAGTACAAGGCCTTATCTCAAGGGATTGACCGATCAAATCTGACGTTTTATTTTTTTCTGGACGAATGTTACTCTTGTCATTCGCTTGAGAGAGGGATAAACCTTTGAGGGTCGATGCGCGAAGTAAACGTTTTCGCTGGGTAAAAATGGATAGAGATAGTGTGAATATGTTTGAAAGGCAATTGGAAAGGTTAGCCTAGCAGTAAAACTCTAAACGAAAAACATTTCATCAAAAAAACTAAAACGTCTTCCAAAACAAAACACTACTAAGAGAAAAATAACTTTATACCATTCCCCCTCTAAAAAGCTTATTTTATTCACTGAAAACAGTGAATAAAAAGCACTTTTAATCACTGTTTTGGTGTTTGAATTTAGAACACACCAATATAATATTCAAAGTCCATCTCAATGCTATACAACCTCATGAATCACTCCCTACGGTCGTGATTCAGTCGTTAGAATCCTTCACTTACTTGTAATTCATTTACGGCCCTCGCATTAAATCCGTCTTTTATTCACTAGTTGCATAATATACTATTCTTTATATCTATACGTCAGAATAACACAAAGGAAATAATTTCTGAATATTAGATATATTGAGATTGATGATTATGAGAGAAGTATTCGATGTGACGGTTGACAGGACAATAAATGGAAGAAAAAATCGTGTTGCGCCTACTCAAATAACATGGGATAGGGGCAGAAAGATAATGATGACGATCATTGAGGGAAGTACTAAAGGCCAACGCATACCGGGAGGGGATGGCAAGTGATTTAATTTTATACCAATGGACATTCACACGTATCGATATAAAAATACGACATAAATTGCTATGCTTTAAAATGATGCCGTGGCATCGAAAGGGATTTCATTGCACGGCATTGAAAGACGCACCACGGGCGGCAGAAGTGGGGGATGCGAGACTAAAATGTGTTTCGGCAGCAGGCAATGCGCAGGCATGGCGGCATGGCGCTGGAATGCCGCGGTATCATACCGGCTAGTGCGCGCTGACTGAATCCCGTCCCAGCCTGCGTTGGCCTTTATTCCACACAGGCAGAGCTGCACTCGGCAGCTAGTATTCTATTAACCACAAAAGATACCTATATAATAAATACATCAATATTTAACAATACTAAACCGAAGGCTAGACCCTACCTTTACTAACAAGACCCAAAGGATCACTAATCTATTTAACGGCACGTGTATTGACAGTTGACACCTCACGTTTATCATCTACCCTCAGTTCATACAATATTCATATTTCAGGTTGAACATGCTGAATTTGGGGTATTTTCATATATGTACTAGCTAGCACTAGCAGTGATGGTCCAATGGTAGAGATTTACTCCATGCTTGAGTTCGCTGGCTTTGAAATCTTGGCAAGTACCAAAGTGAAATTTTTAATCTCAATGTACTTTTATGCTCGCAAGCGTGGTGATTCTTTTCTATAAGCCTTTGCCCTACAGTGGGACAAAGATAAAGATAAATTTATTTGTGTTCGCCGTTTAAAAACAGCACCGTTTCGTGCCTTGCGCATCCGGTAAACCAACTTCAGGGCTGCCCAGAAGTTTGGCGAGGACTATAACATGACACATGAATATGCACATATAGATGGAAACATAATTTTACCGGACCAACATGTTTTGCCTCACTCGGCCTACAAAATGAAAATAATATGTTAGTAATTAAAATTAAATTGGCAATTATAATTTGAATAAATTAATGACAAAGTAAAGCTTTGGTCTCTTTAACAGAACGCACACCACTGAAAAACATAATCGTATGCAAAATGAGTAGAATATGTGTTCGGCACCGCATACAGCAGCGTCGTTCGTTCCGATCAAGAATTTAAGTCTGAAATCGTCGTCTCGCCTGCACGGGGTGATCATAGCTCGTGGTTTTATCCTGCCGTGGGACAATTTCTACCTATACAATACTAGTTTCTGCCAGCAGCTTCGCCTGCGTGAAAGTTGGAAATTACACTAAGGGAAAACAAACCGAGATAAAAATGTAGTCCAAATCCAGGATATGGTGTACCAGTGTGCCAAATCTGTTGCGACGTTAAAAAAAACAGTTATAAAGAGTAACTTTTTATTTTTATTGTTGATAGTCCTGCGCTTGACCACTATCTCACATGACGACGATGAAGCACGCTTGCCTAGAAGAAACCAATTCACTCTTGACTTAAAGACGCCCAGGTTGTAGCTATCAGGAAATACAGACTCCGGCAGGGAATTCCAGTCCTTTGCTTTACGCATAATAAAAGTATTTCCAAAACGTTTTTTGCGTATGCGTGGGATGTCCACCATGTACCGAAGACGCAACGCCGAACGTCTTGTAGTCCTATGAACGGGCTAGGAGGAATTAGTTCATGCAAACAATTCAACTTTTGTATGTGTAATATTATAAGCGTGACAATCTAAGAAGCCCGATAACGTTTCTCATTTTACATGCCGCGATAACTTTGTACGTAAGAAATTGAAAAATCTAACTCATAATCCTAATTAATTACTATGTTACACAAACACTATAAAAGAAAAGAAAAGAGCGTTTTCCAAGCAGCCAAACTGTGCGGCAAGTGTCACTTTTTTCACTAGTGCTTTTTACTTTTCTGTATTTTTTAAAAATTTTAATTCCAACGTCAGCCCGACGCATAGAGTTTTATTATTTGAGAAAAGTTTTACAAAAAAGTTAAGTACAGATTATCATTCGAATAAAACGTAAAACAAAAATTAATACTTCATTAAAGGCGTTTTTAAATACTCTAAATTTAGATTTTGGTCAATAAATTAATTTTAAATATGTTTGGCAGACAGAACGTATATTTTACTAGTGCCTTTTTGCGTTACGACGTGACAGCTATTTGCACATGCGCAGTAGATATGCCCGAGGAACTAATAATTAATCTGTGGATATGCTGAGCGCGCTTGAATAAGCCCGCCATTTTATTAATTACTTGCTTGGTTCTGGTATTTTTTTTTCCCTCGCACAATGCATAGTAAAATGTTGTATGATACACGTACGTAAGATGATTCCCGACTCGCCTTCAAATCCGACTTCTTAGATTGACACGACTATAGTAAGTATTCTGAAAACAAAAAGGAAAAAGCTTGGAGGAAACTTGATAACATTACAATTTTAGGCTTAATCTTAGTCGAATTTTGTTCAACGACTTGCTATTAAGATAATTGTAAGTTCTTACAGTTCGGGGAAATACTAATGCCTGCCTTTTGAGGCGAGATTAGCTGATTCTGAGAATATTCTTATTTTAACCTTGGGAAAGGATTCTGTTCTGAAGTCTTTATTTCAGGCAAAAGCTTGAATTTGTTCTGAGATGTTTATTTTAGACAAATATTTATTGGAAGGTAATGGTCTCTGGGGTTTGATTTTTAGTTTTTGACTCCGGATTCCTATTCCTAGCTTGGCAAATTCGTACGTGACAGTCTCAAGGTCCGCGCGGGTGTTTAGGTACGTTACTACCCAATGACGTGACGGCGCGATGACTCGACGATGCTCCCGTCAGGTGACCCCAGTCCCGCGCGCACGTTTTACCACCCCCGCTGCCTTATGTCCCGCACGTACGATTTTGCCAAGCTATAGCACTTGTCCCACTGCCGACGAGTAAGCGTTTCATCATCATCATCAGCCTTTTAAAGTTTCCACTGCTGGGACACAGGCCTCTTCTCTGTGAGAGAGGGAATAGGCAATAATCCACCACGCGGGTCCAGTGTGGGTTGGTGGATGTCACATGTCTTCGAATTCGGTTCCACCAACTATTACTATATGTGTCTATTTTATTGACACGGGGTCTTATATATTTTGTACGTTTATTCAGCGAGAAAATAGTCGATAGCTAATGGCTTACTCGTTAGTGTTGAGACAAGTGCCTAAAATACATTTTGGCATTTTGAGATTCGCCAACGATGAGAGATTGACACTCTGTGTAGAGCTTCTTTAAGGTCAATGCCGGGCATCTTCCAGGGTTCTTACCTACTTTCTTCTATAACTAATTCTACTGCTAAATAACGTAAAAATAAAATAATAACAGCCGCACTGGTCTATCATCAAGGTTAAACAACGCTTGATGAAGTCGGTCCGTGGATGGGTGATCATTTCAACATACCCGAGTTTCCTCCGTGCCTCGGTAAGCACGTTAAACCATTGGTTCTGGCTATCATTTGAAGATCTTTGACAGTCGTTACGGGTAGTCAGAAGCTTGAGATCTGACACCAATCTTGCCCAGAGATATCGTGTATCAGTTACTGGTTTGTGGAGGTCAGATAGGCAGTCGCTCCATGTAAAACTCTGGTACTCAGCTGAATCCTCTAAGACTGGAAGCCGACCCCAATATACTTGGTAAAGGGCTAAGCAGATTTATTGGATGGTCACCCATCCCTGGACCAACCTCGGCAAGCTTGGTTGGTCCGAGGATGGGTTGAAGATCGACCCATGCAGCTGTTATCATTTAGCCATGAGCTCCTCTATTTTTGTTTAAGGAGTCCTTAAGCAAAAATAGAGGAGATCGAACACAAAACCGCTGTTTATAAATTCTTAAATGAGGTAAATTGTCCGATTACAAAACAAAACCTTCTTTTCCCCATAACAACGGTAACTACCACCATGATGTAACCAACAACAGTCTGAAACGCTCCGTTATTTACGGGGTCGTGCCGGTCCCGCACCGATGGCTGCCGGGCTTGCGAACCAGTTTTATTGCCGGCACCAGACCCAAGAACATTCGAAATTGTTATTTTTATTGCTAAGGGGTTGACTTGAAGCTCGGTTGGAGCTTGGTCAGCTGTAGTGGTGTTTTTGTGGATAGCAGTTTCAGCCAAATAATATTTTGGTTTCTGACTGTATCAATAGTAACGAAATAAAATAAACATTTACTGAATCTTACTGTTTAATGTGATGTTCTTACACACTCGTGATTTAAATATCAATGAATTACATGTTTATAGATACTACATTAGTAGTACAGCTCATGCAAGACCGGATAATAATGAGTAATAATATTAAAAAAGGATTAAAAACAATCAGTTCCAGATGCTCGGGGGATGTATTTGTCCAGCAGTGGACGTCACGTCCGTTTGTCACACGTCGTTTTGTCCGGCATTTAAATAACTATCATGCCAGCGACACAAACCAGATCCTACCCAGATCCAGCTCCTATCTGGATCATCAGAACTAAATCCAATCATTTTATTTTTCCACTAGCGGACGCCTCGCGGTTTCACCCGCGTAGTTCCTGTTTCTGTATTGTGACTGATATATACCAGTAGTGACATCTGTTGGTGGGCAGCGGGAAATATTATGGGATCACCGCTATGTAGGTTGGCAATCCGCATAAGTCGTTATTAGGTTGGTAGTGAAACATAGAGCGGTATACGTTCTGAGCGCGCGATTGGTTAGTCAATTGACACAAAGATGACTGACCAATCGCTTCGCATCCGCGTTCTGTTAGTTCTATATTTTGATTGGTTATTTCACAATTGGCGCCAAGTTGCCAACTTGCATGCTGGTGCAGTTGTCGCCCCTCGCTGCCAGAGGGCTTCCGCTTTGATGAATGACCGGGCACTTATGAATGGAAAAGTAGTAATATCACTTGCGCTGCTCGCCACCAGAGTGACAGTATGAATGGGTTTTCAGTATTTGTCAATGAATACTCAAGTTGTCGCTTGTCGACGCTAGGGGAAGCACTGTAGATTATAAGTAGAATGTTCTAGAAGATTCCAGAACCGGAAGTAGTTAAAATGTATATCGTCTTCCGCCCACTTTCTCTTTGTTAGTGGCAGTCGCCCACAAAACCCTTCAAGGTTCACACGTTTCGTATTTCGTATCCGCGTATTGTTAAGTTAGTCTATAGTTTGAAGCCCTATTTGCCTGCCTTGACCAGTATCTTGTATAGAAAACCTGTGGTAATAAGCTAATAAATCTAGTTGTAAGAGACTCGTGTTTTTATTGCAGCCAGAGGTCCGCTGTCCTCAACACGTATGAATACAGAGCTAAAAAGTAGCCTATGTCACACGGGGATAGTGTAGCTTCCTAACAGTGAAAGAATTTTTAAAATCGGTCCAGTAGTTTTTAAGTTTATTTGTTACATACACAAATACAAATCTTTCTTCTTTATAATATTAGTATAGATATAAGAAGAAGAAGAAGATTAGTATATTAATATTATTGTAGAGGATTTTCTTGATCCTAGAAAGTCTTTAATACGTATACTATTTTATACACATTCAACACGCACCCGATTAGAAAAGATAATTCAAGAGCACACTACATCAAAGCATGCATCTAACACAAGACTCAAAGAGCCAAACTTATCAGACATAATAACAAAATCTTCTCTCTCTGAGCCCAAAGGAACAAAGCACTATCCTAACTCAGCCCGACATACCTACCCAAAATATATCACGAAAAATCCATTTCGCACTTAACATTCGTGAGCCCAAGAAATGGATAGAAATACGTCACCCGGATCCTTTTTAAGCCATCGTTGGGTATAATAATAAAATCAGCCTTTATAAATCGGGGTTCCGTACCCCTGAAACGCGTTTTCAGTTACACAGAAAGTGAATTTGGGGTGGAATACTTGTCAACCTTTTTGAGGTGAGGACAAATATTTGAAATACAACACCTTGTGTAATGGTATCGACGGATTTGGTAAGATAAATGGTTAAAGGTTAGAGGTTAGAATTTTTAGGTCTGGTTTGAAAAGGATGAAAAATTGTGGGTTTCAAAGTGTTGAAGTTAAAAAATTGTTGTAGTTCGCCGGTTTTTTTATAGTCTATTAGAGTCTCGCTCGCGCAGCGTTTGCGGTCGGGTGTGAAACGTGTCAAAAATGACGTGAAATACGTTAAAATGTAAGGGTGCAATGTAGTAAGTGAAGTGCTATCATAAATAATATTCAATACAAACACGATGTAGCGAGCAATGAGTCTTATTAAAATATGTCTGCGTAATCTGCGTTCTCAGAAAAGGAAATTAAAGAGGCGAAGTTGCTGCTTTTTGTATCCGTACCTTCTAAAAAACGTAAAATATTACGATGAAAAGAATGCAAAACAAGAAGAAATGTGGAGGACATATTAATAACCGTCTTTAAAGAAGTGGCTCAAGATATTATCCCTATTTTTGTTGTCCGCGATCTGCAGAAATTGCCTCCCATTTCAATACTTTTTTGAAGGAAATCACATATATCAAAAAATAAATTACCAAGATTAAAGAGAATTATGCTACGGTGGATCAAATTATTCCTGAGTGTCTTAACACTCAGGAATAATTTAGCTTTCTATTGGTGAAAGAATTTTCAAAATCAGTTCAGTAGACCCAGACATGACCCCTTACAACGTCACAAACTCAAAACTTTACCTCTTTATAATATTAGTATAGATAAAGGCAGAGGCGGCTGGTCCTAAAGAGCGCTGGTGCAGTGCACTCCCACAAACATTGCATAATCTATATTTCCATAAAATCCTATTCAAACATTATTTCTACAATGCCTATACAATACACTCAGTTACTAGCAGTTTACTAGAAACGTAGTAGAAACTAACTATTACCTACGCGCACATTTGGCGTCAAGTTGTATGTGCCTAACGTGTAGAGTGGAGCGCCAGCGATTGCGCTCCTATGAAACAAAATTCAGTACAATTTCTAGCACTGTATTCAATGAGTGCGAAAGAGAAACATCGACAGTCCGGCGCGTGAAACAGAAGATTTTGTTTGGGAAATTAGCCTAATCTGGAGCGCCGCTCACGCGCGACGTTGCCAAATCGCGCAAGGCGGCGCGGGAGACTTTTGCCTGTGCGCCGTTGTCACTCTTATGTATACAATAAAACAAACACTTCAATCAGTTACTTTACGGTAGAATGTAGATTCTTCGCAGTTTTTCTTTTAATTATGTATTAAATATAGTTTTGCGCGATATTTGTGTTAAAAATGGAACAATACAGTGTGCCTTTTATTAAAAAATATGAAAAGGCTCTTGAAATGCGTCTCGAACTTAAAGCTAAGGGGCCACCACGTCCTGAATTTTGTTTATGATTTTATATGGCCTGGTTGCTAGGGTCCTAAAATTGCTCTCACTCAAAATTTCGTAAAGCGCTTGATTCTGCGTATCGAAAATCTATAAGAGAGTTCAATGGACGCGTTGATGATGATCGATATATTTTACGGCGTTTAATAGATTGTGTGGTATTTGTGGTGCATTTCAAGTTGCTTTACGAGGTTAGGACGAATCTACGGCATTCCGGAATCTATAGAGGTTTGGAAGATTTCGTGTCAGAGATCGAAAGTACGTCTAAAACCATTCAGAATGACATTTTAGATGCTATTTATGAAGTTTCCAGAACAGAAATACTGAACAGAACAGATCAGAATGAATTTTCTGTACAAAAATAAATAAATGGTAAGCTCTAGTTTTACGTTTTCTTTTTGTGAACTCCCATAATTAAATGTCACGAGCCGCCTCTGGATAAAGGCAATGTAAAGCGAAATTATGGAACTAACACCGCGTCAATCGCTTCAAACTTAAATATTGAACTTGCAGTTAGATGACATGAATAAACGAGATAGTTCTGAGGAAATCAATCAAGATCCGCTACGAACAAGTTCTGCACAGATTGTGAGGAAATAAGGCGAATGGAAACAAAACAATGTGCCAAGTGAGGAGTGGCAGTTGAAGCAGCAGTAAAAGGGTAGAAATCATTTTATTGGGAAAACGGGTAAGGCCGTTATGGAATCAGAAAGTAACTTCAAAGCGACGGATATTAAAAAACCACTGTTTATATTAAAAGTCAACAAAGAAACAACTGAGATAGATATAGGTAACATATACATGCTAAGACAAGTGAAAAAGTTACTATAGAAAAAATAAGCATGAAAAAGGATCGCCCTTAAAAAGCATTCAAGATTTATGTTTCTAAACATAAATAAAAACTAAACTTAAACAATGAGCTGTGGATGGGATAAAGGGCGTTTTATATCCTTTAAGATGCGATTCGCAATGGCGACGTGAATTGAATCCATTAATTAGCTTCTATGGATCAAAATAAATGCAGTAAATTTATTATTTTCAACTGTAAAGCTGTAAAGCGAAGCGTGAACTGTATTAGGTCACTATGCAGAGATGCGGATGTTGTGATGACGATGATGATGATTATGATGATGATGATCTTATTCAAGAAACGTGGCTCATGCCACATGATAAGTCATTTCTCGGCAGCATTGATGAAGAGTTCATCTACACAGGGCAATCAGCGGTTGATTGTTGGTGGCGTGGCGCTTTTATGGCGAAAAAATTTGTTCAAACATGTGTTCGTGAGTGATCGTGTCACGGCAATCAAAGCAGTAACCACTGACCAACGTGAGCTAGTGATTGTGTGTGTGTGTATATAACTCTGATCTAAACTGATCATCAATAACTTGCCTAGTTTCACACAATGCCTGGGCGAAATAAATGCAATTATTAAAGATAGTGACATTGAAACAATGTATATGTTGGGTGATTACAACGCTCATCGTTCTTGATCGGTGATTACAAAGCTCTTATTTGTGATGAACTGTTTAATATTTGTGCTGACAAAAGGTGGGTTTCTGCAGATGTAAAAGCACTTGGTGAGTTTTTCGATGCTCATACTTATGTCAGTGATACACCTAGATGCAATAGATGGTTAAATCATTGTGTGGTGAGTGAATCGGCATGGAATACTATAATAAATGTTCAAGTACTCTATAACACGTACTGGTCTGACCATTATCCTTTGCAGGTGGAATGTAATTAAGGTTTGATAAGAAAAAGCGTATTGTCATAGCTTCTTCACACGGGTGGTCTGTGCAACCGGTTTCATAAAGGGGGCTTATAATGCACTCCGAGTCCAATATGACATTTTCAGGACTCTAGTGCAGCTTCAGTATTGCTTCAGGCATGTTTGCAGATGCGCACATAGATTTCTATACAATTATGCGTAAGAAAACTATGTCTGTGGTGCACAGTATGAGGAGGAGACGTAACGGCATCCTGACAATGATAGTGGACAGAATGAACTCGGCGGTCATACGGCGATTCATTGACCTGCACGTGAAAGGGGCAGGTTAATGAAGAAACGTATATGTAACTTTATTCTCATTATTATTTTATAGTACTAACATAGTTTATAAGATTTCTGATATTTACTTTTCTGTGGACTTTGTAGTTGTCTGAGAATAAACAGATTATATTTTTTTTTTAATTATGTTTAAGGCGTGACGAGTAAATGCCGTACGGGATTGCCATTTCAAAGTTTACGCTTCGTAAACATGACTTTATAAAATTTGTTTTAATTTCGAATTATGTTGAAACACTGACTTTTCGTAAAATATAAGATATTTACAGTATTCTTCGCAACTAAACGTGTCCATGTAATTAAAAGTTAATTTATATACTCAATTAAAGAGAAAAAGGAACAAAAACAATAAAATCTTGGCCACTTTGGTAAGTCTTTTCAACCAAAAGGAGAGCAAAAAGCAAAATTGGTAGAAAAACACAGCACAAAGTATATTCTGAACCACAACATTCCTGCACATTTCGTATTCTCCACTGCAACGCATAAGGAGCAAAACAGACCAAAAAATCGCGATTTAGAGTACCAAGAGCGAAATACGGAACATTATTTACTTTGAATTCAATAAATTGAACTTCCCCATAATCTTCTCTACAGTATGTGGATTGATGGGGAGAATTTTCTTTCTTCTATAGTAAATTTGTTTCGGTAACAATATGTCACTAATCCTAGTAAATGAAGGAAAGAGAACCGTCGCGTCGTGGCGTGAAATGCAATTAATATTATGATTTTTATAAAACACTAACAATATTACAAAAAAACACACTGAAAAGTGAAAACATTTTATTAATATTTCTAACATAGTTTCAAATTATCAAGATGTTACAATCGCACTATAATGACGTAACAGTGTTGTCAATATAACAAACACGGTAATTAAACACAGTTGCGCCCTAAAATCTTATGACGGTTCTCTTTGCGCACTTTATTTTCTCTACTCGACTCCAATCATCAATTGGCTGCCACAAGGTAAAAACTTAGACTAAACATCCTCAACTCGAGAGTTTCCGAAGAATAACAAGTCGATATGATAATGTTTTTAACTTGTACCGTCAATTTGATTGGAAAATGCTCGAAGTGAGTTCACTCGACTATTTGAGAATAATTGAGTAAAATATCTTTGAGGCTCTAGAAGTCTAATGATAGTCAAGAAGTAAAAAAAAAGATTTATGGTCAAGTGTGGGCCTACAAAATATATAAACTGGCCAAGTGCGAGTCGGACTCGCGCACGAAGGGCTCCGTACCATTATCGCAAAAATGGCAAAAAAACACTTTCGTTGTATGGGAGCCCCGCCCCACTTAAATATTTATTTTGTTGTTATAGCGGCAACAGAAATACATCATCTTTGAAAATTTCAACTGTCTATCTATCACGGTTCATGAGATACAGCCTGGTGACAGACGGAAAGACAGACAGACGGATCGTGGAGTCTTACTAATAGGGTCCCATTTTTACCCTTTGTGGTAGCGCCATCTCTTGTAAATGTCATAAATCAATGACCAAAAACATTTAGACAAACGCATTTGAGATTTCGCGGGCGATCGATATCCTTATTATCTCGTTCCTTCCTCATTCCTTTTCCCTTTATGTACGCCTTAATGACAGGTCGCCAGAACGAACCGAAACTTCAACATGAACGGGCCTCGTATCTCAACCGCCAGCTTTCCAAGCCACCTGGCTGGAGACTGATGCATCTAATTAGTTAGATTGCAGAGAACCTTGTGAACCGTGTCTATTAACCCGCCTCGCGGATATAAAACAATTGTGTGAAGTGTGTGGATCCTGAAGGAGCCATTTTGGAGTAGAAGAACACCAGCTCGCTGCCACACGTGGGCTGGCATCGACCACTACAAGGTAAGGCGTACTACTTCCCTCATTTCCATACTAGATCGCCCGAATTGATCCGTGAATATTTTCCCGCTTATTTTCAACGCACTATTGCCAGAACCCTTCAAATACAGTCCACTTTTCATGATAGACACAAGGATGAAGAGGTTTCTCAAACCGCTATAACATTTTTGGTCCTTCGAGCCGGATATATTACTATAATATATCCATTTTCCTTTATTTCTTACGTAGGAATCAATCATAAATTCCTACTAGGGTCGTGGCACCTAGCCGCCTACCCACATAATCAAGTTGTAAACCCAATACGTGGTTCCATCAACGCCGCTATAGCAGGTTCATAATTACGTATCTGCTATTATTAAAAATAATTCTTATTTAAAACTAACTTGTCGTATTGTAAATTTCTATATTTCAAGCGTCTTTTAGTTTAACCGCCCTTATAGGAATCACCTACCTCCAATTATAAATTGTTAGGAATAAGTTACTTTCCGAATACCGCGGGGTAGACATTCATTCTATAAGAGAAAAATAAAATAGGTGTACTACTTGTACTACGCAGTATAAATATCATAACTTTACCGAATACGTTTCGACGATTGCGGGCTATAGGTTGCATATATATCTATATATATATACCTATTCATTTATCTTAAACAATATTCAAACTTCAATAAAACTGGTTGGGATAGTAATGCTATTAACATTTTGTACTATCTAATTACTTTGGTTAGTGGGTACTACGAAAAAACTTATTTCGTTACTACGCAAATATTGCGAAACCCGTTGTCACAGTACAGTCACAATCAGTAGTATTACTTTTCTACATATAGTTGTTCGTTTAAATAATTACCGTACATTGTTTTGTTTGTGTGGTTATTTGTAACTACATAACATAACAATGCCGCGTGATGCGAAAGCAATCGCTTCTTCGGAAGATCAACAGTTAGTGATTTTAGAAGCTAAGCGTAATATACTTTTCGAGCGTATTCAGTCAATTTATGATCGCTCTAAAGTCGCTAATACTTCCGAATCGGTGAGAGAAGGCTTTCTCAGTTCTTGTGTAACAGTAGATGATATTCGAACGGACTTTCATAAATTATTGGATGATTATAATGCTAGGTTACTGGCTATATATCCCGATGCGAAGCCTAGCTATCAAGCCTACGCCTCATTCGAGGATATGTATTGTTCCGTGAAACGTGTGATGTCTCAATTGGAAGATAAGCCGTCCGGGAGGCACAGTATGAGTGATTCCGCAACATGTAGACCAAGGTTGCCGCCAATCGAACTCATGTCGTTCGACGGTGATATACGAAACTGGCCATTATTTTATGCAAGTTTTAAATCTACAGTTCATGACAATAAGTCGCTGACAGATGCAGACAGGTTGTACTATTTAATAGGTAAGCTGTCGCCGAAGGCACAGTCTGTGTTCGCGGGAGTCACACCGTGTGCTGAGAATTACCAAGTCATGTTCCAGGCACTCCTCGATAGGTACCAGGATATTCGTGTCCTCGCGTCTACCTACTTGGATCAAGCTTTAAATCTTAAATTATCCGGTCCCGCGTCTGTTTCGAATTACCAGCTATTCGTGGACAAGTTCATCACCGCAATTAATTCCCTAAAGAATCTAAAATTAGTTGACCTTCTGGATTTCATTTTATTGCACCTCGCAATAAAAAAGATTGACACTGAAACTATTCGCGCTTTCGAGATGACAGAACGTAATCGTAAGATTCCCACTCTAGATAGTTTTGTCACCTTCATCAATGATCAGTGTCGAATATTCCGTAATACCCAACCACCCTTAGCTAACAATAATAAGCCTAATAGTTCAGACAATTCACATAAGTCTAATAAATCGCGTAGTTTTAATAATAAAATGACCGCTCCTAATCCACAATCCTATGTAGCTTGCTCTGAGTTAAATAATTCAAACAAGTGTCTGTGCGAAGCATATATCCATAAACACTTATATAAATG
This sequence comes from Orthosia cruda, assembly GCA_964057195.1. NCBI lineage: Eukaryota > Metazoa > Arthropoda > Insecta > Lepidoptera > Noctuidae > Orthosia > Orthosia cruda. The sequence continues at coordinate 6,189,471 of OZ059841.1, read as the reverse complement.
TCCCGCTTTTTATAATTTGACTCCGACAGCTCGCTTCAAATGTGTGAAAGACAACAGTGCTTGTGTCAATTGTTTGAGTATTAAACATAAAACGGTTAACTGTTCTTCTAAATTAAAGTGTCGCGCATGTAATCAACGTCATCATACATTGTTACATTTTAATAAAAACCCGCAATTATCAACTGTAGTAACGTCACAGCCGAATCCGGTCCCAACGCTTATGCCGACAGTACCTTCTATTACCTCACAGTCTGAGGTATCGTTGTGTACGACCTCTGTCGCTGGCGCCGCTCGATCGCGTTCGATTGACGCTCGGTGCGTTGCGGCGTCGCCGTCGGCGAGAGATAGCCCGCAATGTACGGCGTACACAACCGTTCTGCTCGCTACTGCTCAAGTCGTAATTTACGATGTAAATGATAAGCCGCACATAATACGTTGTTTACTAGATAGCGCATCTCAAAGTAATTTTATTACTTCTGAATGTTTTAAGCGTCTAGGACTTTGGAAGAACTTTCATACTTCTAATTTAATAGTTAAAGGAATTGGTGGGTCGGAAAAACCAGTTAAAGGTTCCGTAGATATTAAATTATATTCTCGTTTTAGTAATGATATTAATTTTAACGTTTCTTCGCTTATTGTTGAACGTATAACGGAGACATTGCCGACCGCTCTCGTCGATGTCTCTAAACTTACACATCTCAAAACATTACCGCTCGCAGATTCGAAGTTTGCGGAGCCGAGCGGTATCGATGTTTTGATTGGTGCTGCTATATTCCCGCGCTTGCTTTTGCCTAACATAGTGCATAGCGAGCAATATAATATACCTCCCGCTATTGAAACTGTGTTGGGGTATGTGGTTATGGGTTCCGTACCTACGGCACATACTTCACACTGTACGAGTACAACTTTCTATCCAGGAAAGTGCCGGAGATGCAGCTCGCTCATAGGAGCTCACTTGCTTGAGGGTTACTCACGAACCCCGCGTCTGACCACCAGGTGGCCCTTTGCCTTGGGCCGGTAACTTCAGACACTTGTTGCGCGCGAGGAATGACGCTCGGCCCACACATAGCCGAGCAGACAACATGCCACTCCTCTGCAACCACCACATAGACCACCGCGAGTCCAACCTCAATGTCAGGTACCACCTTTGCGCTTGCAATGGTGGAGGGCCTACCTGACCCCGCGTACCCTGATCCAAACAGCCGGACCCGTAGTTCCAGCTGCGAAAGCCCCCATCTGTTCGGGTCGTACAGATAGGGACTACCCGTTGGATTAGTTTTCCGGCAACCCAGCTGTAGGCATTGGGTAGATGCGATGATTTGTATTCGAGAGGTGAGCGTGCTTACAGCTCCGGGACCATTCTGGAGAAATGGGAGCCAGCTTCTCTGGCGTCCTTAACGGGGATTGAATCCGCTAGCACCAACTGCGCTGGTGCTGGTGCTTGCACTAGTGCTGGCGTGCTGGGGTGCGTGTGGTGAGCGGCTTTATTGCTCCGGTACCATTCTGGACAAATGGTAGTGAGTAATCACGGTGCAACTCACATTTTCTCTTGAGTACCAGGGGCGAGTGCTCTCGGAGGCGTGACCTACCGAAGATGGTCCCAGACACCTCGTAAGGGGTTGCCTGGTATAGTGTGCCGCTTTCCATAACGTAAGGTTGGTGAAGGAGGCCACTATAGGAAAACTCAGTAGACAAATAGGGGTACGTGTACGAGTACAACTTCATGTTGTTCTGTTCTTCAAGATCCCAGTTTAGATTCGCTTCTCAAGCGATTCTGGGAGCTTGAAGAAATTTCCGCCTCGCCCTCGCAAAGCCGTAAGGATCTCGAGTGCGAAGAACATTTTCGCGCTACCACTGTTCGCGATGACAGTGGTAGATATATTGTGTCGCTGCCATTTTGCGACGACCCTTATTCGCTAGGCGACTCATACGCTGCCGCACTTAGGCGTTTTCATTGTTTGGAGCGCAAACTTGATGCGTCCTTAGGGTTACGCAGCGCTTACAATGACGTCATGCGGGACTACATTAACAAGGGATATTTGAGTCCGGTTTTAAAAGATGACAACGTTTCTAATCTGACATATTACATTCCGCATCACGGTGTCGTTCGCGAAGATAAGACTTCCACTAAACTTCGCGTAGTTTTAGACGCTAGTAGTCAAACTACATCGGGACAGTCGATCAATGACATTCTACATGCAGGCCCTAATCTACAGGGTGATTTATTTAATATTATAATTCGTTTTCGTCTCTTTCAAATAGCCCTGTCTGCTGATTGCCGCCAAATGTTTCTCAATGTCGGCGTTCGTGAATCGGACCGTAGATTTCAACGCATCTTTTACAGATTCAGTAAACATGAACCTATAATGGTCTACCAATTTAATCGTGTTTGCTTCGGATTTAAGTCTAGTCCATATCACGCGTTACGTGTAGTCCGCCAGTTAGTCGCTGATGAAGGCGATAATTTCCCTGCAGCGTCTGCTGCTGCTTCTTCCGCCCTATATATGGATGACATTGCCTGTAGTGTCATGTCCATACCGCAAGCAATTTCGCTTTGTGATGAGCTTATTCAGCTCTTCAAGCGAGGCCAGTTCGACCTTGTCAAATGGACAAGTAACTCGAAAGAGGTTCTCGCACACATACCTGATACTCATAAGGCTTCGCCCGATATCGAGTATGAGGAGTCTATACCGCATAAGGTCCTGGGTTTACGCTGGGACAAGTCTTGTGACAGTTTCCGCTTTGACGTCACCACACCAGATGATAAATGTACCAAGCGAACCATGCTTTCCACAGTGGCTCGGCTATGGGACTTAATGGGCTTTGTCGCCCCCACTATTCTGTACGCTAAGCTCTTAATTAAGGAACTTTGGCTAGCAAAGTGTGACTGGGACGACATACCACCTGAACATATAGTCACCGCTTGGAAGCAGTTTTGTACTGAGCTTTCTACGCTTAATGAAATTATTATCCCGCGTCATCTGGGGTTGGTCGACGGATGCACCATGAATTTAGTAGGTTTCGCTGACGCCAGCGAGCGTGCTTACGGTGGAGTCTTATACATGCAAATATACAATGGTTCTAACTACTCCGTGCAGTTAGTTAGTGCGAAGTCTAAAGTCTCACCTGTGAAAACCATTTCGGTGGCTAGACTAGAGTTGTGCGCGGCCCTACTGTTGTCTAAGTTGCTTCGCAAGGTACAAGACACAATATCGCCCCACTACCGCATCCATAAGGTATACGCGTTTACTGACTCTAAAGTAGTGCTCGCCTGGATAAATTCCTCACCGCACCGCTGGCAAACTTTTGTTGCCAATCGGGTTACTAAGCTGATAGAGCAGGCTAGATCCAAATGGAATAGTCCTGCACCTTCTATACAAGAGGGTACTATTGTAGTTATCATTACTAATAACTCTCCGCCCCTTTCATGGCCGTTAGGCATTATTGATAAATTGCATACCTCCAAGGACGGTACAACCCGTGTTGTTACTGTGAAAACCGCAAAGGGTAGCTATGTGCGCCCTGTTGTGCGTCTGTGTCCGTTACCGACTCAATAAGGCCTGGCTTGATAGTTAGGTCTATTAGTTTTAGTTAGTTAGCGACGCAACATAATTTTTCTATTAAAATTTAACTATAGGTATGCAACTTAATGTATTATGCAACTCGCAGTATTTATCTTAAATCTTAATAATTGAAATGTAAAAATCCGCATCTTAGTCCGTATTGCTGAATAGGTATACGGTAGTACACCTCATAGGGCTAAGTTTAATTTTCATTAAAGGTGACCCTTTAAGGCCGGGTAAATGGTAGCGCCATCTCTTGTAAATGTCATAAATCAATGACCAAAAACACATAGACAAACGCATTTGAGATTTCGCGGGCGATCGATATCCTTATTATCTCGTTCCTTCCTCATTCCTTTTCCCTTTATGTACGCCTTAATGACAGGTCGCCAGAACGAACCGAAACTTCAACATGAACGGGCCTCGTATCTCAACCGCCAGCTTTCCAAGCCACCTGGCTGGAGACTGATGCATCTAATTAGTTAGATTGCAGAGAACCTTGTGAACCGTGTCTATTAACCCGCCTCGCGGATATAAAACAATTGTGTGAAGTGTGTGGATCCTGAAGGAGCCATTTTGGAGTAGAAGAACACCAGCTCGCTGCCACACGTGGGCTGGCATCGACCACTACAAGGTAAGGCTTACTACTTCCCTCATTTCCATACTAGATCGCCCGAATTGATCCGTGAATATTTTCCCGCTTATTTTCAACGCACTATTGCCAGAACCCTTCAAATACAGTCCACTTTTCATGATAGACACAAGGATGAAGAGGTTTCTCAAACCGCTATAACACTTTGAGTACGGAACCCAAAGTGGCCAGTCCCTCACGTTTTCATTTTATATTTACAATAGTTTTAACCGGCTGAATGTCAATTTATATAGAGGCTCTGGACATAGGAATATGTCTATCCATCCATTGAGGCATCTATCTATTTGAAAGTCATTGGCTTATCAAAGTGTAGGTTATCCTACTAAGGCTCATTAGCGCCAAAAACTTAACTCAGAGTTAGTTGCTAAAACTGGGTTAAATTGAAAGTAACATAAAAATATAATATTAAATAATGCAAAAACTAATAATAATCCTAATTATTGTTAAAAAAATTATTAACATTTTTTAATGTTAAAACCTATTAGGCCCACTTGCATGACACTTTGACAGAAATTTAAAAAAAAATTAGCTTTGCTTTTGCTCTTTAAAAGCTGTGCAAATTTGTAAGCCGTGACGTCCTGCTTATTGCCTACCAAAGCAACGTAGACTCAGTTCTAAGATACGGAGTAATTTTTTGGGGTAACTCAACAGACAAGGAAAATATTACGTTTTTATCGCACAAAAAAATGCGTACGCGCTGTATGTAATCTACACTAAAGGGACAATATTGTAAGCCATATTTCAAATCCTTGAAGTTTCTAACATTGCCGTCATTGTACATCTTTGAGGTGGCAGTGTTCATTAAGACAAACCCAAAGCTATCCAAAATAAGAGCCCTCGCTGATCCACGGTTATGAAAACGGGATTCGAACATTATTTGTGTTCATTGCAGTAAAATAGCCCTTTTACGTAAAAAAAAGTATTTACCGAATGGCTCCAATTATTTTCAATAAAATTCCACGACGGATTAAAAATCTTAATAATAATATGTTTAATCTCGTGACCCTGGGTTTCTGGTCCTTTGAAAGGCATGTGAGGGGCCGAAGCCAACTCGCAAAGGCCGTGTTAGGTATCAGGAAATGTGACACCACCCGACTATTATCCCTGTGTGCACTACGCAAGTGCACCCAAGGGCAATCCCCGGTTAGTGCAGCACGATAGCAACATATGGAGGAAAAATGAATTGGGCTATGGGTTTGGTAGGTTTAGTGGATCTATTGCCTAAAACTATAGCAGAACTACTGGCCTGACCACTGGTGAACTACGCGGCTATGGCTAAAATGGCAAGGGGCGACTTGCGCACTCAATTGATGGGCCCCCATAAAGGGTCGCTAGCACTTTTCACTATCTGTATTATTATTTGTATGCTATCGAGTAACATTAAGCGAACTGACCTTATTAATATAACATCATATTGTATTGAAACCTACATTTACGAATAAATTTTATTTGATTTCCTTAAATTAAATTGCCCGAAAATAACTCAAAGTTAGTTGCTAACTGGAGGGTAAGTTGACCACAATGACCAGCAATATGATGACCTGTTAGTAGTATGACATCTTGTCAATATAACCTCGTTTTAGCAACTAACTCTGAGTTAAGATTTTCATACAAGTAGACCTAACAACTCAAGTAAGCTCTACGGTGACGTTCCGACATCTTTGTTCGCCATTTTGTCACAGACATTTACGTCTCAGATACAAGAAAGCCGATAATTCGATCTTGTAGCCTCACCTTATCGAGTTATCGAAGGCAGCATTGTTATTTCTTATATTTTGTGTTTCGCTAAGACACTGGAAGGTACGTGCCGGGTCATCTGATTGTCGCTAATCACTAATCGATGGTAGACGGCAAGCTTTGGTAGGCTGAAAATATAAGAAGTATATAATACAGTACTATACGCATCTTACGTTTTTGGAATACTTTTACTGTGCGTACAGCTAAGGAGTCTAAGTAAAATGTATAAGTACTATGTGCCGACTGTAAATCTACCATTTACTGTACCTATGTGTCGTTCGTTGACTTGTGCGTGCCCTGGCAGTTGAGTGTGTCATTCTCGCTCAAATATCTCTCTGATGGTGGCAGATGTGGTGGATCATCCGGTTCCCTTCATGATGGTTGAGCTAAGTGGTGCCAATCCATGCGTCATGTTCGTGAACGGGTGCCATCAGTTGGGATGGGCCATAACTTGGTAGCCTCGGCCCGTTTTTGATTAATTATTGTATTTTGAGGGAGTTTAATTAATTAAGGCGCTTTTACGTGCAGGTATTTTTTGTTAGTTTTTGTTATTAAGCCTGCAATATTTTGATGCAGGATTTTGAGAAATTTATTGGAGAAAAAACAGTTCACCAACTTGGTCACTATTGCATTTACGTGAGTGTTGGGATGTCCCACTATGGTCTTCTTCAAGGAGGTGGATATCGTCGCTAACTTCAGTATAATCTTGATTGTAGTCAATCAAAATTTTGGATTTAATCTGGTCAAAAACGTCTCTCCATCCGTATTTGTTAATTTTTCCTGTATTGTCAGAGAACATGTCAAAAGTCAGGGTGTAATTAGTGTCGAAAAAGTATGCATATTCGTTGTTTTTTATGTCCAAATTAAGGAGGTTGTTGAATAACTCGACTTTATAATTGTGGATTGGTGCACCTCTTATATAAGTCGGAGCGCATATAACAATATTTGTGTGTTTAGTGTTTTTCAGCGAGTTTTTCAAGTTGTTAAGGATATCTAGATACTCGTTACTTTTTATATCGTTTTCTCCAATGAAGATCAGGCAATAGTCTTGTATTGTGAAGTCTTTTAAGTTGTCTTCGACGGTGCTTAGCAATTCTTCTGTGGTAGCGTTATTCAGCAAATAATGACAGTAGCCAAATTCATTAGAGAAGACTTCTTCAATTAACGACAGCTTTCCTTTAGTACATCTACTACTAATTATAGCGAGTCTATTTTTAGGTTTTGGTCGAGATACGCCTACTGGTTTTTTTGAGGCAACATTACCCAGGTGTGAAGTTGGTGTCAAGTTTTGTTTTTGTGTCAATGTTTCATAAATCGCTTCGGAAGTTTGCGTTTCTTTGTTGAGAGTGTCTACTTTTATTTCTTTGCTATAATTTATCGAAGTCTGAGAGTCATTACTTGAAGCAGTTGGTCGAATCTTAGATTGCTTAGATTTTTGTTTGCTCGACGATGATGGTGTGCAAATTTTTCTACCAGGCGTTAAGCAAATTTTTTTACATGTCTCGACAGTCTTTAGAGCTTTTTGTAAATCGGATTTTAATCGGAAGTTTTCACTATTGAGGTCGTCTATTTCCTGATGAGCACTCACAAGTTGCATCTTAAGTGTATTTATTTGTTCGTTCAAGTCGTTAACAGTGTCATCGTCATTATAATCGTGCAGGCTGTCTGGTATGCTCATCATTGTGGTGTCAAATAGTATTCTTTCATCGTCATTTGTCAAGACAGATAGGTTAGTTAAAGAGCCAGTGTTCGGTTTTCGAAGTGTGATATTATCTGTATCCATGTTAAATCCGTGATTATGTGACGTAGCTATGTTAACTGAGGCGCCCTCTGTGATCACTTTTAGTAACTGATGTACAAAGTTATTTAAGATCAAATACATGATTTACTTTATTTTTTATTTACATATGTACATTAATATTTATAACTTAAATAACAATAAAAATATGTACAATTACGGGGCGTCAAAAAATTCGTCCACATCGCTGTCAACAGGAAAAGTGCCCAGAAGGCTGGCAGCATTGCCACGTTGGATGGCAATGCTTTTTGCAAGATCAAATTAAATCTCGCAAAAAGTCACCGATTTTGTGACCCGGATTTGAACTTGATTTGTGAAGCGAGCGCCTGTCACATGTAGCTGCTTAAGCACCTGAGCCACAATGTAGTTAGCGTATCGTATTGAAATTAAGCAGCGTATGGTAAAGGACGACAAATTTGAATCTTGCAAAGCGGTTGGTATGACTAATGGTAAGAAATTTTTTTCCCACTTGACGTAGGTACACCTATGTTCGAGACACTAATGTAAACACTTTTTATGTTGAGTATGTTCACTTTGAATACAGTTTGGTTGATTAATTGTATTTTGCTTCTGATATATATCTGTCTGTCTGTATATTATCACTGTTATTGTTACTTTTAATTGTCACTTTTGTGGTTTATTGTGAATAGTCATGGTTGCTATTTTAACACTTATTATTACAGTCACTGTTGAATTAGTCACTTTGATAACGTTTACACTGGTTAATTGGGACTTTTAAGATATATATTACTGACTTTTAACTCAAAAGTACGATTTAAAGATTTTTAAATGAAATTTACACACAGAGCTTATTTATTTTGGTCACCATTTGTAAGTTGGTACCCACTTCATTCTCTAACAAGAATGATGTAACCAAGTACTTGCAATTAAAACTTATTGCTGTAAGGGTATCCGTGGAGTGCACATTCTTCCCCATAGAGACCTACTGACGCTTGCGAACGTGCAAATAGATTTATCTTTCTTTTTTGTTTGACAATTCAAAAGTACCTATAAGGTTTATTTGGAATAATCTATTTGATTTTGAAGGGAAATTCCCTGCCGGAGTCTGTGTTTCCTGATATCTACATCCCAGGGGTATTTAAATCTGGAGTGAATAATTTACTTCGAGGCAAGCGTGCTTCAGCTCTTACCATCATTTGAGATAGTGGTCAAACGCGATCTATCAGAAAAATAAATGATGTGGTGGCATTTATTTTTGTTTAATCACCGATATGATGATTTGAAACTGACCGATTCCTTGACAAATCAAGAGTGACTGTAATATTGCCTAAGATCCCACATCAACTAATTGGGTCTAGTTATTGCCAGGCATTTTTGTAATAAAATAGTTTATCAAAAAATAAATAGCTGCAGATTTTAGCTATGCGTTTCTAGGTTTATTTTTATCAGCCTAAACTGTCCCACTCTCGGACAAAGTCTTCTGTGTTGTACTTCTCAAGGAAGCCACCCAAAGCGGCCTGCCAAATGGCATAATTGAAATAAATGCTATAAGTTAAGTTTGTAGGATTAACTTAAGGCTCTTTAACCGCAAGCCATTGAAAGGATCTTATATATTTAACTCAAACCACGGCCTTATTGAAATGCAAGCAAAGCGCTCGCTAGTTATTAGGTACTTCTAACTTAATTGCGTAGCAATTAGTGTACGTAAATGGTGTATTATAGAAACTTGATGTACAGAACGCCACGTGACTTTAATCCAGAAGTCGCAATGCTACAGCTGAGTATGAGATCCTATTTCGAAATCCGGGTTGTGGAACGTGTTATTGGTTTTTCCATATAGAATTTCTCAGCAGTACCATTTTTTTGTTTGTTTGGAAATTACCCTTTGATTTCTCCCACTCTGGGTGTAGCGGGAGGGCGTGTCAGACTTTTACTGACTTAAACCCACCCGTGTTCATTTGTTTGAGCCAGGGTCGTGGTAACCCTTTTTCAAATTTATCCGCATCCCAGACAGGCATCGGCTCTAGCGGACCCCGTCGGTTTTTGGTGTACGGTGGCCGGGAATCGGCTTGAAGCTCCCGACGCTCAGGGCGTCTCCTGCGGTGGCTTGGGGTGCTCAGCAGTAGCCTGTTTTCTGGAATTGTACCTTGTGGCTTGTTGTTAACAGGCTTGTTCTCTATTGTAAACTAACATAACTGGCGAAAAGTGGGTACAGCTCTGTGGGTAAAGGTACATGTCTTTCTATAGCTGGTGCCCACGGCCCATTAATCCACAGACCGCATCATATGTGGTAACGCCTGGCGCGTCCTGCCGTGGCCCGAAATGAGTGTTCCCACGGCGTGAGTCGACCTGGTGTGGCCTACTGGCCGCCATTCAAAGTTGGGCAAAGTTGATCAGCTGACCGACAATTTACTAGTGGCGCTGCCGTGCCGTGCCTTTGAACTTACCGACTCTCGATGGATCGGATGGGCGACGGTTCCCACAGCCTGGCCTGGCGCGATCTGGCCTGGGATAAATCAGGCCGTGGGACCGCAGGCTCAGCCTTCGAAGAAAATTCCCCACCTGTGTACGCGTGAATTTGTGTTCTGTTAATCTGTGTAGCCTTTTCCCGACAATTTTACGCTAGACTGGATGCCGACCCCGGGTTCCAGTCTAACCGGATGTAGCTGAGTATCAGTATTTTACATGAAACGACCTAGTAACTGGGTAACATGATATCTATCCTCCACAATCCTATCTGACCTCCACAACCCAGTAACTGGGTAACATGATATCTGTTGCTGTTGTGACTGAGCTGGGAGCTCTCCCTTTTAAAGTAGTTTATTGATGAAGCGTCTACCTATCTGACCTCCACAACCCAGTAACTGGTTAACATGATATCTGTTGTTGTTGTTACTCAGCTATGAGCATCTACTGTTTTGTGTTGATTTTAAAAGGCGATCATGTATTTTCTTGCATGCTTTTTCAACAAAGTTCGCCTCGCAATAGGAGCAGCCATAATAGTTTCGCATTGCGTCGTATTTGTCACTCTCTGGATAGTTTGGTAACCAAAAGCAATAAGTCTAAAATACCTGTTACCTGAGCTTCCGGTAACCTAAACGTTAATATATTAAACGTTCGAATGTCAGTTGTGTAAAGCTAATAAATAGCCCGTATTAGGGGAGAACGCTATACTAGATATACTATACAAGCAAATAATTTTACGAAAAAGGTAAAATTAATAACTTTTGGCCTCGTAGATGAAGCCTAGTTTGGTATTTAAGGCTGTAAACCTAGCCTTAAATACCAAACTAGGCTTCATCTACGAGGCCAAAAGTTACCTTGTGAAGCCAAAGGTTGTAAATTTTATTGTTTTCGTAAAATTATTTGCTTGTTATTTTGTATAGTATATTCTACTTATTGCAAATCCGTACCAAAACGGTGAAGGAAAACATCTTGAGGAAACCGTCCTAGAAACAAAAATTCGAAGACGGGGGACATCCACCAACCCACACATGGCCATGGATGGATGCTGCTGTGTCCCAGCAGCAGTAACATTAAAAGGCTGATGATAATGACACAAACAAAAACACAATGGATTTGTTTTATTGTATTTGTGACAGCTTTTTTATGAAAAATACTAGTATGCAGCTGCAACTGAATTAATCCGAGAGGACTAAGCTTTGTCCCGTGATCACAAACTATTACAATAGGTCTAAAAAGTGTTGTTTCTAACAATTTCTTTTTCTCGTTGTTCACAGGTGTGTGCTTAGTGGATTAACTTTCTGGATTGGATGAAGTGTTAACGAGGAAACTTGCTGATAATCAGGTAAGAATATGTTGTATTTTTATCATTTATTCAGTTATGTTGTCGTTATGCACAACCATTGAAGACCAAAAAATTAAAAATTAAGCTTTTTAAAAACCCCCGACACATTTTCCCTATTATTAGTAGAAGACACGCCTCGATCAGCAATCTGTTGAACACGTAATTATGACACGATATCTTGCGAAAACATCCCGATTCAAACAGTGAAATGTCCATAACTTTTGAGCGGCTGAACCGATTATCATCATTATCATTATCAACACTACCTACCTATCACCTACCTACCCTACCTACCTACCCACCTACCCTACCCTAGCAACCTACTTACCATTTGAATAAGAATTAACCTATAGTATCTATACTAATATTATAAAGAGGTAAAGTTTGTGAGGTTATAGGGGGTAATCTCTGGATGTATTGAACCGATTCAGATAAAAACTGCAATAAAATGTAACCAACTTTTGTTTCTAGCGGCGGGCGATCTTAGAACACAAAAGCCGTAATTGTGACTTATCTATGATAGTTAGATATATTACCTTACCTCCCAGTCTTTTATGTAGTTAATAAAGAATACTTGAATCATTTAGTACATAATTTTAATGTATCATCAATTGTTTTCTCAGCGCACGCCAATTGAGGAGTTTTATTGGCAGCATTTTGCTACTTTGAGTTACAATAGATATGGCAATTTTCATAAGGATTTCGAGACCTTTTGAAAAAAAATATTGCAAATGTTATAAGGTAATTTTCCATAGACGAATGAATTTTTAAAATCGTTCTAGTAGTTTTTACAAAAAATCTTTCATCTTTATAATCTCTTCAATAAATTATACGCTTATGGTGTCAGAGGAAACATTTATGACCAGATTAAATCTTACTTAAGTAATAGAACGCAAATAACACAAATAACAAGTATATGTCCGTATGTAATAAAAATGATAACTTATTTATCCTCATGAAGACAGGTTATATCTGGCGTTCCACAAGTAAGTGTATTGGGTCCACCCTCGTTTATAATATTTTATTATTTATTTATTATCAACAATTATAACATCTTTACAGATTGCTCCAATATGATGCTACAAGTCACAAATAGACAAAATTACATAAAATTAAAATAACTTAGCAGCCAAATTGCACACATTAAAATAATAACAAGTATTCATACATCAATAAATTAAATTAACCATGACAAAGTCTATAGCTCCAGGCCTCTTTCAATAATTAATTGAGCCCTTTGGAGAAATCTCCGCAGGCTTTGCCCAAATATGTAATATTAATATATATCAATGATCTTCCAAAAGCGACAAAATACAACTTAATCCTATTTGCTGATGATAGTACAGTACTGTTCACACAGGAGATAATAAAGCACACATGGAACTTGATATAAATATGACTTTAGATAGCATTGTAAACTGGTTAACTTCAAACAATTTACATATCAATCTCGACAAAACCAATTTCATGACGTTCAGAAGTAGAGTAAGTAAAATAGCAAATATGAACATAAATTACCAAAATAATAGCATCCAAGAAGTTGACGTTACGAGATTTCTGGGTATACAGATAGATAATAATTTGAATTTTAAAGAACAAGTCCATACATTATGCACTTAATTGAACACATTTTCTTATGCATTGTTTAAACTTAAACAAACGGTCAACACTTATACAGTCCTTACAGCCTACAACGGATATGTTGCACCTATTATAAAGTATTGAGTTATTTTTTGAGGTAATTCTAGTAATAAAGAAGCAGTTTTTAAAGCCCAGAAGAAATGTATACGAGCCATAAATAGCATTAAAATAACTGACAGCTGCAGACCATCATTTTTGAAATTAAAAATACTTACGTTGCCATGTATATATATATATTGAAGGTAATAATGTTCGTTAGGAAGAATACAAGCTATTTTAATAAGTTAAATAGCAAAAGATACAGATTCAATGTATGTTTACCAAGCAATAAAACAGCGTTATTAAACAAAAGTATATTATGTATGGCTCCACGTATATATAACCATTTACCAAATTCAATTCTGGAGATAAGTGATATAAATATATTTAAAAACAATGTTACTAAAAACAGCATATTACGCTGTCACTGAATATTTACAGGATACACCTACATAATGTTAAACTATCTCCATACATAAGTAATATATTTTCACTGTTAAATTCTAATTTTATAGGATACCTGTGTATTTTTAATTTGCATGCCTTATGGTAGGATATCGCTAGACACTATTGTTTGTATAATATCTTTTCTTTTGTACCCATATTCGCAAATGAATAAATGATTATGATTATAATAGTTTAAGTATAAGTATAGGTAGTATAGAAAAACATAACACACATAATCTAAAACACCAAATATTCGAAAACCGAACCACATTCCACCATTATAGATCAAAATAATGTCCCACAACCCCACAAAAAGATCGCCACCGCACCGAGGAAAAATAAACAAATAAACCCGCCTTTGGGGCCATTCAGCCTGGTACACAAACAATAACAAACATTTGACATAATATTTACTAACCCAATAACTGTATCGACCTAGCCTAAATATAAGAGTGCCAATATTGGTAGTAGCCATATTAATACTGAAACTAGGGGTATTTTAAGAGTGAAAGTCACAGCTGAGTACCAAGACACCTCGGTCACAGCTAGAGCCTCCCAGGATTCCGTGCTTTGTGATTCCTCAATCATAATACCGTTGCGAAAAAGAGCTGATGCTATTCGGTCTGTACAGGTGTTTTCTGCCTTACACTGGGCCAATCATGGTTCAGTATTTAACAGGTTCACTGTCCACATAGCAAAAACAATAGTCAAATCAATCACAAGTGCCATATGTACGTTATGGGACTGTGAACTTGCATGGCATATATTATTATATTCCCCAATTTTAACGCAGTACTGGCCGTGCTCCCGCTTGGAGCCAGGATATCAATTTCGAACCTCCTTTTGGACAGTTTTGTTTTGGTTTACATATGCTATTTCAGTTATGAAGAAATTTTAGCCATCAATTTAAACATTCAAGTCGTTTTGGAGGAGTATCCAAAAGTAGCGAATAAATATCGTGTTGTTAATATTTTTTTTAAAGCTAAACTATTAGTTACACGAAAAAACTATGTTTCACAAATAATGTACTTGAATCACTAAGAAATATATATTTTTTTCAAACCTTAACCTTCAAATTTAGCCGTTACTATGGAGTATCCTTTAAATAATAACCGTTTTACGGCACTAAATCAGTGGAACTATGTTGGATATTTCACTCTTGAGCGTTAAAAATCCAACAGTGCGCTTTTATTTAAGTGTTTATTTTTATGTCACATAGGCCCCATTTTTTAACCATACCATTACCATTACCGTATCGTTTATTCATCAATTGTTAGTTTAACAAATGGCCATATAATTAACTCTCTAACTTTTTTTGATCATTTATGATATTGTTAGTAAATCGGATATGCTTCTTCAGCTGTACGCATACTAATTGTGTTAGCAAAACGCTTCATATAATCCCACTGCCCAGAAAATTCCACTTCTCGTAATCAGAAGTCAAGAACTTGATCTCTGCTTATTACTGATTTCAGAATACAAAACTGCAAGCTATATGCAACTAAGTCAGAACTTTCTCCTATTTTCCAAGGACTTAGGTACTGTCATACCTCGCTGTGTCAGTCGCAAAGTCCTCTCAAAGTTTTTCTCATTAATCTCGACACACAGGAAGTTTCTAGAAATTGGGTTGCAACTAGTTCTGTGTTTCTGAATTCAGGATGTGATATTAGCGAGCTATTTTATTTAATATGGTAAGTGGTTGAGAGTATCTGTGTAGCTATATAGAGTTTCAGATTTCTAGAAAATTATAAAGTGGAACAAAAAACTTTATGTCAAACAAGGCAAAGTACAAATTCGCGTGCCACTTCTTCACAAACAATTTAAAAACAAATTTACTTACCAATGAAAGAAAACATTGCCAATGCCTCGGCCAACTTTTTCTATATGGCATAAAAAGGATTTTTCTAAATTTCGGTGGATTTCCGGTGTCGATAATGCTAAATGAGAAGCTCAGATTACGATCATTGATTGCAACTTTGCTCCGTTTTTTGTCACGCGAAGTACATACAATCGCGTCATCTAGTTAGATTTATATCTGTGATTGAAACCCAAACGATTTTATGGAGATTTTCAATGCAAATAAACCCTTAAAAAACAATTTAAAATACACAAAACTATGCGTAATCATGGCTGAGGCAGTTATTATAGCTTTAAAGGTTTTTTTTGCCAATAAAGGCTTTTTCTTTCTTAGAAAAACTGTTTTTGCTAAGCTTGACAGGCTTAGTGGTAATCTTAACGGCCTATAGAGGAAACGTCCAATATATATATATTTATTTTTACTCGACTGCTAAAGGAGGGTAATGTGTTTATCAGTCTACGTATGTATGTTTGTTCCTATATGGCGTTCTTACGTCAATCCATTCGTTTTAACCCTGCGAATGTCACTGGCTACATTAAATTTGGAAAATAGAAAAATGGCGGACTTTAGGTGCCATATTGTGGGAGCCCAATTTTTTTCTTCTCTATCCGTCTTGAAGGATATTAAAATTAAAATGAAACGAATCCGAAAAAAAATTAACTAAAAGTTATAAATAAAAAAGTTAAGAAAAATAACCAAAAAACCCGACTGCATAAGAAGCCAACTAAAAAGACGTAAACATGAAGAAACTCATACTGTGCAGTCGTAGGATACATATGCGCGAGCTGGCTGACCAAAACCAGATGTTTTAACCATGACTTTAAAAAAAAATATAGCTATAAGTTTGACACAACTGTCTTTAAGCTCACATACAATGATACTCAGATATAATGCAAATATAATGTTGGTATTACATATGTACAGGTCGAATACTTTTCTTTTTTCCAAGACGGTTCAAAAGGGAAAAAGGGTATAAAAAAAAAACACCTTAAAAAGACGTTACAACTTAAAGTAAGTTATCGAAAGTGCGAGAGGGCACTTAAATTGCCGGCACAGTTTCTAAAAGAGCTAGCCTGTAAGTAAGTTTGTAAAGTTCCTTGACCTCGGTTGACTCGCGAATAAAACTTTTAAAATATTCCTGAAAATGTAAAATTCTTTAAAAATCTACGTTATTCGTAATACTAAGAAAGAAGTATTCTTTCAATGCGGATGAACTGAATAGTGATGTGCTGTTATTTAAGACTTTGGGTTCGGATATTTTAGGTCAGAGAAAAATTATTGGCTGATTATGATTATTATGATTTTATCGCACATAAGGAAGATGATATTTTTATACAATACTAGCTGTGCCCGCGGCTTCGCTCCCGTCCCTTCAACGTAAGCAGGAAGGTAAGGGATAGCGTGGGCGACGCTACCCCTTACTTTCCTGCCTACCCTACTTACCTACCTACCCAATTTTTTTAGGGTCTATCTTTCGCGGTAAATCTAAACACCGCCATTTAAATGACTTCAAATTTACAACGTCATCTATCGAATATGAAGTTCAACTGTCCGACTATCTCAATAGCGCCTGTTGTGATAATTTTCCTTCTTAAATACTTTAAATTCATCTAACTTTTGATAGCGTGAACTGATTGCGATGAAACAAAAACTAAGTAATACTTCAAGTTACGCAAAAAATGTTTTATGCCTAAAAGTTATCTATATTGGTTTCGTACGTTTTACGTGACGCGTGCACAAATAAACAAACAAAAATGCTGGAAATGGGTTCTGTTGGTTATCCTTTAACACCCTGGCAATTTGTTTTGGAAATATTTTCGATGTACAAAAACGACTTTTCTACAGATTTATTATATGTATTGATTAACAAATTTTAATGAATTTTTCCAGTTATGAAATCTTGATCATGTACTGTCTATTTGGTCTAGAAATTGCATGCGCTACTGGTTGAGCATGAGGGTTTAAACTATGGGTTGAACTGACTATTATTTAGGTTTTCCAGCTGGATCTCAATAGTAGCCTGGTGTCAGGGCTTGTGCCCGCTTAATGTCAACAGGTTCGGCCATCTTAATAGTACGGAACATTAACATAGGTAATTAGCAAATGTTTACCTGTTAATTAATTAGGTAATGCAATTAACAGGTAAACCTCTGCCTAATCCTTCGAGGAATAGATAAAAGCCTGTAATTTACATGTACTCGATAATGATTTACGTAGACCGTTCGATTTAAATGAAAAGGAATATATTTTCATTTACGAGCAATTTCTGTTACCAATCTATTCGTGAACCTACGCCTACGGCTTAAAAAGCCGCGCTAAAATGTACTGCATTTTTAATAAAAACATGACGCAGTAAAAACATTTAAGCTCATGCATTCGCACAAATTGCTCAAAAAACTGTTTCGAATTTAAATAACGTTATAAAAACAGTTGTTGCATACAATAATAGTACATTATGGTACAAGTGTGTAATGTTGGTGATTACCGCTGAGGCGCCATTGAGACCCGAGCCGTAAGGTGAGGGTCTTAAGAGAGCCGAGGACGGTAATCATCAATATACACGTGTATCATACGACGTTTTTCAACACACTTGTGAAGAAAATAATACAAAAAAATCATTTCCAACGGTGAAAACGGGTTGTTAAATCTTTTCCGCAATGGCGGACAAAATTAATCAGTTTTCCTATGCGTGCGCATCTAACAATGGCGATCGGCCATAGACTAAAAATAATGAGTTATCTTTTTATGGCTTTTCGTGGATAGCGTTTTAGTCACGTTCAAAATGGGGAATTTCAAGTTTTCTTTATTACAGACAAAAACAAAAGTTATATTTAAGTGAAAGTTTTATTTATTAAACACGTACAAGTTGAAATTATCTATTTAAATACGAAGTTGCATGAAATAAGTTGCATTTGTACTATTGAGCACGACCTTTTTTGTATCGAAACTTTTTGAAGAACATACAACTCAACCAATAAATTAAAAAAAATACTCTTTATCTCACTTGTGAATAATAGTAATGAAAAAGTCACAGTTTGATAACAGGTGTCATTATGTGCCCAATTGTGGTGAAATTAGAGCCATTTTATGAGCAAGTGTGTTGAAAAATTCTTTACGGCATTTCTACTCATCTATATTGTTGGCATGCTTGACAGATGGGCCTGTTTTAAAATGCATTTTTAAAATGGTGATTGCTTGTGTCGTGATACTGATATCTGATTCAGTCAGGAGACGTATGCAAAGAGTTGTGGTGGCCCAGTGACCTCGCTCCTCGTTCTCAAAAATTTTGGTAGGTACCTGAATTTGGTACGTGAATTTTTCGGTATTTTTAACTAGGTGTTTGAGCAATCTTTCGTGAACTCGCATTTTCATGTTAATAGCTTTTGTCTGAGTTGTTAGCTGTCAATCATAGTAAGAACTACTTGTTATTTGATGTGTTTAGTCTGTGTGTCATTATGAAACAGTTGGCATTGTTCAAGATTTCACACATATTTCAGAAGACAAGTGTAATGTTTGGAAAAGGCTTAAAATTTCATGCAAAAAGTTTTAAAATAATACCTATCTGCTAAACTTCATTTGAGATAACATAACACATTTAAACAATCCCATTTTACAACAGATTTTGACTTCGGTTGCGTTCGTGATATGACAAATGGCAGCAGCTGTATTCAATGGTTAGTTTTGGTAACAAGTTTATGCTTTTTATGCCATCCTTATACTTACTCAAAATCGGTTGAACGGACTGTAAAAAGGGGATGTAAAAATATCTAATGTTATTTCAAATGGTGTATAGGTTCATTAACCTGAGGCTGAAGACAAGAGACAAACTTATAAACGAAAGTAACGCGACAGTGATTGTTAAAATGCCAAAAATGTATGGGTTTGCCAAGCGTTCTCGAAATTACACGTGATCAATCCCAATCATTTTGGAATTTTGACCATCGCCGATAGTATTTCACATTATCTAGAGCAGGGGATTACCAAATGGCGGACCGCGGTCCGAATCCGGACCGCTGAACTATTTTGTGCGGACCTATTCAAGATAGATTCTATCATCATCATCCTTTCAGCCAAAAGACCTCCACTGCTGAATATAGATTTCCACCCACGCCACATTGACCAGTCTCATGCGTCCAGATAATTTACAAGATGAAGACTTTTCAATGAACATCTTCAAGATTTAATGAAGCCGGCACCAACTTTAGTCTAAACTTCGGATGAATAGTTCAAGACAAAACACTTTTCACGATAATATTGTAAAAAAAAACTTGGTGCCTGATTTTATAGATTACATTTGTTTATTAATTAATAAAATATTTACGGGTAGGCATTGGCCTTGCGGATCGCAACGGGCATAATATTTTTAAGAAACGGACCCAAATGATAGTAATTGGTGATCCCTGGTCTAGAGTATCAGTTAGGATCTGCCAAACAGGTTTCTGAAGCAAGCGGATATCTGATATTGCTATCCGAGCTTACAACAATGCACCTTTCATGTTATAGCTTCACCACCCTTGTTTGACTGGTAGATAATGCCTAAGGCATTATTATGTCCTCCATTGTACCTTTGTGCATGCAGTTTCAAATCAATAAATATATATCTTTTCTGTATTGTTGTCTTCAGCTTATAAAAGAACAAGATCACAGTGACAAGTAGGTAGTTCTCTTTTACAAGTCTCTTAAAAACCGGTAGTGATTGCGCGCGATTTGTATGCATTGATTTGATGCACGATTCACGATTTGATTCAAGTCACAGGCAATGCATTCCATAGACGTGTGGCCTGGACAGTAAAAAATTTGTCTAGGAAGGTTGTGGAATGCATTGGTTTTTTAAGTTTTATGTTGTCCGATGACCTAAGAACTTACAGGTGTCACATAGACACCTAGAAACACGACAGTCACATAGAAACTAAAATCGTATTTTGAGGTATCGAGGGATAGAAAGCAGAAAGAGTATAGTATACATGAGAGAAAGAATATGAGCATTCCGGCATTGGCGAATTTGCAACCACTTGATTTCTATTATACCACTTGCCCGAAATTGAGAGGAATTGAAATAATAAAGAAAAGTCTTTCCTCACCAATGGGACAACTCAGTCTAAAAACATAAAGAAATAAATAACAACATAATACAATAGGCAGGCTATAAATTGGCAGGGGGTGACTTAAACCCTCAATCTCCCGAAAACGGTCGCTGGGATTTTAGTGACGTAGCGCCAAAGGGCAAGGCATCCTGAAGTGCTTAAGGAAAAGTAAGGTTTATCTACTACGGGTAACGTACGCTATAATTAAAATTATTTCCAAATTTAGGATAGCCAATATTATGCCTCCACAGGCATTCGGATAGTTATTTAATAAAAAGGACGATTCTCGTTTTACACTTACATATGTAGCATTTTCATATCAGTATCCACAGATCCGCACCCACACATATCCGAACATCCGACCCATTTCATCCCACCCGTCCCATCACTATCGGACATCCACTCGGCACACAAAGTTTCCAGCAGCTTGGCGGTGATATGCACTGCGCAATGCAAGCCGAACTTTTTGAGGTTACGTGATGTTTCTGTTAGTTATTGAATCTTTAAAGTGAATTGGAAACCAACTGACATAGTTTTAATTGATAAATGATTTTATGTCTGTAAGTTGGTTTGTACAAACACTTTTACATGTCGAACATATTTTTAAAACTAGATGAGGTCGGCGTTTCCTATCTGACTAATCTGAGAAGAAAGGCCAAAACAAACTCAGAGGTCACAGTCTCTTTTAAAGTCCAGACAAAATCTTGATTAGATCATGTGATGACCATGTAGACTGATGTCTGAAATGGTCTTTTGAGAAAAGAACCAGCCAGATTGAGTGGACCTGTCCAGTCAGTGCACGCATTTGTCAATAACCGAGCAGCTCAACTCAGAATTTAAGGAGCTCAACGATTCGACGAACAATACCAAAGACAGGACATTCGGGTAGGCCGCATAAACTACTCAAACTGCCAGACCATGATTAAAAACTAAGATAAATTTAAATTAAAACAAAAAAAAAAAAAAAAAAAAAAAAAAAAAAATTCTTAATTTATAAATTGATCGAACAGCTCTTTTCTGCAAGTCAAAGATAGTCTGGATGTCGGCGGCATTTCCCCACAACAGAATACCGTATGACATTACACTATGAAAATAGCTAAAGTATACTAAACGGGCTGTCTCTATGTCAGTTAAATTACGAATTTTTCTAACAGCATATGCTGCGGAGCTTAGCTTCTTTGACAATTTATGTATATGTGGGCCTCACTGAAGCTTAGCATCCAAAGTCAAGCCTAAGAATACTGTGCTATTTTCAGGATTCAATTCTTCGCCCTTTATCAACACATCGGTTTTCACCTGCCTAACGTGAGGTAATTGTAATTAGGATTAAGTGAAACCTAATTTAAATGATTTAATGCGAAGTTTTCTATTGAATTTTAGGTACTGCACGACTGAGTAATTTAATAAGTAAGTTATTTTCGGAATTTACTTATAATATGTATAATATGAATTCTATGCCTGAAACGATAAAGTAATGCGTCAAATAAATACAGCGAAGTATAAGTGTATTACAAAATTAATAATTTCGTCATTTTCATCCGATATTCTGTTTCATTAATTCAAGATTTAATTTAAATAGAATTTCAAATTATTATAATTACGAATACGTTTTGAAATATACAGACATTCCCACTAAAATTCATTACATATGGACATTCATTACATATAGCTCCTAATATTAATAAATGATCAAAGGGCTATATTGGGCTAATTTTCACACCTACGATAGCCATTTTCTATTGTTGACTGATAAATACTTATTTGATGCTCTAGATAAGTGATATGCTATCAACGAAATTGTAACGATAGCGATTTTAAAAATGACAAAAATGTATGGCAATCCCAACGCTATCGAAACATTACGTAAAAAAAATCATCAACATTTCAGCCGACATTGCTGGACATAGGCCTCTCCCAGGCGTCGCCACATTGACCGGTCCCGTGCGTCTCGCATCCAGCGCCTTCCCGCAACCTTAACCAGGTCATCGGTCCAATAAGTGGGAGGCCTTCCAACGCATCGTCTTTCGATTCGCGGTCGCCATTCCAGAACGTTTCAATCCCATCGGCTATCCGTTCTGCGAGCAATGTGCCCTGCCCACTGCCACTTAAGTTTCGCAATTCTTCGGGCTATGTCGATAAATCAATCAATCTGCCTAGCTTTTTCCCAACAATATTGTGGTTGGCTTCCAGTCTAACCGGATTCAGCTGAGTATCAGTGTTTTACATGGAGCGACTGCCTATCTGACCTCCATAACCCAGCAACTGGGTAACACGGTACCCCTTGGCAAGACTAGTGTCAGATCTCAAGCTTCTGACTTCCCGTAACGGCTGTCAAAGATCTTCAAATGATAGAGAGAGGCATGGGGGAAACTCGGTATGTTGAAATGGTCACCATCATCATCCACGGACCGACCTCTCAAGCGTTGCTTAACCTTGATGATCGACTAGTGCGGCTGTTATTATTTAACCACGAGCTCCTCGGGCTATCTCGATAATTAAGGTAAAAAAAAACAAGCTATTCATGCATTTATAAAATTCTTACATAAAAAATAACGCTCAATCTTTTTAAGCCAAGATTATGTGCGCTATCAATTCAGGTTTGAAGTTACTCGCTTACAGTTTGTCTTCCACATTCTAGACTTTTCAACGGTAAAGTAGTTTGTAAGATATTTTTTATTTATCAAGGTTTTTTGTTTTCCAATTTTTTGCTATTTCCTTAGGTAATTTATTAAGAATTCTTGGAAGAGCATTCGTCCAGATCCTTTTACCGTATGTATCATTTACTTTCGGCAGTTTATAGAGGCAAGTACGACAGGTTACGAACAACGAACAAAATTAGGTCTACTTATTTTCTGTAATCATATTGTGTTCACAGTAATCAGAGGCAACAGCTCATTTCACTTTATCAAATATTTAAGACTTTACAGTATTGGAATAAATTATCATAATCAGGTTTACATTTTCTATCTTTAATAATCATGTTTGTATATTGTATTTTATGAAGGTAAGTTACGTGATCAATTCCTTACATTTTTACATAGATGCAAATAGCAAATGCCATTGGCATAATTGCCAGATATCATTCCCACTGCTGAGGTATGTCCCAGCATAGCCCAGCAATAAACGCGCTAAGCTGGAATTTTAAACCGATGTTAACATATTTCCATTGTTTGAGTTAATTACGGATCAAAAAACTGGGCCTTAGTCTAGAGCCTCTGGTATAAAACATATTGTAAAAATACTCATCACACCGACATTTTTTACTTATGTATTCTGTACATCAAATTACGTAACATCGTATAAAAATAATTGCTGCGAAGCTACTTTTATTATTCGGTGAAAAATCGCAGCGGTAACCCTGAGGGACTCTTGGTAGATTGTTTTCGGGTTGGTTATTTCAAACTTATATTACCAAACTTTAAGTATTTACAGGTTTTGTCACGATGTTTTCCTTCACCGCTGTCAGCGATGTCTTAGATAAATTCAAATGATTTAATTATATGAATGAATAAATTCACATTAGCACTTGCCCGGATTTGAATCCACGATCTAAAGCACGAGAGTTGCATGTAAGCCACTAGGACAACACGACAGGCACATTACTTTGTGCAAGTGATTTCAACATCACTGGATGAAAAACATCGTGAGGAAACCAGCGTGTCCAGCCCCCTAGCCAAGTTACAAACATTTCGTATCGAATCTTTTTCTACAATCGTTAACGCCTCCTATTTGTATGGTCTGACCACGTGACTTAACGTTCAGATGTGTCATTCCCATACATTGATTCGTTTTCAACTAGCGTTACCAATTGTAGATTGTCAACTTGGCTACAGGTGCTGCAATCAGAAATTCAAAAACAAGTGACATCTATCAATCTGCACTGGACCTCTCTCTCACGAAAAAAAGATCTGCGATCCAGCTTTGAGAACAATATAGCCTGCCAATCTTTATGCGATAGGTACCACTCCTTTCAAGATTACCAAATCACCCTCAAGCTAGAGTTTAAAATTATAGTTGTAAAAAAGTCTTCGTAAAAGTAATGTTCAAGAAATGTATGGAGCCTGGGCCAGCACTATGTACACTATATGTAAAAATCGCTTCATAATATAGTTACCGTTTTAATTGTTAATTTTCTTAAATTTCACTTCGTTTCAATGCACATTCAAACACTCTAATTAACTTTGTTAAGTAGAGCAACACAAAATAAAATTAAACATGGTGGATCATATCAGTAGTATGCGAAAAATTTCATTTGATTGACGTGTCATCGTAATCTCTGCGTTAAAAATAAACAATACAAATTCAATTGCAACAGTGTCCGTTGACAATCAATCAATGTCCGTTGTAGCAAACTGGATTGCAAAACTAAAACAATCACTAAAAATTCCGAGACATATCCAATTCGAAGTCAAAGCAAAGAAAGACTCAAAGATGTCACTTCTTAAAACTGTCAAAGTCGTCTAACGTCATGTCAAAAACAATTGTCATGGCTCCACTAAAAATAGGGTTACCTTATTAAAATATTATCCAAAGATAATTTTTGTACGCCTATACCCTTCTTCAAATTAATTTGTTAGTATTTTTATGGAATTTCCCTATTTTTTTTCTGTTTAACTATGTAATGTACATATTGATGTCCCAAAATCAAACATACCCTTTATTTAAACTACACTTCCCTGAAAGGGTGAAATCTAAATAGCACTTCACTTGCACACACATTCATCAAAGTCTCATCGCCGTACCTTGATGATTGACACCCGCTTATCTGCCTACCCCCGAGAGGTACACCGTGATGATACAGACATTAATCAATGCCGTACAAGATTTATCTCGACAATCATTGGGGACTTAGCAGCGGAAAATTAACTTACTTTGCATGTCCCAGAGGTATTTGAGATGAGGCAGGTAAATTCGATTACGTGTATATTCTCATGTTTTTTATATATATTATATTCTGACTTATGGTTCGTGTAAGTAACTGTTTATAAGACGGTTAATGTTACTAGTCGTAAACAGTAATTGGTACTTTTCGTCATGAGTAGGATATGAAACTCATTTGCATAACACTTCGGGGATATCTGTCTGGCTTGATATTATGTTGATTAGTTTTTTTAATACTCGTCAGTTCACTGGAACTTTTTCATCCTAAATCATCAGCCATTTCGCTGCAAATTTACAAAAGTGCGTATTCGTACGTGAACTAGCATTTTATTGCTCATCACAGCTTCTATCTCTTTCGCACGTGTTGTCGGATGAGATAGCATGCATTTTAACCCCGCGCACAAAATAGTTAACGCCGTCGACTACGGCAACCATAAAGGGGAAAATCTTCAAGTCCTTGATTAGACCTATCATACTGTATGGATCAGAATGTTTGGCTATGAAAAAGATGGATGAAAAGAGATTGCATTTAGCAGAGATGAGAATGTTGAGACGGATGTGCGGAGTGACGAGAATGAATAAAGTGAGAAATTACTATATTAGAGGCAGTTTGAAAGTGGCACCAGTGACAGAAAAGTTAATAGGAAAACTTTTGTCCTGGTATGGTCATGTGATGAGGAGAAATTTAACGTATGGTACTAAAAGAGTTATGAATATATATGTGGATGGAGAGAGAGAGGAAGGCCAAAGAAAAGATGGAGAGACTGTTTGATTAGTGACATGAAAGAAAACGGAGTTAGCGATAGCGTGACAGGGGACAGGCCGGTATGGAAGAAGAAAAAGTATTGCGCCGACCACTAGTAACATGTGACAGGAAGAAAAAAATATATCGTAATAATATAATTGAGTGATTTTTTCTTTTATTAAACTAATATATTATTAAAAATTAAAAACATTGCCCTCCTCTTGGGCTCCGCCGCAGTCGGGTAAATAATAAAGTTATTCAGCTGATGACGCTATTAGGCCAATGACAATAGAATTGTTTTAGGTCAGGACTGAGACAAGACGTATCAAAAACCTGGCGAGATATGTTTGAAGTTTGGAACCTTTGCATATGGCTCAAGTAGATTTTTCCAACTAAATTTGGGGTCGGCTTTCAGTCAAACAGATGTATACCAGTACTTTACAGGAAGGCACTGCCTATCTGAACCGCCAGAATCCAGCTAGTGTCAGATTCTAATAAACATTTAAATATTTATTTTTTATATTTTAATTTTATTCTATACATATTTCATCTATCATTTCACGACGACGTCCAATACTAACCATAGGCCTCTTCCAAGCGTTGCCAACTATACTTATTTATATTTTATTTAATAAATTGTTCACTAAGTAAATTAACACGGTACAGAACCCTTAAAGCGAGAGTATAACTCACACTTCGCTGGCTTTATTCACAATAGCGTAATTTCGAGCTATGCGTACCTTTAATATGGCGCCAGGGGCACTTAAAATAATTTGTAGCGTTACATAGAGCTAGTATTACAAAGATAAGTTAAGTGAACAAAGGCTGGATTAAACATTATAGTGCAATAGAATTTTACTACGTAGCTCAAAGGCATTCATTTTTGGATCAAAACTTATTTTCAGGCTATTGTTGCTGTGATTATAGTCGCAAATGGATCGCCCGAAATGGCATTACCATGATGGTCAACATATTTGTTGGCAAGGCTTTTGAAAATGAGATAATCAATAATTGAATTCGTCCACGGGTACGCCTCCGGGCCATACCGATACTACTGTACTTCAAAATAACTGTGCACCTAACGCTGTGACGTCACTCTGTCGTTCGACTCTTGCTATTGGCGCACGAGGCGAACGCGGGGCGCCACGCGGGTAGGCGGGAGTGGGGTCGCATTCCAGCGAGGTGTACAGTTAGTTTATCCACGATGGTCACACATTGAACAGGCATGCAACAGACCAATAATAATAAAATAGCTTTATTGACATAAAAATATTACAACCATACATGTGAAGCCCCTGACTCCCGTGCTAGGCGAATCTGTGTTACAGGAAACAGTGTCCTCCGCCTTATATCAATACACATTTCAATTTTTATGTAATAGAACACAAGGGAGAAGAAACACTAGTAGCTATTGAAACAGTAAAACTAAACAATAATAAAAAAACTTTTTGCCAAAAAATACTACCGACTTCCAAATACAAAACTACAAAGTGAAAAATAACTTAATTTTTTGAAGTCGGTGTCTTTCGTAGGTACCAATTTTTTGCGTTATGGACACCGACTTCAAAAAATTTAGTTATTTTTCACTTTGTAGTTTTGTATTTGGAAGTCGGTAGTATTTTTTGCAAAAAGTTTTTTTATTTTTCACTTTTTAGTTGTACGAACCTAATAGGCAAGTTAGTAAGGGAACTATTTCGCCAGAATAGATTTCATGAAACTTGAACATAACCGGTGAAATGAGAGATCTGCTTACCCCTTAAGAGCGAACTGGCGTGATGATTTGTTATGAAATGTTATAAACAACAAACAGACATGCGATTGCAGCAATCCAGAGAGATTTGCCGTTATTTATTGAAGAGTTCTGTTGTATATCTCCGAAGTTCTTCATCAGATCTTCACCAAATTAAAATGGGACCAATTTCGGCACATACTTATTCAAACAAAAAAAGAATTTTCAAAATCGGTCCACAATTGACGGAGTGAACATACACAAAAAAAAAAAACAAACATGAAGTCGAACATAGAACCTCCTCCTTTTTGGAAAGTCGGTTAAAAAGAAGCAGAGCGAACGTGCACACGTGCGGGCGTGTGATTGCGAGTATGTGTGTGTATGTATGTGTGATGGTGAGCGAACGCATGAGTGTGTACATGAGTGAGCGTGTGGGTATCTTATTGTAATCCTAATGTAATTTTTCAAATAATACGCGTCACTCATGTTACTGATAAAAATTACTTTTATATTCACGAGGTCAAACGGACATGGCCGTCCAATGAATTTCACTCTTTAGAAAATTCGACACTAAAAAATGCATTAGGTATCTAGACTAGGATGTTTTGCTTGAGTACTGACTGGTCGTTTCTTTGTCAGATGTCTTAGCATACTGTGTATGGAAACGGTTTTTTTTAAATTAGTTAAGAAGCAACAGAAATGTAAAAAATGGATAACATGTCAAAATAACGTTGTAAACACTACCTGCCCATAGCGTTAACGTTATAAAAAACGTTACAAATACCGTTATCCATAAGGTCATTTATAACGTTATTTGCAACGTTTCAATCGCTGAGCTCATTCGTCTAGCCGTTATTTACTGCTCTCGCCTGATGGACCAAACGGACTGTATTAACCGGATTGCAAAAAATAAGGGGAGAGTTGAATTTATTCGAAACAGCTGCAAACAGAATGAAATAACGTTGCAGTTCGCAGGGTTTGTAAAGCTGTAGGTATGATTAAACAGCCAGATGTGCATCTAAATGTATTATATTTATTTATTTATTAACTGTGTAGACAACAAATCGAAGACATGTGACATCCAATCAAACTTTACAAGAACCTGCAGTACAAGTGATACCAGTACCCGCGATCATAATTACGAGTCGAGATGCAAAAGGTACCATTTACTTCCACTTAGGGAGAGAAGGAGTATATCAGATATCTCGTTAGCGCAATCTTTCATCGACGCCCCGCAACTTCTCTCTAAGGTTAATTTACGCGCTGCTGCACAAATTACAGACAGATTTTTTTTATATATATTGATGTGTGGGGACAACAGTTTTCGAACGACAAAGTTAATTTTATCCCATGTGTGCGAGTCATCCCGAGTTTCTCAGCTCAAAATTATCGCAGAATTAATGTGACAAATTGTCAAGCACGCGTTATGTGCTGTGCCTGGCGTTAAAAATTCATTCAACCAAGCTTTTGAGTTGAGAAACTCGGGGTCAGACTCATACTTGGCCGCTTTTTATAATATTAGTTTTTGATGATAAGCTCAAGTTTTTTTCAGGTCAAAACTAGGGCAAGCTCTAAATCAAAATATTTCAAATCATTACAATAAAAACAAAACATATAAAATAAATCTGAAAGAAGAAACAAAGAAAATGCATTTATGTTAGGCCTTGGTTGGTATATAAACAGTACCTTTAGTACACTATGCATGACTTGGTCAAAAGAACCAGTACCCTAACTGCGTAACTTTAAAGAATGGTGCTTTGCTTGCATTAATTGCTACATAATTATATTTAAAAATCCATCTACTCTACAGCGTAAAACACGCAAAGAATCAAACTCTCTGCAATGAATACTGTTGAGTTGTCAAAATATAAGAGAGCGTACATACTTCGAGCTGTCAAAACAGTTACGCAATTAGCCTGCAGGTCAAAATCAAAGAAAGAATACCAACCGCATATCTCGAAAAAAAAAGTTAATATAAAAAAAATAATAATCCGACTGCTTAAAAAGCGAACTAAAAAGACGTAAACAAGAAGAAAATCATGCTGTGCAGTCGGAGGATACATATTCGCGAGCTGGCTAACCAAAACCAGATGTATCCTCCGACTGCACAGCATGATTTTCTTCTAGTTTACGTCTTTTTTTATTTACAACTTTTTAGTTTTTTTTTTTAAATTAGTTACATTTAAACATATAAGTGTTATATATTTTTGAAATCACCTCTTAAAACCCTTTATTTTGATATCCCACACAATGGGATTGGTAGAAAAAAATCTTCCACAAAATTGCTCCCAAAATCCGCCATATTTTGATTTTCCAATTTTTATGTAGCCAGTGACACTCATCAAAATCGGCCACATACATATATACATAGACTGATATACACATTACCCTCCTTCGGCAGTCGGGTAACAACACAGTCTTTGGCCATTGTCTCATTCCGCCCACCGATCCCTTACGAACTCGCCTTTAAATGAATAAATAATTTGGTAATCCTAACAAGGCGTTTTTATCTTATAAATGCGGATCCCTAAAAGAAAACCTTTTTGTTTTATTACGCCATTACTTAAACATTGAAAAGGAGCTTAGTTCAAGCTTTTTACTTATGTATAATTAAACTAGTCTATTTTTTGGGGTGAGCAGAATTCTTAGACGTTTATTTCAATTTTCATGATCATTCGTGATAAAGATAATATTCAAACTGAATAATAATATATCATGCCTGTAATTTATTCAAAATTAAATTAAATGTTATTCAACATAATAATCTTAACTTTTCTCAATTATTTCGGCTTTTCATTTAGTAACGCCTACTTGACCCCTAAAACCTTCGATCAACAATAACCAACTAGATAACGGGTCACGTACGAAATCAATGCTTAATTATGTCCACCACACAGATCCCGTTATGGCCTCTCACATGCTGCAAGGTAGTCTCGATAAAATAACCACATGGCTACAAAGGTGGCGGATAAAGACGAGAGCAAGCAAATCTGTTCACGTCACATTTACGCTGCGAAAAGGTGACTGTCCACCTGTACATCTCGAGAATATCACACTATCTCACCACGACAGTGTTTAATACCTAGGATTACATCTCCACCGACGTTTGACGTGGAAGAAACATCTTAAGACCAAGAGACACGAACTTAATATCCGTTACAAGAACTTATACTGGAACATGGGACGAAACAGTAAACTGAGTACCGACAACGAACTTTTAACATATAAAGTGATCTTGAAGCCAGTGTGACTTTATTGAATTCAACTTTGGGGCAGTGCCTGTAACTCAAGCATTGGCATCATACAGCGAATGCAGAATTCTATTTAGAGTTCAATTAGTGGCGTTCCCTGGTATGTGACGAACGCTGAAATACACAATGAGTTATCAATGAGTACCGTCATGGACGAGATCAAGATCATCACAGGAAAGACTGGAAAGGCACCCTTACGCTCTGACTGCCGCACTGAAAACAAGAAGTTACAGGAAAATAATTAAAAGGAAAGACATTCTGTAGTCCACCCACACCTGAGTGGACGTAAGCACGAATACGGAGTAGATGGCTCGCTGGAGTCCGCACTTCCCGCAAATTTTTACCTTTAACTCATCCGCTAAAAGTCTAAAACTGATCGCGGATTACAAAGAAAAAATCACTCACTATGACAAACTGAACAAAATAAGTCTCAAGTGAGCTGTTATTCACTGAGACATATTTCTTGTTACGACCCTACATCTATTTGGTATTGTTGATCAAAGCCTACAACCAAGTTATCTACTGAACAAACACGTAACCCAAAAAAAAACGAAATATAGTTCTAAAATACCAGATTCTGTAAACACCTCATCGTTGAAACTTAGGTGGGGTGAGCCTGAAGTGAATTACCTACGACCAGTCAAGGTGGAATCACCTTGACTGGTCGGTCTGGCTGCTCGCTTCATGGTAAGAACAAGCAGTTTTTTAGCCTAGGTCAAACTAAGTAAGCCTGAAGTATTAAGGCCAAACTAGATTGTCCTAGGCTAAACTATTATATACCTACAAAAAAAAAAGTTTATATCCTGACACGCATAGTATAAACCCAGCAGCAGCAGTGGAGTAGTGCTGGCCCAGTGGTACCGGCCGTAAATTACAAGTTGTAGATTGTGGGTTCGAACCCAGGCAGGCGCTTTACTTTATGTTAATTAGTCCATCACCACTGCTCTCAAAACGGTGAAGGAAAACATCGTGATGAATCCGGCATGTCCTAGAATCAAAAATTCAAAGATATTTGACATCCACCAACCCGCACTGGGCCCGCGTGGTGGATTACGGACCATTCCCCCTCTCACAGAGAGGAGGCCTGTGTCCCAGCAGTGGGAACATTGAAAGGATGATGTTAGTATAAAACTGTTTAGCCTGGTACAAAATAATTAAGCCTATATGGTGTATCGCTCGGCCGGTAATTTATTTATGTGTGGTCCTAAAATATCCATATGGAATTGATAATTTTGTCTTCGCTTTTACATGGCTAAGAACAGTCAGAATTCCATAAATCTAACACATATGCCCAGACACTCAAAGACAAAGACAGATATTTTATTTCAACTAGGCCACAAATCGGCACTTTTGAACGTTAGATACATTAAAATTTACAAGGAATAAAAATTGATTCTACCGTGCATTCGGAAAGTAGCTTGTTATGGAGAAGAACGCACAAGAAACTCCATACTTACTCTTTTAAAAAAAATATGTTTTTTTTACAATATTTAGGTACATAAGTACATACATTAATAAATTTATATGTGTGAGGACAATGCTCCCAGAATCACTACATACTATACTACTTACAGGTACAAAGTATTAAAAGTACTCACACATGTACTGTGCAGTTACATAATAGGTACTAGAAAAACACTAGCATCCGAAGCAGTTAAGTTAAGACCAATCCCAACTGACGGCGCCCGTTCACGAACATGAAGCATGAATCGGCACCACCCAGCTCAACCATCATGAAGGGAACCGAAAATGATCCAACACACGCGCCACCATCAGAGAGACATTTGAGAGAGCATGACACACTCAACTGCCAGGACAAACACAAGTCAACGAACGACACCAAGGTACAGCAAATGGTAGATTTATAGTTGGGTACATAGTACTCACACACGTGCTGCGCAGTTATACAATACTAAAAGAAATTGATCCTATATAATACAAATATTTCATACAGTCTTCAGCAGGTCCAACAATTCTACAAAACAATAATGTTCTGCATATCACTTGTTTTTACGCCCTAGTGGTTGTGGAGCAAGACTAGCATTGAGCCAAGCATTTTTATCAGTGATGTAATCCCCCAACCTATAATATGCCTGACTGCATAGTGTGCGTTTTATACAAGTTTTAAATTTCGTGTCATTCAGTTCTAGAATGTGGGGAGGAATTTTATTGTAACATTTTGTACAGTACTCCATGAAAGAAGAGGCTACTTTAGCCAGTCTGAAACCTGGTTGAACTAATTGGTCCCTATTTCTAGTAATGTAATTATGTCTATCTCCGTTTTTACGACCTTATCGACCTTACATCTCGGTTTAATCTCAATGGTTACAATCAGAATTTGAAAGTTTGGTTTCAAATTCTGTGAAGACTGTGTCGATTTGATTTTCAAAAAACTCGCCCTGGGTCTGACAAAAAAATGGTTTATACTGCTCCATCTCCGTTCAAAAGGAATATGCTCTATGCTGGGAACATCACAAGGACATTCTCAGTTCCTGTTTCTAAGCTTTAAAAGTGGTTAAAGTATAATGAGATTTGTTACTGTAAAGTCGAAGCTCTAAATAAGGTGACAGTGACATGTCCTTTTGGTGTGTCTATCCCAAACATTATGAACCCTGTGACAGTTATTTCGTGAGATATTTTGTATATATCAGTGTAATGATGCTTGGGGAAAGCTATGTCCAGGAGTGGACGTCTTTCTGCCGAAATGATAATGATCATAGTTTAAATCAAATTTCTAAGCGCTAAATATACCTACCTCGCTTTATCTACGTCCAACTTAGCTTACATTACAATGTATCAATCTCACTTAAGTTTCTGACATCGGATCATCACTAACAAACTTAGACTGTAAGTTGACGTTAACATTTCACTTTGCGTCAACTTAGAGCCAACTAGTGGCGTAAATCTAGCTTTTGTGGCCCCCGGAGGCCCCGGGTCAAATTTATCGGATGATGTTGTCTAATTCATTTAATTTATTTTACTCGTTTATAATGACACTGGAACGCTTTGCATCAAACAAAAGGTGGGTTTCCTCACGATGTTTTCTTACACCGTTGTCTGTGATGTCCAAGATACACTTAGAAAGTAAAGAATGCAAAATAATAATAAAAGAATGCGATCTTAAGCACGTGTAGCCAGGCACGTGTTTAATTTTTATAAATCACTAAATAGGTAAGTATACCTAGCAACATTATTGTAATTATTGTGTATATATTTGGTTAATATCTATCTCGTAAATTGTAATTTTAAGAGGTAGGTATTATATATTTTAACTAACTTTTAACAGGATCCGTTTTTCTACTGGTGAAATAATTTTCAAAATCGGCTAATTCGTTTTTAAGTTTATCCATTACAAACAATCAAATCTTTCCTCTTTATAGTGATATAGTGCAAATAGTATAGCAGTGTAGATTGTTTTTTTTCTCTATACTTTCAAATAAAACCTGGTGTATGTATTTGTACCTGGTTAATGGCAATAAGCTCGCCCCCTATTACATGGGACTATATAACTGGCGAAATGTCGGTGTGCTATAGGGGCACCTCTGCCTAACCTCTCGGGGAATACAGGAGTGATGTTATGTATTTAATAAAAGTTCATCTGTGCTCAAGGGCTCTCGCACAAGGAGATCTTCGGGCCTAGGGCGCCATGTTATATTGGCCTCTCTGCCACCCTATTATAACGCCACTGGAACAAACTTAGACAACCCAGCGCTTACTTAGTACTTGCACCAGAAACTTAGTGCAAGTTTGCGCAATCTCACATTTGTGAACACCATGTAAACGCTATAGGGTGTTGTTTAATTACTGTTGCCAGTTTTGGTTGGTCTTGCATATTAATGAGCGTAGAAGAACACTTAAGAACAGTGAGTGCGAGTACGTGGCTAAATAATAACAGCCGTTTGGGCTTGCCGAGGTTGATCGGTGGATGGATGACCAGTGGATGGATGATATATCGAGACTGCTTCGTGCCTCAAGAAGCACTTTTAGCCATTGGGCCCAGCTGTTTTTTTTTGAAAGATTTTTTTTTTATCTCGTCTGATGTTAAGTGATGATATGGTCGAAGGTGGAGCACGCTTGCCTAGAAGTAACCTATTCACTCTGGACTTGAAGACCCGGTATGCTCGCGCTTGACTACTATCTCACCTGATGGTAAGCGATGATGAGGTCGACGCTTGCCTAGAAAAAACCTATTCACTCTTGACTTAAAGACCTCATTGATTGTAGCTATCGGGCAACACAGACTCCGAGAGCGAATTCCACTCCTTGTGTAAGTGTCGTCGCCAACGCCATACCAGAAGTACGGCTATGCGCCAACGCCATCGTGGATAGATAGGTACGTTGGTAGGGTAGGTAGGTAGCCAGCTGATGGCAGCGAATCCGCGGACAGCTAGCATTAAAAAAACATTTTTGCAAAAAAATACTACCGACTTCCAAATACAAAACTACAAAGTGAAAATAACGTTATTTTTTGAAGTCAGTGTCAATAACGCAAAAAATTGGTACCTACGAAAGACAAAAATGATTTTTATTTTTCTCTTTTTAGTTGTACCTACCTAATAGGCAAGTTAGTAAGGTAACTATAACGCCAAAATAGATTTCATGAAATTAAAACATAACCGGTGAAATGAGAGATCTGCGTACCGCTTAAGAGCGTACTGGCGTGATGTTATGTTATGAAATGGTATAAACATTAAACAGACATCCAATTGCAGCAATCCCGAGAGATTTGCCGTTATTTATTGAAGAGTTCTGTTGTGTATCTCCAAAGTTCTTCATCAGACCTCCAACAAAAAAAAAATTGGACCAATTTCGGAACATACGTTTTCAAACAAAAAAAGAATTTTCAAAATCGGTCCACAATTGACGGAGATATCGGTGAACATACACAAAAAAAAAAAAACTATATTGAAGTCGAATATAGAACCTCCTTTTTGGTAAGTCGGTTAAAAATAACGATACATATCTGATAACGGAATCCACCAACAGCTCACAGTATAAAACAAACAGCCACAACTAATCATTGAGTATTTATCTCCACAACACACACAATTGATATTTTTACTCGACTGCTAGGACGGTAATAACTCGAGATCCCACTGCAAAATTCTGCATGTATTTTGTAAACTTATTTTCATAAACGATACTTGATAGTAGAATATATTATTGCAGCGTTTCCTGGCCGCATCTAACGGCAACTAGTTTCCTCTTTATTTTTTTTAAGTTTGTCCTTCACTAGGCATTTCTCCTGTATCGTCAATGCGCAGATATGATACATCATCTTATTCTCAGTTAGCCGCCATTTATGGGTTGGCTGGTTCAGCAGTTCAACAATCCACAGATTGGGGATAACTGAGAGCTGGCAACCTTATCTTTTTCTATTTTCTACACAATCTTCTTACAAATGATCTTGGATTCATTTGAAAAAGTTATATATTGGGGGTTATATATAAAACATAAATTCCAATTTATTTGATTAAGGTAATTTTGGCTAGATATTTCCTACCTTGAAGAAACCGTCGAATTTTTTGACTTTGACTTTATCAAAAACAACAGATTTTTTCAGTGGGATCTCATACTATAAGGTTCTCTATTTGGTTTGCTCCCATTCGGTTTCCACGGCAAACAATGAAATTGCCATAGGAAATAATAATACAGGCATTGGGAAAACCTTCCACTATGGTTTTATTAGTAAACGTATTTGTTTGAGGTAAATATAGTAAGTTACGGGGTTAGGGTTTTTGATAGCTCGTGTATTTGTTTCAAAAATAGAACGCTCTCGGTTTGTTCGTGGAGTTGTGGGTATCTATGGGATAAACAAAGGATATAATGTCATTGGAATGAGTGGTGATATCTTCCTGTTTATCAAAACAGACTCCACGCGTACCGAATATAGGAAATCTTAATATTTTATTATTGTTTTGAATTTTACTGACTAAAGGCGGTTACGTACCTACTACACGTCCTTGTCCATGATTCGAATTCCGAGTTCAAAATGTTCTGTATTATAACGGATATAGTTCGGATGTAGTGCGTAAGCTGCTACAGCAGTACTACGGCTACCAAACTTGCTTCTTACCCAGCAGGTAGTAAAGCGTTTTGGTCCCTGGCTAAGTCGGTCGAGTCGAACTTCAGCCGTCCCTCACTACCACCACTGCTGAAACCTGACGGGTCGCTGGCCCACTCCGCTGAGGAAAAAGCAAATTTATTTGCCTCTCTTTTTGCGGAATCTTCACGTCTAAATCCTGGTGACGCGCAGCCCCCACCTTATCCTGATGGATGCGAGACGAGTATGTCGGACATTCGCATCCATCAAAAGGACGTCCGTAGGGTATTGCGCAACCTCGACGTGAACAAGGCTAGCGGCCCTGACGGAATACCAGCGATAGTTCTCAGAACCTGTGCGCCTGAACTGTCTCCGATCTTGACACGCCTATTCCGCCTTTCGTACGAGATTGGAAAAGTGCCGAATGCTTGGAAGCTAGCTAACGTACAACCCGTGCCCAAGAAGGGTAGTCGAGCTGACCCGGCCAACTACAGACCCATCTCTGTAACGTCC
Source organism: Orthosia cruda (assembly GCA_964057195.1). NCBI lineage: Eukaryota > Metazoa > Arthropoda > Insecta > Lepidoptera > Noctuidae > Orthosia > Orthosia cruda. Next base: position 6,151,721 of record OZ059841.1, on the reverse strand, counting down.
ATACTCTGTAAGAGTATGGAGCGTGTACTTAACACGAAGCTCCTGGCATACCTAGAAACTAACGAAATCCTTAGTGACCGTCAATACGGTTTCCGCCGAAATCGGTCTACTGGGGATCTTCTAGCGTATGCCATTCACATATGGAGTGAGGCCATCGAGAGCCACGGGGAAGCACTTGCTGTTTCCCTCGACATCTCGAAGGCTTTTGATAGGGTCTGGCATGAAAGCCTTATTGGTAAGCTTCCTTCGTTCGGTCTGCCCGGTGGTCTATGTGACTGGATTGCGGACTTCCTGAGAGATCGGTCCATTCGAGTGGTTATCGATGGCTGCTCATCGGACCAATTGGATATTAATGCCGGGGTCCCTCAGGGGTCGGTACTCTCAGCAACATTATTCTTGCTGCACATTAATGATCTGCTAAAACCCGGCACCTTTGGGTATGCAGACGACAGCACTGTTGCTGAGAGATACTTGTCCAACGCACGGGCTACCGGGCCGCAGATCCGGTCTCTCCGTGAGGCCATGGTGGAGCGTTTGAACCTGTCCTTACAGGCAGTCTCCGAATGGGGCGATGCCAATCTGGTCAGGTTTAACGCTGCTAAAACCCAGGCGTGTCTTTTTTCCGCAAAAAAGAGCCAATTTCAACCGGCTCCAACTTTCCGAGATGTGACCGTGCCAATAACGGACCATCTTGAGCTTCTTGGCGTTACGTTGACATCGACTCTCAATTTTGGCCCATACATTGAGGCAAAAGCTCAGCTGGCAGCCAAAAAGCTGGGGATCCTTGCGAGGGTGAGAAGGTACTTCACGCCGAAGCAGCTCCTCAATTTGTATCAAGCGCAAGTTCGATCATGCATGGAGTACTGTTCTCATCTCTGGGATGGATCTGCCAAATACCAGCTTGATGCACTAGAGTCGATCGAAAAGCGGGCCAAGAGGCTCATCGGCGACGAGGCGCTGGTCAAGTCAAAGCTCCAGAGTCTTGAACATCGTCGCCGAGTTGCCAGCCTGTCAGTTTTTTATCGGTTACATTTCGGGGAGTGTGCGATGGAATTGCACGATCTAATTCCACCGAGCCCGTTTCACCATCGGACTACCAGACGTACGGCGATGCGCCATCGATACATGGTGGACATTCCACCCATACGCACAAAACGTTTTGAGAACACTTTTATTATGCGTACAGCTAAGGAGTGGAATTCCCTGCCGGAGTCTGTGTTTCCCGACAGCTACAATCTGGGGGTCTTTAAGTCAAGAGTGAATAGGTTATTTCTAGGCAAGCGTGTTTCACCGTCGACCACATCATCGCTTACCATCAGGTGAGATAGTGGTCAAGCGCGAGCCTATAGGATATAAAAAAAAAATAAAAAAAAAAAAAAAAAACTTCGGAACCGAAATTTCAAGGACAAGGATCGGATATAGTGCGTAAAGAGAAGCTTGTGGCTCAATAATAACCACCGAAGTCGGTCCGTGGATAGGTGACCGTCTTTATATAACGAGAATTTTTCGTGCCTCAGAAAACACGTTAAGCTTTTGGTCTCAACTGTTATTTATAGATCTTTGATATTCGTTACAAAAATTAGAAGCCAGGAAATCTGACACCAAGTCTTGCAAGAAGTATAGTGTTACCCAGTTGCTGGGTTTTGGAAGCCAGATAGGCAGTCACTCCACGTAAGATACTGGTATTCGGCTGCATACTGTTGAACCGGAAGCCGACCCCAATATGGTTGGGATATGGCTAGGCAGATGTTTTATTTCACTTGCCTGAGGCTACGCTTTCGTGGCGTAAACCACAGGAACCGTATATTCTACTTACCTGAGGCGACGCATTTGTAGCTTACCGCACAGGAACCGAGTATTTTACTATACTGAGGTTAAGCATTCGTGGCGTATACTACAGGAACCGTATATTTTACTAACCTGAGGCTACGCTTTCGTGGCGTATACCACATAAACCGTATATTTCACTTACCTGATTCTACGCTTTCATGGTTAATCGCATTGGAACCGTATATTTTACTTACCTGAGGCTACGCTTTCAGGGTTTATCGCACAGGAACTATGTATTTTACTTACCTGAGGCTACGCTTTCGTGGCTTATACCACAGGAACCGTGTATTTTACTTACCTAAAGCTACGCTTTCGTGGCGTAAACCACAGAAACCGTATATTCTACTTACCTGAGGCGACGCATTTGTGGCTTACCGCAAAGGAACCGAGTATTTTACTAACCTGAGGGTAAGCTTTCGTGGCGTATACTACAGGAACCGTATATACCTAGCAGTGTTAACCGCTAGGCCAGATGAATATTTACGTTTTCTATTGAAATTAAACATGTCATTCTAATCAAACTAACTCGAAGGTAAATGATTAGCAATATACGGGAGTAAGTGCGATCGATGTTGGCGACAAAACGTGTGAAATCTACCCACAATGTTATAAAGTTAAGGTAAACGTTTGTTTTATATTATTATATCTACAGATGAGGATAGATTTTAAACACCAACACCCACATGTTTTGTGATTTTAATAAATAGTATGACGTTGCGTACATGTTGCGTTCTCATTGGTTCAATAAGTCTATAGTAGTAGTTCGTAAGTGCGACTGGTTGGATATGCTATATTTTCGTGGCAATGTGACTGCACTTCAAAACCTGATAGTACCACAGGAACCGTATATTTTACTTACTTGAGGCTACGATTTCATGGCGTATACCACAGGAACCGTGTATTTTACTTACCTGAGGCTGCGCTTTTGTGGCGTATACCAAATAAACCGTATATTTTACTCACCTGAGGCTACGCTTTCGAGACTTATCGCACCGGAAGAACCATGTATTTTCCGGCATAAAAAGTAGACTATAGCACTCAACTATAGTGTAATTTGTGATTTTGGAATATGATCAGTACTTCTAGAGATTGAATGAAACAAAATACAATTTTACCTCATGATAATTTAAGTTATGATATTTATGTTTAAACATAAATATGAAATACAGATTAATTGAGTTCTAATACTCTGTGGTTATACTTGAAGCAGCGTCCAAAAATCGGATGAACAATAACAATTTGTAGCAGTAGAAACCTTACTGAAGCCTCAGACCAACAAAAAAAGATAGACGTAGCGTCGCGAACATCAAAAGTGAAGCCACATTTTTATCTATGTGTGTTTGGAAGGGTTGCCATTAGTTGATTTTTTACCCTATAAAATGGGTAATAATATTATTGTGTGGGTAGGATAATATTGTTCGAGTAAGATATTGTTGAGTATGGTATTGAACCTCAAAAGTAAACGATTAAGGTACATTATTAATTATAACTCACGAAAAGAAATATTTTTTTTGTTACATCGCAAAATCTATTTAAAAATAAACAATTAGAAAGTGGCTTTACATGTTTATGATTTGGAGATCACCTTTTATGCAATCCTTGCTTGTGTTAGGAGACTTCACTCTTCCGCTTAGCAATATCCATTAATTTGCAATTTAATGCAAAAAAAAAAGTACAAATATAAATAGATAAGTTTTAAATAATAGAAAAAGCAAACTTTATGTGAACGAGCGTTATAGAGAGAAAAAAATTCGCGTATTTGTGTGATGTGTTTGAGTATAGGGGAGAGTGCGCTAATGTGTGAGTGTGTATAGTTTGTATGAGTTAAAATTAGTATATACAGAGAAGAAAAATGCGCGTATTTGTGTGATGTGTGGGAGTATAGAGGAGTGCGCTAATGTGTGAGGATATATAGTTTGTATGAGTCTGTTACAGTGTCTTGGGATCGGAAGAAGTAAAATACAGCTACTTCCTATAACCATGCTCATAGAAATTCTATTAAAGGTTATAAGTTGCTGAAGCGTAAATCATAACATCGTCAAGTGTATGAGTCATTATGTAAATTGTTTTGAAATAATATAGATAATTATATTTTCAATCAACTTTATTAAATTCAAAAATACCACCATAACAAAATCACTGACTCCAAAAAGTAATACAAAGATAAATGGTACTATTAGATAAAGATAAATGTTCTATTTCTTATAGCTACTATCCATTTTCTTTTTTTTTTCATTATTATTTGGAAATCTAAAATATTAAAATAACATAAAAAAAGAAAACAGGAATATAACTCGAAGTAAGAAATCATATTAAATTTGTTTAATCGAATGGGGTAATTTGAAATCATATTATGGCAACCCACGCACTTTATGTCACTGATTTCGTTCGTTGAGGTTTTTTGTTCCAAGGAACCTAAAATTCATAGTATATTTAATAAATAAACGATGTTATTTCAAGTACTTACATGTGAAATGTGATTCCGTGAGACTTTTTATGTGCTTTGCTATTGTTTTTACAAGTTTTCACTACACAGGAAGGCATACTTCTATTTTTTTAATATATGTTAACTAGACGACGACTCGTAACGTACTAAGAGCGATGAGCATAGTTTTAGTGCAGGTGTGTGCGTGAGAGTGTATATTTACTTGGAGGAGCATAGTTTTGTGGCTTCACTTATGATGTTCGCGCTTATATCAGTATAACTATGTGGATTCCAGTAAAATTTCGAAGAAGATCCACCACCTTCTGACTACAAAAGAAAAAGATACAAAAATACCTACTTATTCTCAGAAAATTCTTAGACACAAAGAGCAAATTCGAAAAAGAAGCAAAATCAATCTGTCCTAAATCAAGACACAAAGACACTTATAATACAAATCCTTATATAAATTATCCCTTGATACACCATCTTACGAGAATCGTCCCCTTGACAAGTGATCGGTCTTACAAGAAAGAACCGCCTACCTCCGTCGCCAGTCTAATATGCGCTCCCGGAATTAGGGCGATTTTCCATCAGGGATTTGTGAAATAGCTAGGCGGTGCGATGTTGTGTAGCGGTGCTGCTCTTCTTTTCAAATCAATTATTTTCACTGAAGCTGTGTTTGCGCGGTGCAATGTTGTGTAGCGAAGCTGTGAAACGGTGCCGGCAGCTGAGTGATGCGAGGATACGTAGTGGACTCATTTTACCCGACTGCCGAAAGAGGCTAATGTATTTATCAGTCTATGTATGTATGAATGTATGTTTGGTTATCTCATCATCTGGTTTTGGTCAGCCAGCTCGCGAATATGTATCCTCAGACTGCACAGTATGATTTTCTTATTGTTTACGTCTTTTTAGTTCACTTACTAAGCAGTCAGGTTTTTTGATTTTTTTAATTAACTTTTTTTCAATTGTGCGCACTATCTTCCCTGTCTTGCACACATCCCTCTATATTTTATTTTTCTATCTCACTCTTGTCCTTCGCACACATTTCTCGCTCGCATTCCGTGCACATATCTCTCGCTTATTTGTATGAATAAAAACTTAGCTCCGTTAGCCCTTTTCCGCTAGAGCTTGCGTTAAACTAGGCTAGGATAATGAAGTTGTCCCATTGATGGGTGTTTTCCTCATAAATTGTACACCCACATTTTACCAGGTATGTTTCCCACCAACGTAAAAAGGGACAAGCATATTGCCATCTACTGGCCTCAAGTCCTGACTTCGGACTGCTAGTAAGAAATTTCAGTTGGGAAAACCCCATAAAATGTCAAATGGGGTGAATAGTAACGCAGGGATGAATAGAACTCCACTGGTGGGTTCCCGCATTGTAGAGGCGGGGGATTCCGGTAACCGTGGCTTGGTCATCCACGGTGAACACCAATCACCCAAGGTGTCACCCAAGGTGACATCGCAATTGAGGCGGGCCGCGATGTCGTATGGGGTCTCCCCTACCCATACGATATCGCGGCTGAGGATTGGGGGCCGCGGCGGGAGAGGAGTGCCGGTATTGCGGTGCCACATAACTGCACTATCTCCCCGTGGTAACGCAGTATGCATGAGCTTTTTCCAGGCTAAAATAAAAAAAATGGTTGAATAGAAACAAGACTTTGAATGGAATTTTAACGTTATTTAAAAATTGTTTGCAGTATTTTAGTAGGTACTCCAATATCATGACACTACAAAAAAAAAAAAAAAAAAACTATCACACTAATATTATAAAGGCGAAAGTTTGTGAGTGTGTGTGTTTGTATGTTTGTTACTTCTTCACGCTCAGACGGCTGGATGGATCTGGATGAAAGTTGACACAGAGATAAATTATAACCAGGAATAGCAGATAGGATACTTTTTATCCATAGGGAACATATTCCTATGTTCCCTCGGATTCACGCGGGGGAAGCCGCTGGCAGAAGCTAGTATTAAATAATAATTAAAAAAAAACGATGCTTTGTTTGAAACCCATAAAGTGGTATCACAGCTAAAATCCTAATCAAAGTTTTGTTCCCATTCACGACATTCCTATTCACCCCGTGTAATGGTACTTGGCCCGAACCGGGATTTATTGGATTACAGATATCGAATAAAAGCCTAAGGCGGCAGTTCAACTTACTCTAGTCATGTCTAGTTGTAGACTTTATCAGTAAGCACATAGGGTGAAGGCTCACACAATGTAATTAATTAGATATATTTCTTGTATCTACTCGCGTTGATTTTGCTAATGTTTGATTATGTGTTTTATTGAGAGGTCGAAACTTTGTTTGGTTTTCAGAGTTTCCAATTACTTTTATTCATAGATTTGCACGAACGTATTTTAAATACTTACTTTTTAAATACAAGCGTGGTGTGTTATGTTACGACAGTGATAATGATAAATGATTTTATTTATGTAAGTTGGTTTTTACAAACACTTTTACATGTCGATCATATTTTTTAAAACTAGATGAGGTCGGCGTTTCCTATCTGACTTCTCTGAGAAGAAAGGCCGAAACAAACTCAGAGGTCACAGTCTCTTTTAACGTCCAGACAAAATCTTGGTTAGATAATGTGAAGACCATGTAGACTGATGTCTGAAATGGACTTTCGAGGAAAGAACCAGCCAGATTGAGTGGACCTCTCCAGTCTGTGCACGTATTTGTCAATAACCGAGCATTCGACGATTCGACGAACAATACCAAAGAAAGGACATTCGGGTAGGCCGCATAAACTACTCAAACTGCCAGACTATGATTAAAAACTAAGATAAATTAAAATTAAAACAAAAAAAAGAATGATCCTCATAGTCTTCACATTCACAATAATTAAAATAAAATAATATAATACTTTAAAAGTAAATATTCTTGTCATTGCAAGAAAATAAAAAAAATAAAAAAATCTTAATAACAAAATTCACGGTGCAAAATATAATAAAAAAAAACAAAATTAACTTTTGGGCAGTAGGTGGCCAGTCCGTATTAAATTATATATATATATATTTGTTATTTTATTTTTCTAATCTAGCCAAACTTTACAGACGTGTATCGATATCTTATTAATCAATCTGCTAGCGTTTTCCCAATTACGAGTATGTTGGGGTCGGCTTCCAGTCTAAAGGTGCGAGTTAACCACGCGACCGCGACGTGAAACCGTGATACGCGACAGAAAACCGCTAGCTGGTCTCCACAGTGTACATTATAAATAGGGATACCTATATAGGTGTCCGGTCTCGCTCACGGACTAGTGAGCATCGAAACATCGTGAGGAAACCGGCATGTCCCAGAACCCGCACTGGGCCCGCGTAGTGGTTTACAGCCCATTCCCACTAGAAATATAGAGAGGAGATCTGTGTCCCAGCAGTGGGAACATTAAAAGGCTGATGATGAACTTGGCTTTCCATTTCAATGTGGAATAACAATTCTCCGCAATAACGAATAAAATCGAGGAGAGTTTGTGTGCGACACACGTATCGGTCGCGCGGTGAACTCGCACCTTAAATGGATCCAATTGAGTACTTGACATCGCGCAATTGCTTATCGGACCTTCACAACACAATAACTGGATAGCACAATACCCATTGGTAAGACTGGAGCCAGAATCCTGGCTTCTGAATACCCGTGATAACTGTCAAAGATCTTCAAATGACAACCGAGGCCAACAGCTTAGCGTGCTTTCCTAGACACAGTGGAATCTCGGTAGGATAAGATGGTCCCCCATTTACGAAAGAGGTCATCTTCTTCTTTTCGTATTAAGATGTGGCCACCTCTGGTGTGAGAGTTAATAAGCCGCCACTGGGAACCCCATAGGCCTCTGACTTGGCCATTTTAGACTTACTTTAACTATATAAGTGCAGGGAAATCACCGTTGCCTGAGATGTACAAGATAAATTTAGAAAGTACATATGAATTTGAAAAATACACATTGGTACTTGCCCGGATTTGAAATTACGACCTCGAGCACGAGAGGTGAGGTCGTGTAGCCAGTCGTGGCCCAGTGGCCACCACGATGACAATGAGAAAAGCGCTAAGAGCGAATGAGGTAAGCGCTGCTTAACCTTGAAGATCGGTCGCTAAGCTAGATTTGACCATCTAAATTGGAGAGCGTGACGCTGTCAATAGATTAAATTTACTTCAATTTTGTTGCCAGTGTGCTGACTAATTAAAGTCAATGATTGATATCCATCATACATTGCAGTTGTCTGAGTGTGGCAGTTACTGCGTTTGATTAAGTTACATCTGTTCAAATAATCACCATTTTCGCATTCAGTTATGCTAATCTGAGCCAATTACCATATTTAGGAGGATAATACGAAAAATATCAATCCATTTTGATTGAAATTTAATAATAATATTAAAAGGACTATCAAAATATTAGTTTTTGTTTTTAAGTTCAGATATACAGGGTTGGTCTAATAGAAAAAATTGTTTACAGTCGTGAGTACTTTTCGCCCTGAAAGGTTATTCGTGTTTTACAAATAACTTTGATTCTCATAGATAGATAATTTATACCTACTTGTCTTTCTTTTTCCCCTGATTCGTGCATTTGGCTAGTCCTACAGGAACAGTGCATTTTTCAGGATAAATTTAACTTATGGCACTTTACCCGTACTCCTTTACTTGTGTGTTGCCAGTGATGACATACGGCTCTGCGACGTGGTCGCTCACAATGGCCCACATCAGAAAGCTTACAGTCACCCAAAGGGCAATGGAGAGGGCTATGCTCGGAGTTTCCTTGCGTGATCGAATCAGAAATGTAGAGATCCGTAAAAGAACCAGGGTTATCGATATGGCCCGAAGAATTGTCAAACTTAAGTGGCAGTAGGCAGGGCACATTGTATGCAGAACGGATGGCCGATGGGGCAGAAAGATTCTGGATTGGCGAACGCGAACCAGAATATGTTGCGTTGAAAGGCCTCCCACCAGGTGGACCGATGACCTGGTGAAGGTTGCGGGGATCCGCTGGATGTGAGATGCACGGGACTGGTCAATGTGGCCACACTTGGGGGAGGCCTATATCCAGCAGTGGACGTCTTCGGCTGATATGATGACGATGATGGCACTTTGGGATAGTATAGCTTCGTAGCAGTGACATAACTCTTCAAATCGGATTGGTTAATTTGGAAATTACCTCCTACATACAAACTGTAACTCTTCATACGAATGGTATTAGTCTTAAGTAGGCAAAAAAAATCTTCACACAATTTCGTCATAAAATTCGTACAATGATAAGTCATTAACAATGTTCAAAATCTACTAACATGTCTATAATTCTGTCCTCGTTGGCTCCAATAAAAGACTTAAATTAATACTTGGTCGTTAAAATGCAAATTAATACAGATTTATTAACCATTAAAAGAAGTTACTGCCAAAAAACTTTAACTTGAGCCAAATTTAATGACTTGTTGAAGAAATATGGAAGTCGCATTTTACGTTATTGATAGTGTTAAATTTTGACATTTTTCACTTTACTTCCACAGTGGTCTATTGGTTACAAATGTGGCAGCGATGCGTGAGGTCCTGGATCAATACTCCTGGGATTGGTCAAGGAATCTGGACTATCGAATTAGTGTAAAGAATTTAGTGTACGACCAAACCGAAACCGAATTTCGGCTACAGTCTCAGTTTCGGGCGAAACCGAAACCAAAACTTCCTTACATAGATCATGTTTTGGAGGGCCCATACGACATCGCGACCCGCCTCAGTTGCGATGTCGCCCAGGCAGCACCGCAACCTACATGTTGGCCACTCAAAACTCACAACAAACAAAACGAACTGCAAACACAAGCCAGTCATTACATGATTAAGAAAGGAAGAAAGAAAAAATATTTATTTGTGACCCGCACAGGAGACACAAGATAAGCACAACACAAACAATAATTAAAATTAAATAACCTCGTGCGAGACCAAAAAGGCAATTAGGCACGTAGACGCGGCAAAATGTCGTCGTCGCCTACTCGCTTGGATGGAATTCAACGTGCCGAACATGACCGATCACAGCGCGAGAACTCCCGAATACAGTTTCGGTTTCAGTCGTAGTTTCGGCAGGTTTGCCGCCGAAACCGAAACTAGTTTTTTTGTCGAAAGTCGACCGAAACCGAACTTTCGGTCGGACACTAAAAGAATTTGAGCAAGGTGACAATAGACTCATCTCTCGCCACAATACGCATTGACTTGGTTTTCATTGCTAATAAACGAAGTCTCTTCCTTCCTCAGCTGAAGCTCTTCTTAAAGAAAACTTTACTAAAGACATACCAACCTTTAAATTTAAACCAATATGTATTGATACAATTAAAAACGCGTTCAAAAGTCTCAATATAAAAAATACTGAAGACTTGTGGGGGATATCCGTTAGGGTTCTTGGAGATATTATTGACACAATTGCTCCTGTCCTAACAGGCATATTTAATCAATGTTTGGACAGCGGCACTTTTCCTGACTTAATGAAACACAGTAAAGTAGTACCAATTTTCAAATCAGGCTGTAAGAGTGTTCCTTCTAATTATAGACCTATATCCGTGCTTCCAGCATTGAGTAAAATCTATGAAAAAATCATGCTTGAACAGATGTTGTCTTACTTCAATTATAATGGGATCATGCATAGTCAACAGTTTGGTTTCACGATAGGTAGGTCGACAACGGACGCGGGAGTAAAACTCATCAGCCACATCTTGGAAGCTTGGGAGAGGTCCCAGGATGCCATTGGCATTTTCTGTGATCTCTCAAAAGCTTTCGACTGCGTCGACCACAACACACTGATCTGTAAATTACACCACTACGGAATTCGTGGAAAATCTGCTGATCTCGTGCTTTCCTATTTATCAAACAGACAGCAAAAAGTAAATGTTAATGGGGCGACGTCCTCAGGGTCTCTAGTGAAGATGGACGTGCCCCAAGGTTCAATTCTCGGCCCTTTCCTTTTTCTTGTTTACATTAATGATCTCCCTTTTATGATGGCCAAATTATCGGATATAATTCTATTTGCTGATAATACTTCGCTAATTTTTAAAATAGATAGGCAAGATACGGATGTCTTAAATGTCAACGAAAGTCTAATTGTTCTCTCTAAATGGTTCGCAGCTAACAATCTTTTACTGAATGCGAAAAAAACAAAATATCTAAAGTTCTCTTTACCAAATGTACCACAACATGACCTAAACTTAAATCTCGACGGCAAAAATCTTGAAGTTATAACGGAAACTGTATTCTTAGGGATTACTATAGATTCAAAATTGCAGTGGGGCGCGCACATTAGAACTCTTTCGGGTAGGTTAAGTTTGGCTGCATATGCAGTAAGGAAAATAAGGCAGCTAACCGATGTAGCTACAGCTAGGTTAGTATACTATGCTTATTTCCACAGTATTATGTCTTATGGCATTCTGCTGTGGGGATCAGCAGCAGACGTTGACTCAATTTTCATCTTACAAAAAAGGGCAATACGCGCAATCTATAAAATGGGTCCTCGCGAGTCCCTCAGAGAAAAATTTAAAGAGATGGATATACTGACTCTACCTTCACTTTATATTTTGGAATGTATTTTGTATGTCCGTAAAAATCGAGGGCTTTTCAAAACTAGAAGCGACTTCCATAATTTAAATACACGCAGTAAGCACGAAATTGTAATACCCAAATTCAGATTAACGAAAACTAGCAAGTCTTTTCTTGTAAACAGTATAAGCTTTTATAACAAGTTGCCAAAGTCAGTTATAGAACTGACCGATGGAAAGTTCAAAAACTACATCAAACGTATCCTTGTTAAAAAAGCATATTATAAAATCAAGAACTACGTTGAAGATAAAAACATTTGGCCTTAGCTCCTTCTGCGCATGCAGCTTCCCTGGTAACTTGTAAACGGCACAAATATGTGGATGTCTCTAACTATTCTCAATCTCATTTTTTCTTTCCTTCTTTTAATTAGACTTTTTACAATGGTTTTCAATCATCTTTATAGCCCTTTGCTAAGAATAGTTACAGCACTGATAACAACATTTGAGCCACATGGTAAATTTAGTCTTGTTATACTTATTTTTATTTATTTTTACCTTTGTATAGATTCTTTTACCGATTGTTTTGTGAATGTGTGAACATTGTAGGCCTTCTAGATGCTAGTTAACATTTGTTAACTTTTTGTATATAATATATAATCTTTTTATTTTATTTTTTTAGTTTCTTACGACTTATTGTCATAAGACGGGCCTACGTTGTCCCCCCATATCTAAGTACTAATGCTGTAACATGGAAATATTGTAAAACCAAACCATTTTTAAAAGAGTAACCATGGAGTTTCTTGTCGGTTCTTCTCCATAGGAAACGACCAACCCGAACCGTGCACCTTTTGTCGACGTTTTATAAGTGCCCATGTAGGCCTATGTGAAATAAAAAAATTGATTTTAATTTTGAAACCTCTCTTTGCACTGTTATTTAATTGATATCTCAATACTTTATTGATTGTTAATATCTTTTTGATAGTGCACCAGTTTGCTGTTTTCCTTAGAACATGAAACTTAAGCCCACTGTCCACGTAAACCGCACGTCATACGCACGCGATCGTCAACTTTCGATTGCTTGCATCTTACGTAGAAACAATCAAAGCTGTGTTCACGGAGCGACAACTTCGCGTCCGTCTCTCGCCTTGCGTTCGTTATGCGATGCGCGCGGCAGCACATCACTACTCGACTGACTCGCGAGACGCAAACTACCTGTTATTTTGTGTTACAAAATGGCTAAATGAAACTAAATGAACTCTCTGGCAGCAACAAACAATCTACAATTTATATTTATTTCGATGTATGGATGAATCCAGTACATTCTTCGCCTGTTTTGTCGTCTTCTAATAACGTTGTATGCTATAATAAAGAAAACTGAGACGTTTTGTAGCGTGATTGACGATTGCATGAAGATAGCGTGGACATAACAAGTATGCAAAATACGCCTATCGTTATCTGTAGGTTGCATGTATTCGTCAAATAACACGACCGTGGACAGGACAGTGTGCCTTAAACATAGGAGGTGAAATTTTAGTTGGATGACATAATCCGCTGGCCAACCTTTTAGTAGCTACAGGCATGATGATAAGTTCAATCTGGAGTTATTTTTCAGCACACAATAGGCTAGCTGGATGTTTAAATAAAGTCAAAGTCAAAGATTTATTTGCAGATAAATATGGTTACAAAAGTTCTTACAAAGGTAGTATTAGCTTAACATATTAATCATAGCATATTGACATGCAAATTTTTGGTAATTATACAATTAGGTCATTTAAATTTAAACTGAAGGAATTCATTTATAGTATAGAAGGAATTCTCTATCAACCACCTGCGCAAAGCTCTTCTGAAGCGGACCATTGGAAGTTCTTTAATTTCGTTAGGAATCTTGTTATAAATCTGAATACACATAGAATAGCAACTTCGTCTATATAGATAGCTCCGTTTCCATTCTAGGAATAATTAATCTATTAGGATATCTAGTTCTGAATTTACATTCATCGGCCAGTTTTTCAAACATCTCAGGGTGAGATTTGATAAATTTACATATGTCCTCAATATAAATACCTGTCAATGTAAGTATTCTAAGTTTCCTAAACAGTGGTTTACAGGATGTAAGTGGGTCTACATTACAAATCGCACGTATACACCTCTTCTGCTCGATGAAAGCTCTTTCGAGATGCACCGAGTTTCCCCACACCAGTATAACGCAGTATTGAACCAACATATGCATGATAACCCTATAAAGTGGCTTGCCTACTTATTAGGTTAATATATACGCCATAAGATTAATCCAGTAACACCTCCCGTCTAGATCTATCCCAAGAAAAGTCATAGTATCTGATTGCTGTTTTTGTTTATCTTTGTAAGTTATGTTTAAATCAATTGTATTCCAGTTTTTGTTACGAAATTGTACAAATTTGGTTTTATCTATGTTAGGTTTAAGGTTATTATTTTCCATACAAGTTATTGCTTTGCTTACGGTACTATTTATTTCCTCATTATAGTTTTCTTTATTTTTAGGAATAATTACGGCCACATCGTCTGCATACTAGAAGTTATTCACGCGTGACATGAAGACTCTCGGGAATTAGCTTACAGGAAATACCGATATCGTCATACCGTCAGTTTCACTCGACTATTGCGTATATTGAGAACTCCGTGCGCTTTATAACTTACATGGTGGCCCGTCATGACTTTTGTGACCGTTGCGTTTTTACTGAAGAGCCCAAATCTGTTCTCAAGCGCTGTCAACCCTCCAGAAAAATTTGGTACCTACTTTGATAATTCCTTTTAACGAATGTTACGTGGTGTTATCTTTTTAAAGCAATTTACCAAATGAATGATTAAAGAGTTCGTTCTTTTAATCATTCATGAGTGTATTTTTACCATCCTTTGATGAATTTTCCTTGCATCCACTTCGCTGCACTCTCTCTTATGAGAAGGTGGTATAATAAAGCTTATCCATACGTACTAATATTATTTATGCGAAAGTAACTCTGTCTCTCTGTTTGTTTGTTTCGTTGAATTAAACCGCTGATCAATTTAGATCATGATTGGTATAGATATAGATTGGAGAAGGACACAGGATACTTTTTATCCCGGGAGTACATGCTATTGGGATGATTTCCAACTTTTACGTGGGCTAAACCGTTGGCCGAAACTAATATAGGTAGAACAGTTATATTTTTAGTCGTATCGATCTGAGAGTTATTCTGATGTTTGGAATGGAATTAGAAGAATTTAGAAAATTCGAAGAATGTTTTGACAGAAGACTTCAATCAATATGCCTTCTAGTCTCGCAAGATCCAACTGAGTACCAGTGTTTTAAATTGAGCATTGGGAGTCGGCGCTCAATAGTCAACCCGTGAATTGGGTAACAAGATACCCCGTGGCACAGATAATATAATACTAGCATACAGATGGCTCATTCCATACAAAGAAAAAGTGCCAACGTAACTAGCGTTTTTCGTCTGATTAAGATGATTATTTTTATAAGTACTTCAATAGCGTTCGGTTCCGTTATAGATGGTGTTAACAGCGACTTGCAAGTAAAAGGATTTTCTCGGTTCGTGACTATTTCTTTCTTTAAATACATTTAAAATTTGTTTTATAGTATATTTTTTGCATGTTTTTACAGTTTCATTGTACCAAAATGTGTTACAATCCAAATTAAAAAATATAGAGTGTCATGCCTCAGAAATTTGGAACCGCGCCATCTATTGGCAGCAATTTTAAATGATCCCTCTAAATAATCTTTGAAATGTGAATATTCAAGAGCCCAATATTTCATAATGTTGTGCTTAGGGGAGTTGATTAAAAAAGAACGTACAATTTTTTTGATCAATTCTAGTAAATGTTTACACACAGTTCAATAACGAATCGATGCATATCGCGCCATCTAGTGACATTTATTTGAACCAAATTTTCTTGGTTAGCGCTGGGATCCCGTGCCGTTGGCAAGTTTTCTGGTTTCTGACTGCCCGTAACGACTATCAAAGATCTATAAAAGACAGCCGGGACCAACAACGGCTTACTGCTTTCCGAGACAGGGTTGAAAAGGATGGTCGTCTATCCACGGAACAAACTCGATAAGCATTGCTTAACATCGAAGATCGATCCGTGAGGTTGTAAAGTGTGAACACTTAGATTGTGAAATAATCATTATTCTCTAAAATAAATAAAAGCTAGACCAAATTTACACGCACCTAGCCAGGCAACCCAATCCATTTCACAGCAGACCGACCAGATAATTGACGAAGTTTATCCCCAGAATTAAATGAATGCTAACAGTACTTGACATGCCAGGGATCACAAACTATTGGACTAAATAGGCCATTAGGCCCTGAGGGTAGTCCACGATTAAGCAATCCAATTACTGAGACAATGTCTGAATATTGATTCAGATCCTGTTTCTGTTAGCATTTGGTGAAACGATTCGGGTGGGTAAGTGTTTTGTCGAATTGTGGGCGTGTTAGTGGGTCTGTAGGCTCACACAGACAGACGTGACCTGAAAATGACTTTTCATGGCCAAAAGTGACGCATTTTGCGACTTCGATGTGACAATAATTATAATCTATTTCATAGAAATGGTTTTCCGTAGAAAATTTATTATGAAAAGCGTTGTCGCATAGAAACATTGAAAGAATGGTTTTCCTCTTGAAATAAGTTAGTAGGTATGTTATGTTTACCAAGCACCAAGCACCAAGTGCTTCCAAACTTCCTTCATAATGCGCACAGCGAATGAATGGAACTCACTACCTGCGTCTGTGTTTCCGAATGCATTCAACCCGAATCTCTTCAAAGTAAGAGCAAACAGGATTCTTCTGGGTAAGCTCACTCCATCGTCGACTCTGTCTCTGTCACCTATGACTAGAGTCAAGAGCAAACCCATCACAAATAATAAAAAAACGACAAAAAATTACGCTTTTATTTGTAAGGGGCAAACAGAGATGAAGAACCTCGCACATCTCTGGTGGCAACGCAGCCTCAAATCTGGTACTTTTGCAAATATTGAAAACTCATAATTTTCTAGCTAGTTTACGTAGTAAAAATCACGTCCATTGATATTCTGAACAAAAAAGTGTTATTTACATTTTCTGCCCGAAATATCTGGGTTTGGATTTTTTAGACTATATTTTCACTGAATTTTGGATGGTGCTCAGAAACAATTCTGGGAAACAAAATTGAATAAAATGACTACGGAGAAAAATCTTTGTGCACTTTTAACGTTTACGGTAAAAAGTGAGTTTAGTTTATATTTTTTAAATGTGACCCTTGAATTTGAACTATGAGTTGGGTTTTTTTTTTGTAAGCTTTTATTTAACTTGCATTGTATGTAACAAAATTTTAAAGCGGTTACCATCCACCAAATAAAGATGAAATTTTTGTATACAGGTTTAGTTTGGATGACAATGCTTGTTTCAAAAAAGATTTTTTTTAGCCAGCATATTAGATTTAACGAGTCGTCATATTATAGGAACTCATATATTGTAGGAACTCATATATTATAGAAACTCATATATTATAGGAACTTATATATATCAAATGACTCTTTACTCGTCAAAATCTGATAGTTTAGGCGCTATGAAGGAACAGATGATCATACATAGAGACATACATAGTCTGCCAAATTCATAATTCTTCCAATAGTCGAGTAAAGGTCTATCCACACATATCAGGGCCGTGTCCGGGATGTTGACGGACCGTGCCTCGTCAGGGGCTCAAAAAAATATCGTTATGTACATTTTATATGAACTTGTTCACACACGTCCGTACACGGGCCGTGCACGGGCCAGTGACGAATCTTCGATGATTGGGCCCGGCCCTCTCACGTCCCGGTCACGGCCCTGATATGTGTGGATAGACCTCAACTGCCCTATTGGTCAAGTGGTCCCGGGTTAGGTAAATATTTATTGGGTTTTTCCATCTGGTATTTCTCTATAGGAGCCCGGAGTTTAGACTTGCGCCTGGTTGATGGCAATAGACTCATAAGCAATCGGATTTTTTGATTTTAAGGTTCCGTACCCAAGGAGTAGAAACGGGACCCTATTACTAAGACTCCACTGTCCGTCTGTCTGTCAACAGGGCTTATGACATGAACAGTGATAGCTAGGCAGTTGAAATTTTCACAGATGATGTATTTCTGTTGCCGCTATAACAATAAATACCATGAACAGAATTAAATAAATATTTAAGTGGGGCTGCCACACAACAAACTTGTATTTTTTGCCGTTTTTTTTACGATAATGGTACAAAGCCCTTTGTGTGCGAGTCAGACTCGCACTCAGCCGGTATTTTCAATAACTTTTTTTATTTATAACTTTTTAGTTAATTTTTTTTTCGAGTTAGGTACGTTTAAGCATTTAAGTGAAAAACAATATATTACGGGAATTTAACGCGATGAAATTTCGATTTGTTTTTTTTTTTGTTGTTTTTCAATTATGAAACGCGAAAGTTTTAAAGTTGATATAAACATATAAGTGTTATATATTTTTGGAATCACCTCTTAAGCCCCTTTATTTTGATACCGCACAATAAGGGTTGCAAAAATATTGGGCCACCACAATATGGCGCCCAAAAGCCGTCATTTTTTTTCCAATTTTAATATAGACAGTGACACTCGCGAGGTTAAGAAGAATTTATTGACGTAAGAATCATCAAAATTGGCCAACGCGTTTGGTCTCTTAAATGCCACATAGGAACAATAACACATACATAGACTGATAAACACATTACCCTCCTTCGGCAGACGGGTAAAAATATTGTACCTATGTCTTCTCCGTACCTTATTTATATACAACTAGCACTCCGCCCGCGACTTCGTTCGCATGATTCAGTATTTTATTTAACTAAACTATGTCCAGTTAGTGAAGGCGATCAAAAATAAGCTTTAAATCAATAATAAATGGTATATCGTAGATATCTACGGTTTAAGTTAGGATTTAGAGGACATAGAACCTCCTCATTTTAAGTCGGTTAAAAATCTTATTCCATGGGCAATAATAAATTGCCATCATTAGTTTTTCAGAATTGCCCCCAGAAGATGTTTTAGGGAAATCAAAGGTTTTTTGAAGAATCGTATGGCGCTAAGATGACCTCTTCCTCGATTTGGAACTACCGAACTGGACCGTTTGTCCAGTGTTGTTTGACGGAGATATCGGTGAACATACACAAAAAATAATTAAGTACCTTACTAAAGGAAAATTGCCTATTAGGTCCACCTAAAAAGTGAAAAATAAAAAATCTATTTTACACGTGGTTACGCTTCCTAATTTATAGTTCATATTTTATTACATCACCATAGGGCATCGAGAGGCATTGGTATACTAGTTCCAGTTACACTGGAACTGCTGAACACTTACAGTAGCACTGCTGAATCAGCAATTATAGCCTAGATTACTCTAATAATTTAGGTTCAATCGCGTGTGATTTTACTAGTAATCTTCTAGAGGTTATACGCACCAACACGCTACACACTATTTACACAACGAAAACAATTGGTACCTACCAAAGACACCGACTTCGAAAAAGAATTTATTTTTTACTTTGTAACACTACAAGGTAAAAAATAAATTTCTTTAGTTGGAATTTAGTAATATTTTTTTTGTAAAAATGTTTTTATACAAATAAATGTCTCTTTAAAGGTTGAATTTCCAAAACTCCCTCCTTAGTGCTCACCTACATCATTAAAAGAAGCTATGTGTAATAAAATACTTCAAAAATCTTGATTGCCCCTAAATAGTATTTTGGGGATAGTTCCGAAAAACGAATAACTAATAGGGTTGCTATTAGTTATTGGTTTTTATTTGTGACAAATTTCAAGTTTATTAAACCAAGGTTTAGTAAACCAAGATCTTCAATAGTCTGACTGAAATGTATATGTGATGAATGAATCTTCTTTTAGGGGTAATTTCGAAAAACTAATAATTATATCCTTTATTATTTACTTAGGTTAGTATTTGTCCCAAGTTTCAAGTTCATCCAATCCAATACAAGAAATGAGATTTTCCATACAAACTTTAACATCCCTTAAATCGTAATTTAGGAGTAGTTTTGAAAACTTGTAATGACAACCTTTACTTTAAAATAATTAAAAAAAATGCTGTTAGTATTGATGCCAAGTTTCAAATATATAAACCCAACAAATTGCCATCTTTAACTGTTCCGGAAATCAATAAACTCATTACTTTTTTTATTAATCAAGAGCGTGAACCTACTATTTTAGATATTTTACCTTCCAAACCGAAGAAATTTCATATACAGTTTCAACCCCTACTTTATTTCCCTTAGGGGTAGAATTTCTAAAACCTAATAATTACGTGAATTATTTTTATCAACTCCAACTCTAACTTACAAACTATAGAAATAACATACAAACTTTCAACCCCCTTTTTAGTCTAGTCAGGGGTGGCATTTCCGGAAATAATTAAACTCATTGTTTTTTTATTAATCAGGGGCGAAAACCTACAATTTTAGATGTTTTATCTTCCAAACCGAAGAAATTTCATATAACGTTACAACCCCTATTTTATCCCCATAGGGGTAGAATTTCCAAAAACTAATAAATACATGGTATTTTTTATCTACCTAGAGATTAAATCTAAAATTTCACGTGTCCAACTTTCAAACTGTATAAATTACATACAAACTTTCAACCCCCTTTTTACCCCCTTAGGGGACGAATTTCCAATAAATATATTAATTCTTTTTATGAGCCAAAAGCGTAAATCTAAAATTTCACGTGTCCAACGTACAAACTTTAGAAATTACATACAAACTTTCAACCCTCTTTTTACCCCCTTAGGGGTCGAATTTCCGTAAACCAATAATTTTTTTTTTTTTTTTATGAAGCAAAAGCGTGAATCTAAAATTTCATGTGACCAACTTACAAACTGTAAAAATTTCATACAATCTTTCTAACTCTTTTTACCTCCTTAGGGTTGGAATTTATAAAAACCAATAAACACATTAATTATCTTTATCAACCAAGAGCGTAATGTAAAATTGCATGTGTACAATTTGCAAATTGTAAAAACTTCATACAAACTTTCAACCCCCTTTTTACCCCCTTAGGGGTCGAATATCCAAAAACTAATAAATACATCTTTTTTTTTATCATTTAAGAGCGTAAATCTAAAATTTCACGCGCCCAACTAACAAAATGTAGAAATCACATACAAACTTTCAACCCTCTTTTTACCCCCTTTGGGGTGGAATTTCCAAAAATCCTTTCTTAGTGCTCACTTACGCCACATGAGGAACCTTTCTGCTAAATTTCATTCTTCTAGGCCTAGCGGTTTAGGCTGTGCGTTGATCGATCAGTCAGTCAGTCAGTCAGTCAGTTTCTTCTTTTATATATATAGATAATAGTATCATCAATCAGCAGAACATTAAAGCAGACCACTGTTCAAAATACAAAGGTCCTCACACGATTTGCGTACCATATCGACCATCAGTACCCAATATGGCGCAGCCTGGCCAGCCATTAAGCCATTCAATTAAAACGGTACGAAGGGACATTGATTTCGTCCCTTGCAAATTGAATCGGCTGTAGCTATTCGATTGGGGATTATTAAGTGTATTCCTGTTATGTTAAGCTGGGGAGCATTTTTGGCAGATTTTCCATTGTCAAAGTAAACGAATCGAGTAAGGATCACTCATTTTCTGGGATGCTGTATCGTTATTGATATTGACTTTTCTTGATGATGATGTTTGAATTTTCAAATGCGTATGTTAAGGACCAATATAATGGCCAGACAATTTAAAAAATGCCCAATATGAGTAGGCAATATGCTAAAAACAATTGAAATAATTAAATTGGCAGGCTTCCTTAATAATGCCCATCACGGTAGTAAAAATATGTGTGTTTTTTAAATTATTTTAGTGTTAACATTGCTTTTAATATAGAATAGGTAAGTACGATTACTATTTAAGAAACATGAGGCGATGCGGCGATGAGCCAAGCTTCACAGCTTGGCTCATCGCCGCAAGGTTGCCTGCTTG